>OU015523.1:94537245-95850816 GCA_907165065.1 Caprimulgus europaeus | reverse complement strand
ACAGCCTGAGCCAGCACCGGGTCCTGTTTGGCTCTCTGCCTGCTTTGTAAGTCAGCCTCAACAGAAAGTACCGGTGATGTTTTCCATTTCTGTTATGCACAAACCTTTGGTTGGTGTTTGCAAAGGGGACTGACAGGGTGCTATGAAGCTGTTGGGTACCACAGCATCTGAACCACGCACCTCTGCACACACAGGGAAATGAAGAACAGAGAGGCGCAGAGACAGAGACCAGGGGGGTCAGGTGAGCAGCTTCCCTTCAAGTCACTGGTTGAGCATTGTGAAATTAAATAAATGTGCTCTGGGAGCAAGGAAAATCCCTTTCAATCCCTTGTCCTGGGGAAAGTGAACACTAGAGGTATATCTACACTGCTAAATAGAAGAGGACTAGGGATCACACCCAGCCTTGGTTTTGGCCAACCCCAATGAGCTCTCTCCAAGACACTTTTGCTGTAGAGGTGCCTGGCACTGAGCAGCATGGCCACAGGCTGGCTAGCATCACACAGCCTCTAACACTGAATAGTATAGACCCAGTCTAGATGTCCCATCAGGACCAATTTTCAATTCTGCACCAGTTACCTGCGGTACAAACTTCTGATTCTCGCTTTGAAATTTTCAGCAGCAAAGTAGTAGAGGATGGGATCAAGGCAGCTGTTCATGGCAGCAAGGCAGAGAGTGACCACCAGTGCTTTGTGCACGGGCAGGTTGGCCTGGCTGCAGCTGCTGCGCATCAAGTGGACAGTTCGCAGTATGTGATATGGTAGGAAACAGAGGAGGAAGAGGATGAGAGTGATGATGATGGTTGACAGTGCTTTTTTGTGACAGACAGCCTTCTTGCGCAGTGGAGTGCTGGACTTGAGCAACACTTTGATTGCAAAGATATAGCAGACAATAATTGTGCAAAACGGCAGAATGAAGCCCACGACAAGGACAAAGCTGTTCATCATGAGGAGCCTGTGAGTGTTGGAGGGGTGGAGGTCCAAGCACTTGGTTGGGTTGCTGTACCCAGCGATTTGCTTGCTTAAGAGAGGACTGGAGGCTGCCAGCACGAAGACCCATATGGCTGCACATGTTATCCTGGCATACTTAATGTTGGTTACTTTCCCGTGTTTGAATGGGTAGACGATGGCTATGAAACGAACCACGCTGAGCACGGTGAGAAAGTAAATGCTGCAGTACATATTCACGTATAAGGTGTAAGTCATGATCCTGCAGATGATATCACCAAATATCCAATGTGATCCCAACAGGAAATATGTGGCCCGAAAGGGCAAAGTGCTCACAAACATGAGATCTGAAACAGCCAAGTTCTGCATGTAAATGTTTACTGAAGTCTTCCTCTGCGAAGGCTGGAAGAAAACATAAATGGAGAGGCTATTTCCAACAGCACCCAGGAAGAAGATAAGGAGGTACATGATGGGATAAATGACTTGCTTGAAGCCGTCGATCGTACAGTTGAAGGAGTTGTTGGTGAAGTTGTCGCCTAGCATCATCTCGGAAATATTCATAGTCTAGAGCCAGCCTCTGTGTCTTTCTGCCAAGGTAAAAAGAGTGGTGTGAGTGCTGGGTTACAGGCCAAGCAGGGAGGTCAGCTATTCAGGACTATTTTGCTGAGGGCAGAAATTGCAAGATGTAGAGGGCAGTGGAAAGTAAAGGTTCATTAATGAGTAATCACTTGTGATGTCCCACTAAATACACATCTCAAAGCCCAAAACCCCAAGTCATCTCTAAACGCTTTCAATATTACAGCAGCTGGTTGTTGTCTCAACCTATGAAAATACTGCCTTCTAAAGGTGAGTGTTATGTGTGTGTTTTAATGGCAAATCTCTGATCTATGTGCAAAACAGGCCAACTTGCTGTCAGCCATTTTGTAGCAGGGAGGTTCTGAGTTCCCAGTTACCTGCCATGGAAATATCAAAACCTGATTAGAAAAGAAATCACTACCCACTGGTAAGTCTGCATTTCAAAATAGGATAAAAAGTGAAAAGAACTTAATTTGTCTTTTGGAACTATTTATTTCTATTTCTAGAAATAGAAAAAAAGTTTTTCTTTTATGTTATTGGGAGCATGTCACTGAACTTTCCCCAGCAATACCAAAGGTGCATTGATATATGTCAGAACATATAAATTAAGGGCATTTTGACCTTAAACACCGAGCAAATACTGTGCTAGTTATACATGGTTCCTTTTTTAACTCCCTCCTCCTTACACTGTATTTCTTCTTTCCTGTAAGTTTCTAATGGCTTTCTATGTCTCTTTTTGTGGGGCTTTTGTTTCATTTACCATTTTCTTGACCTTCTTTTTATTCAACTACTCTGCATCAGACAGTCATCTACACGCACTGCAGCTTCCAGAGCTGCCCACATTTGCAGCCCTAATGAAAATGGCCTGTGAGAAAATGGACTCTGTTCTCAAGAGAGTGACATTTTCCCTCCTATGAGGCTATAATTCAATCAAATCAAAACCACTCATCACTAAAACACTCTAAATAATAATTTTTTTCTCATTAGAGTTTCTTTCCTGGATAAACTCCTGATTTCTATGTTTAGCTGACCTTCTGCTAGTAGTATTTTGAAAGGAAGGTTTCAATATTGTTGCTTGTTTAACAGTGGGAGCAATTCCCTCTCCACATCTGCCAACACATTTCAGAGATGGAGCATGGAAATTTTTAGCCTAAAAAACATGGTATTTCTAGATGCATGAAAAAGAAGCTTTTAATTTACCTCAGTGAGAGTGATAATGGGTTGATGGTTCACAACTGCATCTTATCTCTTATTATCTAATTGTGAAACCTCATTGCACTCATTTCACAATTTGAAATGAATTTATTTGCACAGGTGGAGTCTCCCTAGGGGGAAAAGTAGGTTCTAGATTCAGGTGCTCTGAACTCTCAGTTACCCAGTGCGGTATTCCCAGTGTGCCATAAACAGGAGCTAATTTGCAAACCCACACCATGGTGTGGGAACCTGAGCTATGTTCAGAGTAGACCATAGTATCTTCAGGGCAGTGTCTCAGAATCCATCTGAATCCCTTAATATAACAACCAGATGTGCCCCAGCAATCACCTTTTATCCAGCCCCACTGTGGAAGGGACCATGGGAAGCATGACCCCTGGGCTGGACTCCCAAGGAGCAGGACTTATTCCCCTCGACCACGCCACCTGGCCCTGTCATAAGATGGGAGCATGGCAGCTTGGGGAAGGGGGACATTCACTTACACCAATGTCATATCCATCCCTGCAGTGCCTGAAATTATCGCTTCAGAAAACAAAGATAATAACACATACTGAGGTTAGGGGTGATGAAGATTGGAAGTGGGCAAACTGGATTTTGGGGCTTGGCAAAGCCCAGACTCAGTAAACATGTGCTCTTAAAGGAAATCTTCTCATTTGAGGTCCTCTTTCCTCATGGAGGGGAAAAACAAGGTGCACTCGCTAAGAACAAATCTCTTGCAATCAGAGGAGTTTTGAATGTCTTTGGTTTTCTGAATGAAGAGACTGTCTGACACACACCTTTTCTGCATGGGATCAAGGACGAGCTTTTCTCCTGATTGAATATGATCTCCCTGTTTTGCAGGAAAACATGGCAGTCTGAGGTACTGCAAAGGGAAGGGCCCTTTTGACTGCGTTTTGCTATGGCCCAAGCATCCTTGCCTTTAGAAACCCCTAAACACAGGAAAATACCAGTGAAGAGATCTGCCACCTGTTGAAGCATTCCTGTTGTGTGTGAAACCTGTGAGCTAGAGGAGTCAAATGAGAACTAAGAACTTGGAGCATGGACAGATTCAAAACCCTGCTGAGTGCTATGAGTGGTGGCTTGTGGCCCGATGCTATCTACTGAAGGATGGGATTAGGGAAATAAAAATTCAGTTGATGAAAAGCCCTTGGGTCTCTGCACCCTGAGGAGAGCACTGCAAGCACAGAGGCTGAGGCATTCTGCTCAGGGTCTTCACATGAGGTTAACCAGCTGACACCTATCCTTAAAACTATTTTGTGCTCCTCATTTCTTCTTCCAGCTGAAGATCTTTAGGAAAATATTTGCACACGCATAATTGAAAAAACTCAGCATCCTTGGACCTGCCAAGAAATTGAGTACCTAGACTCCTCTAGAAATTATCAAAACCAAACTTTCAAGCTGTTATGGGATGTCTAAGAGAAAAAGGCTGGAGACCTGTCAACTGGAAGCTGTTAACTACCATGGTGCCTGCCCTCAGTTGAGGGCCAGGAGTGACCCGTGCAATTATCATACATAAATGTCCCTATTAGTTGTGTTTTAACTCACAGATCAAAGTAGAAAGGAAGGTGCAGTGAAAGATATATTTCACACAGGACTACCTCAAGCAACCACAGAGGAGTTAAGGGGAGAATTTTATCCCTCCTTGAAGCCAAGAGCTGTTCACTAGCCCAATAAGGCCAGGACATGGCTACTAAATAAACAGAAAGAGAGGCATATCTAAGGACAGGCAATAAACTTTGATTTCAACAAGAGCAGCCAGACTGTCTCCTGGGTCAGGAACAAATAGAGTGTGTTTCAGATGGGAGATTGGACCTATAGGGTCCCCTAAAAGACTTCAGAAGGGAGATTGGCAGTAAGATCTAACATCCCTCTGAGAAAAAAGAGGGAGAAAAAGGGAAAATCTGAAATGGAAGTGTCTATTAAGCGCTACTGAAAGACTTCTCTGATGGAAACTCTCTAGCAGGAGATTTTTTCTATATATGAGTTTCCCTGATGGAAGTTGTAAAGTAGAAGCAGCCAACATGTATCGTCCTGAGGCTCTGACAACCACTCTGGCAGGAATGAGAGAGAGCACATCAGCTAAGCAAGGAAAAAGGAGGCTTTTTGAAATAACTTCTCTGTAAGTAGATTAGATGTGGAGTTTAGATGGTTATTTTCTTTTCTTTACCTCTGTGAAGTCTTTTAGAAACATTTACAGCTTGATTAGTATCGATTTTATAAATAAGTCTTTACCTTTTATTATAAATTACATATATAATAAATTACATCTATTTATTATTAATAAATATTTTGCCTTTTATCTTAGCCTGGCTTGAGTGTGGTTTATGGTGCGGAGACAACAGAAAGACATTCCTTACCTAAGGTGAATCTAACATCCTTAGCAAAAGGATGGGTATGCCAGCCAGATAGGGAACTGGTAGAGCAAAATTAAGGAGAGATTTGTTTAATTGGAGGAGATACTGTAAGATCCATAAGATTTTAAGCTCAGGATGCAGGTAGCAGTCTAGCAGCAGAGCAGCAGCTACTCCATAAACTGTCCAGCATGCAACACGTAGGTTCACCTGCACTGATGCTCAAAGCCCAAAATAAGATGGGGGAGCTGGAAGGCTTGGCATGAGACAGCATCCCTGGCACAAGGAGAACCTCAGAGACCTGCAGGAGAGAGGATAATCCAGGGGAACCTGTGTTGCCATGCTACCAGTTTTATGGTAATGATAGTGTAGGATGCACAAGTGGAGCAGTGGCACTGTGTGTGAAGGACTATATAACTTGCAACAGCATAAAAATATTATGGCTAAAGAGAAGCGCTAAAGAGTCCCTGTAGGCAGACATCTCATAATCTAATAATAAAAATATAGTACTACGAATGTGCTACCAAACTCCTCATCATCATGATGATAGTCATCAGAAAATGCTAAGTGAGAGTAGGAAGCTCAAAGCAGGTAGCAGTAGCAGGAGATTTTGGGTGCCTTTACAAAGATGAGATGCTGCAGCAGAACAAGATATGGTGTCTATATGCAACAAATGCCTAATCCTCAGAATGAGTAGTTTTTCAAACAAATCCACAACACAAGATACTATTCTATATTTCATCTATAATGCTGCATGGGTTCTAAGTTATGCAGGTTTTGGTGGAGGGAGCCCTGTACTGGCAATCACAATAGAGCTAGGTTTATCAGTGTTGTGGGACAGAGAAGCAGTCCCAGAAGGAAGAAGCCCACATGATTTTGGGAACTGTTTATGAAAACAAACAGCAAATTCAACAAAATCTGCTTTAGAAACCTGTATTCCAAAAGAAATAGATATTTTAACACTGAGCCCTATGTCTACCAGTAGAATAGCTAGCAGGACTATTATAGGGAAAAGATCACCATTTAGAAAGCAGAAGGCTTGTCCAAATGGAGAAAACAGGAAAGCCTGTATAATGGCAGGTCAAATATGAAAACTAAGAAAATAAGAAACTAAGAGCATTAAAAATAATGAAAGTGAAAAGCACCCTGTAAGGGATGCTCAGCTGATAGTAAGTTTTGTATACCCACTGAAAGATGAAAGACTGCTATGGAATTGGCAGGGCTGCCTGATGGCAAAAGATCTCTTAGGGACAACAAGATGGTAGCAGAGAAACTCAGTGAATTCACTCTTCCCCACCAAAGATGCTGGGGCGTTTTCATGCCTGATGCAGCAAACAGATCAGTGGAGCCAGCTCCACTTGAGGGATGTGCACAGGAAGTATTAAGCTGACCAGATAAGTGGGAGGCCAGTAAGTAATCAAGACCAGATGGCATTCATATGACTATCCTGAAGGATCTCAATTGTGAGGCCAAGGCATGTAACCCACCATTACAATCAGGCACTATGCCAGGGGACTGGCATCTCACCAGTGTAGCTCTCATCTACAAGAAGGGCTTGAGAGGACAAGTCAGTCATCTCGGTGCTAGGAGCTACCAACCTCTGAGACCAATTTTCTGGTACGTTGTGAGGGGTCTGTGATGGAGAATGAAAGTTCTGAGCTTGTTGAAATGTCAGTCTGCTGAGAAAGAGTCAGCATTTCTGAAAAGGGAGATCCTATCCCACTTACCCTCTGAAAGGCTGTGAAGATGATGGATAAAGGGGGATCAGTGGTCATTTTATATCTATATATGGATATATATGCATTTATACAGTTGCATTTGTCAAAGCCTTTGACAAAGCTCTGCACCAAGAGTTTCTTAAAGAACTAAGTAGCCAGAGAACTGGAAAGCATGTTATTTCACGGACAGGAAACGTGGCTGAAGGGTAAGAAGCAAAGTGTGGGACTTAATGAATCACCAATGGTGTCCTCTAGGGTTTGGCCCTCAGACCAGATTTATTCAATATCTTTATCTATAACCGGGAGAAGACAGTTATCCAGGTTGGCAGATGCCATGCTGAAAGGGTGGCAAATGAGTGTGAGTGTATTTTAATGTGATGCATGCCAGGAAAAATAACTCAAACCATGCCTATATTGATATGAACTTGAAACAGGGTGTTACATTCTGGAAATGGCATTTGGCATTGGCATTATTGACCATTTATGGAAATAATTTCTACATTGGCTGCAGCAGTAGATGCAACCAAAAATGTTAGCAAAACAGGGGACATCATCAACAAGACTACGGAGAACAAAGTAGGGTATCACTTTGTATAAAATCTCCATGCCTACCCATAGTAAGCAGTTCTGATCTCTACACCCGAAAAAGAAATTAGAGAAGGTGCACGGAGTGGCAAGTGAAATGATCAAGGAGGCAGAGTAAGAACTAAAAAGCATGACACTCTTCAGTATGGACAGAAGGAAGCTGAAGAAGGATGTGGTCAAGATTTACAGAGTCACAAAGGTGTTGGATGATGTGCGTGTCCACTGTTATTTATATTCAATTATTTAATTTTTATTTAATTTATTTTATTTATATTATGTATATGATTTAATTTATATTAAATTATTTCTTTTATTTAAAACAAATGTGTACTGTTATAAGGTTCCACAGTACTGGGACTTGGGGTGTCTGCTTTCAAAACAAACAAAAGAGGGTGCTCCTCTGTGCAGCGAGGAGCAGGCAGCACCAGGAGCTTGCTGCCACAGCAGGCAGCAAGGGCAGGTGGCTCAGCAGGGACAAAACAGGGTCAGGCAAATGTAAGAACAATAAATGGAAAATAAAAGACTGGGCAGGGATGTACTCTCCAGCAGTCATGATGATGGGGAAGTGCAAGGGGAAAGCACTCTGGAAGGTGATCAGACTCCCACCCTGTCTCTCACCAGCCTCACTTACTGCCACCAACAGAAACTGAATATTGGGCTAAAAGGACACCACTCTGAGCTGCCAGCACAGTTCCTACAGTGTTTGCCCCTAGTTCCTGGCAGTGTAACAACCAGAGTTGACTATCTTGTGTTACCCCTAATTCCTGCTGGTGAAGTGAGACCAATGCCTGTAGTGACATTAACACAGAGATTCTATCCTGTAGGTCAAAAAACTATCACTGGGAAAGTGGCAACAGTCAGCAGCCCTGGGCTAGCCCCAGGTCTAGTGGAGGGCTAAACCAACAGCAGTCCATCAAGTCATCCAGCATCTCAGCAGAGAGTGGGATTGATTTCTGTGCCATGCCTGGACAGAAGGACACGCTGATTTTGGAGAGGTGTGGTGGAGGGCTGCTGCTGCTAAAGCTGTAAATATGAAACCTCTGTTGTCACTAAAAGCGTAAACATGAAACTCCCCATTTCCAAACTGCTGATCTCGGATCTGCTGCTCTGAAACAGTCCATTCACTATACCAGGAAGAACTACCAAAGGACTTATTTTTAATAAGGTGTTCTGCATATGCAAAGTTGAATAGGGAAATCAGGCTGTTCATTCAAAATATAGCTCTTTGCTGTGTTAAGTGATAGATACATAGCTCCTCTTATGCCAGGAAAAAGAGATGCTCTGTGCATCTGTCACAATAATCCTCTGTATGAAGAGGATACTAGACACCACAGTCTCATGTTCATTACCTAAATAGCAAGGCAGTTATGATATTGCTACTATATAGGAGATCACTTGCATTTGCCACGGCACTTCTCAGGAAAACTGAAGTTCTCATGTTCTTTTAAAGTTCTCACTGACTTTCTTTCTAGCACTCTTTTTGTGTTTCAGGAGCAGCATTACCAAGAGTAAATGTAATAGAATGTAATATTTAAAATTAACACTGAATTAATCAGAACTTGGCATTTCATTAACCTTTCTACATGCACAACAATAATTCTTAAAAAGAGACTCTGACTTTTAACACCTTTTAAAAGTTTGCAATAAAACAAATATATATATTTTGTCTAGTTAAAAAACAAAACTCACTTAATCAGATCCACAACTTGATTTTTATCTTCTATCTGGTAAACATTCCTAGTTACATAAATCCACCCTTTATTCTGCCAAAAATGTATTCTCAAGACTGGCTTTGTCATAGAGAAATTTAGTCAACGATCACAGCTTACGGCAAATAAAGATATTACTGTGAGTAATAAGACATAGAAGTAGGTTGTATTTTAATTACTGCAACCATTTTTATCTACATCAGAAAAAGCAGATAAAACTTGTCCTACCTCAGCTCGTATGCCTTCTGGTGTGTTCAGTATTTCCTTCTTCTGCTTGCTGTTGCTCACAACTTTCAGTTTTGTTAGTGGAACGGAAAAACGCAAAAACTTGAAGCAAAACCCAAGTGCTAAAGTAGTAGGAAGGGGAAGTAAATCCTGATTAAAAGATTTTACAGCTTCTTAAAAGAGAAGCGTCCCCAGCTCAAGGAGTGGTACCAGCAATCACATGGCAATCTTTCATAATTTTCACCCAATGAAAGAGGCTCTGCAGCTACGTGGCATGTTGGAAGCTTTCTGGATTTCTGTATTTGGCCCTACATTTCTATATATGTGCTTTCAATAATCTGGGTTGCTCAAAATACTAGAGGAGATCCCTGTAGAAGCTTCACATGCATCATTAGAGATGTAGTTCTTGGAATTATGGAGAGAACATGTGTGAGGGTTACTTCCCAGTCTTTTCATGCCAAAATCACAGTAAGAAAAAAAAAATTATAAGCAGGCTGCTAGGAATCGATGTGTAATCTCATTCAGTTTAGAGTTCAAGGCTGAGTTTGCAGAGCTGAGGGACTAACTTTCCTTTAATTTTGGTAGGAATGGAATTCGTAGCTCTGTCAGGCCATGAACAAGTAGCTGCAGTTAATGCCTTACTTCCCCTTAACATTTTACCACTTCTCTGTAGAGCAACACTGACTGCAGAGGTGTGCTCCTAGTCCAATACAGTTGTGAAATAAGCATCTATACATACTATAGGTATAACAGCTTGGTTACTCCTCTTCTGTGCTGTCAGCACATGCAGTCAGACTAGACACATTCAAGTGCCTTCTGGCTGCTGTGTTGTATTTCATTTAGGAGACCACACACGGCTGCTTACCACATCTCCATGGATTGGCAGTCTCCCAGAAAACCTTCCCACCACCCACATTTATATTTGTCTATGTCCCAAAGTGCTTTGGATAATCACTATTGTAATGCCTCCTCCACTTGTGCCTGATTCTAGTTTATCGCAAGGTGTGGTGGCTCTTCACTCTGGTTGTACACATGGATGTGAGAATGGGCAAAATAGCCCTCTGAGTGTGCACTCCATAAGAGTTCACGGTGGCAACATGCAGTGGCTACAAAGACTTTTGTCAGCAGGGCTCACAAATTCCTACCTCCAGGGAGGAAGTACATACAAGCAGTTCTGTGAGTGGTTTTTGTTTGGTTTGGTTTTTTTTAACATGGTGCTAAAAAAGGACATAGAAAATCAGCTTAGCTAGGAACTACTCTACCATCTTTGGTCTCCAGGGTGAGCACAAATATCTAGGAATTTGCTTACATTGCCATTGACAGTACAAAGTTAGCTTAAAAGATCTCCCTGATAGAGATCCACGGCAGGTGAATTCTCAAGGTGCAGTGTGATGGTCAATTAGAACCTTCCTGAGACCACTCCACAGGTGCCTAACTTAGACATTGCCAGCTCTTGTGGCACCTAAGCCTGTGGAGAGGTGTCCTCTTCTGGTGGTCGTTGCATTGGCCACTTTGTTTTTCATCCCAGCTGTTTCCCTGCCTGCCAAGGTCTGCCCGCAGAGCAGCTCATGTGCATGTCCTTGTTCAGTCATTGATGCGTTACAGATACCTGAGGTCTCTGCTCATTCAGCCCAACGCAGATTGAAGCAGGGTAGAAATTACCCCATGAGCAGCTTGGTGGGCAGATGAGCCCTTTGGGAGGAAGTCATGACGTGCAGCAGGGTGCAACTGTTTCAGCCAGTGAGGCCACAGACAGAGGACAGCTATGGTCTCAACATTCATTTGGGAGATGCTCCAGTAACTCGAACTGGCATCTTATCTGCAAACAGCAGAGACTAATTTAGGCATTGCAGTAGCAGTCTGATGACTTCTCCATCACATGGCACACTGAGATAATCACTCCAGGACTGATAGACAGACTGTTCTGAGATACACAAGGTCAGAGACCAAAACATATGGAAAAGTTAGACATTGATCATATTCTATTTTTCTAAATGTGTTTTGAGAACATCTCTTTCACCAGATAGTAGTTATCTTTGTTGCCTGGATAATTTCCCACGTTAGCCTTCTTAAAAGCCCTGCTTTCTGGAGAGTACCGTTTCCTCCCTTTTATAAAGTAATTCTGTATTTTGCTTTTAGCCCAGCTTTGAACAAATGGGGCTGGCTGCCGACTCACCCTGCACCTGACAAGCTAGATCTGGAGGGACTGCTTGGGATTTTTTGGAAACAGTCACTGGATGACTCAGCTTCCGAGGGGAGTTTATTACATTTCTTACTAATAAAAACTTCAGTAATTCTGGAGAAGACATCTCAGAATGCCATGAAGAATCTAAGACTTCCATCACAAGGTGCTGCGCGCATATCACACATTCAACAATTAACAGCCTAGAGTATTTCTCAATTTTGAGTCCCATAAGATGCAGAGACAGCTCAGAGCGCGAGAAAGTGCAAACCACCCCTCTAGGCTGCAGCTACTCTCCGTCCTGCCTCTGTTCCTGTTCCCTTTTGCATTTCTGGCTCCATGACAGCACAGTTTTAAGACAGAAAAGCAGGAGAGGGTGACTCATAGTTTTCCTTCCCCTTCCTCACAAACCCACCTCCCCTCCAACCCTGTGCAGGGGCACTGCCCACAGAGGAGTTCCCCGCTACCTCCAGCCCACAGCAGCAAGCAAAGCTATCGCTGCAGGCTCCAAATCCCCATTGTGTGAAGAACCCAAACTTCAGACCTGAAGTAAGCACTCCAGGCCAGGTAGAAACAAAAATGTAGACTTTCCTTCCCCTGTTCAGCATTTCCTATAGGCTAGTTCAAGTGTCCTCAAGGGTTGAGCACTACCTGGTGGGAGTGCCAGTCAAGAAGTCTGCCTCTCACACTCTGTGTGTAGGGCATCTTGGACATCCCAAACACACACCATGCTATCACAAGCTCCATAGGGCCAGGCCTCCCCCCACAGCAGTACCATGTCACCCTGAAGCCAGGTGAGCTGCTGTCTGAGGACAGGACATTGTCTGGTGCACCTCCTTCCATTGTTGCAGTCTCACTGGGCAGGCTGTCGTCTGCTTCTCACCCATGCAGAGGAGCCCAGAGCTGCCTGAAGCCTGCCCAGGTTTTGACACATGTGCACAGCCCAACAGACCCATGCAAGCTCATCAGCCAGTGCTCATAGGGCATGGAGGGAGACATTTGCACACCAGCTCAGGCAGCCTGGCAGCCCCACTGCCATGGGGGCCGTGTGTGGGAGACATGGTAATCCCCAGCACCAGGAGAACC
This sequence comes from Caprimulgus europaeus, assembly GCA_907165065.1. The sequence continues at coordinate 95,838,228 of OU015523.1, read as the reverse complement.
AGGGTGAAACACCACGTGTCCCAGGCAACAGAGAAGAAGTCTGCATATTTTTCCTGTCACTCAGTCAGTGTTTTGCTGTCTGCAGGCACAAACTTCCAGTGGTAGAGTTTCACTTTTTTCACGCCAAGAGATTTTTGGTAAAAATGGATCTGTCAAACAAACAGAAGGGATTACCTCCATTGAAGGTTTTAGTGCTGCATGTCTTCAACAAGGCAGCTTAGCCTACTAACACATATCTATTTCCAGAGACTGAAATTACAAAGCCTACATTCATTTTCTGTGCAACCCAGAAAAAAACACCATCCAATGTTAGTAGCTCATCTGCTGTCAGCCGTAAGGCTGGATAGATGGGAAGATGAAGGTGATGGCTGCATGAAAAAGGGGAAAGAAGCAGGGGCAAATTTAAGAGGAATTTTTCAGAAAGGAAAAGCACAGAAGGCTTTCAAGCTGGTTTTTTTTGCTACATTAGTTATGACATCTTTTTGAATTGCTTGTGGTCCTTTCTTAACTGTTTGTTGTTCCTCATTAATATACTGATGAGAGCAGAGGAACATTAATATAAAGCTGGAATGGAAAAAGACATCTAATGTTGTCTCTATGTAAAATAAACTGTTCTTTTTTAAGTATGAAGTACTAAAACTGGAAATGGGGTTTTTTTTGCCAGTCCCTCCAAAGGTGGCTGTGGGCCTTGGGAAGAATTGATTATCTCCAAAACCTGTGGAGCTGATGGCAGCTGGGAGTGTTAATGCTCTTCCCAGAGAATAATCGATCCAACCCTCGACTCTGAAAAGATTGAATCAGAGCAGGACAAAACACCAAACACATTTCTAAGGCCTTCATCTAAAGCCCATTGAAGTATTTGAAAAGAGTAGTGCCTTTTTGGATTGCAACCTAAATAAGACATCCTCAGAAACTGTAACTGTAAAAAAAGAACTCCTTTTTTTTTTCTTTTCAACTAGCTAAAAGCATTTCAAACCTAACATGCACAAGGTTGTCAGCATGCCAGGTACATTCTACTTCTCCATGTAGCCTACCTTTCTAAACCTCTCTACTTCTGCAGCCATTTCTCTACCTAGCAGTAACCACCATGATGCTGAAGTGACTTTCTGCTTGCATTATGCATTTTGAATAATTGAACGGTCTGTAGCAGTAACCTTTCTTATTTCTGGTTTGTGTGTTAGACATTACAGGATTGCAAACTGATGGGATAATGAAAGTGCAGAATTAGAAGGATTTGGCAATGAATCTAGTTAGCTCTGTCTTAAGATACAGTCTCCTAAAGACTTGTTGTTTATGTATGTTGGCAAAACTATGCAGTTCTACAGTTTTTTATGCACACAGTACTGTGTTTTGGTCTGTGTTTACTCCATATTAAATGTTCTGTTAATCCTGTGTGACTCTGGTGAACTCTTCCTTCATACAAATACAGAAACTCAAAGCAAAACAAGCCTCTCTTTTTGATGACTCTTTTACAACATCTGTGATCCAGCAGCTGGATAAAAATGCTCTGCATCTTATAGCCTATGGCTAAACAGCACTGTAAGATACAACCTGCAGGTCCTTCTACATTAACTCCAACTACCACCAAATCCACTTTCATATCAAAGTAATAATTGGTAACACTTAGCAAAAACACTACCACAAACAACGTGCCTTGCTTCAGCTCCATTCCCCAACCCCAGCATCTTCACTCAATTATCTTTTTTTTTTTATACTGTAGACCCTTTTCTTTCTCATCCAATGTATTTCCAGCACTATTTCGTGCTCTCTCTATATGTGGGAGTGTTTGTGTATGTACACATACAACAGGTATATGTGCAGCTGCATGTATATATTTACAGGCATGCACTCACAGAAGTGCATTCAGATGCAAGCACCTAGAGAGAACCCATTTGTGTGCTTGTGTATTTCTAATATAAATGCATATCTATATACACATTCTTGATAAAAGGGTTGAATTTGAGCATCAAGGATAAATTGTGGTGGCCAGAATTTAGGGAGCCATGGGAATAAATGTGGGACACGAGTCCCCTGCTCTTTTCATCTGAGGCTGGTGGCTTGAAGTCCCTTTCCCGGAGCATGTGGGAGGTTCTTCCTTGAGGCACTGGATGCAGTTGACACAAAAAGTAAGTTTAAATTTTTGTCCTTGGTCCGGAGTTTAACAATGTTTTTTCAGATAAAACTCGGGTGTAGTTAGACCTCACTGGCCACATTTTCTATTCTATTGCCTTCAGGAAATAGTTTAGAACATTATGTGCTGTTTGAAACTTTTAAAACTGTATTGTGAAATACCATATAAAAATAGTCTATATATGTGATTTTGAAGAAGATAATAACATCACCTTCTGTCCTAGTTTTAACTCATAATTTTAGGAAGATAACTAACTGTCTATGATGGATCATAAATGCATTGTGAAAAATGTTCATTTAGAAATTTAATTTCCAGCTTTGAAAATCGCTTGAATTACATATTTCTTTTGTGATTAGTTTGCAACCAGTGTCCCCCCAGAAAAAAAAGCCCAACAAATTTAAGCTCATATTTGTCATAGACTATATGCTTTTGTGACATCCCTTAGTGAAATCTTCTTTACTGGCTTATACTGAATACAAGACTGTCTGAGGGGGCTGGACATGGTGGAAACAAGGGTGGGAGAGAGAGGGGGAAGTTCTGCAACAGCAGGTTCCTCCACCATTACAGAACAGGATTTTTCAGTGTTGAGGGGAGTCCATGACCCACACATCCCACCTTGCTGTGCACTGGGAAGCTATTGTGCTGATTAATGCAATCTTTGCCCTCTACCTCAGGCATTTAAGTCTGAACTCTGGGTTTCTTTGTAGTAGACAAAGGATGTCCAAGGTGTGCTGCCACCCTAAACATGCCTGGGCATCAAGCCACGGGGTACCTCAGCACCCACCTTTGTGGTTGGTTGTCACCAGATGACCTTGTTCACCAGCACAACTAGTGCTTGGGACCACTGTGGAAAGATCTGAGCAGCCTGACATGGGCTGGCTACTCAGCTGGGTAGCTGTCAGTCAAGCTTGCATGAGGTTTTACAGCAAAATGGGGAGACAGATCACACTGTATTGATTAAACTGCTTCATGTCTTGCTTTCAGTGTCCTCCGTGCAATAAGGACAAGCTGGACAAAGGCTAACTGGTCTTTTTCTGTGGGAAGAAAATAAAGGGAAATATATGGTTTAATTCATTTTGTTTGGCAGAGACATTTCTTCCACTTTGTTGCTGTTGCTACAAGACCAAAGCTGTAATTCTCTTGAAATCCGGAGCATGCCACAAGAGAAGAATTAGCACAATGGTTTTAGTTTTATGTAACATTCCAAACACCCAGCGACTGAGCACTTTAGAAGAGAATAAACAAAATGAAGTAAGCTGTTTGTTCAGCATGTTCCAACACTCATCCATCTGCCTCCCTTTGTACTCGCAGTCCCTCAGACACAACTTTTCTTATCCACTACTGTCAAAAATATGACTCATTTTTCACATAATAAAGTGGGGAGAAGTTTTTATACATAATAAAGCTTTCTCTTCCCCAGTTTCATAGAATCACAGAATGGTTTGAGTTGGAAGGAACCTTAAAGTTCATCTAGTTCCAACCCCGCTGCTGTCAGCAGAGACACCTTCCACTAGACCAGGTTGCTCAAAGCCTCATCCAACCTAGCCTTGAACACTTCCAGGGAGGGGGCATCCACAGCTTCTCTGGGCAACCTGTGCCAGTGTCTGACCACCCTCACAGTGAAGAATTTCTTCCTAATATCTAATCTAAACCTACCCTCTTCCAGTTTAAAGCCATTACCCCTCGTTCTATCACTAACTGCTTTTATAAAAAGTCCCTCCCCAGCTTTCTGCTAGTTCTCCTTCAGGTACTGGAAGGCCACTATAAGATCTCCCCGGAGCCTTCCCTTCTCCAGGCTGAACAGCCCCAAATCTCTCAGCCTGTCCTCATAGGAGAGGTGCTCCAGTCCTCGGATCATCCTCGTGGCCTCCTCTGGACTCGTTCTAACTGGTCAATGTATTTTTTTTGTTGGGGGCTCCAGAACTGGACACAGGACTCCAGGTGGGGCCTTACGAGAGTGGAGTAGAGGGGCAGAATCACCTCCCTCGACCTGCTGGCCACGTTTCTCTTGATGCAGCCCAGGATACAGTTGGCCTTCTGGGCTGCAAGCACACATGTTCTCCTGCATTCGCTCTTATTTACTTCTCATTAAAAAGAATGAGACAATGAAAAGGTACTTTCCCTAGCCCTAGTTAGCTGCAGTAGGACTCACTGTCTATGCCACAATTAGCTCTGCTTAACTCTTCACAGAACCAGGCAAATAAAGCTTTGGTATAGCTAAATTTAGGATAAGGAATTGGTCAAATTCCTAGGCCATGAGGGGACTAAGTGTTAGTATAGTTTATATAGTTAGTGGATTTGGTGAATGGAAGGAAGTCTCCCTCCCTCTCTCTACCCAGGCATCTTATAAGCTCAGGTAACATACTTTAATGGCTGCAAAGCAGAAGCCACTCCAAAGTGGGCACACTGGCCAAAATGCCTGCCCATGTGGATCTGCCAGGTTTTGAATCTCTGCTGCATCACCATAAAAAACATATCCCCAAGCAGATGAAGTGGGGTCTGTGCAGTCTGTCCCACTGGTGACCATTCCTTTTCTATGGAGTCGTGCTGTACTCTGCTAGCAACAAGGCTGGTACTGAATTCCCAGGTTAAAGGCTGTGTTTTCCCAGTGCAGAGCTCCCTGCTCTTGCTTTCTACATGCTAGTCTGGTTTTAACAATACCTCATCTGGCTGAGAGACAGGAGGCAAAACACACAGTGGGCTGTCAGCAGATTTCCAATTCAGATGAAATCTCACAGCTTTTTTTCACACAAATCTCGCACTTTCCCACAACGAGACCCTCACATGCATGAGACAAGCCTTGCTGTGGCAGAAATCTCTCACGTGTTAGGCAAATTTCCCTACTATGAGAACATCACTTGCCACGTAGATGAGAGGAGAGATCCAGCAAACCCAGAGATCCCCCCCCAAGTCTGCTGGAACACCAGACCCACATGTGTAGTGTGTGTGGCATCATGCTGGGCCAAGGAAGGCTCTTACCAGTGTAAATGATCTCTAGTCAGCTGGAGGATGCCTCTGACCAGCACACTGATCTTTTGCATTTCTCAGTGCTGACAAATATAATTTATCTTAGTTGCTACAATCACTAATACCCATCCACAGAACAGGAATGGGACTGTAGCCCATCACATCTCATGGAGATGCTCATAAACTTAGCCAGGTTATTTTGTGATGCTTAAGTTATTACAGAAAGTCACAGGCTTATGTAAAGAGGAAACAAGATAAAGTTAATATGTTTTAAAATCATATTTACCTTTTGGATCTTAACATGACTTACTAGAACTACATGATACAGTCTCTAAAAAACATCACTCTGAGGAAAGCTCCAAAGAAAACCACCTTTAAATGTCTTTTCCACTTCATTTGCTCTCTTCTACACTTTAATTTCCTAGGCATCTCTTCAGTGCATTCAGTAGGATAGTAAGTATAATTCCTATGAGCTAGCTAAATTACTTCTAGCAAATTTGTATCAGCACTTACATTGTATTAGCATCATCATGTTATAATTTAAACCTTTCATTTCACCACTAATCAAAGGCAATTTTAGCAAATAACCCAAATGTTCTAATTTAACAGTAGTATCATGTCTTACTTTTTTTTTTTTTTAAATAATCAAGCATGGTCACTGTAACCTCTGTAGGTAATAGAGTAGTTTCTATATATCAATATAGCAACACCATTCCCTTTTGTCAAGCAAACTTCCTAGGTCTAAGTAGCCTCTGCTCACATCTCTGCAAAGCTTAAATACTTCTGTAGGGTCAGGAGCGTTAGGTACAATATCTTCCAGATACATCCCTTTGACAGGCAATCCTGAAAACTTCTGTTAGTGTAAGCAAATTGGCTGTGGGAACTGCATGCTCCAACTTTAGGAATGTTTTCTGGTTTTCATTTTTCGTCTCTCTGGTGCACAGATCCATCACCTGTACTACTGAAATATATTAGAACTGGAATTGCAAGACTAAAGTGCTAAAATTAGTCAAAAGCTGAAGGCACAATTTTACTATGTCAGGAGTTTGCAAACAGGTAATAGAGGCTCTTTTCTGTTTGATATGGCAAATTGTCATAAAGCTAGCACAATATTTTAAATGGAAGCTTCCTTTGCTTCAGCATAAGAAATTGTACCACAGCTAGGATTCACATCTATAAAGATGCTGTCCAAATTATGTTTGACTGTTTCCTGAGATACAATACACAACGTTTGCAGGCTATAGCCATAGAAACAGAAATATTTTGCTTTGCTTTTTGCAGCTATACAATGGAATAAAAAAAAAATTGAACTAGTGATGAAGAGCTGGCCATTATGTATCAACACATTGTTGGGTGACTGTCAGGTCATGCTTGTGTTCACCAGCAACATGAGAGACCACAGCTAGAAAGGAGTGACTGCCTTGGTAGCCTTATTTAAATTATGCAGAATGATAAGCTATACAACAAGAATTAGACTTGCATCTCAGTCACTTGTGTGCCTGGGAAAAAGCTCTTACTGGTGTCATACATGAAAATGCAAGAGCTGATATATCCAATATACCACTGTCAGCTGGCAGCTAAAAACAAAACAAAACAAAAAACTTTTAAATGCCAGGTTTTGAAGATCAAACCTACAGATGTACAAACACACTCTTTACATCATTGCAAGAGAAAAACAGAAGCCAAGAAAGGCCACACAAAATCAGTCAAAATGCTCACTTTACCTGGCACCCTGCTTGTGACAAGGACCAATCAAGGACGCCTGTGGAGGAGTTCAATAAAAAGTCAAGTATGTAGTGATGCTTCCCCAGAACAGCCTTTCAGCTGTCAACAATTCTTGCTTAAGGATTTGATGCAGAAGAACTGCCTGGACATTTAATAACCTTTGATGGGCTTTTATTCAATGAACTTGCCCACGTCAACCTTTGTCAACCACAACATCTTGCACAGAAGAGTTCCTTTGCAGAGCAAATGTCATGGAAAATATTTGCTGCAGAATTAGGCAATGTACATTAGACAAATGTACATATGTACAACAGAACTGCCTGCATGACAATCATGTCCTTTCATCTTTTTTGAACCTGCTGCCTGATAGGTTTCTTTCATACTCCTTCCTTCTTGCATTGAAAAAGAGCAGGAAAAAGTTGCTTCTTCCTACGTAAGAAGAAAAGGTTGGCTGATTCAGAATAAGGGTATACCTAGAGTAGCATCCTATCTCTAACAGGAGCTGACAGAGAAGTGTAGGAACAAGGCAAACATACATGGTATTTCCTCTTACTATTCTCCCACATTACAACTATTTTTAGCAGAGATAATTTCTTTCATTAATTCTGAATCTGGCTCCCACTGTCTTCACTTGATGGCCCCTAGATCCTGTAAAGAAAAAAGTGATGCATTGGGAAGACAACATACAGCTTTCTGGCATTACCACAGGTGAAAGCTTTCCTTTTATTTCCAAACTCGATGTGAGTACAGTCAATATGTATTCACCCTTTCCAGGCCACATAAGGTTTTATAAACTTTTGCCACATCCCTATGTCATCTCTCTGCCAGGCTAAACAGTCCCAGAATGTTAAGAAGACTGGTGCATTATAGATTTACACAGTGGTAAAGTAACATGTTTTTTTTGTCTGCTCCTCAACATTAAGTTGAGGTCTTCATATGATGAGGTCTCATTTTTGAGAGATAGCAGTCAGCTCAGAGTCCCCCCATCTTATTTATAAATGTAAAACTGCTGAACAAGGAGGCTTCTGGTATGCATAATTTTGCATCTGTCTCTACTAAATTTCATGTGTCAGTTAATTGCTTTGTTACTCATACTCACATGGTGCTTTTGTAGTTCAAAGTCAACTCTTACCTTTGCTGTTCTGCAGAAAAGCAAAGTATTCTGCATATCATCTTCAAATTTTATCTCCTCACTTTTTACCTTCTTTTCTGGATTATTTAATTATGTGTAGCAATAAAGTCTCAGCAAAGACCTCTGAAACACACCAGTAGCAACCTCTTTTCACTCTAAAAATTGATCATTTGCTTCTGCTCTCTCTCTCTTGATTATTCACCCGAGGATCTTCCCTTCTATACAATAGCTGCTCTATCGTTTTAAATGTTCCTTGAGATTTAGATTCTTTAATATCTTTTGAACATCACTAGGTATAGGTATGCTGAATCCAAATCTCCTTTATTCTCGTGATTTTTCATTCAGAGGTCTCCAGCACATTCATGTGACACAATTTTCCATTGTAAAATTTCTTCCTCACTATGAAAAAGTTCTCCTCACTGTGTTCAGTTTATGCATCTATCCGCTAACTCTCGATGGTTCTTTACCTGTGTTACTAGCAATATGCCTAGTATATATGTTAGGTTTCCAAATTAGTGGTTCCATTTTTCACATTAACTATCTTCCATTCCTTTGATACAAAGACAGCTGTAAGTACAAAGTTACATGGTACGGTGAGAACTTCAGTCATTTCTACCTGAAGCTCTTTTGGGACCCCTTGGATAAAGACCATCAAGTAATGGGGACCTATTAATATCAATCCTATCTGTTTGTTCCAAGACATTTTTAGTTAAAATTGAGACATGTCCACTGATAAATCCTCTGCAGGAAGGGCTATCCAAGCTCTTCCTCAGTGGACAGATCCAAAAAGTACAAATATGTTTGTTTTTTCTGTCTGTGGCATTTTCTTCCCTGCATCTTTCACACCTTGATCATTGAGCTACCCTAACAATCCCCTGCCAAGCTTTCTGCTACTGATGTGGTTTTAGGATTTATTAATAATTTTTAGTAAAAAAAATCCTGGATTATTTGGATTTTGGAGGTTTTTAGGAAGGCTTTTTTTTATTATTTTGGTCTGCCTTGCTACATTTTTGTTCTTAATTACAGCTCACAGATCTTACTAGTCATTCTATTTGGGCAGGACTTCAGCTGTTCAGGAAGCCTTCTTGTTTTTAATAGCATTCTTTTCAATTATGTTGATCTATTCTGTCTTCGTTTTGCGCTTTCTCAAATCTTTTTTGATTAGCAGAAAACATTTTCTTGGTTTCTCCACTATGATACCCTTAACTGGTCCCAGAATTGTGTGCAGAGGTGCAATGATCTTGTAAATGCCTTCTTAATAAGCATCCTTACATTTATATAGTTCCCCTTTGTAAAATTTAACAGCTTTAAGGGGGTTTTACTTGTTTCTTTGGGCTTTCTTGCTTCTTTTGATGATGAAAATGTTGTAAATCCAAGTACACCATAGTCACAACTACAAAATGGCTCTTCCATGATAACAGTCACCAAATGCTAATATTGTTCGTTCATGAAGTCCTGGGCAACCTACTCCAGCTGACCCTGCCTTGAGCAGGAGGACTAGACTAGACGATATCCAGAGGTGTTTGCCAGCCACAACTGTTCTGTGATTTTATCATATAATGTTATGTAACAACAACAATATACTAGAAAATAATGTAATATGAGTATAATCACACTCATCATATGATCATATAATATTACATGTTAATATTATATTTTTCCTTCATCCTGGATCCTCCAAACCTGGATTTCAATCCACAAAGATTCCATGTTCCTTTCTGAACACTTAGTTAACATGATTAAAGTTCTCTGTAATACAGAGCAGATCAAATCCATCAGCACAGATCTCCTCATCTTTCAATATCATCATGAGTCCCATCAGGTTTCTGATATACCTATTACATTGATAGCCTCATTAAAATTTTCCACTCTAGTCTCTCTGTCCCATTCTCCAGACTTCAGCTGTTCTTCCACATTTCCTGTTTGAATATTGCAATGTTCTGTCTTGCCCTTTACTCAGTAACACAGTTTCCATGACTTTTCCTTTACTGGATGCTACTTTTCTAACCACATGCACTTCTGTTTAAATACTAATCTGCGTCCTTCTTAAGTGCCAACAGCACGATTACCTAATGATTCAAATGAAGTTCATCTGTCTTGTAGTGCTTCCTTTACTCCAGAAGTATTCTCTGTTCCCAGGGAATTTTTATGCTTCCCTGTTATACCATTTTCTCATTTAATTATTGGAATTACATCTCTACCTCTTTCCAGACTTGTACAAGGTTTTAGGAGCATTTTGGAGAGCACAGCCAGAGAGATCCTGATACTCAGCTTCCTACTGAACACAGATCACAAGTACCAACACCTCTCCAGTATTTCCTAGAAGGTGATTCAGATGCATTTTGAGCTTCACTTGGCAAGCAAGTCTGCTATGAGCTCAGCTGTTTATATGGATGATGATCAAACTGACCACTGCTACAGCCTTTCCTTCCTACAGCAGGTATCTCTGCCTTCAGAGGGTTAACCTCATGCAAGCAGTCTAATTCTGAGATACACGACTTGGGGGAGGGAAGTGGGGGAAGGCAGCTACTTGCTTCTAATTAGGAAGGAAAATACAATAATATCTGGGAAATCCTGGAAAAAGATTCAACTTCTTGTATTTTCTACCTTAAGGTAGAATTATTTCAGTATTAAGTTACTCCTGAAGGATTTATTTAAGGACTTAATAAAGGACTTAATTCCTTAACTTAAAGACCAGGGGATTAATTTTAACCTGAAAGATACACGTCTGATGCAGAAGAATCTGTTTTTATAGAGGCACTAGTAAGCCACATTTTGTCTGTGCTGGAAATGAAATGCCTTCCTAAGTGAGGTTAAAACTCCATGGAAAAAAAAGAAGATAGCCACAAAGAAATTTCAAGAGAGAATATTTCTGAAAGGCTGCAAGGGGTCTCCATGAAGCACAGGAAGAGGGAAAAGGAATCAAGGGAAAAGGGTGGTTTTGGTTGGGGTTTTTTTTCAATAGCACAAGATGATTAATTCAGACATGTTTAGTGCTTGTCAGACTGTAACTAGAAGGGCGCAGGAGGTAAGCAGAGATCTCTTCCAGGGGCATCACTAATCAATAGATAAAGACAGGCTGAACTGCAAAGCATAGAGATCAACACTAAGACCTGAACTGACAGAGACGAGGAATTCTTTTGTAGGAATTATGGTTTATTCATAGCAATGACACCCACTTATGTTTGCAACAGTATTAATAAAAATGTGGACAGCAATAGAAAGAGGTGGACTGCTGCTGACACAGCTATGAAAGAATATTGAGATTTCAAATGCTTGTTGCTTCTCCAGGGCCTAGGCTGGCAAAGCTGGGCTTGGTGAAACCTTGGATACTATAATTCAAAATAGTCCTGGGAGATGATGAGGCCTTTGTGCCCAGATTAATTCAGAAGGAGGAAGAGTCAAGTCCTTTGAAGACTGTCTTGGGTTTGAGCATTTGATTGATGTCCCCAGGAGGACAAGACTCAAGGCATGTAAGTTGTTGTTGGTGAACTTTTAAATCAAGAAACAAAGGAAAGAATTATTTTGTTAACAGATTTCATTCAGTTGTTGGAAGGGTATCAAAGGAAGTGTGCAATAGGTAGACAGAAGCAATAAAATAGCAGCTAAGCAGGGACTATCATGGAAGGATAGCTGCTGAGCAACAGGAGAAAGGAGGTCCTGACAACACATGATGCTCAGTAAGGACAGAAGCAAAGACAAAGACATTGGTAAGGAAACTGTCCCCTCATGTCGACTCCACCACCATGTGCTGGATATTGTCGTCGGCTCCTGGCTGGCAGGAGGGACACATGGAAACTGGATGGGACTGAGTACGCTGGGGCAATCCAGTGAGAAAGGAAATCTACTCAGCTTCTGAAATGGGAAGACTGGCAACATGGTCATCAGCATACCGTGCTCCCTGAAAGCCATCCTGGGGATCTTCTCAAATACAGAGAAAAGGAGCTCCTGACAGCAATTATCAATGCTTCTGTGTATTTAAGATTTGAGATGAGTACTGAACAGGAGTAGTATTTACAGTGGAACAAAATTTAAATCTTAAATATTATTTACTGGAAAAATCCCCTTTGGAAAATCTGACAAATAGATTCCTGGGAAAAGCAAGATTCTGTGGAACAGCTATTTTAAGAAATACAGACTACAATTACAAGAGTGAAATAGTGCATGCCCAGAGATGTTCTCAGACACCAGAAATGATCCCAGATGGTATGTAGTGTTAAATGGTTAAAATAACATGGTACTGGGAGCACTAACCTGTGCTCTCTCAATTTCCATGCATGATTTGGAAGTTACCAGGGTCATTGCAATAGGTCATTCAGAAAAGACAGAAAGCCAGAAGGGCTGAAGGAGTCAAAGTTTTGCAATGTGGACTGGGCTGTTCAGTTCAATGTGAGAGAATGGTTCAGTACACTTATTATTAGTATAGCTGTAGCTATTGCAATAGATCTGGGAAATGAGCTTAAGAATAGGAATGACTAAAACCCGTTACAGAAGACTCATCGTCTCTGGTAATTCAAAGGTTCAGGACAAGATCTGAAGCATGATCTAGTCAGTAGACAGTAGCTTTCTGAGTAAATAAAAAAATGAGATAGTGAGAAAACAGACAGATCTGAATCGACGGAAAGACTCCTTGGCCACAAAAACAATTTTGGGTGGCTCCTGAAGCAGGGAAAAGATATTGAAGAATATACTAACAATTGCCTACCAAGCAAAGGCACCAACACTAGCTGTGAGGATCCAAGCATTCCTTTTTTTAGTATAAATATCTTACCCAAGGGGTAGATTATGAAGAAATTTTACAAAACCACTGCCGCTTTGGCAAGACATGCATACCAATTCAGCAGTAACAGGGGCTGAAACATTTCCCATTAAAGGCAAAAGAGAGAAAAACTATGTGGAGATGTCCAGGAGAAGAGAAAATCTGCCAAAGGAGTTGCTTTTGTAGGACACATTACTAAATTGTACCTCAAATCGACGATAATGAATGAATTAGCCAGTGAGTCCCTATTCCCTTTTACCCTCAGTGCAACAAACATGGGGGAAACACCATCAGGGCTATGACTCTGTTTGATTCCATTGCAGCAGTGAAGAAAACAATATTTCAGTTAAAATAAAGGGAGCCCATTTACATTTTGTTTCTGGTGATGCACAAACACTTGTCTGTTGGCATAGGGCAGTGGTTGGAGTCTAAATAAAGAATTATTTGCCTGAGTCAAGGTAACCTGCTGGAGCGGGTCCAACACAGTGATCAGAGGGATGGAACACCTCTCCTGTGAAGAAAGGCTCAGAGAGTTAGGGTTGTTCAGCCTGGAGAAGAGAAGGCTCCAGGGAGACCTTATTGTGGCCTTTCAATAGTTAAAGGGGGCCTATAAGAAAGATGGGGACAAACATTTTAGTAGGTTCTGTAGCAATAGGACAAGGGGTGATGGTTTTAAACTAAAAAAGAGTAGATGTAGACCAGATATAAAGAGGAAATTTTTTACAATGAGGGCAGTGAAACACCGGCATAGGTTGCCCAGAGAGGTGGTAGAAGTCCCATCCCTGGAAACATTCAAGCTCAGGCTGGATGGGACTCTGGGCAACCTGATCTATTGAAGATGTCCCTTCTCATGGCAGCGGGGTTGGACTAGATGACTTTTAAAGGTTCCTTCCAACCCAAACATTCTATGATTCTATGATCCAGAGCAAGGCTTGAACTTGCACTTCTGTGTCTCAATTTTGTGACTGCACATCTGTCAGGTGATGGAGTAATATTTCACTAATTAGGGTATGTGCACAAACCCAAGTTTGCAAAGTACAAATGGTTTTCTTTGGTACATAAATTATTGTAAAACTCCCCAAAGGAGCTGAAGGACAAGCCTGAGTTATTTTAGAGTGTATCTGACGGGAGCTAGGCGACCTATACTAAACCAAATCTATTGAAATCCACCTGGATTTTTTTTGTTTGATGACTGGTTGTCCTTAGCAACTTATCAGCAAAAGCAACAAAAAGCCTTCAGGAAATGGCTTAATGACTAAGCAATCAGAAAACTAAAACTTTACAGATGTCTAGTGTATGCATGGCCAAACAGGAAAGGTTCTCTTTTTAAGGAAAAAAATATTTACCTATGCTGTGACAGAGGTTCTTTGAAGTGAATGAGTATGCATTCATTTCTGGTACACATGAACATCATTGCCTCACTGGTGAGAAAATAATGAAAGTGAATAAAAGATAAGGTTATTAATTCTGAAATAATTTTTGGCTGTTGTCACCTTATGATCACATGCCAGAAGTAATGTTTGAGTCACTTTGTAGAACTTGCATCTCCAGTCTACTGGTGGAAGGAACTTCTATTAAGTGGTCATCTTCATAAAGGTGGAGAAAACAAGTCTGGAAAATATAAAGAAATAGCTAATATATATATATATTTAGGGAAGTATCTAGAAGAGCTTTCACTTTGAGCAGTTCCTTCCCACACTCTGGCATATTGATAACAGCACTGCCTACATAAAGTGTCCTGGGAGATGAAGACTGCAAAATACAAATGTGTTAGTTAAGTCAGTGTTTCTTTCACTGATCCTCAAGTGCAGTATTTTCTTCTTAAATGTATGTGTTTCTCATTATTAACTATGGGTAAATTATATGGCATCTTAAATAGTACCTCCAGTACCATTCTATTGCAAGTAATTGTTATACTGCATCCAACACATCAGCTCCCAAGGCTTTGCAGCAAGACTTGAGGACAACATTGTGAAGGTTCATGATGTGTTTGCTTTCTCTCCTTGCCAGGTGCAAAGGAAGAGTGATGGGCTTTGCTGGTTTTATCGTGGGTGACAGATTATATGTCAAGGACGACCTGATGGGTGACAGGTCCCTGTCTGTCAGGAGGGATAGAGTCTTCAAGCCAGTACTTTCTACTGTGTCAGAAAGGAGCCCAGGAGTACAGCAGCCCCCTGAACTGAACAGCCCAGTAGAGCTGGAGTGCTCCAAAGAAACTAGGCTGTGGCAGTTCAGTTTTAAATGGTAAAAATGAGTACACTGGACTTCTTAATGTGATGCTTCTTACATTTCTGGTCTACAGTTCAATAATACCTTCATGTCGACTGAAAAACAAGTCTCCATGTTGATTTGAACAAAGAACTGGAAGCAGGGTTATGACTTCAGGAGATGCATTTTAGTGTATCTGCAGTTTTATGAGCCAGCAAAATAAACATATGCAGAGACTGTGTTAAGAAGTACTTCAACACCCTCTACAGGAATCAGAAATTAAAAAGAAAATAACTTACACTTGCAGTTAATTCTGATTAATTGAACAGACAGACTAAGAAGATTTTGGATTACTCAAGTAGCCCTGAGAACTCTTATTTTCCTGACCTGGTCAGTAAGTGTGTTATATCCTAATAGCTATTACATGTTTTGTTTTTGTCTCAGAAAAGAAGTTGACTTCAAGAATATAAACCTTCCTCATCCTTCCACTTGTCATTGTACATTTCTTCTTTCACAGTTTTAAGAGTGGATTGTTACCATCATGAAGTTTCTGAAGAACTTTATATTTATTTTTGAAGTAAATCTATTTGACGCTGTCCATGCTACATGTAAGTCAGGTATGCCTCTTGTCCAGCATCTACTAACACCATTGACAAAGAGTAGGTACAGATTCTGAGTAAAATCCCTAATCCCTAGCTTATTTTGGAAGTGCTGGGAAGGACTTAGTCCACCCATGTTAGCTCATATTGTTTACCCTTAGGTGGCTTCCTCCTGTTACAGAAGAAGACAGAACAAGTGCAGCTGTCCATGAGAGAATGTAGACTTCACAGTGAAATCACCAGCACACTGAAGGTTTCTTCTGGCATGGATTAAAGCCCTAAACACCTTCAGACAAAAGCAGTACAACTTGGGAGCACCCACAGGCACTACCGACCACGTGCCTAAGTTATGTGAGAGGGGGAAAAACCATCCTCAGGGATTTACACTTGGGTGTGAGGAAGGAGCGGGGCGGGATTTGGGAGTTCTACTGGAATGAGTCAGGATGCAAGGCACACACAGTCAAGCAACATATTTTATTTCCACTTCTGCTGCCAGGCTTAACACCTCTGCTCTCCTTACTCACGGATACTGCAGGCAAAGCTGGGGCTCCCTTTCTTTCTTCAGAAAGCCCTACAGAAGCTGCACAAGCCTCTGCATGCAAGCCAGCATCCTCAGACACCGAGCGCACAGGTGGAGCGGGTCCAGTGCAATTCATCAGGAGACAGGTAATATCAAGAGAAACTTCGATGGCTGTGGCCTCAGAGACCTCACTGTGCCCCTGGCCCATGGCACAACGAGGCTCCCCAAAGAGGGGTACACACTTCCCCGTCTGCCCAGGTGGAACATGCAGGAGAAGACAGACATTCATACACCCAATCTACACTCCAGGGGTAATCACCAGGTCAAAATCAGGGCTCCTTGTTATGATAGCTCTTGTTTGGGTTTTCCATCTCCATGTGTCCTCTAAATCTAACTGTGTGCTGCAATACTCTGTGTCCCAAGGGTCTGTCCATCTGGGCTACCTCTGCCAAGACGTGAGGAGAAACATGACATACATTCAAGCCAGGACAGGCTCAGGCATAGAATCTCTCAGGTACATACCTGTTGTGAGGTAAATTTGGGTCCCTTGGCACTGAAGTAGCACTGGGGCAGGAGATGAATTGACAGAGTGGTGTGGGCTCTGAGCAAGGCCAGATGTGCCAGATGTGTTCTGCCTAGGAAAGCCTGCCCTTTCCAGCAGCAGTGGGGAGCTCAGCTGCCCCAGTGTGCAGCAGCACTGGGACAGCAGGGATGGTGCAGGGTTTGGTCTCAGGGTACTGCCAGCAGTGTGGCACCGGTGTCAATACAGCCAGAATGCCTGCACATCCAGCCGCAGCACCCACAAGCTTAAATACCTCACATAAAATTGGATAATTCATTAACCACAAACTTCCTCCCCTTTCTTGTAGCTGGCTTTAATAGCTTTTCTTAACAGATTTCATGTAACACGAGCCACAGGATGGCAAAGCCCCTGTTAGACAGACCTGTTCATAGTGAAGCTTCAGTTCGTCTTTGAAAAGGTCAAACTTCTCCCTTGTGCATTTGGAAAAAAATGAGCAATTGTGTTATAAAAATACTAAAAATGCCTAAAACTGGACTTGGAATCACTTCTTCAAGAAGTATCAATGTCATTTGCAAAGTGAATTGGTCTTGTTTAAAAAGGGAGAGCAGAATTTCAGGTATGTTGGCTTTTGCACTACCTCTTAATGAGTTCTTTGGATGCCTATTTGTCATATAATTTTGTCATTTGCTATTTGATTAAGGGTTTTTTAACCTTTCCAGTAATCTATTGAATTCTGTGTGAGGTGTGGGTGTAAGCATTCTTTGATCTCCATTTATATGCACAGAGTTTGCTAAAATCCCTGCAAGTTCCTGTTAAAGGAAGAATGCAAGTTACTACCTGTAGAGTGGTTCTCTGCAGTCATCTGGATTAAAACAATACCTCTGGTTTACTGAACTAGCTTCAGGAATAAAATCTCTCAATGAAGCCATTTACAGACTGAACTGAAAACTTCATTTTATATACATGTATATTCTCTCTATATCTAATATATAGAAGAGAGACCAGGGAGTCTTGTTATGTCATACAATTCAAGCATATGGGCTATTTTTAGGGACACCACAATGTCAATGTAGGATGGCAGAAGACTGTATTTTCCTCATGCTGCACAAAAGATGTTCAAAGAGGTGCATGTGCAGTTTTATTCACAAGATTTGTAGCTGACTGCTTACAATTACTCTAATGCTGAAAGTTACTTTAGGAAGAAACAAAAAAACTCACAGGATAGAGAGGGGGAAGAGTAAAAACTCTCTGAGGGACCACCAAGAAAGAGCAGATAAGCATCCTCCTCTGGGTCTCCTATCCAGTGCAGTGGGAGGTAGCAATGATTGTATTATTTCCCTACAGCTACACAGACGTTTTTGGGTCCCCTTGAACATCTGTTCCTGTTCATGATTGTCTCAGTTCTGATGGGAATATGCCGATTAAGTGCAAGCTTTGTACATTTACTGGTTGTTACATTTCTGGGCATGCATATTATGAGACAATATTTATTGAGTATTTAAATGATTTCTATCTACTTTATTGGAAACTATATTTTGGTATTCTCAAATGTAAACTAAAAATCTACAAAATGAGAGGTAAAAAAGAGAGGAAATAACATCTCAGTGTCATGCCAGTGGTAGTCATTTCCTCTGAAAAACCAACATAGCAATATCTGGGTTCGCAGGTGCAAAGCCATGAAAAAAGCATGAAAAATGACAAGACCATGAGGCCAACAAGGGAAAGCCACTGCTTTAGAAGCTCTGGAAAATGCTGCCAGAGCAGCTTTGGCAAGAGGGTGAAGAACTATGAGTAAAAGGCAGGCTGCAGGGCTGCAAATAGCAGGCTCTTGGTGTCACCAAGACTGTGGCACTGAAGTATGGGAGGTGCAGAGCAACACCCATGCTAGAAGCTGGGCAGAAAGGCATCAGGTCCAGGTCCATAGACACCCACTGCAGCAATGCCACCTCCTCTCTGTGCCACCCAGGCAGCTGCTTGCTGCGGAAACAAATCTCAGCATCAAAACCATGAGTCACAGACAGATGTTTTCAGCTCAAGGTTGCTGATGGGGAATGAGATCCTGAAGAAAACAGAAATTATTCAAACTGTGATTAACCTTCAGGTATGCTGAAAAATCTTCCTCTTCTTTCAGCACTCCCACTTGAAAGGCCAGAAAATCCCAGTTCTACTCAGGGCATTTGGGTTTTTGAATTACACATGCTGTAGAAAACCTTGTGACAGATACGGATTTTGACTAGCAGAGCAATATAATAAAAAAATCTGTTAGCCAGGGAGGGTAGACCAATAAAAAAGTTGATTCATACTTTACAAAGCAATATAACCTGTTTAATAAAAAATGCTATTAAAAAATACCTCTTTTCAGCTAACAACTCTTTTCTTGAGTCTTTGCATGATGTATGTGAAAGTAAAAGCCATCGGCTCCTCTTGAAACAGCTGGAGCATGGGAAAACTCAGCTGAAGCATGGGAAAACCACAAACATCCATCCTGGAGGAAGGACCAACTGACATTAGGCAGTAAAGAGTTTTAAAACTACAGTGCTATATAGAAGACAAACTAGACTGCACCAGCTACATGTGAAAGGGCACATAAAACCCTTTTTTTAGGAGGTGAACCCAGCAGCATCCCTGATTTCTTCCTTACACATGAGCTGGGGTTACTCAGTACTTACAGGCGCCGTTCTGCTCTTAAGAGAGTGTCTGCTACTACAGGGCTGCTCTCCCAAGTGGTCCCTGAGTACAGAAAAATTAGAGTAAAAACATTAATCTTCTTTCATATTTCATGTAAACTTGCATGTTCCATACAAAATAATAAAGCATGGAACCAGTGTAAAAGAAATGCCAAAAAAAAGGAACAAGTGTAGAAAACATCCTGTACCGTAAAGTCAAAACTGTATGAAAGAGAATAGCAGTTGGCAAAAGTTAGCAGAAAGGGATGCAAAGCTGTGTTTTGAAAAATACCTATTTCAGTGATTTACATGAGCAGTCATTAAAATAAAATTGTGAAAATAAGATCCACGAAGAGAAAGGAGTCGCCTCGGTAATGAGACACTGGCGCCATCTAGAAGAGGAATAAAACACACATGGAACAAAAGTTAAGTGGAGCATAAAAAGCAGTTCAGCCTAGTTTACAAAGTGTAAAAGGGCATTTCTCATCCACAGGATTTTTATGAATTACAGGGACGCATTTCAATGAGGAGTCTTCTCCACTTTTCCAAGCCTCAGCAATACTAAAATTACTTAAAACTGGTTTTATCCTGGTTTTATTCAAAATTTTCATATGATTTAGTCCCTGAATGAGGTCCAGCCCATGAACTGGGGGTTCTCAGGTCTGACTTAGGCAGCTACTTCTCACCCTTTTCTTGTCTGCGAGGGCCACAGCCAGGCATTGCATGTGGTTGACAGAAGTGCCCCAAATTACAGCAGGGTGTGTGACTGTGGCTTGTTGCTGGGCAAGCTTCTGAGGGGGGGAAAGGATGGGCTGCTTCTTCCTTTGCCACATGCAATAGGCCATTTAGGGCAGATGAGGAACTATTTCCAGATGGCAGAGCAAGGGTGGGAGAGTTGCACTGGTCTTGCTGGCATGTGGAGTAGTAACTCTTCATGGCACCTTCATCGCAGTATGGGATTCATGAACATTTTGGGCATCATGAAACCTTGTATTTCAACATGACAGTCACCACTCAGCTGTATATTGGACATTTGGAGTCCCTCCCTATTACTTAGGAGGGAGATGCTGCACTGCATTAGTGTAACAAGGAGATACAGCAGTTGCAGTTTGTCCTCCCTGCTAAAAGAGCAATAGAGGAGAAAGACTGGGTCAGGTGAGCCATAGCACAGTTCAAACTAGCCTGATCACCATGAACCAGAGGATCAGCTGTCTGGGATGACCTATTATTTTGGAAATCCCATCTACAACTGCCACTTCTTGAAAGCTGTGTTTCTACACACACATCCTTAATTTTGCAGTCTTCTCTTTCATGTGTTGTTTGTTAAAGACAGAAGAACTGAGTGCTTTTCATAGTTCTACCTTCAATAAATGAACTATCCTGTCCTTCCACTAAAAAGGACTACTCAAAGGCATGAGAATTCAGCAGACACCCTCTCTCAGGAAAGGATCTTTGCTAAGGTTAAAACTCCATCTGATATCTGCTTGGGTTCAAATGACTCTCAGTTTGATTTTTTTCTTTTGTGTACTTTAGTCAACAAGTTTCATTCCTTTGGTATGAAATAGTTTAGCTTGTTTCCACAGGACTAGACAGGTCATGGTTTTTGAGCTCAAAACCTGTCTGGACATCCGTATTGCTCTGAGAGTATTTGTTCCACCAAAATTAACTTAAAAATGGAAAGAGGAAACATAAGACATAAACATTTTATAATCTATGGTTCCCATAGAGAACAACCAAACAAGATGTTCCTAAACAGGGAGAGCTTTCACACACCTATTTAACCTATGTGTGATTTGTATGCCTCGAAATAATGGGGGTGAGGGGAGCAAAACTCATGGCAGAGGCCTTGAACAATGTCATTTTATAGGTCATATCACAGAGTTAACTAGTAAAAACACCAGCGTCGGTTTTACCAGCAATATGGGAGAAGATGAGTAAAAGTAGGAAAGAGGCATCTGCCTCTGTGGTTGACAAATTACTGACTTGATAAGGCTGTGGTTTTGAGCTGCAGGCTGCTGACCATGTCAGTTGGTCATTGCTGTGGTGCAAAGGGCAGCTCGAGAGGCCAACATGGCTGAGGGCGTACTTCAGCTGTAAGGGATGTATCAACCATCTGTCTTTGAAACAGAGGAAGGCGTCTGACAGATAAAAGGCAAAACAGCTTTGTGATGTATTGATTTCTCAGTGTGGATGGTTTTGGAAAGAGATCATCATGTTTGGTGCTGAGTGATGTGGAGGCTGTGATAAGGCATTTGAGAGTTGAGGTGGCTGCTGCACCAGCAGCTCTGATGAGATATGTGTGAGGTCATCAAGATCTTTCAAGATCTTGGTGTAGCGATGCTATAATGACATAGGTATAAATGAACTGATGCTAGACCAGTGAAACATGGAAACAAAATATACTGTAAATTAGATGATTTGAGCTATAGAAGGCAATGACTGAGGAATGCTTTTGGAAACATTCCCCCAAGCTGATTGCCTCTACATCTGCTGTTTCTCTTCTGGCCAGAAAAACAGCTTGTGAGCATAAAAAACAATAAGTGAATACAAAGCTGCTCTTTGTGGTTTTTTTCTTTTTTAGTTTAGCAATTCTAAACATTAACTCCATCTCTTTATTTCTGTTTAAGTAAGCTTATGACTTCAGTGTTACATTCTTAGGGTGAGTGATCCAAATCATTCCTAGCTAAAATAAAATAACTAGTGTTTATTGAGACTATGTCAAAACTCAGTCTAATCAGATAGAAATCTGTGTGTTTGATTTCAAGAGAAGTGGGATTAAATTAAAATCCAATAGTGGACTCCAGACTTTCTGGCCTCTTACTTTTCAAAACATTCAGACTTGAGTCAATATGGAAAACCTGAAATGTAGGAAAGTTGGCAGTCATGTTTGATTCCACCTCTGAACTGTGAAGCCTGGCATGCTTTTTACCCTGTGGTAAGCATAAGTAATAGCACTCATGGCATGACACAAAGCCCATAGGGCCAATATTTAATGAGGTCAGGCTTTTCTTTGGATGAGAAACCTACACACAAAGCCAAAATGCTACAAGAAAAACTACTGCAAGTGGATGGCAATTTATCTGAACCAGAGTGCCACC
Source organism: Caprimulgus europaeus (assembly GCA_907165065.1). The sequence continues at coordinate 95,815,900 of OU015523.1, read as the reverse complement.
ACACTGTTGGAGCTGACCTATGCACTGTGGGATGCTCTACCTTTCAGATGTAGCTTCAAACAGGAGCCAAGATGGTTGCTCACTGCCAAGATGTTTTCCTTAAAGAGATTCTTGTAAAGAGCTATTCTGGGAGACCCTTCCACTGAACTGAGACAGCTGAGCAAGGGAAGGTCCCTGATGTGGCTCAGGGGAATGAAAGCCCAGACTGAAGTGACTGGGGGAAGTGAAGGGGACCAAGAGGAAGGGAGACCTGGAGCAGAAATCACTAAGAGAAATTGTAAGCTGGGCTGATGAATAAGGCAAGGGAAGGAGAAGATAGCTATGCAGTTCAGCTGACTGAATGCTGCTGTGGAGACAGAAACTCTGCCCTGTCCAGAACAGAGAGCATCCTGCAAGTCCTGGGCTTGTTGCCTGCACTGTACCCTTCACAGGGGCTCATGGGATGCATTTTTCTGGGCTTATCCTGAATACTGTGAGCTGATCTGGAACTCACATATCTACACAGAGCTACAGCCAAGGGCAATGAGAGCTCCCTCTTAATCTATACATAATGCAAAGTCCACCAAAAACAAAATTAGTAGATTTTTTTTTAATATTACTCAATGTCTCAGCTCTCAACAGACAAATGGAGTTCTGTTAACCCCTAATTTCAGAGGAAAAAAGGTATAATTTGTGAAGAACTCATACACTGCAGTAACATGGCATAGCAAATCACATAGGGAAATTAAGCATTGTTTTGAGAAGAGGAGCAGAACAAGGTGCTGTGAACAAGTTTTATGGACCAGCTTTATTTCACGTAAATAAATACTCACTTAAAGTGCATGACATAGGCACTTGCTCACCTTAGGCTTCCTGCTGCAGAGAGAAGAGAAAGAAACACTTTCAGAAAGCAACTCAGATTTTACACTGAACTGAAAATCCCTGAGGAAGTGCTCATATCTCTCCACTGACTCCAGAGGGAGCCTTGGACAACTGTCCCCTAATTTCAGTGCCAGTAAACCAGGCCAAAGGCTGAAGACTAGAGTAGCATAAAGCAAACTGATGATGAGCAACTCTTAAACAGTCAGCACTCTTCTTCTTTGTGCAGATTAATCAGAAATCCTTTGGAGTAAAAATAGCCAGGGACCCAATAGCTAAAGATCATATTATAACATGTCTGTACAAAGGGAAAAAATTAAGGTTGTCTGTGTAATCTTTTTCTGGCATTTCCTAACTTTTGAGAGCTTTGGTCCAAAGCCTTTATGCTTTTTCAGCATAGCTTGCTGTGCAAAATGTGCAGACAGCTCTCCTTTATTCAGGATATTTCTGTCGCTATTCTACACCAGTCTCGGCTTCTTGTCCAAAATTGTAATTAAAGAGTGGTAGCAGTACTTTGCCTTTTTTATTTTTGTTACCTTTCCAGTTTTTATTTTCAGTTTTATTTGGATACACAATTTTTTTCACCTTCAGAAAGGCTCAATGGACCTGTGAGTTAGTTTTCAGATAATGCAATCTCATTTAAAACATAGTATGCTTATGTGTATATATATGACAATACACAGTCTATTTAGAAACTTCGGGTAATCAAAACATGCCTAAAGTGATCAGAATTTTTTAGGAGAAATAATGAAATCTCTGCCATGTCTGGATTCTGATTTTCCTTTAGGTTGTGTGAGAGAATGGGATGTGTCTTTGACAACCCCCTTCCTGCCCTGTTCTGCATTCATATTCAAGGCAATCCCGATACTCCCTGTATGTGGCTGAAAAAGAGGTTACAGACAACCCCTCTAATTTAAGTATAGGCTGTTTCTGGAGAGGATGTAGAGTACACCGCTAAAAGGTTGTGCTGAGCAGCTTCAAAAGGAGCTTTCCCAAAAGCCACTGAAAAGTTCAGCCTGTAGCAGCACCTCACAGCAAGATGCCTTTGGGCAGAGCTGTGGATGATGTGCCACTTCTCATCTTCCCCTTTTCCTGCAGCTCTTGGTGGAAAAGCCACATCACAGCATATCCGGAACATGCGTTATATATGGAAGCATTATTTATAGATTATAATTATGTAAGTATCACTGTCTTTGGCACAAATTGCACACAGCATCATTCTTCCTATAGTGCTCTCTACAAAAGGAATTGCTGCTGCAATGATTTACACACTTGAGTATGAATATTTGAGTAAAATCTTTGAGTTACTAACTTTATTTTAGGAAAAACACCCATGTTATACTAAGCTATTTTGGTGAATTTTCACCAGAATAAAAGATACTTTAACAAAGCTGCCTTTGCTCCCATTTCCAATGTTTCCCATCATATATAAGTCAACAGAGTTACAAGTTATGGCTATTGACACCTGACAACACTCAGACATTGGTATAGCAAACAGTGCCTTGTTCCACAAAGCAACCATGACATGCACGGTGTCATGCAGCCTACCTGTCTCATGCTCTCTTGTGCTTTTTCAGGAACACAATGGGAATTATCAAATCACGTTCACTGCCACCACTACTGCGCTTCTTTAGTAATCTATTACAGGCAATCTAGAATATGATCCAGAATCAATTACACACTTGAAGCTTTAGTAAACTTAAGGCAGCCTTCTTCCTTTACTTATCTTCCAAATCTACATCCATCCACATTCTGTCAAAATTTATCTCCACAGTCTAATTACTGGCGAGTTTGTGGCCAGAAGTCAAACTTCTAAACCATTTTCCTCCAACTCAGTAATTTCTTCCTCTGCAGTAGCTCTAAGTGTGGGCACTGCTCTTTTTGTTTTCAGTCATTTCAGAATGAATATCTTATTACACCCATGAGCTGATTCCATTTATATAGTATTGTCTAAAGTCACAGGAAATGTTCAATGTGCCTTTTAATTCTAAATAAGTGGTGAGTCCTAGCTAAACATATTTTGCTGTGAATTCTAAGAAAACTGGAAGACCCTATTATAGTATTATTTTTAAATTATAAATTCTTAGTAAGGTGGTACTATTACTGAAATAGAAATCCTGCTTGTACTGAATTGTACTTAACCTAAAACCTGTGCAGTTTTTCTTTATAGCAAAAGGAGGTAGGCAGGCTTGCCCAAGGCAGCATATCATCTGATGTATTTTAGACATTTAAAAGGGAACCATGCCCAAACATCACTGTCCCTCTCTAGTGACTCTATGTCACTAGCTCAGATGTAGACATTGATATGACAGTCTAATATGACCAGAAGAATCCTACCCAAAAGGTTTATCTTAATAAGTCAGTATATTAAAAGCTATACCTAAATGAAAAGAAGGGCTTGATTGTGCCTATACAACCTGCTGAGAGCAAAGGTAGAGTGTGGGTGCAGACCCCAAGGGACAGGAACTGGTTGCTGTCAACAGGACTGCTCCTGACTGCAAGGACATGAGGAGCTCTCTCTTTTCTCCTAGGCGTCACAGCTGCTTAGATGTGTGATCCCATGAGATGTGCCTTCCCATCCCTCCCTGCCTGTTTGTTCAGCAGCATAAACCGCTTTATCACTCACACATCATGGCCTAAAATCTGGGAAAGCCAGAAAGGCTATTATGGCCATGTTCTTATTTTTCTTTATGTTGGTTCATGGTCTTGCAGGAAGAAACCATTACTTCTCTTGGACTATCTGGAGGAGTTAAACAGTTAAAAATTACCTCCATGTTTTTACACCCCATATTGCTAAATTCAAACCAGGTATTGGTTTCAGAGCTACTGAGAATCATCACTAGTTCAAAAACTTTTTTTCACGAAGCAAATGCATCTGGTCTTATTTTTAGGACTAATTAAAAATTTAAAGAGGAAAGCTCTCAGCAGCAGCCAAAACAAATCTTTCCCCTCTGGCCTCCAACTAGTCAGTATTTGTTCCTAATCATATTTTCACACATTGCAGTATCTCTTCCTCTGGAGAAACATATGGAAACAGTGTCCAGTAATACTTCCAACAACCCATATTTTTTCCTGCATTATGGCATGTACAGTTTAATAGATTAATCTCTGGCAGGCAAAGGGTCTATCAGTGAAATTGCTCACAATAATAGTATGCCCTGCAAACATGGTTATAGCTGCTGCTGTTTGACTTGCAGGTGGGCGTTTGGAGCTGATACGTGTTGATAAAGGAAGACAACAGAGGCAGAAGGTGAACTGCCACAGGGCAGATTCCCAACACACCCCATCTGCTTTCCTACCTTCAGTCATCCAACAAAATCAGAAAGCAATTCTAATTGCACTGTTAAACTGGCTTAATGACTGCTTTTTGTCATTGGGATGAAAAAAATCCAGAGACCTGGGTGTTATCACTATACATATATCCATTTGTGATAGTTTCACTTGGCTAGCCCTTGGCTAGCAGCCAACACAGCTGTTCACCCACTTCCCCCCAACCCCTAGGGGATAGGGGAGAGGACTGGGGGGCAAGGATAAGAAGGCTTGTAGGTTGAGATAAAAACAGTTTAATAATAGAGAGAAAACTTAAAATAATACTAATATTAAAATAGTAGTGATAATGATAACAGTAACAAAATATACAAAAAATGATACCCAGTGCTATTGCTCACCCCCTGCTGACCAAGCCTGGCCCGTTCCCAGATAATGATCCCAGAGGAGCGACAATCCCGAACCGAAACGGCAATCCCAGAGGAACGAGAGCCCGAGCCAAAGCCAGAGAGAGCTAAAAGAGGAATAGACCCTCATTAATATATGGACATGACGTGATATGATATAGAATATCCCATTGACATATCTAAATGTCAATTTAGTTTATTAATTTCAATATTCCTCACTCCCCTTAAATCTTGTGCTTGTGGACTAACAGAACACAAAGTCCTTCACTTCCAGTGACAAAAATGCAAACACTGGTATGTTATCAGTGTCTCTCCCATAACAAGTCACAGGCTGGAAACCAAAATGCAGCACTATTCTAATTACTGAAAAAGAAACCCAGCTCTCTTCCAGCTAAAAACCAGGACTCCATTGTATTTGAAATGGCTGGGCCCAGCATCTTGGGCATAAATGCCATCAAAAACACTTTCTATAATTATTTTTCACTGGGAGGGGGACTTGTGCTTATAAAGGATCACAGAAAGAGGAGAAGGGGGACTGTGAAACTAGAGATCAACTTATGAAATACCATGTATCTGATGCACTTTGCTATGAACAAATAAATGAATAAATAACATGATTCTCTTGCCTACCAAACCTGATGTCCCTAAGAGAGAACAGGTTCACAACAAAACTGAAAGCAACAACTTCCTAATTCTTTGCTTTACTCCCAACACATCTAAAATCAGTCTGCAGACCACTTTAATTTGTAGTAATAAACCAATGTCAGCCATACATTACTGGAGTAGAATACAATTCTGCCACTCCCTGAAATAAAACTGCCAGCACAAAGAGGTGTTGAATTAGGAATTTTTCTCCAAAATCTTCCCAGTATTTTAAACAGACTAACCCTCCCTGACTCCTTCTTCTAATTTTGCCTTAGGCTGTCTTTCCTAATCCAGAAGATGTAAGTTTTGAGGTCTCAAACCTATTCAGCAAGAGGGACACAGCACACTGTCTGCTCTGGTTCACTGGAAGTTTGGGTCTCCAGCAGTCCAAACACAACCACCAGCTTTATAATTTGTGGTTCAAAACATAAAAGGCTGTGATGACTGAAGTAATTCCAAAATATGAAACTGTCTGGGAAAAAAAGCTCATTTCCATTTGAAAAACAAGAACAACAATATTTTGTGTCTAAAAATATTGTAAGTGCTCATAGAAAAGAACAATAGGAAAAAAGGTAGTTAACCTTTTAAGTTGAGCAGCACTTTATTAAAAGATTATGTTGATGCTACTGTGGTGGGTTTAGCCTGGCTGGCAGCCAAACACCAAACAGTCACTCGCTCACCCTCCCCCAATGGGACAGGAAAGAGAATCAGAACAGTAAAAGTGAGAAACCTCATGGATTGAGATAAAATCAATTTAATAATTGAAATAAAATCATAATTAAAATTATAACAGTAATAATGAAATATGCAAATGAGTGATGCACAGTGCAATTGCTCACTGCATGCCAACTGATGCCCAGCCTGTCCCCAGCCAGCGATCCCAGAGCAGAGACAGTCCCAAACTTGAAACTGCAATCCCAGAAGAGTGAGCCTGAGAGCTCCCCAAAAGAATACCCCTGATTTCCAGCCAACCCTGGTTAACATACTGAACATGACGTGATATGATATGGAATATCTCATTGGCATATCCAAATTCCAAATGGGGTTTGCCACACTTCACTGTCCAGCCCTTTGCACCTGCAGACTAGCAAATATGGGGAGTTTGGAAATGACCTTCATCTTCCCGTAAACTAAAACACTAAAAACATTACTATGTTACCAACATTCTTCTCATAACAAATCCCACACTGAAACCAAACACAGCGCTATGCTAGCTACTAAGAAGAAAATATAACTCTATCCTAGTGAAACCACGACAGCTACCCAGCAGAAAACTCAGTCCACCCTAATACTACATTATGAAAGTGTAAGAAATCAGTTTCGTGGTGGTATATGTGACAAGGATTAACAAATATTCTTTTTGAATAATATATGTCTCTTCCAGTTGCCTCAAGTTGTAATAATGTGCAAATTTAAAAATATCTAATTTTCACAGCCGAGATGAGGTAAAAAATGTTTTATGAGCATATGAGTATTACTAAGTTTTCTCCAGGAAAAGAAGCCAAAACACTGCTGTGATCATATTAGAGGTAGAGCAAAGGCAGACAAGTATCTGATAGGCCACCAACTCAATCAACCTGCTGAGGGAGCACAGCTATATTGCTCCTCAGAAGACCAAATTCTTTTCAAGTGCAATTCGAAACTTGAAATGTCTAAATCAAGACACAACTGAGAGAGAAAACAGCATTACAGTATTTATGGAGCTGCAATATTCCATACTATGGTCCATAATATTGCCAGGATAATAAAAAATCAGGGAATGATTTCATTACTTTGAGGTTACAATCTGATGTAGACATCAGACTTCTTTAGAAACTGCAAAGCTTGAACAAGACCAGTTAAAAATAAATATTTCATATTCACTCTCACATCTCTAAATCTTAATGCTTCTGAAGAGAGCTTTTAATCCTTCTGAAGATAGGTTCTAAAGATATCCTAGAACACCATGGGTGCCACAGGTTGGAAAATTGTTTAATTTATATATATTGCACGCACTATATTAACAATAGGCTAATAACAAGTAGAGCCAAGTAGAAAAGAAGAGGTCTACTAAGGGAAAAGACTCAAGTTTCATAGGATGCAGATGATTTGGATGTTTTTCTGGCATTTTTTAACAAGTTTCCAGAGCTTTGCCTCTTCCAAATTGAGTCTGTCTGGGTAAAAAAGATTAATACTTGTGATGAGGGTAGCAAAACTCTGTATTAGGAGCAAGACGTCTTTGAGAGACACACTGGTTCAAGCCTTGCATGTGGCCTATGGTAGAGCAAATATCTCTTTGAAATCTTGCAGGGAGACCACACACAGCTGTACTTCCAGGCTCACATGTTCTTACTGATGCTATTCTCCTCAGAGTGAATGCTCTACACACAAAATCAGGGGGTTTCGAAAGCATGGAAAAGAGCAGGTGGAGCCATTTACTCAAGGAAAAAACACTTTCAAATTTACCACAGGAACCAGGTGAAACATGTAACTGAATGCCCTCCCAAAAAAATTGGGAACAGCTTTCTGCACAGGGCAGACCAAGCCTGGGACTTCTTCCATCTCGTACAAAAAATGTAGCTGAAATGACTGCATTTGTGCAAAAGCTTTCATGTCAAATAATTGTCATTTTGTGATGACATCCACTTCAGTGAAAAGTTTTTAGCTGTCTCTAATCTTCATAGAAAACTTTATTGAATGTTTTTTGCTTTTGGTTTGTGTTTCATTCTCTCTCTTGTGCATGTAGACTTCTACATCATCAAGCTCAAAGAGGCTGTAATCCCACTTGATGCTTCTACATGTGAACAAATGTAACAGTAATTGTGGTGCATACAAAGTTTGTGTCATTATCTGTCACAGAAATAGCAGCTTTGCTTCTGAGCTCAAGGAGTTTCAATTAAAACTCTGAGATTTTAGATCACTTTTCCTGGAATTTTCCATAGTTTACTTAAAAATGCCCTTAAATGTTTACTCTGAGGCAGTGAACAAGGTCAAATGGACTTTGTTTTCAGTGTGTTTGCATATTTGGACAAGTTTAGAAAGCTCTTATCAGTTCATTCAAAGAGGATAAAGTGAAGAAAAATGAACCGGGGGGGGGGGGGGGGGGGGGAAGAGTGGACAAATTGCCTCATGAATTATGCAACCAACAGGTAAATCAGGCTTCATGGTTTGGGTCCCCTCTTTTCATCTGCACCTATGTCCTCATCCTACAGTAATCCAAATCCCACCCAGCTCTCTCTGGGCTCCTCCAAGGAGCACAAAAATTGCACTCTGGGGCAGAAGCAATGTGTCATGACCCAGGACTGCTTGTTTGTCCATCAGTAAAGGCATTTGTTCATCTCTCTCCTCTATGTAGCTGTCAGTCTCCACAAATCTGGTAGAAGACTAATTATTTGGGAAGCCTCTATCCCTCTATTTCATTTGGTTGAAATAGGACAATGAGTTTAAAAGTCATTTGCTGACGGGATGGGAGTGGGAAAGGACAGCAAATTAAGTGATCATAGAGACTTCTTTTTTTTAAAAAAAGCTAGTTTAAAAACCCAGGAAAATGTAGATAGTCAAGAACTCCCAAAAAACAGCAAAAAAATGATCAATAGCTTAGTTTTCATTTCAGCAGGTTATCATGCTATTGCTTTGTAAGTAGCCATGTCTCCATAAAATCTGAGCAGTAGCCAGTGATGTTTTTATTCTAGCAAACAAGGATTACTGTGCCATCCTAAATTCCTTCTGTAATCAGAAGCATGGAAAAGACATTGCCCAGATTTAATTAATCTTGTCCTATATAAACATCTAAAATAAAATAAATAATCTCTCAAAATTATTATTATTCTCCACTGTCCATAAAGAATACATGGGTGATTGTATAGGTCTACCCTATAGATATCTATAGATAGCTAAAGGCAGGAAAGATACTCCTACCTGTGATGCCTGCTCATGTGAGGACTGGATCTGACCTCACTGAAGAACACAGAAACTTCTCTTAGCTTGCATCACTATAAACTCCACTCCCCACTTAAGAGGTCTTGGCTTTTCAATGCATGAAAGAAGGAATATTTTAGATTCATTGAAAAGGGAAAATATCTGTAATTCTGTGAAGCCCCTTGCTTTTGGAGAATTGAGCCAGAGTCCTCTTGGTATCCCACATTATGAAAAGATTAGCCTGGCTTTCTTCAAATAGGTTTACTTCTACTCATATTTATTTGCTTATGCAATCTTTGTTTCTGAAATGTTTTCCCATAGAGCAGATGGCAAAGCATGAATGTGCTGGGAAGATTAAGGTATGATTTGAACAGTACTTTTTCATTCATAGTTTAATTCTTAATTATCTTGCTTCACAGAACTCCATCCTAGCTAGGTTCCTGTTGCTCAAAAAGACCAATGAACAAACTGAAGCTTCAAATAGAATTTAAAACTTCCTTAATTTAGGCTCTGATATTGAAGTTCAGCTGCATCCCTAATTTATACCTCCAAAGACAAACCAGTATTAGTTTGGTTTTTTGCTTCACTGCAACTGATTTTTTTCAGTTAACTTTTGAGTTTCATTAGCCATTTAGATTCAGAGAACCAGGAGAAAGAAACAAAAAAATGTTGAAGTTTTCAGAGGCTGGGTAGAGGATAGGAAAGAACCAACTCAGACAGGATTGTAATCACAGCTCCTCAGAAATAAAGAAATCCCACTAAGAAGGAATAAGAGCCAAAGAAAGCTCCTGAAGTACAATTCTCTATATACGAAGCCCCGGTAGGGGACAAAAATGCACAAAGGAAATACTTTTGGTAAACTGAAACTGGGAGAAACTCTTCTTGAAAGTTTGAATAGTTCCACCCTGGCATTCGCAATATGAAGTGTGCACCCAGAAGTCCAGATGGCTTCCAGATGAATAAATATCTATTTTGACTGCACCAAATTTAGCCCCATTTTTCTTGTTTTTCTGTTCACTGTTAATCTGTACCCTTATCCCCACTGCATGTTCTGTCACTTCTCAGGTAATACGCTTAGAAGTCGCAAGCCTTGCTTCAGTCCCCTGGCAGCAAGTCAACCAGACAGCTGGCAAAGCTGGATAATTACTGCTTAGCCCTAAAGAGCTTAACATTTGTTTGCATAGACTTGTGTCCTGGCAACACCCAGGCACTGAACCAGAGGGCAAACTTTCTTTTCCCTGAACATTTTCTGTAAGGAAAAGGACACAAGGGACTTTAACACAGACATAAAATGGTGGTTACCAAGCAGGATTACCAGGGACCAAGATATGTGGACTACCCTCTACAGATGACTTGCTGCCATTATAGTGTAGAAGAAACAGCTGGGCTTCATTCTTCCTTCTTTTATGCCTTTATAGAAAACTACATGGCTCCACTGTCCAAAAGGTTTTTTTTGGAATTGCCTTTGCAGAATTGTTTAGAAGAAGGCCTAACAAATAGGCTGTAGTAGAGACAGAGAAAAAGTCAGCGAGGAGACATCAGGTTACATGTTTGAATTAAAGCTAAAGTTTTCCTTGTTCATTCACTGCACTTTGCTTATGACAACTTGTGGCTTTTGGGCTTGTTGTTGTTTTTCATGGCTGAAGCACCCTGACTGGCTCCATCTGGAAGGAATAACACTGGTCAGGATGGTAAGGAAGGTGCTGAAGTAAGACTGTGCCACATTCAATGTTGTTTCTCTACTGAGCTGGCTGCAACCTTTCCACAATGTCGTATGTAGGAGGCTACATTGGAGGAGTGATGGCAGCAGCAGAATGCTTCATGCTCATGAATGAAGTAAGGTGATCATATGTCCACAGAATGAAAGTCTTGAAGGACTTTCTCAGCCATTAAATTGTCTTACAAATGTTGGCAATCAGGTTATACAATCCTGTTCATTGTCTGAAATCCAAAGTATAAAAAGAAGCTGCAGTATTCAACCTAACCACCCTCACTCTTCACTGTTATGTTGCTCCTACTTCCACTTGACTTCAGTAGCATTTATGCAATTGCATTTGCATTGCAATCTGATAAGCACTGGGATGATTTAAAGCTGTGTCAAACATGATGTATGCAGAGAGACAGAAGTAGAGTGAGTACCGTCAAATTAGTGAGGGAAGCTGCATCCTACAGCTCTGCAAGAGGATACTTAAACCCAACTTGGGGCTGGGTTTACTGCCTGTTCATAATAACCTCTGGAAGTCTTCATAGGCAGCCTGCATTGTATGTCCAGGGAAAACCATACCTACTTTCTCAGGGTGTTCTCAAGTTGTTTATCAGCCCTATGAACCAGTTCCACTGTGTCTGACTTCTCCAAACCATCTCACTTAGATCTCATGGCTGAGAGACAAACCAGTACATGGTCCTTCCTGGAGGAATGCTGACCCTGCTGCCATCCAGGGCAGATGGGAAGCATAAGCAGCCTTGAACTGTGATGGGAGAAATGTGAATGGTCGGAGAGAGATTTCAGAAATGCTTTAAACTTCAGGATTTAAACTTCAGAGGCTTAAGAGATCTTTAGTGGGTTTTTTTAAGGATTTGAGAGGCTGTGTTTTGTTGTGCACCCCTGAACCTTGAGACTTGGGTACCATAAATATAGTGTGCCTAACCCTCTTAATCCAACATTATTCTTCAAGTATATTTCCCTAAAATGTCAGCAGGGCCACGGCTACGCGGCAATCAGAACTTGATATCTTGCAAACAAGGGTATTCAGCATCTCCTTGATGGGATTCCTGACTTAAGAGATACTTTTTACTTAGTATTTTTATGTGACTGTAATGTGCACAAGACTTGTTATGTAATATTCCACTGCAAGCTTCTGTTATGACAATACCAATCACAGCTTGCAGTGTTACTGCATTTCTCCAGTCAGAGCAAGTTCCTTTTTTCTATTTAGGTGGGGGCTCTTTTTTTGGAAAGGGGTGTGAGGGGTGGTTGTTGTGTTCTTATGGGTAAGTTGTACAACATCAGCACCCCACAAATCTATTTTCCAAAACATTAAAAAAAAAAAAATTTAAAATATGCTAAGGGTGGCTCTATTCTCTAATTACTGGTTTGCTCCCTTAAATCTGTCTAGAAAAATAGATGGCATCTTAATATTTTTTTGTACATTAAGCAAATCCTTCAATGTTGATATAATCTTGTTTTATTCTCTAGTTAAACTATCACAGGAAAAAATATAAAACTACAGAGCTGCCATTAATGATGCATGGGAAAGAGCAATAAGCACTTAACTTTGAGAACCTCGGAGGACTTACGTACCAAAACTGGGACCTGGGTGGAATGTAAGATCCTGACTCCGAATTGTTATGAAAATTGTCACAAAGCCACCGCCCAGCCTCAGATGTGAGTGTCTTGGGGGAATGAGATCAGCTGGATACATGTCCTACTGCAAGGCCTGGGGTTTCATTTGTTTTTTCATCATGGTCAGCACTCACAAGGACACAGACAGACTGATGTGCTGTGCACGCTGCCAGATGGTCATTTCGGAGATTCTTTCAGTTTGCTTCACCCACCTCATCCCAAAAGAGAAGTAGTAATGGACATGAAAGGTGGACAAAGTCTGGCTCCCTGACATGGGAAAGAGGTCTCCAGCCTGCACTGCCCTACAGTGCTTGCAAGCAGACCTCCTTCTCTCAGGTGCAAGCACAAAGCTTGGGTCAGGGATCTGCTTTGGCACAGGTGTCAATGGACTGAGAGCCATTGGACCCACAGGAATGCTGGTGATCCAGAAAAGGCATTTGGATACAGACTGGGAAATATAGTCAAGTTCTTGAGAAACCAGAACTTTGTGCACATTTGGAGAAGTTATTGAGATGCAAAAAGCAAAATCTCCCCCTGGGGATAAATAAGGCTCCTCATGGAGGAATCCCTGGTCTCATGGGAGAGTTCCTCTAGCTGAATATGCAAAGAAGCTGCAGTATTTCCTGGCTAGTGGCCATTGTCCAAGTGACCCTTTCTCCTCACAACCTTTCCATCCCCTACAATGATGGAGCCCAGAAGAGCCTGGTGGCAGTGGCTAGGGCACAGCAGCTGCAGTGGGGCACAGCTCTGTCACTTATCCTCTTTCCTCCAAATGAGAGTTTTCCATGTTTGCCACTTGACCCTGATGCAACTCATCCACCCAGACCCTGGGACTTGGCAGAAAGGAGGAAAGCAAGATGTGCTCCAGCTGTGCCCTGATGTTCCTGGAGGGAGCTGTTCCTCTCCAAGGGGGCTAAGTAACTTCAGGGACACTGTAAACTTCACAACTAACAGAAAGCCATGATGTTGCACCCAGCTGTGTGCTAGCTGGTGTCCTGCTCTCTAGTTGCACATGCTAGCTTTTACACACATACATTCTTACGATACTTTAAAAAAAAAAATCTGTCCTCCTTAAAAACTATGTAATAAAATGTGGGCTAAAACATTATTCTGTCACAGAAGTCCTAATTAATGTGAATAGAACACCTTCAGTGATGGCACACCAGATTTACAGATAAGAAGGTTTTGGGCATAGAACAGTGACAGAAGTTTGTCCTTTGAAAATGGAGTCAGTGGAACACATATCTTTGAGGTGAATTCCTGAACCTCATATACACAGGAGATCTTAAGGATTTCTGGGGTAAAGTAATTGGATCAATTACCCCAAACTGTACTACCTTGCTAGCTTTCTTTACAAATTAATATGTTGAACCAATATCCACATACCCAAATGGTGTGTTACTAATTTGGAGTTAGTAAGCAAATGGAAGACTGAACAGTCTGTATTTAAGGCATTGAACTCTTCCTCAGGAGGCCTTTTTACATTCTTGGCTATATCTGCAACCCTTTGTGATTTTGTCCAATGCATTTTGTAGTTTAGTCTCTGTATCAGTTTTGAAAAAGAAGGGAAAGGAAATGCTTCACAGTGAGGATGTCTAACATTGCAGGCTCTAAATGTTTTAGATAACATGAACTACTAATCCACAGATGGGAAATAAGTTACTTAACTTGGGGTGATTACACTTCTTCCAGAGGATCCCAATTCAGATACGTCTTGAACAGTCAGGACCAGTGGGATCCTTTTGCCTTTATCTCAAAACCATTAAAGAGAGAAGACCACTAACCACCAGTAAAGCTGCGATGCACACAAAGCTGCGTGACCTTTGGTACTGAAAGAAATGGAATTGCTCATCATTGGGAAGTTTCTTGTATTCCCTGAACATTGACTTAGAAGAGTTGTGTGCCCCATGCTTGAGGTTTATGCCATAGAACTTGCTTATGCACGATGCTTAGACCACGAGGAAGTATCAAAGAGGAATGACATCTGAAATAGTAACTGTCTTGGTGCTTAATTACAGGTCTGGGCTAGGCACTCTACTGGAGAATGTGATTTACATAACAAAAATGCTTCCTGGACTTCTGCATCTAATGTTTTTAAGTGTGCTTTGTATTATAGTAGATTGGTCAGAGCCTTGCTTTGGGTGTTTAAGGACCAGACTGCAGGCAAAATGATTGGATTAAAGCAATTTGAGATTTTCAAGGAAAACATAGAACAATGAGAGAGAGGAAAGGGGCTAGGGTAAAGAGAAGGAAAGCAATAGCATAAAACATGTGGGATATAAAACATGGAGCAGTAATGACCTGAAAGACAAACAAGTTAAAGTTGGAATGAAAAAAAAAATGGAATTCACTTTTCAGGTAAATCAAGAATTTCAGATGAACTATTCTGTGCCATTGCTAAACTTTTAAGCACAATTTCTATCTATTACTTCAGTAAAATAATTTACTTAAATTAAAGAGTTTTGATGTTAGAATTAGGACAAAATAAGGATTTTGGCGAAGCTTCTTTATTCTTCCAACTTCTTTCTCGAGAGCAAATGCTCCCCTGAATGGCAGAGCTTCCATCATGTTTTTAAGAGTGATCTTCATTTTTCCATTGGAAGAAAAACTGGCAGTGATTGGTGAACTGTTACACTCCATGACTTGCAGTTATAGAAGCATATGAAAAAGCTGTGAAGCACAGTGTAAGATATTCCCCACTCTACAAAAAAGAACATTGAAAGCCTTGTGGTGGTCCAGAGACTCTTGTCACTGGAAAAGATTGAGGGTTTCAGGAATATTTCAAATTAAACTGAGAACTCAAACTGTCTGTGGCTGGTTCAAGGAAGTCTAGCTTTATAGTTCCACCTTTTTTCCCCTGAGCAACTTGTTTATTTTCCTTTCCACATATATTGTGAGAACTAATGATTACACACCACTATGGAGAAAATATAACATATTTAAAAGCAAATAATAAATTCTATTTCTATACATCACATTTCCTCTGTAGAGTGTTAAATACTGTGTAGAGGCAGTGACTCAACAACCATTTGCTGACAATGGACTATTTCAGTTAACTAAATATTTTAAAGTCATTGATGGAAAGGATGAAAAGGTTTTAACATAAGTAGACATTGGATATATTAAGATCCTGAAGCATAAACAGAAGGTGCATAACAGAGCGCATGTTTAAGGTATACAAAATCAGAAAGTTAATAGAGCAGATAAGTCTTCTTTGCCTGGTCACTTATTCCCAAAATCCAAGTTAATAAAGCTATAAAGAAGCTTAAAAAAACCCCAACTTTAAGGTTGATAATAAAGATAGATACTTTAGAGATGTTCAATTCCTCGTCTAGACCCAGACTTGTTGCTTAAATGATTCATTTTCATTTCAAAATTTTGCTTTATTTTTCACATTGTTATTTAATAAAAATGACCATCTATTTCTCTCATGTATGACACTCTTTAAGTCCTCTTTAGACCTGATATGTATTTAGAGCTGATTAGTATAGCATTTTAAGTGTATCAACATCTATATATGGTGTACATACTCTACAATGTGCATATACTATAATACTACAACATTTCTAATGACAATTTAATAATTTACATTTATACAGAATAAATGAGATGCTTCCTTTTTTAAGCTACTAATTTTTGTGTGTTCTACTATAGTACATAAAAAACATTTTCATTGTCAGATTCGTTGTAGGTTTGGGCATGCCTGGCTGCCTAGCCAGTCTTGCATTGCATTTCCTAGACTAGTACAGAATCTTCAGTCCCTCTGACCTTAATAGAGAACAGTCCTCACATCAACAAACAGCTTCCGTTAAAAGCAGAACACCAAAAAAACCCAAACCCAGAAAGCATTGAGCATTTCCTCACAGGAAATAAAAAGTGCATATCAGTGTTATCTCAAAAGCTAGAAGCATAATTAAACATCCTTTACATAAGGACACAGAATGAAAAAAAGGTCATAAGGGATCAGGCCAAAGTCTTACCAAACCAAGTGCTTTCTCCCCAGCACCGACGGAATCTGTTCCCTGGCACAGAGTGTAAGAAAATACACTCTGGGGTAAGTAAATATGAAATTTCCTTTAAATATTATCCTAGCCTTCGAACATTTGTAGCCCAGAGACTTCCTGAGATGGAGACTGTTGAGCAATCTCAGTTGATTACTCCTCTTTGACTTGTCCATGAAAACTTTTAGCACTCACAGAATCTTGTAACAGGAAGTTCTGTGGGTTGAATTGCAAGAGGAAAACATCTTTTTGTTTAACTCTTAGGACTAATATGAATTAAAAAAAAAGAAGTTTTCTGTTCTTCTGACAATTAGTTTTACAAGTTCATATTTTAATAGCAACCATAAATCACGTGATATTGCTCTTGGCTTCTGGTAAAATGAGATGCTCCTGTATTCTATATTGTTATTTTTAACACATATCCAAAAAGCAGTTGCTAGATTTTATTTAGCTTTTCAACAGCTCATAGAATGACTTGCTAATTACTGCCAGTGAAAAAAAAAACACATACTATTTCCAAGACATTTGTGTCAATAATGTAAATCCCACAAAACCCGGGATATCAATGTTATTATCTGGTTACTCTATATAGCCCTTGCCAGAAATCTAAGACCAATGCTAAGCATTCACTTAAAATTAGCAATTACCTTGTCTTTTGATAACACAATTACAGAACTAAAGGCAATTGAGTGAAAATGTTCACCTTATCACATGTATGCTATCATAATGTCTAAATTTTTTAGTACAGAACCTTAAAACTGCTTTATTAATTAGGGTCAAAGGCAATGTCTCTAAGATGTCTGCTCTATAAAAAGCAGATGATGATAATGGATGTGATACACCATCCATATATAGCTTTCACACTGCCTTACTTACTATTTATTGATGGAGACCAATATGGAAAATCAATTTACTTTATTCTGGTCACTACTGCGTTCAGTGTAACCAATGGTGTTCTGTTTTGGAATTATAAATCAAGGATGAGAGTTCATTTTCCTGTTTCACAAACACTTCAAATTTTTATACATATCCTCAGCAAGGGACACAGGTGATTACCTCAATGTCAACTTCTTTCAGATGCCTGAATAGCTTATGCAGTCAGCACTGGGTTGCATGACTGGGATCAGCTCTTTGCAAGAATACTTTATTCACTCTCTTCCAGCCCAACTGGAAAAAAACCAAAAAACCCTTCCACTCTGTTTCAGATTCTGTTTCTTTAAGGATACGTTCAGGATGTGCATGCAAAATACACCTACCTACAATAAACGATTATAATATTTTTTTTCAAATTCAGCTCTACATATGTAACTTTGCCTAAAGCTTTGACCTCCACATACTTCTTTCCTCAGGTCTTTCCAACAGAAATAAAACCTAAGGCAAAGCCTTAGTTAGACCCCATAAACTCATTATACCTGGACTCACAGTCTGAACACTTGACCTCTGAACATCCAAGCTGCTTGTTAGCTGACTTCCCAGCAGACTTGGCCCGTGCCAGCTAACAGATTCCAGGGATAGTACACACAAACCCCTGTTTCCAGTGGGCTCTACGGACAACATTGCTCCAAGCCTGCTCCCTATAGACTCCATCAACACTGTCTCAGCAGGCTTTGCACCCTCAAACACCACATGCTTCCAGTAATGTGCCTTAATATTACTTTTCTTGAAAAACTGTGGGAAGAGAACTGTGGAGTCCAAACTTGTAAACAAAAGGCAATAAAAAGTCACTGTCAAACACAATGAACTGAAAAAAAACCCCACAGACATAAATAAGTATTATGTCTGAAGGCCACAGGATGTTAAACAGCACAAAGGGCCAAGAGCTATGTAGTGACAATTGGCCAGTCTGATCTTATCGGAAATACAGCCCTAAATAATACTGCCAGGAGCTAGGCTATGCCTCTAGGCTTCAGGGACAGAGGCTGCATCCTGACCATCTACTATTTAGTAGAGGCCTCCAATCTTTGTGTGAATGAGAATCAGAATCAGCTCTAAGTGATACTGCCTGTCTCTTATCACCAAGTTAAGTAGGTAACTCCAAAAATGGCAAAAGTGGTTCTTTTGACTGGAAATATGACATTTTGATAAAGTAAAACCTTGAATGTAGTCTCATTTTAATATTAGTTTGCAAGGACAATGCTTTTAAGTTCCTTAGAAAGTGCCAAATTTCTTCTGATACCCTTCCAGAACAATTCAAGACCAGATTTGCATTGAAAAATTAGATTCCACATGAAGCCCCACCTTCTCACCTAAAGCTATTTTAGAAGCTTTTTGAAATTACTGAGACCACAGCTGACAATCCTCTATTTGAAATACTGAGGAACCTCCACTCTTCTGGGAATTCCCAGTTCCTAGAATGCTGCACTGCTATTTCATCTGTTGCTCCAGACAAAGTTTAAAGGAAGGGAAATGGACAATAGAAAATCTTGCATCCCATTATAGCCGAATGTCTGACTTGCTGAAACCTTTGTTTGACAGGTTGAGTACATTTACCCAGATCACGTCTGTGTGTTAATTATAGCAAGAAAGACAACAAAATGACAACGGTTAAAACAAATCCTAACAACAGGAAATGGTTATCAAGCTGTGATAAAATATTTATCAGGAAATGTTGTTACACTATCCAAAACATTTCCTGTCTGTAACATTTTTTGTGGGAAAAAGAATGTCTGTGGTGCTAGAAATAGCATCTTTGCAAAGAATTAAATAACAGTGCTTATAGAAAATGGTAATAGTCACAATTCTAATTTCTGTCCTGTTTTCTTCTTTGTACATAGTAAGAAGTAACTTAAACAGAAAACTGCCTTCAGAAGTTACATGGGCATTCATTAAAAGCTGAACTTCAAACATTAAAAAAAAAGTTAAAATGAATTTTTCGTATGTATTATCTAAGCTATGTAATCATGCAGGTAGTGAAGCCTTACTCCTCCTCTCACTGATAGTGAAACATTATTTCTCTTAGAATATCTTGAAAAGATCAAAAAGGATTAATTAGACTAAAAACCAATACTACTGAAGGAGTTAAAAGAGCTATATTTAAGGGGAAAAGGAGCCAGGGATTATCTACTGAAATGTTCACTTAAAACAAAAATTATGAAAAATTATATTTCCATTACCATGACTTTTCAAAACTGGGAAAATCCTAATTTGTTGTAAAAACAATGGCTAGTATCACAAAATCGCAACAAAATTGACATTTTTATATAAACAAAGATTTGCCAGCACCAACCTATAAGACATTGCTGGATATGGAAGCAAAATATATTATTTTTTCTAGACTTGTTGCTCTATTAACTGTGTGAAGACTAACTTGTAGTCTGTTATTTCATTCTTAAAATTTCCATCCCCCCAAAAAAAAGAATAGTTAATTTAAATGGATATTTAAAGGGAATTCAGTCACTAAAACTGCTTGAGCATTTTGAATAACTAAGTTACTGTGAAGTAATCTTTTTATTAATCAACATTTACAAAATGACAATTTGCTTTGATTAAAAAATGCTATTTGTCCCTATTTTAACTATGAGTTGTATCTCTTTTGTTGCAAATATTTTGTAATTTCCTGTACAGTAAATGGAACTAATGACAGAATCTTAAAAGTGGAAAGGACCTTAACAGGTCATCTGATCAACTTCCATGACCTGAATTAGGATGGACAAAAGGTATTTTATTTCTGATATACAGTCTCTAATGATGGAAACTGCAATCTCAGCAGGTGATCTATTCCCAACTTCCTTGTTATTACTGAGAGAGCAGTCTTCCCTACGGCCAAAGACGAATCTCCTTTACTTCAATTCTTCTACTGATCATGCAGGTGGAAAAAAATCCCCTTCCTGTTTGCAACAGCATTTCACATTCTTCAGAATGTTCTTTTCCCTTAGTCCTTTCTTCTTCAGTCGGAGAAGCCCCATTCCTTCAGTTTTTCCCCAGCTCTGCTTTTGTTTACTAAGTTTAACTTCCCTGGAACTACTTAGTTGCTTTACAACTTTCTTGAAGCACAGCTTTTTGCAACTGTTCCATGACTTTCTGCAGCTCCCATAACTGGGAACAATATTCCTCGAAAACTTTCCCAGCACCACAAAAAAAGGGCAACATTTCTTTTCTATCTTAAGAAACTCCTTTTAAACATCCTAGTATGAAGTTTACCTGTGTTGCAATGACATGATGCTACTGTACTAGCTAAAACGAGTCTGTCTTCCAGTGCACCGTCAGTCTTTCTCAGCTTTGTATCAACCAAAAATGAGTATCAGCCAGGTCATTAATTGGAAAGAACTGGACACATTGGAAAGAACTGGACACAGACAGACTTCACAGAAGTTTATTAAACACATTCATTTGGACAGACAATCATTGCTAACTACTATGAAAAAAGTAGTCACCATATATGGCAATGATTCTTGCTCTTCTATTAATTAAGATCCAGAGCTACAAGTGGCTGTAACGAGAGACACTCTGACGTGAAATGTCCTACATATGATCAGAAGCTACAAAAATATCTCCTCTCCTTTGTATTTGACTGTTCTAGCCATCAAATCATATATATCTGTCAGTTAGAAAGTTAGAAGCAAAAGTAACTGAAGAAAGGCTAGCACCACTAATCTTACACTATTAATATTTTTGCTAATTTTATTTTAGCTTACGGTAGTAGGCTATTAATAAAGCACAGATCAATGAGGCAAGTAGCAGGGAACAAACCAGGGCAGCACTAAGATAATTTAATTAGTTTTAAGGATTGCTTGGATCTTTGTCAACTTGGGAAGAAAAAACACATTAAAAGGCAAAACAGTCAAGATAAAGCTACTTAACCTCAGTAAACCACTTTGTTACAGCAACATGACTTGATGTATTGATCAAGTCATAGTGACTATAAGGTATTTTATGCTCGGGCCTTTCCTTGAAATGAAGCAGGGATGCGGTCAGAACTCAAAACCAGACATCATGAGTTTGAAAATTCATGGATCCACCAGTGTAACTGAAGCTTCTTAGCCTTCATCTGCAGAGACTCTTTACTGTCAGGAATGTAACCAACCTCAAAGCACATTAAAATGTTCGATTGCTTTTTTGGACCTTTGTCCAACAGAAGATGACAGCTATTTTTCAGTATCTGCTTCTTGGAAACTTCCCCCATTTTTAACTTGCTCTGTCTGCTTCAGTTCTGAGTACTTTTTAGCCCTAAATCTCTTAAACTTCCTATCATCTTTCAACTGTTGGCAGAACTTGTCAGCCTATAGTTGCCTTCCATTTCCGTTATTTTGCTTCCACAAAGGTTAAAATGGGTCGCTTGTGCTGTCTAATAACTCTGCAGAAAACAGCAGCTTCCCTTGATGTTCACAACTAAAGTGACTGAAATGTCATCCCCCAAAATCACAACACAGGTGATGGGAAACCACACAGGTGATGGGAAACCTGCTACTGCGGTCAGAAGTTTTATTTTGATCTGAAAGGACCCCTAGCTTTCTCACTTCCTTGTTTTTGTAGCAAGCCCCCAAATGATATGTCAGTCCAAAGCCTTCTTGCCATCTAGTAAGTACAGAAACCCTTCCCAATGCTTCAAATAACTTCAGGGAGATCTGTCAATGAATGCCAGTTCAGTCTGTTTGTAACCGCATTTGATGGAGCTGGATGGATGGCAGGGGCAGCATTCGAGAGTGTTTTAACATGCTTCAGCCAGATTTCTGTAGCTCATTTTGAGCATCAGATTGCCATGAGTTCAAGATGACAGGGGCAGGTGATGGCTCTGGATGCTACTGTGGGAGGACAGCTTGCATGTAAGAAGAGGTGATGCTTCAAAAAATAGCGAGCTACTGTTTAGATGTTGCAGATAATAATTGCATTAAATGTTTTTGAAAAAAATATTACTACTGCCAAACATCTCCACTTTTACCAACTGGATCTCTAAAAAAACCCTGCTTCGCTCTCTGTTTCCTCTCTTTGTCTTCCTCTGGTCCTTAGCAGTAATCCCTCCATCCTTTCCTTGTGGTATCATGATCATACCAAGGTGTAATAGACCAAGTACCATAAGCCAAGTGTTTGAATGCAAAATCTCTCCATGCCTGAATTACATGGATTAAATCCTTCTCTTGGTTTTGTTTTTTTTTTTGTTGTTGTTGTTTTTTTGGGAGAGGGTTGTTTTTGGGTTTGTTTTGATTTTTTTTGTAGTCCCAGAGAAGAACACAGCCTCACTCTATGCTGCTTCTAGTTTTGTAGTGACAGAAAAGTATGGTCTTCAAAAGCACCTGCAATGTATCTGTAGCCTCCAACAAGGGAGGCTCCCAGTCACTGCTGTGGCACTCATTTTGTACAGCTCAGGCTAGCCTATGGATCTGCCCAGTGACTCCTGGAGAGCTTGCAGGATGCCCATTCTGTGAAGGCAAGCAGACCCTGCTTGGAGAACTTGCATCCTGAGACATCACTGGTGTGCTAAACTGGTGCTTCAATACTGAAAAAATGTCAGAAATTTGTGCTCCAATTGTGATTTGAATTCCTGTGGCTTTAATTTCTCTCCATGGCTTTTTCCATTAAATTAAAATGTTACTCAGCACCTAATATTTTCTCAGTGTAAGGAAGCTATAAACTAATCACCTTGAAACCATTTTTAATAAACTAAACAAATAATCTCTTTAAGTATCTCTTATTTTCAAACCATTGATCATGTTCATGTAGCCTATCTCATTTTCAACTTCTCTATCAAAATATATAGTAGCATTATATGCAGTGTCCCACTAGTT
Source organism: Caprimulgus europaeus (assembly GCA_907165065.1). The sequence continues at coordinate 95,792,760 of OU015523.1, read as the reverse complement.
GGCTTAAAATACTAATAACTGAATGCAAATTACCTTTTAACTACTGTTGATTCCTCTCTTTATACATTCAGGAATTACATTAGCCTTTTTCACTTCTACATCCTCTGGTACTACACTTTCAGCTGTTGTTCACTGACCTCAGTCCTTTTAGCTAAATGTTCCAGAACACAGTTTCTCTGCTTATAGATCTACATCAATTGCCTCTAGATTTAATCACTGTATTAAACTGCACTTTGTTTCAATGGGTCAAATACACCATCTGTCCCACTCATTCTAAGTGTGACCTTCAGACTAACACAGTACACAGCACTTCCTCGAGTTAAATAGAGCACAACTTTTAGAAAAATATCCAATACTGTTTTAAAATGTGTACTGAAGAATCAATAAACAGCTTACAGCTCAAGATGAAACTTGTTTTAGTGACAATTATTCTTTGCTTTACTGCCAGTCTGAAAATTAACAGCTTCAGCTTCCACTGGGTCTTGTTACCACTGCCTGCTTGGCTGAAATGGCCAGGTATATTATTATATTTATACTTGCATTTGAGATCCAGCAGGGTTTTTCCCCCTGAACTGTGTTCAAGAAAACAAAACTGAGAAGGGAACATGGTAATAGACAATAAGTTGCTCTGTGTTATAAAGTCATCATTTTATTCTACATAAAGAGAAAACAAACTTATTTGGCACCACATATAGTCCGTACTGAGTCCAGTGCCCCAAAAAGTAGTTGTCTTCCATCCCACACTCTACATAAATCATTATGGCTATCCCTTTCAAATGAAGAAATCACTCCTATCAAAAAAAGACTCTCAATTTTATCTTGAAAGAACCACAGTGATTGAGTCAACAAAACAGAAAGCATATACCCTTTGTTTGCAGGTTACAATGCACTCAGGATGCCTGCATAGGAAGTTGAATGCATTCTGAAACATAAAAAATAAGTTGACAAACTGAAAGGAGATAGTGACTCCACAGAACACTACAGTCAGTGGCAGAGAACACGGATGCATTAGGGGATGCATTAGGAAAGAGCACTGGTAGTCGGTACAGTGGCTCGGGCACTTCACGCACTATATATGTGAAGAACAGGGTGCAAGGCACGTGTAGCCTATCAAATAAAACTGTCATACAATGCAGCAAGTGTGGAGAACACATTGTCTCTACTCCTTTGGTAACTATGAGGACAAGTTCTCACTACTTTAGTTATTTACACAAACCTAATTTTTGGACATCCAAAGTCTTCTATCCAAGTACACCAGTCTTTAAAATATCAAAACATCCTTATGAGGCTGTGATTCCCATAAGGAAAACTGAGACCACCCCTAGGAGATAAAAGAATTTAGTTTCTGATACAAAGTAATTTCCTGAGCCCCAGAGTAAACTTTCTCCTGAATAAGGTTCCCACAGCAATAACCCAACAATATAATTGAATATCACTGCAAAGGGCTCCGAACTTGCACCACAGCGAGACAGCAGGGTGTTACCAGACTCAAGGTATGAAACACAACCAAGCAAAGCAGCCAGGCTGCTGCTTTTAGGAAAACTTCCCAAGTCTGTCCTCTTTCAGAGCACTTGATTTTAAATGTAAGTCTTAGAAGAAATAGAAAAATACTTATGTGCCTGCACCTTCCTTGTGGAGGGTGGGGGGAAATACGATTGCATGTCAGAAGAGCGCAGCAGTATTGGACATTGCTGCAATGGTTGTGTTTGACCATGTGTCTCTCACTATGTGGTGTTGTCACATGTGTTTAGGCCCAGGCAACAGCTTGAGGCTTGGTGGAAAGCGAACGTGTTCTCTCCCTCAATGCAGTGCTCGCTCTGAACACCTACGTCTCCCCGAGGCAGCCACATCGTCAGAAGAGACGGGCCGTGGCGGAGACACCGACGGGGCTCCCGCGGCCTCCCTCCGCCTCAGCTCAGCGCCCCCCAGCAGACTGAGCGGCACCCCGCAGTGAGGGCCGGCCCCCGGGGCAGCCCTAACAGCAGCCGCACCCAGGCCGAGCTGGGAAGGCTGAGGCCGCCGCGCTCCCCGCTGCGCTGCAGTAGGTGGATCCCTGGGAGGCGCCAACCCCCTTCCCTCCTCCCCCCGCTCCCTTCGCGGCTGCGGAGGCGTCGGAGCGCGGCGGGGTCTTCCCTTGTCTCGCTGGAGGGAGGAGGAGCCGACGCCGCTTGCGGGGAAGGTAAGCTGCGGAGGAGGGGGATCGCCGCCGCCACCTGCCCACCCGCCTCCTTCCCTTCGCGGGCCGCGGACCGCGGACCGGGCCTTGCGCAACCCCCGCTGGGCAGAGCGGAGCCGCCGCGCGCGGAGACGGTGACGCGGGGCTCTGGCGGGGGGGAGGCAGCTCCGGCCCCGCCCCGCTCAGCGCCTGGCGCTGGCGGGGGAGGGGAAGAGAGGAGCGCGGGGCGCTCTCGAGCGCTTCCCGCCCAGCGGCCGCCGGCCCTGGCTGCGGCCGTGCGGCGGGGCGGGCTGGGCTGGGCTGGGCTGGGCCGGGCCGGGCCGGGCCGGGCCGGGCCGGGTCGGGGCGTGGCGGGTCCGCGGCCTGCCCGAGCCTCAGCTGGCGGCTCTCCGATGCATGGGCAGGGTGGCTGCCCTTCCCCGCGCCGCCGGTTAGCCGCCCCGCTCCGGGCAGAGCTGGGGAGGGGGGCTGGGGAAGGGCGCTGTGGCCTGCGCTGCCTGTGCTGGGCTGCTGTGGTGGGGCGTTCCCCTGGGTTGTGTTTCGCAGGCACCGGGATTATCGGTGGCGGGTAACAGGGCGTTTGCCGCTTTTGTTAGGGGTTGAATTTGTGTAGTGTTGGGGAGGTCAGTCCGCAAGTGCGCAGGGGAGGTGCGGAGCTCGCTGTCCATTAGACAAGCTTAGCTTGATGAGCAGTTACAGTTCTAACGAAGAGAAGGAATACATGGGAAACCAAGGATTGTTAATGTGGAGGAGGGTTGTGTTGTCTTTCCTGCTGGAGGTGAAAGTTCTAGTACTGATGGATATAAAAGGAGAGGACAATTAGCAAAGGGGTTTTACTCCAGGTTATGAACTGAGTATGGTCTGTAGACGGTTGTGTTTGTACCATCGGAAAACATTTGGTCTGAACTAACGGGGAAGGATGGGAAAGCAGACACAGAGTGAGGGAAATAAGGAGGAGTAATGATCCTACTGAATGTGGGGTAGGAGAGCTAATACTGTCCAGGTATGAGAAATACATGTGACAGAATGACACTGGATGTGAGTGATGTGATGAACTGTAACATAACAGTAAGAGATTGTGTGGATAAAAAGAGTCAAGCATGTCATTGCTTTGAGAAAATAAAATTTTAAGAGTTTTCAATGGTGTCTGCCATAGGCCACAAGAGTTGGATTTGCATAAGGATGTTGCTTACTGAGAGATACCTCCAGGAGCTGTCATAGGTGGATTTCTTCCTCAGATACAGATAGCAGCATCGGTTGGGAAGGACCGATGTATAGTGTATAGTGTATAGTAATAGTGTATAGTGTGTATAGTGATCCAGTTGCTTTTACATACAACTGCTGTAAGCTTACCAAATAAGCACTGAATTGCTTTAGACTTGCTCTAAGTAAGTGTGAAAAATTCTGAAAAAAGCTCAGGGTTCAATTCTCGGGCTGGTCCTGTTCAATATATTTATCAACGATCTGGATGCAGGAGCTGAATGCACCGTTAGCAAGTTTGCTGATGATACCAAACTGGGAGGTGCTGTTGACTCTCTTGAGGGACAAGAGGCCTTGCAGAGGGATCTAGATAGACTGGAGCATTGGGCTGTGATTAATGGGATGAAATTTAACAAGTCCAAATGCCAGATTCTGTACCTGGGACATGGTAATACCAGGCACAAGTATGAACTGGGAGAGAGGCCATTGGAAAGCTGCCCTGCAGAAAGGGGTCTGGATGCTGGTCGACAGTGGGCTCAGCAGGAGCCAGCAGTGTGTCCTGGCAGCCAGGAGGGCAAACCTCACCCTGGGGTGCATCAAACAGCATCACCAGCCGGTCAGGAGAGGTGATGATCCCACTGTAGGTAGTGTTGGTGCAGCCCCACCTGGAGTACTGCGTGCAGTTCTGGGCCCCACAATTTAAGAAGGATGTGAAGGTCCTTGAATGTGTCCAGGGGAGGACAACAAGGCTTGTGAAAGGGATGGAAGGAATGAGGAGCAGCTGAGGAATTCGGGTTTGTCTAGTTTGGAGAAAAGGAGGCTGAGGAGCCACCTCATTGCTCTGCAGCTTCCTGAGGAGGGGAAGTGGAGAGGGAGGTGCTGATCCCTTCTCCCCGGTATCCAGTGACAGGATGCCTGGGAATGGTTCAAACCTGTGCCAGGGAGGTTTAGACTTGACTTGAGGAAGCATTTCTTTACTGAGAAGGTGGTCAAACACTGGAAAAGGCTTCCTAGAGAGGTGGTCGATGCCCCAAGCCTGTCTGTGTTTAAGAGGCATTTGGACAATGCCCTTAACGACATGCTTTAACTTTTGGTCAGCCCTGAATTGCTCAGGCAGTTGGACTAGGTGATTGGTATAGGTCCCTTCCAACTGAAAGACTGGTCTAGTCTATTCTGTTAATCAGCTTGTGATCTTGGATCACAATTTAAGTTTGATTAAATAAATAAAAATAAGATAGAGGACTAAACAGAGATAGACTTGAGATTCTCAATTTTAGAACAGCAAACTTTGAAAAATCAAGAGGATTAATTAGTGATGTTAGCTGTACTGGAGTCCTGCAGGCCCTAGAAGCAAGGAAAGTGTGAAGCTGTTTTATGACAAAGGTAGAATCTGTTTGGAATTTACATCCAAAAAATGATAAAAGGTCTGTTGAAAAGAACTTTTACCCATCTCAAAAAGGGATTTTAGGAATAAAAACTAGAAAAAGGGTGGATAAGCAAAGAAAAATATAGGAGATAAAGTGCAGTTCTAAAGTGAGAATTGGCAAAAGTAATTGAGTTATAGACAATTTTTTTAAACCTTCTTTAATCATGTAAGTAAAAACAAGGATGGAAGTAAGATCACTGAGTGATAAAGTTGAGGTAAATAACCCTGGCATCATGGTGCATGTGATCTGTTGCAGTTTGGAGACTACTGCAGTGGGTAGATTTAATATTAGATGCTTAGACTACAAAGAATAACATTTTGTGTCAGTTATTTTTTTAAGAGTTGGGAAACCTCTATCTGTTATGCTCTTGCCACTTAATATTGGTCAGTTCCAGTATCAGAAGTCTGTTAAAGAAATACCCAAATGGACAGTTACAGTCATTTACTCATAGAGGAAGTGAGCTAGCTTTTCTTTCATATGCGTTCAATTTACTGTGGTAGCTCTCTCTTCTGCAAGATGCCGTATCTTTTCATGCAGACATCTATAGCTGTAAAAGTTTAAACTATCAGAATTCACAGCTCCAGGTATGTAATACCCAGTGTGTGTGTGTGTGTACACATGCATTTATATATATGTGTTTGATGTATATACACCTAGGCAAATTCTGACTTTGTGTCAGGGAAATGCAGCATCCTCCTGCCCGCCCAGACCGTGCACGCGGGGTTCATGGGAAGTGCTCTGACCACTCCTCAGTGTTACAGGGAAGCGTAGCTACAGCCAGATTCATGCTGCAACCGTGCTAGACATGGTCTTGAAAAAACTCTTTGTCTTTGTGACCCAACATGTGGACCTCAGTGATAGACAGGAGCCCTTGTCATGGACCAAGGCTCTGATGTGCAGAAAGTCTGTGCTAAACTGAAGTAAGCAAGGAATGTAGAAAAGAAAGCCAGGTGTGGTTTAGTAACGCTTATGGGCTTGTTTGGGTTTTTTATTAAGGCTTAGAATGTTTTAGGATATATATTTTATAAATTTTAATCTAAATGAGGCTGGAAGGACCTTCCTTGGGCACCTAAGGAGGCAATTAAAGGTTAGAACTGTAGAAGCAATGAATATTTCTTTAACAGCTAGAGCAGACTGTGAGGTCAAAGATCCAACAGCTAGACCTAATATACGGCTCAGTGTTTGGCTGGATCAGCCAGCAGACTGCTAACAATTTGGGCATAACAAAATGCATCCATTTGCTTGCTGTTTTTCTGTTAATGTGATACAGTATTTACAATTATACAATAACAGAAGGGTTCTTCCCAGACGAGCTGTTCCTGGGGCATTGAGCTGGTGTCCGGTCAGTCTCCCAAATGCAGGTGCGATGCCACCTAACACCTGAAGCTTGTACATGGTTTATCTTGAACTTTTTAGTGATGACTTTTTAGTGTTTCTGAATTCTTAAAGCTTTAGTATTTTCTGTACTGAGATTTTTTTAAGTTTATAAAAAATAATAGCTGTTCCTTTTGCACAGTTTTTTGGCATTATTTTGAATTATTTTGCTCTGTTACATGGTAAATATTTTTAATAAAGTTCTTTTAAAACTAAATCTTTGAAATACTTTTCTTTCCCTAAAGCTGGTTCCTTGAACTCTCGTGTCGGAAGGTCAAAATGAAGAATGAGTATAAGTTTCAATTCTACCAAATCAGTGATATGGTAAATTAAATTTTATGTAGCATTTAAAATAGACAGGAGCTAACAGTTGCATCAGTTGTATTTTGTGTGTATGTATGGAGTACAGGAACAAGTGTGTTTAGAGTTTAGCTAACAATTCATCAAAGAGAAAGACCTTTCAAGCTATTTTTCTGAAAATCTTGAATCAGCCACATTAAGAAAAGTGAACAAATGGGTTTTTTTCAGCATCTCGGGTTAGATTTAGGTTACATTAGATTAAATCTAACATAAGGTTAGATCTAGATACACAAATGACATCCTGTTCCCAAGAGACTGTCTAACAAAAAGGTTGATTAAGGTTGACACTTCAAGGTCTGGAGATAATGCTTTTTTTTTTTTCTTTTTTTTTCTTTTACTGCAGAAGTAAAGCACTAATTCATGAAAACTACTCCAGGATCCTCCTATAATGCTTTTCAGCACTGAAGGTAGTTCTTACATTGTTGAAGTGTAAATATTTTTAAGTTAAAATATATTTTGATTGACACGTTCTTATCAGGCTTTTCTAGCTGCTGACCTTGACATTTCACTAAGTCTATTAGTGTCATAATTTTAGTATGAACTTCATTACTATTTTCTAGTCTTGGTATTTCTGACTTTCATTAGTTTATTGCATAGTTTCTCTGTCTTATTAGTTGTTGGTCACTTTATTCAAATCTTCATTTTTTTTCAGTGGAGCAGGTGGGGGTAGCCAAAGCTTGGAAATTATTTTTTCAGGGTGACTACAGGGTTTGTAGAATGAGAAAAGAATTTGAGGTGTTTTTAATTCTACTTTAAAGATTTTCCCTCTGGTGGATTGTGATGCATTTTTTCAGTCACTTCCACTCTTGTTGCTCATTGGTAAACAATCCACAATTCTACATCAGTGATGATGATAGACAGCAGTTCTATGGGGGGAAAAAAGTGATTGGAATAGGAAATAAAGAAACTTAATATGAGCAGTGTGTCTTACCATCATATAGGACTTTTAAAAGATAATTTTAATAGATGATTTTATAAAAATCAAATTAGTTAAATTGTCTTGCTAGCCCAAAACCCCAAGACAGGTTTTTTTGGAGGTTAGAGGAAGGTGTCCCAGGAATCTACATACAATTTTTCAAAGCAATTTTGTCACTTAGGGCAGAAATTTCGCACCAGAGCCTAATGCTTATTTTTAAACCGTTGGAAAGCTGAAAAATCATGCCCCCTGTTTTCTTTCCTGTCTTCTCACTTCTTCCAAAATGTTTTTCTGTGATATATTTGCTCTTTATTGCAGCAGTATTGAACCTGTATTGAAGGACAGTGCTGAGCATGAGTAACAGAACAGTGTTCCCACTATCTCCCTTGCTTTTTGTGTGCCCATGTTTTCTTCTGTGTGCCGTTTCTGCCTAGTCCTTCACCACTTTCAGTCTTGGCAACCAATTTCTTTTTGGGGGTGATGATATTGCTGAAAAAAAGGCGTTTGTGAATAGGTTTCAAGCATCTAGCTCTAGTACAGCACACTGCATGTAGATGGGCCTCTGATAACTTAAGTGGGGTCATGCTGGAGCTCCGTTTGTGGAGCCAACAAGTGGAACTGGATGTCATACCAAAAGAGAGGCGGCGTCTGACAAGATGTTTTTGACTGAAGTTTTGTCTCTGGAGATTGAGGCAATAAAGCTGTCTTATCTCAGATAATTTCAATTAGAAATGTCTGTAGCAGTTACCTACCTTGCAAGGTCAAGGATGTCAGTCTTTCAGACCGTCAATACTTCAGGCTTCCAGAATGTCTTGCATCTGGCCTCTAAACTGCCTGTAGATTTGCTCGTGCAATTAGTGGGCAGCTAGTGGAGCTTGCGTCAGGAGCGAGAAGTCACAGTCTGGTGTCAAGAAGCAAGAAGGGAAGGAGAGAAGACTGTGCTTTAGTTGGAGATAGTTTTTCGAACAATCACTGTTTCTCAAAGTCTGTGGTTTCTTGGTAGTGGAAAATGGTGCATCAGTGTGAGAATGAATGACAAGCTGAGTTCTGGCTGTTTGTTGTCAGCAGGGGACACAGTAGTGAGGTTTCATTGTTTGTACATGAAGAAAGGAGATAATTTTGAAAAGCATGTCTTCCTAGAAAGGGAATGTGAATTGTTCAATAGGAATGACTGTTGACAATATTACTATTCTGTCCTCTCCTGCAAGATCTCTAGGACAAGTTAGCATCTTTTCATGACTGCTCTGGCAGGAAACTGCTAAGAAATCAAGAATATCAGAGAAGGTTGCTTCCTTTCTTAAAGGTGTCAGTAAGCCCCTTTTCTCTGTGATTTTTTTCCTCCTAATCTTTCCTAAGCCTGTGGTTAGAGTCCCTGGGGAAGAAGCTCCAGACAGACCTTTGGTTCAGCGGATGAGATTTATAAATGCTGAAATTAAGTGAGACGAAATACTCAGTGGAGTTCTGAAAATTTTTGTTTGCTTGCCAAGTTCCTAGAGAGAGAATCTACAAGAATGTTTACATTCAAATGAGTCAGTGAACCTGTTTAAATATTTGAGATTAAATGGTCTTAGACTACTTATAGAACTTGACTATTAGTACTAGTATTTGTGTTTCTTAACTCAATCTTATCTGTACTGCAGAAGCATATGTGCCTTACCCAAAGACCTATAATGGTTGGACTGAAACCAGAGTCAGAACTTTCAAATTCCAAGACCTGAACTCAGACTGCCAGAGTATGCTGTTCAGATTCTTAAATAGTACTTGGATTCCAGATAAGAGATTTGTGAAAGTTTAATATAAATATTTTTGTATTGAAATGCTATGCACTTCCTCAAGAAATGGATGTTTAAAACAATTAAGTTTTCTCATTTAGATCTGCACTTCAGAATTTTCTTTTTTTGAAACACAGCTAGTGAAAATGTCTACAAAGTTTTAATACATTACAAATATTTTTTTACTTACCATTTTGCTTTCTAAAGTAACTATTGTATTATTTTAAATGTAGAGGCTAGCTATTTTAAAGTAAGGTTTCTTAGCAACTATACACATATAAGATTTAGTAGATGAGTGTGTTTTTCTTCTGTACCTGAAGTAGTCAAATATGCAGGTTTTTATGTTTTAATTTTTGGTGAAAATACTGTTTTTTCTTTGCTTCACTCCACATATAATCATTATTTTTCTGGAGGGAAAATTCTTATGAGTAGGCAAATAGGGATCATCACTAGTATTTTAAAGATACAGATGAGAATGATTCTTAGACATGCTTAATAATAATTTTGGTTTTGTCTTTATTTTCAGGATCCCAGAGTGAATATGTACTCTTAAATCAATTACAGGTTTTTAGAACTTTTGCAGATGCAGACATCTGTATGCTTTTATTAGAATAGATGAAGTTGAATAGAAGAATAAAGTGGTGCAATGTGAGCCATCCCAGGTACTCCTGTAGGGCTGCTCAGAAATAAGGTGTCTGTGTGCAGAACAGCTTGAAGAATGGAGTTGCAGGATAATTTACTCTTAGTTATATATAAATTAAAACAGAAATTTTGACTTGTGAGGACATATAAGTGATCTTTGTTCTTGAAAAGTTAGTACAAAACTGTCAGCAAGTTTGTGGGACTCTGAAACTAAGTAGTGGTCTGGGAGAACCTTTTGTTAAATAACCAAAATGATCCATCCTAACATCTTTCTTTATACTAACAAATAAACTGCTTTTAAAACCAAACTATGTTTTTATCTAGACAGAAGCAATTGAATTGAAATATTATAACTTAAGAATTTTGAATATCAGTTATGTATCAAATCACTTGAGGAAGGAAATACAGAATTCTAATTGCATTTATTTAAATTAGAAAATTCATAGTTATTCATAGTTATTTGTAGGGGAGTTGATTCTAGTTTAAATGGAAATAATGTACACAAGATCAACTCATTGCATCCTTGTTTGAACAGTAAATATGTTGAAGAAAATAAGAAAATGATGGATCACTTAACAGCAAGAGCTTAACAAGTTAGCCTGTATCCATGAAATTGTAAAGCTTGGTAAATGGCCATGTGTGCTTACTCAGGGCTCTGTTCAGTTGCACGTGCAGAACTGTCTGGTGCCATTTAGGTCTTAGCTGCTGCTCCAGCATGGCTTGAATACCCTATAGGTCTTGTATTATATCTGCCAGCATGGTTTGGTGTCAGAGGTAGAATCATAGAATTGTTTTGGTTGGAAAGGACCTTTAATATCATTGAGTCCAACTTAATACTGTTGAGTCCACCACTAAACCATGTCCCCAAGCACCACAGCTACACATATTTAAATACCTCCAGGGATGTGACTCCACCACTTCCCTGGGCAGCCTGTTCCAATGCTTGACAACCCTTTTGGTGAAGAAATTTTTCCTAATATCCCATCTAAACCTCCCCTGGTGCAACTTGAGGCCGATCCCTCTTGTCCTATCACTTGTTACTTGGGAGAAGAGACCAACACCCACCTCACTACAACCTCCCTGTCAGGTAGAGGTTGTAGAGAGTGATAAGGTCTCCCCTGAGCCTTCTCTTCTCCATACTAAACATCCCCAGTTCCCTCAGCTGCTCCTCATAAGACTTGTGCTCTACACCCTTCACCAGCTTCCTTACTCTTCTTTGGACATCTCCAATAGCAGTAGGTGCTAATGTGTGGGCAAGTGAATCGGCCCTTTAGTCTTTCCTAGTTGAAAGGGAATATAACTTATCTTCAAGATGTTTTAGTCTGTTATGGTTGTGTGTTTGAGCCTTAAGCTCACAGTTGACATGGATGAGAAAGTAGCTGCACTTTCACACACGAGCTGAATTTATCATTTCATGTCTCAAACTAAATGTATAAAATACTTTGTGTGTATGTAGATTGGTGGGTTTTGTTAAAGCATAAGCTTTGTAGTGTGCATATTCAGTATAGATGAGCTGCAGCAATTGTTTGTTTTTTTTATTTGTTTCAAGTAAATAAAAATAAATTTTTGTTTATTCAGTAAATTAAATCATATTTCTAAAATCATTAACATTTATAATATTTAAATCATATGAATTTCATGTAGTCTGTGTCCTTGGCCTAGGTCTTGTAGCAATAAGTTTTACATAAGAGACATGCTTAGTAGTAAGGTAGTTTTATAAAACTACATTTGATGTTTCTTTTAAAGTGTGGTGTGCCTCTGAAAAGTAAATGAGTAAAATGGTAACGTCTTGTTTGTTGGATGTTATTGTGCCTGTAGTCAGAATTTTACAGGCATTTAATTTTCAGTTAAAAGTAAGCAGATTTTTAGCACTGGCTGAACCAATGTACCTCAAAGAAAATGATGTGCACAACTTTCTCACTTGTTGAGTAGAAGCAGCATGCACAGCTTCAGAGCTGGTTACTCATTTTTGTGGTTTTACTGAAAATGGAGTTGCATGGCTTTATGTTAGGAAATAATTCAAGGATAGTAAAGCTGTGCATATTTATTTGTCAAGAAACATCTGATCTGAAAATCTGTTTTTCGTGATAATGCATGTCATAGAAATTATACAAGTAATTTACAGGGCTGGCAATACTTTCTGAAAGAGAGTGAATATTTTAACAATTCTCAGTAAACCTGAAAAGACCCAAATGTTTTTCTAACATTAGTTTTCAGAATGGAACTGGAATATTTGAAGGTTTAAGCCAGAAATTAAAGCTCCGTGCAGTGTGCTTTTTCTTTGCTGAAAGAAATGTCTTGAAAAGTTACATCAGCAAGGTTCTGTATTTATTTTTACTGCAATAAGAAGACATTGGAGTTTGTGTTCAATAAAACTTACTCTTTTCCAATCACAATCTGATTAATTTTGCTACTTGTTTTCAGATAATGTTTTGTCCAATAGTTTTTTGTTTAGGTAAGAATACAGAAGAGCAAAGTCTGCCTAACTGATCACTGTACAGTTGAATATAAAAAAAAAAAAAGTTGACTGAGCTTTGTATTTTTTGTTTTCTCACCCCACAGAACCAAATAGTTCTGCCTTAATATTAAGTGTGTATAGTTCCATAAAGTATTGTTGCAGCAACATCATACGGTGATTTTAACCACAGTTCTCTCTCTGCAGGGCAACAGAAACACAAATCCATATGGAGGATGAATCTCCTCCTTCTCAAGGAGTCAGTGTCAAGGTCAGAGTATGAATTTGTACAGAGAATTTTGTGCTGCTTTATTCAAAAGGATGAAGCTTGGTTCCATTTAGCAGTAGCTTAGTACATGCTAGTAGCTTTCAAGATAAACAGAAAACCAAAACTATAGGTAGGAAAATGACACTACTGAAAGAAATGTTGATCCTCAAACTATTAGAAGAAAAATATATTGATTTTAATTATATTAAATTGCTGCTTTGGCTTACAAGGCTGGTTTAATTTAGTATTAAGTTCTAAAGTTACATGTTCCAGCCTAATGTGTCAACAACATGAGCTTGTTAGAATTAACTTTTGTAGCATAATTTAATGCAAAACTTCCTCTCATTTTTCTATTATTTTCTTTGAGCATGCTGCATGTAAAACTTTATGAAACATCATTCAGATTTTGCACTTAGTGATGATGCCTTTTAAGGTGATCTGCATGACAAATAAAACTGAATAACCAGCTTTCAGAGTGATTGCTGACATCAAATGAAATGTAGAAGTTTTAGGAATTCTTGAGGCCAAACTGATGCACCTTTGGGATGGGTAGATGGACCATATGAAATCTCAAATTCTGGCCGAACTCTGTCTCTCATGACTTTGAGAAATATAACAAGGGAACTGATCACTTACGGGACATAAATATTGGCAGGCTGATAGTTCAAACTGTTTTTCATATTTTTTTGGACAAGTGTGGGAGAGGAGAAAATCTTGAAAGATGAGAGAATATCTCTTACTGAGTTCAGTGTAATAATTCCAGAGACAGGATTTAGATTATGGATAATTTTTAGTCTGATAAAATTTGTTGTTAGGTCTTTTGGAGAAGAAAAAAAAAAAAGCATCAGTATCATAAGTGTTTCCTTGGATGCTTTTTATAATATTGAGTTTTTTTCTTTCAGTGTATTATTTTAGTGTTAAGAGATGGTACAATTTGGGTTTTTTAACCTGTTAATTATGAGGGTAGAACATGAGTTCTTCATAAGAAGATATCTACAGAAAAAACCTTTTCTATTTAAGGTGAATGCACTTTGACCCACTGTGCACTTGGAATTTAGAGCCCACATTTTAAATAAACCAGTATGTTATTCCAGTAAGGAAATTGTACAACTGATGGACACCCTGACTATCCTTCTGAACCTCAGGCTTCATCAGTCTTGAGCAAAAGTGAGATGCAGTTTTGTTGATGCAATTTGAAGAGTAGACTGTAATGCTTTCACTATTCATTATCATATTTTAAAAGTGCCTAAAATCCTCCGTAGAATTAATGCCAATCTCTTGACATAAAGCAAACTGTTCTGCAAAGAGCAGATGAATTAAGCCTAATTGCATGTGGATTCATATCCTTCATCTCTTATAACTCTGCTATGTGTGATGGAGGGCAGCACTTGCTAGGACTAGCTTGGACTTACTTGCTTGCTGACTTATTTCATAACATACATGTCTAATTGTCCAGCTGCTTACTCTCAAACATATTGTGTCAGCAGGATCTTACTTCCCTTTCACTTGCAAATTTGGCTGAAATTGGTCCATTATTTGATATGAGGAGATGAGGAAAGAACTGGTGTGATCAAAACCACAGCTTTTCTTTAGGGAAGATGACCAACCCTCCTTTTCCCTCCTCAGAAGTATATTATAAAGAAATGTGTGATTAACTGCTATTTGTTTAAAGATTTTAGTTCAGGGTTACTTTAGGGTTTATTTCTGTAGTTTCAAATGTTATCTATTTCTGTGTACATTTTTTCATAGTGAGTGATACTAAACAAAAAAGCAGTATCCTTACAACTGACATGATGTGCTTAGGGCTCCAGACTGGAATTTATTCACGTCTTTGTTTCAGTCAGATATAGAAAAAATTATGTTCTGTAACAGATAATTTTGTAAGTCTGCTACTTGCTAGAAATAAACTCATGATGCAATCCTCACTGTTACATGGTGAACTACATAATGCCTGTGATAGGCAAAATCTATTCTTACTTACCTTCTGATCTGGCAAATAATGCTACTTCTCTTTTTTGTCCAGAGCCTGTTTTAATTGCAGTAAAGAAAATTTGATGCATGCTCCATGGAAAATTTGCTATTAAATTTTGATACTGCAACATTTTTTGATTCATGCTGTGCTAAAGCAGTAGAAATGTTCTATGAGATTCAGACATTAGATTGGCTAGTTTTAATGTCTGAAGAGACCTGTTATTCTTTTCATTTATCTATAAACTTGTCATTTGTCCTTAGATAAGCTGAAAAATGTTTAATCATCCATTATCTTTCATTACATGTCTACTTACATGAAATGCAAATACTCTTAGGAAGTTCCCAAAGATTCAATAATTGTTGAAACACACAAGTAAATTTCAGAAGTAAAGGGGAAAGAATAAAGTTTCTCAAGTTTTCTTAAGTTTCCATTTTCAATGAGTGAACACAAATGTGTATGTTTTTCAAAGGTAAGTATATTCTTGGGCAGATTTTTTTTTATGGTTTCTTCTTTTAACAGTAATTTTAGCGCCAGAGGAAAAGACACAAATTATTTTCAAGTTTTGAATATATGCTTTGCATCCTATTTTACAGTCCTGTATGTTGAATTCTATAAGCTAGCATTTATGTTCTATGAATGTAGTGGAAGTATGACCTCACCATTTAACTTCTTACATGGTACTCTTCTCCATGCATATAGATCCTTTCTTTTTGGTTCACAATATATTTTGTTTGCTTACTTTACTGGCTTCCCTCCAAATACTGCTCTGGAATTAAAATATTGGTTTGTGGTTGAAAAAGGAGATGGTGTTTCTCCAAATTTTTCCTTTTTACTGTTCAAAAGTACACATTTCTCTCTGTCTAGGTATTTGACATAATTTTTTATAATATCAGGTCTTGGAGGCAACGTTATTGTCAGCCCTGAAGATGCTGGATGTTGGGAAATGGCCAATTTTTTCTCTCTGTTCCCAAGAAGAACTCAAGTTAATTCGTCAAGCCTGTGTATTTGGCAGTGCTGGTAATGAAGTGTTGTATGCAACTGAAAATGATGAGGTAATTATCCAAGAGTGTGTATGAACATGACATATTTAGTCATTTATATATTAAGTTATTCTGAAAGACAGTACTATGATAGTATACCTAGAAAAAGTTGCATGCAAAAATGACTGATCTTTTTTATTGCTACTAAAACATTTTCAATTCAAGTCAATGGCTTCCTACCACAATCAGAGGATAAAGAGAAGATGGAGTTAGATGTTTCTTGGAGCTGCATAGTGGCAGGATGAGAGGCAATGGACACAAGCTGGAAGATGGAAAATTCTGATTTTAGGAAAAAAAAAATACCATAAGAGAGTTTAAATCCTGGAGGGGTTTTGAGATCTTTTCCTTGGAGATGTTCAAGACTCATCTGGACATGGCCTTGAGTCAACTGATCTGTTTAGATCTTTGTTGAGCAGGAGGTTGGACTAGTTGACCTTTGGAGGAGGTCCTCCATTCCAACCTAAATTATGATTCTGTGATTCTTTTATAACAGGTTTTTGTGCTTGGCATGAACTGCAGTGGGTGTTTGGGAACAGGTGACATGCAGAGCACTATTGAACCAAGGAGGTTAGATTCTCTATGTGGCAAAAAGATAGCCTGTCTGAGTTACGGAAGTGGCCCTCATGTTGTTCTTGCTACAGAAGGTAAAGTATGGTCTGAATAATGCTTTTTCAGATAGTCCACTTTAATTGAAGTCCAGCAGGTGTGAAAGGTCTGTGCTGATAATGGAAGAGAGAGAACTGGGATAGACATTCTGTGCTATCAAGTCTTACACGTCTTCACTGGTGAACATAAGGTCAGCTAGCTCTAGTCAGAGCTCTTTTTTTTTCAAAAGTATTTCAAGCTCTGCTTTGATCTTGTTACTACTTTTGCAAGGTTTGGGGTTTTTGTACTTTGCACTTAAGTTTGGAACTTCTGATTGCTTTTAGTGGCTACATTATGCCCATATGTTCTTGTGCCAACATTATCCTTTAACTAAAATGCACCTTTTCATCCTGTACTGACTTTTGGATGTGCTTTAAAGACCAGTTATATTACCTTTCAGCCTATTATGTTCTATTGTCTCATTGACACTCCATTATCCACACATGTTCATAATTAAGTACATTATTCTAGAAGACAAATTACTAATATTGTGTTCCCAGTGAGGTTCTGTTAGAGCCTGATTGATGATGTTAACTTTTGTCTCTCTTTCTCCATTAATGAGAAGAAATCTTTTGAGTAGTCTAGATTAGATGACTAAAGGTAGGTGAGGGGGATTGTGTTGTAAATGTGTGACTGTTCTTTATATTCAATTACGTTCCACCATTTTCTCCAGTCTTCAGGGTAGACCGTTCTGGATGCTTTATATATATAGACAGAGTCTAGTTGGAGGCCTGTGTCTAGTGGAGTTCCTCGGGGGCTGGTACTGGGACCAGTGCTATTCAATATATTCATCAGTGACCTGGATGAGGAAGTGGAGTGCACTGTCAGCAAGTTTGCTGATGATACAGAGCTGGGAGGAGTGGCTGACACGCCAGAAGGCTGTGCTGCCATCCAGAGAGACCTGGAGAGTTGTGCAAGGAGAAATTTAATGAAATAAAATAAGGGCAAGTGTAGAGTCTTGCATCTGGGAAAGAACAACCCCACATACCAGTATAGGTTGGGGACAGACCTGTTGGAGAGCAGTGTAGGGGAAATGGATCTGGGGGTCCTGGTGGACAGCAGGATGACCATGAGCCAGCACTGTGCCCTTGTGGCCAGGAGGGCCAATGGCATCCTGGGGTGCATTAGAAGGGATGTGGTTAGTAGATCAAGAGAGGTTCTCCTCCCCCTCTACTCTGACCTGGTGAGGCCACATCTGGAATATTGTGTCCAGTTCTGGGTCCCACAGTTCAAGAAGGACAGGGAGCTGCTTGAGAGAGTCCAGCACAGAGCCACCAAGATGATTAAGGGAGTGAAGCATCACCCTTATGAGGAAAGACTGAGGGAACCGGGCCTCTTTAGCTTGGAGAAGAGGAGGCTGAGGGGTGATCTCATTAATGTTTATAAATATGTAAAGGGCAAATGTCAGGAGGATGGAGCCAGGCTCTTCTCAGTGATGTCCAGCAACAGGACAAGGGCAATGGGTGCAAGCTGGAGCATAGGAGGTTCCATGTAAACATAAGGAAAAACTTTTTCACTGTGAGAATGACGGGCCACTGGGACAGGCTGCCCAGGGAGGTTGTGGAGTCTCCTTCTCTGGAGACATTCAAAACCCACCTGGGCACCTTCCTGTGTGACGTACTGTAGGTGATCCTGCTCTGGCAGGGGGATTGGACTAGATGATCTTTTGAGGTTCCCTTCCAATCCCTGACATTCTGTGATTCTGTGATTCTATCTGCATTCTTCTGAGCTTTATTGCTGGCAGATCTCACCAACATGCTCATACTCCTTACCCAGTTGATGAACTGAAGTATTGCAAAAGCACAGGTCCAGAACTGTTCCTTGATGATTTTTACTCAACTCCGTTTGCATTAATAACTTCCATTCAGCCTCTTTTAACCTGCCTTTCAGACAGCCTTTACATGTTTCAGAATTTTTGTGTTAATTACTATCATTTCCAGTTTATTTTGTGTATTTCTATGTGGCTATTTCACCTCTTCGCTGAAATTTATGTTCTCATGTTGCTGAAAGGAAGAGAAGCTTGTTTGCTTTTGACAGAATAAAGTCATTAGATTTAACCTGTTATTATAGAGAAATATTGGAAAAATAGAGATTTTAAACCAGCTTTTTACATTTTTATTATAGAAGGAGAAGTGTATACATGGGGTCATAATGCTTATAGTCAGTTGGGCAATGGTACAACGAATCATGGTTTCGTTCCCTGTCAAGTCTCTACTAACTTGGTGAACAAGAAAGTCATTGAAGTTGCCTGTGGCTCTCATCATTCTATGGTATTAACATCTGATGGAGAGGTGAGAATAGCTGGAATAAATCTCTCTTTTCTCTTAGTGAAATTCACATATGTGAGAAACAGGGAAACATTCTGCACTTACAGCATTAGACCTTGCTTCTTGCTATCCTCACAGCACTGATGCAACACGGATGTTTGATAAATATGGAAAACTTGTTAGGGTCTAGCTGCTTTGAAGTGCATGCAGAACACCGATTTTTGTGCCACATCCGTTTACAATAAGAAATGATAATTTCTTTGTAGAGAGCAGCCAGCTCCTTCCTATGCTATGCTCTGTTGTAAATGCTTAATGGCATTAAAGCTGACAAAAATATGAATCACATTCATGTAAGGAGTTCTACCCACCAAAGTAAAAAGTTTTCTGTCATTTACTTTGAGGTACCATTTGTGTCCACTTAGCCATTCTACTTTGGGTTCTGTAAAACTAGCAATGAATTTTTCCAGCATTAATGCAACTGTCATGTTGCCACTTTCCTTTGATTGGAGGAACATAAAATAATTGAATATATAAATATTATGAGTGGCATATTTTTGATAGAGACAATTAAAATGTAAACCTATGTATCCACCTAAATCTTTAAAAGAATACATCCTCTTGAACTCAAAATGTATTTTTTTTAAGCTTTTTTGTCTCTTGATTATGTACTTTGAACTGTATGTTATATAGCCTTCTTTTATGACAATTCTCTTACAACAGGTATACACATGGGGTTATAATAACTCAGGCCAAGTTGGATCTGGTTCAACAGCTAATCAGCCAATTCCTCGAAGAGTTACCAGCTGCCTACAAAATAAAATAGTAGTTAATATAGCCTGTGGACAGATGTGCTCTATGGCTGTGGTGGAAAATGGAGAGGTAAGAAATTTTAAGTAAATTTTCTGACTGAACTTTATTTTATGTAATATCATGGGATGTAGATAATTTAAAACCTGTCAGTAATGAGCTACTACTCAGAAAAGAAGTGTACCTTTCCAGACTCCCTCAAATCTACCTGCTTATACTGCTTGTAAAAAACTTTGTCATAAATTTTCCTGCACATTCTGACAAACTTAAGCTCATCTTCCTATCTGTGCTGGTTATTGTTTCTTCTTTAGAAAGCAGGTAGAGTGAAATGGAAAATTGTTCACTAACATTTGGTTTATGGCTTTTTGGTTTATGAGATTACTCATAATATTTAGCAGCTGTTACTTTGTGTCAAATATTAAAGTTGGTTTTGAGTTGAAGGAATTCAAGTATTACATTTCAAATTTACTTGAAAATACGGTTCTGAAGTAAAAATAGGATTGTGAGGAGATTTTTACAGATTTCAAGATTAAATCATATCAAATCTATATATGTATACTTAGCATTTCATGATAGCTTCATTTTCTCCTATGTAAAAATAACTAAGTTTGTATCACTGGTTTACTGATTTTTAGAGCTGGTGTTCTATTCTAGCAAAAATGAAAGTGCAGATGAATATGTTATCCCACTGCTGTCTTTAGCCTTCATAGAAATATAAATTATTGTGGGAAGAAGCCAGAGAGTAGTGGTCAATGGGGCGGAGTCGAGTTGGAGACCTGTGTCTAGTGGAGTCCCTCAGGGGTCAGTACTAGGACCAGTATTATTCAATATATTCATAAATGACCTGGATGAGGGAATTGAGTGCACTGTCAGCAAGTTTGCTGATGATACCAAGCTGGGAGGAGTGGCTGACACTCCAGAAGGCTGTGCTGCCATCCAGAGAGACCTGGACAGGCTGGAGAGTTGGGCAGGGAAAAACTTGATGAAATATAATAAGGGCAAGTGTAGGGTGTTGCACCTGGGCAGGAACAATCCCAGGTTCCAGTATAGGTTAGGAAATGATCTCCTAGAGAGCAGTGAAGGGGAAAGGGATCTGGGAGTCCTGGTGGACAGCAGGATGACCATGAGCCATCACTGTGCCCTTGTGGCCAGGAAGGCCAATGGCATCCTGGGGTGCATTAGAAGGGGTGTAGTCAGTAGGTCAAGAGAGGTTCTTCTTCCCCTTTACTCTGCCCTGGTGAGGCCACATCTGGAATATTGTGTCCAGTTCTGGGCCCCACAGTTCAAGAAGGACAGGGAGCTGCTTGAGAGAGTCCAGCGAAGAGCCACCAAAATGATTAAGGGAGTGGAACATCTCCCTTATGAGGAAAGGCTGAGGGAGCTGGGGCTCTTTAGCTTGGAGAAGAGGAGGCTGAGGGGGGACCTGATTAATGTTTATAAATATTTGAATGGTGAGTGTCAGGAGGATGGGGCCAGGCTCTTTGCAGTGATGACCAATGATAGGACAAGGGGCAATGGGTGTAAGCTGGAACACAGGAGGTTCCGCTTAAATTTGAGGAAGAACTTCTTTACAGTAAGGGTGACAGAGCACTGGAACAGGCTGCCCAGGGAGGTTGTGGAGTCTCCTTCTCTGGAGACATTCAAGACCCGCCTGGACGCCTTCCTGTGCGAACTCATCTAGGTGTTCCTGCTCCGGCAGGGGGATTGGACTAGATGATCTTTCGAGGTCCCTTCCAATCCCTAATATTCTGTGATTCTGTGATTCTATTGTCTAGACTAGAATCTTAAGCATCAAGAGGTGTGAGAATAGTCAGTGAATGCTATTTTAATTTTCAGTACTTATATATGCACACTTTATCTCAAGATGAAGCAAAGAAAATAAAAGTACATTGCATTTATTTGTTCTACTGCAGTACCACTTGAATCCTTCTTGTACTTTTTTATCCTCCTTGCAAAGACATGGAGAGGTTGTAGTGTTCTCGTTGTTTTATTTCATGAGCTGAAGATTTGGGGCAGCCTACATGCTCTTTAGCTCCATTGCTTCAGGCGTTTCAGTATAGACCTAAGTAGCTATTGACTGTTTGCAGCAGAACATATGTCACTGAAATTATCAGAGCTCAGTGTTTTCCCTTTTCCTTATGTTCAGCATAAAGCTGTTAACAGCCCACTCAAACTGTTGTGCATAGCTTCCAGCTTATACTTGTTTTAGTGTTTTCTGTTAGAGTATTTTTGAATGAGAAATTAGCTTTTTGAAAAAGGGAAGTATTCATGCTGAATTTGCTCTGTGCTGGAAAACAGACATATGGATCATTTATTTTCTACTCTTCGTATTAAGATATTATAGTCTTACATAATCTTAACTCTTAAAGACCAACATGAATATGGAGGTTTAGAGTTTCAGATGAGCATGCAGTTGATATTTTAAACAGAAGCAGCCTCCAAAATTTGCAGTGCAGAAAAACACATATGTGTGTGTATAAATATATATGTATGTATATATGTACGTTTATATAGGTATGTGTATATGTGTGTATGTTTGTGTGTACCTACATATAAAGTACAGATCCTAAGGAGTGGGGATAGGAAATACTGAAGAAAATTATTGTTGTGATTCTGAAGTAGTTTATCATGCTTTCAAAAGCAGTAGTCAGCAGCAAAGAGTTAAAACGCCTGTCTCTGTTTTTAAGGTCTATGTCTGGGGTTACAATGGTAACGGCCAGCTTGGGCTGGGCAGCAGCGGCAATCAGCCAACACCGTGCCGCATCGCAGCTCTGCAAGGCATTCGTGTGCAGCGGGTATGTGTGTGATGCTCCTTTATGAACAACTAAAAATATGCTAAGGCATAGTCTACATTTAAAGGAGATAGTCCTTTATCTCTTTTTTTGAAGTGCCATTTATCAGGATAAAAATATATCTCTTAAAATGGGCCTCTGTCAGTGCAGCAGAAACTGTGACCCTCTGGAGTTCAGTGGGAATTTTGTCATTGACTTCAGTGAGGTCAGGATTTTTACTTAAAGAGGACTAGGGCATTAGAAATGCTTGGTCTTTTTTTTCCCCCCTGTAAAAACTTCATTTAAAAAAACCCCCAAACAAACAGTTATTTTAATAAATAAAAAAGTCTTCTTAGGCTACCCCATTCTTCTTTAACCCCTGTCTTATTTTCTGGGAAAATGCTGCAGATTAGCATTTTGTCTTTCTGTCAGACTGAATATCACTTTTAGAATTTCACTCGAGCCTCAGTGACTGACCAGTGTTTGGAGTCTGAACAAATTGTCTCCAACTGCTTTTGGTCAAGAGTTGGTATGAGTCCATGGTCAGACTTGATCTTGGGGGTGGTCATTATACTTTACCGAATAATTGAACTGCCATCAGCGTAATTAGCAAACTGATAACTTCTTTAACTGATAAGAGATATTTAAAGTAACTGAAGAATTGTTACTTGAAGTTTGTAATTGATTTATCAAAAATAGTGGATCCTGTCAAGAAAATGACACATTCTGCTAGAAAACACTGACTTTGTAAACTAGTGAAATTTACAAGACTATTTTGAACTCTGGATCCCATTTATTACATTTAGTCAGGGAAGTTACGGATTTTTAAAATATTTTAAAATAAACTCATTTACTTATAGTTTTACATTCAATTCCTAGGATGTAGACAATAGCTTGGCTGGTAACAATTGCTGTTGGAGAATCATGTAATAAAGGGAATATTATTTTCCCCTGTATTTATTCTCCTATTTGGAGAGTATGAGATTAGGTTAGATTTAGATTTTGAGCAAGGTAAATTGGTTATTGATAGCCATCTAGCTATAATAGTTACATTAATGCATGCAGAGCAAGACTTTTGCTGGTAATTTTGCCACTGTGTATCTGTATGTGGCACATATGCTGCACATATAGATTTGTGGTGGTTTGGGTGGATTCAGCCTTTTTGCTTGCACCTTGCAGCCAAACACAGCCTGCTCTCTCACCCTCCCCCCTCCCTCACCCAGGGAGTAGGGGAGAGAATTGGAAAGAAAAGGGCAGGGAGACTCACAGGTTGAGATAAAAACTATTTACTAATCAAAATAAAGTGATAATGATAACAACAGTGATAACAGAATTATGTAAATGAGTGATACCCAGTGCTCACCACCCGCTGACTGATGCCCGGCCTGTGCCAGCCAGTGATCCCGGAGCTGAGACAGTCCCGAATCCAAAACCCCTGAAGAGTGAGCCCGAGTGATCCCTGAGAGAATCCCCCTGTCTTCTGGTCAGCCCTGGCTAATATATTGACAAGACATGATATGATAGGGAATATTTCATTGTCACATCCAAATGCCAGTTCTGGGCTTTGCTGTTCACTACACTTCTCCCTCCCAGTCCTAATGCAGCTGTGAAGCAGCCAAACACGGTGGCCTTGAGCTCCAGCAGCAACTAATAACACCAGCACTGTTATCAACATTCCTCTCATAATAAGTCTGAACTGAAACACCGAAACTAAAATACAGCTGTTCTAATTACTAAAAAGAAAATTAACTCTATCCTAGCAAAACCAGGACAGATTGTAAAGTGGATATTCAAACAACCTTATGTAGGGTACTGGAGGAGGCAGCTCAGCGGCACAGAGTGGCTCTCCACAAGAGGGTATGAGCTGACACAGCTGTGTGGTGCCATCAAGACAGAGAGTTTCATCTCTGCGCTCTCTTTCTTGTCTGGCTGGTCCTGTTGTTTACCTTTTGTGGGCTCTGGTGGTTCTCAGGCCCAGCCATGGAGAGTTTCCTTCCAGTGATCTGGTGAGCACTGGAACTGGCACAGGGAGGGGGCAGTTTTGTGTGGCTGACAGTCAGGGGGAGAGGAGCAGACAGGGAGACCTTGCCTGTTTTTACAGTGGTAAGCTGTTCACAGTGGAGCAGTTGCCCCTAGAGCGAGGTCAGTGCAAGACTTGATCTGCCTTTTTCTGCCTTTTTTTTCTGCATACTGTTTGTATTTGTCATATAGCTTTCCTTTTTTCTCAATTTCTGGGTATTCTTTTGCTGTACTCTTGAAATTCTCTCTCAGTTCCTCAGTGATACGTTCTTTTCCCTCAAAGTCACCTCATCTACTTTGCTTCCCTTTTTAGTAAACTTATCTATATTTGTAATTTTTGTAATGTTATTGATTCTATACCAGTGTAAATTTTAACGTATAGCATAACATGTATCTGTCTGTATTAACTTGCTGTTATATAAAAATGAGATTTTTTTTTTTTTTTATTATTCCTTATAGGTTGCCTGTGGCTATGCACATACTTTAGTGCTAACAGATGAAGGTCAGATTTATGCCTGGGGAGCCAATTCATATGGCCAGTTAGGTACTGGGAATAAAAGTAACCAGTCTTACCCTACAACAGTTGTTGTGGATAAGGACAGGTAATACTTACAGTCTAGCAGTCAGACATCAGTTGGCATACTCTCAGAAGAGCTACAGAAAATTATGGCTTTTTTTGAGAGAAATAGCCTATAATTTTGCAGTGGTTCTTCTGTTAAATGTGAACGGATTGAAAATTTATCTGACACACAAAATCAGTGCATTAAAGTTTGATTTTCCCTGAAAATGCTTGAATCTGCCCCGTAACCATCCTTGTGAAAGAGAAACTAAATGTTCTGAGCCGAAGTGTGCTATTTTCTGCTTTGGCTCACACTGTACTTTATATAGGCCTTAACTGCAGTTTCTCAAGTGAAGTTTAATTGTTCAAAGTCAACAATAAAAGCTTTATTGTCTCTGCATGTAAATTGTATTTTAATGTGCTACCTTTGAGAAGAAGTACAGACAGAAAATATGAAGAGTGGACATCTGCAGTTTGTGTTATTTCTGCTATTAAATCCAGCTCATAATGAAGGAGAGAGAGAAAGGGAGTAGTTCTTTCTTGCTATTGTTGCCTGAAAATTCTTAGGTTCTTACAGGTTAAGTATTTTCCTGTAAGTCCCTGTTGGATAGTGGGGCAGTAATTTCTATCGCTAATGTAAAGTCGTGTATATGTGTGGCCAGAAATTTGAATCTGTCCCTTATAACTGAGGTCTTGATTTTGGCCTCCTGTTGTGAAAAATAAGAAAAGTGACTTGTCCCTCTTAAACTTGTGTCTGTGTACATTATTGGAAGGAAGAGGCAACTGCTCTCTGGTGATGAGACATGGCCTGTTTTTGAAACCTTGCTATTTCTTTATGTGTGTTTGTGCTTTTGCTTAAAATGTAGCTGGATTTTTTCCAGACACTTTGGCTGCAGTTAAAATGTTAATAGAAATTGTAACATTGTGTGCTGCCTTTCCCTTTTGTTGTCCAGAGTGTGCATTCTTAGTGTCAGTGAAACTATTACCTCACTAAAATCTGCAAGATTGGTACATACAGCTTTAAACAAGTTGTTTCCCAGCTGTTTTCCCCAGGCAGCTGGGAAACAAGTAAACAGCCAGTAGTTCAGACAGCAAAACAGTGGATTGTGTAATGTTGTACACAGTGGGAGTTTTGAAATCCTAAATCGACTTTAGGATTAGTGAGATAGTCTAACATAGCTAAAGTACACTTAGAAACAGCTTTTAGTGCTGTTTGCTTCTAATTTTTAATTTTAAAAATGAAAGTTTGTTAAGCATAAGTAATAATAATTGTGAGTAATGACACTTCAGTATTTTAATTAAAAGAAGTATGTTTAAACTGTTGCTTTATAACTGTTACCAATAAGCAAAGTTTGGTTGCCCTTTTTTTTTTTTTTTTTTTTTTTGGTAAATGCCTCCTCATTTCTTCTTCTTCTCCAAGTACCCCTTCTCTACAGCTTAATGCAGCCACTCACCTCACTGCCCAGCACCACTGAGGACATTCAAAGACTTGAAACTCATCATAGCTTTGTTTGAGGGAGCCAAGAGGGTCAGTACAGCATGTGCTGCAGCAGATATACTGCTCTGCTGCAACAGTGTCTCCTCATTCCCAAGATGCTTTTTCACTGAGAAACTTTGAGTGCACACTATTGGAAGAAACATTGATAGCCCTTTTAATTTTGCTGTCTACAATTGGAAAACCTTCTTGCAGTTGGAAGTGCATGCCTGCTTACAAATATGTTTTGCACCAGAGAAAGGCAGGAGGTAGTCAGCTTTTTCACTGCATTTTGTTCTTATGAGAGTGACTTGCTTTTTTTCTTTGTTTGCTTGTAAATTCAGAGTTATAGAGATTGCAGCCTGCCACTCTGCTCACACATCAGCTGCCAAGACCCAGAGCGGCCAGGTGTACATGTGGGGCCAGTGCCGCGGGCAGTCAGTGATCCTTCCCCACCTCACTCACTTTGCCTGCACTGACGATGTGTTCGCTTGCTTTGCTACCCCTGCCGTTATGTGGCGTCTTCTGTCAGTAGGTGAGCTTAAGTATTTTCTGGTTTGACATCTTCTAAATAGAACCACTAGGGCATAAAACAGTTGTGTGTATTTGAAGCTTGAACTTAGTTTCTTGCAAAGATTTGTACTGGGGAGCATAATCATAATCCTATGTTACATATGTGTAAATGATAATATGGAATTGTAAAAATTGGTAAGGCCTGATGGCAGTGCTAAATGATTGTTTTATTGACAGGGTTTATTTCTATGAGGAGATGCTTTGGGTTTGGGGAGGGGTTTTTTTGTGTAACCACTGAATGTTACTGTACAATGGCCATGGGTGGAAAAGCTGAGCTTGAATTTGGAAACTTGAGGGAGCCGTGCGGAACATTTAGGAACTCTGAAGCTTTCTTTGGTGCCCCTAAGTAGACTACTGAGAATTGAGGGAGCACAGTTCCCATGTTCAGAATTGGCTGCAGACACTTAGAGTTTCATCACAGACAATCATGACCCAGGCTTCTGAAGAGACAAGTGTCTGGATTTCGGGTATTTGATTAACATTAAGGTCCGTCTTGCTGACCTGGACTTGAAAGAGTTAAGTATATAGCATTGTCTTACAGAGAGTTCATTCTTCAGCTACAAATTAAGTTCCATATTGGCTGCTAATAAAGTTACTGGCTTTGCTGACCTAATCAAAGATGAGACTCTTGGGGCTGTCTGTAGATGTCATCTGGGAGCTTAAGCTAAAAGCTAGAATGCAGCAACTTGTTAATTTGTAATTTGAACTGTACCGAGTCCATCATACTTCCAATCCACTTCTGTACTGCCTTTGTAATTGCTTTTGTGTTGCTGTATGCTTTTGTCTGACAATTGTAGAACACTCTTTGCTCCCTTGGTGCCTTCTGGATGCCAAAGTAAGAAAATTCTGTTAATAACACTCGTATTTCAGCTTTGAGAGGCTAGAGGATTAAATGAAGAATACTGTTCTCAGGAAACTGCTTTGCCAAAATTCATGTTTTAGGGCACAGTCCAAAGACCACCCCCATATTCTCTAGGTTGAGGCAGTTGTACTTTCTAGGGTGGCTTGTTCAGAACTGTAAGATACACACTTAATTACTGTGGAAATTCTTAATATTCCTAATATTTGCCTACTAGTTATTACTTGTAAATTGTGTTACTGCACTAAAATCCCAGGCAGTGAGGTGGTTCATTCCACATAAGTAAGTATTTCAGTTGTTCTACACAAAAACATCTGTAGCATGTTCGTATTTTTCTTCTATAAGAATTGGTTTTTTTATGAAGGAAGTGGGACATCATTAGTATATGCAACTTAATCATAAATTCAGTTATATGTATCTTCTTATGTACATTAGTGGGGTTCTGGAGCTCTTCAGCTTCCGTTTCTTCTTGTCCAGTTAGAATATTAACTTCATGCTATCAGAATTTCACCTCTCTCGCCTTTCTTCTCAGTTCAGTGCAGAGTATTGAGGAATTTTTCAAAGGAAAGTGGAGGAAGGCCAGAAGCAAAAACTGCCTCTTTCCTTATTTCGTTTTTTACAGAGGAGACAACTGCTTGAGTGAGACTGAAACTGCCTGTTACAGTTTTTCAGTGTTCCTTTCTGCAAATTCATCTTTACTTCTTTTCTTTTACAAATGCTGTTTTAAGTCAGAAATGCTGTTTTAGGTCAGCTAAAAGAATCCTGAGTGGGATTATATGATTGTTCGTGTAGTTATTGCCTTTATGCTGAAGACTTCCAAGTGACCTATTTATTAAGAAGCATATTGCTCATTAATACTCACAGATATTCACACTCTAACACAGTGTGGTTAAGACTACATTCATAACAATTTCCCAACACATCTTTTATTCCCTCCTTCATTGTCACTGTGAGCAATACACCCAGCTTGCTTGCACTGCTTCACCCTCGGGAGTAATTTTTGACTGTAGCAGCTCTCTTTATTTTTGTTTTTTGACCTTGACTACTTGATCCCTTTGGAAATAATGTTGCAACACTGTAGCAATATTGTACCCAAGCACAAAGTGAAAAGAGGAAAACATTATCTTGTTTTTAAGCAAAACTTTCAGACCTATGTTGTCAGATGTGCCAAGTGGTCTGTCCAGCATCCCAGCACTAAAATGTGTATTCAAATGGTCTGAGCAGGGTTCCTTGTGATGACACAGGATAAATGATGCTGGCTATCAGGCCCTCATCATGTCTCCTGGATTCCTTTTAGTTAGGTGACTATGTGCTGGTTTCTAATGTGCCTTTTTGCATGTTCTAGGAGCTGGGAGTGAATAGTCTCTCCAGTATGTCCCACCTTGGCGAGTTGTCAGGACTGACTCACTGTTGGTTTGTCTCCCAATCTAAGCGTGGTGAAAATCATCAGGCAGCTGCATCCTAGGATCTGCTGAACTGGGTGCCATGGACACCTGCCAGGCTTGCAGCCCTTCTCTGTCTGTTGTATTCTGGTGCTCCCAGTAATTCCCATTCATCCCCTGTTTGTGGCAGTTCTAACATTCCTATTACAATTCTTGAAGAACCTATTTTCCCTCCAAGATTTTCATAACTGAGCCCCACTATTGTCAGTTTACCTCTTCTAGCTGTAGAAGTCATCTGGAGATGCATATTGGTGGTGTCTGAATCGCCAGTTAGCTTTGAAGAATAACTTCAGCTTTGCATTGGTTGTTAAAATTATTACTTATTCAGATTATTATTTTATTGGATAGTAGAGGTCTGAATAAATAAACCACATATAGTACAAAAAAAGATACTGTAAAATACTTCGTTAGTTCTTAATTTCAGAAGGATTTTTTTATTATCATTTCATTGGGGTCCCTCCCCCATCCTTTTACCTGTAAACCTACACACTTTGATGATTGTTGCCCTGATTTGGTATACCTGAACATAAGTGGCATCCTCTAAATGAAACAAAAAATAATTGTGCTAAACAAAGTGTAACCATATCAAACTGTGCCCGTGTTAAGTTATTTCTAGAGCTTGTGGTGAAGATCTTTCCATTTCCAGCAGAATACTGTTCTTATTTCTAGCCCAGTAGGTTACAGGACCTAGCATTTATGTAATTTTCTGTAGAGAACAGCTTATTGCTGACCCACAAAATGTGTATAAACTAATAATGTGTAGTTATATGGTAAGAAGACAAAATGTTTACTGAGTTAAGAATGAGGCTTGGGGGGCTTAATTTTTTAGTAGTACTAAGGAAGAGAGTTCTTCAAGGCTCCCAAATAGGGTGGAGATTTGGAAACAGTTCAGGAGATAAAAAATTGTGTGCAGACAATGCAGACTTTTCAAGGCTGTCTGGGAACTTTACAATGCAAGTGTCGCATGCACAGTGGGATAGACATACATATGGCACGAACGGGAACATGCAGACATTCACACAGAGAGTGCTTCTAACACCATAAGTCGAGGGAAAACACTTTTTGAATAGGCTTGTAACTGTTGGTATTTACCTTTATGGATGTTGCACTGGGCAGTTTCACTGCAGCCAGTATGTTTGTTTGGTAATAGCTTTATTTCTGCTCTAAGATAATGTCTCCTCATGGGAGTATTTTAGAAATTGGGTAAATTGACCTTTTGGCTATCTTATAATAACTAACACTTTTCATTTAGAAAAATTTACCTGGTAATGACTGATAGCATTTATTAGGTAAATTATTCTTATATATATGAGTTAGAGGAGTGGGACTTTTTTTTTTAGTAGGAATATTTGTTTGGAGTAGGAAAGTAGTAAGGACTGAAGAAAGTTGCCTTTTATTTTCTTTTCTATGGGTTCATACATAGTCTGCCAATTTTTATTTTATTTTTTTTTTACTAGCCTTAAAGAGATGTCATATTTATTGTGTTAATTGCTAACAGATAGTCAGGATGTTATCATGAGAGATACTTGTGTTACTTACTACTTACTACTAATTCTTCTTTTTATTCTAGAGCCTGATGACCATCTAACAGTAGCCCAGTCTCTAAAGAAGGAATTTGACAACCCTGAAACTGCAGACCTGAAGTTTCTAGTGGATGGAAAATACATCCATGTTCATAAAGTTCTTCTCAAAATTAGGTAAGGCACAAACTGTATAGTTTGATATGAACTAAACTGTATAGCGTAGTCCACTGCTCCAAATTATTGACTTATTCTTACAGACTCCCTTTTCTCTCAGCCATGGGGCAATAGCCCTCATCTGCTATTCTTCACTGTTACTCTCTTTTCCTCACTGCTTGGAATTACCAAACATGCTGCTTACTACCAGCCTTTCCATCACTTCCCTCCATCTGATGTGTATCCTCCTTCGTGCTACCTAAACATCCTTGACTCTGGTTTCTGTTGTTTTCCTGCTGAGGAAAAGGCTCCCTTCTTTCTGCTGCCTTCCCAGTAGTGTGAATCAGTTTTTCCTCCTTTGCTTGGCTTCTTCCACTGGGATGATTTGAGGGTTTTGTGTTTATTCTTGCCTTCCTTTCTTTTTCTTTCCTTCCACAGGACCCTTCAGTTGTTTCAGCAACTTCTGCAGATGCTCTTGTGTTTATCTCTTTTTTGTTTTTTTGTCAGATTTCTTGTCCTACTTGTTTAAAACTTTATCAGTGAAGTTGAATTTCAACCTGGCTTCTCTTTTTGTTTTTCCATCTTTTTGCAAGTAAACACCACTTTACAGTGAGATTTGACATACACAGCGCTACAGAGGAATCACATTGTTATTAATGTGCAGAGAGTAGTTATTGCTGATGTAATTTCTACTAGGATATTTTAGACCCTGCGTTAGATCTCTTCTGTCTTGCTAACTGCTTCTGCTCCATCCTCCTCATTATTACAATAGTTTTATCTCTTTGCTATTTTCTTTCTCAAAATGCTTGGCTATCTCATGCTCCTTATCACCACCTTCATCTTCCTACTTTTGCTCCTGAGTCTCGTTAGTGATTTCTTGTATATTACTGCATAAAATTAAAGTTCCTTATTAATTCTTGCCCACCCTTTTTTTTTTGTCTTTTCTGCTCTCCTCTTACTACTCCAATTACCTGTTTTACTATTTCCTTCCCTTTGTTGGTTTAATTACATGTACATTACACTTGCCTATAGTCCACTCTCTTTGTTTGGAATGCCTCACGTCCTTCATCGAATATCGCTTCAAGTCATGTGTATCCCCAAAATGTTTCTGAGGTTCTTTTTCCTGATATATGTAACTTTCCCTTATTTCTTGCTCTACTTTTCTCAGATTATATCACATTCTGGGAAGGGAATGTCTATAATTCTAAAATGGATTTAAGTGTATGGTATTATCAAAAAAATTTGCAGGAATAATAAAGTATCAGGTGCAGTCAGTAGAATTAGCATTTTGTTTAAGCATTACAGTCTCATGATGCAACTGGATCAGAGGATAATGCATTTAACATGGTATTTTGCAGCATCCAGCCTGTTCCAGAGCATTGTAATGAATGCAGTGCTGGCAAAAGTTCCTCTCATTATCCAGTCATTTAATTACTACTTAGGAAGACTTTTTTTCCATCTTGTTCTATGCCTGATGTTGAACTAGATCATGCTGTTGGTGGGTATTAGCTTGCAGTGGTGGTGAAATGGCAGGGCAATACCCAGCTCAGTCAGAGGCTGGCCAAGCAACATGCTGCCTGCAGAAAGAGAACATGAGCATGGGGGTGGGATTCATCTGCTCTGCAATTACACAGAAAAAATTAGGTGTCTGGCCTGTCTCTTCTGAGGGAGAGAGGGAGAGAGGCACTCCAAGGGGTAAGTCACTCCAAGGTACTCGGGAAACTGAAGGATGAGTACGAACTCGTTTTTATTTATTTACTTACTTATTTTTAAGGGAATAATGTGCTCCACCTTCTCTCTGACTGCTTACTTTCGTGTGGTGCCACTGGGGCAACAGACAGTTCCCAAGGTCCATTCCACAGCTGGATAGATAGCATGGTCACCACCACTTCAGATGAAGCTCTGGGAGACAAAGCAATGGGGTTTAGTCTGCCTCTTCCAATGCCAGAATGTGGTACAAGATATGGCAGAAGATAGATAATGACTTTTTGATTTTTTAATGAATTTGACTTGATATTTATTTTTTTAATTTAATAAAATAAAATACTAAGAAAAAATTATTTAAATAAGCAGTGAAATCAAATGTGAAAAGGGTGAATTAAGTTATAAAATAAATAATTATTTTTCATTTGTATCTAAGTCATGTTGTCTTTATGATGTAAACTTGTCCTAGCATCATTAAAAGGAAATCAACCTAGCTTTTACATAAAAGTTTTAGTAAAAAAAATAGCAAATTCTGATGTGGGAGAGTTAGGAATTAAGTAGTGTAGTATAAAAGAGTCCAATTAAATTGTGCCTGTTATAGGAAAAGTTATCTGAGGTGGTGATGTTCATTTCCATCAGTAAAGATTTTGGAAACAATTGAAAAGTTACCCAGGGGTTTTTAGGGAGCAGTAAGTTACCATGAACTGTAAGTTGCAGAGTACAGCTATCAAAGGCGGTGCTTTTTCGTTGCTTGTTTCTTGTCTGTCACAAATGTACTCAGACTTACAAGAAAAAGGTGGTGAAAGATCTGGGTGAGAGTGTCTTTTCATTTAAAATCTCTTAATCCTTGCGTATAATGACTAAAACTAATGCTAGATTGTGTGTGGACTCCGACACTGGAATAAATGTTATCTAAAATATTAATAAATTCTCTCCTCACTAGATCATGTTGGAGAAAGCAGGTTGGTATGTGAGAATTGTCTGACTGAAATGTAAACTTTATCTATAGTGAACCAGTAATAAAATTCATAGTTAATGTATACTATATTTAAGAAAATGACATCAAAAACACGTGGACCATCCTTAAGGGTATTGTAAGTAGAAATGGAACCAGCTATAAATATTAATAATGGAAATGAAGGAAAATTCTGAATTATATATATATATATCAGGCTTGTAAGCCTCATAAGGCTTCAAGAAATTCCTGTGTTCAAAACAAGAAATCATGTAGGTAGTTTATGGTTGTGTATTCAGTCTGTTATGACTGATTTTCCTTTTTTTTTTTTTTAGCAGCTTCTTGCTGCAGCTCATCTTTCAAGCTTGACTCTTTACAGTATACAATGTTTGTTCATGTTTTGTAGGTGTGAACATTTTCGTTCCATACTGAATAATGATGATGAAATTATAGAAATGAGTGAATTTTCTTATCCTGTTTACCGAGCCTTCCTGGAATACCTGTATACAGACAACATTAGGCTCCCTCCTGAAGATGCAATAGGTATTTGCCATAAATGAAAATAACTCTAGGTTACTGTTTCTGAAAAGTTCAATAAAGTGGCATAACAGGGTGAGGAGGGAAGGGCTTTTTCATTTTAGTTTTATTATCACTTAAATCTTGAGTTTGGCACGTGTTAGGAAGAAGGGATGCAGTAGCAGGAAACATACCCAAGGAGGGGGGATGCAGTAAGATCAAAGATGCAAAATGTTCAAAAAGAACTTGTTGTTTCTCATATTAAGAACTTTTTTTTCCCCTGAAAAAGACACTAAAGCCATCCTAAAACTTTTCTGTTTGAGTAGCTATGGCGATTTGATCATGGATGAAAAGGGAGCTGTTCTCTGCATTAATTTAAGAGGATGTAAGTTACTAATTGATGCCTAGGATGAGATACAATGCAGTGAAGAAGACAGAACACTTGCACAGTAATAAAAAGGTCCCTTTTTAATATGGCTTTTGAGGACCTTTAAAAATGCACACATCATCTAGGGAAAAAAAGTAGAACAAGTCTTTGATTAATTCAGCCTAAAGCAATAGGTAATTGATTAACTTGAAAAGAAATTAATATGTTTTGCACCAGGACAGTTAAAGCTCTATGAATTTTCACAGGACTGCTAGATTTGGCAACACTGTATAGAGAAAACAGATTGAAAAAGCTTTGCCAGCAAACGATCAAACAAGGCATTTGTGAAGAGAATGCCATTGCTCTCCTTTCTGCCGCTGTCAAATATGAAGCTCAGGTAAGGAGAACTTCTCTTCAGGCAAACAGTTATTTTCTGGGAAATGAAACTATTTAATATAAACATAACTGCATTTAAGAGATGAGGCATGATTGATGCAATTTCCCTTTCTGGCTTCCCAGACTTTTGTTGTGTTTTTTTTACTCTTTTTAAGCTATAAAACAATTCAGCTACTAGTGTTTTCTTCCTGGCCTTTTGACTTGCACCTGTGAGTCAGGATTCTTAATCCTCTTCCTGCCTTGCCATCTGGCATGGCATGGCATGCAAATTTCTCCTCACTGCTATTTCCTTTTCCACCTTTGGATTTTGCATTGCATGTTACTTCAGGAGTTCTCCACCTGATCACTTTGTCTGCTGGTGTCTGGTACAGTCATTCTGGTACTGCCTTTTACAGGCAATGGGAGAATTTATGGGTAAAGTCCCTCCTTATTTACACTTGTGCTTAGATAAAAAATCCACTCTTGCCGTGTTGTTTACAATGAATCGTGCTGACATACAACAAATCACCTATTGTTATTCCTCCCTCCATATCCTGTCATCTGGTCTGCCCTTGGCTCTGGAACCTGTTATCAGCATACTGCAAGCTTCTCTTGTAAACAGACAAATACTTCCAAATATGTTTTCCTTTTCTCATCTGCTTAGTGCTATGCTGATTGCAGCAATAATGATGTGGTGGTTTTTATTATTCAAAAGTCTGCATATGTATTTTAGACTTAGTAGTTGTTGTTATAACTGAGCATTTAAAACCAGTTAAAAATGTCACAGTAATCTGTGCTGTATGGAGGTGGTGTACGGGATGAGATGAACTTGTGTAGGAATTGCAAAGAGGAAGCTGGAGGTGAATGAGTTTTGTAAATGGAAAGAGGGGATAGCATCAGATTAGTAGATAATAAGATTATCAGCTGCCAGTTACAGGGCAGTTGTAACCACGGTGTCAGTAACAGAAGGGATGAACAGCTGAGGCGAGAGGAATTGTACTTTCAATGTGTTGTGGTGGTAGAAGCCCAGCAAATCAGGGAAGACTGGGCAGGAAGGGAGGACCCAATTATTTGATTCTCCTAATAGCACAAGTTTTAATTAAAAGTTTGCTCTGGAGTTTCTCCTCTTACAAGCTTGTCAACAGTTTTGAACATCTTCAAAGCAGAAGTACCTTTCGTTGACCCATGTCAAGTGCAATAGGTAGAGGAGTAGTGAAAGATACATTTAGGTGTATTGTGAAGTGGTAAAACTGGCCTGGACAAAGTACTCGCATTTATAATGGCTGAAACACAATAAAAGGGATTGGCTAGATGTCTAAATGTATGTTATCCTCCTCTTCCTTCTGTGATTCAGTGTTTTGGTCTGTATACCTTGTATTCTTTCAAAACATACAGTATTCTAACATGATCATCAGATGATGATTTGGTTCACCTGCCCCAGGTGCAGCATGTGCCAAACTCAGGAGTGCATTGTTGCCCTCCTCCTTACATCCACACCTTAGAAAGGGACACAGCAGAAGTGCTTTAGAGAAACGCAGCAAGGACTTCTTTATCAAACACGTGGGATAGTCTGTGTCTAAGGAATCATGAAGTAAGCCGGGATCCTTTAGTGTACTACATTAATAGAGAAAAAAATTGGTTTGAGAACCATGTACAGTGTATCAGCACTTCAGTAGAAAACTGTCCAAAAACAGATCATGAAAGAGGCCTAATATTTAAAAATTTTGAAAAGGTAGAATTAATTCAATTCTTCTACATTTTTTATTTCTTCCACGTTTCTTATTTCTTCTTCTCATTCCTTTTCTTGCTTTTCCAGTACTTTTTGAAGAGAGATACAATTTATTTCTGTGTATTGTTGCTACCTTGTTTCTTCTTAAAGGATATTTTGTGCTGCTTGGCCTCTGCTAAAGCTTTAGTTACATCTTGACAGAGGCAATAGACTTGAAACCCAATTCTAAGGAAAAGGTTTCAGGGGGAAATACACAGGTGTTCTGCTAGAGTTCTTTCTACTGCTGCAATGTTTGTGTAGTTAAGGCAGAATGAAACTGGCATGGATTAAGAGCCCTCTTTTTGCTGTAACCCTTCAAGGGTTTATAGATCATGGATCATACTGCCAATTTAGACTTGCCTTGCTGCAGAAGGTAACTAATTTTCAATCAGCAGCAAGCTGTTGCATAGGAACCAGCTAAAGGGGATTGACCCAGTCCATGTAGAGAAGGATTGCCACTGTTGTGAGGAGTTTGAGCAGGCAAAACTTGCTGTGTGAAATCATGTTTGTGTGGCTTAATGGCTTGTACCTCTCCTGTGCTGAATATCTGAACAACCTGTTACAGCAAGACCAGGACAAGAGAGAACCATTTTTGCTATCTAGGAATCCCACTTCCTAGACAGGGAAACACAGTTCCTAGGTTCACCACAAAAGACACTTGTATCCTAACATCCAGTTTGTGTCCAGCAACCACCATCAATTACATCATCTTTTGCTTTTATTCTCAGCAAGACTAGGATATCTTCTGTTTTTCAGAGGGCCACTACTAAATTCAGTGCAGGGAGGAAAAGAAAGGAGTTACTGATACTCTAATAGTTGTATGTGGGGAAAGTTGATGGTTTCACTTATTAATAACTTTTCTAATGAGCTCAGTAAATATGATTGAGTTATGGAGTCAATTTAGGTGGCTACTCCTTTTTTCTTGGAGGTGGTTTATTGAATAGCTTTGTACAAACATATTTCATCCTATAATTTGTGATCTAATCAAACTGATCAGAAAAGGCATTGGTAATGTGAACAACCTGCTGTATTCTCTGCTAATTAACAGATTTGAAACAGAAAAAAATAATTTTGCTATCAGTCATTCATATTACAAATTACTTCCATTTGTTCCTAGGACTTGGAAGAATTTTGCTTCAGGTTTTGCATAAACCATTTAACTGTTGTTACACAAACTCAAGGCTTTGCAGAAATGGACCATGACCTCCTGAAAAACTTCATTAGCAAAGCAAGCAGAGTGGGAGCATTCCGAAACTGAGGCCTGACTACCACCAAGCTGAAGAGCACATCCTCTTCCCTCCTGACAGTACTTCTCCTTGGGAGACCTTATCCATGGTCAGAGTGTGCAAAGGTTTGGAAAGAAAGACTCGGGAGTCCAACAGCCTAGGAAATGTGTAAAAGTCTGCTAACGTACAGGTCCTGTAAAGATGGCTACAGCAGAGATGGATGGTGAGAGTTCATTGCCAACAGTCAGAATTTGACAACAAAAATCTAATGCAGTAACTACCCTTTCTCACTTAAAGTCAAGCAAACTAAGCTATCACTGTCTGTTTTGAAGTTTTTTCTTTTTTTTCCTTTTTCTTCTTTTTTTTTTTTAAACAGCCTACATTTGGATTTTCTAGGACAGTGACTTGTTTGCTGCTAAAACTTTCACAGTATATTTCTATCACCAAATTAAGTTAATATGCCATAGTGGGCTTCTTTGTGCCTGATTTATCATCCAGCAAAGATGAAAACTTGTTTTTCTGAACATGATAAAAGTAATACATTCTTTAGGATGAGAAGCTTTCTGACTGGTAGGAGGATACAGCTCACGTGGTGTTTATTTGGAGTGTAAATATGTAAGCCATTAAGACCTTCAGCAAGACATTACAGTTTTGAGTTCCTGGCACTTTTCTAGACAGAATGAAAAAAAGCTTCCTTAGCATTACACCAGGCATGTTCCCTGGCACCCTAATGGGCCAGGGAGCACTCACAGTATTGGTCTGGACGTGAATTATTGTGCTGTGTTTTGGTACTGAGAAGACCATATGTTTGGTTGTTAACAAGAAAAAGAAACCCAGACAAAATCTTGGAAAGTGAAGTTCCACTTGGGGTTTGTTTATTCCTGTCTTAGTATCTATCCCTAGATAGATCATCTTAAGAACAAGGGAGAAGATGATAGTTTTTAAGTTATAAAAATATGTCTTTTACAATTAAATCATAAGAGTGGAACTCACATTATTTTCCATGTGGTAATGAGGACACCTTGTCCAAATACATTGTTTCAGGTTCTCCTTCGGTCAGTGCTGCGAGGTGACCATACCACTTACCTTACATGCCTGGTTTAGGTGAGAGGAGCTGCCCTCTGGACAGGCCTTTCTCTCATCGGGGACCATTGAGGGCTCTGGATGCTCAGCTCAGCCAGCAGAGTAGATGCTTAATTTCTAACTGACCAAAGTGAGTTAAGATGAAACCTCACCCAGTGGTGCATGGGGAGAGGTTTGCTCCGTTACAGAAGATACTGAGCTCATGAAGCATTTACTTGAATTTTCTAATTGGCAACTGTGAATTAACCCTGGGAAATTATTTCTCCTAGCATTTTGACGGGGGGGGAGTGGCTTTAAGTGCCTTTTGTAGTATTTTACAAATGGAGAAGGCGAGAAGCTGGGTGACCAGGCTCAGTATACTCTTAGAATTAGTCATGTGACCTTCCTTCAGATCTTTGCTGTGCCACAGAGTCCTACGATGACTTTTTCTAATCCTCACATGTGGTTTCTAAGAGGCTAATTCCCTTAAATGATCACAGCCCCATTTCCTCATTTCTGAAGGAGAAATAACTGTTCTTGAATATATTAGAGGATCATTTCTCAAACAATCCTGTTCCTTGAGGAGGAGGAAGAGGAAAAACAGAAGCACATCCTCAGACAAGAAGATAAGTACGGAGTGGTGCTTCTCTTCACATCATCCCCTGCCAATGTGAGTGGAAGGCAGAGGCATGTAGACAGTAGAATTTACTTGAGAATCATAAGCAAATTATTTTGGAAAATGCTGTGGTAAAAAATTACTTATGTTTGAGACATTTGCTCTGAAACAGACTCTCAGTAGAAATATATTGGAGCCTCTACTGCTAACACGTGTATTCTGCCACCCCCTCAGTGATTAGTACAACTTCCTCCAGCAGCTCAGTCTGTACTTCAGCAGTTGTGTCACTATTTTGTATTCAAACAGAACTGGTCAAAAACTTTCCAGTACATAATGCAGTTTCATCAAAACCACAACTTCCCTGGGGGAAAAGATCATTTTGTAAGTTAGTGTTGAAAAGCATTTGAGTCGGGCACACAGATAGAGGGTAACAGAAAGGAAGACAGTATCACAGGAGAGCACAACGTTTCTGCAAGCCTTGTGTGGTACCAAAGCACAGGCACAGGCAATTCTACACCAGCCAGGGCTGGGCAATTCCAGATGTTTTGGTTAAGCCAGGGATGGCTGGAGTGAGGTCTTTGTCCCTTTCAGTCCTGGGCTCAAGAACTGCCAGATTCACCCGCCAGCATTTTCTCAGCAGTAGCAGCAGACAGAAAGAGGCTGCACTGCCACAGCCGCTTGTGGACCCTGCCCCACAGCCGGGGCACTGTGCTGGCGGGCAGCCAGCCTCACTGGGAGATGGAACCTGCTGGGCACCCCTGCCACTTCGAACAGCCTTGTGGGCACTCTGGCCTTCCCAAGAAATGCACTCTAAAAGGTGTCTCCAAATATTTCTGTTGTTTTACTTAACCAAACCAAAACTAAACCTGAAATGATTGTTTTTAACTCAACATCTGATCACAAACATTCTCTGCTCAGTGAGGAGCCTGGCTCCCTGAAGACACCTCTCCATGGAGAGAAAGCACTAGAGCATGATACCACTCTCCAAAGCTAGCTCTAGTTTGTAACAGAGGGGTTGAACAACTCCTGTAGCCAAAATAGCAGGCTTCCTTAGCACAGCATTTTTGGCTTAATGTAACCAATAATGCAGGTTTTTTTTTCAACTTCTTTCCTTCTTGCTCATAATTTGCAACCTCCTGTACACGTTAAAGCCTTGTTGCAATCTCAGAGTAAGTGACAAAGCCTGTAATTTTGAGAAGTATCATCTCTGGACTGAATGAAGGTGATTCTAAAGATCCAACATGTCAGTGCTGGCTTTTATTAACGCAGTATGTATCATCTGACCTGGATGTGATAGTGTTACTTACATTCATAAAGGCATTTATTTATTTACATTTTTTTTAACTTTCATTGCATGCACTTTCCTTGGCACTTAAAGGTCAATGTTTAAAAAAACATACTGGCTTAGGTGGTTAAATGTGGATGCATGTAAATAAACATGTGCTTGAAACCCAATCATGGGACATTGTAGAAGAAATTAGGGATGCATTTTACCATTGTGAGATGGTCTGCAACAAACTTATGTTTGTGAATCTTGCAGGTTAAATACTTTAAATAAAGTATGTGAGTATTGTTCTGTTTTAGGACACCACAGACAAAAAGGTATTTGTTGAAGAGTGACAAAAGGTCAAGCATGAACTGTATCTGGGGTTTGAATAAAGAAGGCTGTTGCGCTTTGCAGAAGGGGAACCAGGTGGCTAACTTACTTTGGGAATCACATGGAATTTGAAAGAGAAATGGCAGGGACAGGGTCACTGAAATGTTCTCTTAAGTTACTGAAGCTAAGAGCCAGCATTGCATTGTCATCTAGGACTCATCTCTAGAGTTTTATTACAATGCCAAATAACTACATAAACTGCTGTTTTTATATGATCTGAACCATTTCCAAGAGGTTTTCTTGTAAAGCAAAGCATTTAATTAATCCATAGAGACAGGACTAATTGGCTGCCACTTAATGACATAGAAAGTTTACAGCCTGAACATAAAGTTGGATTTTGATTGCTTGTTTCTTTATAAACTTGCCTGGTTTTAATAGACCACTAATAAAAACACCATAATATTTAAAAAGTATGAGTGGGATTTTTTTTTTCCTTTCTTTTCAGTAGAAGTGAAGAGTTGACTATGTAGTTAGCAGTGTGGGAAAAAAAAGAAATAAAACAGAGGTAATATTTCAGAGAGATATTTTAAAGACTATTTGCGTTCTTCAGGAAATAACTGCCACCAGATAAAGTATTTGTAAGCAAAATGAAAGCTAAGTCTGCAAAAAAAGAGCTGGAGGATTTGCATAAGTATTTTACCTTTCAAATAAATTAATGCCCTAGTGACTTAATTATTCATAAAACCTTCCTCAAACCACCGAGAATTGTTTCTGAAGCAAATGTACATTATGACCAGCTTATTTGTTACATCTTAAAATATTTCAGCTGGTACTTTGCACCAGTGTCACACAGCTGCAATCTCCAGCTGTTTCACATTTGACATGAGTATCTTCCTGTAGTCACTCCTGTACCTGCAAACATGCAGTTGCACATTCTGTGACCTGTAAGAACAAAGAGGGGACAGCAGCAACAGATTAAGGTCTAAAACTGCAAATAAAGAGGCTGGGAGTCAGCTCATCCATCTCAAGTTGGCTACACAGCCAAGCCAGCAGTTTAAGTTCCCCTCAGCATCAATGGAGAGAAGCATTAGCTCCTCCACGATGCATTTCACATGACCTCATTTTACACATCAAGCTTACACAGAGACAAGTTTTTCCCCACAAATGTACGTTT
Organism: Caprimulgus europaeus; assembly: GCA_907165065.1. The sequence goes on along the minus strand of OU015523.1, from coordinate 95,750,706 downwards.
CCCCACTGTGATTAGAAGAGTTTGATCAGTGGTGCAACCCTTGCTGTTAGGCACCCGAAATGCCTGTCCCATTTTCTGTCCAATTCTTCTGCTGAGTTCTAATTTTCTTTTTCCCTGAAACAGTTTCAATGTTGTAGCCCATTCTGAATACAACAAGGTCTCGCTGTAGAAAGGTGCTCTCCAACATAGATTTGCAGAGCTGATAAAAAGCCATTAGTTTCGATACACAGTTATTTGCATATGTATCTGCTTAAAAACACAACTCTGAAAACGTGTTTTCAGAGGGGGCAGGGACTGGCACGTCAGCCAGCGCCCTTTGTGCTCTAAGCATTGTTACCAACGCTGATGCCACAAACAGCACTGCAAGGTCAGCACAGTTGAGTCACAGGCACCTACGGACTCTCATAAAGCAACCACAGGGAGCCTGCAGGGCTGACATGCCTACAGCCAGACACCCAGCCCAGGAGGCCGTGGCACCTTACACTGCTGTTTTGACATCCTGGGCTGTTTTCTGCAGCCCCAAAAGCAAAATAATTGATTATGAAAAGCAGGTGGTGAAATGATGGCACCAGTTCTAAAATGCAGGCACCAGGTTCTCTGAAGGACTGCCTCAAGCACCTCTGCAAGGGCTGTGGCAGCAACCCAGACCAAGGGCAACCCTGGAACAAAAGGGTCTGGTGAGAACATTTCCAGAACATCCTATGGAAACTTCTGAATGTAACTACAAGCTCAACAGTGCAACTGTTGGCAGCTCTGCACCAGCAGGGAACCACTGGAGATGGAGTGACCTCTGCTTGCACTGGCTGCAGAATCACGGCAGAAACATGATACAGGACATAATGGCTTTAAGCTGAAAGAGAGTAGATTTAGATTAGATATTAGGATGAAATTCTTCACTGTGAGGGTGGTCAGACACTGGCACAGGTTGCCCAGAGAAGCTGTGGATGCCCCCTCCCTGGAAGTGTTCAGGGTCAGGTTGGATGAGGCTTTGAGCAACCTGCTCCAGTGGAAGGTGTCCCTGCTCATGGCAGGGGGGTTGGAACTGGATGGAACTGGGTAAGGTCCCTTCCAGTGCAAACCATTCTATGATTCTATGATTCTATGACATCATTACCATGTGAAGTCACCTGCTCACCTAATAAAAGAAAATTACCAACTATAAATCTTTCAAAAGCTATTTTATTTATCTTGAAAGGAGAAAAACTGATTATTTGTATAAAATATTATCATACATTTGATGTAAAGCCTTCAGTCTGTTTGAACCAAAGAAAATATATATATTGTCACAGTAAAGAAATATTTAATCTGTTTGGGTACTGGACTCTGTCATGTCACCCCTCTAGCCAAAGGATCGTGGAAGAACTTCAACAGCTGTAACAGAGCTTATGGTCAGTGTACCCAAGTGTTAACATACATTGTGCCCGTAAAACTCTGCAGCAAGTGAGAAAAGAAACATAAGGTACTCTTAACACCACTTCTGTACATTTTTCAGGAAGAAAGTTGAAGCCATATTGAGACTAAAAAAATAACTCAATTTTATTTTAAAATTCATTGACAAAATCAGTGTGCTGCTCGTAGAATTTATAATAGCTCTCGGATTAGCTTCTGTTCAACACAAGAACTGATCTTTAAAATGTACGAGTGTAAGTTTACTAGGTTCAGCTAAACAATTTCTAAATAAGCTACCTGGAGAAGATGTTGTTTTAAAATGTTAAAATGGTTAATGAATAGCATGCTTTCCTACTATCTATCACTGCTTTAGCTGCAAAAGCTAAATTTCATAAAAATGGGTAATTTTAAAGCAGGACTTTATTTCTTTACTTATATTTTAATCCACTGGAAGTAAAACACGTGCTTTCCTTAACTGGTTATTTCGCAAACCCTTTATCATTGCAAGAAAAATTCCAGTGTCTAAATCAGTAACTTACAAACATGTAAGATGAAAAAAAGTTTTGAGGTTTGGGTTGGTTTTTTTTGCTAGTTGTAAGTTCACAAGTTGTCTATTAAACTCTGCTTTTTTCAGTAAAATAAGGCAGACTGATTTTCCTGATGTAGGCTCATCAAGTTTTTGTGCAGACACTGCAGGAAGGCCAAGGGGAGATGCCCTGTGCTTGTAGACACCAGGCTACTCTTACCTGGTACCCAAATGGAGACTCAGCTTTCAGCTACAGGAAAGAGGTTTGGTGCCTGTTTCCCAAGGTATTTGGCTTGGCTACAGTTAGGTGAAAATCTGAAGAAATCAAGAAAATTCTATGTCATTAGAATTTTGAAATCTTATGTGTGCCAGGTGGGATTTACGTTTGGGGTTCTTTTTTTTTTTTATTTCCTTTTTTTCTTTTTTAAAATAATTGAGATTTTCCAAGATAAGAAAGTGCACATCAAAAGTACTCTGCATATGGGAAGAAGCTTCAGCTTCTGGGAAGATTCTCTGTGGGATTCATATTCCATGAAGTCCCTCACACCGAGGGACAGTGTAACCACCCCCTGCAACTACACTGGGGCAAGAGCTGGGTCAGGAGAACTACACAGCGCTACAGCCTGGTTTCAGTAGCACGGCTCCGTGATGAGTTCACTTTGAGTTCAGGTCGCACTGCTGATGCCAGGCCCTGGCTCTGCAGGGTCTCTGGCTGCTGTGCAGCTTAAATTATGTGAATTTGATGCGCTAATTACATACAGAGAGAAATCTTTCTGTAGTATCTGGCCCCTCATTTTCAAAATTTGCAAGTAATGAAAATCTAAAAATGAAATCTGAGAAACAGAATTAGTGCATTTCAAATCATTCTAGCTAACGTTTTGTCTTTAGACAGAAAAATTCAGTCCAGGTAGACTGAATTGGCTTAAATCAGTAATGCTGCAATAGGAAACTAAGACACTTTCCAAGTCTGTTTTTAAAATCCTCAAAAAAATATATAAATTAAATTCAGTGGCTTACATTGTATACATGCTACATCGTAAGGCAAAGTATCATGAAAAACATTTAAAAATTTAAAAAGTCCAAATGCTTTCAACTAGCAGTTTGGAATAAAAAGCAACTAAAAAAGCAACTCAATTAATGAAGGCTGTAAAACAAAAACAAGCTAAGAGGGCCTGCAGTGCAGCCCCTGGTCCTGAGAAGAATCTCACTTTTCTTCACTGGCTGAGGTATCATTTCCATCACTCAGTTTCTGCTTTTGCATTCGTGTTCGAGTAGATGCTACAAAAATAAAAAAAATTACATTAAATACTTTATTCAGAATTACTTTGGATGTGATTATTTCTTGTAAAAATTGGCAATGACACGAGGAACTGAATTACACTATTCTAAACAAAACAAATCCCACATTTTAAAAGTAAACACGTAATTCTGAGTTGCTTCAGCAATTCCTGCTCAGTCTCACACATCTGACATTCATTCCAGCCATTCACTGAAGTTCTCATTGCTTCTGTCCCCTCACTTTGCCTGTTTTCATCCTCACAGCGGGCAGATGTTGCCCAGCAGATGCCATGAGCTGAGCAGTCCCCACGCCGCAGAGCCAGCCTGCCCAGGAAATGCCTCTTCCCCTCAGTGACACGCGCTAACAGCTGGACGTGAAGAAGAACGTCACTTCTTAACCTCTGCCACCTTCTTAACCTCTGTGAACACAGAAACATTTCCCCTACCCTAACATAAATGAGAGGTGCCTGGATCCATCCTTGTACTTCTCATGTTGACAAGCACACACTTGCTAGGTAAGAATTTTTAATGGGCAAATCCACTCAGCTACAGAGCTCAGATTCCACCAGAAAGCGAGAATGTCTGGTCAGACCAAGCATGTGTTCCTTCTTGGGAGTCGAAAATACAAATTCAGATGTGGGGACTAGAATGTTTTGCTTTTCATGAGCTAGATTTCAATTTTATTTGAAAAACAGAAAGGTGATCCCATAAAATCTGAAAGAAATGCTGATCTGCAGTGGAAGAAAAAGCAGTCCCAGGCATTTTACTATAAAAGACAACAAAGCAACATACAAAATCACATACAATTTTCCTGTGTATCTAATTTTCCTTTACTATACTGTAATTGCCTAAAAAGGTCAACTAAATGCTGCTGCAATTCATACTGATCACTACCTGCCAGCTCTCAGCTAAGGGTCTGTCACTGGAACACATGGCAAATCCTTGGCAAGCATTTAATTCCATTTGAAGAATTCTAGTGCTTAGGAAAAATGTGTCATGCTTGTTTTCTTATTCACATGTAATATCACATCTTCTACGCTGCTGTGCCATTTAATATCCTCAAAAAGGCTTTTCAGCATTTCCATTTTATAATCTGCATTTTCAAGATTAAATTGAGCAGGTACAAAAACTAAGCAAGTTGCCAAAAGGGTATCAGTGTTGAGCAATGTTTTTATCTGGGTGGGCACAAACTATTTTTTCCAAAGTAGTCAGTGCTGTGCAGTTAATAATAAAAAAATACTCACTCATTTCTGCAAGCTTTTGTTGGAACTTGGACTCCTGGGGTAGGTGTTTGCTGCAGACAGAAAGCATATGATTTAGAGGAAGTTAAAAAAACCCCAAAACACCTAGCCTTTTATCTGAGTAAACCTAACTATAAATCAAGGTTAGCTCATTTCAGTGCTACTGCTTTCTCTTACAAAGATGCAAACTCTTTTCCTCCCCACTAAAGAGTTGCTTGATTTCTCATACATTTAACAAAATTTGGGTTTTGTTTTTTGAAAGACTGACTACATGGGGATGCTGGATATACAGGCCCTGAATAAATCCTTGCTTCTGACATCAAAGTGTCTAATTGAGAAGTATTATGCTACCATCTCTCATCTACTCAAGTTCACAAATTAACAGAGTTAGGATGCCAGGAAGAAGTTAGGATGGAAAGACCTGAGAACCAAATACATGTAAGTTTAGTGAAAAGCCAAGAACCATCTCTTACCTTCCATCTGCTTCGTCTTGCCCTTCTATATCAAAGCGCAGCCGCTTCAGTGGCTTAGGAGCAGCGCTCACTTCTGCGCTGCGTTTTAGCTGGCAGTCACTGTTGCACACCATCTGGTTTATTTTTTGAAACTTTTCTGAAGTCTGAAATTACAAGAAAATAGGGAAAGAAATGCGAATAAATCCTGAAACGACTCAAACTCCACAGATTATCCACTAAAAAAATTAGGAGGTCTAAAGCTCTTGCCATTTAAGAGCTGCTTTCAAAGCAGCTGAAATAAAATGCAAAACATTTTAAAAGTGAAGTCTGGGTATTTGAAAGGAGTCAGTGGGATGCCCCCTGTAATCTTTGTGCTCACCAATTCCATAAAACACTATGTTAAATTAGAGCCACTCACTGGCCAGTTCCCCAGGTGTCAGCAAGCCATCCCATTTCCCCAAAAGCTACATGCATTCAAGACCAGACATTAAAAATGTTAAAACTCACCCCAAATGATTCACCAATTGACACCAAAATTCTGCCAAATGAAGAGAAGAAGTGTTTAAGTTATATTTAACATTAAGATTAAACTGTATTTAACACTAATTATATCCACTAATTTGCACAGTTTAGCAGAAGACATTAAGAAGGTCCCTTCCTCTCTCTGCATTAACAGTGCAAACACAGACTGTGTTTCACTGTATTGAGACTGTTCATGTTTCCATTCGGGTCAGTGAATGCTGAATCACCAAATCAACAGGACCACACAGATGGAAAAGTGGTTTGAAAGTATCAGAGTCCATCCCTTATCAGCAGGAAGACACCTCAGTGCTGGATACCCACATAATCATCCTTTTCATCAGTACTTTTAGATGTTTGCTAATAAAAAACATGCAGGACTTCCACGTAAAATATACAGTAATATTTTAACTTTTGTACACCGTGGGCCAGGTGCAATGGGGCTCACTCGATACTAGTTTGAACAGCCCAGTGGAGACTTGCACATCTGCTGTCATCGTCTGCTGAGAACTGGTGACCAACAGTTTGAAATGTTCTGCTCAGTCAAATAAAGTATTTTCTCTTTAAATAAACGTACAAAGCTCATCTGTTTTTCAGGAGTGTGATCCAGAGTCAAAGCCAACAATATTTAAGCAACTAGGTCAGAAAACCCCTCTTAGATTGACTATTTTTAAAAAACCAACCAACCAAACAAACAAAAAACCAAAACCCAAACATCTTGAGCACACTGACTAAACACAAAAGCACCCAAAGATGAATAAAGATTCCAAATAGGGGATACAAACTTTTAACCAGAAAATATAGCTTAACCACAGAGTAATTACAAATTAGACCATGCAATTTTCTCATTTGCTTCCACTAAAATCACTGAATCACAGAATGGTCGGGGTTGGAAGGGACCTCAGGAGATCATCTAGTCCAACCCCCCTGCCAAAGCAGGTTCTCTACACCAGGTTGCACAGGAAAGTGTCCAGGTGAGTTTTGAACATCTCTAGAGATGGAGACTCCACAACCTCTCTGGGCAGCCTGTCCCAGTGCTCCGTCACCCTCACAGTAAAGAAGTTTTCCCTTAAGTTTGTATGGAACTTTTGGTGTTCCAGTTTTTGCTCATTGCCCCTTGTCCTGTCTCCCAAATACCTTTAATTTGGTCAAAGAAATGCTTGTCAACAACGTACCTAGACCTTGGAGTCATCTTTGTGGGTGACTGAAAACCATCAGAGAATTTGTATGGGCTCTTCAAGGGCGAGATGTAGATGTTATTGCCAGCAGGGACACGGCGAGGAGAGTTGGAAAACTGGTAAGGGCTGCGAGGAATGTGTGGGATAGGTGACAGAGTGGGAGGCTATAAAAATAATAAAACAGTCATAAGGTTTTATTGTCTGTGTATTCCCATTCTATTAAATAGTGAATACTGAACACAACGAACAGCTTACCCTGTTGGAGGCATACTGCAAAATGTTCGTTTTCAGCTTCTGCATAAACACTAAGTTGTAGAAGACTATAATGGAGTCATACTGCTCTTCCCTGATAAGAACACGCTTGAAAGTCTACACAGGGTGAGAAAATCATGCACAGATAACAAAAAAAGGGATGAAAATTTCATACTGGACAAGCTCAAAAAACCATCATAACATCTGTGTTAGGTAAGAGCTAAGATGGTATGTCTGTTGTACACAAGCCTTTGTAACTAATACTTAGAACTGTTCTAAATGGCTAGTTTTTTTCCAAACACCTATGAACATCAGTAGAATTATCTACTGAATGAAATGGCATAGCCCCTTAGTGCAAATGCAGTTCATCAACACTTAACATTTTCCAAATACTTCTATTTGATACCATATTTTTATTTAAAGCTTCTACAGAAAGTTTTCTGATTCTCTTCCCTCAGTGCTCCATGGAAGTCAGGTAGCTCTTAAAAAAACTTGGGTTGCTTTTAAAAATCCTACTAGCTCTAGACCTGAATCTTTCATCTAGTCTCCAAACAGAATCATAAACCATAATTTAGTATCTTTAAATAAAAAGGTGGAATTAAGTTTGCTTTCTGAGGAGAGTTACCAAACTCTCCTATTTGTGCGAGATATTTCAAGAGACATTTAGAATTAGAGCCAGATTTCTCCACCACGAACAGAGACGCAGCAAAGCAGAACTTTTCTTTTGTATGTTCATGTATAGTTTGGTGGTGGTGTTATTTGATGGGGTTTTTTTTTAGACACAAAGAAACCATTAGTTTATAACATTTTTATGGAGGGATGACATTAAAGAATTTCCATACCTCTTGATTTGTGTTGGGAAGCTCCTTGTATGCCGAAACTATTATTTTAAATCTAAGATCTACATTCTTTACTTTGCATATGCCATACATGGAACACATCATGATCTATTAAAGAAACAAGACAAGACAACTGGAAATGCAGCAAATTAATTCAGCTTCTTAATTTCAAGTTAAGAAAACAATTGATGAGCTTTCTATTACTGATTGTGCTATGTAATCCAGCACGCAACTCAACTTCATATATGAACTTCCAGAAAATAAGTCAACTACTTTTCCCTCCATTTCTGTAGGACAATCAATTAATTGGAACTGATAATATCTTTTCAAACTTGTTTCACATGCTGCAATTTTAGGGTAGAAAAACAAAACATGGATCAGTCACACATTTTGTATATAAAAAAAAACCAACAAACAAAAAACCAAAAAAACCCAGCAGTATTTTCTTATGCAAATTAATAGAAAATTTGCTCTCTCCATTATCTTGAAAATAGCTGTGAACAGCATTTTGAGGCTGCATTTTAAATCAATTTCTCCTTTGAGTGATTAATAGAGAAATAAAAACTCAGAGTATAATTACTATTGGTTAAAGAATATAAAAGGGACATTTTGGTCAGGATTCTCTCTAAACTTAAAAAAAAAAAATAAATTAATGTTACCTGGTCCAAGTGCCTGTCTCTCATAAGCTCATATTCATTTTGCAGTGTGTGCTGGAAGAGGGTCCAGATCAGGGGTTCCAGGTCAGGATGTTCAGAGAGAAGCCGAAAGAAGAGGGTATGTAATCGAAGATAGGCCAGGAGATACACTTGAGAAAGAAAGAAGAAAAATAAACTGAAATGGTAATAATAGGGGCATACAAAATAAAAGGAGCATGATGGAGGATGGACAGCAAGTGAACATTCACCGTCTCCCACTACACGAACCATCAAATGAAGGCAGTAGAAGCCAAGTTCAAAATAAATGGAAAAGATTCTTCATACAACAGGTAGAGGACACACAGAAGTCCACACCAAACAATGCTGCACATGTATGCCTATGTCGATTCAAAAAGAGTCTGAACAAGCACTTGCAACACAAATCTACTGAGAGTTACTAAGTGGACACATGGCAAAAGGCTCAGGAAAACCCTCGAGCTGGAGAAAGTCAAAGCTTGGGAAAGCATTCAGGGGAAGCACCACATATGCTTGCCCAGTTCTTAAGCTTCCCATGACATCTCTTTATGGTCACTGCTGGAAAAAAGATGCTATGACAGAAGAACCCTCCATCTGAGCCCATATGGCCATTCTTACATCAAAAGGTAAGTTTTCAGTTCAAACTTGCAGCAGGTAGAGTGTGTGCACTAACCTGCTGGCACCGTTTTACCAGAGGCAACTGAGGGTTTGTTTGCATGGTGTTGACTATAGATTCTACTATGATCTTTTAAGAAATGCTGAGCTCTAGAAACTCAGAAAGGATAAATAGCAAGAGGTAACTTTGCAATTTCAGCATGGACAGAAGCAACAAACCTTTTTTGTAGAACAGAGAGAGGGAGGTAGATTTTTGTGGTTTCTGTGTTTGGGGGGTCACAGTTGGCTGAGCATCTGGAGTAGGAGTAGTGCTCGGAGGAGGTCCAGATGCTTTCTTCTTAGGAGATCTCACAGGAGAAAGATAGCTGGAGATTCAGCATATATTAAGCACTTAACGTCACAGGACAAAGGAACAGTTTTATATGAATATTTGCAGAAACTCTTCCCTCTTTCCCCATTATAAGAAATTAGTTGCTACTGTAACCTGTTATTCCCATATCAGGGAATTAATCAGGGATTAAAAATTCAAGTTATTTATTAAAAACCTGGTAAAGGGACTTATTTATTCCTAAGCAAGTAAGATAAGAGTTTGCAATTACGAGTTTGATAGGGCTTGGGAAAAAAATATTTCAGAATTTGATTTAGCTAAATTTACCTGTATAATAAACAGCAGCAAATACAACAGTTCAACACAACCTATGTACAAAGCCTTACAAGTAGGAAAACAGAATACAAGTGGATTTAAATATTATGGGTGACATTAAATTCCCATTTTGCTAGACCTCAAGCACACACGTCACTTACAGGTCTGCTGCAGTGTGATTATGTTGGAGAGGCAGATTGAGAGTGGAAGTGGGCTCAGGCTGATCAGCTTGGCCTTCTCGTTCTTTTGACTGCTTGATAAGATCAAACAAAGGTGACCCCTAGAAAAGTGACAGCAACAGTACATTATACTGAGAATGGACAACCACACTGGATAGATTTTGTTCCTTCTCTAAAAACAACCTCCAAAATATGATCCTAAAGAGAAGATTAATGCTTTAAAATACTTCCAACACACTCATATTTTGCCAGATAAGTTTTAACTATTTAACTGAAAAAATTTAACTATTAAATACACGAAACACTTTTTCTGTTTCAATAGCAATCCAATAGATACAGGCTAACTGCAGAGTTAAGACATAGTCGTATTCTAGAGTCTCTTATTGCTTCCTGTTCAATAGTTATTCCTGAAAAAAAGAGCAAACAATACAACAAAATACATAAAAGGTCACATTTCCAGGAAAAAAAAACAAAAAAAAAAACCTGCCAAAAACTCCAGCAAACCAACCACCATGTCAGTGACTAAAAGTTATTGCTGTATCTAGTGTCAATCCATTGCTGCTACAACTTCTACCCAGTATCTCACAGGTTATAATGTAAGAAACATCTAACATCACTGGAGACTATTTCTGTCTGTGCAGTATCATGTTCCAGAGCTACCTCTGGCAAGAGTTACAGTCACTCTGGATGCATTAAGTCTGTGCCCTCATGCCCAAAACCAAAAACCATGTTGATTTTAGGTCAATTATCAGTACTTTAGGTAAGGCAGCTGGAGTAAGTCTGAGCCTACTAAGAGCCTGAGGTAGGAGGTGATGCAGAGAGGATATAAGGAATGGAGAAGGTTCTGGCTGAAACACCATCAGTACTATTGCTGATGTTAGTAATAAACAGCAGTCTTGCAGAAACAAAATCTCAGGCTTTTGCTGCTTGCTCTGTCATGTACAGAGCAGAATTCTGCTGAGACAGCAAGACTGCATGGGAAAATATTTTGGCACCATGTTCACAATTAATTTTGAAAACACAGGGTTGCTGGCTTCTCGTTTTTTTATTTTCTTTAAACAGGAGACTGATCCTTGAGCACAATGTTGCCTTCCAACAGCGCAGCATCAGAACTCCAGAAGCAACAGAAGAACATTTGATTGGCAAATATCTGCCTTCTTGGGGAGGAAGCAGTGTCCAGAAGAGTGGGAATAAAGTGGACAAAACGAAACATTCAGTATTTTGCTCCAAATGATGACCCCAAAAGACAGAAGTAAAATCAATCAGCTCAATACTTTGTACATAGTGCATCATCCAATTGCCCATGGTCTATATGATCCTACAAATACACGTTACTAATATTAAAATAAGATGGCACAGATGACAAACCTGTAGCTACAACAGCAAACAGGAGCACAGCACACCTGTAAAGCATGCTGCATCACCTGGCTAAGGCAGTAAGAAAAGGCCTAGTAAAACTAGACTAGATTTACTAGAATAAAAACTAGCATTAAGAAATTCCTCATTTAGCCTCATTTCTAAAAAAAAAAAAAAAAGAAAAAAACCCCACTTTCTTTCTGAAGTGCATCAACTAAAAATTCAGAGCAACAAGACAAGAGTGACTTGAGATTTACAATTTCTCACATTGTGTAATTTTTAAATTACTATTTTGGCAATACTGGAGCTGCTCCATCCATAACAGAAAAACATCAGTTACTGACTCATAACCACATAGTTATTTCTCCATCATTTCTCAACCAGATCAGCTCTTGGGCTCGTTTGCATCATCTTTCCCTGTACTTAAGAGTCCATGCCCAAGAGTCCATGCACTTCTCACTTGCTTTGTTCAGCGATGCCCTTGTTGGAAATGCAGAGACACTTCTCCATTTCTCATTCTTCCGGCCACTTGGCCTCTTCCTTTTTATTATTCCCATCAGTGCTTCACTATGCTCTGAAGAATCCAAGTTTATTTCCCAGAGCAATCATTAATCCACTGCTAAAACATGTCTTGATTTCTTGACTAAGAGTGAATCCCGCTTCATTCATTTCACATTTTAGCTATTAATGATTGGGAAAGTATTGTTTTAATGAAGTGTCAGCAGGAGGAAAAGGGGTTGATAAAGGAGAATGAGAGATAAAGAAACAGAAGTAAAAGTTACTATTTTTGAAGTTAGCACTAGAGACCAGCAGTTCCAGTCCTCTCTCAACTCTGCTCCAATTTTCACTACAGAGTGTGATTTCCTTAGGTAAGGTGAGGGGACACAGCAGCTTGCTATCTGTGGAAGGAACCTGCCTGCTTTTCCATCATTTCCACTCCTCCTCTTTTACTTGCCAGCCCTGACAAGCAGTCAACCTCCACATATAGTAGAAAGTTAACAGAAAAAGCAAAACCAGATTTATGCAGCTCTGCAGAGAGTGACAAGCAGAGCCAGAAGCAGCATTAAGACAGTGCAGCAACACCACGAAGGCTGGGAGCAAAGCAGGAAAGAACAGAAAATGGGGAGTACGAGGTGTCCCGCATTTACTGACAACAACCTGTTCAACTAGCTGATCAGCACGTGAAACTTTATCCCCCAGGACTTTCTGAGATGCACTGCTGCTTTCCATCAGTTAGATGAACTATGAACTACAGTTAGCCAGAGGATATTCTTTGTGTAGAAACATCAACTTACAGAGACTGAGCAGCAAGATGCAGAGAGTCAAATACATCTTTTATGGCTTCCACAAATACTAATTGACACAGTGGTTAAAAATGTGTCAAGATAAATGGGATGTTGCCAGCCAGCTGGTCCCCAGCAGCACAGCTCAGCCAGCATCAGCAATAGTTAGGTGTGAGAAGCCACTGACTCAACACATGCCCTTGGGCAAACCACAGTCAGGTCGCCTACCCTGACTGCAGGAACTTTGTTAGCATCGCGGTTACATAGGCAGGAAAAGGCTATTTAGTTTTCAGACCTGGTGAAATTTCAGGTGGGCGTTCTGCTGATCACAGTTTCCACTTTAGCTGAAGCCTGTGCTCTTGCCCCAGGGACCCCTACCACCCTCACTGGTAGCTTGCCAGATGCACAGCCACGTAGCTGGAAAAGAGAAGTAGGTGCTACACTGATGAGACTGGTGCCTCTCAAAAAAATCGAGTATGCCAGAATGTAGAAATCAGAGATGAGTTTTCACAAATGCATCTACCCCCCACACTGCAAAACTGATGGGTTTAATTACAATCATCCCCCCTTTTTTTATCTTTAATGTGACAAAGACTTCTATTTAGTGAATCTGAAGCGCAATCTGCAGCTTGCAGGGAGTTTTCAAACTTATCAGGGCAAACCGTTCAGCTTTAGTCCCACTACTTAGTATTCAACAATCTACCTCTCACTTGAATGAGCAAAATATAATGTCATTAACCAGACAATTACCAGTCCTTTCAGTAATAGTCACAACACAACTTTAACCCCTGGGTTCAGCTTTATCAAACAGGAATGTTTATCAGTAACTTGTTTCTAAAGTGACATTATTCACACCACCTTTTACAAATTTTATATTGCTTTTTAAAGCTTTTAAGCAGCACTTCAGGTCAACAGGTCACCTCCAATGCATTCCTTTCACATGAAAGGAATTTTGCAGATTTTACTTTAATTTAATGCTCAGAGAGTGATTAATGTTACTAGATGCAGCCACAGAATAAATTTTACTAATTAAGTAAAATGCTGTTTTTCATCTGAGACTTCCCCATGGTGGCTATAGCAGCCTCATTTTATTAGTGTGAAAAGGGAGAAACCAATTAAGGTACAAAATTTCTCAGGGTCAAACAGCCAGTGGCATAAGAATGAAGAATAAGACTGGAATTTGACTCATTCCCCTCTCACACTACCCAGGGCCAACTAGAACTCTGAATTAAGTGGGGCTTTGTTAAGTGAGCCTCTGCAGGATGCTTCCCTGCAGCAACACCTGCATCACAAGCATCTGCAGCGATTCTTCCCAATCTCAAAGCTCCTTTTATGGACAAAACAGGCAGAATTTCTTATTGACTAATCTTTATTTGGCTATGGTGAAACTACAGAGGACACAGGTGCTTCCCAGCTTCCTGATCTTTACATCAGCTCTGTCCCAACAACATCTGTTAACTGGACTTCGTTTCCATGAAGAGATTAAACAAAAGACCTAAATCCTTAAATATGGGGAACCGCTACCCTGGGGTTTGGGTGTACTCCACTGACTACAGAGCAACTCCCTCAGCAGCTTTACTTTCAGTAGTGCTAATTAGCAGTTCTCAGTATTTTTAAAACTGCATTTGTCTTTGTTTTATATAGCTTTATGCTTTTTATGCTTTGCAATAATTTCCTAATCTATTTTCAGGTTTTGGTTATTTGTCCACAATAAATTTTAATACACTGTTTATCACCGAACTATGTGTATATCTTAACACCAAACTCCCTTGTTTGGTTGGTTTAAAATAATCAACAACACCTCAAATTATTGAAACAGACAATACAATACATAATGTTAAGAAATGTTCCTCTTCATAATTTGCTAAAAGGTGGATGTGATTTTGCAAGGCAAAATAAAGCCGATTTAGAATTGACAGCTTGGAATGGAAGTGCAAGGACTGGATCAGTGTGAGCTGTTTCCACCCCTCTTTCCCCTGACAAAATCACATGCCCAGAAAGTTGACTTTTGTTTGCATTTGTATTTTCAGAGGCTTCATGTGACAATTAGCATCCAGAATTCTGAAATAATTGAGGCTTGCCAACACAGTCTAAATTTAAATAGTATTTACCATGGAAAAAACAGTAAGATTAAGGACCGTGGTTTAATTTCATACATATAAGATGTGTTACATAAATTATGTTCCTATTAGGGCTTGTTCTTATAAAACTTATAAAGAAAAATATTAACAACTGCAGCATGAATGATTTAAATCATATAAGAATACTGACAGATTTGCTTTCAACTCCTTAGAGCAAATGTATGTTTAACATAAGTCCTATTCCTACCTTACTCATGTCCAGCATTTAAGATCAAATAATACTGTTATCAAGCTTTGCGAGGATTGCCTTTTATCAAAATGCACAGCATGTGGGGGCGGGAGGGGAAACAGAAACAGCAACTGTTAATTAGTTCTGGTCGTTTGAGAGCAATACTTTAATGGGCTTTTCCTCCTCACACAAGAGGTTTAGAACTATATAAGAGGTTTAGAACTATATAAACTATGGAGGAAGTGACAAGCACATACTGATGGATATACAAATCGTGAAAACTCTGTTTACTTGAAGTCCTCAATGCAAAGCACAGGAGCAGCTGACCTGAAAGCAGGTGCCTGAGCCTCAAACCTGTTCAGAATTTTTAAGTTCAGTTCTCTCACATTCCAGTTTCTTATAAAATTTAAAAAAAAAAAAGTTACTGCACCAGAAAAAGAACAACTGCTCTGGTCTAGCACATGGGACCCATTGTGGAAATGTGGAACTGATTCAGGCAGTCTCTAGTGGAAACAGATACTCACTAATATGAAATCAAGCATCTCTAGTGGGGGAAACAGATTTCCTAACAAAAGCTATTTGAAGGCCTAGTGAAAAAGGAGTTCATATCTCTCCAGTCAGAGAAGGAAAGTCAGGTCACCACAGCCTGGGTTTGCATCTTAAACTTGTGTTGCTTTAAATGATGCTGCAAATCCATTCTCTTTACAGCTTTGTGATAATCTAGTCTTCCTCAAAAGCCTCTGGAGAGGCCTGGTAAATCTTGGTAGAATTCAGTTGTTATTTCAGAATAATCAATATCACAATTTTCAACCTCTCCCCTCCAAAAATTGCTCTTCACCAGATAGTTTTATATTAACCAATTCTCTATTTTACAGGGTCTCTCAGCAAAGGTCCATGGAACCACCCCACTACAGGATGCAAGAGCATCATCAAGGTACTCTTCCTAGCAATGGAGAAGGATGCACGTAAAAACAGCCATCAAACTTCTGACAGGCCCACCACACGTGTCTTCCCCAGAAATTACATGAAGATGTGGGGAGAGATGAAAAAACACTCAAGAAGCATATCACAGCAAGACAGCTGACAGGCACAATGAGATATCTGGGGTGACAGCTGCTTTTAAAAATAGCAGAATTGAGCTAAATTAAAAAGTGAAACACATTTAAAGACAACCCAGGGATTGAAGCAACTTCAATTTTTTTTCTCCAGTTTTTAAATTTTAACCATAAAGATAATAGATCTAAGATAGTGACTAACACTATTGGTATGTTAAAATATATTACACAAGACTGATGATAATGCTCAGCAAATAGGGAAACTACTGACACATCTATTGCTCTGTAGCTCTGCAAACCAATCACCAGTTGAATATTGAAGGGAAAAATGAACCATGGTCATCAGGACTGCTCCTATTTGCCAGGCCTGTGAGCTATAATTATCAATGATTACAAAAGCAAAAATAATGACCAGGGGAAAATTACCTTAACTTTACATTTAAAATAGGGCTCTAACATTACCGTTAGTATGAGTAATTCTGAAAACACCAACTTAACACTCAAAAGTTAAAGTTTAAAGAATTACTAGCAAAATAATAAAACAGAGTTATCATTATGCCAGTAGCCCATGGATTATCAGAGTCACCAAACTAAACTATCAGGCAATAGGACTGAAAGCCATGAGCAACTAGTTTTTTGTACTGCCCAAGGGTTCAGCTGTGAAAGTAACTGCTACAAAACATTGTGAATGCGGAAAATACACATTACTTCAAAAAGCAACTGCAGGCATAAGTCCACAAAGCACTACAGAATACAATAATCTTACTGAACATTAAGAAAATAGCATTGTAGGCTAACCCTGCACGTACGTTTTCCCCAAAGCAGCTGCTACGAGCCTCTTCCAGATGGATCTGTGGTCTGCACTGGCAGTAGTACTACAGAAACAATTTGTATTTAAAGTAATTAGCATGTTTATTGCCTAGCTCCTCAGTAACCAGGCTTCAATACATCAATCTTGAACAAATCTTACTTCCCAAGATTTTTAGGCCAAAGTCAAAGGTCTTGAAGACAAACTGAACTGAAACAGTTTTCCCCTCTAAGCAGAAGAAATCGCATACAGTACATAAACTAAAACCCACCCAATGTGAACCATTTGGCTATAGGAAATGATAATATATCAGTCAGCAACAAAATGTCCTGCCAAAAATCTTGAGGTTGAGAATTATATCAACAACTTTAAACTGTGAACACACTATAGTGTGAAAACTTTTTCAGTAAAGGAAGTAGAGAAGAGAGGCTTTAAAGGACCATTATATTAACTGACATCACACAGTATTAAGAACAACACTTCTGTAGTTATTTCCACAAATTAAAAATTATTACACTCAGGAGCAAAACAGTATTCCAGCACTTACTTTTTTTAGAAGGACTTTTGGGTCACAAAATGCCTATCTTAGTAAAGAGAATTTATTTATGTGATTACTATGGTAACAATCAGATTGTCACAGTACTACATCACACGTTCTAGCAGTTTCATTTCTAATTGACTTACACGGTCCCGGTTACCAGAACAACACTTAAAAGCAGTTCCAGGAATTATTTTTCCAAGTACAAGCGGAGACACAGTAACGAACCACCTCTCCGAGATTTCTGGTCAAAGCCAGTAATTCAGTTTCAAGTCTCATGTTCTTTCCAGTTTCTCATTAGCTGCACAAATTTAGGTACAAAGTACCATCAACAATTCTCTTAATCCAGCTAAAAGTGGTAAGTTTGCTGCAAGCTCTGCAGACAGCAGTTTTTCAAAGAGCAGGACAGGAGCAGAACAGTATCTTTTACCAACATAACCAAGGAGTCAATGAATAATGAATTGAAGAAAAAAAATACACAACAGAATGTGCAGAGGTTATACAGGAAGATCAATTCTCTAGAAAAAGTAGTATTAGCTAGGGGATGGTATATGTCCTGAAACCATTAAGAGCAAACTGCTCTATGACATTTAGAAGCAAAAAAGACTACAAATATCTCATTATGTGCTTCTGAAAGAGAAAAACGGGACAAATAAATTTGAGTTCCAAAAATAATACATCATGTTTCATAACAAAATATGGCAACTTGAGCATGAGAACTGTTTTATGTGGTGGATTTATCAACCACTTTTAGAAAATATGTCAATCTGAAGAAAATTACACATTACGAAGAGAAGAAAGAAGAAACTGAAGCTGTAACAAAACTATCAGTGTAACATTATTTTGGGCATAAACCCATCCCTTAAGAAGAGTTTTGATCTTAATTTGAGCCAATACTTCTGTAACTGCCATTACGGAATATCTCAAGCTCGGTTAGCCCAGTCTATACCTAGTATTTGCTCAAGGCAGACAAAACCTGGCAATCAGCATGTTGTGCTTTGCTTTCAAATCAGAAGCGTATGTAGAGCTTCTGAGCACTCAGCTGACAGAATTTAACAAGATGTCTCGTATTAAACATTTCTGCCATACAAGCAGTTATTGAACAATCAGACAAAATACAGGATAAGAGAGGCAGGGAGTAGTGCACTGGAAATCAAATTAAAAAGAGAAGATTAAAAGAAGTCTTGGCTACTATTTAAGTCTTCATTAAAAATACCTTCTTCCCAACCTGAAAATAAATAACTGAATTCTGACAGTGTGCTACAGAACAGTGTAAAAAATCACTCAAACCACCCCAAACTTTTCAATAACTTGTCTCACCAGATCTGAAACAAAAATTTGGAAGACACTGGTATCTATATTTTTTATATGTATGCCCATTTCATACCTACTTTTTAATAATTTTACAAACCTAATATTTTAATATTTACTAATTTTTTTTTTACTAATATTTACTACTGTTTTTTCTACTGTTTTCTCTCCAAGTTTCACAGCTAGTTCTGAGGCAGGTATTACCTCAGGTATGCTTTCTACTAAGTGCTGATCTCCTTACCACTCTGGCTTTTTTCTGATTATCACTTCATCCCAATCCCTTCCTCTTGAGGGCAATTTCACTGATCTACAGCATTAGCTGGCTTCCTTAACTACAAACTGTAAATCTGTATAACCATACCAGGAACAATTAAAAAATTAGTATGTCAGCATTGGCTTTTCATACATCTGAGATGGAAAAAAATGCAACTGTCAAACACACGAGTATCCCTCAGTAAATGATGGAGACATAAGTTTCTTGCAGTAAAACATGTGAAGTATCCATGGGGTTACTCAAGGATCCTCAAAAAGGTGAAGGAAACCTTAATACAATGCAATATATCTGCCTTAATTTTTTCTAACACCAAAAGATGTAGCTGAGCTATCAAAGAAGGGGAAAAAACAAGAAAAGGAGGAAAAAAAACCTAGACAATTTATACAAGATCTAAGTGAGCATGTCTGTGTGGTAAACTATAGCTATAACTATGGTCACTTGGACCTCAGCAACATCTGCAAGAAGCTCAAGCTAGCATTTCCCCAAATTAGGCCAGTATTATTTTTCAGAAAATAATTTAAGACATGATATTCAGTGTCTTTCCTCATGGAAACATTTTTTGAGGATTGATCAGTGAAGGCTAGCCTCAGGCTCTGGAAAAACTTGCTGCAAGGCAGAACACTTCTGCCTTAAATATTTAGAGCAAAATGATGCCGGAAATTACTGATTTATAGTGCTTTAAACCACTTTGTTTCCAGTTTACACCACAAGGTCAAGGCTAAGCGCTTTTTTATGTAAATACAACATCATAATATACAATGCCTGATTCCTGGATGTCACAGAGGACAATTGCTGGTCACTACTTCATATAAAAGAGCTACTTCAATTCACCTCACCAGTTTGGGGGACAGAAAAAAAAAAAAAAAGATGGAAATAATAGCCTGCTGTCATTGCGAATTATTTGACTAACAAATAACAGATACGTAGAAAGCTGCAGTACAGTCAGCTGTGGCAGTACCACAAAATTTTTGTTGCCAACTTAACTTTCTCATTTTTAGCTTCCTTCAAGATTGTTAAAAATTAGACCAAGCTAATTTTCTTTTCTTAGCTGTCCGAATTATATAAATTATAAGAGTAGAGCATAAAGTGACTTCAGAGAAAATGTGTTTGTGGACAAAAATGGCTGAGTGCTGAAGTGCAAAAGCAAGTTAGATCCTGCTGATGCCCACGGAAGCGATGCAAATTTGCATTTAGAACTCAGCGTGCTTCTATTTGGATGACTTCACAGGGATCCAGAAAAGCAATATTAATCTTCAAGTTTTAAAATCAACACTTATTAAAAAAAAAAAAAAAAAAAAGACTTTTTTTCAGGAATGCCACACATCAGATGCCTGTATACCACCGATGCAAAAGCTTCCCTCCCTCTGGGAAGCCCTTGTGCTACACACACATTCAGTGAAGGACCCATACTCTGCATGGGTTTTCCCATCTGCAGCCCTTTTGCCCACCTACTGTTGAACCTGAAGCCAGAACCAGGTTTAGAGGCTCTTTGCAAGACCCACGAGGGCAACCAGCTGCCTCAGAAGAAAGCCCTTACAAAAGCCTTGCTGGCCAAGAAGCACGCACCCAACTGGGGACTTCAAAGCAACGTTGCCCAGCTGAGACACAGGCGTGTGGGTCTTGGTCTTCATAAAGATAGTGAGAAAGCCAACCCTGCTTTTAAAATGATAAATTTTTTAAAAGTAACATATCCTAAAAGAATGTAAAAATTTTGAGAACACTTTTGATACTTTTTTCTTTTTTGGTGCTCAGATACTCCTGAATGTAAGGAACAGATGCGTTTATGAAAATTGAAAAATTTGCATGACCTCTGTCTCCTTCCTCTGTGCAACTCTTGCTCCTTGACCACTTACCTTTTGGTTGTATTTCTACTGGCATATAATTAAAAACTGCAACATGTACAGAAATGAATGTACGTGACTCTCCCTGAAGTAACAAATCAGTAACATTAGGCGCTACACGAAGAGCACCTATCACCAAAGCAGCAAAAATTACTTGGCTGACAAAGTACGTTAAATTATCAGAACTTATGTTTCCCTTGATCTCATTAAATTACAAATATCCTGCTGTTCCCACAAGAAAAATGTGAAATCCTTCAGTAACAAAGTGGTTTTCTATTCAAGCTCCTTGAATTTTTATTGTGAGAAACTGACAGTCATTTGTAAACAGCAAAAACATACATTTCAATGTTTCTGATGAAACCACTAGGTTTTACATCCTATTTTGAGAAAATTGAAGTCTTTTGCTCCTAGTTTTACTTCCTGAAATTTAAGGAACATGGTGTTAGAGTCTAAAGATTTTTTTTTTTTTAAATTCAGTTGGTCTTTTTGGAAGAAATATAAGTGAAACACATTTCCACAGAAACCTTACATTTTGCCAATGTTTTCAAACAAAAAAGCATTTCAAACTTTCTGCTAGTCCTACAGTCAAGTTGTGATATCTCTTTTAGCAATTTCAAAATAGAAGCTCACTGATCAGTGTTTTAAAAGGCATCTACTAATTTTAAAAATTGATCATGTCACCAACTAACATTGTGCATGATTTAACTGAAATATTTGAACACTTTGACTGAAGTTGTGGTATTATTTACTTTCTGTGGCTTGAACAAATGCAGGAAGGAATGATGGGATGACTTAGAAGCTTTCCTCTCCTTCCAAGGAACTTTAAACTGCCGGGCTTATAGAAGCCCCGAAAATGTTTCCCTTTAGCTCTCAAACTCCAAAGTGTAAAGGTCGCACATTACATAGAGAATGATGCAATTTGAAGTCTGTTGAATTTTACAGCTTCCCCTATTATTTGCACTAGAAAAACAAACCTGAACTGCAGCTCAGCCATTCCTCCTAAAATTACCTTTTGCATACTTTCTACTTTGATCATTTCCTGCCATCTGCACATGGGGCAATATTGATGCTTACCGTGCACGTACTGTATAGCCGTGGAGTAAAACCTGCCTCTCGCAGGCATGAAGGCTTCAGCTACACCTATGGCCTTGAGCACAGATATATCTAAAGCAACTAGAAGTGCATTGGATTGGCAGGTCTGTGCAGGAAGAACAGTGCACACACACAGCATGGTGAGATGGGTTAAATAGTTTCCAACCCCACTTATACAGATCTCCAAATACCATTCTCCCTCCCACCAGAAAGTGAAAATCATTTTTAAGAAAGGCTGAGGGACAGAAACAATAGGTTCATTTTAAAAAAAAAAAAATATTTTACCAACTCTACTATAAAGGTGAACTCTAAAAGGATTATCTTAAATAAAATTTCCATTAAATTAAACTCATAGCTACTACAGATTTCTGTGTACTTTTAATAAGGAAAAATTGCTTGCCTCAGAAAACACAGAGAATAAACACAAGTTGCCCTTGAAATACCAACACGGTTTCTGGTAAGGAAACATACTACTTTCACACTGATTCACTCTAAGGTATATACATTTATGTTGTTCTATGCATCTATACATCCCAGTTTTTTTGCTATCTCAGAGGAAGATAGACAAAGAATGCATGGAAATACCTGTCAAATTTAAAGGAGTTACTTTGTTTCGGATATAATATTACTCTGCTGTTTTCACTTTCACTGTAGAGAAAATACCCATTTCTGCTTTTGGTTAGTGTGGTGTCTGCTATGGGCAATTCCATTGACTTCACTACAAAATATACTGGTATAAAACCTGCATAGAAACCAAAGCAAATATGTAAAGTATTACTGTTCAACGTGCACCCACAAGCACAGCAAAAAAGCAGACAGAAGCCTTACATATCAACAGCTCTGTTGAAGAAAAGCTTGTACAAGGCACCTCAACTCAGATGCAACAATCCATCAGTAGTTTTGCTAAGTAAACCTCTCTGGTTTTTGTTTTTATTTTGTTTTGGTTTTTTATTTAAGTATCCAAAAAGTTCATTTGTCATTCAGTGGGCATTGTCTATAGTTATTCTGAAGCATATACACCTATGACTGAGTGACAGCAAAAACAAGACAGGTTTTACCATTCACTTCCACTGAACTAAGTGGCTGCAACTCAAAGCATTTCTGAAGTTAGAACCACAAACAAAAATCTCAAAGAACCTGAAGTTATCTCTCTGCTACTCAACTCTTTATTCTTTCTGTATTAACTGCAGGCAACATGAGGTACTTGGACCTTATTTATCTGTGATTTTCTGACTCTCTAGATTGGTTGACATGAGTCTCTAGACTGTAACATGACAAAGAAAATGGAAACCAATACCAGTACTGAAGACAGCTGACCCAAAGCATCCACCACCCTGAAGTCAGTAAGAAAACTTACAGCATCTTCAATGGAGTCCAGATCAGGTATCTGCCTTATGAAGCTATCATCCTCCATCATCCCTATTCATCTCAAAGGGAAGCACGACTATGCACAGTATGTCTGTATTACTGCTCATTTTTATCCTCCTTGGTGGAAAAAATAATCAGGCTTACATAGCTCTTTTTTATTATGTTATAAATATCACTATTTCAAACCATTTACAAGAAAATAAATTATAGGGTGGTAGATCAGAAGCATAGATCTCACCCTTCAGCTTTGCAGAGGCTTTTAAACTCCACATGGTTTAACCAACACTAAGTTAATATCTGGCCAAGAGTCAAAACAATAAATATTTTAAAGCCTCCAAGTTGAACACTCTGCCACAGCACTTACTGCACAGTTTCACAATTGGCTTAAATCAGTTTAAGAGGGCTGGTGCTTCCCTATGTTATGCATGTGCACTTTCTGCTCCATCTCTTGCTTTAATGTTAGTACATCTATGACTGTGGAAATTCTATATTTGCTAGGATTAGTTTTAAACCAAATAGTTCTCCTCATTCAGCTGAGTGCAGACATACACACAGTGCAAGGGAAGAAGCAAAGAGAGGCCTGAAGGGATACCAGTAGGACTACTCCAAGAAACAGCTTATTTAAGTCAATCATAAAAAAACATATCAAAACCCAATGAAATCAAGAAGCACAGAGTTATGGCAATATTTGTAAGCAGAAGTGGGATCTTTGTGGTCTTTCCTAAATAATGGGTACTGAATTCGCTCACTCTTATCCTCTGCCCCCATTGTTCTTTCAAAGATGTTGTAACTACTGAAACTTAGAGCTAATGACTTTCAATACTACTGCTTCTACCTCAGATCTGAAGGACCTGCATAGCCAAAAGTTAATTTTTTATGTCTATACCACTGAACCACTAAACCCCCACAGCCAGCAGCTGAGAAAGTTTGGAAAACCTCGGAAACCTGCTGCGGTGTGTGCAGGACAGTGTACGCTGCATGCCACTACGCGGATCTCACTCCCACACCACCACTGGAAGCACGTGGAGGAGCCAAACCCTATTGCACAGACAACTCACTGGGAACTGCAGGAGAAAGCTCCTGTTCTCAATGTTTAGCCTTTTTCTGAGGCTAAATACATTTCTTCAGAGAACTCTCCCTCTTATAGCAAAGGATGAGAAATCCCTCATAACAAAAGCACTTGCTCAGAGCACGAGACATGAAGCCTCCCCTCTCCTGCTAGGGTCAAACCTATGTCTCCCAGACAAACACTTTACCCCTTCCAGGAAGGTTACTAACAGATTCAAATGAAAATGGTTCATTCATGGCAAATGTTCTCTTGATCAACTTTCAGACCTCTGTAGAAGCCTAGCTGATGGAATAATGGCTTTTCCTTTTCTAACACACACTAAGTCTTTTGCATTTGAGAGCCTCGCTCCATTCCTTCCAAGATTTCAGCAGAAAAATTTAAAATATCATGTGAGAAGCATGTCCTTTGTCCCTCCTCCAAAGTTTTGACATTTCCTTTCTTATCTTCTAGGCATTATCTGATTGCCACACTGAAAATGGTTGGACTACAGTTGGACTCAATGATCTTAAAGGTTTTTTCCAACCAAAACAATTCTATGATTCTAAACAACAACTGCTAAACGTGGTCAACATTGTAATAAAAAAGTTCATAAAGTTCTGTATTTGTTTTATAAAACTTCAGGATATGGGCTGGAAGGAAAGAGTAGTTGCAGGGGGCAAGTCAGCTGAAATGCTTGTAATTGCTGTTTACCAGTCCTAATGATATGCTAAATAATCACTTAAGTGATCTTATGATGCAGAATTTAATAAGGTTATTTGCTGACTTCCACATTTAGAAAAATAATAGCTCTTCACATTAATCAAGTCCCAGATCTGCTTTCTGGCAGCAGTTCTCCCCTGACAAGCATTTTCATATCAGTATTTATCTATACTAATTAGCTTACCAGCTTGAACAACTCTTAGGAAACTTCTTTTTTCCTAACTTCTTACATTCCAGTTTTGTGAAGGAAATCAAATTAACACCAGTTAATAGGTTTTTTAAACTATATGAATTCACATAAATCTGACTATGGTAAATTCTTTCAATAGCTTCATAATATTATCCTTTATAAAAAAGAGAATAGGAACGTGACTGTGGGCTTTGTGCTGTTTCTGACAAGTAGAGGTTAAAATCCTCTTGTACAGAGTCAGAAGCCTCCATTCGGACAAAACTGCAAGAGGTTGCAAGCATCTGATGTGGTGGTTGCATGTAATTTGTCATCAAAGTTAAATACATCCTCAAGAACCATGTGGATAAACACCAATAACCCTGACATGGAACCAGCCTACCTCAATCCTGGCCACATGTTGGACAAAAACCTAAACTCAAGATCTGAAAAATAAAAAGTAATTGCCTTAGAACTAAACAAATTACAAATATCTTTCTACAAGTTCTGTTCCCCTGATCCATTTCATACTGTATGTTTGGAACAGCTTCCAAAACAATTCATGAAACTTCTTCCATTTCCTTCTTATCATTCCTAGTATTTGCTTACTAAAGCAGTTGGTTTTTTTAATTTTTTTTTTTTTTTAAATTTTTACTCTGCACTTGCAAAGTATTTTGAATGAGAACTTTTAGTCATGGAACATTTGGCAAATTTCTGCCAACTTCAACTAAACTTTGAATTTCTAATCCTATGATTTAGAAAGTATAAGCTTGAGTAGAGCCAGAATTTGCCACCATGTTAGGGAAAGACATTTAACTTATTTCCTGCATATAACGTGGAGAGAAATTTCAAATTGTGACATTATCATGTTTACAGAGTGATTGAATAAACATATATTGTTTTCTAAAGCTAAAAAAAATGCAAATGAGATTTCAGGAATCAGGTATTTTGTTCTAATTAAGGGATCTTTCTTCCTACCTGACATTGTAGAAATCCCTTTCATCCTATTCCTATCCATTGAAAATCATGTTGCTAAGATTGTTTACTAATCCTTTTTCATTTTCCTTCCCTCTGAACAATGTCAATATCCATTTTTCAAGTTCTTCATCTTGATGATTCTTTACTTTGCTTTTTAGCCCATCCCTTTTAAACCACTCAATCCACAGAATAAAACTCCTGTTATCTAACCTCTATTAATCCACTCTAAGATCATCTAGACTTACTCATATGTCATATTCATCTGATGTCTAAAATACACTTCTAATGTGTATTCTCCAGGGAATACGCTGCAGGACACATAAAGACATTTTCCTGAATGAACCTATAAAGTGCAACTCTGAACATCACCTCAGGATGTATCTGGATATCTGTTACAAGCTGCCAACTCTCCATGTCACTGTCCCTAACAAGAGTTTCCTATCCTGCCAAGTAGGCTCATTAAATTACTCCAAACATGCAATGGAAATGGTGATTTTGTTCTTCGTGCAAAGTAATTTTTCACTTGAAGTGAGACTATATAAAGGCTCAGAGGCTTAAATCAGCAACCTCTAACATACACGCACACTGTTCATAACTACAGAAAAGGAAGAATTAAAAGTTGAGGCTGCAGGGAGAAGTAGGTAGGTGTGTTGTTTCTTACCTGCTATTGCTGCATATATCGGAGGGAGGTGGGGGCCACCATTTCAAATGTAACATAACAAATGGACATGTAGATAATATCTCATCCAATTATTGGTTATAATAGGGCAGTTAATGACAGAACACGGGGAAAAAGCTTTAAGCTGAAAGAGGGTAGGTTTAGATTAGATATTAGGAAGAAATTCTTCACTGTGAGGGTGGTCAGACACTGGCACAGGTTGCCCAGAGAAGCTGTGGATGCCCCCTCCCTGGAAGTGTTCAAGGCCAGGCTGGATGAGGCTTTGAGCAACCTGGTCTAGTGGAAGGTGTCCCTGCTCATGGCAGGGGGTTGGAACTGGATGATCTTTAAGGTCCCTTCCAACCCAAACTATTCTATGATTCTATGAATTGCATTCTCAGAAAAATTTACTTTGCACATCAAAATATTTGAGAGAGTAAGCAAAAAATGCTGCTGGGACTTTCCATGAGTTATACAAAAAACGCAACTCAAGAACCTTTATGCAAGTACTATCAGTCATCTGTCAGTGGCTAAAACATTGATGTAACTGCTTGTGTGTATTTACAATGCAAACAATGAATCTGCATATTCCATGAAACTGTTTACATAATACCAGGGAAGCCTAACGTATTCATTAGCATTAACTGAACCTTTAAGACAACAAAGCTTTTATCATTAAACACTGAACATTTCTATTAATGCTATCACAAAAATTACTTTCTAACTACTAGTAGTATTATGCTTCAAAAAATTAATCCCATATTTTCCTATCTGTGTCTCAACTGTTGTGGTCAACAAAGCAGATAATGCCAAGAATAAGCTCTAAAATGTAAGCAGAGGGTACATATATTTTTCTGAAATGAAATATTCTAAAAAATAGCTTCTGGACTTGTATGACAAGTTCTGCACTTTTCTCTATCACTGTGCATGGGAAGCCTTTCCCAAAACTCTTCTCCAAAAAACTTATAAGCAAAATAAAAATTAAACAAGAACTTCAAATTAGTAGTATTTTTAAAGATTCTCCCATTTTCTCCTTCTCTTAAGAAGTTCCTCCATAAATTTAGAAAGCCTCAAGTAGACTTGTAAATATTCTGAAAGATTATATTATGTTAAGGGATACTGTGATGACTGAATACAGTCCCAACAGCAATGCTTTAGATCTGAAATTACACTTCAAATGAGAGGGTTCCAGCTAGGAAAGCAACAGAATATAATTATTTGCCTTTCAGTTGCTTAAAAAAAATATTAATCAACATTTGTTTTTGTTTCCTGTGATGTAAAGTAAAAAACTTGTACAATGGTTGCACTTGATGATCTTATGGGTCTTTTCCAAGCTAAATGATTCTATGTTGGTTTTCTGCCTGTATCAGCTTTTACATAGTATTCCTGAAGTAAAAGCACGTTCTCTGTAGCCCACTTCTCTTTATAATACTAGGTATATAAATACAGTAGAGGAAACAGTAACAACGGGACTTTATATAACTAATGGAAGTGGATCAAAGAAACTGCTTACTCACACATGGACACACAACAAATACTGTGAGGAAGTGTTTCTGAACTAGAATTTGACTAAAAGTGGCATATCTTAAAGTATGATCAGCATACTAATTGCACAGAATTTTAAGAACAAAGAACCAAAGTGATCTGTTGTGCTTAAGTTATTTAGAGAGATTGCAACAAAATACCTTTGCTACACATATGTTTGGGTTTAAAAAGCTCTCCCCCCTCCATGAATCCAAGAGTAGAGGGGAAAAGAAAGGACTCTAGCAGCCTGAATTCATAGAAAAGAAGAGAAAATATTTCCTCTTTCTGCAATCAGGAGAAGGGCGGTTGTGTTTCCTATAAAGGAAATTGAAACAATTCTAAAAAGAGAAGCATTTCAAATGCACAGGAACGAAGAACTCTTGTTTTATTCTGAGCTTCTTTTTCCCTTTTTAAGTAATTACACACATAGAGAAATTATTTTAACATAGAGAACCTAACAGACTCACAGTTCAAATAGTTTAGCTTCCCTTGCCGCCCCCCCCCCCCCACCACCACCTTATCAGTCTGGCTACATAAAAATAGTCTATTCACCATAAGTCTTATAACACTCATCTGAAGATTTGCCTACGACACTGGAAAATTTTTAAGGGGGGTGAAAAAAAGGAATCTTCAGTGTGCTAACTACTTCACACTGTCTCCACAGGCAGACACAATCATTGCATTTGAAGGAGACATTAAGCCACTTACCAGAAGCAGCCTTACCAGCGACTTATGAGCGTCTGAGCAGGCAGCTCCTGAAAGGTAGCTGACAATGATAAAGTTCCCAGCCGTGCTTTCTCTGCACCTGCTTCCCCATAGACTTAGGGAATTGAATCAAGTGGTCTTTTAATAGATACTTTTGTTTGGAAGGAATTTAATATAAAAATATAAAAAATTAATCTTTCTACATTTTTATCACATTTTCTAGCCACTGTAATTATCCCAATATCATATTTAATAAAAGAGGACTTTATTAAATATGATATAGGGATAATTACAGTGGCTAGTGAAACCCAAGGACTTCAAACTGGTTTTAACAATTAAAATGGCCTTGCACCCCAGTGAGGAAGTGAAGGAGCCCTTACATGGAGGGAACCTAAAGCACAAAGTCATAGAAAACTTTGCCAGGTCTGGAACAGAAAATGTGTGGCACAGCCAGAAACATACTTCCTGGCTCCCAGCCCTGCATCTCAACTATGATAAATTCCTTCCTGTACATAAACATGCTCAAAGAGAAGTTCCAGTAAATAGATGAAAAATGCTTCAGAAGCCATCACTAATCCATGAAAATGATTGGATAAAAAATAAACAACACTCAGGACAAAGAAAATACCATCCTGCCAGAGCCTGACTTCACTGCAAGAGATGGCACAAGTCCTTTTGTGTAATCATGCTTAACCGAAGTGAGAACAAACACATTTACCGTGATACAGTCATGCCTCTACAAGCAGTAACATTGCTTTAGTTATAGAATAATGGAGTTGCACATGGTGCTGTGTGCCTCTCTGACAATCTTCATTTAACAGCATGTACTCTGACTTTGGAAGCACTGCAAGAATTTATTGCAGTGTTACTACTGTTGAAGTTGTTTTTTTCCTCTAAAGTAAGAGCTTTTAGTGGTGAGTGGTGAGCTTTTTTTGAGGGTGAGAGAGCACTGGAACAGGCTGCCCAGAGAGGTTGTGGAGTCTCCATCTCTGGAGATATTAAAGACCTACTTGGATGCAGTCCTGTGCAACTTGCTCTAGGTGAATCTGCTTTGGCAGGAGGGTTGGCTTAGATGATCTCCAGAGGTCCCTTCCAACACCTACCATTCTGTGATTCCAATACCTGTTTTATTTCAGTGACATATTTCTTTATCATTTAATCTGCACCTCTGAATTTCAGAGATCCTGCCCCTGTGTCTTAAATGAGAACAAGTCTCCAACTCTGTGATAACAAGGGGTAGGAGGTAAGAGAAGCTGTTGGTGACAGTGTCCTATAGCCACTTCACTGGCACACTGCTAGGGTTATAAGGACTTCTCATTCTTTCTCCCTGTTCAACGCTGGAATAGGTTTGCCACACAAATCCAGGATTGCTCAAGGGTGTAAAGAGTCCTAGATATTAAACTCGGGTATCCAAACTCACAGAATCAGAGCTAAGAGATAATCAACTGAAGGAGTGTAAATAATCTGTTCACTGCTGAAGTGAGAGATGACTGCAAGCTCTTAGCTTGAAGGAGCTGTCGCTCACTCTGTCTTCGATGCCTCTTCAAGAGGCACAGGAAGCCTGTTGATGGAAATACAGCCTCTGCTCATCTAGCACTAGCAACAAGTGACAGGTCCTAACACATTCCCATCTCTGCTGCAGACAGACTTACATATGCATCTCCATGCACTGGCAGCATTGTTTCCTTCAGAGAATAAAATCACTCAGCACACAGGGCCCTCCCTGCAGCTGCTTCCTCCTGCCCACCCCACCTCCACATCCCAGAGGAAAGTTTGCCTGCGGTGAAGAAGCATAAGAAAGGTCATTACCACATCAATTCTTCCTCTGTACTAACTGAGAAACTTTTAAAAATTATTATTATTATTTTTAAAGCATCGGAGCTTACTGAAGGCTTTTCCAATTCTGACAGCACACAGCCCAACATCTTGACATGTGACCCAACAAAAGGAAAGGGTGTGACGAAGTTTTCTCCACACTCATGCTGGAGCCCAGCCAGACTGTAGGCTGCTCTTGACTCCCGTGGCTCACAGTGCACTAACAGAGGCTTTTCAGCTTGGAGAAGCTCACACAAATTAAAACACTGCTTAATAACAATCAATCAGCCACATCTAAGTTAAGAAAAGGGGTATGCAATTCACCTTTGTCATTCACACTGTTACACTAAAATGAGTCATGCTGCCTGCTCAATCATCTACTTCCTCACTGAAATGCGATATGAAGTAAAAACCTGTCAACTTGAGGTTTCCAAATTTCTTCTGCAGGTGGAAAAACCTGCAGCTAAATGTTATTTCTGGAAGCACACAAATATTGCTTAGTTCTTCAATTACTGTAAGGTGTACATACTGTTCTGCACCGAAAAAGTGCAGGGGCAAGAGGAAGTCCCAAAGACAGCAAAAGCATATACCCAAGCCCCTAAAATACAGTTCTGAGTAGTGCCCACGTTCATAACAGGAGCAACACCACAGGCCACAGCAAGGCAACAGCTCTGATGGATGAACTGAAGGCTAAGGATGCATCTTCACACATTGCTCTAAAGCACATTTACCATGGTAAAACAGACGGTGCCTCTGGTCAGACATCACCATCCTCTCTCTGAGCACCCAGACCTTTGCCCAAACAGAAAATCGAGTACTAACAAGTAAGAGAGACATACTCATTTCCATTCATTTCTCTTTCTAAACATAAATTATTGCTTGAGGTTTTGACATGTGACATCAAATTTCTGTACTTTAAGGATTCTCATTCCAGTAACTAAGCCTGCCCCACACAGTTTTCCTGTGCAAACAAAGGCGGAGCAGGAAAACTGAGCTCAGCACTCCCATGGACAAATGCAAAACATAGGGACACTTGCAGGAAAACTCCCCTTTCACTGGGCAATGCTGCTGGGAATAGAATCAAACTATAACCACGTGTGATGACTGCTTTTGTGAGGAAAGTCAGGTAAGGCAACTTTATGCTAAGGTACAAGTTAAGTTGGACACACAAGAGACTCTGCCAAGCTCACATTTACATTGCTTGCTGAGAAGTGGAAAATGCACTATGCTTTATGGTTAAGTACGAATTTAAAAAACAGCCAAAAAGGTTTCTTGTAGTTATAGCCTATTGAAGTTGAACTGCTTTAATTCACCTCAAAATCAAGGTAAAAGGGTTTCACAGAAGAAACTTATCAAGAAAACTTGAAAGAAAATAAGCAAGACCCATTTTTGCATATTTCTGAATTTTGTCTGACAGACCTTGCATGAAGAAACTATGCCAAAACCCTGTG
This sequence comes from Caprimulgus europaeus, assembly GCA_907165065.1. The sequence goes on along the minus strand of OU015523.1, from coordinate 95,718,623 downwards.
AAGCACTATTATTTACTCTTCTTTACAGCAGACTACAAAGGTTTTGCCCAGAGCCTTGCTTAGGTACAACTGATTAAAATCTAGTTCAAAAGAACCATGCCACCCAGCCAGATATGAAGAGATTTGTTATTCTAAGACTTCGAAATAGACTGGTTTTGATGCCAGAAGTGAGTCTATCCAAGTTGTCGTTAAATAAATGAGTCTGTCTAAACTGAGATTTATCTCACATCTGCCCCTAAAGGCAATAAGAGCTGCTTTTTCTTTATTTACTTAACTATTTAATTAGTTACAGCATGTTTTCATTTCATTAATCAGTGACTAATAGGAGTATTTTGTGCATGTGCTATAACTGGCCCCCTTTAAATTATCAAAAACAATTGCATAGTGCAGTATTAATTCTAGTATATTAATTCTGTGCTTACATATTTAAGAAAATGCTTTCTGTATCACAAAATATTAAAAATTGAAGCTTTTTTTTTTTAAAAAAAAAGAACCATCTGTCTGATTAGAAAAAGAGGTTGGGATATGCTTTCTAATATGGAAAACAAGTTAAAAGTTTCTCCCCCCACTGCAACACATCTCAGTCCTAAGAATATCCAAGAGCAACCTACAAGTTCATAATCTTTATGCCTCTCTCTTTCAGTAATTATTTGTTGAAATTATTTAATTACGTATCAATGATACTTTGTTCCTCCTGAGGTTTGTACTTGTGTATTGAGAGAATCAAGATGGAACCACTCAGCTGATTTCTGGTGATTAATGTGTTATCTATCACATGCAGAGATATCTATCAAAAAAATGTAACGTTAGTTGAATCCTACATAAAATTAGGATTAGTGGTAATCCCACAATTACCACTATCTCCACAGAAAAACAGTAATTTTAAGGCGTGAGAGTTATTCAGACACTGAAAAGTCTCCACATAGCTGAAGAAAAAGATTTTGCAATGAAGCTTTTGGACTCCAGCAATGTTGCCAAAGGACCTTTCGGGGAGTACGGAAAGAGTTAACAGGAGGCTGCAGCTGCAGCACTCTGCTGGTGACCATTTATTTGCACGCCTGCAAGGTACAGTCCCAGCAGACACATTATCAGATTAGGGGAAGGCAAACAAACTGAATTGAAACCATTCTTCAGCAAGTCGACCTCTTCTTCCTGTGATGTCATGCTACAAATTGCCCGGGCTCTTTTCTCTCCTCTCCAGAAGGAGCCGGGCTGGCGAGCGGCTGCCGGGGCGCAGGACGCGAGGGCCCTGCTCTGCAGGAACAAACACGTCCTGGAATTTCGTTCCTGCCCTCGCAAGCAGCTTCCTTCCCGCCCCGTGGGGCCAGCGGGAGAGTCAGCAAGCGCTGGGAGAAGCCGAAAAGCTCGTTTTACAGAAAGAAGGCTGAGGGAGAAATGCAAGTGCCGACGCTCTGCGGCGTCCAGGAAATTGTTTTCTAAAGCATATATTCCCTGTAAACGTGGATGGACCAGACTTTGCCACCATGATCTGCAGCCAAGAATAAGGCAGCACGTTCTACAAGGGCTTGATCAAATCAAGGGGGGAAAATGGAACTAAGCAAGCTTTGGGATGACCTCATCTGCCACAAATGAGATGTTTTTTGACTTTCGAAGACTGGCTATGTGATTACAAACACCACTTGGAAAAGAAGTGTGACCTCCTGGTGACCACTGCTGGAGATGTACTCCCCTGCTATGGAGCTTGTGTTTCTTCTCTGAAGCTTTACAGGGCAACAAACTTACCAAAGCACAAGGTTCAAATACATCTGCAAGTTCTTCTGGAATTTTTAAAAAGTTGCAATAGAAGTACCAAAGAAACTTCCACATCTCAGGAATTTTAAATATACCACTATAATGGTAAGCTCTAATTGTTCCACTGAGGACTCCTTTAAATATACTTTATATGGGTGTATTTTTAGTATGGTGTTTGTTCTTGGACTCATAGCAAACTGTGTTGCTATCTACATTTTTACTTGTACATTGAAAGTGCGAAACGAGACTACAACTTACATGCTTAATCTAGCAATATCGGATCTGCTTTTTGTGTTTACATTGCCCTTCAGGATTTATTACTTTGTAGCGAGAAACTGGCCATTTGGAGACATTCTCTGCAAGATTTCTGTCACTCTCTTTTACACAAATATGTATGGGAGCATTTTATTTCTGACTTGCATAAGCGTAGATCGCTTTTTAGCTATTGTGCACCCCTTTCGGTCTAAAACTCTGCGAACCAAAAGGAACGCAAAAATCGTCTGTGTTGCAGTGTGGGTAACCGTGCTAGCAGGCAGCACACCAGCAAGCTTTTTCCAGTCTACAAACCGCCGTAATAATACTGAACAAAGAACGTGTTTTGAAAACTTTTCGGAGGACACATGGAAAACCTACCTATCCCGGATTGTTATCTTCATTGAAATAGTTGGGTTTTTTATTCCCCTCATCTTGAACGTGACCTGCTCTACTATGGTCTTACGGACTTTGAATAAGCCGCTTACCTTAAGTCGGAATAAATTAAGCAAGAAAAAGGTACTCAAAATGATTTTTGTCCATTTGGTGATATTCTGCTTCTGCTTTGTGCCTTATAACATTACCTTAATACTTTACTCCCTTATGAGAACACAGACCTGGATTAACTGTTCAGTGGTAACCGCAGTCAGGACTATGTACCCCATCACTCTGTGCATCGCCGTTTCAAATTGCTGTTTCGACCCTATAGTCTATTACTTCACATCGGATACAATTCAAAATTCGATCAAAAAGAACCGGTCTGCTAGACCACGGGACATTAGGTTCTCTGAAAGACCAGTTTCGGAAAACTTCATTCAACATAGTCTTCAGACCATAAAAATGAAAATATTTGACAGTGACTCTACAATATAAACTGTATTAAAAGACTATTGGGACTAAACTGGAAGTAGAAGACTGCACATTTCTTCAACTGCGGACATATATGCTGATATGTAAATATTATGCTTCCTTCACATGAGAAAAGCTTATGATCAGACTGTAAAAGTGTTAAGCATAATGTTACACAGAAAAAGTATTTTAAGAATTTATTTCTGACATGTTGTATGTTAGAAATGAATTTTTTATTTCGGATTAGGTTAACCAAAGCCCAAAGACTGTCAAGTCAAACACAAATTAAAAAGTAGGTGAGGTTTTTTCTGATGTTAAAACAATTGTTCATTTTAAATAATTATATCAGTTTCCAAGTTACTGAGGACAGGGCTGAAACTACCTGGTTTACACTGCAGGATCCAGTTGCTGAGGAAAAAAGCACCATAGTGATTATATCACTTCAGCTACTGTGCCTGCTCCAAAGCTTCCTCTTCTCTATCTTACTCCTCCCTCCTGTGTTTCTCCCTGCACCTTCCTTCTTAGGGACCATTACGTTCATAGGAGGCTTCGATCAATGGGCTACAAGAATTTTGTTTCTCTCAGGTTTATCTGACAAAATATATGCTCTGTCTACAAGCCTGGCCCCTAAAAAGTAATTAAATCTTTTGGTAGTTTAGGGCATCTGGAAACAACTCAGACAAACTGGTTTTTCTTCTCACTTCTGTCTCAGATGTCTGTGTAATTATAACAAAATAACCTCTGATTACTGGATTTAGTGCTTTAGGTACAGTAACACTTTATTAAACTCTTTTGTGAGAGGTTCTTCAACTCAACATGACTTTTGAGCAAAATAACATCCTCCAAATAAGGTAATTCAATCTCAAAGTAGTAGTTTCTTAGAAAAACATGGGCTTTGCTAACTAGAAATAAGCATGTGCACCAACTCAAATGTTTCTTCTAAGAAAATATTTGGTGTCCCATAAAGACATTCAAGACACAGTAATTTTTAGAGTGAAACTTCCTCTCAATCTTTGTGTCCTAGAAATATTTTTAACGTGAGCATTTAAAATTTCAAATGCTATTTTCTTGCAAACTTTATAAAGTATAAAAATAAATGACTTGGGACTACATGCTGGCAAAATTGAGACACTTTAAAAAGTTAAGCCATTTAAAAGGATAAATCTAAATATATTACTGTTACAAACAGGAATATATAGACAAAAGTGCTTTAAAATGTCCCGCTATGTATGTTTCCCAGCTATTAGAACATTGTATATGTTTTCCTCAAAATTAATTTAATATTGCTGTAAAAGTAAATAAATATTTAAAAGGTAAAAGTAAGTAGTAAGTGTTGGTTTTTCCTCCTCAAAAACAATGGAGTCAAGAAGAAGAACTGAGTTAAAATGAATTTGCACTTTAGATTTAGGGCAGTCAGTTGCAACCCAGATATAGCACTGAGGTGTTTTTACTGCAGGGCAGTTTATGGAAGCACAAATCGATGTTGTAAAAAATGCATGCTGAGCTGTCAGAGTATATGATACATTCTCTGATTGAGTTTACTTCCCTTTGCAAAGCTTTTGCTTAATTGTTATAAATCAACTGTATATTGCCTAGTGCTACTGGAAAACTGAGTTACTCGGAGACTGCTAGAAACTAATGCTGAATGAATTTAAAATTTAACAGCATTTTAAACCTTTACCCACACAACTTATGAAAGGAAAATTCAAATAGTATGAGCTTAAGCTACAAAGATAGCATAGATATAAATGTCTGCATAATATCTGAAAATAGGCAGCTATCTTGGGAATCCTAAACTCCTCTGATTCATATCAGACTTCAGAAAAATGCACAAAATCCCTAGCTTGACTAGAAATTCTGTAAGTTTTCCATGCACCACTGAGAAACCCAAAGTCACTGACAAATTCAAAGTTCAAAAGCCAGATATGCATCTCTAATGTCTCAATGCACATGTCTCTAAAAATGCCTGTTTAATATTAGATTCCCTCCAAAGACTCTGGGACTAAAGGCTACTACTCTCCTTGAGCTTGGCAAAGCTGTTACTCGGTTGAGTGACAACCTGTTCAGCAATGCCTCTGCATTACAGCAGCAAGGACCACAGAGCCTCACCCTGATAAAGAGAAGCCACTCTTTCTGAGATTACAAAACTGCAGGGTGGGAGGGGGTGGGGGGGGAAATCACTGACTTAAACGCAGAACAAGCAGATAAGCAGCTAAAGTTGTACGTGACGGTACTCCCCTTTAAACCTGACTTTCCTTGGTGTGCTACCTCCAAGAGCCTGGGCAAGCATGAAGAGAAGCTCTTTCTGCCTTGTACTCTCCAGGGCAGCAGCTTCTGCTTTTTGTGATAGCCTAGTGCAACACAGCACAATAGCTTTCCGAACCAGTTAACAGCTTAGCATCTGAAAACTGTTTGAGGAAGCTTTATATTTTTTATTATTAAACATACTTCACTCTTTCCATGGGGGTGGGAGGGGAGAAGAACACAGTAAAAGCAGCAGCATCTGTAATTTAGAGAATCTGGCCATTACTTGAGAAATTCCTTGTCAGACTGATTCAGAGGAGGGGGAGTGAACCTGTACCTCCCACAACAAGCTGATATAAAGCCAAGCTACCAGCTATTCAAGACTAGATGAGGTTTTCTCCACCTTTTCCAGTTCTGCAACAAGATTATCCTGGAGAGCTGTGGATGGAGCAATGTTTTTACTGGTACATTCCTGAACAGCCACATTCCTTCTGTCTGCTTCTGCCTTTGATACCAGCTCTTCTGTCTCTCTGGTAAGAGCTTATACCAAAATTTAAATCTAGATGAGGAGTTATGCTTCTAAGTCATGCCTAGGTATCTCACATAAAAAAGGCTTATATTGTCAGAGCTCCTGACAGAGCATCTCAATGTGTGGCATCCAGTACTTCCTTAAAGTATGTTATTTTTAGTTATATGCCTATTCAGGGGGGGTTAGGAGTTCAGTTTTAAGATCAAAACTCACAAATTTTTTTCTTTGTAGTCTTGGTTTCTTCATCTACAGATGAACAGAGAGCAGATACTGCACACTTACCAAAAAAATAAAAATAATAAAAATTTAGTTGATTCCAAGCATTTTTTTAAAAAAAATAAACCAAAGTAGGCAGCCATTGATAGCTAGATTATTTAATCAGCAGTTTCAAAAGATGAGGATAAAGAAACAAACTTTCTATCAACATCTCTGATTGACATCAACATACCATGACTTTAAAAGCGAAAGAAAACATACCAAAAACCACCCAACTATCTATACATAGATGATACTTCAGGAAGGTTAAGAAATCCTTAACTGGAATCAACCTCCAAGCTTTTATTTCTTACAAAAGTAACCTCAGTCATAAAAATGCAAAGCTTGAAAAAGAGCTTGCGAGATCAAGTAGAAGATATGAATGGCTGTACTGGATCAGACCCCAAACATTCAGCTAATCTACAATCCTGCCTCCAACAGTGGCCAAAGCTGGATGCCTGGGGAAGAAGATAACAGTAGGAGAGGCAAACAAGGCTTTCTCTTGTCCAAGTGCTGTCACACTTCACCAGTTTTATCTCAAGACTTTCTGGGTCAGATGCGTTTGTGTGTTCAGCAAAACTAAAAACTCCTCTTCTCTGAGCTTGTCTTGTCTCTCTTTGAGTTTGTGTAAACTTTTTAACGTCCACAGCATTCTGCAGTAAAAAGTTCATATTGTGTGTCTGTGTGGAGAAAGAACAAAACTAAAAAAAACCCCAAAGCTCCTCTTGTTTCAAATCCACTAGTTTCATTACTGCCTCCTCATTTCTTTCGGAAGAGGCAAGGAGCACTTGATTGCTATTCAGCCTTTCCATATCTCTCCTGATTATACAGCCTTCTGTCATCTCTTGCAAATGAGAAAGTGATTTTCATTTGTAATTTCAACCACCATCGTTGCCAAAGATGAGATTTTCAGAATTACATAAAGAACTCAGCTACAATTACAGTGAACTCAGCAAGGTTCACTTTCAGACTGATAATTCTGAAAAAATCTCACTTCAGCATAGTAACCTCTAGCATTACTTATTCTCCCAAGTTATTTTCTAGGAGTTTTATCAATGAAGAGCAATTTGTTCGTACTTTTCCAGCAGTAAATGTAATATTATAATGTTCTTGCACCTAGGCAGACCTGTAAATCTTGACAAGTTCCCCTTTTTTCTAGATTATTATCATTTATACCTGAGGGTTACTGGCATTTGAGCATCAGTGACAAAATGAAAGGGGATACATTTCAAAAGCTAGGCATAACATAAATCAGAACAATTCTAAATCTAGAAGTTTTAAATGCTTGGATGGCATTTGTTATCCAGTTATCAGAGTGCTGAGAAAAATTGTGTAAATACAACTGACAATCCCTGAATTAGTACATTTTTAGAATGTACTCAATAAAGCTCATTTAAGATTAATGCAAATTCAGAAAGCCACTCTTGCACAGTCTAATACTTCTGCAAAAAGTTAGATGGAGAAGTTTATTCCAATCCTCTTAATTCTGCTTTGATGTTGAAGCCTTTCACATTTATCACCTCCCCCCCACCCAGTTCCGGTTATACAACTGCTGATAAAGCAAGTCCAGCTTTTCCTCGTAAGAAAACTGAACTTATCACAAAATTAAAACAAACAAAAAGAACCCTGTAAACATCATCTGGTCTTCTATAAAACCTACCTTTTTGGTGGAAAACTAAAAATTCCACAATTTATATTTAAAATATTTTTTCTGTTTAACAAGCAGTCTGTCCACTCTAGTTAGAACTAAAAGCTGTCCTGCACTAAGAAGGGATGTTTTCTACAGTTTAAACATGAGCATCAAACCACAAGCAATGACAAAGGCAGGCCTCTTAACAAGAAGTTCCTATCTTTTTATGAAGAGATAAAAGAGTACTTTTCACACACGTAGCTTTAAGATTGGCCCTAACTCCACCCTTTTAAACAGTGAGCTGCTGCCTTAAAGAAAAAAATTCCTAAGTAACAATGCTAGTAAAAGGAGGCACTCAAAATTGATGCCATTATCTTGGGCATAATATTAAGTCTATCTCACATGAAAACAACTTTGGCTAAGTTAACTCCACTGCTTTTCAGATGAATTCTGCAGAAATTGCTGCTTTATGAAAGGAAGTCAGTTGTACGCATTAGTTGCAAGTCTTCACCCTTCTGTAAAATTATACGACATTATATCTACTAATTTTTGGAAATCTGTCCTGGTAAACACTTTCTAAAAGCAACTACTAATACAAACTGAAGTCACTCCTGATCAGTAAGGAGTGATACTGAATTACAAAAAAATTACCATTCATCACAGCATCAAGAACTATACTTGACTAAAGTTGGAAGTATCTATAATAAAACTTTGATGCTTTTATGAAGTAATGAAAAAAAGTACCCACAGCATTGCAGATATTTCTTAATGGAGAAATTTGTTAAGTATATAGCAAAAGATGGCAAAGAAATGAGAATACAGATGGTGAAACAAGCAGCAAAATACCTGCCTTTCCAGCCCTAACAGAAATATAATTCATTAATGAAATCAACTCCAAAACCTCTCTCGGTCTATTTGTTTACTTAAGTTATTTAACACTTTTTATGTGCGAAAGAAACTTTACCATATATACTGCAGCTCACATTGTGTTTCATAGATGCCTGTGGGTAGGTAAGCACACACACACACACAAAAAAAAAATTCAGCAGCTATTTCTGCAAGTTCCTCTGAGCTGCTGGAAGGTGCAAGAGGCCCAGATAGAGGGCCTGTCTGGACAGCCTAACGCCTGAACAGGAAGGACAGGGTGATGATAGTCCAGCTATTTACCCAAACCAAGTTCAGAGTAGGTACAGTCTAACTGGGTAAGCCTGAAGCCTCTGCTCAGGGGCTCAGGAGAACACTGCGCACACAGGTGCAGACGTTAGTGGCACAGCACTCAGCTGTACTATGGGCACCTACCAGCCTGCGACTTACCCATCCTAACAAGCAAACCCAACTCAAACAAAGAGCTTCAACAAAACCTAGAGGGATTACCTTTCTGGAGGATGGTGAACACTATGCCTACTCAACAGCTGTTAACAGGAGGATCTTCATCCCTCACAAGGACTTTTTATTGCAGGAAAGTTACTGTAAGACATACAGTCAGTGATACAAACATAAGACCAAAATTTCAAACATTTATATATAAAAGGAGGCACAAAAGCACCTATTTGGGGAAAAAAAACAAAACAAAACCACACCCACAAAACCAAGAAACACATACAAAACCAACCTCATGCATTTCTGCACGCAATAACTTAGAAAGAAACCACAGCAAGCAGATAGACAAAAATCCACTTCCAACGACATACGATTTGGCAGTTTGACAGGATACTGTTATCCCCTTTAGAGCTTGAAAACCGAGCATACAACTGGAAAAACCCTCCACATTAGACTATGTGTTTGGCACTTACTTTGCTTCCTAACAGAAGGTAATTCTATCTTCCATAGAAAAGTTAACTACAGAATGGCCCAAATAACACAGCAATAAGGATAGAAAGAGCAAGAAAAGTTTATGACAGTTATTCAGGACTGTTGCTCAGATAAAATAAGCAAGACAAAAAAAAAAACCCAAACAAAATTTTATTCTACCCATTTCATCAGCTTTGTTTCGCAAAGATTTCCAAAACTACACAATTAGAGAGCATAATCCCATTCAAGGAAGAAGCAGCAGGGATATGGTGGGAGAATTTAACCCAAACATTATTTACTTTTGTATTAAGGAGACAGCCACATCAAATTTGCCCCAATTCAACAAGATTTTACAATATTAAAGAAATGCAGGTATTTCCCTGAATCCTAATATCTTTTTCCTCATGGGCAACCTTTAAACATTCCTAAAAAGTATTTGCAAAGCAGATACTGCAGTGCTACAGAATGAAAAGTTGAAGATCAAACTATCTAGAAACAGAGCAGGACTAAAACGAAAGTCCTGCAACTGTGGTATGAGTACCAAAACATTGGACAATATAAAAAAACCAAAACCAAAACAAAAACAAAACCAAACCAACAACAACAAAACCCCACACTTGAAAAGTAAGGATTTCCAGAAAACTATTTCACTATTTTTTGTTAAAATGCTACTAATAATCAGGGCAATCTTAAGGGAAAAAAGACTAAAAAAAAGTATATCAAGTTAACCAAGTCTTATTTCTGTGGCTAATAGACACAGGCAAGATACCACACCAGCAGAACTGCAAGCTCCACTGAGCACACGCTATAAAACCCAGCTCCCTGTTACAGCTGTACATCTACAGCCAGAGAGATCAGGACACATCCCCTGCTTCTGTAGCCACACTGGTAACAGTACATGATCTCTGCACGAACAGAAACCACAACAGAGACTACAGGTGAGAGGTATAGCACAAGTAGCCATTTAAAGCAAAACCTGGCGTAATTAAATAACTACCTCTTGCTAATGTCCCCTTAATGCTGAAAGGAAGGAGGAAACACAGCTATGAGAACTAATATTAAGCATATATGATTCACTTCTACTAACCTTAACAGACAAACACTATACATCTAATTTAGGTTTGTCATCGAGACAGATGCTCTCTACAGTCAGTGGAGAGGTATCTTCAGAAAGTGAATAATCCCATTGTAAAATATCTGTTTAAAATAAATAGAATTAATTTCTTTCTGGAAGTGCAGCTCTGTCTCAAATAGAGGGAACCTAAATACTTAAATTATAAAAGTATAGCAATGTAGGACTCATATCATAAGAGTAACTCTATACTTTAAAGTAAATTAAGTAAAGAAAAACTTAAGAATGGCATCCAAGTTTCACAGAATGAAAACTCTGTATAGTTGCTGTGTCTTAAGTAATCCCTTTGGTAGTGTTTTTACTTGAATCAAAACAGCATCTTAAGGGTTGGGCTGACTTGATATACCTGCAACAGATAAATCCATTAATACTATGCTAACAAACAATATCTTACAACCCTAGTGAGTGTTTTGGATGCTCAGTGAGTGCCTACCAAGAAGTGATTACATTGCCAACATAGACAAAAGCAGGAAACACAAGACCTTGGCTTTAGGTGTTCTGATTTCTCTTCCAGTAGCCTAGAGGATTTGCTCGGATGGTAACACCCAAGCATGAATAACAGCTTGAGTCATCTTCACAATAAATAGGAGTGGCAGGGAAGGTTTTCAAAGTGATGGTGCAGACAGTGAAGACTCTCATTCGGTATTCTGAAACTTCCTGGTCTCTCAATTTGCCTTCAGCTGTTAAGGCAGATAAAAGTTTCAAGCCTCAAAAAGCACAGCACCATTTCTAAAAAAGGAAACTCTTCAGGAGTACTAGAAAGGCATGGGAGAAACACTCTTATATGTTTTATTTATGCATTTATTAAAAATTGTGTGTATATATATGCTTGAACCAAAAAAGCATATAAACATATATATTTTTTATATGATACTACATAGTGTATACACAAATACCCCAAGAGTAACCATCTTAGATATTCCTAAGAATGCACCTTGTATGATAAAGGCAAAATCATAGAAGGCTTCCCAGCTGTGACAACTGAAGTGTCAGAGCTAATTCATTCCCTTATTTAAAAATAAAAAAACAAAACACCCAAACACACCCATGCAGCAGAACCAGTATGATCCAAGCAGCAGTGGTGGCAGTGACCGCTCTCTCATTACACACGTTTCTGGAACACACTTGTGATGCAAGCAGAAATATATTTAGTATGTACAGACAGAAAACCTCACATCAATTCTCAGTTCCTTCTTCAAGATTAAAGCTGCAACCTCGTAACACTAACTTCTTCCAAAGGAGCACAGTGAGCACATGAAATGGCAGTTTGGTGACCCTCAACACACTTTTTCCCCCGTAAGAAAAATCCTAGAAAATTCCACATTAGAAATCATTGTCCATAGCAACCTCCATGCTGAGACAGGATACTAGGTGCCTAAAATCCAGAAGATCACAGGAGATGGGTGTTGTCTGCAAGAGTATTCTGCAGTTCCTGAGGTGCTTGTCTTTACATCAGTGACATTCCCTAGGTGGTTCATATCCTCCCAGTGAACGTGCTGGCAAGTGGTGTCATTCTGGATAAGCCAAGCATTTTTTTGTGCCTAAGGCTGTCCCTCATTCAAAAATTAGGTATTTCCATATCTAAGGAAAGACAAAATTTAGCAGGCATGAAGGCACTATGTCTGACATACATTAGCTTTTCTAAGAGAAACCGGCTGCTGTGCAGAGACATGTATGACTCCCAGAGCCTAGAGGAGAGGAGCAGGGGAACGCGTGACTCATTTGCCAACGCTGAAGTCACGCATGTGGTTGAGCCCACAACTATGTCTCCAGTCAGTAACACAACGAGCCACAGCCTGTTCTGAGGGCTTGAGGGCAAGTGGCAAAGCACAGCTTGCACCCACACAGCTAAACTTTCTCCAATTCTAATCCATACCAGCAGTTGAAAATAATCCCTGAGCTGCATCATGCCCCAAATCTTGCCTAGGCATTGTCCAGAGGAGTGCTGACAAATGTCAAGACATGTTAGGAAACATGTTACTGATGAAAAACCACTGATGACTGTGGGGCAGTACTCAAGCCCAAACTATTGTCCCTCTGAGGTTGATAGTACCGTTGCCACCTGGCCTTACTTGGTTGCCTATCAACAAGGTTTTAGAGCCATTCTTCTAATACAATGGCAAACGACTTATCCAGTAACCTACTGTATAAGATGTTGACAATATAACCATTCCTACTTCTTCCAGTTTTAAAAGAAATTACTTAAGATGTTGAAGTCCAAGAGAGGACTTCAAACTGCATGTAGACACCTACCTCCAGAAGATGTGTCAGACATAAACCTACTAGAAAACACTACTGAGAAGGGTACATACCACAAGAAAATATACTCCCATTCCTAAATGCTCGATTCCTCCTTACAAGGAGCACAGAAACCTAATTTGAAATTGTACACTGCATTCAAGGAAAGAGGCACCAAGCACTCGAGTATGGTGAGCTCCACAATAACTGTGTCCTTGTACAATCAAAGACTAGGAGGCTGCATAGTTAAGATTGTACTACACCAAAGTACTAAAGAGTACTTGCTTATCTGTAACTTCTTACAGCTTTACCCTGACCTGGATTTGTCTAACACTTTTTAAGCAAATCTTAAACATACCTATTTAATTTTTTCCTCCTTACTGCACAATCAAAGTAGGTCTGCTGTTATTCCAGCTCAGTGAGTTTGTCACATTAATGCAATAATACATGTTCTTTGGGAATACACTGTTTTCCTCAGGAAGGCATTTCTGCCACAATGAGCTGCATAATTTAAAACCAATGTAAGTCTTTGGTGTGGGATGAGGTATCCGAGTATAAACATTAACTACAGAGTTAGTTGATAAATACTTATTGCAAACATTGAGTTACGTTAAATCAACAATACATGATAAAACAGTACTGTAGATTTCACTGCAAATGTTTAATTGACAATGGAAACCACAGAGAAGAAGGAGCTGATAAAGAAGAATCATTATGGAGCACAGTTTAGGAAATGCTACATAGAAGAACTTACAAATAAAGGAAAGCATTCTACTTCTGATTGTATTTCAACCATTAAGAGAAGCAATCTTGTAGAGCTCTCTTTATCACACAATGGTAGGGGTTGGAAGGGACCTCTGGAGATCATCTAGTCCAACCCCCTGCCAAGGTAGGTCCATCTAGAGCAGGCTGCACAGGACTGCATCCATGCGGGATTTGAAAACAAGCCAGTATTTTTTTTTTTAATCTTGCATCGGTCATTAAAGCTCAAAGCCACATTACAACTCCAAATCACAACACACATCAATACTAGTGTTCCTTCTTCCTTTGAAAAGTACAAGCACCAATTAGGACAGCAAGTGTTAAAGAGCAGTACAGCCAAAGAAGGCTACAGAGATAACAGCTGTAGCGAGATGCACTGCTTTGGTTCAACTTCTATTTGTCCCTGTCCCAGTTTTTAGTCCCTGTAAGGGACTCGCATATAAACAAACACCAAAAAACAAGTTGAAGTTAGCAGACCAAATCAGACTGTGAATAAACTCTTTAGCCTGCCACAGCACACCTTCTCATTCTGTTGTGGGGTTGTAGAAGGTGACACAGTTGCCTGTTAACAGCAAAAGCTACCAGGTAACTTTTTAAAACTGCAGTGCTACAAGGAATACCTCTTGGACTCCTATTGCTCATGTGGATGAGTTAACAACAGAATATTTTACTCTCTGTAGAGCTAACCAGGAAAGCGTGGCCATGCTTCTTTCTCTAAGCCACCTGACTGGGCTGGCATGAACCACCTGATTTTTGGACAAGGCTGCAGTTGGTCTGCAACTCCAGTACAGAAGAGCAAGATGCTTTCACTACCCCAGTACTGGGAAGCCAAAGCTCAACTAAGCAGAAGGGCCTCAAGCATCATATCTCTGACCCACCAAAGGCTGGCTTGCAGAAAAAAGTATTTTAAATTATTAAATTAAGTATGCCAAATGTGATTATTTAGAACATGTGTACGCTCCACACTACACCTACTGTACATGTGAAAAGGAATTTACAAGAAGTGCATTCTCTAAGCAGTAGTATGAAAGAAATCTGTCTTGATTGCTCCTCCCCGTTCACAGCTTAAGAGCAGAGTACAAGCTGAAAGGCAGCAAAACACAACTGGATTGCTTTGCAGATAGAGATAATAAAGATGGATACTCCATAGGTGTTTACTTTCGTGAATGACACAGCTAAAATTAACACACTAAACCTAAGTCACACTGTTCCCAGAAACAATGCATTTAAGACACTACGGATATTTCACTCTTGAAATAGACTGTGAGAATTGATAGACTTTGTATTTGATTTGCTGCTCTTCCTTGTTTCTTCCTAAGGCACTGCAGCAAGCAGCGACACTTTAGTCAAATATGTGACATGGCAGTTGACAAGGCTTTCTCTAAGGAAAATTCAGAGATTCTGGAATCAGTTCACACAACCTTCATTTGAGCTACTCAAAACAATTACTTCTTTGGCTGGCCAAAGGAGAGATCAATTTGACAGAATTATAGAAAAGGCTGAGCATGAACTCCCAGGCTTGCAGGTAAACAAGCTATTCCTTTCACAGGCAAAAGATTTTAACTGTGCCAGAGTTAAAACCATATTTACCTAAATATGATAAAAATTAAGCAAAGGCTATAGGCACCTTTATTTTGAGTCTAAATAATTTCAGTTGTCTTTATTTAAAGTTATGAAATTAAAATAGTGCCCAAAATACTGTAGTGAGATGAAGCACAAATGCTCTATGGTAAATAAAGACAATCATAAGGCATATTTCTATTTTACCAACAGAAATTATGCAGCATTATTAACATATTCAAAACTGATCTCCACATTTGTAACTGTAAGCATCATAACCTCACTAGTAAACAATATTTGAGTGGATAAATGGGACTTCTCCCTTCAGGGTTCAATAAAGATTTAAGGAAAAGAAAGTATTTTCCACATGACTTAGCAAGTATGGACACTTGCCCCTTTTCCAAATTAAGAATTATTGAAAAGAATCTTCAACTTTTTTTCCACCCTTTATTTTGTCTGGCTATGTTTTTTTCATTAAAAGAAAGGATGACCTAGAAAAGTTTCATCTCCTTCCTAAAGTACAGATGACTAAATCAGCTAGCTATGCAAAAGCAGTAAACACATTCGCAATGACTAGCAAAGGAGTGATATATTATCTTCAGATACAACAAGTAAGAAACAGAATCCTTCACATTCATTTGATACAGCTTCCAAAACCAGATAAAGATGAGATACACTTAAGATTTTTTTCTTCAGAGAAATTATGCAAGGTGCTTTTTCTCACAAAAGCTCTGTGACAAGTACAACTACACTAAATTCAAGCTATTCTGTATTCAATTGCTCACTCCTTTTAAATCTCATACTGGAGTCCTGCTTCCTAAAGCAGCCAGGAGAGTGAGGAAAGACTGGATAAATACAAACCTGACTTTCCAAAGAGCAGACAAGTCTTGTAATGAAATGTACTACCCATGAGGGAAGGTAAGAACTGAACAAAAATATATGGCAAATAACTGGGGGAATTAAGAATTGCATTATCAATGTACTTGTAATTGTTTTTCAAATGTTTCTATTCTATTTACCAACCAAGAATTCTTTTGTATAAGCTTTACTCATTCTGTGCTTTTCTGCATTTTTCTTCATTTTAACACTTTTTGGGGAAAAAAAACCAAAACAGAACAAAACAACCACTCTCTAACCATATTAAGAAACTAGAATCTTCTTGAGATTCCACCTTTTTTGGATTATCAGGTAATTTGTTTAAAATTAACCCAAAATAATCACTTATGATGAGATATTATTTATGACTAAGCAGAAGTCATCTGGCTTTTCTCTCCTCCTTTACCAAGTATTTGGAGGTAAGAGGTATTTACTGGTATGAACTACACTTCTCTAATTGCCTACCCCTTTTCTTGAGGGAATTACAAATTAAGCAGACACTTTGTAAACCTCGTACACTATTACATGGAGACAATATCCAGATAATGAACTGCAGAAGAATATGGTAAACCACTCCTTGATTCACTAGGTGAACCTTTACTGCCAGGTCCTGCACTTGGGTCATAACAACCCCATGCAATGCTACAGCCTTGGGGAAGAGCAGCTGGAAAGCTGCCCAGCAGAAAAGGGCCTGGGGGTGTTGGCTGACATCCAGATGAATATGAGCCAGCAGTGTGCCCAGGTGGCCAAGAAGGCCAATGGCATCCTGGCCTGTATCAGAAATAGTGTGGCCAGCAGGAGTAGGGAAGTGACCCCCTCCCACCGTACTTGACACTGGTGAGGCCGCACCTCAAGTACCGTGTTCAGTTTTGGGCACCTCACCACAAGAAGTGTGGTGCGTGTCCAGAGAAGGACAACAAAGCTTGTGAAGCATCTGGAGAACAAGTCTTATGAGGAGTGTCTGAGGGAACTGGGGTTGTTTTAGCCTGGAGAAAAAAAGACCCAGGGGAGACCTTGTTGCTCTCTACAACTACCTGAAGGGAGGTTGTAGTGAGGTGGGGGTTGGTCTCTTCTCCTAAGTAACAAGTGATAGGGCAAGATGCAGTGGCCTCAGGTTGCACCAGGAGAGGTTTAGATGGGATATTAGGAAAAATTTCTTTACCAAAAGGGTTGTCAAGCATTGGAACAGGCTGCTCAGAGAAGTGCTGGAGTCACATCCCTGGGGGTATTTAAATATGTGTAGCTGTGGTGCTTGGGGACATGGTTGAGAGGTAGACTTGTTAGTGTTAGGTTTACAGCTGCACTCGATTATCTTAGAGGTCTTTTCCAACCAACATGATTCTGTGATTCCTCCTGGGACACCTCACCTCAACAGCCTTGCAAGTCAGCCACAGGAGCATTTTCTTCCTTTGCTAGTAAGTTACACTTTTTGGACTAAAACAGCCAATATTTAGAAGCCACTTTTTGCTTGTAGAGAGTCAAACTCGGGTGTCTGTACCTCTGCCTTTTGTCATCTGAAGGTTACAATTCTCAAACAAGCACTTTTCACATGTCTGCAAGCTTCTTAAAATACCACCTGCCTCTTGAAATACTGACTCATTTTCCCTGTTTCTGTAGGGTCCAGTAAAAGGCTCTCAGCCTCAAGTGCTTTCAAGGCAGTCTCATTCAAAGAACAGCAAAACCACAAAGAAATTCATACAGTAATGGAGAGGCCACGTAGCTTTCCCAAGACACCAAACATGCAAAAAAGCATTACAGAGAGGAAAATTTACGCTCTGGTACAGCACTGCACCAGAAATCCTGGGGAACAGAGCGCCACGGTGATGAACATGGAGCTGGATACACAAGTCTCGGCTCCCTCAATGG
Source organism: Caprimulgus europaeus (assembly GCA_907165065.1). The sequence goes on along the minus strand of OU015523.1, from coordinate 95,700,887 downwards.
AAAGGTCACCTTCACAACAGGGCATATTCAGGGAGCTGCCTGACACGGGTCCATTGACTGTGATGGCAAGGGCTGGCTGGCACCAGGAGGTCCACTAAATTCAGTTAAAAGCATGGCAATTGTTTCCATAAACTGTTGAAGCCAGCGTGCTCCTCCTGAGCTAGAACCTTGAGCACAGGTGGGGCTCTTACTGCTCAGACACAACACTGTTCCTCAAATCCAGGAGTATAACCCCACAGCCTGGTAAAGTATCACCAGCCCTAGAAAACTGTTAACTTTTTAGGTGAAGTCATACACAAACCAAACACAGATTACCCTGAAAAGAAAACTTGCTTCACAATTAAACTATCCCATTACCTACGGCATACTGTGTTCTTTAAACTTCACAGAACTATATGATATGGGAGGGGTTCTTAAAATGGTCGTTTTATGTCTCTGCTCAAAATTAGCAGTCTTTATAGTCTTCTGTTTTGTGGCATTAATAGCATATTTTTGGTTTATAAGTAACACACACGAAGAAAAGAAACAATGCTTGATTTACTGAGAACCCAACTAAAAAAAGAACAACTTAAACTCCCAGCATTTTATTTTAATGGCATCCAAAAAATACCAGTGACTGAAGCGCAAAGGACAATGCAAATAACTATTTTAAGTACTATTAACAAACATATCAGATGCACAGAACCAAGGCCTTATTGCCAAGGGGGAACAGCAACTGGATAAAAATTAACTTGCAAATGAAAGCACAGAATTTATTGCCTTGTCTTTGGCACCAAAATACCGTTTAAGAGTATTACCCTGAAGATTCATGCCAGACTAGTTAAGATGATGGCATACAGTCATGCAAATCAGCAGAGATTTGTCAGCTTCTTCCTTTGATGTATCCCTTTTTTCAAAACCTAAAGACGTGCCAAAACTAATCTTGTTTTGCTCTAGTAATTTATTTTGCTGGAAATAAATCTCATGAAGACCACAACTTATTTTACACAGTTGAATGTGATTTCCTTTTTCTAGATCTGCACATTATACACGGATAAATACTACTTTAAAACGTTACTTACAGATTGCCAAGCAAGAGACTCCATAATTCGATGTTCACAGCGTTCTAGATGTTTTATCATTTCCCTTGTTAGGCTTGGCTCCGCTTTAATAAAACTTTCAATCACCTTGTAGAAGTCAAAAGCTTTTAAATCAAATACATTGAGAATCCATGGGAAAGACAAGTTTGTTTCAGCACTGGTACCATCACTTTGTGAAGCATTTCCTGCAGGGAAGACAGACTAATATTAACAGAGTACTACATCCTTTCACTTCTGATGTTTTTTCCTTTTGGTACTTATTGAATCATTGCTAGTTCAGAAATTTCTTGTGAGCATTTTTTTTTTTTTTACTATTTATTGTACTTTATGTATTAGGACAAATGGCAATCATTATCAGTAAAGAAAAAAAACTATTTAGCACTTTAGATTCAACTTACTGACATATGTAGCCATGACAACCTCAACAGCACATGCGAGAAGAGATGTGTGGAAGATGTTATCATTCAGAAGTTTGCTAAGGAGAAAGAGAGTTATTAATACTTGTCCTAACACTAAGATAGCAGACTTCTATAACAAGTTAGGGGCACATACCTAAAATTCTGCACTGACAGACGCTCTTCCTCCTGAAACACATAAATCAAACCAAACTTGAGTATATTCTTAGTATTTGTAAATGCAATGCCAGCACTAAGCTACCAGTACTAAACTTACCGACTTTAGCATAGACTCCATTACTCTGTAATAGAGACGTACTCCAAGCTTATATCTCTGTTAAAAAAGAAATTTAAGAATGTTACAATACATTTTAACAGACTACAATGAGCAGATTCTCATCTGCCAATAGTACTGGAGAGGTCTCAAAGGCTACCAGGGTTTGTGACTACCCCAACTACATGAACACTGATTAATCAAATGTTTATGTCAATTCACAGCTAACAGGATAAAAACCAGTGCTGACAGATATGAGACCGTGGAGTACAAACTTGGTTGGATTTGTTTTCCAAATCCTTGTTGAAAGCACAGCTCGCCTACTGATTTTATAAGGAAGTGAGTCACCTTGCACAGTTCTAGGCCAAGTTACTTCAATAACTGCAAATACTTGTTTCACTAAATATATTTTGCACAGCAATTTTCCCATTCTTCATTAATGTACTTCCAACATATTTCCATCCAGTTCCTTTTATATCAAGAATAATTTGTTGAATGTTATCGTTACAGAGCTTTAGGAAAAAATATATGTCCATTCCTCAAGTAGAAAAAATATTGTTACTTTTTAGCCATTATTAATCTGCACTGAAGGAGAACATTCAATAAGTCAGATTTCACATTAGGTAGTACCAACAGAGTTCAAATGAATAGTGGTCAATGAAAATGCTAGTCACCTGTGAGCCAATTTCTGCACACCCATGTCCAACTGCTTCAGCAAATTTCTTTTTGAAGATGTGTTCAAGACTTTCCACTCTCTTCAGGATACTATCCTTAGGGTTCACTGTGCAATTCTAATAAAGTACAGGAAGGGGGGGCAGGGAAAGGAAAGGCAAGGAAAATACATTTTACTTCAAAAACGATTATTTAATCACATTAGTCCTGCTTCACTTTGTAACATCTCTCAATCATATTATCAGCATAAATAAAAGTGGAGTATTCAAAAAAGATAGAATCATTGTGTATGTTTCAATAATTTCCAGAGCTACAACTTGACATCTCACATGCAAACAGCAGTAACTAACTCAACATGTGAGTAGTACCATCCACAGTAATGTCTGTAAAGTTAGGAATAAGCTTTAGTTGCTCAGTGTGGACACAAAATAGCCTCTGTGAGTACAACCTCCTTCTCTTCTTTGTCTCTCTTTTATATTCCCTTCTTTTTCCATCTGATACATTCTGTTGGGTTTGCAGGGGAACGAAGGGACCACCTTGAGAGAGCAAAAAAAGAGCTCTTCTGGCTCCAAAGCATATCCCCTTCCCCCAGCACAGGCTGGGCCAATGAGCACTGGAGAAATTCCTCTGTGAATCCATATTTCTGAGGGGAAGGACTGTCTTGAAAAGAAGAATGTGGGGTGAACCTGGAGGAGAGGCCATTGACCTGAACAAAAGACAGCCATCGGCCTAAACAAAGAGAGAGCTTCATTGCCAAGAGGAAGGAGAAGGAGGAGGAGGACAGAGAACCTCAGACACCCAGTTCAACCCCATGGAGGAGGAGAAGGCAAAGGAGGTCCCTGCAGCCCGTGGAGGTTCAATGGTGAAGCAGATATCCACGTGTAGGCCATGGAGGACTCCACACTGGAGCCGAAAAGCTGAGCCTGAGGGCAAGTGTGACTGAATTGAGACCCCTAGAGCAGGGGGGAGAAGGTGCACTGGACCAAAGGCCCATCTGCAGCCAATGGATGTCCCCATGCCAGAGCTGGGAGCTGAGCCCAAAGAGGTCTGTGACTCCATGGGAAGCTCGCTTTGGAACACTTTGTTCCTGGACTTTCATGCCGGGAAAAACAGCAATGGGGAACTGACTGCAACCCCTATTCCCCATCTCCTGTGCCACTGGGCAGGGAAGGTAAGAGAGATTGGGAGCAAAGTGATTTGAGCCTGGGAAGAAGGGAGAGGTGGGGGGAAGGTGTTGTAAGATGTGGCTATTACATCTCACTGCGCTACTCACATGAATGGGAACAAATTAAATTTACTTTTCTTCCCCAAGTTGAGTCTGTTTTGCCCATGACCATAAGTGGTGAGTGAGCTGTCCCTGTCCTTCATTCCTAATCCCATGCCCGCTTTGTTGTGTCTCCCATCCCATCTCACCATGTGCAGGAAGGGAATGCAGGACCACATGGTCCTACTGTGGGTCAAACCTCCACATACATACATAAAGATTTAAATCTTAATATTTAGTGCAGTAACAAAATGATTTCAGAATTTAACAACACTCCAGCACACATCAGTTGGAGGTGCTTTCTAAAATGATTAAACCACCCCAATTAAAAAGTACTTCTTCAAAAATGGTTGTTAATAAAGCAGTTCCCAAAACCCGTGCATCAGATCAACATGCATACATCTTAGCTGAGTGATAATTTCAACAATTTTTCACAAATCTTTATTCTAGTCACTTACATTGAAATATGTGATGAGAGTATCTGATGGTTTATCAGTTGCTGAGTTTAAAATCAAAATCAACTGCTGAATGTTATTCATTGCAGCTCTGGAAGAATATAATAAAATGCATAATAAACATTAAGGTTGACTTGACAGTTTCCGGAAACTAAACAGCAATTCTACAAATAAAAAAAAAATTAATTCTCAACTCAATTATCAAACAACCTGCTGAAAAAAGCTATTGTACTGTATCAATCACTGTGAATTCCACTAATCTAATTAACCAAATAATCTAATTATTGTAAGGATTACAATCCATAAGTAAACAACCAAAAGAACACAAATTAAGTAATAAACACCAACAAGCACTTTTAAAAGCAATAAAATGGTGGAATTGCAAACCTTGTGTGTGAAAAGGTTAAGTTCTATCAAGCAACTCCCTAACAAAAAAAACTTCTTTGGCTTTAGTACAAAAAATAATACAAAAAACTGGTGAATGGAGATAGTTTTTATGTTTCAAATCCCCTGTTCACAAGTGTAATAAGCAAGATGTATTATAAAATATGGCAGTCAAAAAAATGTAGCTTTTTTAACAGTGATGCTTTGAAAACTCCTCATTTTTCAGAGGCAGAGCTGTCAGTATTTCTATTGGCAATGGCATGAGAATACAGAGTCTTCTCCTTCCTGGGATCTGAACCCAAAAGTCACATTAAAACTTAAATTCTTATTTCAGCTCCGGTTCCTTCTATTTTCAATAGAAAAGCTACAGTTTTTGTAATACAGATACCTACTGTATCTGTAGCTAGGTTAGACGGACCTTAAACATAAAATCTTAAATTTTAAAGTATTATGGATGGGGAAAAGGATGTGGACAGTGAAGAATTTTTTCAGTGTTCTCAAGAAATACAAACAATATATTCTTAAAAAGTAGAACAAAATGATTTATTGTTTAGATGAAAAGTAGATAAAAAATACAAATAACATTTTATTAATTGGGATATACTGAAGAACTGAGTATGCCTCCATATATGAACTTATGGACATTATTTTACATGTACCAAGTAAAACAAAACACTGACATCAAAACTATTTGTATCTCTACTTAAATGCCTAGAATTTTCTTGCTAAAAATGGATCAAAACCCACAATATCCATTGATTCATATCCAATGTCTTAGAACAGAAAACTACTAAAGCTAACACAAATAACAACAGTATTTCAGTAAAGCTACAATAATTTAAATAATTCAGAATACTTTGAGGACAAGTGCATAGGATCCTGTTTATTCCACAGGACAAAGTTAAATGCCTTGTTAGGGTGAGTGCATATATCTCTGAAGAAAGCATTTTTCAGTTTCTTTTCTAGAACTGAAATCCTAATGACAAGTGTTTTTCACAACATTCAGAAAGACCATTATTTTAAGATAACAGAACATGGCCTCTTCTCAAATAGCATGTATTATCTAGGAGGTGACTGAAATATCTATAGAGGGGAAAATAAGAACAATAACGATCCTGTCAGAGCACAAGCAAATATGTGCACGAGCCAGCATCTGAACAGCCCACATTTCCAACTTGTGACAGTATCACATATTGTTCTGCCTTTATTTTTTGCACATACATACAGAACTATATATATCCAAGTATGTCCATAAGTACTAATGGCATTTTTTAAAACATATTTCAAGTCATGTATTAAGCAATAGCATAAGTTTCTATTCTTTTAGAAAGGTTACTGTATTAATTTCTCTCTTAACATCTAAGAAACAATTTGATTCTTTTAGTGGTATTATTATTTTCTGAAATTTTCATTGTGGTTTTTGTTTTTTGATTTTTTTTGTTTGTTTTAAATTTCTGTGCTATTTAACCTTAATTTGGCTCACACTACTCAAAAAAAAAAACTAAGTGGAGAAAGAAGAAAGATATGTTCAGTCATTACAATTGTAATAGTGCAAAGATGTATTTTTCTTTAATCTACTTTTTAGAAAGCTTTGATAAAATCACTTCTACCAAAACTCTACTAGTTATAAGGAAAAGTATAAGGACAGTGGAAAAAACTAAAATGAAAACACACAATCCATTCTCATCATGCTCTGAACTAGTACTTCCACCTGTTTTATCTACTGCTTTCTATATAAGTCACCAGATACAAATCCACTGATGAAAATTATTAGATTCACATTAATTTTAGGGGGCTTTAAAGCAGATCCTAAGTGTCTGGGTCCAAAGAGAAAATATGAGAAAAAATACTCAAAATAATAACTACGGTGCTTTCAACAAACCTTGTAAGGGGTTCTACTAAATGCAGGCAGAGTTAATGACACACTTTCCACTCTGTGCTGGTGAGGAAGCGTTTACTGCCATCTACTGACAGAGCTCTCTGGCTTTATGGAAAACAGTTACTACAGCCCAAATCACTGCTGGTAAATAAGCCTTCAACTTGAATTGTCATGAACAGCATCAGTTTCAGAAAACACCAAGAAAAGCCCAAGTGTGGATGGAGAGAATCTAAATACCGCACTAGAATTCCTCTCAAGATCCAAGCTGGTTTAGCACATTTCAAATTTTTAGCAATGCAAATACTTGGTACTCCCAGACTTTCTTAATAAGAATTCCATGTCAAGAATTTTAGTGATGCATCTTTCACAGTGTTAGAGAGCTTTAATTCCAGTATAATTTAAAGGGTTAATAGCTAGCTATATTTGCCAAAAATTGAATTTGTTGTGAATTACTTTAATAGAATCATAGAATGGTTTGGGCTGGAAGGGATCTTAAAGATCATCTAGCTCCAACCCCCCTGCCATCAGCAGGGACACCTTCCACTAGACCAGGTTGCTCAAAGCCTCATCCAACCTGGCCTTGAACACTTCCAGGGAGGGGGCATCCACAGCTTCCCTGGGCAACCTGTTCCAGTGTCTGACCACCCTCACAGGAAAGAATTTCTTCCCAATATCTAATCTAAATCTACCCTCTTCCAGTTTAAAGCCATTTCCCCTTGTTCTATCACTACCTGCCCTCATAAAAAGTCCCTCCCCAGCTTTCTTGTAGCCCCTTCAGGTACTGGAAGGCCACTAGAAGGTCTCCTATAAGCCTTCTCTTCTCCAGGCTGAACAGCCCTAACTCTCTTAGCCTGTCCTCATAGGAGAGGTGCTCCAGCCCTCGGATCATCCTCGTGGTCCTCCTCTGGACTTGCTTCAATAGGTCCATGTCCTTCTTATGCTGGGGGCTCCAGAACTGGACACAGTAACACAGTACTCCAAGTGGGGTCTCATGAGAGCTGAGTAGAGGGGACAAATCACCTCCCTGAACCTGCTGCCCACACTTCTCTTGATGCAGCCCAAGATAGGGTTGGCCTTCTGAGCTGCAAGCACGCACTGCCAGCTCACGTTGAGCTTCTCATCCAGCAGTACCTCTAAGTCTTTCTCCTCAAGGCTGCTCTTGATCCATTCTCCATGCAGCCTGTATTTGTGCTTGGGATTGCCCCAACCCAACTGCAGGACCTTGCATTGGGCCTTGTTGAACTTCAGGAAGTTTGGACAGACCCACCTCTCTAAGTCTGTCACGGTTCATCTGGATGGCGTCCCATCCCTCCAGTGTGTTGATCAAACCACACAGCTTGGTGTCATCAGCAAACTTCCTGAGGGTCCACTCAATCCCACAGTCCATGTCACTGACGAAGATGTTAAACAGCACCAGTCCCAATACCAACCTGAGGGACGCCACGTGTCACCAGTCCCTACCTGGACATCAAGCTATTGACAACTCTTTAAGTGTGCCCATCCAGCCCATTCCTTATCCACAGAGTGGTCCATCTTTCTAGTCCATGCCTCTCCAACTCAGAGACAAGGATGTCATGCAGGACAGTGTCAAACGTCTTGCACAAGTCCAGGCAGACGACATCAGTTGCTCTTCCCTTACCCACCAATGCTGTAACCCCAGCATAGAAGGCCACCAAACTGGTCAGGCATGACCTGCCCTTGGTTCAGGCCATGTTGGCTGTCATCAATCACCTCCTCATTTCCAATGTGCCTTAGTGTAGTTTCCAGGCAGATCTACTCTGTGCCAGGCACAGATATTAGACTGAACCGTCTGTAGTTCCCCAGGTCTTCCTTGTTTCTCTTTTTAAAAATTGGGGTTATGTTCCCCCTTTTTCAGCCTGTGGGAACTTCACCAGATTGCCAGGACTTCTCAAATGTGATGGATAATGGCTTGACAACTTCATCCACCAATTCTCTCAGGAACTGTGGATTCATCTCATCAGGTCCCATGGACTTGTGCACCTTCAGGTTCCTTAGGTGGTCTCAAACCTGATCTTCTCCCACAGTGGGCAGCTCTTTATTCTCCCAGTCCCTTCCTCTGCCTTCTGCAACTTGCGGGGTGTGGCTCAAGCACTTCTTGGTGACGACTGAGGCAAAGTAGTCATTGAATACCTCAGCCTTCTCCATATCCCAGGTGACCAGGGCCCCTGTTTCCTTCTGGAGGGGGCCTACATTTTTCCTAGTCTTCCTTTTATCTCCAACATACCTATAAAAGCTTTTCTTGTGGGCCTCCTTGACATCCCTGGCCAGATTTAATTCTGTCAGTGTTTCGCTTTTCTATCCTAATCCCTGGCTGCTCAAACAATTTCCCTGTATTCCTCCTGCCAGGCTACCTGTCCTTGCTTCCACCCTGTGTAGGCTTCCTTTTTGTCTTTGAGTTTGTCCAGGAGCTCCTTGTTCATCCATGCAGGCCTCCTGGTGTTTTGGGGTTTTTTTTGTTTTTGCATTTGTTTTGGTTTATAAAAAAGCTTTCTTGTTAAATACACATCATGTTACAGATGATATTCCTGATACCAGACATTCAGCCTGGGAACTGAAAGGCAAACTGATGCCTTTATGGCTAAAAAGGCATCACTTCCAGTTAAATATTTGAAGTGTAAGAGTAGAAGGGATCACCAAGGCAATCAATTAAAGACTTGCACAGTCACAGGTGATTAAAAATTCTTTCACATCTATTTATCTCAGCTGTATGCGTCCTTCCATTATTTTTATGAAGGAACTTTTCAGAACCTTGCTGCTGTGTTGGCTAGAAAACAATTAGTTTCTGCAGATGGCATTTAGCAGATTTATAGTGGATGCACAAGCCCAGAGTCTAATTCATTCTTCCACAAGCATATAAACAATGCAGAAGTATTTTTAATAAAAGCAAAAATATTTTTCCCATTTGAGAAAACTGAGGTAATAATTAAGGGTACAATATTTTAACTTCTCTCATCTCTACAGTATGTTAAAATGAAAGGCATTTATACAGCAAGCATGGAACAAGAACTTCACTGTCTGATTTTATTAAACCTGACACCTTAATAATGACTGCCTGTGTGAACACTTCTCTGTCAACATAGCACATTGCATTGCAGTGACACACTGCAGCTGGTTGATTCTTGAGTGTCCAGGAATTTCTAAGCACCATCAGGCAAAAACATACTCATTTTGTCAAAAAAAACTATGTGGCACAAGGGAGAAGTGGTACATGCAAATCTCCTTTCTTTTTGTTAACTGAATTCAGGCTTGCAGTTTTTCTGTATTTGTTTGTAGATCAAACTATCTTCAACTAATATCACATTTCTACCACATCTGTCCATTTTCCTGATAGACCAAAATACGTTGGCACTCCAAAATATTAATCTTCCCAATACAGGGAAAAAAGAAAAAATGTTGGTACTCTGAAATGTTAATATTTCCATACAGAAAAAAATACTAAGAAAAAAAAGACCATGGGAGAAGAAATGTGTGGGCATATACAAGTTGGTATCAGGAAAGGAAGCCAGAAGATACAGAGAGGAGTAAAGATGGTAAAGGAAGTTGTAAGTATAGCAGATAAAAGTACTACCATGGAAATATAAAGTTGCATTTTTACAAGAACAAATACAGTCATCTATTTTACAGACATGTTGCACTTCTTGGACAACTCAGTGAAAAGCTTTCTCTGTTTTCCAACAACTTCACCAGGAACTGAGGGCACCCAGTATCCCCCAGTACATGCTCACTGTTCATTAGTGACCAGAACTACAGTCCGTTTTATGAAAGAAAAAACAAAACCAAATGGTTGCTTTAAAATTAAAACAACTCCCTTAAATACAAATATTTCTAGTTAGGTTATTACACAAAAAAACACAGCTTAAAAAAGAACCCCTCATACCGAACAGGAGTCTGTGGCAGTATAACATTAAGTTCCTCATCTGGATTGGTTTTTAGTGGTGTCCTCTCCAACTGTGAGCTACAGAAATGGAAAACAAACTTATGAAGAACTAATGTAACTTTGTAAAAAAGAATGATTTCTAGAAAGACTTATTAATCTGAAGAGAAAGCCATGGAACAGATTTTTAGAAGATCTACATATCCTACCACCCCAGTTGTTAGAATAATGTAATTTAAATTCCCAAGCAGATCTGCTTTGAGCAAGATGTTGGACAATATGACCTCTGAAGTTCCCTTCCAAGTTTGGGGTTTTTTAATTTATTTTTTTTTTCTAGAATTCTATTTATGAACAGCTTAGTTTATACATAGAGTTGGTATTAGCTCCATTTTAATGCAATTTTAAATGAAAGTATTTTTCTAGCATAAAGTCACAGACTTGCATTGTGAGCTCACATCAAGTTAAGGAAATAAATGCAGATTTGTCAGGAACCACTGAAATTCAAGAACATGACAAAAAAAATCAAATAGGATCACAGAATGGTTTGGGTTGGAAAGGACCTCTAAAGCTCATTTAGTCCAACCCCCTGCAGTAAGCAGGGATATTTTTTACTAGACTAGGTTATTCAGAGCCCCGTCCAGCCTGACTTTGAACATTTCCAGGAATGGGGCATCTACCACCTCTCTGGAAAACCTGTTCCAGGGTTTCAACACCCTCACTGTAAAAAATTCCTTCCTTTATCTACCTTAAATCTACAATCTTTTAGTTTAAAACCATCACCCCTCGTCCTATCACTACAAGCCCTGCTAAAAAGTGTGTCCTTATCTTTCTTATAAGCCCCCTTTAAGTACTGAAAGGGCACAATAAGGTCTTCCTGGAGCATTCTCTTCTCCAGGCTGAACAACCTCAACTCTTTCAGCTTTTCTTCACAAGAGAGGTGTTCCATCCCTCTGATAACTGTTGTGGCCCCCTCCTTTGGACCCACTCCAACAGGTCCATGACATTTGTATTTCTGAAGAGTACCAGGGAATGTGCCTGGCCACTGATACTCAACTGTTTATTCTGCTAAACTATCTGTGGCACATTTCCCTCCCATGCAAACTACCATTCCCCAAATAATTTGTAGGTATAGGTCAGAAGTCAGAATGAGCTGAGGATCACACTCAGCAGGCAACTCCCAAACGTCAGCATCTGGTATTAGGAAGGGGGAGTTGGACAGTGAGGACCCAAGCCATTCCATGCCACCTGGCCCCAGAGCTCTAACACCACCTTGGGCATATCCAAACAACTAGCATGACATGGCCTCGGTCTCCTCCTCACAATTCCTCAACTTCCGCTGGACAACACAGACTTGCACAGAGTAAGAATTAGAATAGAGCTTCAAAATAATTTTAGGTAAAGTCACAGTCATATGTTTTCTAATTATTTAAGCGATAATATAAAGCAAGGCTGGTGATGCCAGAAATACCATAGCTGAACTACAAACCTAAGAGGTCAACATGATACAGAGATCTCCATTTATAACGTGATGGGAGGAAAACATTGCAAGTTCACATTTTCTAATATAAAATGAAAGCAGTAAATTGAAATATTACCATGCTATGACATCAGGCTGTAGAGTTTCATCATGATCCAGAAATAATCTTGCATCTATATCTTTGTTTTTGAGATAGAGCTCATCATACTGTTTTGAGAGAACCTCAACCTCAAAAAAAACATTGAAAAAACTCAACTTTATTTTATAGGAACAAGTTTGACGATTTACTGAATATAAGCTAGTTCTACTTCATTAATACAATGCTGAAACGCTAAGAGAATGACCTTGGAGCTCACAAAGTCATTTCTTACACAAGAACTGAAAAATACCCAGAGGAAATTATCTTTCCCACATACAAACAAAGATAATCTTTTATAAGAGAAAACAATCCAAGACCATAAAAATTTTTGGAAGAAATTTAGGTCTTTACACTGTAAAAGAGCTAAAAATAGATAGAGTGGGAGACACAGACCTGCAAATCCAACTAACATTTCCAGGCTTTTAAATATTTCCTTCCAGAAAAAAAGTGTCTCCAGCAGCAGGAAATTTAAAGTGATTGTCCTTAGAACAGTTGTTGGACAATTAGCTCAGTCCCTGTCTCTGCTGGTTTAGAAATGAAGGCCAAGACTCAAACTCAAACCTTCTTGTACTGGGTATATGAAGAGTTGCCCCATTTCATATTAATATTTTTACTGGTGTAGTTATTAAGAGACATACCAATTTCTACAAAAACATAAACCCTTATTTCATAATCACATTGTTGTTGGTTTTTGTTTTTTTTTAATTCCTGTTAAAATTTTTTTAGTTGATTAGATCCCATATTGAAATGACTTAATTTTGTGTGGAAAAGTTTATTTGTGGGGTTTTTTTTATGTTGAGGGACAAACATTAAGTCTGGAATTTTTTTTATCAGAGTCAGATACTGGCCTCCACTTCAAATCTGCTGCTGTGCTCCTGCAGAAGTAGGCAATCACCTCAGTTATGTGTTCTCTGAGCACTTAAGCTCAGATTTAAATACTAAATGCTGCTGTGCTATGGCAAATTCCTGCTAGAAAAACAGGTAATGGTGCATTTGAACCCAAATTAGACACCTCCCAGTCCCAAGAAAAAAGCAAGCTGCAAATACCTCCCACACAGCTTTGTTCTTCATCCTCTTTTACATTTGCCAGATGAATTTGTTCCAAACTCTCATGGTTAAAACTTTGAGATTAGGACTACTAATCAAAGCTTGTCTTTCAATTTCTATTATAACTATTCTTTTATTTTAAAAGTTCATTATCTTCTCATTTTTCATTTTTTTTTTGTCTAAAATATTTCCGTTTTTCATAAACTTCTACAAAACTCAGATTCCCACTGCAAAAAATAGTGGCTCATAAGACAAAATGATTGCACTGGGCTAACTGGGAAGTAACCATCAGCCAAAAATGAGACTTCAGAATCAATCTATTAATCAGTTCATAAAGCCATTGACCATTAAACACACAATGAAGACAAATGAAATATCAGTATTAAGCCTCAATAGCTTTTCTTGGTTTAGAAACAAGATTAAAATTTATCAAAAGCTCAGTGTATTTTAATGAAAATGAAAGTCAATTTAAATGTCCCATATTATTAGCTATTGTACTGATGATCTCAGCTATGACTGACAGTTACATCTATGAACTGACTACCTCCGAAATATAGCTGTAACCCTTCTGCTTTGTTTTAGAGCATCCCCTCAGGCAGTTAAGTCTCAAGAACAAGGATCGTGTGACTGGATTTTTCTTCAAATACATCATTTTATAGATTTTTCACCAGCAGAATCTTAGACTAGTAATTTTGATACTATGCTTAAATTGAGCAGCTTTGGATAAGAACTCTCACTGACTTGAGAATAAGCTGTATAATGACCTTTGCCTGGAAGTTCATACGGGGCTTCCCAACTATATACATGCATAAATTAAAATGTCTAAACAGACTGCTAAAATTCTGAAATTAATTTTGGAAATTTTGTATTTTGTCCCCTACCCAATACACTATGAAACTGAATACAACATATACTTGGCTGAATCTTGCAGAACTTCAGTCTGATAAACTTCAGAGCTGCTTATTTTCAGGTTACCACATCTATTGGTGACACACAGTTAAACCTACTCTTTTAAGAATGATGGATGTAAATACATTGCCAGAAGTTACCTTCTAAGGTGCACCCTTGCATGCAACTGCATAGAGGGAGTCTGCTGCATCCAGGCTACAACTTGTTAAGATGAAAGTAATTCTGCACAGACACAGCAGTCCAAATTCTGCTAGTTGTGAAATTGAGCCTAATCTTTTTTGATATCTCTCCAACATGACTACAGTACCATGCCTCAATTATATTTAAATTGTGTAATTTAAGACTGTATGCATTTATAGACTGACTTTAAGAGACTTGATGTTGTAATAGTTGTATTTTAGATTAATAGCCTCACTAAGATTATGGATATGCAACTCTTATGCTATGTTTTGCTTTGAGCCTCTGGAAATTCCTTTATTAAATTCAAATGTAAAAGCTAAATATACATCATGAATACTGGAATCCCTGCTAAGCCACATTTCTGAAAAACACCACATTTTGCTAGATGATTTTAGAAAAAAAAATATTAGAACTTCACTAACATGTAAAAGGAATTTTAAGCGATTTGTCATGAAGTAAAGCTATGTTGTTGAACTGTCTTAAATTACCTCTGGTAGTCCATTTGAAGCAACAATACCAACAGAATTCAAGAAAGGAATAAAGCTTGTGAAATACACATTTTTGACCTAAAAAAAAGAAAAAAGATAACATTAGCAACATACAGAGGCAGGCATGCATACACTGCTTTCACATCTTTAACAAGAAACTAAATGAGTCACTTCTGTAAAGCAGCGTTTTGTTTTCCATAAAGTAAAAATGAAATTGCCTGCATATCCAAAATGCAGCGATACGTAAGCACGCAGCACATAATCCATTGTTGGAACATTAAATGACTAAAAGGGGAAAGAACTGCACTCTTCCCAACCTTCTTGTATTGCTATCTCCATCATCTGCCTGGATATTAAAAAAAAAAAAATAAAAAAATCAGTCCTTTTTACACAGGAATAGATTTACCTATGAAGAAGGGGAATCGGGTCTTTAAGATCCCACACAGAAGCAAATGTGCTTGTGTACATTTTCTCATTAAGGGATGCAGCCGTGAAACCCCATCACAACAGCTCTGTGTCCTCACACTAACTTCATCCTGCATTCTTCTCAGTTCAATTTCCCTGGTGAAATTATGACCCCTACCAAAAGGCTTGGTTTATGATGGGGGTTTTTGGTTAGTTTGTTTTGGTTTTTTTTAAACTATCAACTAGAGAAATTATAGAAAGGTATAATACCTTCATTACTGAACCTGAGGGGCAGTGAAGCAAGCACAACTATTGAGATTTAAAAAGACTATTTAAATAAACACTTATTTCAGATAGAGTTTAGAACATTATCTAACAGACTTTAAAACACAGGCATTACCTCATCTAAATTACAATCATGCTCTTTACAAAGGACTTCAATAACTTTTGTGTCGGTATCAATTTGCTTTGAAGTGCGTGTACTCCTGTTCTGGCCTCTTCTTGGAGTTCGAGCTGAACCATTAACAGTCACTGCAGTCACAGCAGACTCTGGAAAAATAGTCAGAACCACCACAAGGTTAGAATCTTCTTAAGAAATAAGATATTTAAATTTTTAAACCTAAAGAGGTTTAAATTTTTATATTATTTTTCAAGTCCTCCTCTTAAATATTTCCCTTTTCTTCTGTTCAGTTGGGTGAAAAAACACAGTTACAGGCAACATACACAAACAGAAAGCAAATTTTTCAAATTCCTGTATCAGTATTTGGACGTTTTGCTTTTAAAAAGATATTCACCACAATGCAACAGCACTTTCTGTAAGTAGCTTTGAATAAGCATCTGTTTTGCAAATCAAGAAAGTGTTACCTTTTTACAGATGAATAACCATTTTTTCTATTTTCACAGAATTATGAAACAAGGAGCTGAAAGAGTAACTTCACGCTATGTGTCTGAAGGTTAATGAAGTCACACACAAGGTTTACGTGTTGGTGGGAACCTGGAATATGGTTCTGCAGGGAATTCCTCCTTTCCCCAGACACTTCCAGGCAAACAGGTACGAAAAAAGCTAGTTCAACTTAAAGGCGATATCAAAACACCTTAAATCAGTGAGGTAAAAATTTTTAATTTTGTTAAGCTCAAAGTAGACAGCTCCAATATTGACAACCTGAAATAGGTGAATTATATTAATAACATATATTAATAGCATTAAATATTGTCAGTTTAAAATTGATACTCTAATCAGGATGCTGTTCTCACTTGTGACTTCATTAGTACCTGATAACTGTTCTGAGAAAATCTGACAAACTACACTGCTCGGGTGGTTGCACTTTAATCCCCCCTTAGTCAGATCATAAAGCTTGGCATCATTTAGCACAGCATGAAGCCTCCTGGTCGCAAGGGTTTAACCAATACACTGTCTTATTTGTTAAAAGAATGAAGCACTGTGTAACAGTTCAGACAGCACGTGCATGTATGACACAGTTAAAAGCTAGAAATCTAATGCTTTATGCTTGTGACACTGATACCTGTATTTGCAATTTAGTCTGAAGCAGCAGCATTTCTTTTCAAGAAACAATGCACAGAACCAAACTGTTACTAATAATGAGCTCCTAGTCTTTATAGGTTCACTAAAAAAGATAAATCATGGTGAACAGAGCTGAAAACCAGGTGGTTTCAATTTAGTGTTCTTGAAAAAGATGTCCATTTAAGCCAACTATGGCTTTATAACACCTGAAATAAGAAGTAGCATATGTCTATCCTACTACAACTGACAGATTTAAATACAGAATAGGACTGGCGGAGGGCAGGGATTCGCTTGCCACAAGCCCATCCTTTCCCACCCTTTATTTATACCGGCATCAGAATAAAAGCAAGTAAGTTTTGGAATTAAAAAAAAAAAAAAACAGGTTATTTGTTCTTATGTGCAACAAATAATTACTAGGTCAAATAAATATCTTCCAGAACATGGAATTTAAAGAATATAGCAGGGAATACATCACACTATAACCCAGGTGGTTATTTAGTTGTGAAACAAAGAAATAAAGCAACTACATTCAGACTATAAATGCTAGTGTCAAATCCAAACCCAGCAGAGGATAAACCTAGTTAGTATCAAAAAATTGTTTGCTACACAGGGTGGCTCCAAATACTTTAGTATACCATTTCTGTAGCTTGAAGAATAAATTATTCAAAAAACCAGTATGCTGTCTTAAAGGTAGAGTGAACACTTGCTTTCTGTGCCTTTTAAGTGAGATTTTCCAGGTTTTAAGTATAAAATGTTAATGCTGAACAGAAGTTGCTATAGTGAAGACCCATTATATTTTTACATAAAACAAAGAAAAGACACTTGCTAGTAACAAAAAGGATGTAATAAAAGCAAAGCTATCTACATTTTACCTCTACCATTTTATTCCAAGCTACCACTGCAATTAGGTTTTCTCTACGCTTTCTTTTAAATATCTGTATATTCCAGTACCTTTATACATTTCTGTTCTCATCATACTGTTGTATGTCAATGAAATAAGAGTCACAGCACCACATTTTCCTTTTGTAACTCAAAGCAAACATAAATAATAGTTCTCAGTCATCATCTAAGCAAAACTTGATTATTTTTTTTTTTTTTTTAAACCAAAACTGCTGTTTTAACAAGTCCCTGAACAACTTGTATGGGCAGAGGACATAGCAAATGAATGGCAGGAATATAGATATATATATTTATACACAAAAGACCTATTAAATGCACTGCCACACTCAGATAATTTAATTCAAGTTCACTATCATCTAAACTAAAATTAAACAATAAAAAATCCATTTTAATATGCTTCAGAAGTTTTACTATGTTAATTATGAATGTTAGCATGACTCTTAATAGAAATTTAACCAATTTACTTTCTACTTCAGTGAACAAAAAACTAAAATCCTTACTGTATGGTTCCTTGAGCATAGCAGGAGGTGACAGTTTGATAAAATAATCTAAGACACACAGCAACAACTGGAAAGAAATCACCAGGTCATCTTCCACTTGCAACACTTTACCTGAAAACATTTAAAAAGGTAAAGAAAACCTTTGTGAGATGTTTGACTTAATTTTAGAAATAATTTTGAAAAAATATATATATTTGTAAGTTCATTTAATAAAACACTACAATTAGAATTCAGAAAGCATCATACAGGATGCTAGTGTTCTTTAAAGGCTATTGATTTTAAAACTCAAGGTTCTTAAGAGGTTTGTTGCTTTAGAGACAGAATACATATAAATATGCTATTTTACCCACATAACCCTCTTATTTCTATGCAATTCTTCCTCATTTTCTTTTTTGTGGTCTTAGGCAAGCTTTGTGAAAGCTGCTAAGTATCCAGAAAGCAGAAATGGCTAGTATATAGTAAAGAGAAATTCAAAACATGCTATCATGCTGTATGCTTAGCCTGTCAAATTTATATGAAATTACTTCAGTCACACAAACATCAGCTCTAAGATTACTTTTAAAACTGCTTTATTCCAGCTGCTCCCGAATTATGATTCATATGTAGGAGAAGATCTATTGGGCCATTCCAAGACAGCATGTATCACCACAAAAAGTCTGGAAAGCCAACAGCAATTTGGAACAACTACAAACCACTACTTGTTCTCTACTTATATGAGCAATTTTGTATTATTTTCTATCAAAATTAGCAAGCATCACCCAGGCTCTCTTGTTACTTCAGTTATTTTTTGGTAAATTTTAGCTTTCCTTATTCTTAATTAAAAGGCAGGGTTAGAAAAATTGTGGACTTTGGTTTATGCTTATGCTTGAAAAATTCTAGTGAAAAAGCTCCATGAAACTCAGGTGATACAAGGCCGATTTTGACGGCAGAGATGTAAACACTTCACTGATAACACAGACCTGGACTAAGCAGCAAATAAAATACACAATTTATTCCTTTTTGAAGAAGTACCACAATGAGACAGGACTCCAACAAGTACTATAATAATTTCATCACTCAGCTTTAACTTCTGCCTTTTCAAGAAAGAATCGTAGCATTCAAAGGCCATCATTCAGGGACTTAATATCTTATAATAGTATGTTATAATTAAATTTATTTTAATTATTTATTTTATATCTATTTATAATATCCATATAAGCCTATTTTTAAAAATGTGCCAGTCTTTTCAGGTAATCATACATTATTAAAATACTGGCAGACAATAAAGCATCTCAAAATAGACTCAAATACAGAATACCAGCTTTTAAAGTAAATACATCTTAGAAAGCTTAAAAAAAACAATATATATATATTTATATACAGGAAGAAATATCTATTGCAAGAATAGCCAAATTGCATAAAAAGAAATACTACTGAGTAGTTACAAAAGCCATGCAATCATGGGTATTGTATTACAGGTATTTGTACTCATAGTGGACATGTTAAACAAAACCATAAACTCACTTCAACGGTATTAATTAATATAACTGTCTTTTAATCAAAACTCACCTTTTGCCAGCAAAAAAGTAATCCAGTAATTTTTTAGGACTAATACAGAACTGAGTTCAGCAGAAATCCTGTAGAGACAAAAATAAAGACTGCATTAACAGCTCTGCAATAATTTAAACTATAATTTCTGTAAATACGCTTCTATATATGCAGCAATTTAAGACAACATGCAACATTTCCCACACAGTTAGGTTTATTAATTATCTCATTCCATTTTCTACATAATTATGATTACATATTTGAAAAAAATTAAGTCTCTAAAGCCATTCAAGAATCAGGAAATATCTGTATCATCCTTGGAAAAGAAAGTGAATGTAGATAATTCACTTAACTGTTACAAGCTGTTTTCTCTCTTGTGCCTTTGACTAATGCCCTATTCTTCAGTCACAGCATGAACTCAAACTCATTTGGGAGTTGCTAAGGCATCTTTTCATCCACTCATTTGTTGCTATGATTAGGAAGCTCACTCTCCAAATGTTCGTTTCCACCATGCCGAGACACCCGCCATTGGGTGGCGATCCTTCATGGAGGAAAGTGATCAAACATGTATCACTTCTGTGGCTCTCATCATCTCACTGAATTTCAAAGTCCCCACTAAATCTAAATTAAACATATGACATACTATCACTTAAGTCAAACTTAATAGGTTAAAAGATAAAAAGCTGACACGTTTTACATCTTATCTTGACAAACACAATTTAGGAAAGTCAAACTTACTCACTACTGGGTTGTTCCAGATAAATAAGGCCACAAGTCCTAGAAAATAAAAACAAATTCTTACTTTTAAACACTTTTCTGAAAGCAAACTATTCAATGTCTTTGACTTCAATATATTAAAAAATACATCAGTTCACAAAACGTTAGAGTCTAAAAAAATGCTGACTCTTGGAGAGCAGATTACCAACAGATCAACTACAGCCCTGCCAGAGCTGAAATAATGCTGTTGCTTGCGTGCTTATGTCAAAGCTTAAACAGCAAAACAATGTTAATTTGGTATAATAAAATTTGTTATTGTTTAATTCCAGAAAGACAAGATCTGTATGTACATTGTTACTCAGTGGCTTGTAAAACACAGCAAAGTATGTGCTACAGCTGTGCAGAACACTCTATAAAAGGGCATTTTAGAACCTTTACTATTTCTGGAGTGTCGCTGCAAGCCTTGTAGTGTAATGTTGCTTCCTAATTATTCTAGGTACATGTCATTTCAAGAAACAAATTCCATTTATTAAAAAAAGAAAACTACAAGAAAAAGAAAGGTCTTTCAAATCTTGTTTGAAATAAATTGTTACTGCAATTTAAGTTTCAAAAAAGTAAGCAAGCGAAGAAGAGTTAGAAGAGGGACAAAAACTAAAACAGGCCAGTGTAAGTCTGCAATGACACTTTTATAGCCCAGAAAAGGCTTGCAATTAGTAGAAACATATTATTTACAACTTTCATAGAACTTAATAGCTCTAAGGCAACTATAAACTTTACAAAAATACTGTGATACACACATTACACAGAATGACACTAAGTGTGTTTGATTGGACTCTGAAAAGACAAATAAAACTTATATCACATTTATGCCTTGACTCTATAAAGTACCATAGGTTGACCTGCTACCCCTTTCAAGGGTCATTTAAGGGATATTTGAGAGCCTTTTCTGGTTTGGGAACCAAAATGTTACAGTGACTCAAATTCCTGTAGGCGAAAAACAGCACAGCATTCTGAAGCAATGGTATCAAATAATACAAGCATCATGGAATGATGCATCAATGTTTAATAACATTAAATAGTTTTCTACTGGTATATGCTATAGAGAATTTCACAGACTGATTAAGAATTGCCTCAGAGGATATCAGATCTCAATACAAACCTGTGCTAGCACATATCTTGTAAAAGGATCTAAAGCATTTATCATCCCTGTCTTCACACTAAAGCACACAGTGCAGCAACTTATTCAGCTTGGAGGAACAGCAACTCAAAAAAGTATCCATTTGAGGATTTCCTGATTTTCAAGTTACACACAGAAAGCTCTCAGCACTCTGCCATAAGCACATTCAATTTATGCTGTACAGAGAGAATGCCTCTTGATTTTCATTTTATGGTCAGCTATACCACTTGGGAAGGTTTACCTTGATTACATGTGAGAACTGCTAATAGAGCAGGGTCTGCAACACCCTTAGACACTGGAACAAACATCTTTCAGTTACAGATGTGGGAGAGAAACTATCTTATTTATGTTTGTTTTTTTTTATTTTCCAGAGTTCCTTAGAAATAAAATCTTGGATAAAGATTGGGGGAGGGGTGGCCAAGTAGAAATGGAAAGCCCATTAAATAAAAACATATTAGGTAGCAGAACAATTCTTTTTATATCCATAAAAAGCTTAACAAAGGGACTAGAATCACTTGGCATGCTACTCTTACTATTTTTTGTACTGCAACAAGGGAATTGTGTAACAAAACACTAATAGTTGTGGAGTAAAATGTAAGATCTGTTTATTCAATGCATGTAAACAGTTACATTTCACTGTTTTGTAAATATTAGAGCATTGAGTTTAAATGGGCTCTTCTAATATACAGCTTGAGAAATCTAAATACTTAGATGTTGACAGCCATAAAGAATTCATAATTTCAAAATGAAAAACATACTACCTTTCAAACTTGTGGTATAGTGCAAGTAATACATCATATTTCTTTTTCAGCCTTGATACAGTGCTATCAACTTTAGTGCTTACAGTATCCATGTTAACATCCACCTCTTTCAGAAACTGAAAAAATGTGCATGCACTGAAAAAAAGGAAAAAGATGACAGATCATCATAACTCTGAGAATGAGTATTCTGAAATAGCTCTTAAAGAAAAAAAACAAACAAACAAAAAACAACCCTTACCAAAACCCATTGTCTTACTTCACCAGCCAGCATATTCTTACTACAACTAGCAGTGACCAAGAACCTGGCCTTGGGAAATACCACTTGTTTACCTCAAGTCCCACCTTCACATTTTCCAGATGTAGGGATACCATTCTAGGTAGTAGGGGCATTTTGGAATATGGGCTCTGCTACCAAAAGAGAATTTTCTTGGCTAGCACAGATACTAACTTTGGAAGTTCGAATTTGATAAGTAGACACATCTTTCTTCCTTGCTCTGCCAGTAAAACCACAAATATCCATCTCTTCTACCTAAAACTTAGAAGGGTTCCTACTTCTCTAAGAACATAAACCTTGGCTCCATCCATGCTAAAGACAGACCTAGGAATAAAAATTGAGATGAATGTATTGAATTATACAGAATTTCAAGTCTTGCAACAGGTACTGGGGACAAGGACATCCCCACCCTTAGGAAATACTATCCATGCAATATTATGGCCATAATATTTGGGTACCTTTGGGCACCTTCACCAAAATGAGTATATTGCTAAAAATTAATGAGGAGGAATCTATCAAATATATTCATCTATTTCAACTGTATCAAATATATTTTGATCTTTTATCAGAATATAGTATTCTGAGAGATTTTTTTGATCTTTGTCCGATTAAAAAAAACAGACTATAAAACCAGTCAGAAACTCCTTTAGGAATTATTTTATCATGGAATGAAAAAATCTTTCCAATATGTCTGTGTGGCTCTAGAGGATAAGATGACTGTTAGAAACTTCTGGCAGTTTGACCTTATAGCCAACAAAAAGCCCAGGGCTAACAAGCAATTGAGTATTGCTAAAATTGAAATCAGCAGAATAATAGCTCACTCCTGGAAACCCTAAGGGAAAAAGTCTCTTTCAGTTCGCAGCACAAGTTGGTCTGTACTCAGATGGAACATGCTGAGCATCACTGCACAAATGCAATTGGATTTCAGCCACACAGTTCCAAGTCACTCAAGACTGAAGAGATTAAGTTGAAACACAGGACCTGACCGCTGCTCTGGGGGATGATGCAAGGTAGAAGAGGCATGGAAGAAATATAATCACAGCAGATGACTTCCAGAAAAAGGGTATTCTGGCTCAAGTCTGGGGCTACCACCATGACGTGGCCAGTGTTCTGCCTTAGCCTCTTGCCATCGAGAATCAAAAGAATTTAGAATTCTTCCCTTAGATGAATCTAATACAAAGTATAGCTACTGCTGTTGCCAACTAAATTTACCTTAAAAGCAGATATTGTCCTATAATCTTAACTTCTGCACTATGAATTTAGTGAATACACAATATAACAGTATCCCCTAGCAAAAAGCATGTACGAAAGTACAAAATTTAAACTGTCATTAAAACGCTTGAAAAAGAACAGCATGCTGGCAAACTATTTGAAGATTAACATTTTCTTTCCACTTCTTCATTTAGTCTAAGGCAAATGTTACAGGGAAAGAAAGGAAAATATTTCAAGCATAATTTACCCCAAGTTAAACTGATGAGACTTTAGGTTGAGCAAGAACTAGAATCAGCTGCGTGATACAAAGCCAGTCACAGTTGAATCAAACAAGTATCATTGCTCCCTCAACTAAAATATGATAGCAAGACTCCTAGTTTACCAAAATGTTCAGAATTCTCATAAGTAACCCACACTTTAAAGTCAACTAGCCTAATATGCACAGACTCACAATGCTTTAAAAAAAATTCTCTTGATAAAAATGTTGACTAGTTAACTGTTGAAATCTAAATTCACACTTAAATTCACTTACCTTATGCTTATACTTTTCAGCAGCTCTGTGAAACTGAATGTCATTTCATCCAGATCAATTGCTACAATAAAGATACAGACTCCCCATGTTTCCTTTTTCTTTTTGTTATAAGCCTTTTAGAAAAAGGGAAAACAGTTTTTATTATGCAATAAAAGTGGATAATATATGGAAAGCATTAATTTGTCCAAACTAGATTAGAAATGGTAAAACAAAACACCCTTAAGCAAACATTTAACTATGATAGCTAATTATTTGATAACTGAAAATAATTAGAAGTTTTACATCAAAGATGAAAGATCAAGTACTTCAACTCTTATTCCTAGAGTACAAGATCAATTTTACCCATAAAAGCCATCAAAGCTTTGAAATAGACGCTTTTGTTTGACAGAACATTTATGTAAAGCAGAAGCCATGATTTTTTTTTTAAGTTATTTGACTATAACAAGGCACTGAAGGTTAATGAATCAGGAGAGAAGCTGCAAGAAAGAAATATAAAATCATCACAAGGACAGGCAATAAATACTCATGAACTTCATTCTCCAGCTAGGTCTCAACCACTTATCCCAGCTGAACCACAAACTCGTCTCTTTGGTAAAGCATGATAGGAACAAGCACTTTCAGTCACTTTCCTACCATACATCTACACTTCAGGTCAGCCTTGGGCTGATTAGAAGTAAGGTACAAACTGTAACCAATCACCCTTCACCAAAGAAAAGCCATCCCACAATGACAGACATGCCATCCACATGGAGTTCACTCCTGATGGTTCTATAAGCTCATCACCTGGAGCCGGCCAGGCATCAGTTACCATTCTGGTACCCTTCTACTAAAACAGCATCTCAGTGGAAAACCTCCAAAGAGTGACGTTTTGTAGAAGCCTGGAATAAAAAACTTAAGCAGGTATTCCACAGGTTTTGGAAACAAAGCTATTTTGAAGACAGAACTAGATGCAGGTGCAGCCCTGCAAGATTCCTAAAGCAGTAAACTGGTAAAATACTCTTCAGACATTTCACATCCTTGTAAATTAATCTCCCAACACGACCCAGGCCCACAACCACTTCAGCAAAGGAGCAGCATTTGAGGGTGTCTCTCAGCAGCTCTAGGGCAGATGTGATATCTGTTAGAGGACAGAGGTGAAACAGACCCCCAGGAGCAAGAGTCAAAATACCAAACTCCTTTTCTACACTGCTTAGTTTTAGCCCACTCCCTAGCCTACTTTTTTATCCTTTCCCTGATCACTCCACCTGGCTGCCTCCCAGACAACACCAATGCAAGCCACAGGGGCCAGCTCACTCTAGAAAACACTCCTAAAAGGCAACAGGAATAAGACTGCACCAGACCTGGCTC
Source organism: Caprimulgus europaeus (assembly GCA_907165065.1). The sequence goes on along the minus strand of OU015523.1, from coordinate 95,675,476 downwards.
TCTCCATCTTATGTGGTCTACCAAAACTACCCCGAAAGGCTCTGCATCCTCAGCACCCACCTGTGTCCTCACTTACTCAGCAGTGTAACCATGACAAACAGCTTGCCATGCCCATAACTGATACAACAATTTCACTAACACTGCCAACAATTATATATTTTTTTGCAATGACTCTGCTTCTTTCTTGGGACTAGTGTGTATATATCCATAAAGATTGGCTGGGGCCTCCTCCAAAAAATGAGAAGGTTTATTCTTTTGTGCAATTGATAAGACTTACAGCACAGGCTTGAATACTAAAGTAACCAACTACCTTCAACAACATGGTAACTATTCACTACTTAAGTTACTACTTTCTTCCTGCATTCCTATTCAAGCATTTCTGTGAATCGTGACACCTTGTAAAACACAAAATTACTTTGAAAGAAACTATTAACAGATTGAGATGCATTTGATGATACATAAAAGAATACATATTAATGTCAGTCACTGTCTCTTTATTAGAAACTCTTATTTTTTAGAAGTTTTATGTACCATCTTATATCACTGGCAACCTAAAGATGAGGAAAAAAAAAAAAATATTTCCAAGTTGTTTTGCACCGAAGTAAGGCTTTGCAAAGAGATGCACTCCCACTGTCTCAGCCAGTCTTGACAATCCTTTGCTGACAGGTAGAACAAGCTACCAAGCTACAAAAAATGTCCTGTAGGATGAGAATGCCTATTTTCCTGCATTAATACATCTGTAAGGCATAGTAAAAATTTTTGAAGGTTAAGGCTAGCTAGTGACCTACTAAGAAGAAAGATGACTACTCACTTACCAAGGACACCACTGCCACTGGAGTCAGCTGACCTTGTTTATTAAGTTCCCTTCACTTCATGCTCCTGCAAACTCAGCGCATGATGTTCTTCTACAATACAGCATCTCACACGGCAGAAGGATGGAGTGCTAGGAAGTGGTGAAACTGTTCCTGGTTTGCTGCCTATCCAAACAAGCCTAGCTCTTCTAAGCGGCTTAGATCTACCCTGGGAGGATGAACGCTTGAAGGCTATAGCAATGGTTTATTTGGCAAGAGCGAGGTCTGGTTTTGCAAGAAAAATCTTTAAACTCCTTATTCCAGTAAGGTTTGGGACAACAACTCATTTACTTCTACCATTAAACAAGAAGGCAACCTCTGAGGCAGCCTGTCAATCCACGAGATTCAAACCATCACACTGAATCAAACTCTAATACCAGGACGACCTTCATATCCACTGCTGCTGTTACAGGACACTTTGGGCACCTCCTCATCAACCGGACAGAAGGTGGTGGATGACTGTTGGCCTAACAAAAAAATTACACAGAACCCAGGATAAACAAACAGATTATGATTTTTTCCTAGTAGCAAAGAAAAGGTGAGCAGCACCTGAGCATGCCTGCCTCCTAACATCAGCTGAGGGAGGGAGGGAAAATATGAAACAGCACTGGGATTATCCCAGCAGCTACTGCTGGCTAAAACACCCAAAGACACAGGTAAACAGCAGTTTCCTCAGGAAACAAGACTACGTGCCCATACCATGCATTTATATTTTAGTGATTTTAATCCATAAAATATAAACATGATGGGGCAGGAGAAGGGGAGAAGAGATAGACAGGTCTTCCTGATAAGTCAGACTCCTGAGTATTCTCCTCTTTACATCCCTTCCCTCTCAAAGCTCACAGACATGTTTCAAGTTCTTTCCTACACAAATAAGTGAAAGCTGACTGCGGAACAAAAATGCAGCAGCGTTGCTCTGTTCAACTATTTTGCCAGTGTCATAACTCCAGGGGAGCCAATCCTATGAAACAAATTAACAGTCTGTTTACAGGCAAAGCCAGATGATTCATCCCAGATGGACTTGAGGGCATGGGAATGGACACAAGACAAATTCACAGCCAGAAATTCATTTCTGAGAGTTTTCTTCTTGACCACAATCTGACTCAAGATCTTTGTTGATATAGCATCACTACAGAAGAAAGCCAGGATAACAGCTCAACGTTTGCCCTCGGCTGTCAGTCAGTTTCAAAAAGATGATTTCCAATGACCTGATTTCAACTCATCATGAATCAAAGCTTACCAATCACTAACTCAAAGATTATTTAGTACCCAGCAGTCTACAAAGAATTTTTTTTTTAATTTAGGATTCTAGGGAACCAATGCTATAACTTCAGGCAATGTAGGTCAGTTCTGTTGATTTAATAGAGTTTTCTGTAGGAAAAGATCTAAAACTCTTACAAAATATTTCAAACTATTTATTTCTCATTCTGGACTTACTATTACTACTATTTAATCTATTTTTAGCAGATCATCAGTTTGCCTAAATTTAGTGAAAACAACCCAGAGGAATCAAAGGCTTAAAATGCTCAAACTGAACTATTGTGAAACTGGGTTCTTGCCTCTTTCCAGATTTTCTTGCAAGCTGTTAAAGGCATTAACACTTTTCCACCTCAAAAGGTTCTCCAACACTAAACCAGTCACAAGGAGAAGATGGTCATAGGAAGTCTCAGTTCTAGTTTGCAGTTAGAGATGTTTATTATTCTGCCAACATTGATAACAGTTTTGATGACAGCCTACAACAGTGATCCAGGAACAGAAACTCCAAGTGATGTTGTGTAAAAGAAGGTCAAGAGAAATGTACATGAGAAACGTGCAAATGCAGATAGGTATTTGAACCAAATCAGATACAGAATGGCACACTGTAAATATCAAAAACCTAATTTTTGAAGGGAAAGTTGTAGAACTTGTTTGCTTACTAAAACCTCAGCTACCACATCCTAATCAATATAGAGAACTAGCTAGATGGTACAAGAAACATTCACGGTTATGTTTAGGATTATGGGGGGCAGAAGAGATGGTAGGCAAAAAGAATTAAGAAGCATTTACAATAGAAAACTAATCAGAATTAAAACCTGTAGGAAAAATTTCCTAGAAAAAAATTCTGGAAGAAAATACTGTACCCACTGTCTACATATAAGAAGTTCCATGTAAAGACAATTAGGTACTCCATTTTTCAGCAGTAACCGTTTTCAGTTTTCTATTGAAGACTGTCTGGAAGATTACTAGTTGTCCTTAACAGATTAAATAAAATTCAAATATAATACTAGCTAAAAGTAACACAAGTCAATTAAAAGTACTGAACTTATTAAAGTAGTTATTCCAATATAAAAACTTCCCATTACACTTTTCATGTAGCAAGACTGGAGGGGACATCAAACTTTCCCTAGGATAGGCAGAAGATGAGTAAAAAAAGAAACTGTATGCCGGTTAGCTAAGCTTTTAAAGTGCAAGGGCACAACACACACATGCAATGCATCTGCTACTAAGGCACCAAGAGGCCGTGGTGATGACATATGTTTGCTTCAGGACTTTCAGTATGTCTTTGTTTTTTATTTAATAACAGAAGATCCTAAAAGACCTGTAATTTTGCTCATCCATTCAAAGCTTCAGTGGATTCAGGTTCAGTTTAGCTGTGGTTCCATAAATAAGAGACAAAGCTCTAGACAGAAAACACTTTATTAGCTCATATGCATTTCATGCTTTTACCAAAAGCAAGAAGCCTCTGCATGTCTTTCCACATAAGGATGAGGTGGCTTACCAACTACAGTGTTTCTTAACATTCTTATGTTTCAGAAGAAACTACAACCAAAAGGAACTGATGTAATTTAAATGTGAAATTCTTTTGATTGGGAACGTTTGACCTGCTGATAGCTAACATTTTGGTCTATATGGAGCAACCCTGCTATATTTAAAAACTCATTATTTCAGTCTTCCATTTAAGCTACAGCTCATCTTTCACATTTTTTCTCTAGTTCGACTCTCGTGTGAATCAAGTGCTCTGCAGCATCTGCATACCAGTGTAAGCCACCAGTCGGATAGAATTTCAGAATTTAGGATGAGCAATTAGAAACAAGTAAAGATGACAAACTTCAGATGCTAGAGACTTTCTAGGGGAAAAAAAAGGCAGCAATAATACATCTCACATCCATGGGGTACAAAATAATCACCACTGACCTGAATTGTAACATAGAAACAGATTAGTGTAGTACTTGGGGAAAAAAATTAATGGGCAAAGAAAGCTAAACTAGGAAGGACTATCTATGCAGTCTGCAGATCTTTCATCATGAGAATTTTTTAATAGTAGGTTAGACAGACACTTGATAATGACTCAGGAATTCATGAGTCTGAACAGCTGAGCAGCAGCAGAACAGTGGGCCACATTTCCCAAACAGTGGGAACAGCAAACAAAAAATGAAGCGCCAACCCACACAGCCCATACTACAGCAAGTTTGACTGATCAGGTTGAAGCACACCAGACTCTATGCCTCAAGATCCTTGGCAGACTCCAGTTTGTATCAATTTCCTAAACCACTTCAATTTTCTTTGTGGAAATTTGGTTCCAATTTAGTCACCACGTCATCTGTTTCTCACATTGGTTCTTTCCAATACATTAAGCACCAATTCACTCAAGTCTTTTTCCTGCTTACATCACCCAAAAACCTACTTCAGATTCTTATTTTGTTGTCCTTTACCAAACAAACAGTAGCAGAACATAACCAATGCCCTGCACTTTTTCCTTGAAGTATTAGTACGGCTTCCTGGACCATTCCTATTCTTTCTTACAGCAACAATCACATGCTGCTCAAAGTACGTTTGTAATTTCACTCAATCTTCTTACTCCACCTAGAGTTTACAGGCACTACTGATACATTATACAGATTTCAGAACAGTTATAAAAAATTAAGAGTACAAGAAAAGTAAGCATCAGAGACAATTTTTAAGCCAACAACTCTCTGTGTGTAAGAGTTTTGAAATGAAGACAGTAAAATCGACAACTCCAAAACAAACATTTTGTTTATCTAGGTAGCTTGGTTCGGTAAACAAAGAAATGATAGAAAGAGCAAAAGTCTTTGTACAACACTAATAAAAAATATCTTGTTTATATATACACTTCCATGTTTACAATAAACTTGTGCAGGACTTCACCAGATATCAAAAGAATTTTAAAACAAAACATCTTTCTGGTAACACATCGGATACCCTCCTTCACACTGTACACCAACAGCACTGATTCAGTATGACATTTCTGGAGCCAGCATCTGGGGTTTTGTCCAAGAGACTGAGTTACAGTTCTATTGCAGAAGAGTGTAAATAAACTCTGGCTGTCAGAGAAAAACCACCACCACATTTAACAGACAGCTGTAGCGCTCTGAACACTCACTCTCTCTGCAGGTCTACTTTTTCCAAATACAAGTCAGCCTCATTTTCCAGAAAGATCCCACAACCATCTCTCTCCTGTCACCTTCTTTCTCTTCCACACCTCACATGGTTTCAGCTCTTTCAAGGATTCAAGGCCAGCTGTGATAGGCCACAGCTGTATATCCTTGACTCAAACTGCTGCAGAAACAGGTAAGTTGAGAGCACTGTAAGAAAAGCTATGATGCAGAGCTATGCAAGATAAGAAAGGTGAAATCTCAGAGAGAAGTAGGATCATTACTTGCTCAAAGATTCAAAAGAAAACAGATCAGTGCAGAAAAGAGTGACATCCTGAAGGAAAAAAGCAGCAAGTCAGACAGTTTTGGTGGTGTCAATGGCTTCAGCAGGTGTTAGCACAGAGGATTCATTCCAGGGAGCAGCAGACACCAGCCTTCTCCTCTTGACTGATACCTGTCTGGCCAGCAAAGACTCTTCTCACTGAAGTGCAAGCACACTCAGGCTGATGTGTCACTACATCCTAGCAGTCTTTTGTGTGTGTGCCAAAAATAATTGCTTTATACTTTTAAGCATATACCTTGTCTGCAGAGTCTCTTTGCACATGATTACATGTATCCTAAATGACTCAAAAAGGACAGTACTAATAGATGTTTTTACTTTAAGTCACTAAATATTCAATAAGCAAGGATACAGCAGGCACCCATATTTGCACCCCCAGTACCTTAGGTGTCAGCCACATTGCTTCATAGTTAGCTCTAGAAGTCCTCTCCACATCCTCAGAGGTTTGGCAGGCACAATTCTGAGACCAACCACAAAGACCAGTGTGCCAGGGAAAGTAAAGTTTCAGGTCTTTATGCTCTGTAAATGGCTTGCTTGAGAGCATGATCATTAGATGCTACCTCTACTTCCATCAGTGATCTGAGGATTTACATTTCCTCGAGTCAAACCAACTACAGGTATTTGTCTTCACTGGTGTTCTGATACTTCCCTTTTTGCTTGAGAACAGAAAGCTGCTACATAAGCAGCTTCTGTTCCAGTTCAGAACTGACGAGGACAGCACTGAAGCACATAGATTAAAACATACAAAGCAAGTGCTTAAAGGACAAACCCTAGGATAACCCCTCCAACATATTACCTTTACCAGAGGGGAGAAAGGAGGGAGTATTTAAATACAGCCTCCTCCTGAGTCCCTGCAACCTGAACCAGAGAGTCACCCTGAAAAGCTCTGCTTCCAATTATAACAGCTTGACTTGGAAAGAGAAGCAGTAATTAGCCAGGCTGTTAATTTGCTTGACTTCACACTCAAACAGAGCCTGCACTGGTCTCAGCTAGAAGCAGCAATTCCAGTGCCTGCCAGGTCCCCAAGAAGGTACATGGTTGGCAGCTTGCTCATTTCAACACCTTGCTGATAACTCAGAGTGTGATGAAAAGGCCTTAGATTGAGCCACTTTTTCCTGTACACTGAAAGGCTCTTAGGATAGACCTCAATAGCATTTTAATTGTAAGACAGTAAGTTTTAGCTATATGTCATAGCAAAGATCCAGTCATTGCCCTGTTCGGAATAGGTAAAGGAGGTCATCTTCAGATGCTGAAAGGAAGGGTTGCAAATGCCCTGTGTCTCATCTGGCCACTGATAGGTAATGATCAGTGAAGAGAAAATTTCATCTGTAAGTGAAATCTGCAGAACTATACTGAAACCTGCCTTATTTTTTCCACTCACTAGAACTGACTACTCCTGTTTCGGTTCAGATAGGGGTGCTCAACTCTGCTTTTAAAGTAAATGTTCTCTGTGAACATCCATGGCCAGAAACTGTATCTGCAACTGAAAGAGCTGCACACAGTCTCTCTCCCACCCTGTTACTGTACAGCGTTGTGAAACTCAAATGCATCAAGAGCTGGTATACCCATACTGCAGTTTAAAAACCACAGACAATGAGGTGTTACTAGTGACAGCAGAGCTGTGGCAGGTCAGCTCCAATTGCAGATGAATAAGCAGAAGTCGAAACAAATACACAGATGCTAGCACACACAGTGCAAATAAAATACCCCAGGCTAGGTGTTGTAGCCATTCTCCGAGTCAGCTTGTTGAGACAGGAGCAACACACTGAGTAGGAAAATATCAGAAAAGGGCATAGAATTTTAATCTGTTTACACATGCCCAATGACTAACTTTGAACGGAAATACCTCAACGATAAGTACATACAGATTAACATTATACAGTGGAAAAAGAGTTCAACGCATAAACATCCCTTTCTCTGCAATAGTCTTCTCCAGACCCTTTCTGCAATCTCATAAAGAAGGATGCAGCAGGAAGAAGTACAAAGAAACACACGATGAGATGACCCACATAAAGCTGACTCAGACATATTTGAAGCAACTTGCTGTTTGAAGAATTAGCTGATCACATGGGGGTGTTTTCTGCTGTCACTTATTAGTAATCTCAAAGAATTCTTGAGTCCATACCTTTATTGGAAAACATTAATGAAATAGGAAATATAGAGAAACCAGTTTCTATAAACAGGCACATGGCAACCTCCAACTTCAGTCTAACTGCACCTGGAAAAAACAAAGTCATACCGCACGAGCCCGGGCTGCGAGACACTTGGCCCTTAGTCCGGCAGAGTTACAGTTTAAACACTTCACCTCGGGCACAGGGCAGGCAGCAGAGCAGAGGGGTGGGTGACCGGCGGCAGGTACTCACCAGAGCTCCATCCACAGCCGACAAGCTCTCGTACGTCTTCCACGCTTTCTCCCTCACGCTCTCCGACACTTTCAGAGCATCACAGAGCACCACGAACTCGGCTTCCCCAACTTCGAGCCTAGGAAACGCAAAAGCCATCGCTACTGGGGGCTCCGCGCAGCACAGGTGCTGCGTACCGGACCGCAGAGCCAGGAGAGGACACCGGCTGCGGAGGGGCGCCCCGGGTGACACCGCCCCAGACCGCAGGAGAGCCCGGGAAAAGGCACAGCCCGGGCCCCCGGCGCAGAGAGCCCCGGCAGCGCAGCCGCGGGGCAGCCCCAACTGCCTCTCCAGCCCTTCCCGCCGCGGCGGCTCCCGGCCCGGATGGCGCTTACCGGGGGGCAGCGGGCGGTGGTGGCGGCGGCGCGGAGCCGCTGTCGGGGCTGGCGCGCTGGCTCCTAGCGGCGGCGGCGCCCGCCCGGCGGGGGCCTTTGGGTGGCATGGCAGCCCGCGCGCGGGCGGCCGTTGGGCCGCGCCGTTCCAGCGCCCGGCTGGCCGGCAGTGGCGACGGGCCGCCGGCTCCCGCTCCCCCTCCCCGCCGCACAAACCGCGGGAAAACTGCGTCACCGCCAGCAGCTCTGCCGTCACTTCCGGACCGGCAGCCGCTGCCCTGCCCCACCCCACCCGCCGGCCGGGGCCGGCGACCGCGCCCCCGAGACACAGCCCGGCTCCGCGCGTCTCGGAACCCGGAAGGAGAAGCTGCACGCGCCAGCGGCTCAGCCAATGAACGTGCTTCTTTCTCCGCGCTAGCCAATAGGAGCCGGCTCCCCTTCGTGCCTCCCGGCAACTGGAGAGAGGGCGCGCCCTGCGGCGCGAGGCTGGCGGCTCGAGGGCGGGAAGGCGGCCCGGGCACGCCCCCGGCAGGAGCCGCGGTCGGCGCCTCTGTTTCCCCGCCAGCCCCGGTCTGGCCGCTGGGACGGGTCCTGGAGGGAGCGGTGGCGTCCGGCCGTCACAGCCCTTGGCGCCGGGTGACGGCGGGAGAAGGGGCGCCTTGGCCAGGTGGTCTGTGCCACTTCCTCGCCAGCTGAGCACTGGCAGCCTGGGCCTTAGAGATACGCCGGGGTCCTGCGGTCCCTGCAGGGGCTGTGGCGCAGCTGTTCCTGGTATTGCAGGCACTGGACAAGCTGGAGGCCGTTGGTACACCTTGTCTATGACGTGGGAAGAACCTACACTTATATATACAAATAACCAACTGTCCAGATGTAGATTTGTAACAGAAGTTACAAATCCTCTATGGCTGTCTCGGTTTGACCGCCATCCAAGTCCTAACTAAAACACTGCTTTTCAGACTGTGCATCACAATTATGTTTAATGTAAGAAATTCTCCAGCCTTCAGATATTTTCTGGAATTTACACCAGTGAGGGTGTAAATTTACCCAATGAGGGACCCAGGGTCCCGATTCACAGATTCTAAAAATCTCCTCTCTTGTCTGCAATTGTATATCCACGTCTAGAAGGCAGATCGCTGCTGCAAATTAACACATTTCCATTCAGATTTTTATAGCTTGTTAGAACAAGCAAAATCTTTGTATTTAAGGAGACTCTTATTAAGATACATGCACATATGTATAATTGTCTGCAAAGCAACTAGTTTTAGTGAGATTGCTGTCAAACTTCTGGATTTAAAGAAAACAAAAATGTGACTATGGTATACAATAAAAATTCCCCAGTATTTTTAAGATTCACAGGCTTTATTAATTTGCTTGAGTTTTTTTCTTTATATTCATTAGCTTATTTAAAAACAGGAGAACAGTCAAGTTTTCTGGTTCATAATCAGAATGAAACCAATTGCAGTAAAGTGAATACGGAATGAATGGGATTTCTGAGGCAAAGCCAGGTACATAAACACCAAATGAAATGTTTTGGGTTGTAGATTGGGATTGGGATTGGGATTTAGACATGCTTTATTATGATTCCAGTAAAACTGTGACAGTAACTTTATCCTGCTTCTAAGCATATTTAAAATACTTCTAATCAGATGATACCAAATGCTGGGGAAGGTTTGGACTCTAGGACTGCATGTCATCTACAGTTGAACCACAGACAACTAGGCACATTTACCAGCTTGAAAAAGCAAACTAAAACCCTAAACCACAGATGAGTCCATTCCCTTATCCTCACAACTGGCTTTAAGAGCACGGAAGAATTTAAAATGAGAGCAAAGCATCTCCAAAAACTTGGTCAGAGCCAGTGGAGACCCTCCCAGCTGTCAGCAAGAAGGAAACACACCCTCCTGGGTAGCTTCCCTCACAGCTGCTTTAACATGCTTTTAGAGCCAGGCCCTAGATCATCCAAATGATAGGCAAATAATTTGTGTTGCTCTCATAACCCCCTCTGCACTGGTGCTTAGGGAACATCATATCCCTTTAAAGATTTGACAACCAGTCTCAATGTGAATACTAATTTTCTAAAATTGTTAGTGTGCCAAGCATCTTCTCAAGTCAAATTTTATGCACATTTTCATCAAGCAAGGCACCTAGGGCTCCCCTCCATAAGCAGGTACAAGTGAAAAATAACCTCAGAATGCTTCAAGCTACAAATGGAGGGAGAAGAAGGGAGGCAGCAGATGAATCGAGCTACAATAACCTTTAATCCTCCATCCTGGAGCCTCAGATATAGTACCTATATCTAAACTACAGTAAGAAGACTTAATGTGTACGTGTGTACTTCCAAAGAAAGGCACGTGCATGTGTAAAACTCTGTGTAAATTGCTGCACCTTTTTTCCCCCATTGTTAGATATAGCAATTTGAATGTTTTAATCCTGTATTTTAAAATGTTTTCTTTTAAATGCAGCCTTTGGGCTTTTGGAATAAAATGACAAAGGAAGGAAGAAAAGCAGCTCTGAGTGGGGTGGGAAAAAAAGAAAAAAAAAAGAAAAGAAAAAAAGAAAAGAAAAAAAGGGAAACACTGCGAGATCAAATAAGGTATTAATGGAAATTTCTCATCTGCCCTGACAGTATCTTTATCCTAACATCTTGCTACAACAGCTTTTAAAGTGTAGTAGGTCACAGACAGATGTCAGTCTGTGAAACATTGCCCAGTCAAGCAGTCCAGACTCATTGTTTCCAGCTGCTAAACAATCTTAAGTTATTTTATTATCTTAATTTTTTCACTTAAAACTATTGCTATAGTTTCACGGTAATGGCCGGTGGGAATAGAATTCATGCTTTCATTGCAAATGAAACCAAGCCTTTTTATTTTGACTTGTACTGCTCAGATACGATAAAAACTTACTACATTTTTCATCTTCATAAAAATGAAGTATTTGTGATGGGGAAACTTAAGTGTACTTTATTGTCTACCAAGACTAGCTGCTTATTTCTCCATTATCACAGACCCCTACCACTCAAGTTACAATTATAATAAAATCAGTTCTTCTGGAGATGCATGGCAGAAATGTGTGCACTGAAATTACTAAAGTGGAAGCTTACGGGTATTAGTCCAAGTACTAAATATTGGCAGAGTTTTTGCTTGAACAACGTCCATAGGCTGTAAAATTCACACATTATAAAAACATCTGCTCTGTTTCCCTGCCTGTAAGAGGCAGAATTAACCAGGGAGGGAGCATAACCTCTCCTGGCCAGCCTTTTCTGTGCACGGACACCCCTTGCACCAAGCAGCAGCCACTAGCCCCCCGCCATCGGTGTCACCTGGAGCTCAGCTGTCCCTCCCAACACCCCAGCACAGGTGCTAACAGGAGTGAGGTGGTGACAGCCCTGCCCCAGCTCCCTGCGGGCCAACTCCTCTCCAGCTGCTGCCCTGCAGGCCCCAGGCCTAAAGAAGGACTTCTCTGGAGCACCACCTGGAGCAACAGATGGACTTAAGTGACAGTCGTCCTTCAGGGACACCAAGGCCGTGGTTTGAACCAGGCCTTTTCCACTCCCCTGGCAGCGCTGCCTTGTCATGGCGCTGGCAGCAGCACTGCCTTTGGAGCTGGAAACCATTTACGGCTGTGATGGGGTGAAGCTGGCTGGTTTGTACCCCTTCTTGGTGTACCTGGACCCTAATATCATTATATCCTACATAAAGACTCGGTCCAAAATATGAAGGATAAAAAACATTTCTTAATAGCTAATATTTCAAAGTTAGTATTTCTACAGTGATGTAAAATCTACAGGGACCATGACAAACCTCAACTCATTTCTCTCTAAACGGAGAGGTATGTTAGATGTTGCCTCCTCTCAACAGGTCAAAGCCTTTCTCTATATATACACATTATTAATAATAATATTTTCACTACACATTTACACACATCTGTGACTTGCTCTTCTCACAGCATTGCATAACGCACTGCTGGAGTCTCAGCTACTGCAGTGATGAGTTTAAGGCAGGAATCTCTATCAATAAAGTGTTTTGACTAAATTGCTGGTGGGATCTGAAAGGACACTATGACTATTGTTGCTGGATGGAGAAATGTCTGCATATATACAACACCTATATATGGGAGCTTTTCCTGCACTCAGGGTGTTTCAACCCAGGCTGTTGCATGCATACTTCTAGTTCTCTCCGTTTGTGATTACTATGGAGAAATTTTGTATTGATTAAAGTTTTTAAACTTGAGCATCACTTTTTTCCTCTTTTTTCTCAGATAATTGTATTTATCTATTTATAGAAAAATCATAACTACTTATAACTGTATAAGGACCTTGTACATTGCATGTTGCATGTTCTGTATGTGAAAATTGCTGTCAGAGTCTTGTCTATTTTACAGATTTGTGCTAGCACTGAGGACCAGCAGACTACAAAATGAAATCCCCGACTGATGCAATCTATCAGATGAAGCCCTAGTGCAAGTGCAATTACATCAGAAAAAACTAATCATTCCTGATACAGCTTTCCTTGCTTGTGGAAGGCTTCCAGACATCAGTATAGATCATGCCTTTGCATGCACAGCTGCATCACACCATGTGCTTTGTCACACAGGTACCGTCCCATGCGTCCCCAGCAGGCAAATTTCTAACCCCAGACATATTCTGTCCCCGGGGTGCGCAGGGCATCCTGCGACCCCTCTGCAGGGCAGTTCATCTCAGCTGGTACTGCCAACTGGTAATGAAATAAAGGTCAACAAACAAACAAACAAACCACAATCCTCTTCTTGCTTGCAATTACCCGGCCACATTAATGACCCCGTTGTGATCCCTCCCTTCCCATCCTGCTCACTCCCAGGTTCTGCTTCCTCTCGCCGCGTGAGAAAGTGTGCTCCGGCACAGGCAACACCCTGTCCTGCTGCTGGCAGTCGCCCCAGCGAGGATGTTGTTTCCCATGCCTCTTCTTCCAAGATTTCCTAAGCCCACAAGAAGCACAACACACTTTACTGGAAACAGTTCTCAAGAATCAAATTAATCTTAACCAACAACCTGAAAACCAATTGAAAATTAGCAACTCTGTAGCATATACTGAACAGATATAAACATTTCTCTGATTTTAACTGAGCTGTGATCTTGTTTTTTTCTTTTTGTTAAGAGTGAGCCTAAGATGATGATATTCTTGACAAGCCATAGCAGTAAAATAATTTAATTAGGTGAAAATATTGGTGTATAGTATTCCAGCAAAACTCATAGCATGACAGCAGCACTATAGGCTCTTCTATGTTGCTTCCCCCATAACAGCAAAATATCGTCCTACAACTAGAACAATACCAGTAAGAGCACAGCTCTGCTGGTATTTCTAAACCAGAGGCTTCTGCTAACCCAGCTGTGTCAGACTTCCATTCTCCCACCCAACTCATACCAATAACAGCGCGTAGTCACCTTTCCAGAGCACAAGGCTACTCTGTTGATGGGTTTGATAAACCTCTTTTGGCTTCTGCAGTACTGGTTTAGCTGGAAACAATCTTCTTGAAACAAACGAACCCAGCCCTTTTTGTCTCTGCAAGTGCAACACATCTGTGCTCATTGCTTCAGGTAACCCCGCAGCCTCTCCTTGCGCCAGATAAGCAGACTCTTGCGATTTTCTTGCAGGCCTTCAATATTTTCTTCATGCCAAAACTTGCCCCGTGGCTAAAGCTGCAAGACCTCAATTAGAGAAGGGGGGAACATCTGGAGCTTTCATCACGCTTTGCAAGCCCAGATCATACACATCAACCGGTGACAACAGCCTCACACATGCAAAAACCTGCTGAACATCAGAGGCTGTTTGGGACCCATGAGAAAACAACACAGCCCCCTCCACCAAATAAACACAGTGGTGCAGGATAGTGGCACTTCTTTGATTTTGCTACTTCAGTGACAAAGTGTGTCTCAGCATTAGGATTAATTTTCTTTCTTAGGAGGTGTTTTAAAAATATTTGCAAAGATAATTGTCTAATGAGGTCATTTTTATACTAATCCTTTTCTGTAATTCACTGGGCTACAAATGTGGTGTTCTTCAGTATAACACAGCTATGTTTGTTTATTATACTCTTCTTTTTATTTAAAAAATAAAAAAGGAAAAAAGCCCAAGCAGCTCCTAGAGCTATTTTTTTCCACAAGTTTGTGTCCCATGCTTTATCAACTTTGTCTAAGAGGGCAGAAGTTCCAATGGGAGCTTTTCCTGCACTCAGGGTGTTTCAGGTCTTCTCATACAAACTGCCTGGCATTTAGTAAGACACGAGCACATGCTGAGAGCTTTCCCCCAGTGCATGTGAGTTTCTCCCTCCTTTCCCATGCTTATTTTCACACTACTGAGAGAAATAAATTTCCCTTTGCCATCCAACAGGCTCAAAAGTTAGTAGGGGCACAGACATGCAGCATGGTCATATCAATGTCTTGTCTATAGGAACAAACCTATTTCTTCCTGCCTTTACCACCCCTTTAGCAGCCTCATTTGCTGGCATCTCCGTCAAAGGACACACCACAAATCACAAAGTTTCTTACTGAGTTTTATTTTGAAAACAAGTTCAAGACAATGAGAGGCTTACTTAAAAATTAACCAGTTTCATGTTTAACATATAAAATAGGAACAGTATGCTCATGAAAAGATAGGAAATACACTCAAAAGTACTTCAGCATGAATCTCGTGTCATACAGGGCTCCAAAAAATGCACTAGTAACGCTGTCCTGACATATATTTGCCCTTCATTGCAAGCAAACAATTGCAACATCCTGAATATTTGTAGCTGAAGTTTTCCCAGTGGATTTTCCAGCTTGTTTACATCTATACCAAAGTGTGGCTGTGCAAATGTAATTTATACATAAGCACATAACCTATATCTATGTGAGGTTTTGTTTGATGTTCATGACTGCCCTGCACCATCAAGAATGGATTTTAAAAGTCCAGCTTTTGGAAAGTAGCAATGATATTTTTCATTTTATATATAATGCACCTACACTAAGACTAAACTGTAAATTAAGTCAAATGCAGATGAAGAAAAAAAATGTATTGTGTATTTAAGAAACTTCCTTTAAAACAAATTATTTTATCTTGATCCAAACATTCACAATAGCAGGAAGCTGGATGATAGCATGTTTACAGTTGTATAATAGCTCCAAAACCAGTAAAGCATCCTCCCACTATATTAAGAAAAGATCCTTTAAAAGATGAAAAATAAGATTAGTCCAAAGCCTCTTGGCTCAATTAACATAAGACAAAAGATTTGGACACCTATGGTGTATATTCTTTAAAAAACGGTTTAAGCAGTATGTTTTTGCAGACAAATATGCAAATATTCTATTAGACATTCCTACTTTCCAGATAAATCAATGCTCAAAATTTGGTCAGAAAGACAAGTCAGTTCCCATATTATGGAAGCTTAGAAGTGGATTCTGGCAGAGATTTTCCAACCTTGGTTTTGAGTGTTACTGCCTTTTTTCCTCTCCTGTAATTTTTCTTGCAACCAGCTTCAAAATAGCAGGTACTACGATACATCTTATCCTGCTCTCTCCCATACAGAAGCTGCCATTACAAAGAACCCAATCATATTAAAAAAAAAAAATCAAACTCGCTTTAAGAATAGCAGTTTTACGTGTATATGGCACGATACAGAATGGTATTAGCGGTATTTGGTCTAGCTCCAGATTAACTGGCGAAGCTCGATGGCACAGGCTGACAGGAATGCCATGAAGTTGAACAAAGGGAAATGCAAAATCCTGCACGTAGCGAACACTCCTGGCTCTCATCTGGGTCAGCCTGACTCACAGCATGCTCTAGATTATGCACCTCATTTGATAAATACTCAGGACAGGGATTTCAGACTTAAACAACATCTAAGTCTGCTTTGGATCTCCGCTCTGATTGTATGTATAGTGGAAATACCAACCCAGAATTTAAGCAAGGAGCACAATACTGCCTTTAAATGAAAAAGGAAGAGAAAAGCATGCTTCTCTGTTTATACTTCATCTGTCAGTGATCACCTATTCTGTTTTATCTTTTTGCTTTTAAAAATAGCACTGCAGGTAAAAAGCATTAATTTTAACTTTAAACTGAACTGAAAAAAACCCCAAACCCCCAGTAATAGCAAAAGCAAGCACAAGATTTTTAGACAAACAGGTTTATAAGATTTATTTTCCATTGCACATACATGGATTATATACAAGTTAGTAACATAAGTTACTTCTTAATTTTCTAAAAGATTGTTACAGCAAACACTTGCCATTTTAAAACATCAAGTCAGAAATCAATCTAAAAAGGTAAATATGACAATATTTTAAAAACAAAACAAATTGCACTTTGTTAGGGAGAGTCAAATACAGGTTTGTCTATATGCTGTAACAAACTATATAGCAGGTAATATTACAGTTAGAAGTAGCTCTTGCAGTCCATTTGTACATTAATAATTCTTTTCAGTTTTACTTAATTAAAAACTGGTGGATATTTCAGACTTTCTCTTCTTCCCAGTATTCAAGATTCATCACGTGAAATGCGCTAGCAACTAAGTCTTTATACAATTGCTATTCAAATATAAGAAGAACACTACACCTGAAAATAAGGAAAAAACTGAAACGTATTGATTTTACATGTATCATGAGATGAAAGGTATGGCAGGTGTTCAGCAATAAAGCCCTGTCCACTACTTACATAAAAGAAGATTTTAAAAAATAATCACTGCACACAATACAAAGGGTGGGGTCATACTGTGGTTTTTAAGTCTCCTGTAACGGTAATATTCTTTATTACTGTTCACAGATGAGTGTTTCCATAGCAAACCTGTTCTCAAAGTGTCGAATCTTTCGGCAGTTGACAGCTTCACGCTTCTGAATTCCTGTTTGTATTAGTAAAGAACAATGGAGGGTAAAGAGAAGAGGGGATGAGGTACATCAGAGTCGTAATAGTGTTACATTTGCTACAGTAAGAAGTCAGCAGAAATGAGAGCTACCCCTCTTCAGTTCCCCCTCTCAGAGCAAACACACACAGGCACACATTCATACTTAGCAAATCAGTAAGCAGGCAATGATCGCAAAGGTGTGGTGAACCAAATCACAGTACTGGTTTAGTTAAAACAAACCTGCCAAAACCCCCCACTGCCTAGTTTTAACCCAGATCAGTTGCCAATGTCCCTCTCACTGCATCTGTAAAAATGCTTGTGGGGATGTGAGAGAGGGAACAGCAAAGGAATAAACCACTATAGGTAAAAAGAGTGGACTAGCAGTATATAAACAACATCTTGGAATCAAAGACAGCATTTAACCAAATTTTAGCCAAAGTAATACTTACTGCCAACCTGTGCTCATCATTTATTACCACAGGATCAACATACTGAACTTTGAATTGCATTTTGCTATTAAGACCTTTTCATTTTTGAACAATGTTCTAAATTACGTTTATAAAATGTATTTCATTTCCTTGTTTTTCCAAGCAGTCAGGTCCAACAATATGACTAAAGAAATTAAACTGCTTCAGTGTACACTTGCACATCACATAGAGATTTTTATTTTTATTTTTTTAAAAAGCAAGTCTGAGTAAAATCTGAGTGAAAATTTCAAGGCAATATTTAATAGCTTGTCAAGACTCTTCCAAATGATGTTTTTTGAAACATTTCCCATGAAGGAGTACCAAGCATTACAATACTCCTGTGAAGACAACTCTTACTGATATTTCACTGATGCAAACAGGAAGATGTGGACTAATTTATAGATGACTTTAATTATAAGAACCTGCAATTCTGTACTTGGACTACAAGGCTATGGCTTCATCTATATTAAAGTTTTTTTGGGTTTTGGCGGGGGAGGGTGTGGGTGGATCAAGAAACAAGATTAAAGAAAAGCATCAATGAAAGCCTGAACCCCAGAAAACATACCCATGCACACACACACATCTTAGCAGCTCCTAGCTCACTGGGGCCTTGAGCACTTTTGCACAATAAAATGACTTATTTCCATACCTACACAGAAAATAATCAGAGGTACTTAAGCCCACAGAGCCAGTTACTGCAATAAGCAACCCTGGCTTTAATAAGAGTCATTCCTTTCAACACAATCAAGCCTACTTAGTGAACTCAAGCGGCACTGAACTTTCTGGCAACACAAAAGATCGCAGAAGGAACATTTTACCTTTCAAGGCTTCTTTGCGCTGTAGTTTATAGGTTTCCTTGCCACGGCAGAGGCGGTAAATAAAGAATCCCAGCTGATCCACATTTTCAATGCGATCAGTAACAATCATCTGTTCATGAATCAAATAGGACTGAGGCAAATATGTTCCAGCCTGTTGAACAAAAATATAACAGCTCTGTCAAAAGCCATCTCTTCGTGGTCTAAGTCCACAAGAAACACTTTGCAATGTGTTTCTTTAAGACAGCTGTGATATATCTTTGAATTATTGCAAAATATATAGTACCCACAAAATTTTATTCTTAATGTGCAAACATGACTGCACTGAACTACAGAAATATGTAACAACTACATTCAAAAAGGTCACAAAACCTCCATGGATGCATACATCCACTGCTCTCCTGCTACAGTAAGTCTTCAGCAGAGAAGAAATGTTTCCTTCCAGGAGCACCCGCTGTCACAGATCAGTCTTGCACTTACCATCCAAAGTTTTCACTTAATTAACAACAGCCCACCAGATCTCAGTGGGAACTACTCCCAAACAGTCAGCAGAAGCATCCTCTACATGGAGATACTCTTGCTGATGAAGCACACCAGCTGCAGGACACTCCAGCTGCAGTCCATGCGGTTTGAGAAGCCTTGAACATATTCACAGCATGGGTCACAACTCTCAAGCCAAATGCAAGACAAGACCATCTATAGCCCCAGAAGTTATTAAGATGACTTGCACAAATGTTTATATGGAAAGGTATTAGAAAGCCATGGTGGTATATCAGGTGTTTTAAGGCAATATACTAAAAAAGGAAAGCTTCCCAACCCTTTTCTAGTCCCTTCACTGTTATTTTTCCACAACTGAAATGAAGGAGGAATCCATCTCTGTGCACACCGCACTGTACACAGCAGAAGGTGCCCATACTTCCAAATACTACTAAATGATCTTAAGGGTTGGAAGGGACCTTAAAGATCAATTAGTTCCAACCCCCCTGCCATCAGCAGGGACACCTTGCACTAGACCAGGTTGCTCAAAGCCTCATCCAGCCTGGCCTTGAACACTTCCAGGGAGGGGTCAACCACAGCTTCTCTGGGCAATCTGTTGCATGGGCCCACCTCTCAAGGTCAGCTTTTCTGAAATATTACTTTATTGAAATAAACCTTTTTGAAATATTACTTCATTTAAGAAATCCTGTTTAGCATGATTCTAATTTACAGCAGAGAAGGTGTTGTTTGCTTTCTAAAAATAAAATGATCACTTATTATGGAAACAAATTCAGCTTCTGTGGCAAGAGATCACAATATTTTTTACTGACAACAAACAACTTGAAATTTCCATTGCAAAACAAGACTGTCTTTTCAGTCCAAGCAACATGTTAGAAGAAGCTGATTAAATGTTATTCTTTTCAGTAAAGAAAGAAAGGACTGTATAAAATTCACTTTAAATTATTAAAATTTTCTTCAGCATGTACTATGAGGAAAACAGCAGTAATTTTTTTTCTCTGAATAAGAGCTTGGAACACTTCTCACTCCCACATTATCCCACTCATTATTTGGTAATTGAATCACTGTAAATTACTGTATCTTAAACCCTGATCTCTTAAATTTCAGGAGAGCTCAGAGGGAACCTCAGAGCAAAGCAGCAGAGCAGGGCACCCACAGGGCAGGCAGCGGTGCTGAGGACCTTGAGCAGCCTGCAAGGACACTCCTGGGCTCGTGCCCTCCAACCTGCAGGACCTCCTGGGGTCTCCAGGACCACCCCCCAGACTCAGCCTTCTCAGGCCTCCTAGCGGGGTGCAGGAGGAGGGGGAGCTCAGTGCAGGGTTCTCTTCTGCCCAGCTGCTGCAGGAGCAATTACCCAGCAGCGGGACCCAGCACAGCCACAAATGTCATCATCATCTTTGAGATGTCCCGTGCTTTGCGTACGGTTAAAATTAACCAGTTGGCTAAACAGCTGGAATGAGGTGGATGAACAAATACACCTGGGTTTCAGCCTTGTTTCCCAAGGAAAGGAGGCCTTTTGCTGTCTGCATATTCAAGAAAACTATATCAATATAAAGAAATGTGGTTCTTTAAGCGAAAACTATGGCTTTTTTAAATAAACAAAACAGCCCAGAGCACCTCCCCTTTCATAAAATGTCTTCTGCATGTATTAAGAGTTCATTTTAATGAAATGAGCACTTTAATTTCATACATTTTTTTCCTTGTGTGACCAGTGTGACTGCAGGACAGTGAACAGAAATTTACTTGCATTGTGCATCTGCAGAACAGTCTCCCAAATTTCACTTACAAAACATTTAGCCTGATTTTCTGAGACATCAAATGCCCACAGCCTTATGTTAATACAATGAGGATTAAACAGATGTCTCATAAAATTAGGGCACTCACTGTTGGGGATGATGATCAAAACATTTTGCTTTTGCACAGATTTTCAATTAAATGCGTGATGCCTGGTTATCCTCTTACTTATAAACCAAGAATATCTAATTTAGTACTAATGACAAACTAGGAAATTAACAGATTTTAATAGTGGAATTTGTATTAACTAAAAATGGAAACGAAACAGCATATCCAAAGTAAAAAAATATGGGGCCATTGAGTTTTACGGGCTTCACTTCATTCTTATGTACAGGAAATGAAAGTGTGGTTACATAGCCAGTCTCAAAATAGACAGCAAAAAAGCAGCAGAGGACTTACTTGTGAAGTCATTTTTCACATGAAATTTATTTACATACACAAATCACTCAGAAATGGCTAAAATGGTTCCTGGAATCCTAACTCCAAAGCCTTGTTTGAAAGATACAAACCCAAAGATTATATTAACAATTCTAAAGTTAAAAAAGCCCAGTAAATTAAAATTTAAACCACTTTCCCCAAATCTTGGACACAAGTTAGCTTTCCCACCCAGAGTGTTTTGCAGTTCTGTAAAGAAACTAGAAGCCTGAAAAACAAGGTAAATACTATTTAAATCTGCATTAAAAGCATATATATGTAAGAGTTAAGACAAAGATGATTCATACTAAATTAGTAAGGGACTCCATTAGGTTATCTACTTTGGCCTCCTCAGTTTCACAGGTCATTACGTTTCACCCAGCTACTGCTACTAACAGAACAGTGTGTCCTCTTGCTGGTGACAAGCCAGGCAGCACCAGCACCACAAGCCTGGCAGTAGTGATCCTGCTGGGAAGCCATTAGGATGTCCCACATTGTGCTGAAAACTCAGGTTCACTTTTCCAGCGATTTTGGTATCTCAGTACTTTCCATGGTCCTTGTTTTTACGGACAGTGAATCTTGTTCTGAAGGTCTAGTGCTCGCACAACCAAGAATCCAACTATACTTAAAATCCTCTTGCTTAAATGGGCTTTGCCAATCACACAATCCAAATCCTGATCGCTCCTACAAAACCTCCCTGAAAACAGGAAGAGCCATCTTAAGGCTGCTGGAAGGCTCATGAACTCACATGAAGTGCTAATCCATCACCCATAGTGCCACATCTAATTTCCCTGAGCACACACAGTGGATCCAACACACCCACGTACATCACACTCAAGCCACTGGATCAGTTCAAAGTAGGGGCCAAGCCAAGGGACCTACGCTTTAAATGATGCCCAAGTTAAAATGATTTCCCAGTACACCTACTTCGAGCCTCCCAGCTAACCAGTCTCAGTCCAGCACATACAGGCTTCATGGAAACTTTAGTCACAATGGATTATAAATTAAAAAACACATAGACTACTATAAAAGAGCCTAGGTATGCCACATCTACACAATTTTGTCAGCTAAATTTGTAGCATCGAAGAATAAAACCATGTTTGTTTGCCTTTCTCTGAATTAATAATTCCTTCATGATTGTAGTTCATTAACTAAGAAGGCTATAGATTTTCTTTGCAAAGATCTCTGGTGATCAGTTAGTTAACTTTTTAACACATGTGCCTCGGGTGAATGTCAGAGTTCTGGCCAAAGAAAAAAAAAAAAAAATTCTCCTTTTTTCCTGTCTTAAGAACAAATTGCTTACGATTTAACTGTACCTTGATGTTGATGAGCAGCTCCAGGAAATTTTTTGGCGGCATAACAACTGAAGTGTTCAGAGGAATCACATAGCACTTATCCAGGCTAAGGTCAAGATAGGCAGTGAGTCTCTGTTGAGGAAATATTTATTTTAATCAAAATAACAAGAACATCAGAAAATTAACACACAGAGTTTGCTAAGAGTTGCTGTTGAACAACTCGTGTTGTTCTTAAAATTGCTGTTTTGTTCATTAAAAGTCTGTAGAACAAACTCCAATTTCAGTGTAGGTAAATGCAGAAATAAAAGGCAGACTTGAGAGTTTATGACAGGGATTTGTGCAAGGCAGCAGGCACAAGTAGCTCAAATGCACTACAGTAATGAAATTACAAAGGTGTATCTGAGCTGTTAGGGAATCAAGTACAGTATTCACTTTTTCCTAGTGCCTGCATTTTGAAACAACAGGGCAAAAACCTTGCTCTAATACCCACACTTTTGTATTTTGTTACAGTGTAAAGGGGAAAAACTGCTGGTAAGAACAAAATATAGAAGGAAAATAATACTGCTACAGATAATGCAACAAAAATCCTTTTCTTTTCAAAAATGCTACTTACTTCAAGTGTTAAAGATTATTCATAGCTGAATTATTATCTTTATTATACCTGAACTGCAATATTTGCCATTATTTGATAAAAACAGAGATACAAAACCCAGGGAATTATGCTGATTAATCCTATGGGTCTGTTCACTGAGCTGTGTTTTACTGCATCAGTTCTTGCTAAAGACAACATTATCTCAAGCTGCTGAAAGCTCTAAGGCTGCGGATGTATATAAAATACTGAGCACCAATAGCCCAACAGTCAAAATAGTACCAGGACACCAATCATCAGTGCAACTAATCTCATTACATGGGAGTAAGCACTGAGCCTATGGCAAATGATCCTTGCACTGACCTTCACAGCAAAGCCTTTAACCCATTAAATCAAAAATTAAATTTCTAATATTATATTGTTCCTATTCATTTCTTATATACTGCTTTTTTTTTCTGATTTTCACTCTTAAGTCACTTTGCTCTAACTTTTAACAGAAGCTCCCTACATATATTCAGGAATATTTTTAAATAACATAGCTCAAGCAAGCCATGTTTTCCTCCAAATCTGGTTATGAATATTTGATGGATAGCATTCATTTTGCCTGGGAAACTTGAAACTCTGAAGTTTGCACTAAAAAATAGGACATTTCCCTATTCTTCTTTTTCAGCCTTGCTTAAAAAAGCTGTCCAGCGAAGTCTCCAAATGTTCACAGAAATTTAGCTTCCTGAAAACCAGCTGTAGAACATTTCATCGCTATCAGACAGCTCCCATCAGGCTGATACAGAAAAGAAGGGCTTCTAACTGTTTTCCAGCTCTGTCATTAATACAAAGAGCTGCAGGCCTGTCAACTGCCTTACCAAAAATTTATTACCAGAATTTCTATCAATCTAAGTTGTTTCCACAAAAGAGGAAGAACAGCTGAAAATGCCTTGATACCCTCGTTCAGTGCCTTTAGGAACACATCTAGTGACATCAGATGCAATCAGCCCCTGCAAGTTGAGGTCAAAGCTATGACAGCCCTTTCCAAACTTCCCTTGGAACCATAGCAGTTGGTCAAATTCCAGCTCAGTGGACTTAGCACAGCAAGAGCTATATTTTCTTTACTTCCTCATACTAAGGAAAGGAAATAGGTCCAAGATTTTTCCCTTTTTAAAAACAGAACTGTATTTGAAAATGGTGGTTTACAAACTACCTCATGATGATTGTGTAAGGCTGTACTTTGTATGCCCAGTTAATAATTGCCTGCAGCCTGCTGCTGATCAAAACCTTTCTGCTGCCTCCTCCACCTTCCACTTTCCCCCACCACAGTAATTAGGGAGTACATTTATCAGGATGACCGAGGGGGGAACGTTTTTCAAGTTTTACATGCTTTCAACTTCTTCAGAAATAGTTCTTACCCGGTGGAAGTCATGGACGATATCAGCAGGATCGCTATCAGCAAACTCAGGGACTGGCACATTGATAAACTCAACATCTTCCTCCTCCAGGATCTGAATATTTTGCTCAATCGTGTGGTAGCGAGCACTCTGAGCCTCTGCCCCAGGCTCGGGTAAACTTAAGCCGTCTTCAATGTACTTTATTCCGCAGAAATACACACCACCCTGCTAAAAATAGTAAACATCCCAGCCACAAAACATCAGTAGCCTTGTTAGAAGTTTAAAACTAATATTCTCAAAGCACTGTGGAGAAGAAAAACTTGTCAGACCAGATGAAATGTTTTCCCTTTAATTTGATTCATACACCGAAGCAGGAGCCAGTTGCTATCTACAACAGGACCACGGGCAAAACCTTGATTGTACTGAACCCAGAGGGAGTTCTTCCCTGGAATCCAAGGAAAACTGGATCCCAAAAGTGGGTTCTTAAAATCTAGTCCTCTATTTTGCTTTCATTATCTATGGCACATTGCATCTTATTTTTAGAAAGACAAGTTCCTACGTCTATATGTATGCATGTTGTTGTTGTTGTTGTTGTTGTTATTTAATATAAATAATATATTAATAGTAATAATTTATTATTTAACTGCAGCAAATAATTACAATTTAATACATTGAAACTGGTCATCCAAATCACCTTTAAAAAACAAGTCCAACTCTGAATTTGGTCCTGCTTGCAGCACGGGGGGTTGGACCAGATGACTTGAAGAGTTTCATTCCAACCTCAATTATTCTGTGAAGTTGCTTAGTTTTGTAAGGCTTCAGAAGTTTGGAAAGTCAATTTCTAAAATAAATTACTTTTTGTTTTGAACAGTTTTAAAAGACAAAAAGGTAATAAAAAGAATATAAACCAACCAATTTGTGTCCTGTCACAGTACACATGGCAAGTGAAGTGCAAAATAAAGCCCTGAGTCAGAGGAAGTTATATATCAAATTTATAGGCCAGACAGTTCTAGAAACATACAACTTACACACATGCACATGCCATCAAATTAGAGTTTTACACTGAAAACATGTTTTTAGTGCAATGTTAGCTCAATTCCTGAATGTTTCCTTCAACCTAGATCTGACTCATAAACAAGTACCACAGGTTTGAACTAAAGGGCACTTTGCATTTCAGCTAGCTGGTGTGTGAAAGGTGGAGCACAGCGGTGCCAAACACAGACCAGACGTGTGTGCATTAGTAGCACAGCCGGCCCTCAGCCACCCTGAGCTTGTTAACCCACCAAACGCTATGCTGTTTAAGCATCGTTTGCAACACTACTGCTCCCCTGTAAATTAGGTTAACATAACAGCCAAAGAGACTATAAACTGCAAGTTCAGCTAGAATTTCTCATGTTTAATTACTTTGTCTTCTACATTAGCAGCTACTAAAATGGTTAAAAAAAAATAATCCTGGTAGCAGGGACAAGAACATGTAATTTCTACCTTATAATTATGTGCACCAACCAGCAGGCTAGAGGAATTTGTCTTTTGCTTATATTCTCCCCCTCTGACCCTGTGAATCTTGCAATCCCGGCAGTTTCTGAAGGAGGGAGGGTGTGCTCACACCACTTGGGCAACAGCCCAGCACATCCACCGCTGCCCAGTGACAATTCCCCCCGAGGAAAACAGCATGTTTCAGGTAAATGCTGCACTTCCCTGGCACCACTGCCTTCACAGGGCTCCTCTTGCAGCAGTGCCATTCGTTAAAGACTGAAAATACATTTTGTCAGAGGTTTAATCTTGTCACTGTGGATTAAACTTGACAGAGCATGTTTAACCACGTTGGCTGTGTTTCTCCCAAGTCCCCTGCAGGGCCTGTTTTCCTTATCTCTGTGGAGGCCAGGAAGGAGAAGAGTCACTGCACTTCTTTGACAAGCAGTCCCTTTCTTGTGCTTTCTCAGTACTGCACAACTCTGGGAAATCTGGGGTCAAAAAAGGAGGCTTTCAAGGGGTTAATCTGCCTTTTAGTACTCAGTCCTGCAGAACAGGAGAGAGAGCAGGTGGAAATCTGGGGCACCACTGCGGTTCCTGAACCCAAGTCCTGTTTAGATATAATCCTTTCTCTGCAAAGTAAGGTTTTCAAAAGTGTTGCACCCTTTCATTTGCCAGCTTTGCTCCTGCCCTCCTCTGCCCATAGGTAACTTCAGAGCAGGCCGTACACTTTGCCTTTAGAAAAGCTGAAGCTTCTTTAGAAAGATAAAAATAGGAGCAGCAAGGCTAATGAGTTCAGTCTGTTGCTCCTCTTCCCTCTTCTAAACATAAAGCATAACGGAGAAAAATGCAACCCTCCCATAACAAAATGTATTTGATTTACCTGGAATGCAAAATATTTGTAGAGATAGGCACCACCCAGGATCACTCCAGCCAGCATAAAGGCCAATCCGAAGCACATGCACCAGCACCAGGCCCTCCTCTGCCCGAGAGGCACAGCATCCTCAGGGTCCTGGAATCCATCAGAGACAGACCTTCAATACACTGTCCCCAAGACCCAGATGATAACAGATACTTCAGGCCCAGCAAGCACAACCACTGCATCCATCAGAAAAGGTTATATGCACTTTCTCACAACTGTTTGGAAATGTTTTTTATTTGGTAAAGTTTAAAACAGAACTATTTAAATTGAGGAAAACTTGTACTGACAGTCACTTTTAATGCTGTCATCGCTAATTCTTAAGGAAGGGCAAAAGATAACAAAATCTCCCGAGATACTGAGTAACACACAATAAGCCACTTTATAGATTGCAGACAGAAAAATATCCATTCTCAGGCAACCTCCATGCAACAACAGCAGAGCGAGGAAGTCAATTCAGAAAGGTCAGAATCTTTTTTATCTTGGTATATGCAATTTAAGTGAACCTGAAGAGCCAACAAAAGATCAAAGGTAGTAAGAGGAGCAAAATATATCCTTTCCTCTGTTGTTCCATCAGGAAGAAAGAGACTTTACCATCTCTTTGCTGGCAGAATAGTAAGAGTGGGAATGAAAAAAAGATGTTTTGTAAGTTGCAGTTAAGGAAGTTTTCTGCTCTAAGACAGTGTTGGCCATGCCTCATTCTATCTGCTGTGCATTTTATGCTAAAAGAATGACAGGATGTTTCCCCTCTGGGGCACTAGTTTGCATAACCATGCAGTCCCCACAGGCATCCTAAGCAATAAACTGCTGCTTGCAAAATCTTTCCTCTATCAGCCACACACATCACAATGATCTTTTCTCCCTCAAGTGTTTGCATAACTCACGTCCAAAAACAAGAAATAAAATTTTTTTAAAACCCAACCAAAACCCCCATCTTTGAGCCACCCCCTTCCAAGCCACGATAATCCTGGGAAAATATCAGAATTAAAATAAATACAAAGCAATCCCTTACCCCTTTGCAACAAAAAAACCCCAATAGAGTAGCATGATGACCAAGGCGAAATCATTACAGCCAAATAATAAAAAAAAGCCCAAACCAGAAAATGGAGGAAGGGCACGAGGGAAGTGCTTGAGAAGGCATTGATAGCTATGGTCTGCCTCATAGGGGGTTTTTTTTTGCAGTATTTACTAAGATGATTTCCCACTTGAACAAAGTTGTGGGTGTAGTCCCCATGCTGCCTTGGTCCTGTGGTCCTTCATCTAGCTGGAGCCATCTAAGCAAGTCTAACACCAAATGGAAAGAGGATGCTCCCTGTAAATGCTGGGAGAAAAGAAGCACTTCTGGAAAATGACTCATCCCAACCACCCCTGAGGGGCGGAAGTCGTCTTTTGGAGGGACTTCTTCACACTGATTATAGAAGGAGATCTCTTGGTTAACAAACTAGGTACCTAATTCATACGTAGCTAAAATTAGGTGATGTGAAACCCACCTTCACAGTACACTGCAATTATCTTTCATACAGAAGTAGCAATGCAGCTTCCTTTGCCAGGCAACAGTTGCCAAAATCTGATTCATAAATCTTTAAAGTCAAACTCTGAAGATATTTTGCAGATTTTGTTCTACTTTACCTTGCAACCTACCGCAGTAAATTAGATTGTGAAACTTCAATCTTTGGAGATTTTCAAGGCTCAACTAGACAAAGCCATGGATGATCTTGCTTTGGCAACCATCCTGTTTCTAAAGGGAGGTTGGACTAGATGGCTTCCAGAGGCCCCTCCTAACCAACATTTCTGCGATACATTACAAGGCAAAGCGAGACTGGCTAGAAAACACTTGCCATGGACTGAAAAATTAGTATGAAAAGACAAGCAACAACTTTTAAAAGTTTTTACATTACTAATTATTTAAGGCATTCAGTGTAAAGAATTAGAGGATTACTAGCTGCATGGTTTTTAACCTGGCTGTTTGCAAAGGCTGAGAATAGGACATAATACCCATGGTAATCTAATTAACTTTCAGGTCAGGTTAAGATTCACTGTGGATTCTTCTATAAATCATCTCAATTATAAATCTAAACCAGGTAAAACAAGGATTTTTATTTTTATGTTGCCCTGTACCGTTAGGTAACTATTTCCCTAGATATTTCAGAGCATAAAGGACACCTGATTTAAACTTTTAAAAATAGCTGTCATTTAAACTGTTATAAATTAATGTCTGAAAAATGGATAGCAAACTGGCTCTAGGATGAAATGCCAAAATACTCCCTAGTGAAGAATATAGAGTATCTATTCTTTCTAAGTGCTGCTTTTATTTCCCTCCTTTTTAAACTCCAAGCAGAATTATCCATTAGTGGAATAACTGCCTCTTCCATTCATCCATCATTTTGTACGTCCAGAAAGACTTAGAAAATATGTGTCTGGGAAGTGGTGCAGAAGGCATACACATTGTGAACACCTACCTGGAAACAGGGATTAATGTCAAATTAATTTTGCATAGGCCACAAAAATAAGAAAAAGGAAAGTAACTTCTACACTTTTGCCATGCTAGGAAGAACCTGAAGGACAAGTTCATCAGTATTCCACCCTAAATAATTTTGCTTTGATATAGGAGATGACAGATGTAAACAACAGGTTTAATACAACTCTCTAATCCTCTATAAGTAGCTAAATTTTACCATTATGATGTCTGAAGGCATCCCTTATAGTAGCACATTAACATATTTTGTATTTGTAGTTAGTTGCCTGTTGCATTGATTTGTCCACAACGTACTGAAAACAGCACACCAAATATAGAGCAAGAGTCCAAACCCAGCTCAGCCTCTTGCTTAGGACAGTGCATGAAAGCACCGCATCTCAGTACAGAGGAGCCACAAGCATTAGGTAACACTGAAAACATTTTATGCTGTTGAAGGAGAACACAGAATTCATTTCCTCTTCTGAATCTGAAAACTAAGTACACCATCAAGCAGTTTAAAACCACTTTAAATTAAAATATTATAAATAACCTCCTGAAGCTAAATTATGCTCACATTAGTAGCTGTCCCGTGGCTAAGGTGGCTAAGCTTTTGTATTGTTGCCATGACAGCTTAGTTTGGGTTGAATTGACCCAAAAGAATAATTCATCCTTCACTATATAAATCTGACCCTTTGCACTGCAAGAGAAGAAAGTGCAATGGATGGTCACCCTAATTCCAGGTGACTCATGTTCTGAGAGAAAAAACACTAAGTGAAAGCAGATCCCCACTAAGAGGGACAGTGCTGAATTAGCACCTCTCCCCACGTAGGTACAACTGCACTTTGTTCCCAGATACCAGCACTGGCTTCTGAAGCCAGAGCACAATGTGAGATTGCAGCCTCACTGACTTAATTTTTCTCCAGGTCAGCTTTCCACTGACAGAGGTAGCTGACAGAAGAAAACATCATGTACTTGAGGTGAAGACTGGCCTCTAAAAATATGCCTCTCTACTTTTGTGAACAGCAATAATTAATCATTGCTGTTAAGGTCCTACTCTTTCTCCTCTTCATCCGTTCCCCATGTACTTCCCACTCCGTGGTGAATCCTCAACCTTAAGATGATGTCACAGAACTAATCCTCTCTGATGCAAAATGCCTTAGGAGGAACTGGATGCAAGCCCAATACTGGCTTGTTTCCTCTTGATGAACTGATTGTTCTAATTGAAAAACATTTGATTAGCCCATTTCCCATGGACAAGACATGAAACAGAAGCACCTCTCTGCCACTTGTACACTAAATCCTACAGTGTTAAAATTAAATGGCTCACAACTTCCCAACCTGGATAGCTTCAAGCTCTGCAGGAACAATTTTCCTGTAGATAGAAAATGAAAAGTATTAAATTTGCTCCTATTTGAGATTTAAAGATGTTGGCAAGATTGTCTCAAATCGGTCTTTTTGTCACAAAAAAAGTTGCAAGATGACTGCAGTTTTGAGTAAAGATCCCTTCATCAGTGACTGCAGCAGTTAATGTAAAGCTGCACTCTGTCTTGCTACTGGAATCATGAAACACTTCGGAGATAGACAAATGGTACCATAAACTATTTATCAAAGCACCTCTCAATTACAGAGAGATCCTCACAAGAACATATTTACAACAATTAGCAATAAGTGTGCTGGAGTGGATTGGAAGAAAAAAGTTAATAACCTCTAAATCTGCAAATATTATCAACAGCTACCGGCCATTATATTTTCTTGCTCATTTCAGTTCACTTTTAATGCTACTCTTTTTTTTTTTCTTTTTTCCTTTAAACAAATGCTGAATTTCAGAAGCACCAAATTCATGTTTGGGGTAACATCACAAAATCCTTCTATGAAACTTCAATACTGAGCCACAAATGTGTATAATTAGACTTGGTAATTACTTAGATTGTCCCCTTGTGGCTTTTTGTACATAGTGGAATATAATTGCTTTAACATTATGAAACTAAAGCAGTCTAAAAACTTAGAAGGCATATGTCTAGTTCACATTAAAACGGGTGAGAAAATCATCAGACCTTTGCAGAAATTAAGGATGTACCAATTATATGATTAAAAAAAAAATAACATGAATCAGTTAGCTAATAATTCACCTAAACCAGATATGACAGATGTGCCTGGATATGCTGTAGAGAGTCCAGAATATTGTATGACCATTGTGCACCATGAAAAAGATAATGGCCAAAATTTAAAAATACATACAAGAGCAATAAAATTTCAGACCCAACATGTAGTCTTTGATGCACAGAAAAAACAGATGCAGAGTATTACTGAGTATTACAAATATTACTAAAAATGTCTGCAGCATAATACACAAACTGTCCATAATTATGCATCTGAGAATAATATATATATACACACAGACACACACATCTAAAAGTTTGAAATTAATGTGGGTAGAACTGGCAGGAAGCTGTTCAGAACAGTTTTCTTCTGAGGTCCTTTGCATGCCAGTTAGCTCACATGGATGGACAGAGTGCAGTGAGGCAGACTGAACTTCCTAAAGGCAAACATTGACCAACTGCA
This sequence comes from Caprimulgus europaeus, assembly GCA_907165065.1. Next base: position 95,643,671 of record OU015523.1, on the reverse strand, counting down.
GCTTTAATTAGTGGAATGGGGAGAAGTTAATGATGACTCCCTAAAAGTGTTTTTTAATGATGGAGGCTAAAAAGTCTTGAAATAAAATACTGAACAAGGGCTGTATAAACTGAATTCTGTCGGTCAGGCTCGCCTGCTCTGACTTGTAAATCTGACATCTGTAGAAAACGCTCCCAAAAGACAGTCAATTTAAAATGAACTTAATTTAGAAACTGTTCTGCATTCCTCCCATGGTATTCCTGCTGGAAGACTGCTCCAAGCCTGCTATTCTATTTATTACTTGTTGCAGATGGGACATTAAGGCAAGCTTTTGCAAGACTCCTCACTTGGCAGATGCTGTGAATCTGGAAGGCCATCATACTGATCTGCCTCTCAAGCAGCAATTTTATGCTTCCTAATAAAATTAAATTTGAATTTTAAGTACCATGATCTTTTAAATTGCTAGTTGGAAAAACAGACTCTATATACAATAGATGCTTCAGAGATCTCTTGCTTATCACAAGGAGTGGCGCAGTCTTTTTACGCAGATGGTGAAGCCTGAGAACAAGCTACGCTTGTTTATTTGCAGTTGATATCTGAACGCTGCAGTGCTTCTGTTCCTCTCCTGTCAAGACGGACAGGGAGTTGTCCATCTGGCCAAAGGCTCTCTGCCTGAAGAATAGCATGAAAACCAGACCTAAGTTCTGGTGTTGCTTGCTGTAGTCACGCAGCTTGGATATCCAAGAAGATTAATTAATCAGAATTATCAATTAGGCAGTTGTTACTATTAACCTCTTCTTGTATTTCTAATACCTTTATATGTTATAAAATAACATTGTAAATACAAAATCTGTTGTACAGCACTAGGAAATCCAGCAGTGAGAAGAAAATACATTCCAAGAGCTTTCCAAAGTTCAAAGCCCAAGGTCATTTTGCTATTAGTTGAATGCTACCTTTCACTAAATAATGGGTGTGTTTTATTAAAAAATGAGGTGTCTGTCAAATTACTAATTTCATGGTTTGAACGTCATAACCATCATGGAATAAAAACATTAATAAAAGCAGTCAGCTCAAGATCATCTTAAAAAGAGAGTCAGTGCTGGTGGGTAGGAAGGTAGCCGCATATATTGGGAAAGATGGAGGTGAAGGGAGAACAAAAACAAATCAGAAAACACGTAAGAAAAGGGGAGCAGGAAATAAAACTAGAGATAAACATGGTGGAACATCAAGAGTTCAATTTCTCTGCAGGAAGTCAAGGAAAATTACAACTGGAAAGTGAATATAAAGGATGTGAATCAGCAGTTCGCCCACAGCTATGTGATAGAGGGACAATAAAAGAAGTGCATCTTGGAAGAGTAATCCTGCAACTCTTAACTGATGTGAGTAATCCAGATTTACCTAAATCCTGCCTTCAACTTCTGAGACAAGAGATTACAAAACTTGATAGCAGCCAACAATTAAAGAAGACATGTAAAGAATGAAGACACCTGTAACTATTTAGTCTGCTGCTTTGATTAAATTTGGGAGCTGTATTGTTAAGTGGGGTTATTTTCTTTTAGCTTTGGTCTTACATGGAGAATAAAGTGGGGGGAGAGAACCAATACAACCCCAGACACACTTATTTAAATCCTGAAAGTTCTGTCTTTGTAGACCAGGCAGGGACTTTCTTCAGGTTATTCACAAGTACAGCTTTTGGCTATATCCTCCTCCCAAGCTGTCTAAAGCAATTATACAACTACCCATACATTATATTTCAGCCCGTTTTCTTCAAACTGTGTTTTCCAATTGTTCTTCTTGCCTCTGTCCAATTCCAAGATTCCCCAACTCCCTTCTCTCACCACCAAAACCAGTGCTTTCAAGTCTTCCTATAATTTCCTTCCTGTCCTGTGTTTGTGCCCCCATAACTTTCCCCCTCCCAAAGCACAATTCTCTACCCATATGCAGAATACTGGGCACACGGTATTTCCATTTCCTCCCCTCATAACTGCTCCACAAGATAAACCATCCACCGCATCAGTGCGCTCCGCCCTCGGGAAGAGGAGCTCGGCTATGGCCACAGAAGCGCTCTGTATCTTAACCTGCCCCACCAAGCAGCACTCCTGAGCCTCTTCTCCTGCATTTTCACTGTCAACACTCAGGGCCAAGGACTGCCCTCCTTTCTTATGCACAGCAATTAGCACAACAGGAGCTTAACACCATCTTATATGCCTTCCAAACATGAGGAAATACTTTTTTTACTGTGGGTGTGACCAAGCACTGGCACAGGTTCTCCAGGAAGGTTGTGGAGTCTCCATCCTTACAAATATTCAAAAGCTGACTGGACACAGTCCTGGCCAACCAGCTCTGGGTGGCCCTGCTTGAGCAGGGGAGTTGGCCCAGATGACCTCCAGAGGTCCCTTCCAATCACAACCATTCTGTGATACACACCTACAGTTCAGAAGTAACACTAATACCATACAGGGAGAAGATTAATACATAATCTTAACCACTTGCTTCATTTACAAAAAAAACAAAAAACAACCCCAAAAAATCCAAGAGTGCTGACTCTGTGCTAGACAAGTAATAAAGCTCCACATATCATTTATTTCCTTCACTTTGGGGCTTTATGATTCTTCTGCCTTCTCCCTCCCCTTGCCCCCAACATGAAACTTCAATAAAATGTACAACACTTGGAAAATGTATTGCCTTTAAATGTCTGGATGTTGAGTTTGAAAGTTCTAGAGTCACTGACAGCCAGAGATCTGCAATTGTCATTGTACTGAATACAAAAAGTTTTCACAAGCTTTGCTAGGGAAGAGGTGGTGGAAGCCAGTTTTTTTTATATCATATATAAATGTTGATGAATTTACCTATGCATTTTCATAAATCAGAATGATGGAATTTTTTTCTGCATTCCACACCTATTTTGCTCAAGTATTTTAAGAAGAGAGAAGTGTTCTGGTGCAACAGTTTGCACCAAAACAGGCAGATGAAAGCTTGCACTGATATCTGGCAGGAGGTACCTGGGGGATGTTTATTTTTTTAAAAAACAAGAAACCTCAAACCTAAGAGGTTATATGAGCCATTTTTCAGAATACATTTTGCTTTTGGAAAACACAATCACTACACCCTTTATGGTTATAGCATGTCAAACATGGCATTTCATTAAACTGTCTGATTTTGAAAAATATTTCATTTTTACACATTGCTAAAATAAACTCTTTCCTCCATCTTGCATTCTTTAACTTATAACTGACTTGCATTCTACCATACTTATAAAAATACACTAAATAAATCTATAACTTCAAATGTAGTACTTCTCTTAACTTTATCCTGAATTAGATCAATGCTTGAAAACAGGAACTAAGAAGGTTCCTATTCCACTTAAAATGCATCAATATTAAATTATCTTTTTGACCTTGACTGTTCCAGTTCCTGTCTCTTCCTTATCCTCCACACTTCTTATGTCTGAAATTTCCCTGCTTTTTTCCTATGACTGCCTGAATCTCAGACATCAGTATGATGGAATGCTATGTGGATTTAACCTAGATTTCTCTCAAGGCTATTTTCCCAAGCGGCGATGGCACTTTCACCCAAGAGATCTCATTAGCACGCACATATGCACCACTGAGCCTCAGAATTTAATAACTCTATTCCCAGTTCAGCCACAGATGGTATGTAATCTCAAGGAAGTTACAAACATCATGTCGCAGTTTCTCTCAAAGGAGAATCTACCATCACAGAAACCACTCAGGAGGTCTCTAGTCCCACCTCTTTCTCAAAAGGAGGGTAGACTCTGAAGCCTGACCAGGTTGCTCAGGGCTCCTGTCCCATCAAGTTTTGAAAATTTCCAAGGACTGACATTTCAAAGCTTCTCTGGGCAATCTGCTCACTACTCAGTTCTCCTCAGATTGAAAAATATTTTGCTTATGCCCTGTTGGAAGCTCTCCTTTGTCAATTTATGGTTACTGCCTTTTCAGTCACCTCCCTAGGTGGCAAGAGGCTGCTGTGAAGTCTCTCCATGGCCTGCTCATCTCCAGGCTGACCAAGTCCCACTCCTTTGCACACTCCTTGCAGGGCACATGCTCCAGCCTCCAACCACCATGGTGGCCCCTGCTGGACTTGCACCACTTTGTCAATGTCTGTTTTTTGGATTGGAAAGGTCTCAGACTTCAGCAATGCCAGTGACTCCAGCAGGAGCCATGGGTCTCTCTTAAGCAGAGCTGCTTCCCAGACGGGTGGTTCCCAGCCTGTCCTGATGGAAGAGGAAGTCTGTTCCAGTTACAGGACTTTGCCTTTGTTACTTCTGAAATTCATGAGGTTTTGTTCAGACCATTACAGTTGCCTGTCAGGGCCCCTCTGAAAGGAAGTCGTGTCCTCAAAAAAACACACCTTGCTAATACACCTGTGAGTGAATGAAGTACAGCGAGTTCTCTGAGTGGAAGCCATTCTACAGGCAAATACAGAATAGCATTTAATTGTAGCACTGAAGAGTATCACCATAGACAAGTCGACCCTCAAATAATTACATTTAATTACATACTCTTTCTAGAAGAAACTGTTGTAACAATCCGAAGGGCTTCACTGCCGCCAGATTATTCAAAGCCTGAAGTAGAGCGCACACTCCAGCACCCAGCACCTGGCTGCATCACACCCTGCAGAGATGCAGATGCGAGCAAGAGAACTTCCCCAAACTGCAAACCTTGGGCAAGACAACTCGCCACGCTGCACAGCAGCCTCGAAAAGTCACGTTCAGCCTCCCACCCCACAAAGGGTACTGCATTTTCAAACGTGTATATGCAAAGCTTCTTCTGTGCAGACTGTATCTTTTAAAATAAATAAATACAGCTTTGTGATTCAGCAACCATGCAAGATACACCCCAGAGATCACTGCCTGCTCCAAGTTATAATGTCTCCAGTGTACTCTTTTTCCACAGTCATTCCACTGTCTCATTCTATCCTCAGGACAGCAGAAAGCCACCATCAAAAGGAGTTTGCTGAACCCCAGGAGGAAGACAACCACAAATTATCCAAGGATTTGCATTCCAGGAACTCTACTCTTAAAATGCCTGTGGGTTCTATTTTTATGTGTGTATATATACATATATATATAACAAATAATATATATTATATAGTTACTAATATATAAACTTTATAAAAATATTTGTATAAAACATAGAGACAGTACTTGGAAAGGGCAAACAAAATACCAACTTATTTTTTCCACACCTCTATAATATTACTTTGCCATATTTTCATGGTAAATTTTGTAAGGCTGTTGCACAAAGGACTCTTGCTTGTAGGTGCTGCATGGATCACTCAGATAGGAGCTGGAGTCTCCCTAAATGTCCATTGCGGTGCAAACCCTAGGCCACGTGATGTCTGCTGCAAAACCATTTCTGACTTCATTGCAGAGCTCAATCTTACTAATTATCTCATTCCTTTGGTTTACCACATCTGTAAAATTAGGACAGATATCTGAGTTTTAAAAATTAGCATGCTTTTCATCTGTAGATTCAAAGTAATTTCCACTGAGGATAAAAAGCAGTGCATAAATAGTAAGAAAATTAATGTTGTATTATTCATATGGATCAGGAGACTAAAACCAGATAATGCTAACCTTTGTCAATCACAGCATGAAGGAGGGTGGGCAGGGGGAGAAGGTCAAAAAAAAAAAAAAAGGAATCTATACAATAGCAAACAGAACACACCACTGTTCATCCCAGCTGCAGTTCTTATGTTTTAAATACATTATAACGTTTTTGGAAGTGCAGAATAAAGAACATTTTAAATGACTAGGATTTAAAAATGCAGTATTTGCTTTCAAAGATATTCCTTGAGAGTCAGAAAGAACAATTTTCTTTGTATGTAAGTTATTTGGTGCCTGTAGCTAGTGGCTACTGGATAGAAAATAAGTGTAATGCTGACAAATATTCCAAAATCACAACTGCAGAAGAGTTAACTGAAAACATTACTGGAGGTAAATATGCTTACCATTCTTATAACCTCCCCTCAAATAACCATTAGCATCTAAATTTATTAAATTACTGATAAGAAAAAAATTGAAAACACCACGCAACTAGCAAAGAAAATTGATTTGAGTCTATAAAAACACAACTGTTAGATTACATTTGCAATGGTAAAGATTCCATTAAAATACTTAACAGGGGAACGAAAACCCATATATATACTTTATACTTTGAAATTAAACTTTTATTGAAATGGACATTAATATTTTGGATTAAATATTCATTGTAATGGAAGGAGTCTAAACCATTTCCCTTGATAATATTGTTGATCCCATGAACATTTTCTTTCAAATGTTTGTTTTTACAGGGAAGTTGAGCATTTCATCTTGATCCACATCTTCAGCAATGAGCTAATTTAACTTCAGCTTTTCCCACTGAACAGAACTTTTGGTTACAACAGCCTCTGTTTAAGTGGTATTTTTCATACTGCTATGCAATATTAATATCCAAACTAGTTTCTTGAAGCTTATAATAAATAAAAGAGCATTACAGCACAGAAACAAAGGGGTGGATGAAGAGAAGTAGTATTTACAGCATTAACTATAACAATACTTTACAGCACAGGATAGTTTTTTTAGATATTGTGCTATATAAAGCTTCATCCAGTTATGGACTTTGCCACATGACAATGTCAACCAAAAAAAAAAAAAGTTCTCAAAATACATTTTTAGGGCAAGGGTCCTCAGCAAAGTATAAGTTTGTTAATCTGAAAAGAGAAACTATGTAGAACTGTGTGACGTATTTGCATTGTCCCTATGCTCATCCCCGCACTGAATTCATTGGAGCTGTAACGCCTGTACGGACATCAGCTCTTGCTCAGCCCGTCAGAAACGCACCGGACAAAAACAACTGAGGAAGCAGTTACCACAAAGGTCTGGTAGAAGACATCCTGTTTGAAACATTAAATATAATTCCTTGGGGAAATGTATTTGTTATTCAGGTCGGGAAGTGATGAGAAGCAGACAAGGAAGTGAGATATGGACCACTGACAGAACTCCTCTGTCGCACAGGTTCGTTTCCATCGCTGGGGGGATGGGGAAGACGCAAGCTCCTCCACATCACTTTTTGAACTTTCTAACCTCTAATTCCACATCCCTAAACTCACTCTCAAATAGCAAGACTTTCGGAGAAGCACCACAAACTTTTAAAATCTTGGTTTTTTAGTACTGTTCTCTCAATTGCTGGCAATGCCTACGGAGTAGCTTTAGGAGCTAAATGGCTCAAGAGCACAGCCATCTTATTTTCAGAAAGCTGCACTACTTAACCAGTAGCACAGATTCACCATGGAAAAGGATGCAGGGGATGACAGTCAGCTACAAGGCTTCTTTTCTTAGGAAGTGTTCCTCAGGAACAACCCTTGCCACAAATTTTATTTACATAAACTCAATTTCCCTGAATTTGTGCTTGCAGGTACCCATAAAGCCAAATAAGTAACAGGATCTCAGGTACCCTTTGTGCCTGAAAACAGAGAGTTTTCATCTGAGGCTTGGTGGCTTTTCATTAAAATCTTACCAAAGTCAGGGAGAAGAAGAGGGGAGAAAATTCAGCTTCCTAGGTGTTTTTTTCTTTTTACTTCTGATCCTCTTTTAAATAATCATACCTTAATCCAGAATGGTCTGACAGACAGCAGAAGGTGGTTGCTTTAATGACCTAGTTGCATCCCAGAAAATATAGGAAGATACAAAGACTGCTCTTTCCCCAACAGTAACTGGTAAAAGGCCTATAAAAATTTGGCTGCAGGAAGGGTATAAAGGGAATAAGAAAACTCCTCCAAGAAAAAAGAAACCAAAAATAAACAACCTCAAAACATCCATCTACAGATGTGTCTCATAAAGTAGGAAAACCTGCTCTCCTGACAGCAAAACAATAAGCTAATTATTATTTATTAGTGTGTATACTAACATATATATATAGCATATATGCAATAAGGTATTTCTTTATATTTACACACACACACATACAGTATAGCAACTGCAAAGCTAGCACCTTTATTTCAGAAATATCTAACACCAATTACACGAAATCTAAGGGTTTTTCTACATGGGAAAAAATTGTGCTTATTAGTTGCTCAACAGTTGTAGTAGCTTAACTTGGCTGGCAGCCAAACACCACACAGCTACTCTCACCCACTCTCCACCTCCATCCCACCCCCAGGAATAGGGGAAAGAATCAGAGGGGTAAAGGTATGGAGACTCATAGATTGAGATAAGAACAATTTAATAATTGGAATAAAATAAACTTAAAATAATAATATAAACAATGATAATAATAATATATATAAAAGAGTGATGCACAGTACAATTGCTCACCACCCACTGACAGCAATCCCTGAAGGGCAAGCCTGAGTGATTCCCGAGATTATCCCCCCCAGCTTCCTGAACATGACGTTATATCATATGGAGTATCTCAGTGGCATATCCAAATGTCAGTTCTGGGTTTTGCTGATTACTATGCTTCCCCCCACAGTCCTTTGCACTTACAGACTAGCAAAACACAATGTCCTTGGACTTTCAGCAACAACTAAAACCAGTAGTATGTTATCAACCTTCTTCTCATAACAAATCTCACACTGAAACCAAAACACAGCACTATTCTAGCTACTAAGAAGAAAATTAACCCTATCCTAGCAAAACCAGGACAACAGTATTTCCCAGGTAGGACCCTCTTGCTCTGTGTTAAAAGTGCCAATTTTAGTGTGCTTTAGAAAATATTAAGCTAAACTAAAAAAAAAGATTAATCTTAGAGTACAGAGCAATAATGTTCTCATAAGGAATAAATGCAGAAAGCTACTGCTTTTAAAATTCCTAACATTTACACTTTCACACTGAAATCTCTCTGCAGACACAGCTATCCAAAGGTCAGCCATGATACATGTGTGAAGCCACAGCTTCCGTGCACAAAGCTGTACGTGGTAAAGTTGCGCTGAGTCGAGTGCCCTAAGAAAAACAAAAAAGAAAAGGTTGTCACCTACCCTGGTGTAAGGGAGCAACTGCCTGAGAGTTACTGAGGACCCAAAGAGCTTTGGAGAGGACTTAATCTATTGAATGGACTCTGCAAAATGTCTGAAGACTTCAACTACACTTAGAACCATCTTTGGCTCTCCAAAGATCTATTGTAGGGAGAAATGTTAAAATACCACACATTGTTTGTTTGTTGGGAAACTGGGTCGTAAAATACCCTATTGTACTGACAATGGAGCGAAGTGGAAAATCTAATGTGGCCTGAGACTTTCACTATGAGTATTCTGTATTTTGGCCAAGAATTATGGCATGGAAGCATCACCCCAACAGCAGTACAAGGGCTGTAACAGTTGCCTACATTAAGTATGGAGCCACTTTCACAACACACAATAATACTGACAGGTGATTTATGCAGAGACAAGATAAGCACGCTCTTGATTTTTAAACTCCTTTTTAAGTAGCATACGCCAATGCTTAAGACCATTGCCTTCTGCAAAAGCTTTTTTTAAGCTGCTCTTCCTGTGATACATCCTCTACTCTTCTTGCATCTTTCCCTCCTCCCTTCCCCGATTAATTTCCTATTAGTGTCTGCATCAGAGGTTACTGGGCAAACTTTGGTGAGATCAGAGTATTTCTATGCCACATCATCAGCATATTTTAGTTGCAAACGCTCTTTAATAAGCCCTGGGAAGATTATCTACTTGAAAGTAATCCTGTGATGGCAGACAGAGTGGCAGTCTTCATGGCACCATGCCAGGAAAAGCAGCAGAATGAGACCATCAAAGAACCAGCCCAAAAGCTTATTCCATGAATCTTTATTTTCTGAACCTTTCAGAGTATTTGGCTTTATTGATTAATATCAACTGGTTTACTAATATCTCGTGCTCCAATCTTTGGAAGTTCTTGATAATAAAATTCTCAATGTGCAATTCTGCTGATACTTCTTCTGAAATACACAGAAAAAAAGTGTTTCCATTTACTTCAAGTCCAGAATGCCTCCCAGGACTTCCTTCATAAAAGAAAGCTTTATAAAATGTAATATTTTTCCCATTCACACTTGTGATCCAGATCTATTTATTTTCCTACAGAAACAATGTCTGTAAATATACCAGAGAAGGGGAAACAAATGTCCTATATATGCTGTTCTGGAGAAGTGACCTTTTTCCATTCTATGAGAATTGACTCTTCTCTATATATGCTCATATTGCCTTCAAACCACACTTGAAGCTAAGGGTTTTCCAACAATGAAGCGATATGAATAATACATTTGTCAGATGAGGTTTATTTTCCCCCTGTCCTCTGAAGAACTGCACAGGCAGTTAAAGTTCCTTGGGGGCGGCAGGGGGGAGAAGAAAGATGAAAGATTCATTTCTAATGCATTTATATTAGAGAAGGTAAAGTTCAAAGAGTGTACCTTGTGCTTACCTCAAAGGTATCAAGTTCTATAATGGTCCTCAGTTCCTTTTTTTGTTTGAGGTCTGAGAATAAACTCACAGACTTGAAGATCCAAGTATCTCTACAGTTACATGACATAATTTGTTTCGAAATTGTTAATCCTTCACAGATTGTGTACTCTTTTCTACTAAAAATACAGATAATGCTACTGTACTCAGATTTGCTTTTATTTATGCTCTAAAACACATAAGCTCAAAAAAGCTTATTCAAGAGAATTTTGCACGCTGGTAGGTGTAGGTCTGCAGTTCTGCTGAGAAAAGACGGAAATGTGTCAAGGAGAATGTCAAAGGCTCGATGTCCCTTAAGAGTGCTCATTTGCTTTTGAAATTTTCATCTGTACAGAGCAACTGCTCCTAGCATGCTATTTTAGGACTGTTTTAAGCCTTGTTCAGGCACGTTCATCCCCTGACAACAGTGCAAGAACTTGTAAGTAGCTACTGTGAGACCAGACCACCTTTTGACCTGGTTTACAAATGTTTGCAAGGCTCATTTCTAGGCAAGGAAAGCAGTACTAAGACCTGAGCAAAGTTAAAGGCAGATCATATATCTCATCCTCAGCTGCAAGAATTTACAGCTCTGTGTTAAGGAAATCATAGTCAAATAACTCGCTTCCGTCAGTACCTGGACAGGGTCAGGAGGATTTGCTCCCCAGTGTACAATCAGCCAGATGTGTTTTGTTTCTTTAGCAGTAGGAAGGACAAGCTCAAATTGGTTGCTTATCTGGAAACAAACATCATCCAGGGCAGATCTGGATTCCAAGGTAATATGAAAAAATGGTGTTTTGGAACTTGTAGTTTGTGTCTTGCTTACGTGCTCAATGTCAAACTGATCACCAAACCTGGGGGCAGAAAAGAACTCCACAGCTCAAGTTGGGCTGGGGGGAATCCATTACCTTATAGAGAACGGCACTTCTGCTAGGAACAACCAGGCACACAGATCACCTATATATGGATTTCCCATAATTGCAATTTGAGTAATGATAATGTCTCATCAGTTGTTGCACACTGTTCAAAAGACTTAAATACTTTGGTCTGAGTTTTATGAATGCAGTACGTTCAGAAGTATGAAATTTCACCATTTGCTGTACCAGGAAGATGTCACTATAAAACATCTTGGCTTCGAAATGACAGTGGATTCTGCAGGTGAAGAACCTGGCCGCATCAAAATAATGGCAAAACCTATACTGGGGAATAGCTTCATGCTAAAAATGCAACAGATACTGTCTTCCCAGGCAGAATTTAACCTTAAAGATTTAGGAAATTAACAAACACTCTCTCTTTTGCAGATCAAATGTGGTAATTCAGAGGCCTGACGTACAAAAGGTTGTGAAAGCAAATGAAAACAGCAAGGCACGCTGTGTATGTGCAGCTGGCCATTTTCCAAGTTTTCATTCTCTTTTCAAAGAGCTTAGAGCAAATTATGCTACTCCTAATTAAAAATTGGTTTTGATTACGGGAGCACATAAATTGCAAACAAAAACCTTTATATTCTACACAGTTTTGCACTTCAAAAACTTTAAAAGCCGTTGCTGCTTTGTTCTTTGTTGCTGTTCGGAGACGAGGAGGGAAGGCGACAGCGACGGGAGTCTGAGCGCTGTTTTGGGGCGGGGGGAGGCAGCTCTTTGTTCCTTTATCTAAACCAACCCAAGTTTCAAAGCGAAGCTGGGGGGAAGATGCAATCGTCAGGCTCTGCCAACACACTGTGGCACAACTACGGCCAAACCTCCAACTTCACCCTCGCCGAGCGCTTCTCGCCCTGAAGCCCTTTACGTTTGTGAGCCGGACTATCCGTGCGGCCAGCGGGGACTGAATGCGGTGCGAAGACCAGACGCGACCCACCCTTCTCCACACAAGCCAACTTCCGTGACCGACCTAAACACACCGAAGGGACACCCCGACCTCTCCCGTGTCCGCAGCGGCTGGGCACAACCTGAGGGAGTGGGGGGCGGACGGGTTCGGCGCTGCCGGCCCGTCCCCGCGGCCCCGCCTGAGCGCGGTGGGCCGGCGAGGGAAGCCCCCCCTTCCCGGGCAGCCCCTTCCCGGGACGGCCCCGCTGCTGGCCGCGACTCGCGGGTCCGGACGGGACGCCGCAAAGGAGACGAAAGCGCCTTAAAAAGCCGAGTTGGATGCGGTCCAAGCGCTGTGGAGCTAAATATATATATATATATATATATATAAAAACCAAACCACCACAAAAATCCCCGAGGTAGGCAGAAGCCGAGCTTTAAAGCTCGTTCTCCTGTCAGCCATTTTAGAAGCGTGAGCCGAGGGGCGGCGGGGCACACCGCTGCGCAGCTTTCGCTGCTGGCCCGCCCGCCGTTTATCGCCGGGGGGGGGAAGAGCATATGAAGAATAAAATCGTCCCCAGCGCGCTTCCCTCCCCGCGGCAGCACCGAGCCCCCGAGCCGAGCGATCCGGAGCGCCCGCCGCCGCCGCGCAGCCGGGCCGGCTGCAGCGGCTCAGCCCCCCGCCGCCCTCACCTTGGCGTCCGGCGGCAGGATCAGCACCTGGCTGTTCTCCTCCTCCTTCTTCGCCGCCTCCTTCTGCGCCAACGCGGAGTTGAACGACACCTTCACCATGGCCGCTACTCAACGCCCCGCACGCAGGAGAAGGAGCCCGGACCAACGGAGCTGCAAGACCTGCCAACTGCCTTGTCGCCCCCCTGCCCCTCGCTGCCGTCTCGCCGCGACTGCCGCCCCCGTCCCCTTGTCAGGAGGCAGAGAAGGAGCAGAGGCGGGCCGCGGCTTGCGGCGGGGCGGGGAGGGAAGAGAAGGAGGCGGTGCCTGACAGGGCAGGCGGGAAGGGGGGGAGGTGGGGGCGCCGGGGCCTCGCCCTTAGCCCGCCCCGCCTGGCCCGGCCCGGCCCGACGCGGGGCGGGGCGGTGAGAGGGCGGTGGGATTGGGAGAGTGGCCCCCACAGCTCCCCTCCCGGCGGCCGAGGGCTGCGTGCCCCGCGGGCCTGCCTCTCTGCCGGTGCCTGTCTGGGCCCCCGGGCAGCCTCGCCTGCAGCGGCCCGGTGCCCCCACCCTGGCCTCGCCGGGCAGCCCCGCGGGGGCCCGTCCCTATCAGCCCCGGGCCTGGCTCCTCTGCAAGGCCTTCGGGCAGGCCCGCATCTTGCCCCGGGCTCGGCGGCGGGCCCGGGCACGCTGCTGGCCCCGCTGCTGGTTTGTGGCCTCGCATGGGGATGCCACCTTCCCTGGGGTGTCAGGGGTGGCACGAGCGGTTTGGTTCACCCGGTGCAGCATCTGCATTTCTCGGCTTGCAATTTTAATTAGATTTTTATTAAAATAACATTTATGGGTGTTATGGTCGGGAAGAAAATCCCAAAAATGCTCTATAGGCAGCATGAAGGTGAAGTCCACCAGTTGTTAAAAGGCTCAGGAAGGAAGGAGGACTGCCAGAAGTGTGGAGGTGTGACCTTCCCCTTTCCTCTCCAATGCAGCGGGTGTAAGAAGTCAAGCGAACCCAACACACCATCCCAAGTAGGGTCCTCTTGAGTAAAACTGCAATGCACACGGTCGTGTTGTGGGTATGGTTATAGTCTGCTCCAAGAAGGATCTCGTTTCAGTGACTCGCCTGGGTAGTACTGATTTCCTGGCAAGAGCTTGGCTGAGTAATGTTTCTATGGCCCTTGGTAAGATACCTGGCAGGCAAAATGCAGTCCTTGAGCTCAGCAGGCACTCTGCTGCTGACTTTGGCAAAATCTGGTCTTTCTCTCTAGGGTGTTAGATGTCACCATGATTGAATTGTCCATATGCTGTGTGCCTGGTCGTCTGTGTCCTTTAAAATTGTTGACCTGAAATGGCTGACAGAAAAGCTAACAACCTGTTTCATTCTATCATCCTAAAGTATTTTCACCCAAAGGTCTATAGATAATTTAAGGATCTTTTTTTTTCTGCTAAAGCTGTAAAACGCACAAGGCAAACCATGATAATTTTACGTGATTACAAGATAAAACAGCTGACCATACACCTTGCACCCAAGACTGCAGATTGCCCCAGGAGTTCCAAGACTTCAGTCTTGCTGCCTTAAAATTCAACAGAGGTTGACTGAATCATCTGCAGATATTTCACTGAAGTATAAAAAGCCCTGGATGCCAAGGAAGACAGAATACAGAGATTTCTCTAGGCACTTTCCGACCATATTTGGTATGATCTTGGAGGTTTTGCTTTAGTAGGAACTTTCATAAAAAGTATTTGAGCATTCTACATGAAAACCATACAGTACTGTAATAAGGCTATCATAAGCTACAGTTTCCCAGGCTACTAATATAGCTTTTAATATTTTTGTTGTTGTTGTTTTTTTGTAAGTGGGACTTAATTGTCTCAAACTCCCAGTTTGAGAAGTGCACCAGGTGACACCTCTGCTCCCATTTCAATGGGAATGCATGCAGGCACACTGTGTATTCAGGTCAATATTTGGCATGCAAAGGTTGCAGTTCTGAGTTTTGCTTTGCTTTGTTTTCCTTAATGACATCTTCTGATATTCCTCACAGAAAGATGGGTATGCAAAAGACAGTCAAGGCTAAGGCATGGCACTTTATTATCTATGGCAAAGTATAACTAACTCTTTCCCCAGGCAGCATACACTCTTATCTTTCCAGATCAAATTGACTCTGTCTGCTTCTTGAATCATGTTTATGAATCATGGCAGCTTACCACACCTAGATTAGAGCAGCACCCTTACGGTGTTGCTACTTCTGACCTTTTGATTAGTGAGAATGTAGGAGATTTGGGGTTCTTTCTATTAGGCCACAGAGTAAGAACAAAGCACCAGGAGAACCTCTCAGCTTACTTGCTGACTGTGCTTTGCTTCTACATATTTGCTTTCAGGCTGTGGCTTTGCAGGCAGCTGAGCTGATCAGATTCCTCCAAAATGCCCCATCTTCTTCCTCCTATTGACTTTCATCTTCCCACTCATCTCACACTTCATACTCCCCTCCTTCCACCAGCAATCCCACACGGTGCCTGTGTTACATGTATGACCCATAAATACCTAAGTTTTTCTGGGTTAGTTTTCTGCCGGGTTGGTGCAGTTCAGACAGATACAAGGACCAGCACTAGTGTAAACAATGGGCCTGCGAGGCCAAGAACGGGGAGGAGGAGGGAAATGGGGAGGAAGGCTTCCCCACTTCTGCATAGATACAAGTATTAAATCAGCCCATCACATCTCTCAAAACCACAGCCTTGTTTTTTTCTCTGGCAAGTAGATGCATCTCAGTTTCCATCCGGATGACTTTCTCATTGTCTCATGTTTCTGCCCCTTCTGTCTCACATACATTCTCTCTTCCTTTCCTTCTCTCCCCTGCCCCATCATTTATTTGATCTCGGGACCCTTCCTAGGAACAGGTGACCTATGCTGTTCAGATCTGTGTTTGTGTCCTTGGGCAGAGGTTTTCCATTGTTTTGGCTGACACTAAAAAGGGGGCATTTCATTGATTCCTTGTTTACCCTGAGTGGAAAATGACTATTACATCCATCAGGCCAGGGAGTCACTTTCTCTTTCCGATGCCTCTCTTAAAATGCCGTGATGCTCCAAGCCATACCTCTGCTTGCCCATCTACAGTTCAAAATCAGCCTACGTGCTATCTCTTACCCCGGGATCATGAGTTTCTAATGCCTGCACTAGACAATCTGTGGATTCAAACATGTAAAACTGCGGGGGTTTTAAATAATGATATTGTCTTCCAACAAAGGACACTATTTTGAGAACGTAGTTGTTTTTAAAGTCGCTTTTATAAAGCTTTTAAATGCAACTGAACATGTAAAGTTCCATATGGTGTCACAGTATTTTCTAATTGTTTCTTGTACTCCTCTTTTCTCATTAACTGCATGACATTTTGATATGGTGTGTCTTACTTTTCCCTCAGCCACTTTTCCCAGATTTATGTCTATATATATCTATGTATCTATCTATCTCTGTCTATGTGTATCATTCTCATTTCTTAGGGCTGGGGGAGGGACAAGCAAAAGTTGTTTCTGTGACAAGACATTTCTTCAGTGTGTTGGGTTTGAGGGGGGTGTGGTTTTTTGGGTAGTTGGGGAAGGGCCACCTTGTGAGAGCGAAAAGCTCCCCTCGCTCCAAGGCAGAGACCCCCACCAGCCCAGCCTGGGCCAATGAGCACCACATTCAGTTGTTTTCTTAGCCAGAAGTTGAAATCTATTTACAGCACTTCAAGGTTTTTCACACCATGACTCTTCTTTGCCCTGTTCTGCCTTCCACCTCCCTTCTCCACACAGCTACCTCAGCTCCACCTGAGAGAAGTTTCGTCTGCCAGATTCTTACCCAAACAGCCCACAAAAATTTGCTGTCCCACTGTCCATTTTGTGTGATCCCTGAACTCGTTTGCAAGGACTTGTACTAAGAGTAGACTTAATCTTAGATACGTTAGTACACACGTACAAGTTTTACTTGTATAATTACAGTGACAAAATCCTGTCCTGGGAATGCCACTTTATCAGCAAAAGGAATTTTTTTTTGCCATTGCTTGATGTGTTGCTCTTGGAAATTTTTTGCACATTGTTTGTTTTGGTTAGATGGGGGAATATGGCCATGGCAGCATTTTTTTAGCTTTGTGCTGAGTTAAATCTGCTACCACCTCCAAATCTACTTTTCCTGTAACAATTCAAAAAGACCAGCATAAATTACTGACAGCTAAAAAGTAGAAGGGAAAAGTCAACATTTGCTATTGTAAATAGGATAGGATAGGAAAGAAAATGTATCAAAAGGTATATGAGTCTGTTTATCAGCCTCTATATTCTTCTTGATGTCCCAGAGCCCACTGAAGTTGGCAAACCAAATAGTACATAAATCTTTGCAATTCTTTTGCTTGCACATGGTTGGGATTGCAGACTGTTGGTGTTCTCACATATTTTGTGACCCAACCATTACAGCAGAATCCCAAATTTTTATTAGTCTCTAGGCAGAGAGCAAATATTAAAAATAACATCATTTTCACAATCTGTCTAAAATGTGGGCGCTACAACGAAGCATGAAATAAGCTTAACAAATCTGTCTCAGCTTAGCTTGTGCCTCCTGGCACCTCAGCCATCCCTGCTGCCAATAAAGCCCATTAGAGTGCGTAAGTGGCACCACAGCGATGAATTATGCCATAATCCAGCAAACTGGTTTGCATGGCTGGCTTCTGCACCCATGTGGAACCCCAGGGTCCACCAAGACACAGCAGCTTGCCTGACTGGATCTGTAGCTTGTCTGGTGGCAAATCACCATATGTAATACACAGAAACGTACCTGTGTGTACAGTACCCAGTTGCACGCTCTTAATTTCAAAGAATTGTTTGCAACATGAGCCAGAACCTCTCTCATTTGAAGGCAGTGGAAGGACTATCATGCTTTTCTCTTTAAGCTGATCCTGTGCTCAGGTTCAATACAGATGTTTTTACTTCAGTTCTAACTGGGTGTCATCTATTAAGTGCCAGACTGCAGGAAGGCAACCCTTATATTAATTTATCAACATTTTATTTGCTCATTAAGCATCAATGATTTGGGCAGTACAGAAGAAGACTCAAAGACTATTGCTGCTCCAGGGATTTTATAATCTAAATCAGATACAGAAAGAAAACAATTCTAAGGGAAGCTAAGGTCACAGAATAACTTTGAAGGCTCACTCTCTTTCCCCTTAAGCTCTTTTCCTTCTCTCATTTCCATTCACAGAAACAAAAAATGTGTGGAAGCCCTTGTCCTCTGGTATCCTAGCAGCTGCTACTTTCTCCTTACTGACTCAACAAATGCCATTGCCCCCCTTTTTATACATTAAATACATGCTGCAAATATCTTTTGTCTTTTAGGCTTTATCACTCCTTTTTGCTTTGTCCATTGTCAATCAAGACTGCCAGAAGTGCTGGGTGCAGGTGGTTAATTTACCCCAGGACAGCTGCTTTAGGAGGTTAAAGATTAATTCAGCTTGCTCCATTACAATATATCTTAGCATAGAGCGTCATAGTCCCAATTTTCTGTTTGGCCCTCAGGAGTTTTTTTGCACCTGTCCTTTTGTCTCCTTTTCTGCTGTATCAAATGCAAACTTCCCTACTTGGCCTTTCAGGACTTCCCTGGCTGGCACATGGCCCTGTCCATATTGGCCACTGGATCATCTCATGGCTGGTCCTACAGGTCATTATAGGTGCAAATTTTCTTTTCTTTGGCCTTGGGTCACTCACATGTGGAAGGAGCTGTCCTGTCCATCAAAAACCATAATATTGCTGTCCTGGTTTTCAGCTGGGACAGAGCTAGGTTTCTTTTTAGTAGCTAGAATAGTGCTGTGTTCTGGTTTTAGTATGGGATTTGTTATGGGAAGAATGCTAATAACATACTAATGTTTTCAATTGTTACTGGAAGTCAAAGGACTTTGTGTTTTGCTCATCTGCAGGTGCAAGGTCTGAGGGGGGTGAGCAATATTTAAATTAGAAATCTAGATTGACGTTTGGATATGCCAATGGCATATTCCATATCATAAAATGCCATGTTCAGTATATTAATGAGGGGCTCTCTCTGGCTCTCCTCGGGCTCTCGCTCTGCCAGGATTGTGGTTTTGGTTTCAGGATTGTCGCTCCTCCAGGATTGTTACCAAAGAACAGGCTGGGCTTGGTCGGTGGGTGGTGAGCCATTGCACTGTGTATCACTCATATGCATATTTTATTATTACTATTATGATCATTATTATTTTAATATCATTACTATTTTAAGTTTTATTTTATTTCAATTATTAAATTGTTCTTATATCAGCCTACAAGTCTTCTTACCCTTACCCCTCCAATTCTCTCCCCTATTCCCTGCAGCAGGGAGAGAGTGAGTGAGCAGCTGTGTTTGGCTGACAGCCAAGTGCTGGCCAAGCAAAACCACCAGAATTGCTTGTTATATGTGTTCATAGCCCAACAGAAGCATCACATCTGTAGCAGCAGGGTCACCACAGGTTTGTAAAGTTGCCCTTATCTCATACCTCCCAGCCAGATCACTAGGATCTCACATATTTGCATTAATGCTATATAGCATTACTTTTCATTGGAGCAAACTGTCTATACAGAGAAGATGAAGCCAGACCCGAAGCACTGAGTCTGGTGGATGGACCCACACTCTGTGTGGCCCTTCTACTACTGTTCCTCTGCAGCCCTGGGACTCGGGATATGGCCTCCTGTGCACCGATGTGCAGATAAGGTGAGAACTCTGCTGAAATGAAGTGATGGGCTGCTCACCTCACTAGTCCAAATCATCTTACCATTGCTCTGCACCCTTGTTTTCACCCCCTTTCCCCCCATTTGCTGTATATCGCTATGTTTCCATAGATCCCAGGCTCTTCTGGACCTGAGACTGCCTGAGATAGATCCTGTGTCAGTGTGAGGGTGCATACCGTGCTTTCTGACACTAACTAGCTAACTAGCCCACTGCCCCTAGGCACTCTTGTGGTACAAATCGTTCAGATAGCATTCTTACTGTTTGTTTGGGGATTTCAAGCAAACAGAGGGCTGAAATATCAGTGGGATGGGATGGGAACAAAATTCTCATTTACCCAATGTGTCAAAATTTCTATTAGTCAAAGTCTTTTTTTTTTTTTCTTTCCTAAAGATTTTGTTGTCTTTGTTGAATTTCAAAACTCTTCTATGCATACCAGCATCTGGGAAAAAAATCAGGAACTGACCTTTCCAGCCTGAAGCTGTAAGATTAATTCTACCTAGCAACTGTTGGTTTTTAGGATAAACTTCTCCAAAGCTGCATGAGTTGTTACACAATAGAAAGCACGAAAGGCTCTGTCCTGTTTAAACAGGTTTCAACATGGTTGGCTCACAACCCTCTTCAGAGAACAGCAAGCGATGTCTTGTGTTGAAGGGTTAATTTCTCTGCTAGCTGCCCTGCCACACCTAAGACAAACCTTCTTCCCAAACACCAGGAGACAGAAGCTGCACCCAGAAGTGCCTGTTTAAAAGCATCACCCGATATCTTCAGGAGAAGTTTCACATTACACCAAATTTTGGAAAATTGCATATATCTGTGTGTTGGGTTTGGGGGACGGGGGCTGGTGTCTGCAGTGGGGGAAGGGGCTTTAGTGATGGCCCCTGTGAGAAGCTTCAAGAAGCTCCCCTGGCTCCAAGGCGGACCTGCCTCTAGCCCAGGCTGAGCCAGTCAGCGATAGGGAAATGCCTCTGTGAATCTCTATTTATGAGGGGAAGAACTGGTTTGGCAAGGGAGGAGAGAACCATCAGGAGACCTTGGGCCTGAACAAAAGACCATTGGCCTGAACAAAACAAAAGCCCATTGACTACATGAGAAAAGAGGAAGAGGGGAGGAGACAGAAAACCTCAGACACCCAGGTCAGCAAGGAAAAGAGTAGGGGAGGTAGTCCTCTTACAGTCCCCTGCAGCCCATGGAGGTTCAATGGTGGAGCAAATACCCATATGTAGGCCATGGAGGACTCCACATCAGAGCAGGAGCCTGTGCCCAAGGGCAGTTGTTGACTATTTTGAGTGCTTGTGATGAGCAAGAAGACCCAGGGTGAGGAGGTGCGCTGGACTAGAGACCCACCTGCAGCCTGTGAAGGTCCCAGTGCTGGAGCTGGGAGCTGTTCCCGAAGAGGTCTGCAACTCCATGGGAAGCTTGCGTTGGAAACACTTTGTTCCCAAACTCTTTTAGTCCCTGAGAGGAGCCTCATGCCAGAAAGAACAGCAGAAACAAACTGACTGCAACACCCATTCCCTGTCCCTCTGTGCCACTCAGGAGAAGGTAGAGAAATCAGGAGCAAAGTGATTTGAGCCCAGGAAGAAGGGAGGGGTGAGAGGAAGGTGTTGTGAGAGGTGGTTTTTATGTGTCACTGTGCTACTCTGATTGATTGCTAATGAATTAAATTGGTTTTGCTTCACCAAATCAAGTCTGTTTTTCCCATGACCATAATTGGTGAGTGAGTGCTCCCTGTCCTCATTTCAACCCATGAGCCCTTTGTTGTGTTTCTCTCCCCATCTCACTGGGTGAGGGCGAGTGAGTGAAGGACCGTGTGGTCTTAGCTGTGGCTGAAACCAGCAAAATCTGCTACACTGCTTCCTATGAGTCACAGGTGTGGTGTGGTCTTAGCCTTGGTGTGGTCATAGGTAAACTGGATCCAAGAGTAAAATGCTTCTTTTTTTGTCACTGCACTTACTTGGTGGATGAGCTTGCGCAAGATCAGCTCTGAGGCGCTCACTGTTCAGCTGCACAATTCCTAGAGTTGCCTTCAGGGAAGCTCCCAGAGGTCGCTGGTGGGGGAGGAAGAGGAAGGAGCAGTGAAAGGGCTCCTTGTAGACAGCAGCACACTGTGGCTTTGCTTTAGATGTGGTACTGAAACCTCACTCTTAATCTCAGAACAGTTGTCATTGTCATCCTGATAATGAAGATGTTGGGGGGAGGTGTAAAATGGCCCAGATGCTGAGATGTCTGTGTTCGCCAATTCTTTTTCTCCCTTCTTTTCCTGACAGGCAGGATGTCCTGGAAAGACAGAAGGAGCAGCAACATAAATTAAGAGGGGCCGCAGGAGAACACTGGTAACGGAGGATGGGATGCACCAGTTTTCCCCTGGCAGTAGTCAGAGGTATCCCTACTTTTGCATTTGAGGTAAAATATATTTTTAAGATGTTTGGACATTTAATTACCTTTCTACTCAATTTACAGACTTGTAAAACAGCCCACTCCATTTCATATATTTTTAAAAACACCTGTAAGTTCAATAAGATCACTTGGCTTAATGAGAACAAGGAAAGATTTCCCCAGGAATGCTCGGCATGCGGGAGGTTTCCTTTGTGACATGGAAGTTCTACTACAGCAGAGCAATAAGCATGTGTCTCCAGCCTATGGCTTGTTCGCATCATGTAGCCCAGACTTGCCAGTATTGCTCACAATTTCAAGAGAAGAGAAGAGAAGAGAAGAGAAGAGAAGAGAAGAGAAGAGAAGAGAAGAGAAGAGAAGAGAAGAGAAGAGAAGAGAAGAGAAGAGAAGAGAAGAGAAGAGAAGAGAAGAGAAGAGAAGAGAAGAGAAGAGAAGAGAAGAGAAGAGAAGAGAAGAGAAAAAAGTTAAAACCATGAGTTGTAACGACAGCAGAATTTGGAGTGGGCTGCAGCATACTGCTTGTTAAGTATTGTCCCTGGGCCAAAGAAAGTTAGGTATCTGGCAATAATTTAAACCTATTTTTAAATTTTCTTTGGGAAAATTTACTAAAAAACCACCTTCTCAAATCTTGAATGGATTTGCAGAAAGATGTTTACGTCCCAGAAAGCCTCATCTTTTGCCTGATTATAGAGACAAAAAAATCAATAACATGCAATCTCTCCCCAACATTTTTCTTTTCAGGATTATTTAAAGCTATAGAGCTAACAAATCATATTTCCTTTATATTTTTGAGGCTGGTTAGTGGGGTAGTGATATTATTATGAGGATGAAACACTGAAGCAGCTGAAAGAAATATAAGAAATATTTTCAAATTTCTCAGGAAATCCCTGTGGTCTGTTGTTATGAACTTCTTTGTATCAAACATAATACAGCATCGACTGCACCAGCACAGGGTAAAACAAGCTGTGGCGAGGTCACTACCCGCTTGTCCAGGATGGCTCAGATTTTGCACTAAGGAGATAAATTATGCATGAAAAATAAATGTAATGGTAATTTGTAAGGAAATGCCAAAACTCAGAGAGAAAACTGTAGTCTCAATCTAAGAATTCTCAATTATCTCCTCTGGGGAGGGTTAGACAAAAAAAAAAAAAAAAGATCTGTCTTCATGCCTGTGATTTCTTTCCGTAGTTACTGAAGTCAAGAGCAATATTCTCATTGACTGAAGGTGCACAATTGTGGGTCTTGACTCATCCATCTTCATTCTGCTAAAAAAGAAGCTTGCAATCCTCTTTCAAGATTAATAAAATTTACATACCGAGAAACACCTGGCCATTTCTGGAAGCAATGGAGGATAATACAAAGGTTTTTGCCCAAATTGCATCACTCATATGATTGACAAGAAGCCACCATCAGTCAAAGGCATGGGTCAATGTTTTTACATATCTACCTTGCCAGCAAACCAGTTTGTTTCATAGCACAAGAATTAGATTCCTAAATAATACTGCCCCTTTTGATTGGAAACCATTTTAAAAATAGGTTGAAAATAGTAAACTTTATGAACAATAAATTCCTTACATAGTTTGTAAATGGAAAAATGTATTTAACCAGTCATTTGCAATCAAATCTGAGGTTACTTGTGTACTGGTGAATATCCCTACCAGCATGCAGCTTGCCACAGAAGCAAGATCCTAATATGAAAACCATGGATCATTTCCGTTGCCTTTTCTCCAGTAAGACTGCCATTTGCTTTCAATAAAGAATCGTTGGAGTAAAGACAATAGAAGCAGGTCCCATATTTGAAAAACAAGAATAAATACAAATAAATACAAATCAGGAATGACAGAGAGGAGGAGACAAAAATAAATATGCCAGAGAAAAAAGAGCAAAAGAAACAGACAGTTTAAAGAGACAGGGAGTGTGGAGATTAAGACAATTTTCATGCTAGTTTTAAACCCAAATTAAGAAGAAAGTTATAAGTATTTTATATTAAGAAAAAAAAAATGGGTAGACATGTTTTGGCATATCATGCTTTTCTCAGTATGCATGGGGGCTATCACCTTGTTTTGATTAAGGAGGCCTGACCAGATGTTCTTCAGTGGGAAAATTTCTTAAAATAAATCACATTATTGTATTTGACAGACTCTGTGTTTTCTCCTCTGTTTCGTACAATTTATGGTCTGAGTTTGTGAGCCCTACTACGATCAGTCTCATGGTGCCTCTATCTTCTCTAAAGCAGTAACTTCTGAACACAATTTCCATTTATTTCTCGAATTTCAGGGAGTATTCTTGGCATGAGCGGGCAGAAGTCTCTTGATTTTGGTAAATATTTAATAATGAAGAAGGAAGAAAAAATGAAGAGGGTACAGAGCCTTTTCCCTATGTTTATGAGAACTACAGTCTCATGCACTTACACACAAGCGTATACTGAACCAAAAATACACACATTAACACCTTCCAAGATAACAGTGCCCATTCATCCTCTCTGTTTGTCCTTCCAGTACAGCTGGGACACACCCACATTCCTCTCCAGAACAGAAAAAAACCCCAAAACAACATAACAATAGCGGGGCAATGGGTATGAAACCAGCCCTGGAGGTAGGGAAGGAAGGAGGTGAGCCTTTTTAAAGAGCAGGTGAAGAGGGACACTAAGCTACCAGCAACGTAGTAAAACAGGGGTCCTCAAACTTTTTAAACAGGGGGCTGGTTCACTGCCCCTCAGACACTGTCGGGGGCCAGACTATAGTTTGGAAAAAAATAAACTAATTCCTATGCACACTGCACATATTTTATTTGTAGTAGTGCACAAAAAACAGGAAAAAGAATGCAACATTTAAAATGAAGAACAATTGTAATCAACAAAACCAAATAATATTTCAATGTGAACTATGGGCCTGCTTTTGGCTAATGAGATGGTCAATGTTAGGTTCCATATTTGTCACTGCTAGTCCTAGCAAGTGATGCAAGTGTTCATCAGTTGGTCTGGATCTGATTGGAGATTTCAGGTGTTTCATTCAGGAAAAAGTCTGCTCACAGACACAGGTGCTGCCAAAGATGGTTGCAATTTTGAGTGCATGGTTCCTGAGATTATGATAGGTCTCTGAGGAGAGAGATGCACAGAAATTAGTAAGGCTGCTTGATTTGAATGCATCTTTCAGCGAGTCACAAGTCTGTAGTTTGGGGAATTCCATTTGGTAAATCGGATCAAGAGTTTCAATGTCAACAGCAAATGGGTTCCGGAAAAGCTGTATGTCCTGTTCATGGAGACGAAGCTCTTTAAATCTAATTTGAAACTCCTTTTGCAACATTTCTAGTACATCCATACATGTTTTGTTTGGGAATGCAACTGCTGGTTTTTCTGCAGACAGGTTTTGAGTTGTGGGGAGATGTCAGAAGTTTTCCTCCTTTACTTGGTTAATGAGCAGGTCTAATTTGACTTGAAATGCTTTCACATGTGAATACACACCAGAGATGAACTTCCCCTTTCCTTGAAGCTGGACACTGAAATTGTTGAGTAGCTGTTACATCTGTCAGAAACACAAGGTGCCATTTCCATTCTGCATCTTTGAGCTCTGGTACTTCTTTGTTTTTAGAAAGCATAAAATCATAAACCTGTGGAAGTAAGTCATAAAATCATTTCAAAACTCTTCCTCGACTCAGCCAACGGACTTCTGTGTGGTACAGAATATCTTCATAGGCAACATTTAGCTCAGACAGAAATTCCTGAAACTGTCTGTGGTTTTGTGCATGAGCTCTAATGAAGTTAACACAAGAAACCACAATTTTCATGACAGAGTCCAGCTTCAGGGATTTACAACACAGTGACCCCTGTGAGCTCCCTTTAGACTCCAGCTGTTGATTAAGCTTGGATGGACTCTTCACTCTCAGTTTTCTTGGGATGCCACGATTGGCAACCACATGTTTATTGCCCACTTACTATGCAGAGGGAAAAGACTGGTTATGGTGGAGAGATGCTTGTGAGCCAGAGGTGATGTGTGAAGTACAAAAGAAACAACGAAATAATCTACATAGCACACACAGAGTATGCAAACTTTTGACTGTCCCAGACAGATCACTCTGAAGCAATTTCCTGATGTAAATTAGCTCCTCTTGAAACATCCCAGAAAAAATGCTAGTTTGCTGCAGGGAAACTGAAATACTTTTCATAGATGAACAGTAATAATGGAAATACAAACTGAAAAAACCCTGTGATCTATGGGTGAGTATCAGAGACAGGAAAAATATGGATGTGGGGAGAGGTTATAGATGAACTGATCATGGTAAGGAAATTTGTTTCTCTGATTTACTATCACAAGTTGCTTTCTAAAAAGGAGAATTTAAATTGCACAGAGTATTATTTTGCAACTGTAATATGAATATGTAGCATGCAGAGTGGTTCTGTAGCAGCAAACAAACAGAAATGAGGGAAAGAATGATCCTGGAATAAGAACAAACCCCTGAATCAAAAAAATGTGCCCCAGTTCCATATTTGCCAAGAAGTTCATTTATCTGGACCCTAATGCTAATGGAAGTTTTTCACCCTGCATATCTACTATCATGAGTAACAGAGAATGTGTGGAGTACTATGGGTTTCAGGGTGTGTCCCTCCTTTGCCTTCCCCTTCCCTGTCCTCACTCCTGTTGTGGTCCTGTGCCTGTCCAAGTGGAGACCAGCTGGAGCACACTGTTGATCCTTCTTTACCCATACACCTGAATTTCCTTCCAGTGGATGCAGGAAGGGGGAAAAACTGTACATCAGAACCTTATCCCCATATACAGTTACAATGTGGCTGGGGTACATTTCGGAACTGAAAAGTCTCTGGTCCCACAATTTTAAATACACCCAGAAGGTACAAGTTACCTGACAACAGCTTTCAAAAATTAGGGATTAAACTGTGTTTCTTACTGCCCTCCTCTGTAAAACAGGAATAATACTGTACAGCAAAGCAAGGAATGCTGACGTCAGCTCTTTTCATGATCAGACGAGTGCACCGAGAGAATAATTATTTCTCTCTAAGTGTTCAATTCACAGGTGGCTTCAAAATTATCAATGAAGAGTTTTCTGTTAATATAGATATTCTGCACACCTAAATGTGAAATGGCTGCTGTTACAATTAAAAGGGCAAAGGAAGCCCATGGAGAACTGATAGGTAAATGTCTGGCTGAGATTTCTTTTAATTAAAGCATGTAATTTATTAAAACAACAAAACACAGTGAGCTGATTCAACACCATCTGTCCATGGTAATCATAATTATATATCCATAGTATTGCATCATTTGAGTAATAACCATAGTTGAACAAACATTTTGAAAGAAATATAAACCCATCGAACCTAGGTTCTTTGTGTGAGCAAAATGAGGACCCTAGTCCTCAGTCGGGACTGGGCCTCTGGATGCTTTGACAATATGAAAAAAATAGCAATAAGGAAAGGGAATGAAAAGCAATTGAGGACTAAACAGCAGGTTTTAACATGTTTAAAACCGTTGACTAATACACATTTATGACTAATAAAAAGCATATATTAACTTCTCAGTTACTCAAGTTTTACCCTGTATTTTATTATTTTGACTATTCCTCCACAGACTTTTTTCAGAAGCAGAATAAACAATGATCAAAATATGCACTGGAATATTTTCCTTGGGGGAGGGGGGAAAAAAAGCGCATCTTTCTCCTATAACAGTGTTTGAATTTTAATGTAAAATACATTCTGAGCTAATCTGCTCTTATACAAGCTTGTTCTTGTATTGAGAGATGACAGGCTTTTAAATCTGCCAAAGATGAGTTCAGGCCTTTCTCTCTGGCTCTGCACTGCTTCTGCAATACTTGCTGACATCACTGCTACTGAGGGGAGCATAAAGGAGTCTACCTCAGCTTAAGGGTGAGCTGTGGGAATGGGAGATGCTGACAGCTGGGCCTCAAAGGCGAAGGAGGAACTGATGTTAAAACCATGCTTAAAAGAACAAAATGGATAAGCAAGAGTAGCAAACAATTAATCAGACTTTAAAGGAGATTCTTTCTACACTCACAAATGGACATTAGCTGTATCCAGTTAGCGACTGGAAGATAGTCAGGCTCTGCCTGTGCTTACGATCACACTGAGGCCCATTGCAACTACCCATTTTGTTAAACTCTTATCTCCCAAAACAGGGTGGGTGTTTCCAAACTGCTTATCGCGAATGGTCCCCGACTGATTACCACACAGCATCGAGGAACTGTGTGGGGAAGGGCTGTGCACCCTAGGTCATGTGTCAGAGATCTTTCTGACAGGATCCCTTGCTGGGGATCCTTCTTCCAGTTTAATAGTCTGGATGCTCAAATTCTAGTTCCAGGGGACATTCACAGAATCACAGAATGGTATGGGCTGGAAGGAAACTTACAGATCATCTAGTTCTAATCCTGCCATTTAGGGAGGACAGTGCATTTGTCTACTAACATAAATAAATTTGCTGAAGTCAATGGAATAACTCATAATAATGAAGGTATAGTGCTAATACGTTGTACTATATATGTAAAACTAAAATATAATTAGTAATTATTACAACATCAGTCTCTGCATACTCATATGTATTTGTTCTTTGAAGCCACAGACCTCCAAATACTTGAGAAGATCTGGTGGCTATTTATATTTATAGAGTTACTTGTGTACTTAAGGGTTTAATATACTATGGCTGAGACAAAGAGGTACAGTAAAAGGCACCAGGAATACACATTAAAACATTTAGTTTATTTATTTTGGCAACTGAAATTTACATTATATTTTTGCTAGTACTTCACTATGTCCTGATTCAGAAAATTGGTAGTATGAATCATTCAGTTTTGGGAAGGTAAGGCCCTCACCACAAGATAGGAGATGTGTGGATTGTTGAAAGTAGCTAGAAAACTACCAGAATTTTAAAGCTAGCAGTTTTATTGTGTTTTTCTCCAATAAAGCCTTTTCTTTCACCTATGGGGATAGTATAGTTTACGGTTTCAGTGATGGACATACCAAACATGTAGTGACCTGTTAAGACCTAATCAATGTGGGATTAAGGAAAAGACATACAAGACTGCAGGAAATAAAAAGTTCCTTGTTCAAATTAAAATGATAAGTGTCATGAACATTCTCTTTAAAATTAAGCCTTCTATGCGTAGTTATCAACCCTCACTTCCTGGTCACACAGGATCCGGTTCTATGTTACAGGCCTGCAGCAAAGGAAGCAAAGCAAGACAGCAAGCAAGAGTGGTAGACAAAATTAGCGTTTACTTTTTACTCTCCTAAGTAATCAAGTATTTCCATATGCCATACAGCAAATGAAACCCAGTTTCCAATGCAATTTCATCTGATGGTGGGATCCTGTGGTTGTGCCACCTCTGATTAAAACTTGTAATGAGGTTGAGACATACAGTATTGCTCTCCTGAGTAGATTGTTTTATGCCTAACATGGTTTGAGCTGACAGTATATATTTTCTTCCATATAAGGTTGTAGGCTTTCCCTCTGCTATATTCAACTCTTTGTTTTCATGAAATATATAGGGACCCAGTGTGTTTGAAACTGCTAGCTTTAAGTGAAACTGGGCTCAGAATGGTCAGGAGTTATTTGCCAAGGGGGTCAGACAGACACACAAGAGCACACATATGCTCAAAGCATGACTGCATCATTGTAATTTCCATAGAAGATAAAAATAAATAAACACAAAAGTCTGATTTCACTGCACAATGTCTTCCTCAATTGTAAAATTTCAGCTGGGCTAGAAACCAAGTTAACCACATTTCAGTGCTAAGCATATCTGAAGACTTATGCTGTAAGCCTAAGGCAAGTGAGTTCTTAGAATGTAGGCTCCACACCAGGCCTTGAATACAGCCACAAAAAAATCATCTTCCTTTGCTCAACTAGATCCTGAAATGGGGTGCAAAGACCATGCACACTGTGGCATAAGTGTGGAAAAGCAGAAAATACAGCCACCATCCTGAATGAAAATGTGGAAGCTCTGCTGTACCCCCGGTGACTCAGACCTGCTTCTTTAACCCCTGCCAAGAAATTCAGGACACCTCCTCTTCAGAAATCCCTGGCCATGTTACTGAAACACATGGACTTCCCAAATTCTAACAGAAAGTACACATATCCTCTTTTCAGATCTTGGCAGCAAAAACCCACAGAAATTGAATGATTCTGTGAGGCATAATCTGGAGTCTGGGATTCCTATGTCTCCGTTACATACTCAACAATAGCTCAGCATCAAGAGAAGCATGGCCAGCAGGTCAAGGGAGGTGATTCTTCCCCTCTACTCTGCTCTCATAAGGCCCCACCTGGAGTACTGCATCCAGTTCTGGAGCCCCCAACACAAGAAAGACATGGACCAGTTAGAACAAGTCCAGAGGAGGCCACGAGGATGATCCGAGGGCTGGAGCACCTCTCCTGTGAGGACAGGCTGAGAGAGTTGGGGCTGTTCAGCCTGGAAAAGAGAAGGCTCCACGGTGATCTTACAGCAGCCTTCCAGTACCTGAAGGGGCCTACAAGAAAGCTGGGAAGGACTTTTCATAAGGGCAGTTAATGACAAGGGGAAATGGCTTTAAACTGAAAGAGGGTAGGTTTAGATTAGATATTAGAAAGAAATTCTTTCCTGTGAGGTTGATGAGACACTGGCACAGGTGGCCCAGAGAAGCTGGATGTCCCCTCCCTGGAAGTGTTCAAGGCCAGATTGGATGAGGCTTTGAGCAACCTGGTCTAGTGGAAGGTGTCCCTGCTGATGGCAGGGGGGTTGGAACTAGATGATCTTTAAGGTCCCTTCCAACCCGAACCACTCTATGATTGTATAATTCTATGCTGTTGGTAGGAACTTGGTGTATGTACCACACAGAGGAATTTTCACTGAAGCAAATCTACTTCAGTGTGAAGGATGTTGGAAAGCTCATGTTGTTCATCGTGTGGGAGGGGGAGGGAGGTTCCCATGTCTCTGCCACAGCTTCTATCAAATCACAGTGGGTCTCAAGTGCTCTGAGTGCATCCTATTGCCCATATGTCTGGGGTTCAGGGACAGAGTCAATTGCTTTTCTGTCCAAAGAATGTAGATGACATTGGGATTGTAATCACTCAAACTGGATGGTGCTGCTCCTTAGGAATGAAAGAGCTCCCCCTTCTGCTTGACTATTGGCCAACTGAAATCACTTTTGCTTGGGGAACAGGGAAGAGCCAGAGCTGTGCCCTATGAAACAGAACTGTAAATTTCTTGGCTTATAAATGCCAGCAGAGAGAGGCTGGGCCCATTATGACAGCTGCCTGTAAAGACTGCGACCTGACAGCGAGCAAAATGTTAACTGTGCTTAACAAAGGAATCGCTGGACTGCTTCTCAAAGACAGGAAGTTCTCAAGTAGGTATTTTGTAATTTAAGTGACATTCTTCCCTACTGAATGCAGAGTTCACAGCGTTTCCCACTGTTGTTGCCCAGCGTCTGGATTACTGCAGCTCCCCTCCAGGCGGCTGGCGGTACAGACTCTCCAAAAGCTTCAAGCACATAATTAGATTGCTCCCTTAGTAAGGAGAATTTCCCAGAGGGGAAGCACATTGCATCACTGTTCCACAACTTGCTCAGAGCCACAAGCAAGAGCCCAGAACGAAGCTGGTTCTTGAATCTACAAGGACCTGCAAATTCATTCGGCCCATAATGCACAGCAGTAAGAGTCTGGCAGGGCTCTGACACAGGAGTTGCATGCATCTGATAATGTGCTCTGGATAGCAAAGTCCAAGAAGAGCTGGGCTGCAGTTTGGTAGGAAACTGAGCCAACGTAGCAGCTTGGGGCTCCCAGCGGGCTATGGTCCTACTCCCACTTCCCCCTCCACCCTCCTGCTCCCATCTGGGCCTCCTGCCTCTTCCCTGGAATCGCTCAGTGTGGCGCTCGCCTGACCAAGCCAGGAGACCAAGAAAGCTGACTTAGCTCCTAAGCCCAGTAGACCACTCACTTTTGTGCTGGCTTTGTTTTCTGATGCAGTTAGCAAGACAAACTCACCCACTCTTAAACGAAGTGCAAGATGAATGCTGGAGTTGGTGCAAGGCAAGCATTAATGGCATGTGCCTGTGGGAGAGGAAATGCAGGAGAAAAAAAGATGAGCAGCCCCCTTTCAGCAGCAGCAAGCTGTTAAATTGCATTCAGCATCACATGAAATCCCACCCTTGGGCCTTGCTCATTGCCAAGTCTCTCTTTTTTTTTTTTCTTTGAATTGCAAAACCCTACAGTGGGTGATATCTAATCTATTTTGGGACTCAGTGTGCAGTTCAAACAGCTTTATTTTACAGGAGGTATGGATGATGGCAACTCACTGGGAAGATAACAGCCCAAACTCTACCTTGGAGTATGATTCCAACACAGCATAAGCTGCTTTAAATTTGGGCTACTGCTGCCTGATTCCCTTCACTCCTCACTCACACATTTCTTCCTTGCATGCACGTTTTGGCTTCGTGTCTTGCAAGGCATTGGTACCAGTGGAACCAAAAGATGAACCAAGCTCAGGGAGCTGATCTAGCTAGAATCTGAACTGTCAGAAAGTGGTTTCATAGAATCACAGAATCACTAACGTTGGAAAAGACCTCTAAGATCATCAAGTCCAACTGTCAACCCAACATTGCCATGCCCACTAAACCATGTCCCTGAGTGCCACATCTACTAATCTTTTAAATACCTCCAGGGTGGCGACTCAACCACTTCCCTGGGCAGCCTTTTCCAATCCTTGATAACACTTTAAGTAAAAAAAAAAAAGCCTAACATTCAATCTAAACCTCCCTTGGCACAATTTGAGGCCATTTCCTCTTGTCCTATCACTTGTTACTTGGGAGAAGAGACTGAGACCCACCTCACTACAATCTCCTTTCAGGTAGTTTGCTTCCTCAGGAAACTGTTTCCTGAATTGTACCATTGCACAAGTCCCATCTGATGCAAGGGAAAGAGTACAAACATTTAGCTGATGGCATAAACAAAGGAGAGAAAGATACTTTGCCTTTTTAACAACCTTTCAGTTTTTTAATATGCATCATAGCCATGTTTTCAAGCTTAGGCACTAGGAACAAAAGGAGAAGATTCACAAGGAACTCAGCCTGAGTATTTTATCTCTAGGCAGGTACTCAAGGACTATGATTCATGAGCTTCATTTAGGCATCTCTCTCCCCTTCCAGGAACAGAGGGAGTTAGGCAGTGGTGCATCCTTTTCCTAGCAACAAAACCTCTGAATAAGGGAGAGCAGCATCTGTTGAAACCAGACAGTGGGAAATGAGAAGGCAGAGGAAAGCTGAGATTCTTGCTCTTCTCAGATTTAGACTTCTGTGTGTGTAAGGCTGGAATGTATTAATGTATTTTGAGCCCTTCTTCCTTCAATTTGCTTTTAGATTTAGGTAACTATCTCTTGTCCCAGAGAACAAATGTGTCTTGCTGAAAAATGGCCTCCAAGGAGAAATACACAATGGTTTGAATATCCACCCAGAGAAAAAAGAAATTGTGGTTCTTCTCAGAGGGACAGTGTTCAAACCTGCAGTTCTCTTGTTCTCAAAGGGGAGCTTCATACACCACAGCTGGGAGGCTAAGCTGCATGTGCCTTTCCTCCTACAGCAGAGACCACTGGACAAAAAAGCACTGAAGAACCACAAAGCCAGGAAAAGCACAAGCAATAATAGGAAGCCCAGCTCTGTACCTTTATTATAGAGGTGCTCCCCTGAGAGATGGAAGTCTTGGCCACCAGTCCTTGATTCCAGCATAGATCACATATTTTTATCCAGTGACTCCTTACAGCAAAATGCATAAGCAAATCCAGGGGCAGGGCTATAGGGAAAGTATTAATTCTCCTTACTCATTAATTTCTTTGATTTTTCAAAACACAAGACATTTGTACATTTGCTAATAACATGCTGTAAATGCCCAACAGCTCCAAGCAGGAGAGAAAATGAATGCTTTGTTATTCTAGGAAAATAATGTGTATTTTTACTGTAGTCACAACAAAGGAGGGTTCAAGAATTCTTCTACATGGCAGTTGGGTTGTTTTTCTCATCACAGATAGTCATCTCCTTGCAGTCTGTAATGTCTTTCTGTGTTCATATATGATACATTCTAACAGTTTTTTTACAGTTGAAATTTGATATTTCACAGTCGGACTTTGAATACAGCACGTGAGGTTACTTTAGCTTAACTTTCCATTTTATTTTCAGCAAACTTTGGTTACCATATTCCTGTAAATGTGTGAAACTTCAAATTGGAAAAGATTTGTTTCAGTTCTCCTTCTGTTAATAGAAGTTAACCATCTCTCTAAACGCCTTCCTGTGTGATCTCATCTAGGTGTTCCTGCTCTGGCAGGGGGATTGGACTGGATGATCTTTTGAGGTCCCTTCCAATCCCTAACATTCTGTGATTCTGTGATTCTGTGATATCTCTCCACCCCTACTCCACTCTCGTAAGGCCCCACCTGGAGTACTGTGTCCAGTTCTGAAGCCCCCAACACAAAGACATGGATCAGTTAGAACAAGTACAGAGGAGGCCATGAGGATGATCTGAGGGCTGGAGCACCTCTCCTATGAGGACTGGCTGAGAGAGTTGGGGCTGTTCAGCCTGGAGAAGAGAAGGCTCCGGGGAGACCTTGTAGCCTCCTGGTACCTGAGGGGGCTACAGGAAAGCTGGGGAGGGACTTTTCATAAGGGCAGTTATGACAGGACAAGGGGAAATGGCTTTAAACTGGAAGAGGGTAGGTTTAGATTAGATATTAGAAAGAAATTCTTTCCTGTGAGGGTGGTCAGACACTGACACAGGTTTCCCAGAGAAGTTGTGGATGCCCCCTCCCTGGAAGTGTTCAAGGCCAGATTGGATGAGGCTTTGAGCAACCTGGTCTAGTGGAAGGTGTCCCTGCTGATGGCAGGGGGGTTGGAACTGGATGATCTTTAAGGTCCCTTCCAACCTAAACCATTCTATGATTCTATGATGATAAGAGGCAATAGGATTTGACTGAGGGTTAGGTTCCCTCCCTATATAGTGTTACTTCTGGAAAATTTGTGCATGTCAGGTGTTTGGAAGTGAACACTTGATGTTGTTATTCCACCAGGAGGTAGGATTTGCAGAGGTCAGTCTGAAAGTAGCAACATTGCACAGCTTCTCCAGCTAACCTACCTCTGACATTCAGATGTTGAAACAAACCACAGCATTTTGTTTTGATAAAAACAAGCCTTGAGGTAATGGGACACGAGGGATTAACAACAAATACTTGTATGAGGACTGCAACAAATATACAGCAAAATAATGTAAAAAAGCAAAAGTTTTAAGGTTTAAAGATTTTTAAGGGCAGGATTTATCAGTCTGAAACCTTTTTCTAACTGCTTATGTCAGAACAAAATTTCTGGTTTATTTCCTTGCATAAATAATCTTAAAAACCTGTGTTGAGTCTTCCTCTTGTTTACAAAACTTTGTAGCATTAGGCTACTATTTATAAAAGCACTATTCCCTCCTTCAATTCTGCATTTGTTTTCTTGGTACCTGTGTTCAGCCCAGAAGAGCAGCTGGGTGAGAAGGAGGGTTACAGATTTAGGATTTTATCTCTGCAGACTCTGGCGTGGTCCTCTCTGCTGCCCCTTGGTACTTGGACTGTGTGTTTTGTTGAGACAGAGGCAACTGTTTGTCTAGGAAGATGACACAACCAAAGGCTCGTGTGAATTCACAAGATAAGAGTTTTATGTGGGTCCCTAATGAGCAAGGGACACCTTTGCAAGGCATCTGATAGCCTGAGAGAAGTAAAAATCTCATTGGGGTAGGATTGCTTTTTTGGAGAGACAAAAGCAAGCTTGTTTATGAAATACCTATGTTTCTAAAAAAATAAATTTTAAAACTCAATTCCAAGACAAGTGGTGTGAGTTAACAGAAAGAGAAGGCGTTAAGTCCCTAAACCAACACAGAGCGTGTGGCTACATGCAGGATGCAGGTCTGGAATATCCAGCAGTATTTTGGGGATGCTTGGGGATCTGGAAGAAAGTGTCGTGGTTGTTTTATGGGGGGCAATTAAATATGAGTTTATTTCCCATGAAATTAAGATGTGAAGAAGTGGGTGAGGCAAAAGGATGGGCTGGTGCATACCCAAGGCTCACCCTGACATACCGGAGATGTGTGTTGGACTTGTGACTACTGTGGAGGCACTCCTGGGTTCTGGAGTTTAGGTATACCCCATGAATTCTTTTATTTTGCTTGCAGCTGTATGTAACAGAAAGGTACAGTCACTGCTGACAGGGACAGTACAGTATAGTGGCATCTCCAGCACTAGCATCTAATCTATACTGGTCGAGTAGGGAGTTTGAGCTGTTGGGTGAATGGGGAAGGATACTCTCCTGTGACAGTGGAGTGGTCATATCAGAAGCAACCCAGTTAGTCCATACAACTGCCCACAGTTCTATCAGCATTCTGCCTGCATCCATGCTGGATGCAATTCTGTGCTTGTGGAAACGCTCCAGGAACAGTAGAACTAGACTGTGTTTTACAGGATATAATGTCACAGCTTGGAAGGCAGGGTATACAAGAAGCACTTGGCAGAGTTATCAGCATCTCGAATAAATGTACTTGTGCAGCCCTAGCACAAATGTGTCCCCAAGTACTCTGTCCTGTAAGCCTGAAATCTGCCAGGTACTGTATACTCAGGCCACAATCTACCCAACAGCTTAAATATGTGCTTAATTGCAAGCAATGAGTCCAAAGCTTAAAGCTAAACACAGGGAGAGGCATTGCCATTGAACTGAGGGCAAAAAAGCTCAGCACTTCACAAGGTCAACCCTTGGCAAAAATGAACCTTAATTTCTTGAAGTACCATAATTGTTCATGTGTCTTTGGGGCTTGAATTTGGAAATGAGGGTGACTGTTATATGAAGGTGTATGACTCAGGCCCTGAGTAACCAGAACAAAATCAAGGATAAGGGAGAATTAGAAGCACAAGGGGAAGAAGCAGACGACTGAGTAAGAGGGTTCCCTGGGGTGAACTCCTTGCCACATTACCCTCAAATGCCTACAGCTCACTGCTGCAGGATCCTTTTCATTGCCAACTTTATTACCAGATAATCTAAGAGTGATTTAGGAAGCACCTGGGGACAAGAATTACGTGTGATCTCAGCCTGGCCACCTTCCCTCCTATTGTAATGACTGTATCTCTTACTGGGGTGGGGCAGGGCAGGTGAGGGATTATGAAAGGAATTTGGTGAGGTTAAGAGAAACAACAACATGTAAATTACTCTCCTGTCATGACACTTTTCAGGGTCTGTAAAAATGTGACAGATCATGCAGGTTACTTTTCATATTCTGTATTCCACAGTGCATTTTACATAGATACTTCATGTGCCCAAGTTCATGCCTACAAAGCGGCTCTTAACAAAGCATTTCCCAATGCTAGCATTGACATATATATATAAAGTATGAAAATGTGACAAGCAGCTTGGATCTGAGCAAGATTCTGTGTCCTTACAAGGCACAAGAGACAACTCCCGGCACAAGAAGTTCAGATTAAACAAGCAAAACACCCAAGATCGTTTCCAAAAGTCCTGGCTATCTGTGATACATTCATTTTAATTATGTAGGAACTCTTGGCAGATTATTTTCAATGATTGCCACCTGTCTAGCACAAGGTGGCATGATAAGACTGCATGGTTTTTAATGACCTCATGTCAATAGTGTGTTGCAGCTTGAGCTAAAAAGGGGACACGACACAGTAAACATGAACTGTAGTTAGGATTCGTCTACTGGGGGGAGGTTTGGTGTGAATCTGAGATGCAGTCTCTGATTCTGCACTGACAATGCTGATGAATGGCTTCATCTGTTTTGGAAGCAGATGAGGTGCTCTCTAAAGGCTTCTCTTGGCTACCTGAAAGCATCCACATAAGTCGCTAATGAACAATGACTGCTTAATGTGCTTTCAGTATCTATGTTTGTGGATGAACAAAACTATGGAAATATCCCCTCACCTGGTCCTACCACTAACCCTTGAACAACTCATCTACATGATGAGACATAATAAATCTGCCAGCACTTAAATGAAGAGCAGGGTTCCTTTTTGCATGGTGTGTTAATGTCCAAACAAATGGCACAGTCCTGAAGTAGAGATCCATGCAATTGTACAGCCTCCTTCACACAGGGCAGACTACTACTACTGATCGTAACCGTCTTTCCCAGGCTTAATAGCTATGAACTATCCCCTCATTTCACATGGAACCAGCATTGTTAGTAGTTTGCTAGATTTCAGAATCTCCCATGGGATCCTGCTTGGCTGCTGAGTACAAGTCATTCTGTAATTGCTTTTGGAATAGTTTACCATACTGTTTTTTCAGCTGCCAATAAAAACTTGCTTCACTTCTCCCAAGACTCATATTTCACAAGGAGTTTTACCTCTACCCATCTCCAACTGCTAGGAGATAAACCACTTTTTTCATTTTTGCTCTTGTAGGCTTCTAAATAAATCTTCCTTTTTATCTTCACCCTAGAACTCAGTCCTCACAGCTAATTTAAGCCAGCTACCCCTATTTCTGGCTGATGTTCTGCTCTTCCTGAATGTCATGGGCAGAAGCTGACGTCAGCTGCAGGTATTTGAAAACCTGTCTGAAAGTCGCATTGATGTGAAGCAGCTGAAAATCTGAATTGAATCTTGGATGAACTCACACAGTTAAAAGAGAGGTGACCTAGTCGAAACGGGAAGAGATGACAGCTTTATCTTTAGCAGGCAATGGGGCACAATAAAAGGATGAGGGAGGTGTGGGAAGAGATTCGTCCTAAGTAAATTACAACTCCTATCAGCCTAGCTGGAATTCTGCCTGTGGGAGACCAGGGACTGCTGCTGTCATCACTGCCCTTGGATTTTTTTTTCGTGAGAGGAAGTAAACAACTCTAAATTTCAGCCTGGCTTCTATAGAAGCTTGCGTGGGTGTCCCAGTAGTGTTTGGTAAACAGGTTACAGCAGGAGCCGCAAGGAAAATAAGATTTTTTTTCCAAATAAACAAGTTTAACTGAATGACGATTCAAAATTCGTATGTGTTGGGGGGTTACCCCAGGAGTCTCATTATCCCTGACTGGATGTTTTATTTTATGAAGTAGTCAGCATTAACTTTTAGCTTGGTGAGAGAAAGATCCCATATTTAATTGCCCCCCAATTTTCCTTTATTCCTGGGAATTCTTGGCAGGATTGTGAATATCTCTAGTGGCCAAGCTGTCAAACAAGCTTTCCCTTTTCAAAGGACCTTTCCCCCCCTCAGTACCCAGGGCCAGTTTTGATTCTCTCCCCGACTCAACACCTACTTTCCAGGCAGCGCTGGTCCCAACAAGCCCTCCAGCAGACTGAAAGCCACAACTGCTTTCTGCCTGGGTGACTTCCTGTCTTGAAGGCTCTGTGCCCAAATTTACACCAGCAGAAATCAGTGTAACTCAGGTTTAATATAGCTCAAAGCAGAGCTAGTTTTGTGCTGGAACAGTCTGGAATGGTGTACCAAACTCTGGTTTTGGCCATATGAACTAGTGTTTCATACTCCTTCCACAAAAAAATAAGCTTTGGCTCATAATGTTATGTATTTTTAGCCTATTCTAGAATTACACTGGCTAAGCAAAACCACCTTTTTTTCCCCTTTCTTATCTCATTGGTCTAAAATTGAAAATTGCTATCCAACATAAGTGAGCAGGGAAATAAAGGTTTCTTCTTGAATAGCAATAAGAAATGGATGATTTGTCAGATGCATATAAAAATATTAATGGTGTAAAGATCTGACAAATAAGGGATGATTATTCTCGTCTCCACAGGCCAAAGTACAGCTGTGGCATCCTTCCAAGCAGTGCTCAAGATGTTCAATTTCTATTTCAGTTGATATTTGACAGAAATAACTTTATTTTTGCATTATCTAGGGGAAGTAGAAATGAGCATTTGTTTTGTCCTTTTTCCTACTTGCTCTCCCTGCTTACCTTGCTGCCTTTTTATTTGTACTGTTGGCAATGTTTTATTACACATGGTCAGACACCTGAGAGCCTTCAGGAGTTATGTATCTTACGTACTCAATATTTTCCATTATTATTTTAAGGTGGGATATACTGAACACTTACCAACTGAACACTTGATGTTCAGTGTCTGGAACGTATGAATAAGAAGACAGCTCAAAAGCACTGTAGCCTGGAAAAGATACAGACTGAAACCAAAACACGTATCTGCTTTAGGCTTCTTACATGAGGTTCTCTACAGATCAACTTTCAAGTTCCAAAGTGATCCTCTAGTTCATGAAAAGTAAGGTACTAACACCAGGGTTAAGAAATCATGACAGTATGTTGAGGGAAAAGGCTTTGCATGAGAGGAATCCTAGGCCTGAATTTCATTTAACTTGGAATAAGAGTAGCATCCCTCTTTCCCTCTCCTGGCCACAGAGTCTCTTGTGTCTAGTGATGTAGCAATGACGAGCTTGGAAGTCAATTACTTCAACGAACTCATGTCACAGAAAACAAATCCATCAGAAAAACGATGGTTTTCCATTGAACTTGTTTGCTCACCTGATTCATCCTGAAGTCTCACAGTCACTGAACCTCATGGCAGAGGGAGCGAGACAGAATACATGGCTGGAGAGAGATGAAGACTGCACTTTTCAGCATTAGCCCATGGTCATACTAAATTAGTTGTAACATAAAACTGCACTCTGAAGGTATGGTTCCATACAATGAGGTTAGGTTTCAGTCAGTAACCCAGAAGGAAATGAACACTCCCCCCAAATTAAATATTCCTCAGTCTGGTTATTGAGTTGAAGTGGCTCATGGAAGCATATGGCAAACACCAAGGAGGATCTAAGGAGGGGTGAAAATCTGCAGCTGGGAGATGAGGAGTCAACAACATCTGTTTCTCGGCGCTGGTGAACTATTACATCAGATCAGCTGCTCATGGATCTGTGTACAGGAATTGGTTTGCTCTCACTGCACTTAAAGGTCCATTCTGGAAGAAACAAGACTCAACTGAACAGGATAAAAGAAGCTATTTTTGGTTGTGCTAACGGATTCTTAATAATACATTCAATATGCCATTGAAAAGACAAACTGAAATCGAAGCGCTCTGAAATGGCTGATACTCTCACTGTGGATGGAAAGATACGTTCATGGCCACACACCTAAGATGTTCTCAGACTATGGAAAAAATCAGGAACAATCAGTTATTCAGGAGGGCATGAGCTTTAAAGAAGCAGATCTGGCTCAAAATCAACACAACTCAGAAAGAAGTTTACTCAGAAGAAAGAAGACCAAAAGCACTGAAGAACTGAGGAGAAGGAGGAACTAACACTGGGGAAACAGAGGCTCTGTTGTTTTGTATGGGCAAGCGTTTCAAAAGTCTATTCAGTAAATCATCCAATCAGTCTTGAAGCAATGGGCCCATGGGGCAATTTTGGGGCATGAGCCCATTTCACCCAGCCTCTGCCTTTGTCCTGAAGTAGATGACCCCTCTGACACAGTCTGAATGACTTTCTGTGTCTTGGCATAGGCAGACATTCCCCGGTGCCTCTGGTTTCACCCTGTCCTCCCACACAGAGGCAGGAGCACAAGTAAGTCTCTGCCTATGAACCTGCAGCTCCCAGCCACTGCTGCATCCCCTGGGCAAGGAGAGGGTTAGGACTGGGCAGCAGAAAGCAGACAGATGTCCGTGTTGCCTGGAGGAGAGGCAGCAGTTTCAGTAGTTGGGAGGGAAGGGTGGCTGCTCCAGTGAAAGACTGGTGGTGTTGTTGGGTGGGAGAAGTACCGCTGTCAAAAGGAAGAGAGGGATCAGGCTCCTGGGCACAAGGAGAGGGAAAGATCAGTCTACAGGAAACTCCAATAACCACTCCTTGGCCTGTCAGTTTGGGTGTCCTCCTAATGACATAAGCTTTTAGCTCTAGTGAAACTAGTATTATGGCCCTGAAATATATCAGAAGTACTTCAGGTCTAAATAATTCAGATGTCAAAATGTGTGTGAGGAAGAAAATGATTTAGCAGAAGGATTGCTTTGTTTTCAAAGTTGCTATTTCTTTCTGTTTAGGCACCCACACAGACGCTAACAAATCAGTGAACTGGATGCACACCCAGACAGCATCACTGATTACATCTTTCCTTGAACAAAATCAGGGAAATATTGGGGGAAGGGGGAGGGGGGCAAGCAAAAGTTACTTAAAGGGCAGAACTATTTAATGAGACTTTATTTGCTACATAGTCTAAAGAGAATGCCCAAACTATCTACAATCAGAATGTTGAGGGTTGTTGTATATTGTAAACACGTAAATGAATTTAAAGTAACTCCTGTGGGCGGAGTTATCGTCTTCTCAGGGTTGCCAAATCTCATTGCTTTGCCACAAATCTCATAATGCTGAGTCACTTATTTAAATCACAATGCAAAGAATCACTGATTAATTAGTTTCCTGCCTTTATTTTTTTTTTAATAAGTGTAAATTTCTCAGGGACATACTTATTGTCGAAGGAAAACGATAACCAGAGTAAATACCAGAATAGTCAGGGATGTTATAATTAATCTAGTGCTTTTTCTAACCAGGAGAGAAGAGAATTGCTGTTTGCTGTCAGGTTTTGCAGCTGACAGCAAGAGGATGTGGGGTCTGGGGACTCCCTGCTCTTCCGTGGAAGTGCTTACTCCACTTATAAACCCTGGCATCAGATGAGCTTTCACCCCGTGCTCCCTCATCTGCCCTCCACCCTGGTTTATCTCTCAGTCTCTTCACATTACTGAAGCTTTCATGAAAATAAAAAATTCCACTGGCTTCACTGTGACCCCACCCAGAGCTAGAGGCCTTTTTACAGCACCAGCCCATAAACAGCAACATTTAAAAAACCCAACAACAGAATTTTTTAATTACAGCTTGGCGGCTGACAGGATCAGGGTGGGGATTTGCATGTTACTTGCCCTGATCATCATGTGCAGGCATCTGTAATGGATGTAAAGCTGCCTTTAGCCTACACGTATAGATAGGTCTGTGCAGGCAGCACTGGCAGGTCACTGCTAGCTCCTGTCACTTACAGGACAGGCAGCTTAGGGTAAAAGGAGCTCTTGGCTCTATTTGATTGAAGGCTCAGGTTTTTGTTACATAGAATCATAGAATGGTTTGGGCTGGAAGGGACCTTGAAGATCATCTAGTTCCAACCCCCCTGCCATCAGCAGGGACACCTTCCACTAGACCAGGTTGCTCAAAGCCTCATCCAGCCTGGCCTTGAACACTTCCAGGGAGGGGGCATCCACAGCTTCTCTGGGTAACCTGTTCCAGTGTCTCACCACCCTCACAGTAAGCTCAACATGAGCCGGCAATGTGTGCTCACAGCCCAGGTCAACTCTATCCTGGGCTGCATCAAGAGAAGCATGGCCAGCAGGTCGAGGGAGGGGACTCTCCCCCTGTACTCTGGTGAGACCCAACCTGGAGTACTGCATCCAGTTCTGGAGCCCCCAATATCTTCAGCATCAGCCACTTAACTTTCTTCCTCCACCTGATAAAGAGCACCTAGGGGAGTTTTGGACATCAGGACCCTCAGATACTGAGTTTAAAAAGTTAAGACGTAATTCAGACGCAGACCTTTTCCCTGCAGGTTGCTTTCTGTGTCTCTAGCGTTCAGCTGAACCTCATTCAGAGGCTCTTCTGAGGATATCCGGGGACTGGAAACGCATTCGGAAGGGAAACGAGCGCAGATCCTTCGGTAACGACCCAGCTCCGGGAGAGGCCCTTAACAAACAAACACACATCTGGCCTCCCCGCGGCAGATGTGACCTCCTTTCCCCTCACACCCCCGTCTCCCCCGACCGCCCCACCCTTACCCGGCCCCGCCCGGCCCAGCCCCTCCGCGCCTCGCGGGAGCCGTTACCACTTCCCGCCCCCGACGCGCGCCGCACAGGGGGAGGGGCAGGAGCCGCCCTCCCGGCAGCCGGGCCGCTCTGCGCATGCGCCCGCCGCCGGGCGGCTGCAGCTCGCACCTCCGCCGCCGGGGGCGCTGCCGGCGGGAGGTGGTTCTCGCTCGGGTCCGCGCCCGGGATCATGATGGCGGCGGCGACCGGAGGAGGTGGGGAGCGGAGTAGCACCCGGGACCGGCTCCTGGCGGCGCTGGAGGATCTCGAGCTCTTGGCCAGGTACCGCGGTGTTCGCCCGGTGCCCGGATGGGACAGCCTCAGACGGCCGCGGCGGGACGCCGGGGGTGGGGTGAGGGTGCTCGGCGATGTACGTGCGCGGAGCCTCCGACGGGGGAGGCGAGAGGAGCGGGTTCCCCGGGGGTTGGGCTGGGAGGGGATCGGCCTGGCCAGACCCGGCCCCTCGCTGTGCTGTGGGGCGGGCGGAGCGCCCGGGCACAGGCGTTGTCCTGCTCTGCGGCCGTCCCCAGGCCGGCTGCTGCGGGAGAGGGGCTGGGTCCGGCCCCGAGCTCCGCGGCTCTCCGCGGCTGGCAGCGCTTTGCTTCCTGTTCTCAGAGCAGAAGGAGAAGCAGA
This sequence comes from Caprimulgus europaeus, assembly GCA_907165065.1. Next base: position 95,599,260 of record OU015523.1, on the reverse strand, counting down.
AGCTTCCTTACTCCGCTTGCCTTTCTATCTTGGCTGACACCCGCATTTCCTAACAGCCACGCTTAGGTCAGGCGTTTGTGGGTGGAATTGCGCGGCTGACGACGTTGTAGTGGTTACCTGCGTCAGTGTTCAAGGCAGCTGTCAGAGCTCCTCTTTGGGGTGACACTGGTGCTCGCTTTACTTCACGCTCTTGAGGCTGGCCTGATAAACCTCGTCCAAGTTGTCCACCGTGTTGTGGAGGCACGGCTGGCAGTGCAGTTAAAGATCATTTTCCTTCTGGAGGAGAACAGAAGCTTCGGGAAACTTTCAGAGGGAATGACCCAGACTGTCTGTCTGTCTGGCTCACTCTGTGTGATTGCCACTGGTAGGACAAGGAAAATACATTGGTCAGTTGCTCTTGTTTCTGGTTAGGTTTTATTTTCAGTTTTAGATTTTATTGTGACATAAGGATTGATGGATAATGTGTGGTGTTTTTTATTTTTTAATCTTGAGAGTAATATTAAACCATAATGAATCCAGAGCAAACCTCAGCAGCATTTCCTGAATCTTCCTGGTGATCAGCAGGGTATTCCAGCATGGGGGAGCTGGGCCTTTCACAGTCATTATGCTGTGGTAGGGGGAAAAAATCAAGCAACATGTCTAATCTGTAGCCTTGGTATAGTTTTGAATCTGCATCTGTGCATTATCCAGCTAACACTGAACAGAATTACAGCCCTCCATGACATCAGCCTTGATGGTGGTAGTTGACCTACTTACAACAGGTTTTATTTGCTACTGCTCAGTGTTGGTCAGGTAGAATAAAGCTTTAGTGATAATGACAAGATTCATGAATAAATTCTCTATTTGTTTTAAATTATTTTAGTGTTCAGGAGTGACCAAGAGACAAAGACTGAGATGCTATTTAGAGCTTTCCTGGGGAGGGGCTTTTTCAGATATTTTGAAAAGTACCTGTTTTCATTTTGAGGCTCTGGCCCCACTGCTGTATTAGTCATACATCCCACTTGAGCTGCTTGCACTGGAGCAAGCAAAGAATTGGTGCTCTTCCAAGGACAGTATCTTCAGAGAGTTACTCATGCATAGCATTGAACGGCCATCCACAGCCTTAGAAGACATAAGTTTGCTGAATTTGCAGAAAATGCCTTTCTGCATCGTGGTCTTGTTGTTTAGTGAGTCCCCTCTGAGGTTCTTGATGGCTTTTTAGAATGGTGGCAAAGTAAATGGGTACCTGGAAGTGTGATCAAGCAGTTTGTTTGAGAAGCACTTCTAATCTAGTACCAGAATATTGTTAGGTTTTTTGTATTTGTGTGTGTTTGATATACAACTAATATCCCATTGTGGAAGTACCTGTTGTTTAGAAAAGCAGTTTCATAACAAACTCTTTAGGTGTTCGAAAGCATAGACTTGATTGCTCTAAACCCAAGTGTGAAACTTGCTTTGTTGGGGGAAAAATGGAGGAAAAGTAGAGAAATAAAATAGTAAAGACAACTTTCATACCCTCTTGCAACAAACAAAGGCAAACAAAGTAAAAGTAGGATATGATTGCATTTCATTGTGCTGTTTCTTCTCTCAGCTTCTGCTGAGGTCTTATGTAGTTTGGCAGGAACTTAGCACGTTTCATGAGTACAAATACACATGAGCACTTAATGAACTCAAAGAAGAAAACGTGTTCCAATCATGAGACTATTCACAGAATTACTCTTAATTGAGAATTCCCTGCCAACACTGCACTACAGAGACATGGTTTAGAGGTGGACTTGGCAGTGTTGTTTGTGGTTGGACTCAATATTCCTAAAAATCTTTTCCAACTAAAATGATTCTATAAAACCATAGAATACTCAAGTCCATGAATACTTGTCTAATGATATCGGTACTCTGACAATTTTGGGATGACTTTATGTGATTTACAGATGATGCTCTAGAAAATTACACAAACACGGAGTTTTCCTTTCAGGGAACTAATTGAAATTTTGGCAATTTCAAGAAACCAGAAGCTTCCCCAACCAGGAGAGGAGAGCCAGGTAAGCTGATCTAAACTGTATTTCTTTATGTAAGCACAATGCTTTACTTCTCATTTTTTCCTTTTTTTTCTTTCTTTCCGCCTTTGTCGTTGCCTATACTCAGGCTAATGGTGATTATGAGGTTTTGGCCCTGCTACAAAGGCGTTCTTGGTCTGTGTTATTGTTTGTTACTTATGTTGTTGTATGCTTCATAGGCTGTTTCTGCAAACAGAGGAAAAAAAATTGTTTCATTTTTCATGCAAACTGAAATACTCCTATGGATGTCAGCTGCTCTTCTTTGCAGCACGATTGAGGGTGTCTTGTTACTTTAGCTAAATTAAAAGTTCTACAAAACTCTTGTTCAATAGATCCTGGAACTGCTGATTCAGAGAGATGGAGAGTTTCAAGAGCTAATGAAGCTGGCAGTTGATCAGGGGAAAATCCATCATGAAATGCAGCTTTTAGAAAAGGTAGTAGAAAAGAGGGATAATGATATTCAGCAGCTGCAGAAACAACTGAAAGAAGCAGAGCACATACTGGTAAGTTCTTAATGGTGTGTTTGCTTTTCATCATGTACTTGTGAAAAAGGTGATCTGGAGAAAGAGGTGTTGTGTTAATTTGAGAAGATTTAAATATTTAAAACTTCATAAGAGCTTAGTGGTTTGAGTTTTTTTTTTTCTAGTAGTCAAATACTGTTTAGTTATCATGGTATTCAGTTTTGTTTTATAATGCTAATTTTCTTCCAGACCTACTTTATTTCTGTGTATTTTGAAAATATTCACTGAATAGTTTCTCTCTTAGAATGCAATTAAGTACAAAGGTTTATTCACAGAGCTGACTTTATGTAGAATTTTACAAATCAAGGATGCATTTAATGTTTGGTTTAGTTTGTTTGTTGGTTTTTTTTTTACAACTAGGCAACAGCTGTTTATCAAGCCAAGGAAAAACTGAAATCAATTGAAAAGGCAAGAAAAGGTGAGTATCCATGATTGTACATACTGTGTAAATGCAGTTGTAAAGAAAGTTGCTAATGGGCTCAAGTTAGGGTTTGTTTGTTTTTTAATTCTACCATCTACCATTCTACCATTTTGGATGCTTTATGTGTAAACAAATTTATTTTTCCTTATGAATCTGTAATCATTTCTTCAGAATTAAGGCAGGAATTAAGTTTTTTTTGTGGCAAGCATATCTTAAAATTAATCTTAAATTCAAGTGTCTTCACACTCTTCTTGGACAGGTAATCAGATATACTATTATCAATGTCTCACCATATTGTCTCAGCAGGTCTACTGAGGAAAGGGAGAGAATGTTTGTGTGCATGTGCATTGCATTTGAAAGACTGAGTAGTTAGTGATACTGGTTTGTATTTGTAGCAATTACTGCCACTGTCTAGCACTTGCTAGGCTAAACTGACCTTTTTTTTTGTGGGAGGCATTTTCTTGGGTTGGTTGTTTTTGGTTTTTTTTTACAGTGTCTTTTATTTTGTTATACTTCTTTCCTCTAAAAAATCAAGGAGTTTATTAAAGTTTCTGTTACTGCAATAAAGGCTGTAATGTACTGTAATGTACTGTAATATTTAGAAGGGCTGCTACATGTGTGCTCTACAATTACTAAAAAAAAAAAATCTTTACTACAGAAAATTCCGTAATAAAGCAGGTGCTGAAGTTTTCTTACAAATTGTGCTTGTCGAGTACATTGTTTAAAAGATTGGTTTGTGTTTTTTCACAAGGTTGAAGAATGAGCATTGAAAGTGTACTGAACTCATGGCTGTAAAATCAGTTCACTGCGGAGCTCGTCCTTGCATAATCTAAGAATCCTCTAAGCAGTCATTGCATTTGAAGCATGCTCTTAATGTTTGACAAAATGGCAGTCCCAGTCTTTTTATATTAGTGTCCAAAATGCTGATAAAATGGAATGATGCAATCTCTTGGGAATATAGTAACTTTCCTTCCCTTCTTCCAGGTGCCATTTCCTCTGAAGAAATAATTAAATATGCCCACAGGATCAGTGCTAGCAATGCTGTTTGTGCCCCTCTGACATGGGTACCAGGTAACTATCATGTTTATGACAACAGATTTTTTTTATAATAAAGCATGCTCAGTATCTGGTCTCACAATACTTTTACATAGTGAAAAACACTGCGGTTTATTAGAGTAACACTGTTTTCAGCTGTTATATCTAATATTTTCAACAAAGATGGATATCCAAAGTCCTGTAGGCTTTATGTATCATCTTCAAAAGGCTATGAAACTACATGCTTCCATTAACTGACTGGCCTCCTCTGCTCTCTGCTTTTTTTCCCCTGAATGGTGGCCTCAATTATAAGATAGAAGCAAGTATGTTAAAGACTTTTCCATGTGCTTGGTTGTGTTCCCTCCTGCCCCTTGTACTGTTTTCTCAGGGGATATGAGTAATCAGTGGAGGCGGACACAGGGCTTTCATTATGTCAAGTTTCAGTTTTTGGAACTATCCTCCTTGTCCGAAATGAGAATGTGTTTTTTCCAATCTCTATCCTTGCTGTTTTGGTGTGAAGTAGCAGGAAGAGCAAAGATACCTTCTAAACATGTTGGTGGTTTGGTTTTTGTTTTGTTTTTTTTTAATGTGCTTTTTCTTCCAAATTTGAATGAACAAAGAAAGTCTAAGTGAAAGACACGGACTTGGATTTTAACGAAACAGGTGTGATGCTCATTGCTGATCCAGACAATCACAGTATGTTGTGGGTTTTTTTTTTTTGTCAGAAAACTAGGCACTGAAGGCAAAGTTAATGTCTGCAAGATAACTGTTAAATATTCTAAACCTTTTATTTATTTTTTTTAAGGCGACCCACGTAGACCATATCCTACAGATCTGGAAATGAGGAGTGGACTCTTGGGTCAGATGAACAACCCATCCACTAATGGGGTTAATGGACACTTACCAGGGGATGCACTTGCAGCAGGCAGGCTGCCAGGTAAGAGAAACTTGGTTTTGTTTTGCTTTTCTTTATTCCTTGTTCAGTCATAGCAATTACACATTTCCCTTAGTAAAGGCAAATCAGAGTTAAAATAATGAAAATTATGGCTAACAGTGTTCCCTAGCAGTGAAGATCTAGTAAATAAAGATAACAATTAGAAATTGCATAGTTTTATTTAATGCTAAATCATACTTCAGACACTACAACTAAGTCAGTATAAACAACACTTAGTTACCTTTCAATTAACTTATTTTAAATTGCTGTAAATTAAGTGATATCAAATCATATTAAAAGAAGCATTTTCAAAACAAACTTTTCTTAGCACTGATGACAGAAAGTATAGAATTGTGAAAGCTGTATTTAGAAAAAAAGGTTTATTGTTATCCCCTACCTTCCTTTAAGTCTATGCTCTATGTGGCAAGACTGCTTAGAACAGCTGGTGCTTGAGCGTAGGAATTGAGCTTTAAGCCCTTAATTGCTTAGTGAAATGGGCACTTCCATTGACTTTAGTGGGATTCATTCATGCTCAAATAGAAATTAGCAGTAAAGTTACAATAACTGAATCAAGAATTTGGTAGTTACTGTACCTATGCAGCATTAATCTATGATGGTTAGACTACATAGTGGAAGAATTCTTGGTTTGGATTTGTAGGACATCTGTAACAGTTCTTACCTATCTGTTAAGCCACTTGCAGGTGTTACAGGAAGCTTCTTTTTCAGAAATTATACTGAATATATTTAAAAGTCCTGTATTATGATTCCATTGGTGAAATAGTAAACTTGGATTTTGTGTTTCCAATCTTTCTGAACCTGGCCTTGGATAAAATGTGTCAGTGAGCTGAATAGGATTGGGACCCTGACATCTGTCCATAGCAGCCCACCATGCAAATGCTGAGGATGGGCCTATGTGTGTTTTCTGTTCTTTTGAAATATGGCCAGAGATGTTAAGGTTGTGTCTTCCTTATGGAGTTTGAGCATTTATTTGCGTAAGTTTTGGTAGAGCACATTGTGGCCAGCTCCTCTGCCTTAGGGGATGCAGACTTGCTCCTTTCACTTTTGAGTGCTATCTCTGGAAGAACTAAAAGCCCACTCTTCAGGACTTTTCCTTGAGAAGCTAGAAAATGTGGTATTTAAACTCCTCAAGTAAAGTTTTTCATTGAATCTGGGTCTCCTCTGTTTGGGGAAATCCTCTAATTACTAGACTGTCAGGTAAGAAGGAAACATTAAAACTTCATTTAAAAGAAAGTAGAGGCTGCCCTGGCATTTTGTGTAGCAATCCTGAATCTGTTGCAGGCAAATCCTGTGTGGAGACATGTCTTGAGAATGCTAATTATCAGATCTAGTCCTTTCAGAGACTTCTGCAGAGAGATGTCCAGTTACTGAGTCCTTAGGGAGTCTGCAAGCCAGCCCCTGGGCTGCTTAGTAGCCTCAGAACTTTGAGGCTGCTTAGCTCACACATTTAACCTGGTTCAATAGTGGACTGGTTCCAGCATTGAAGCACGGCCACAGGATGTAAACCCCTGGTTTACATTTTCAACTGGTTCAAATAAAGTTGGTTAACTTCACCACAGCTGGGGTGAGACCATCTGGTACTGTTGTTGACCTTCCTACAGCGGGCACAGAACTGACACAAAGGCTACATTACATTCTCCCATCTGCTTGTGGGTTGGATTGTAAAGCTAGGTAATGCATCTGGTGTTGGGGGACTGGCTGTAGTTTGTATGTGGAATCTCAAGTGTCTGCAGACTTAAAGATCAAAAGCTAATATGTGTGTGGAGTCTCTGTGCTTCTGAGTTAGGCAGCACCTGAGTGAGAGTAGGTCTTCTATACATAACCCCCTGCTTAGACAGTGCTCTCTCTTTCTGTACTCTCAGTCCCATGTGGGTGGGCTTTTGTTCACTTCTGACTCTGCGTAATTATTTTTAATTTTTGCTGTAAATGGTAGATAGCTGGTTTCTTCTGTGGGACAGGCTTAGCTGCAGAGCCTGGCAACAAGTGGGGAAGAACTGAAGCACAGCAGTAGGAGCATAAATTAAAAAGAAGGGAGCAGAACTGTCATTTGGATGTGTAGTGCAGCTTTGAAATGGGAGCCATTTTGGGGGCAAGGGAGGGAGAAATTAGGAAGAGTTGTGTGGGGGGGGTAGGTTGGTAGGGAGTACAGTATGGGATGGCTTTGGAAATAGGAGAAGAGAAGAAACAGTGAGAGCTGAGAGAAGACAAAGGCCACTGAGGCTGGCCTGGCTGGGGCACAGTGGGGCATTCCCACTTCTCAAGTATCTCTGTGTGTTGCCCTGGTTTTGTAATAGGACACACTTCTCCTTTGCACTTGATGCACCACATTGGCTGTTGTAAAAATGATAACCCAGGTGTTTCAGCCAAATTTGGATAAAACCTTTTACTCTGCATTTCTATGGTCTACCTTAAGTTTGTTTTTTTTTTTAATCTAATATTTTAATCTATTTTTGCATACTGACAGACAGTGACCATTTGACCATTTTCATTACTGCCAGTTGTTGTGAATGTTAAGTCAGTTCAAACTGTGCTTTGAAGGTGAAAAGCTCTGTATGAATATACACTGTTTTGAAGCGGAGTGAGGAGAGATCAAGAGCCACCTACATCAAAGGGCCTCATTTACATAAATGGCAGAGTAGGCTTTTACAGTGATAGAATGGTTCCATTGTGAGATACTTTCCAGCTGTTACTGGAGGATTTCATCTGTCCAAAATTCAGGAAGGATTTTAAGATTTGTTTTAATTTTAAATTGGTGTTCTGATTGAGCTGTCTTGTTGAATTTGTTGATATACAAAGCTGATAGTTTGAATGATTATGCCCTTTTTTTCCAGATGTGCTCGCTCCTCAGTATCCTTGGCAGTCAAGTGATATGTCAATGAACATGCTACCTCCTAATCATAGTAATGACTTCATGTTGGAGCCTCCAGGACACAATAAAGAGAATGAAGATGATGTAGAAGTTATGTCAACAGACTCCTCAAGCAGCAGCAGTGACTCGGACTAGGTACCAGAAGGACAGTATCCCTAGTAGACCTTTCCTGTGGTGAAGGTAGGTAGGGTGCTGTTCATCACAAACTGCAATACTTTTGTTACTGCTGGCAGCCCTGTGTAGGGAGAGATTAACAGCTGGCTCAGAAATAGGATGACATTTAAGACCATGGACTTCAGAATTATATTTTTTTTCCATTAGATGTTCAAGTAAAATGACTGGGAGCTTTCTGCTGGAGGAGAGACGTCAAATTTCCAGTGATTATGTAAATGTGTGAATGTGTATGTTTGCAGGAGACCTGTGTGTGTATATATATATATTTACTATACATTAGATGACAGAAGTTCCTGGGAAAAAAGATGTAAGGGGAATCCCCTTGTATGTTTGTTAGTAACTTTACTCTTCTGATGATAGCCTTTTCTATGGCACAGAAATGAGGCATGAAATTTGTAATTTTAATATATTTTTTTGTTACTGCCTAAATCCATGTTCTTGATCATCCTGTATGTGCCGAGAACAAAAATACAGCAATAAGAGGTAAAAAAAAAAAAAGTTTGTAATTATTGTAATATATAATGAATGATTTGTCATAAATAAACTCAGCTTTTAAGTAACTCTACATTTCATTATGCAAGCTTAAATCCTGGATGAGTTATTGTGTAACTTCAATACTCAGCACATCTTATCCCAGTATGTGGTTGAATTCTGATTGAGTTTCAGGAGTTTGTACTCCATTTTTCCATTTACTAAATGCCAAGTAAGTATTAGAAGCAGCTGAGTGAAAGTCTGTCTGTTTCCTTGAGCTCTGTCAGGTACACAGGTAACTGCAGACCCTGAGGCAGTGATGCAGACGCCCATTTTCAAGGTTTCACCCATACTTTGGTTAAGCATCTTGAGACCCCGGAGATGACATGCTCTGGGGCATGTTGCAGGTTCAGCTCCTTTCAGTTCAAAGTGCTCACGGATTCCTTATTCCTGTCACCTATAATTTTTTCAGTTCTTTGAACCTGCTAATTTGCTTACTTCAGCAGTTGCATTTCCTGCCTCGGCTACAGTGTTCTTTCATCTTTCCAAAGGCACTTCCCTTGGCTTTCCTTTCCTCGGTCTGTTTTGCTTAAAAAGTAATTTTATGACAGCTACTCTTCTCTTCTGTTTTCTGATTTAGTCAGAGCTTTACTTATGTCAACTGTTGCTCATGGCAGTTTACAGGTTTCTGCCCTGCAACAAGGCTTCCTGAAGCACATCTTAGATCACAATAGATCACAATTCTCTCCACTTTTCCATTTCATAGATTCCTCACAGGAATTATCTGATAAATCAGGTCCTTCCTCATTTGCTCAGACAATCTTTCAAATATTGCTGTCAGTAATGATACCAAATATGACCAACATAAGTCCCATAAGGATGTAGAAGTGAAAAGGACATGTAATATGGGGCAGAGAAATAGGGAATTTGGTTTTGTCCTAGATGTTCCTTTTGGAAATATTTTCAGAGTTACTAAAATTTCACCTCTATTTGGCAGTCTAGTTAGCCATATACATACAAATTTTAACCTTTATTCAGTATCAGCTTTTCCTCTTTGGTGTTTGCCCCTAATGTCTTTATAGAAAACTGTATTTCCTCTTTAATTCATGTTAATTCCAGTGCCCTGTCTCAGCCACCCTAGTTGACCTTGCCTACCCTGTTCACATTTTTTGTAAACATGTGTGATCAGAATCATACACAATATTGTAAAACGTGGTTTCTTAATGCTTTGTACCATGGGATTAATACTTTCTTACTTAAAAGCCCCTCTCTTAACATGTCTTATGACACAGCCACAGCTCACTAGTCTCTTTGTCTTCTCATTTATAAAGACATTCTTTGCTGGGAATCAAATACAAATAGAGATAATAGTAATGGAAAGTGTAATGTACAGTCTGCCCAAAACTCTTATATGGCTTTATCATGTGATTCAGTAACTGAAATATTGTGGAGGTGGGCAATTGTTTCCAGACATAAGTAAAAGAGTGAACAGAAGCAATGACCACTTCTTTTTCTGGGTTGTTTGTTAGTCTGTTAAAGGATTAAGTGGGACCAGTGTGGTGTTACATCTCAGAAATAGGTAAGAAGACGGCTCTGCCCCTGTTCACAGCATAAAATCAGAGTCTGGGCATAGGATGCATCCTAATCAGCTTATTTACATCAGTGCTCCAAACTATGTACTGTTCAGGAGTATTTTTCTCAATCCTGGATAACTACAATGCCATTTTAGCTGAATTCTATTACCAGCAATTTAGCAAACCACAGTTTTAACTGTGTGTTCTGTTATTCAGTGGCTTAGATGTGTATACAATAGATTTTCCTGTATAACAAAAGAACCAAAAATCAAAGTAAACAACATTTAATTGAAAGGACTGAGTCTTAGCAGCTAAAAGCTTCTGAGAATCAAATTTTCCAGGGGAGGGGGGGGAAGTACAAATGCATGATACATACAAAACAAGTTATTTCAGTTAGGGATTGCTGATAACTAAATGCAGTAATGTACTGTAGTCATTTAATCAGTCCTCTTAGAAAGGATACAGAAACCCTGACATATGGAGGTAGTTTGTGTCCTCTTTTCAGTAACTGCTTTTATATTTACATCAGATAGAATGAATAGAGCCATTAATGGTAACAAAATATTTATTGCATGATGAACCATTTTACAGTGAGCTCTGTTTCCCATCAGGAGCTAGATGCCTTCTGAAATTTAAAATTGCACTAAATCCTTTTTTTCTACTTCTCTCCCCTGTTATTCCTTGGGACAGATGGGCAGGACATCTGTCAGCTCTTCCTGCAGCCTCTTTCTTGACAGATGAATGGAATAATTTTCAGTGTACATAAAGTTGCTTTCAGAAAGAAAATCTCCACTTTTGAATTAAAAAAAAAGCTTTCTACAAATTTCCAGTGATACTTCCCATTTCAAAACTGCTTTATAACATTATCTTCTTTACTCCAGAGAAAGAATATCTCTCCTAAGGGAAGTTGCGTGTAGTTAATACTTCAAATTCTAAGCAGGAGGCTTGTGATCGTCAGTAGCATCCTTATACCTCGTATCACTCTGCTTCTTGGCAGAAAGAGCCATCTCCATTTCAGAAAATGTATATGCAAAGTAAGGCAGAGCTTGAAACACTTCAAGCTCTTTTCTTTTAAGAACTGACAAGTCAATTCATTATTTCAGGCAACTTTAATCTTTCAATGTTGTGCTTATGTTTTATTTAAAAGAAATTAAAGGTATCTCAGAACATTTTGTACAACGGGTATATTTAAAGGAAACAGACAAAACCTGTGTTTTAAAAGAACCCTGAAGAGGAAAAAAAATGAGCCAATTAGTGATTTTTTTTTAAGTTATATCCTAAAGTTAATTGCTGATGTCCCAATGACTCCAGCTGGAAAACAATCAAATTTGGTCACAAATTCAAGAAAAATTAAAAATATAAACTCACTGGTTTTGCATATATCTTTGTGTACTGTTATTTACTACCGATTCAATCATTTAGTCACATCAAACTGAAGATTAACAATTTTATCAAATTCCAGTAGCTGTACAGAATTACACACCCAAAGCTGTAGTTTAATACTGACAACCCTCTTTAGCCAAAAAGTATGACTGTCTGCTGTAGAGCTACACCTATAAATGAGAGTAATTTGTACAGTGTTATTTGTGTCAGCCTAGTAGAACACTGTCGGTACCTCTCCATTAAGAGTTTAGTAACATGATCAGGAATGAAGGTGAACCGCAGAGATCTGAAATGATAAATTCTAATGTAACTGAGGCCACAAACAGAACTCTCTAATGAAAGGGGGTGGCAAGAAGGGTCAGGGAATTTTCATTCTTTACACCAAGCCACCAAAACTCTTTCACGTTTATAGTACCCAGATTTTCAAGTATATATTATAGTCTGTAGGAGAACAAGGCATTGTCTGGAAAATGTGTTTCTTGCTCACAGTGGTATCTTAACTGAAGCTGTGAGACAAGGCTAAGTTTAAAAATTGGTCCAGGATTTATAATTACAGGAAAGCAGCATGAACTACAAAGTAGTTTTACATAGAAAGCAAGACAGTAGTTTAAACTTTTTCTTGGGCCTGATGCTGCAACTGTTGCCAAGTGAGTAAGCTTCTCCCAGTAGTTCTGACTTCCAAAGGGTTATAATCTACATAAAGATTAACCAGGTAAAACACAGTGAGTTTTCTATGAAAGAAAATCTGGTTAACCACTAGAGCTAGAAATAGCTCTGGAATGAGAGAGCACTGTTGTACGACATACGGTAAAAGCACTGAAACATCTGGCATCTTTTTGGTGTTGGGAAGGGTAATGTTTCCACACAGGTACACCAAAAAAGCAGGTCTTAATGTACAATTAAGTTTTTACACTAACTGGTGACTTCCCGTGTACCCCTTTAGATGATCGAGCTCTTCTGTAAAGGGATTGTAACCTTGCTCTCTTAAACAGCGTAAGGCCCAGAACAGTTGATCTGCTGGAGGAAATTCGTCCCACTTAACCCATTCCCAACCTGTAGGGGAAAAAAAAAAAAGCCAGAGTGTAAAATTAATGACGTAATTAATCACATAACAATTCTGCCTCTGCAAGCCTGAGTGGATTGCGCAGAAATTACCAGCGCAGATTCCAGGCCTGTGTTGCCAACGCGGTTATTTTAGATTCATTACTCGCCTGCCCTTAACTCCTGACCCGCTGGCCGTGAGCGCCCCCTGGGATCAGCAGGATCCACGTACCTGCGGCCGCTCCCTGACCGCGTTACGCCAGTGTGTGGCAATAACGGGAAATACAAAATAAACTCAGCTAAAACGTGCTCAGGCGCGTACTTCGATACAGCCGCGTTACACGGCGGCCGCACGCAGCTCCCGGTGCGGAGGGAGCCGCCGCCGCCGCCGCCGCCGCTCCCCTCTTCCCCCCAGCCCTCACCCGGCGCGCCCCACCTCACCCTCGTTCTTCTCGGGCTCGCGGTTGCGCGGCTCCGCCCCCGGCTCCACCTCCCCCTTCATGAGGACGGTGACGTAGTGGTAGCGCGCGGCGGCGCACACCGAGTTGACGGCGGAGGCGAAGCGCACGTTGCGCAGGCTCAGCGCCGCCTCCTCCAGCGTCTCCCGCGCGGCGCACTCCGCCAGGCTCTCTCTGCGGGCACGGGGGGGAAAGGCACGGCCGCCTCAGAGGAGGGGAGGGGAGGGCCGGCTCGGGGCGGGCAGCCGGCTCTCCGCGTTGCTGGTGTGTGCGGCCGCGGGAGGGAGAGCGCGGGGCTCCTACCCGAACTCCAAGTGGCCTCCGGGGAGCTGGTAGGTGCCGGCCCCCACCGGCCCTTTCCTCTTGCCCAGGAGGACGCAGTTGGGGTGCGCGGGGCTGGTCACCACTACCCCCACGCCGATCCCGGGCCGCGGGGGCTGCGCCGCCTCACCCATGACAGCCGTGGGCGCTGCGGAGGCTCCCCTCCCTCAGGCTTGGCGGGCGGTAACGGGCGGGGGCGGCTCCTCCAATCAGGCCGCGACCTGGCTCTGGGGACAGGGTGGAGCTGGCGGTACGCACCCTGCGCATGCGCGCCGCCGGGCTCGTCCCTTTGGGGCGGGGCGTGTGGCTGAGGGGCAGCGGGGGTGGTTCGGCTGGGGCGTCTCGGCCTCTCCCAGCCAAGCCGCTGAGTGGAGTCAGCGCGTCTCGACCACCGCCGCCGGGTTGGTGATCGCCGGTGGAGCGTTGAGGGAGGCAGGACGCGGTGTCTGACGGCTCTGCTCGGCGTGGCCGGCGGTAGCAGGAAGGCAGCAGCTGTCAGTTGAGAGCGGTTTGCTTCCCAGGCAGGAGGGAGAACCGCTGCGTGCGTGGCGAAATGGCTTTTCCCTTTGCACTTCTGTTTGGGGTTTTTTTGGCCTCTGACTGCAAAGGGACTAATGAGGTTACTGAGAATGGAAAAAACACTTGTGCAAATGGGCACCTAGAACAAAAAAAAAATGTAGATAGAACTCAGTTTGTTAGAGGTCATGGTGCCCCTTGGCCTCTGACTGCAGATGTGTTCAGAGCTTAAAAAGTGGCCCCTCTTAGTTTAGCCCACAGTCTAACTCTGAAGCATCACTAAGAAAGCATTACAAAAAAACCTACAACCTTAGCTAAGCAGAGACCCAGGGAATAACAGTTCCTGACTGATAAAGAAGAAATCGGAATTTCTGCTAGCAAATATATACCTTCATTTTCACAATTTTTTCATTATAGAGAGTTAATTATGTAGAATATAAGATAAAAACTTTAATGTGCCTTATAAACAACTGTAATATTTGTTAGATTTTCGCCTTCCATCTATGAGCCTATTGATCACAACAGGGATATGAAGTATTAGTCCTCTGTAGGACTTTCAAATGCCTTTTTGGTAAGGTTTTGAAATACTTGTATACAGATGTTTTTATTTACTGACAAAGGTCACAGGGCCAAATTGGCTGAAAATTAATCACTGTGTTTTGTGGGCTTAGTTTTCTGGCATTTAATTGCCTGAACTGGCTCAGTATGACCTCAGATGTGTACCAGTGCTGGCATGAAGGAAATGTCAGCAGAACAGATGGCTGGGCATGCTTGAAGCAAAGCTGCCCTTTGACAGTAGTTGGCTGTTTTGTAAAGCTGTAATGTTAGCCCACACCCTCAATTACTGACATTAGTAAATAAATAAATAAAAAAATTGGGCAAATTGCCAAGCTAACTGACTTTTTGTAAACCAGCCTCATTTGTTTATATCCATCCTTCAGGAGAGCTGGAGTATCTTTCCAGATGAAACATCTGTCAGTTATGTCACTTCTGTATATAGAAATTAAGATGACAATGATCTTACAAAAATCTTATCAAAGACCTTTTCTAATCCACTAAGTGCATTCTGGTGCAATATATTAAAACACCACAAGAGTGTTTACCTGAACAATGAAAACATTCTACTTTCTGTGTACACCATTTTCCTGTACCTTATACCAAAGAGCATTTACAAACAAGTTTAAGGGTGACCCACAGTGATTCTACTCATACCTTTTTTAAATAAAAAAAAAAATTCATACAGTCATTATGCTTGTCAGAATGGCTGCAGGATATCATTTCTTAGAAATACTATATAAAGATAATTATGTAGAATAAAAAAACTTTCAGATTTCTTACAAATAACTGTAATATTTGTTAGTAGGCCAAAATTTTCCCTTTTTCTCTACCAGCCTACTGATCACAACAAAGACATGAAGTATTACTCCTTCACAGGACTTTAAAATAGGTTTTTTGGAAATGTTTTGAAATCTGCTTTTGTAAAGATGTCTGTATTTAATTGTTTCAATTTCTTTGTCTTATGTTTGTGGTCCTTAACATGAAGAACACTGTGTGAAAATAAAATACTTTGTTGATTGAATCTATTCTAATTGGTTTCTCTTCAGGATTTATTTCGGATGTGGGAATGCACTCAGTTTTTGCATAGATCATGAAGTAAGTGTAGGCCAGTATTGCTGAGGGTGGTGCTGAACAGACATCTACTGAAGAAAAGAGATGAGAACAAGGAAAGAATGACAAAAATGCATCTTCTGCTATAGTGGTATGTTGAAAAGCTTGCAAGGTTATGATTTATGTGCTCTTGTAAACTTGTTTATTAATACTTCATCTGACAAAGTACTTCTGTGAGATAAACAGCTAAAACTGTTTAAACCAGCGTGTGTCCTGGCTGCTACTGAGAGACACCTACTTTTCAGGCCCAAGCACTTGTTCCTTCTGCTAGTGGCATTATTGAAGTGGCTGTGCAGTGAACTGGATGAGTGAACTTATCTGGTTCCATAAAAACCCCTTTTTAAATGAATTTGTTTTCTAGTATGCAATGGGTAGCACAGGATGGCAATGGGACAGAGTTAGATCACATTAAACAGCATGAAGCCAAACCTAACTCAGCAAACTGGGAAAAGATAATTTTTTCAGCAGAATGGATTCCCTGATAGGATTTACAACTCAGGTAGGTGAGTGATTGAGTTGGCACAAGGGAGACAGTGAGTATGGGCAGCTGGGAACAAGAATGATGGGACTAACCACGTTAGTGACAGGCCAGATTTATGTCAGATTAAAATGACTACGCAGCCGTTCCTTAAGAAAAACAGACAGAGAGAAACGAGGCCAGAAAAGCACACAGTGTACAGAAGCTGCTTGAAAAGCAGCTACACAACCAGAAAACATCCGTCTTTCTGAGAACCTCATGCACGCAGTTCTCTAGCTGTGGAATTTACTGCATGGTCACATTCGCTTGGCAGAGTAGGAACTGGAAGATGTAAGGATTATGTTCAAATATTTTACATTGCAAAGCTGACATTCAGAAGCTGGGTGGAATGTGGCAGCAGTGCATGGCACCAAAGTCCTGCCAGCCGGCTGACTGAAACGTCAGCTGGGAAGATGTATGGATTTTCCCTCACTTGCATTCAAGCAGTTGGTTGATATCCTGAACTCTAATACTGAAAATTTAATGTTGTTAACTGTTTCCTCACTTGTATTTTAGCAGAAATATTTCCAGGACACCCCATGCTTCCACTAAATTGCCAATTCTCTTTAGTATAAATCATCCCTTGCTGTAACGTTACAGCTTGATGGAAATTAGTACTGGAAATTAGGAAATGTATGATGCATTGTTTTTATGTTGAAGCATAAGTAAGCTCTGGTCACATAAATAATAAAATCCTGTAATACTGTTTTTAAGTAGTAATATTCTGCTGCTATTTAAGCTGGATAGAAAGTGCATCTTTACTGTTATATATTGCTGTGCAGAGAGTTGAGCCTCACCTAATAAAGCAGTGCCAGAACTCCTTTGATTTGGGAGCTGAAGTGAGTCTCCTGGAGACTGACTTGTCTCTGCTACAGCACAGTGTTAGGGCAAGAGGGGCAGAGCACTAGAGGAGGTTGCTCGGAGAGGCTGAAAACCTGACTCAGCTCATACCGGAGTGACCTGCTGGAAGCTGGCCCTGCTTTGAGCAAGGGGTGGCATGAGGGGAGGAGGAGAGGTTGGAGCAGGTGGCTTTCAGAGACCCCTTCCAGCCTGAACTGTTACACAGTCTATTCTGGCAGCAGGTAAGATTTCTGCTTTCATGTACTCAGTGTTTGCAAAAATACAGAAGTTCATTAAAAGGTCTGCCCCTTTTGATTTACATATGGATTTTACTTTTTAGTTTAATGAAAGCAAGTAGCTCCTAGCTGATACGAACAGCTACACTAATGTGAAGACCAGTCATCTCCTTAAAGCCAAGAAAGAATGGCAAAGTTTACAAGATCACAGAGGCCTGGATCTGTTAAGTCCTTTGGGATCTCCTGGGACATACAGTGCTACAGAAATATGAACATGTGTGGATGGTTTTTATTTCTTGTGGAGATACCAGGTATAGTTGGAGTTGCTTAGTTGTTTCTAATTCCTTGGATTTAGTCTTTGTAAATTTACGAAACTAAACCATAAATATTAATCCCAGAAATTTCTAGCATGTTATATTTTTGAGGGTAATTTCAGCAAAGCCAGTTCAGTTATTTCTGGCAAATACATGGGGGAAATATAATTTGGGTTTGGGAACAAAAAAGCCTTTCAGGAGGAAAAAGACCATCAGTGGCCGAAGGATGAAAATCTATTCAGGTTAGTGTCAGTAAATCCTCATGCCATTTGCACACAGAGCTTTTTAAAGGCTTGCTTTTACTAGCTGAGTATTTCACCTCACATGGCATATTCCAGTCCGTTCAGCTTAAATTTACCCACTTACTTTTCCTTGAGATGCTGTCAGTTAGAACTGGGAGGTAGTTTTGCCTCACAGCTGAGAAATCAGGACTACCTGCCCTTGTCATGTTTAGTATCAGCAAGTGAGTTAAGTCGCCAGAAGTGAGTGTTCAATCAAAAACTACTCACATATAGTCAATAAACCTGAGGCATGATCTAATATGCTGTCATCTGCTGCCTCTGAGATGTGGTGATGGCAAGAGAGTATTTAATCTCCGTGTTTTTTTTTTTTTTTTCCACAGCAGGATGCTGCATGCTCACCTCTAAGACAGGAGCTCTTGTCCCCTTTCTCTGCTGTGCTGTTTTACTGACGCTTAGCTTTAGTCATGTGCCAGAAATTCCTGAAGTCCCCAAAATGCATTTTAATAGTAATAATTGAAAGAAGATGAGTAGGATAACAGTTTTTACTCCAACTCTTTAAAAAAAAAAACAACAAAGTACTTAAGAAGTAATACCTTTTATTTTTAGTACTTATGCAGGTCCTCTGTGATAATGTCTTGCACTGATTTTTACCTGCAACTAGACAGTTTACTTTAGCATGAATAGCTGTTGAATGTTTACCCTGAGCTATGTATCTCTGATCTGATTTCCAAAGCTAGGATTCAGGCTTAAAGATGTAGTTGGTGCATTATGATGACAAAGACCAGCTTCCTGGTTCAGTGTTGCAATGTTTATCCAAATTTCTCTGCAGGGCAAGAAATGAACTTGACCTGCCTGCACGAACTTATTGAGAAGTGGAGGAAAAGAAAGATGGGTTGATGTGGTGAGGTCACTGGTTAGATCTCATGTGGCCTGCCTTCCTTTCCAGGCTTTGACTCTAAATTTGGTCTCTTTCTTTTTCATGGCTGTCAAATAGTACACTGCTAGAGAACTTCTTTGTTAGGAAATCGATGGATAAACGTAGGCAAGGGCTCACAATATCCCCAATGTGCCACTGGCCTGTCTGTCAGAATAGGGATTTGATGGAATGACCAACAATGAAGCTATGGAGAAGACTGAATAAAGGAAAGAAATGAAGCCTGCTCACTTCCAGCTGAAATACTGGAATTTCCACAAACAATCCTTCTACAGAAGGGAAATTTTGAAGAAGGTAGGCTACTTTGCCTTTGCCTATGTCCTGACCTTACCTTTATAATAAATTTATGATCTGCATCATTCTCCACAATCCTGGCTCCACATTAAACTCCAAACAATGTTTTTTCATTACCTTTTCATATTGGAATTTATAAGACATACAAGATTTTCTGCATTATGCAGTTTCTTATCATGGAATGTAAAATCCTCACTTTTAATATTGTACTTTGGAAAGGGCCTAGCTGATCAGAAAAAAGGTTGATTCATATAACCTTCACTGACTGTCAGGAACTCCTCTACTTTTTAATATTCTTTTTTATGTCAGTGATGAAATTATCATTCATTAAGAGTACTCTTTGTCATCAAGATATACTGTCAGCCCAGAAGTGGTCACTGTCTTCACAATGATTCACAGAGAATCATGGTGTGCATATGCAAGAGCAAAAGGACAAATTAGAGCTGTACTGTGTGGAGAGTGTATACCAGGAATGATATTGCTGGATAAGGGACATGAGAAAATACCACTGGATAAACTGTAAAAGAGTATACGTGACAGAGACAAAGACACAGAGACAAAGGCACCCTGTCTCCAAACTGACTACGAAGCAGTCCTGAGAAAGTTAGCTAGCTGAAGCATGAGAAAGATTAGAATATCTGCGTTGGGATGCAGGATGCAGAAGAAACATTGTAGCTAACAATCAGCAAGGATAGTATGCCTTTGTTTGTAGAAGCAAATACGCCTTTGTTCAAGGGTTCTTGTAGTTGTAAGCATAAAATAAGTAGGTCATGAAAAACTAGGCATAGGTAGTTTCTAATCACTAACCAATAAAGGGTCATGCTTCACAATATGTAATCATAAGCCAATAAGGAGCTAAGTTTTGCAATATGTATGAGCTCATTAACGACTGTATAAATGTGATGCTATTATATCTAATAAACGAGACTTGTTGACCATGATAGCATGAGACTTGTCTCCCGCGGTCCTTTCCGACAAATGGTGACCCCGACGTGATACAATTAGGGAGAGTCGGGAGAAAAACGCTGCCACGAAGGAAGACTGCGTTGGGTTCGGGTCCGTTCTGCAGCTCGACGGACGACGAAAGAGCAAAGCGACCACATCGGTGGGCTCGATAAACACGTATTAAAAGCGACCACATCGGTGGGCTCGAAAGATACGTGTGCTCCGCGTCTCGAGTGATCACATCGGTGAACTCGACCGATAAATGCTGCTGAAGCTGGGAGGGGCTGCAATCGGTACCGACGTAAGTAAATATGGACAGGCAAGCAGCATATGATTTATTTATCGTTTTTCTTAAAAGGAGACAGGTTAAAGGGATAGACTTAGAAAAGGAACTCCCTGTTTTGTTAAATCATGCAGTCTCCTATAATTTTTTTGCAAATCCCCACTCAGTACATACTTTAGAGGAGTGGCGACGATATGAGGATAAGTTATGGGAATTAGTTTTAGATGATGATAAGCCTGCAAAAAAGATGAGTAAATTATGGAAAATAGTACATAATGAACTACTGATGAGCCAAGCAGAAAAGAGAGCAGTTCAGGAAGCACAGGCTGCGCAAAAACAGAATCAAGATTATGGTCTGGCATGGGAAACTAGCATTCCAAACCCGCCTGCTTTTACTTCTGTTACTTTGTCTCCAACTCAAATTCCACCCGTACCCTCAGAGAACAGCCAAACAGGTCCTGCAGTTGAAAGCACAGTAGTCTCCTCAAACTCTTCTCCACAGGGTTCGACTCCGTCGGCGCCCCCGTCGGAGCCGACCCCTGGAGCTAAATCTGACCTTGCAGAGGCAGTTGCAAGAGAGAGACGTAATCTGTGGACTACGCTGGCAAGGCGGGGGATGGAAGAAGGGGACAGTGATTTAATACAAACAGCCACGGAAAGTCTTGCGTTCCCTGTCTTTTATTCTCCTATGCCACAGGGTGGGGGTGGAGGCTGAAATAAGATCTTTAGATTGGAAAATGTTATCACAATTAAGAGCTACAGTGGGAACTTACGGGGTGACTAGTGAACCTGCCAGACAAATGTTAGATTATCTGTTTAATGCGCATACTTTGCTTCCGAGCGATATCAGAGGCATAGCAAAGTTAATTTACTCCCCACACCAATTGATACTGTTTAATGCACACTGGCATCAAGAAGCTATCATGTCTGCTGCTATTCAAAGAGGGCAAGGAGATCCCTTAGCAGGGATAACTCCAGAACAACTATTAGGTCTCGGTGCATGGACTAGAATAGAAGCCCAAGCTCTTTCTGGCCCTGATATTTTACGAGAATCTATGCAAACAGCCCGAAGAGCCATGGAAAAAATAAAACCCCCGGGTGGAACTCCTATTTATATGGGAATAAAGCAGGGACGTGAAGAATCAGTAGGCGAGTTTATTGACAAAATTATGGATGCTATTAAAAAAGGCTAGTGTCCCAGAATATATGCAACCAGCTCTCATAAAACAGTGTGTGCTCCAAAATAGTAACTCCCAAACTAAAACCCTTGTCAATACCCTGTCTGGGGACTGGTCAATTCCTGAGTTGTTAGAGAAAGCTGCTTCGGTCCCATCAGGACCTCAAGCCTTTTTAGTAAATGCATTAGAAAAAATTAGTGACAGTCTACGAGAACAGGCAAAAGCATTTCAGGAGCAGTCTAAATCTACTCAGGCGTTTCCTGAGCAGTCTAAGTCTACTCAGTCACAGGTTTTAGCTGCCCTTGCACCCCTCCAAGCTCCCGTTCACGCTGCAGCCTATATCGGCCCCCGCTCAACTAACAGCTCCCGAATGAACAGCAGCCGCGCTCAGACACAAATAGCAGCTGCAGTATCAGCGACCCCCAGCAACAACAACCCCAACCTGCCACCAGCAGCAGTCTCGGACTGGACCTGACAGCCACCGATAAAAATTTTAAAGGGACAACGTTTAGCTCAGCTAGTGCCGCTGCCACAATTAACAAAAGGAATGATTCCCCTTCAACAAGAACCAAGAAAACAGGGAGGATTTGGCTCAACTGGACAATTAACCCTACTTACTCTTGATTTATCCACACATCCAAAAAGACTGTGTACTCTGCACTACCATGATCAGAGTATCACACTAACGGGACTTTTAGATACAGGTGCAGACACATCAATTATTACCCCGGGGGAGTGACCGCATAACTGACCGCTTCAATCATCAACTACCACCGCAAGCTGGAGAACACGGTGAACCTGGAGGACTGTCTTCAGCTGCTGGAAGAGCCTTATCAAACCTTCCTGCGACACGTCCTGACAACAGTTCATGAACATTTTTATGATCCTCTTACTAAATTGTCGCAAAAAGTAGCATCTTTACGGGGACCAATCCCATCTATTCGTGGGTGTTGGGGGTGTCAATTTTCCTTCCTTGTTTTTGTAGGCTTGTCACAGCTTTGATATTTGAATGTTTTCTTTTCGTTGTAGAAACACTAAATGACTTATACTGTATTTGAATAGCACCGGTTAAAATGAATACTGACAAATTGGGAATCCTTGAACTGTTCTAACTTGCAATCAACATTAATTTGAATTTTTCTTTAATTTTACAGATCCATTTTTTGTTGAAGTGGTTGAATTGTTTCAAATATGAAAGTGTTTTTGGGTAGTATTTTATATTGATGTATACATTGAAATACAGATCATTATGATAATTGTAATAGTTTTTAGTTATAAGTACACTATATCCAAATAGGTAGGAATATACAGTACTGTGATGTTTAACACCTGAACAGAGTTACTGCTTAGAAAACAAGTAGCAGTGACAGTAAATTGTACAGTGTTGGCATTCACCAATGTAAAAGAACAGAAGATTTCGGTATGGCTAACACTGCATAGCATTCACACATCTCATAAATTAGTACATAAAAAAAAAAAAAAAAAAAAAAAAAAAAAAAAAAGGGGAAAAGAGTCTTAAGTTTAAAATTATTACTGCATTAAGATTTTGTTAACTAGCATTGTTTTAAGACCTTAAGTCGTAGTACCTAGATAAAGCATGTGGATAACTTTTGCTAATGTAAGGAAGTACGAATCACTATGGCTTTCACTACCTACGCCCGAGAATCCTTTTAGGACCTGTCTTATAAGAGTGCTTTGTATAACTTTGCTCACACAGGTGTTACTAAACATTGATAGCATTAGACATGCAACACTGCAAAATAAAGTAGCAATTAATTTCTATTTGTTAGCACAAGCGACATGTTTGTGAGGAATCTGAAGGCATGTGCTGTATAATTCTATCAAACCACCTTGAATCAATTCATATGGCCATTGGAAGGCTAAAGGAAAATGTCAAACAGTTGAGGATAAATAATGATAATTAGTTAAGTGAATAGTTTTTACACCAATAAATTCTTTGACTATTAAAGTCAGGATTTAAGATGCTATTTGTAATTTGGCAATCTTTTTATTAGTGCCTTGTTTGCTATCGTGTCTGCAAGGGCCCTGCAGAAGATAGTGAACAACGCCTTTATGGTACAAAAAACAAAAAGGAGAAATTGTAGGCAATTTTAGCCTTGGCAATTAATTCCTGACTTTTAAAACACCAGAATAGAAAAACAAGGTAAGAAAATTCTAATATAATTAGTCAAAAGTGAAAAGAAGGCCTTAGATGGCTTGGTATTATAATCTTGCTTTGCATTGTAGCGCATATATCGTTTTCTTGTATGGCCAAACATGTAGAGCAACTTGCCCTAGGTGGCTTTTTCGCTCAAACTAATAAAAACAGAAGGATTGTGGGGTTTTTAAAAGAAAAAAGCAAATGGACATTGTAATGTCGAACACAGGTTTGTGGAATGTTGAACACGGGTTTGTGGAGTTTGAGTGATTTTTGTTATCTTTGAGTGTTTTAAGAAGAAAGTCAGAAGAAACTTTGACAATTTTATATCAGGAGTAGCTTTGACTGGTAACCACAAAGTAGGAGTACCCTGTTCCCTATTAACGCTTAACTCTCACTTGGATTGGGACTGTAGTTAAAAACCTTAGTAATGTATTTAATTAGCATTAGTAGCATGATTTTATTAATAATATTAGTCCTACCTTGATTTCTAACAGGAACTATAACACACAGGCCGATCTCCTTGTTTTAAAAAAGAAAACGGGGGAAAATGTGGAGAGTGTATACCAGGAATGATATTGCTGGATAAGGGACATGAGAAAATACCACTGGATAAACTGTAAAAGAGTATACGTGACAGAGACAAAGACACAGAGACAAAGGCACCCTGTCTCCAAACTGACTACGAAGCAGTCCTGAGAAAGTTAGCTAGCTGAAGCATGAGAAAGATTAGAATATCTGCGTTGGGATGCAGGATGCAGAAGAAACATTGTAGCTAACAATCAGCAAGGATAGTATGCCTTTGTTTGTAGAAGCAAATACGCCTTTGTTCAAGGGTTCTTGTAGTTGTAAGCATAAAATAAGTAGGTCATGAAAAACTAGGCATAGGTAGTTTCTAATCACTAACCAATAAAGGGTCATGCTTCACAATATGTAATCATAAGCCAATAAGGAGCTAAGTTTTGCAATATGTATGAGCTCATTAACGACTGTATAAATGTGATGCTATTATATCTAATAAACGAGACTTGTTGACCATGATAGCATGAGACTTGTCTCCCGCGGTCCTTTCCGACATACTGTGATGAGAGTGTTTTACTGTCTTCATTGCTTGTTAATTATTTCTTTGCTGTGGTGTGTACAGGTAAGACTGAGTAATCAGAATGAGTGTAGGTGGTGAGGCAACTCTGTTTTATTTGTAGCTCTGCCATTAACATTTTAAGTGACCTTGGGCAACTCATAGGCTGGCAAAGATGGATTGTGCTCCAGCTTCTATGAAACTTGCGGGCATATTCAATCTCAGGGCAGCCTGAGACAGAAGAATGTAGAAGTGTCTGTTAGCTCAGGACAAAAATCCTCCTAGGACAGTACCTGTTGATCTGGAGTGGACTGCTGGAATATAACAGGCAAGAAATCACGACAGGGTTTTTGACTGCTCTTCTACAGATATCTGTGGCTCAGTGACCTCTCAAGGCAGAGTTGGTTTCTTTGTATTTACTAATCCTTTTCTCATTTCTCTTCTTTAAACCTACGAAGATTCCTCTTGGTAAACTATCATTTGCAGCATCCATGACAAGGTTTTCCACAGCTTAGCTATGTGAATAATCACTTTTGCAAACAAAATCTTTTTGCTTACATTGAACCTTTCGCCTACTAGCCTTCTCTGGTGTTCCCCAGGTCTTGTATTGGGAAAGACGGTGAGCTGCTGCTTAATGTTTGTACTGTCCCCTGTAGAAAACTGCACCCATCCAGACCTGAGACTGCATACATTAAATGCCTGTTGCAAGGACAGGTGAAGATGTAAGAGTCCTTGCAGGAGAGACACTGGAGCACCTTCAGGGAAGGACCCTGGATTGCCTTTTCTGTATGACAGTCATTGGAAGGACAGATGGAATAACCTGCTCATATTGCAGATGGGTGCAGTGAATAGTTTCATATTATTAGATGATCCTGAGGTTTGTCCAGTGTCAGCTGTGACAGTACTCCTGCAGACAAGCAATGCAGAGAGAATTCACTGACTGAATTCATGTGCTATGTAAAGCAATGTAGACACCACTGAAGGATTATTCTCACTTTGCTTCAGGTCAGGATTTTTGCTCTGACCTTGGCTGGTCTGGCAGATAAACTAATTTACTCACCTACCATACTGAAAAGGTGGGCTCCTTCTTCCTGCCTTCAACTAACAGTGTACTGGAAAGCTCAGTGAGATTTTCTCCAGGGGTACTGGGATGCTTTTTAAGCTCTCACTCAGTCTCTTCCTTTGTTATTGGAAATTCTCTATCCTCTAAACTCATGGCCTTGGTAGAGGCTTTGGCTTTATCACTCAGATGTTCTCCTTGGCAAGACCCTGTGTTTTAATGTTTTTCAACTTAAATAGCAACCAGTGGAGCTTACAAGGTGTGGTAAACAAATCAGATTGCACCATTGTCACTAGGTAAATGTGGTAATTCCGTAATAAAGCAGATTCATATCTATTTCATAATGCCTGAGCCTTCTGGGATGCTTTATTTGGCCTCAAACAGCTGTCTGTCTGTTAAAGTATCTTTGCTCCTTCTACTTCATTTGCAATGTACCTTTTCCCTCCTTCTTTATGGCTTTAAATACAGCTTCAGAAAGGGCCTTAGTCCTGTGTTAAAATACTTATTCTGACTTTAGCAAGAAATCTCACCATTTACAACTTCAAATAGGAAAGAATCTGTACCTAGAATTTTATGGAGATTTAGCAAAACATCTGGATATCTATCAGTATCTTAGAGTGTATTCCCCTTTCCTTGCACAATCTCTGTGAGTGTAGGTCAAGTATTGAACTAGGCTGAGCCTATGCAAACCTGAGTTAGTTTAAGTGGACTCACTAAGAATTTGCCTGGTTGTAGCCAAGATTGTTCTTTTTTCCTCTTTCTCTACAAAAGCAAAAAAAAGGTGAATGTGTCATTTTCAAGAACTGATATTTTTAAGGTTTGAGTTGCATTAACTCTTGACCACCTTGTACTGACAGTGTGAGCCGGATGGTGGCACTGGTGATCAGACAGAGAGCAGACAGAAATTCATTTGTTTCTACAATGAATCGAGTTAGACCAGTTCTCACAGGAAATCAGACAATGCAACATCCAAATAATTAAAGCTCTCCATACAGCTGTGTACCCGACTATAGAGAGTGGCAGCAGCTGCCACAGTCTTTCTAGAAAAAGTCCTTCAATATTGCAAGACCATGCAACATTTCTTCTTTTGATAAGTTAAAAACCTTAATCTTAAAACTGGAAGGAGAAGTCACCCACAGTGAGAAGAAAAAGATACAATATAAGTTGTACTCTGAATGTCTTACACCCCTTGCTAAGGCAAGAATTAACTACAATCCCAGAGAGAGTTGTCCAACTTTGTTGCAGTAGCAAGCAACTAAGTTAGGATATAAGTCTGGTTTCCTGACCTGCAGCCAGTACTGGTCTCCGAACAGTGTATTTGGGATTTTGAGCTTAAGGTTTTAGATTTTGACAAGCTTCATTACATCATCTTTGTAACCTTTGTTGTGGACCCTTTCTTCCCCTTTCTAGTGGGGAGGTAATTTTTGAGAGTCTCCCAGAGTTACGAGATTTCCTGAGGTTTGTCTGTGAAAATAACATATAAATATTGTCCTGTGACAGAACCACAGGTAGGTCTGGTGACTAGTGAAGAGCACTGTGTGTACAGAGGAGAGGTATTTTGGTGGAGAAAAAGAGCACAGTTTAAGTGGCCCCCTCCCTTTTTTTTCCCTGTGGCAGAAGGAAGTCTTTTATCAGCTGTGGTGGAAAATTTTGGATGGTCTATCAAAATTTTGCAGCTGCTCACGAGTTCAGTGACATGTACTCCTACCTTGCATGTCTGAGCATCAGAGGGGCAGAGCTAAGCACTCTGCTGAGCTCGCTGCAGTGTTAACAGGTGACAATAACGCTGGTGCAGCAGAAGCAAAGTAACTGAACCATGGTGTGTTGGGTGCATGTGTGTGTGGGGGGCCAGTTTTGGTAGTGGGGGAAGGGGCTGTAGCGATGGCCCCTGTGAGAAGCTTCAAGAAGCTCCCCTGGCTCCAAGGTGGACCTGCCTCCAGCCCAGGCTGAGCCAATCAGTGGTAGGGAAACACCTCTTTGAATCCATATTTATGAGGCGAAGAACTGGTTTGGCAAGGGAGGGGAGAACCATCAGGAGACCATTGACTTGAACAAGAAGACCATCAAGGACATGAGGAAAGAGGAGGAGGGGAGGAGATGGAGAACTTCAGACACTCAAGTTAGCAAGGAGAAGAGTAGGGGGAGGTAAATGGAGTCTCCTGCAGCCCACGGAGCTTCAATGGCAGAACAGATACCCATGTGTAGGCCATGAAAGACTCCATGCTGGAGCAGGAGGCTGTGCCCGGTGGCGGCTGTGACTATGCTGAGGGCTTGTGACAGAGCAAGAAGACCCCAGAGATGTTCATGCCAGAGCAAGAGGGGGAGGTCTGCCAGAGCGGAGACCTGTTTCCAGCCCGTGGAGGTCCCAATGCTGGAGCCAGGAGCTGTTCCTGAAGAAGTCTGCAACTCCATGGGAAGCCCATGTTGGAAACACTTTGTTCCCAAACTCTTTTAGACCCTGGGAGGGACCTCAAGCCAGAAAGAACAGCAGAGAGAAACTGACTGAACCCCCATTCCCTGTCCCCTGTGCCACTCAGGAGGAGAAGGTAGAGAAATTAGGAGCAAAGTGATTTGAGCCCAGGAAGAAGGGAGGGGTGGGGGGAAGGTGTTGTGAGAGATGGTTGTTATGTCTCACTATCCTACTCTGATTGATTCCTAATGAATTAAATTGATTTTTCTTCCCCAAGTTGAGTCTGTTTTGCCCCTGACCATAATTGGTGAGTGAGCCCTCCCTGTCCTCATTTCAACTCATGAGCCCTTTGTTGTGTTTCTCTCCCCATCTCACTGGGTGAGGGCGAGCGAGTGAAGGACCGTGTGGTCTTGGCTGAGGCTGAAGCCACCACACATTGCTACTCCATCTTTTGCAATACTCACTCACGGAGAAGCTATCATAGTGCACTTTCAGTTTCAGAACAAAAAGATGCAGTTTGACTGGTTATTGGGTAATTCCAGTTATAAAATTCAAATCTAGCTCTGACATTCATGATACATGGAAATAACTGCAGTGTTTTTGTTATTGGTAGAGGATGTCTCTTGTTCTAGTTTCCCAGGCCATTACTCTTTTCCTAATTACTCTTTGCTTTTAAAGGAGAAAGTTTTGTCTCCTTGTGACTCACAAGGTCTGCTCACTGGATTCTGCAGAAACATCTGTCCCCCACTTAGGTTCGTTAGTGCTGAGATGCGAGGTGGCCACAGTAAATGTACACATGCTAAACTGCAGAGGCAGGGGTGCAGCTTCGGCCTGCGTGAGGCAGACATGGCTTTGCGTCATGAGCGCGGAGCCTGGTATGGGGGCGGGGAAGGTGGGCTGCGAAGTGGGTACTGGGAAGTATCAGGTGTTCAGTTTGGTAATTGATATGCTCGAGTTATTGCATGAAGACCCCCTGAAATACACACAAAAATTTCCTCAGAGTAAAAATATTAATAAATTTTCCACTTTGAAGCAGATCCGGAGCAGGAATGGCAGAAGGGAGCTGGGGCCTTCTCCTCCTGACACACACGACGCCAGCCGGGGTGGATCTGAATGGGATTGTTGTGGGGTGATTACAAGCCTTTTTAGGATCTCTGTCGGAAAATAACCTTTTTTTTAAAACAAAGTCGTTGAACCGGGAGAGGCAGGGAAGGCAGATAGCTGCCCACCCCCGACCTCCGCCTGCCCCTGCGCGGCACGGCACGGCACGGCCGATCCGGGCACGGGCGGCGCCGTCGGGGACCATGGAGCGGCCCCGCCCCCGCGGTGCGGGCGGTTGTTATTGAGGGAGAGGAGTGGCGCGAGCGCTTCCTGCTCCAGACAGTTCACCCCGCCCCGCCGGAGGCGCATGCGCGCTGGGAGGGGCACCTGAGGGCGAAGGGGCTCAGCCATGGCGGCCTCCATGATCTGCAGCCGGGTGACGGCCGGGCTGAAGGGCAGCGGCCTCCGCGCCACCCTGAGCACCGCCACGGCGAAGGTAGCGGCCGCTCGGGAGCGGGGGCGGGACGGAGCGGGCAGGGCCAGGCTGGGCCAGGCCCAGGCCGGGCCGGCTGCGGTCGAGGACGCTCCTTGCGAAGCGACGGCGGGAGGAGCAGCCGTCTCATCCCCCTCCCGCCGCCGCCCTGCCTGGTTCTGCTCTGTCCTGCTGCTGCGGCGGGGCTGGCAGCCGTGTGCCAGCCCGCCTTTGGCGTACGCCTCCCCTCAGCTGCTCTTCTTGCTTGCGGCAGGGCTTCCCGGCGTGGTTCCCTTTTCCTTCTTTTCCAAACCCCTCTCCCCGAACTTGCTTGGAAATCCCAATGCTTCCGTCTCCGCTGTCACCTCGCTCGTACGAGGCGTCGGGCTGTGCCAGTAAACTTCCATTTCGCATCTCCCCAGTCTCTGCGCTTGTTTCCTGTCAATTCCTTGCCGGGGTATGGCCTTGTTGTTGTCTGCAGAACCCCTGGCAAGCAGTGCAAACAAAAGAGCGAGGGAGTCTGAAGTGTGTAACTCTCCCGGCGACTTTCTTCTCCTTCCACATACGGAGGAAGGTCGCTTTCAGTTCCCCTCTCGGGTTACTCGGAGCCTCCCAGGGCCTGGCTGGTCACTCAGTGCCAGAAACAGCAGCTACAGCGGTCAGCACCTCTCACTTGGGTTTCATGCCAAGGAAAGGGCCTCCTCTTTGCAGAAGGAATCCTTTGGAGGTTAAATAGGCTCTGTCCGTTTGCTAATTTGAAATGCCATAGTAAAGCTCTTGTGTTGTCTGCATACTTACTTTATTTAACGTGAAACAAAACCTTAGCAATCTGGTCTACTAGGAGCTTCCTAATACAGACTGATTTTTGTGATACTTGTGCCACTAGTAGATTCTTTAAAAAAAAAAAAAAAATTTTGCTTGCATCTAAGTTTGTTTTGTAGTCTTTTTACCTTGAATTTTTCAGTGCTAATCTATGTTCATGGATTATCTGAATTCAGGAGGTTTGCTGTTTCGTGTGTCTGTAAAATTAAGGTCTTTTTCCTATGTAGTGAAATATGAAAAACGCAGCAAACATTTTTTGCTTTTGTTGTTGATAACTTTATTGTTGTGAAATGTACTTTACAGGTACACTTTCAAAATCTGTTGTCTTAAAGTCCATGAGTAGCTCTTCTTTTTTAAAAGGTGTTGCTTATGTAGTACCACTTCTGATATTTTATAATCAAAATCAGTTTCTCTCTGCATTGCTTTGTACTAAACATCTACCAGAAGTTCTTGGACTTCTGTACATCACTTTTGCAGATGAAATTAAGACTCATTCCACACTGTAATTTACTGGACTGAACATTAGGCATGGTTTTGGTTTATTTTTGTTTGGTTGTTTTTTTTCTACTTAGAATTTGTTAAGGTTACAACTTTTGGCAACCCTCTGATTCAATGTAGGTGCTTGCAGCAGATCATAGCTACTTTTTTGTGTTTTGTGGTAGTCGTGTGAAGGCTGAATAGTCTGTTCTGTAGCAAATGTAATTTGCCATGTACAACCACTGAAGGTGGTGTAAATTAGTTTCTGCTGCCCCTCCTCTCTAGGGCTTAGTTCTTAGTTTGGCAGACAGAGGCAATCTACCAAAACTTTTGAATGAACCCGTTCTGCGTGCTTTTCTCTGTTCTCTTATGCTTCCAAACTTCCTCAGGGAAGTTTTGGTAACCAAATACTCAAGTGTGTTTTTAACCCTGCTGACCCTTGTCAGTGCTAGCAACCTCCCCATCTCTTTCCCACTGCCCCAAGAAAACCTCCCAAAACCCAATACCAGCCACGACATGAATGACTAGTACGGAAGGTTAACGTACAGCAAGTGTAGGATTAAGTGTTGAGGTGTTTGCATTGATACACTAAACTGTACGTTACAGAATCGTTGTGGTTGGAAAAGACCTTTTAAGATCACTGAATCCAGCCATAAACCTAACACTGACAATTCCACCTCTAAATGATGTCCCTAAGCGCCTTGTCTACCCGTCTTTTAAATACCACCAGGGAAGGTGACTCTGCCACCTCCCTGGGCAGCCTGTTCCAATGCTTGAATTACTTGTTTAATATTTAGACTTTTTTAACCTAAACAAAAAGGGCAGTTCTTTTCCACACAGTCACGTTCTTTGTTCTTTTTGTTTTGTTTTTCTTTTTTTTTTCAGGTGCTTGGTGGAAGTCCAGGAATACTCAGTAATCATGGATTTCAGGTGCAACAGCAGCAACAGAGGAGGCTGTCGCTGCATGAATACTTGAGCATGGGACTGTTGCAGGAAGCTGGCATTTCTGTTCCACACGGACTAGTTGCCAGGACACCAGATGAAGCTTACAAAATAGCAAAAGAAATAGGTATAATATTAAAGAGAACATATACAATATAGGCATGGGATTGATACAAGGTGTAACTACTTTTTCTGTCTTTGCTGGTAAGACATTTATTGGAGTTCTGAATGTACCTTCTCTTTAAGAGAGCCTTTCCTGTGAAGCAACTTTCTTGCAAATTTGAGTATTTACCTTGGAGCTGACATTTTCTTAATTTGAAGTTTTCATGCTTAAGATTGTTCAACACACAAGCATACAGTGAAATCAGTTAAGGGACCTAGTTTAAAGACACTCTCAGTTGTGTATCAAGACTTTTTTATGAAGTTAAACTGTGTCCCTGAAATTCCAGTGGGGAAGGACTTGATCCTACTTCCATTAAAGCCCATGAACGTGTATTTCAGGCACCATCATTCCCATATCCCAAATGCTGCAGATACTTTTCCTGTAATTTGTGAGTCTTGTTCAGAAGGAATGGGGCAGGTATAAATTTTATTAGCCTAGGCTAACCAGATATTAGCCTAGGCTAATACAGTTACCTAAACTTCTCTGAGATGAGTAAATAGACTCTATTTTTTGCAAATCCTGGATTTCTTTTTGCTCTCAAGCAATGTTAGAAGAAATGTTGTGTGAAGAGCTTCAGTGGTGGTGGCAGGTAAGGCTTCTGTAGTCTCATGTAGAACAGAAGTTGCAAAGCGTACTTACTTTAAAGCTATAGAAGAAGAGTAAAATCGTGTTCCTTTGTGAACGTGCTGTTCTGGCAGAATGCAGCTAGTTTGTGCAGGAGAGGAGAACTTTAATGGCTTGTAGTTATATGTTATATTCCTGGCTTTTTGATGAAAAAGCATCCAATCTTCTTTGCCTGTTGCTTAAATACTTTATTTAGAGTTGAGCTTTAATTTTGGACTTGACTCTGCCTATTAATTTGCCACTTTACCTACTATATGTCTTAGTAAAATTTTTTTGTTTAATTTGGATGTAATACATAAGTCAGCTTCTATTGATTGAGGCAAGTTATGCTAGTTTGTAATGTAGAAAGGAATTAAAAAGCTGCTTTTCCTTCAGATCTGATGTTCCAGAAATTCAGGTATTGTCTACCTGCCTTCTTTATCTTGTTCCCATTAAATAGTAAAAGATACAAGATTATAACCTCATTAGTGTGAGGGAAAGGTGTTAAAATACTTCTGGGAATGGTGTAAAATTCAGACCCTCACCTGCTGTTAAGGGTGAGCTTGTAGCATGATCTAAACTTCACGGATCAGTCATGCCCCTTTGCTTACATTAATATCTGCCCAGACCTCCTGCAGTGGCAAACGAGACAACCTTTTTGTGTGGCTCCTTAATAGACAGCAGGGAAACTCGCAGGTCAGGCTTCTTTTGTTTCTTGTTTGGAGAGGAGTCCTCTGGCAAAGTGGGCATGTCTGACTGCTGGTTTATAGCTCTGTCTCATCCATGTGACATCATAGATGTGCCTTTTCTCTGGAGAATGTGACCTTGTGCAATTTCTTGGGGGTCAGAAGTTGTGAAGTGTATGAGTGTATTCTAGCTTACATCCTCTGTGAGCTAGAATAAAGGAATTCAGGGCTTCTGGTTACCAGCCATATACTTTGTTTACGTTGTTGTGTGTTTGATGCTATAGCTTTCTTTGGTACTTAAGATGAGGAAGGGAAGACTTCCCAAAAGGAAAACACACTGAAGGACCTAGAGTTTTTGAGGCATTGCTCAAAACATTGTCCAGAGCTCACTCTGAATGGTGACAGTTATCCTTTGCTCCGGTGTTTTGGATTTCTTTGTTATTGTAGCCATCTCCCCACTGGTTTTCATCTAGTATGTACTTAAAAATAAACCCAAACAAACCAAAACCAAATAGAATCTCTAGCAGAATGAAAAAAAAAAAAAAAGCCCTGGCTTTTTTTTTTTTTGGTCCACCTGCTCCTTGTTTATTTTTGTTGCATAAGAGTTGTTGCTGGTAGCTACAAGATTATCTTTTGCTTCTTTTTTATGTGTTAAGCTGGTTTTTCAAATGTTTGTCTAAACCATTACAAAGATAGCTGATAATACTGCTTGCTCTGCCTCCCTAGTGCTGATCCCCACACGCCTGATAACCTTTAGTCAGAAACCTGCTCTATGTAAACTTGAGTTTGGCATTGGATTTCTTTCCTTTTGCAGATACCTCACTCCAGTCAGAAATAGGTAACTTTTTATCCTAGTGTATAACAAATACAATCTTCTCATTAACAGAGATTATCATAGTTTAGCTGTGGCTGTAGCTAAATCAGTGTAACTCTGTTGTATGAATAAAGCCAAAGCTTAGCCATAACGAATATTATTATTACTGCAAGGTAACCAGTGTGTGGTAGAATGAAGCTGAGCCATACGAATATTGTGGTTTGTGGTAGAGCCTAGTTAGAAGAGTGTACTAATTATTCTTCAAGTAATAAAAATAATGAAATTTATTATAATTTCATTGTAAGTTATGCTTATCTTGAGGTCTGAAGTTAGATGAAACAGTCTGGAAGCCAGAAAGGTTTCTTCCTTTCCACGCCCCTAGTCTGTCTTGTACTAAATACTTTTTTCTCCTAAGGACAAGAGAGTCTTAAAGAGGACAAATTGTTTACCTGTATGTGAAGTAATTTTAAAATGCATGTGAAGTGAAATACATTATTTGAGCTTGCGTTGTTTTCTTCCCTATAACATTTTTCTAATATTTTTAAAGGAAACTGAGATGAAGTTAGATGCTGTGAGCGGCTTTTGAGCAATGATGACAGATCACTTATGGTTTGAGTCTTAAGGAAAGAAAACTTGATTTTTTTTTTTTTTGTTATTTTTGAAAAAAATTGATCTCTGCTGCAGCTATCAGATATCTTAATGTACTGTTTTCAACTCAGATTTCTGTTGTAGCTGGATTCTGCAAATGATTATTGTTTTGCTTCAATTTTTAAAAAACCTTTTCTGTTTTGCTGTGGGAAGGTTGGCCATTGTGATTATTACAACACTGGTTTGCATACAGCTTTTTTTCATGCTTGTCTGGCTGTTCAGATTAATCATTGGAATTTGTTACTTATCATAAGCAGCTTTTCCTTTAAAGAGCCCTCTATCTCTTTTCAAGTAAATTATTGTCACATACTGGTTCATGAAACCTTTATTCTTTTAAAGTAACTGCTACTTAGTAATTCAGTCCCTGGGAGTAGGTTTGGACCTTGTGTAAACGTCACTGCTCAGTTTTCCTCCAGTAGTTCACTGTCTCCATTCAGGACCTCCAGATCTCATTTGAATCACTGAAAGAATGCGTTCTACTCAGAGCTGAGGAGTCTTAGTCTGATTAAGTCTTTAAAGACTTTATTGATTTAAAAAAAAAAAGTATTTGTAGTTACTTCTGGGTTTTGCAGTATGTGGCTCTTTATATGTTACATAAGCATCTAAATTTTTAAAAAGTGAGCTGAGTAAATTCTGTTTGAGAGTGCTGATAAGAGGCTGCAGAATGTCTTGATGATTACCTCTAAGTTTATGGTTTACTTTTGGTCTATGTGTGCATTCCAGCTAGCACTGTGACCAGTGCTGATTTAGAAGCTGATACGCATTTGTTATCAAGAACATGACTAATGAACCTAAAAACTGTTTATTGGAAGAACAGATACTTCATCAGAGTGATAGCAAATAGCTCAGGAGAACACACTCTGAGGTGTATAGTATTGCTGCTTGTTAAGACAGCATTTATGAAAGTGTATGTATTGTTGTAACTGAAGTTTTGGTGCTTTCTGACACCTTCCTCTGTTAATAGTTGTGTAGAAGGGAGAGAAATACTATGTGTCTTTAGAAAAGCCTGCTTTTCTTTCGTGTGGAGGGTATGATGATTTGAAAGGCAAGACTTCTGAAGTTATTAAGATCTTAAAGCAGTGCTCCAGTAGTTTTGTAGGATTTTAAGATAGTGAATCCCACGACTTTATGCTCATGACAGACTGTCAAATTTTAGTAAAATAAAAAGCTATACAGAATAGGAGGTGTTGAGAAACTGAGTGTGTACCTTTTCACCTTTCTACACCAGAGTTCTTGAACGGAGAGTGAAAGTGATGGAGTCTTCTCTGATGCTCCTTCTGCTATTGCAGTTTGAGATCTAGTTTGTCTCCTTATTAGTGTGGTTAATAAGGAATGCTCTTTTTTGGAATGCTACGGAATAACTCAAGTGATTGGCTTGGCTGTATTCCTGCATACGGTTCTGTGATTACTGGATGTTTGTTTTCCAACTTTTAAAGTTATTTTCAGTGTTGTTTTATTTTTATGTCTATTGCTTAAACATACAAGCTGTATCTGTTTAAAAAAGAAAAAAAGTAATGCATAAACCTGGGAAGATTTATAAATAGGTTTGTTGATCTCAGGCTTGAGTTAGTCAGAAACCAAAGTTTAGTACAATGTGTGCAATGATTTTCTTAGGTAAGGTACTAGGTTTTTCTTTGTGAGGTCTTAGAAGCATAGGTATTCCAGGCACAGTGGCACAAAAGCTGAAGTGATTTTCTCCTTAGTGTATGTCACGCCTTCCTTTGTAGTCTGGGATTAAGTTTTTTCCCTTTATTCTGTGTTACACTGAAACCTCACATCTAGTTTTTTGTTCCTGATACTTTTTGGTTGTTTTGCCATTACTGGTTTTCCCCATTTCAGCCCAACTGAAAGTGCATCTACACCAATGCGTGCAGCATGGGCAACAAACAGGAGGAGCTGGAAACCATTGTGCAGCAGGAAAGCTGTGATAAGTTGCCATCATGGACACATGGGGTGACCCACACAACTGGAGTACTACCATGGGTGGCTATAAACTCTTCAGAAGGGATGGGCAAGGAAGGAGAGGCAGTGGGCTGGCCCTGTAATGTTAGGGAGTGCTTTGAGTGTCTAGAGCTTGATGATAGTGATGGTAGGGCTGAGTGTTTATGGGCAAGAATTAGAGGGAGGGCCAACAAGGGAAATACCATGATGGGAGTCTGTTATAGACCACCCAACCAGGATGAAGAGGCAAACAAAATATTCTGTAAGCAGCTGGGAGAAGTCTGATGATTGCTAGCCCTTGTTCTCCTGGGGCACTTCAATTTACCAGATGTCTGCTGGAAATATGATATAGCGGAGACAAAACAGTCTGGGGGGTTCCTAGAGTGTGTGGAACATAACTTCCTGACACAGCTGGTGAGTGAGCCAGCTAGGGAAGGTGACCTGCTGGACCTGTTGCTTGCAAACAGAGAAGGACTGGTGGGTGATGCAATGGTTGGAGGCTGACTTGGGCACAGAGATCAGGAAATGGTAAGAGTTTTTGATTCTTGAAGAAGTAAGGAGGAGGGTCAGCAGAATGGCTACCTTGGACTTTGACCTGTTTAGGAGCCTGGTTGACAGAGTCCCTTGGGAGACAGTCCTGAAGGGCAAAGGAGTCCAGGAAGGCTGGACATTCTTAAAGAAGAAAATCTTAAAAACACAGGAGCAGGCTGTCCCCATGTGCCAAAACATGAGCAAGCAGGAAGAAGACTGGCCTGGCTGAACAGAGAACTTTGAGTGGAATGCAAGGGGGAAAAAAAGAGTTTGTGACCTTCGGAAAAAGAGGCAGGCACTCAGGAGGGCTACAAGGATTTTGTGAGGTTATGCAGGGAAGAAATTAGAAGGGCCAAAGCCCAATTAGAATTTAATCAGGCTACTGCTGTAAAATACAATAAAAGTGTTTCTATAAATACATTAGCAACAAAAGGAAGGCCAAGGAGAATTTCTGTCCTTCATTGAATGACGGGGAAACACAGTGCCAACGGATGAGAAAAAGGCTGAGGTCCTTAATGCCTTCTTTGCCTCAGTCTTTAATAGTAAGAGCAACCCTCTGAGCTGGAAGACAGAGATGGGGAGCAGAACGAAGCTCCCATAGTCCAAGGGGAAATGTTTATCAACCTGCTACACCACTTAGACATGGAATTCTATGGGGCTGGTTGGGATCCACCCAAGGGCACTGCGGGAGCTGGCAGAGGTGCTCACCAAGCCACTTTCTCATTTATCAGCAGTCCTGGCCAACCGGGGGGGAACCAGTGGACTGGAGGTTAGTGAACATGATGCCCATTTACAAAAATGACTGGAAGGAGGATCCAGGGATCTACAGGCCTGTCAGTCTGACCTTGGTGCCAGGAAAGGTTATGAAGCAGATCATCTTGAGTGCCATCACGTGGCATGTGCAGGACAACCAGGTGATCAGGCCCAGTCAACATGGGTTTATGAAAGGCAGGTCCTGCCTGACTAACCTGATCTCCTTCTATGATAAGGTGACCTGCTTAGTGGATGATGGAAAGGCTGTGATGTTGTCTACCGAGACTTTAGGAAAGCCTTTGACACCATTTCCCACAACATTCTCCTGCAGAAACTGCATGCTCGTGGCTTGGATGCGCATACTCTTTGCTGAGTGAAAAAACTGTCTGGATGGCTGGTCTCAAAAAGTTGTGGTGAATGGAGTTAAATCCAGTTGGCAGTCAGTCACAAGTGGTGTTCCCCAGGGATCAGTACTGGGGCCAGCTCTGTTTAGTATCTTTATCAATAATCTGGATGAAGGGATTGAGTGCACTCTCAGTAAGTTTGCAGGTGACACCAAGCTGGGCAGGAGTTCTCTGCTTGAAGACTCTACAGAGGCGTCTGGACAGACTAGATCAGTGGCCCAAGGACAATTGTATGAGGTTCAACAAGGCCAAGTGCTGGGTCCTGCACTTGGGTCACAACAACCCCATGCAACACTACAGGCTTGGAAAGGAGTGGCTGGAAAGCTGCACAGTGGAAAAGGACCTGGGGATGTTGGCTGACAGCCAGCTGAACATGAGCCAGCAGTGTGCCCAGGTGGCCAAGAAGGCCAATGGCATCCTGGCCTGTATCAGAAATAGTGTGGCCAGCAGGAGCAGGGAAGTGAACATCCCCCTGTACTTAGCACTGGTGAGGCCGCACCTCGAGTACTGTGTTCAGTTTTGGGTCCCTCACTACAAGAAAGACATTGAGGTGCTGGAGCTGGTCCAAAGAGGAGCAACTAAGCTGGTGAAGGGCCTGGAGCACAAGCCTTAGGAGGAGCGGCTGAGAGAACTGGGGTTGTTTAGTCTGGAGAAAAAGAGGGGAGGTTTAGATTGGATATGAGGAAAAATTTATTCACCAAATGGGTTGCCAAGCATTGGAACAGGTTGCCTAGAGAAGTTGTTGAGTCACCATTCCTGGAGGTGTTTAAAAGACATGTAGATGTGGTGCTTGGGGACATGGTTTAGTGGTGGGCTTGGCAGTGTTAGGTTAATGGTTGGACTTGATGACCTTAAAGGTCCTTTCCAACCTAAATGAGTTGACGATTCTATGATTTGAGAGTTATCTGCTTGACTGTGTTAACTGATGTTGGTTGTCTGTAGAGTCCGAAGCTCCAAAGCATTTATTCAGATGCTGTAGGACCTGGATGATGATTTAAGGTGGCAAACTTGTGTAGAAATCCCCCAGGTGTTAAAAAAAACCTGCTGTAGTGGTCAATCCTAAGTAGTTTTCTTCTAATTATGTTCCTGCCTACCTGGTCAAAATTTCTAGAGAACCAGCATTAGCAGTTTAGAAACCAAACATTTACTTGTATTCTGTCAAACACTATTTTTTTGGCATCTGAAGCTTACATTTTGCTTCAGCCTTTCTTCTATAGCGCTTCACTCCTTTGAAGCTCTAATATCAAACCATATTGATAATAATTCACTAATTCAAATAACTCATCTAACCAGCAGATTCAAATTCTTACCACTGTATTTTTATTGCTTAACATAAGCTATTGCCAAAACCACACCTGTATTGTGAACTCATGAAAAACTTGATGCAGTTGATCAGTATCCAGAAGTATTTGTGTAGAAAATAGTATTTTGTAATAGGTGAAACATCTTGTTTGTTCTCTTGACTTGTATGGTCCTTTCAGTGAAAGTATGAAGATTCCTGGCCATAATTATTTCAGTAATTGTACTTTTGATTGCATGCAATGTTTCTGCTAACACTCAAAAGTTTCAAATGCTGAAAAAAAAGTTATTTTGAAGTTAAATTCTAAATAACTATAATTATTAGGAAAACACAGGCAATATACTCTGAAGAAAGTCTCTGCCTGTGTTGGCAGAGTTAGGGTCAGCATACTCTTTATGTTGACACTGCTGTTGGTAATACATTGTTAGTTACAAGCCCATCTTTTCCATCCCTAATTCCAGTAGATACAACAATATTGTTTAAACTTAGAGTTTTTATTGTATCTATGCAACAAGAAAAAAAAAAGTTTGCATTATAAGCGGAGAGATACTCTTCCTGGAACTAAAAACTTTCAAATACAGAGTAACTGAGGCAAAAGTTATGGTCTCTGTCTCTCCCTGGGGTAAGCCTGCAGTCGAATGGTAGTTGAGAACTTGACTGGCACTCGTGTTATTAACCTGTCACTGCCTGTGACTATTGTCTGTTTTGTCAAAACCCGTTAGGGTTGCACAGTTATCGTGAAGGTGTTTATAATATGTGGAAAGCAGTACTGCTGCTACAGTCAATACTGAGCAGAGAAGTGGCAATTAAAGCGATTTGGCAAAAGTCAGAGTGGAAACTTGTAAAGCGGAACATTTTAATAAAGGTTGTCTGCCCTGATCATCAGAAAACTTCAGAGATACAACAGAACAACAAGCCTCCTGGGCTTTTAATAAGCTTATCATAAGATTGTATTTTACATAGATCAGTGCATGCATGCAAGAGGAAGAGAGCTTTCTCCCAGTTTGAAAGCTTAGGTTATGGAATCAGAAATTATTCCTTTCAATAAATAAATATCAGTATTGCTAGAAATGAAGATTGGGCTGTTTTCTGGCTGTATTACTCTTTCACTGTCTACTTAATAAACCGTTGTTGAAGGTGAAACCTGTGGTGTTAGTACTGATAGATATGAGGAAGAAATTCATTCCTGTGAGGGTGGTGAGACACTGGAACAGGTTGCCCAAGGAAGTTTTGGATGCCCCCTCCCTGGAAGTGTTCAAGGCCAGGCTTGATGAGGTTTTGAGCAACCTGGTCTAGTGGAAGGTGTCCCTGCTCATGACAGAGGGGTTGGAACTGGGTGATCTTTAAGGTCTCTTCCAACCCAACCGTTCTGTGATTCTACTGTATAGATTTTTGTTGTCCTGAACAGAGAGATGCTAACTTGGTCTTCTGATTTCAGGCACCTGCTATCATTGGTATCCACTCTTTAATTTTCTAAACATTGCCTGATTCTTTTCAGGCTGTTCTATTTGCATATGCTTTTAGTACTAACTGCCATTAATATGGAAATGCTGTTCTTAAATGCTTTTTCTGAGTTTTATGCTGTTTGTCTGTAGCTTGCTTGCCTGACACGTTAGCTGTAGTAAAGGTTTCTTGTTCTGTTCTAGTACCCTGTGTAGTTTGTTACTGCTGCTGAAAGCAGATGTCCTGCTTTCTGTCCTTCTCACTTCAGTGTCCCTGTGCATGTACTTGTCACGTGGCACATAGGCTTGCAAAAGCACTGCCCACTGGATTAGCTTTTGCCTTCAGCCAAGTCACTTTTCTGATAAGCTTTAAGG
Organism: Caprimulgus europaeus; assembly: GCA_907165065.1. Next base: position 95,557,920 of record OU015523.1, on the reverse strand, counting down.
CACGATCACACAAATGCTTATGCTGGCAGAAGAAGGGAGACTGGAGTAAAAAGCTGAGGACAGGAGGCAGGGTAGGATTGCTGCTGTGGTGTAGTGTTGGCTGGCATAAACTGTCCTAACTTTGTATGTGGATACCTGCTTCAGGGCAGAAACTGCTAGTTTTCATTGAAACAAAAGCCTAGCAATATTTCAGAGCAGTGTAAGGAAAACAGAAGGGCACAACTGTTGATACTGAACAGAAAACTGTTAGCTGCTGGTTTCCAAATTTTTAGTTGGGTTACTGTGTATCAGCAGTTCTCTGCTGTGTCAGATTGTGTGGTAGTGGTGCAGTTGTAACACTGCAGATGAGATGTGTAACCAAACCTTTCTGTCTTCTGGTTTTAGGAGCTGTAGGAAGAAATGTTTATTGAACAATAAACTTTCTGGATGGACCAAGTTAAGGTTTTCTTGGGGTGTGTTATCTTTAATTTTGTTTCAAGTACATCTGTGCAGCTTAATTGCTTTGTAAACATAGCTGGTCAAATAACCCTTGAAGCTTTATTTGCTTCAAAAGCTAGTTTGTTTGCAGTGCTGTATGAAAACAAACTACAAATAATTAATATCCTGTTCATTTAGTGCCACAGTTGTTGCATTCTGTTGCATAAGGGATAGTCCAGTGACAACTTTCTTATGGCCAAAACTGATTGTGAAAAGTTTGAAGTTGTTTCTCACACACTTTTTTTGGATGTCTTTATATGTTACCAAAGTGTAATCATGCATAATACTTAAATTCTTAAGAAATATCCTATGGGGTCAGGCCAGTGGTGTTTCTAGTCCAATATTCTGCCTCTCGTGGTGGCAAAGGAGCATGCTACTTAGGGACATTGTTACCCTGGTTATTTCTGCTATCTGTACCTGTCATTTACCCCCAGCATTCATAATTGTTGTCTTAGGAATATCAGAGGAAACATCTCTGCTGAGTTCCTTTTGAATCTCTTATTCTGCCTTCATGTCTCTTGACAGGCTTCACTGTATTCTGTTTGAAGAAATGTCTTTTTTTCTTGCACCTATTTAAAACTGACTTCCCTTGGTCGGTGGCTTTTGTTTTCAGGTGGTGTACAGCCAGAAACAGAATGTATGGTGTACTTGTAGTTGTGTGTTCTTGGTCTGTCCCTCACCAGGTATGGCTAAAGACCATCATCACGTTCCTGTTTTGTTCTCCTTTGATAGATTTAGAGAAGTGCCAAGCTCTTTTAGTCTTTTCTTGTAAGGAAAGCTCTTAATTTTAATGATCATCCTACTAACCAGTTTTTCCCATTGAAAATTACTTTTATGATCATGCCCAGAGCTAAATGTAATGTTCCACCTGAAATCTTACCAGAGCTTTGGTTGGCATCTGGTTCTGACTTGTTCAGATTCTGGTCTTTATTGCTAGGAGGAGTAATTGCTACAAAGAAGGTGCCTGTGGGTGAACTCTATGGCTTTCCTGAAGACTTCTCTGTAGGAGCAGCTTTACCTTCTGGACTTAGTGTAGGAGATGAAAAGTAGAGTGGAGAAATAGGCCACCCTCTTCTGAACTTCCTAGTGGACTGTAAGTTAAATCTCTTAGTAAGTATGTCAGTTCTGAATCTTTGTCAGATACAAAACTTCTGTTGAAAGGTCAAAATAGTAAACTAAATAATACTGCGAATAGTTTAAATCTTAATTGTTTGTGTCACTTCAGATGCTTGTAAAGGAGCCCAGGTGGATCCCCTATGAGCAAGGGAGCAAGTGTGGTGTGGGTTTGTTTTTTTTTTTTCTTTAATCTCCTCACAGAGGAGAAAGTATTTTCCTCTCTTAACACTAATAAGCTCCTCCAAATGTTGTGTTTGTATGTACGTACAAGGTGAATTGTGTTCAAATGAGTGGAACTTAATTTGTAAGCTCGTGTGTTGGAGTATGTGGCTTCATTTTTCCAAGAAGCTACTGTTTATAATCTTACCCATACCTGAGGCTTAGTGTTTCCTAAAGCGAGTTTGGTACTTAACATAATTACATAAAAGTTTGTCTCACGAATAAAAAAGGCCCAAGTCTTGCTTTGTGTGGCTTCTCTGAAGCATGTTGATTTACTTGATTGCCAGTACTTAGTAGCTATGAAGAAGAGTTATCTTCAGGAAATGAATTAAATATTCAATAATAGACTATAGTAAATCAAAATCTACTTGCGTGTTTATAACCTTTGTGCTTCTTGTGCCAAAGAACTTATATTGGTTATGAGTTCAGAGATCTGTTGTTAGCTAGGCAGCCAAGAAATATAATCTCCAACTAGCTAGGAGTAGTAACTTGAGCTTACAGCCGCCCTAGCTTGTGATGTTACGCAAATTTAATTTTATCTGGCCAGGCAGCATGCAGGTCAAAATAGGAATCAGCACAACTTTTTTGTCCGTCATAATATTTTTTGGTATGCATAGCAGGCAGTTTTGCTCAAGCAGTGTTATTGTTCTGTGGCTTTTCCATGACTGCCTTTTCACATCCAAGGGAGCAGAAAGTTCTTTCTTTGCTCAGAAAAAACAGGGTGGCTCGGCTACTGGTGGCATGAGAAAAGACGGGATGTGCCACACAAATGTGAATGGGGCAGCTTTTACATCTTGTGGTCTAGCTGCTCTCTACAGTGTATTCAATGTAATTGAACTTTAATAATAACTTTGTTTTTCTTCCTTTATCACCTTAAAGGACTTGTTTTTTGCTTTTTGTCTTTCAATGACACTTCAAAATATCCCAGTTGATTTTGTTTGTATTCTCATACTTTTTAAACCCAAATACATATTCCCCTACCTAGAAGAATATTTTGGAAAGGAATTTTAAAACAATTAAAGTCAACTAAAGGTTTTACTGTGCCTACTCTGGGAAAAGTAGTGTATTCACTTAGGCCAGTGACACCTGCAAAGCACTCAAGCTTACGTGCCAGTGCTCTGCTGAATGGAAGCCATAGTGGACCTGCAGGTTGACTTGGGTAAGTGCCATAGTTATGTATCATTGCTGAGAAGATAGTTGTTACAGATACGGAGTATTTGTACTTGACTGTGGAAAATCTTGGATGACATATCAGCTATTCAGTTTCATCTTGTTAATAGTCTGTGAGATATTAACCTCTTAATCCTTTGTGATTCAAACATGTGTTAAAGATGTATCAGAACATTCAAAGTGTCGACACTTGTGGATGCTAACTCACCAAGGTTTGTTCACAGAGCAGCCTAAAGCTGCAGTTTGTGGGTGATTTCAGACTTTTGGAATAAGCTATGTGAGTTACAGTACAATCTTTGATTCACGTATTTGTGTTTTGAATGGGGGTGGTGGTGGAGAAGGGGGGGATAAATGATAACAGCCTTTATTATTCCATCTGCAGTAGTTCATTTAGTTGTCATAGATGCTGAATTTTGGGTTTTCTCTCATTCTAGGTTCAAAAGATCTTGTGGTAAAAGCTCAGGTTTTAGCTGGTGGTAGAGGAAAAGGAACATTTGAAGGTGGCCTCAAAGGAGGAGTGAAAATAGTTTTTTCGTAAGTTCTTTCTCAATTACCTGACCAAGTAGAAAAACTTCAAAGTTTCACGTTATGAATTGAACCTGTTGCTTAGTTTATAATCAGTGTTTTAAATATTAATCTTAACATAACAAAAATTAGGTAAGATTTTTTTTTTATGCTACTCTGTTTTTCCAGCAATTTCTTTGTCACATTCTGAGCTTCTTTTATTCTAGTCCAGAAGAAGCAAAAGATATCTCCTCGAAAATGATTGGAAAGAAGTTGTTTACCAAGCAGACAGGAGAGAAGGGCAGGATATGCAATCAAGTATTTATCTGTGAGCGCAGATATCCCAGGAGAGAATACTATTTTGCAATAACAATGGAAAGGTCGTTTCAAGTGAGTAATATTAGAAACAGAGGTAAACTAATTAAGTTGTTATAGCTGAATTTAAACAAAAACTGTTTACCATACTGGTCACTTGCTTTTGAAAATCAGGAATATACATGAGTTAAATTTTGTTTCCTAGTATCTCTGACTATATGATTGCCTTAGTATTTAAATGCTTTAAAAATGTAATGATATAATTAAAATTTAAGGAATAATAAATGAGTATTGGTAGCCCCAACTGAAGTTCAGAGTCATATGGCTGAAGAGGAGATGGGTGGAATTAGGGGATTATTTTCATTTTAGTTTGCATTTATCTACTAGATCATCATACTTAAGTTCAGTTTGAAGACACAGCTATGTGTTGTGCACTTATATGTACACACTATTTAAGAGTGCCAGGAGCAAAATAAGTAAAAGTATTTTGGAAGAGGCTGTGGTTCTGGATAAATCAAACATCCTTTTTCTCAAATGTGTGGAGGTTCCTAGAGATGCACAGGTGTGTCCCTCAATTTTGAGAGTGCTAATAGCTTGCTTATGTCCATACTCATTGGGAACTGGTAAGAAGATCTGAACCTGGAGTCCTGTCTTCAGAGCTTTCAGGAAGATGAAAGCCATAGTCTCTCTTGCTTCTATGTTCTGTACGTGTGGGCATGTAGGTTTTTAGGCTACAATTCACACCCAGTTACTGAAATGAGTCAGTGTATTTTCTGACAGGCTGTGTTCCATTATAGAGCATGAATTGCTAAATAACTTCAGCAAAGCCAAGGGTAAAGCAGATCTTGTAACTTTATTTTCTGAAGCTCAACAAAAGCTGAGTTTGTTCTATCCAGATGCTTAAGAGTTTGCAGAGGTACTGCTTTTGGTAATTAGAGGAGTATCTCTGGCATGAGTATGAAATAATTTTCTGTGGAGAAATGTGGAAACTAATCTTACTATTTTATTTTCTGTTGCAAAATTACCAGTTAAATATTGTATTTGTTCAATCGTCTACCTCTGTAGTGTTCTTTCTGATAGGAAAGTATCAGCTGTGTTGGGTTGTAGCACAGTTAGGTGGCTTGGGCACTTAGATTCTGTTGTACTTGATAATAGAGCAGGGAAGATCCAAATGTTACACACTCCAGATTTACCACAAGGTGGCACTAAAATACTGTAAATGGCTGGATTTTATAATCTTAAAATTGTATAAACAATAAAAAAGCATCCTTATGGAAGTAATATTTACTGTAACTGATTTAAGAAAATTAGATGAAGCAGGGAAACATTTTCCTGACTCATTCTTGCTCTGGTATAAAAAATTAAATCTTATTAGTCTATATTGAGCATAACTGTGTGCATTATTGTCTTTTGGTAGGGATAGGTTTTGTTTTTGTTAAAGGTATGTCTTTACTGTAAACTAGAGGACTGTTCCCATGAGGAGAGATTTTTAGGTTCCATGGTAGTGAGTCCTTGATGCTTTTGCTGAGATTTAGATAACATTTACAGCAGAGATTTTTTTTTAAAAGCTATCAATTCTGGTTTCTTAATTTCTTTTATTACTAAACAATTGAGAGCTGCTTTGTTGGAACACCGTGACTTGCTTTCAGTGATGGCCATAGTTATTGAGCTTTGTGATCCTACTGAACAGGAATAGCTTGCAGTAATTTGTCACTAGGTTCTGCAGACCTAGATTTGTCCTTGGAGTAGGAGCATGGCAGAATGAATAAATGAGTGCCTGGCATTTGAGATGTGTCTTTGTGTGTTATGACAACCTAGAACATAAAGTGCATGTGATTACTAAGCTGAAGCTTTCTACCAAAATTTAAAGCTAGTATGTCTGTGTTAATTGCTCTGTTGCTACAGTGTATACAAAGGAAAGTTTTCCTTGTGAAAAGAAATTGGACCCAACATACAGCTTAAAATTTGGAAAGTATTAAAAGGTTTGATAGAGATGTATTGAAGAGATTCTAACTTCTCTTCAGTAAAAGCATACAAGTAAAATGCCCAAATAAGAGAATTTCCAACTAACAAAAAGATTTTACTGCTGTGAGATCTTATGGGAAGAACTAAGTTTCAATTTTGTGATATAAAATTACTTATGCTGTTTTTTTGAGGTTCAATTGTGTGACATAAAATGACTTATGCTGTTTTCTTTCCCTTTTTGTTCTAGGGTCCTGTGCTGATAGGCAGTTCTCAGGGTGGTGTTAATATTGAAGATGTTGCTGCAGAGAATCCTGATGCGATAATTAAGGAACCCATTGATATAGTAGAAGGCATAAAAAAGGAACAAGCTGTTAGGGTAATTGTTAATGTGGAAGAGTACACATTAGTGAGGATGGGAGGGTTGCTTCTAAATTTTGTAAAGTGTGCATGCATTCAACCTGCTGAGTTGTCTTAAACCCTTTTGACATTTTGAAACAGATTTAACTAGATATTTAAGTATTTTTAGGTGATAGTCAATGTAAATCCAACTCTGCATGGCAGTGCTTTATCTAGCTTTTGTATAGCTTTGTAAAGGTGTATAATAATGACTTTCTGCTAGCTCTTTTTTTGCGATAAATGCAGTGTTCTGTGTTGAAAACAATATTTTCAAACCCAAGAGTTAATTTTTTTTCCAGGAAGACAGGAGAGGTTCTGCATCTACAAATTCAATTGACACTGAAATAATAGCTAAACTGGGACATTCCTAATTTGTGACTATATCAAACCCTGAACATCACGTAGCTGATAACTAATCTTTTACTTTCAGCTTGCTCAAAAAATGGGATTTCCTCCTAATCTGGTGGATGAAGCAGCTGAAAATATGATCAAATTATATAATCTCTTTATGAAGTATGATGCTACCATGATAGAAATAAATCCTATGGTGGAAGATGCATCAGGAATTGGTAATGTTTTTTCTTCATAATCTTCATGTAACAGCTTGACATTTTTGTAAGTCTAAGTTAGCTGCTTTGCACTTGTAAAACTTCGGATGGATACAGTAAGAGGACTTAGCATTAACATGGTATGTTGAAAAACAAATTTAATAAAGCATATAAATTTGAGAATCTGAGCATAGTAGATAACTGTTCTTAATTACTGAGTAGGATCTTAATTTTAAATAGCTTCCTTTTTTGAATTTTTTATTTAAAAAGAACACATCCTTCACTCTTGAGTGTTTAGCTACCCGGCATAAGGCATTTCTGGAGATTGTGTCTTTTCAAAATTCATGAAGTGAAACTTGAACCATCTTGTGTATTTAAAGTTGTTACTGAAAAGGTAACCAGAATAGTAGCATCTTGTAGAAATATGCTGCTTTTGCTACTTAGGCATCAGGATGACTGATTTAGTTTGGTGTTTATAGATGTTTAAGTGATATCTTGGTGTTTAGCAGGTTTTTAGCATATTCAGTTGCAGAGTACAGAATAGTTACTTAATATTCAATCACAGCCAGTTCTCCTATCACAAAAAAAAAAATCTGTGGAGCACATTTGTACTTGAAATCAGGTACAACAGGTTTAAATTTAAACATGAATGTAGCTCCTTCATCAAAGCTAACAATTACTGTTACTGTTTTGGTTTTGATGTTTGTTTTTTTTTTTTTTTAAATAATATTGCTTAAATGAACAGTTTGGAGCAGTCTCCCATCTGTTTCTCGTGCCTTGTCGTTTTCATTTTTACCTCTCGCTACAGATGATATCAAATCTTACATTTGTACAGACAGAAACTTAATTCTTATGTAAACAATACTCAGATTTTCCACATCATCTGCTATATCTTACTTTGAATACACACAAAACTTACTTTTGTGTGTATTCTTCTGACATATTTTCTTCTAACTTGGGTGTTTTTTCATTGTGTGAATGCAGACACACACACACACACACACACACACACACACACACACACACACACACACTATATATTTAATCTAAAAGGAGAAAACTTAAGAGGGGTTAAAAAAACCCAAAACAGAGACCTTCTGTAGAGATTAATTTTATCCTAATTACTGTAGCATAATTTGCCTAGATTTATCAAACAGCTGGTTGTAAGCTTTTTGGTTTTAGAATGTCTCAAGAAATACAGTTGTTGCCCTTTTTGTGCTGCTAAAGGGACTTACCTGATTGTGTGGGGAGACTGGAGGGAATCTTGTGTTTACATGTGGTGCTGTAAGTGTGTCTTTTCAGCAGGAAGTTTTTGAACTGCATGAGCTATCTGCCAAGTTTGACTTAATGTGCTTTAACATAATCACGTAGCAGTTGAGGTATTAATCTAGTATTAAATGATGGTTTGTTGTGTTTTTTTTTTTCTTTCAGTTATGTGTATGGATGCAAAGATAAACTTTGACAGTAATTCAGCCTATCGTCAGAAGAAAATCTTTGATATGCAGGATTGGACACAGGAGGATCAGAGAGACAGGGATGCTGCAAAAGCAGATCTCAACTATATAGGATTGGATGGAAACATAGGCTGCTTAGGTATGTTCTATTTAATGCATTTTAAATAACCTAATGTATGTATAAACTGAATTCCTAAATGTTATCTTTGTTCCCATATAGTCAATGGTGCTGGTTTAGCTATGGCCACAATGGATATAATTAAACTTCACGGCGGAACTCCGGCAAACTTCCTTGATGTTGGTGGTGGTGCCACAGTGCAGCAAGTGACAGAAGCCTTTAAGCTTATTACCTCTGATAAAAAGGTGAGGGAAGTGATGGCATATTGATGTCCTGCACAGTGGTAAAACAGGCTGTGGTTTGAAAGACAATGCTTAGTGCATGTTCTCCAGAAAACATGTTTTTATAAGCATAGAATTAAAAAGAGAAGAAAATGGAGATGGTAACTTAATCTTGGTGCAAATGAAGAAGGCCTGAAAACCTGTTGAATTTTTTCCCCTTTTTAAAAATAGGTTATTTGGCTGTGTACTGAGTCAGCTTTGTGTTCTACCACTGAAGTTACAGCTGTATTTGAATCTTTCCAGAAATCTTTGAGTCAGAAACTCCTCCCACCTGCTGTTTAAACAGAAACTAGAATTCAGATGGTGTTTTGTTGTTGGTTTTATATGTAATGTAAGATAAAATAGCTTTGTAATGGGTTTGGAAGGGCATTATTGTTTATCCTATTGAAAGTTTATCCAAAATGTTAGAATATTATTTAAAATAATAAATTGGTTGAAACTAGAGGAAGAGCTTTACCATCCCAGAAAGACAATGCAAGGACTGGATTGATGGTTTATGTAGAGGTGATTGTCCCAGTGGGAACTCAATGGCAGTTTGAGACTTTTTAAAAAGCAGGGGGGGGAAAGTTAACTGAAAAAGGTGGGAGTGACTTGCAGAACCTGGTGATGGTATACTGCTTTTGCACCAGGATTTTACGCACCACTTGCTTATCTTTGGAAAGGGTCAGAAACAAATAGTGAGTGGTGTTACAGAGGAGCTTAGTCTCTTCCCCATTGGAATGATTTTTAACAAATTCAGGGTCTGACACACTCTCCAAGAGTGTTACAGAATAATTTAAGTTGGAAAAGACCTTTAAGATCATCAAGTCCAGCCATTAAACTAACATTGCCAAGTCCACCTCTAAACCATGTCCCTAAGCACCACATCTGCACATCTTTTGATGACTCCACCACTTCCCTGGGCAGTCTGTTCCAATGCTTGACAACCCTTTTGGTGAAGAAATTTTTCCCAATATCCAATCTAAACCTCCCCTGGTACAACTTGAGGCCACTTCATCTTGTCCTGTTGCTTGAGAGGAGAGACCGACACCCACCTCGCTACAGCCTCTTTTCATGTAGTTGTAGAGACCGATAAGGTCTCCCCTCCTCCTTTTCTCCAGGCTAAACAATCCCAGTTCCCTCAGCTGCTCCTCATAAGCCTTGTTGTTTCTTCATATTCCTTCAGCAAACTGAGGGAAAAGTGAGGGACACAAGCACAGAGCAGCTGAATTCCTGAGAGAAGAGGGGACAAAACAAGGAAGAATCTGGGAGTTGTTGATTTGGGACAAGTTCTTGCAATGCCAGTTCTCTGCTGATGCATGGAGAGTGTTTAAACAAACTTCTTAATGTTTCTTTCCTTTTCTGCCTTCCTTCAGCTGCTCGCTATTTTATCAGAAAGCGATGACTGTAGCTGGGATTCCTGGTGCTGAAAGTCAAACAGCAGTAAAGCCCGCTGGTGTCATGGACTGCACTCTGGCTGGCACTGTGGGTTCAGTTCAGGGGTTGTTTGGAACAGACTTCTGGGGTACCAGTCAAAGTTGCTTCTACCCATTAGTAGCTGGAGCTTATCTCGCAGATAAGCTAGTCTAACAGCAAGATAGTGAGAGCCAGGCTACTGTTTATTAACCAGATGCACATGAATATTTTGTTCTGTTACGTTTATTATGTCCTCCAAGGCTACCTACCCATTTTTACTCCTAGTTTATTCCATCTTTCACCATTGACCGCTATCTTTTTACCCCTCCTTTCCACCACTTGAGTAGGAAAAGACTGGACTTCCTGAATAAAACATATTTCATACCTCTAAGCTTTTAAGTAAACTGTGTAAACAGTGTCTTGTGTACAAGTTTTGTACATTTTCTGTGTTCTTTAGCATGACTTCTTCAGTATTTGGAGGTACTAGTGTGGGAGGTACCTCTGCTGGAGTAGAAATGGAAAGATAAAGAGTTGACAAATTAAGTTGTTAAATGACTTTACTGGAGTTTCATCTGTTTGATTTGCTTGATTAATCATGCTCAGAATATTCTGAACTAATGCACAGTGTGGGCTTTGTACAGAAAATGAGTGTGTGGCTTTTCAAGTAGCTACAGAGAATACACAGTGTGATAAGAGAAATGGCTATTGCCTGCAGCTCATGGTGGATTGAAGGACAATGAGGAAGCCTCCTAGGATAGGCATTTTTGCAATAGGGTTTTCCTGAAGTAGCTGTTCTGCTGTATGTGACTTTATAGAACTGTACTTACGTTGCTGTGTTCTCTAGAACAGAAATGTTCCCTGTCTGTACCCCAGAGTTGTACACTTGAGGAGCTTAAATTTTCCTTAGACTGAAAGACTGAGTGGTGCTTTTATCTGACGTGTCTCTGGCCATTTTTAACGTGAATATTGTCATTGATTCTTTAGGTACTGGCTATTCTGGTAAATATTTTTGGTGGCATTATGCGATGTGATGTGATAGCACAAGGCATTGTTATGGCAGTAAAGGATTTGGACCTAAAAATACCTATTGTGGTACGGTTGCAAGGTGAGTGTGCTTCAGTACATGTTAATTGCTTTTCTGTCCATATTGACAAATTTTCTTTAGCTTATATATTGCATAGCAAGTTGCCTGTATGCTGAAGACTATGGAAAAATAAGGCAAACGAGGATGGTGAGGATTGACAAGTTAATAAAAAGAGATTTCCTGCTTTTATAACCACTAAAGTTGTCTTCTAGATTTATTCACTAACTTACTTTTGGAACAGGCTTCTTAGAAAATGCAAGAATATTCTGGAAGAGGTAGTCTCCTGTTCAGTAAGAGTTGCATTTTTATCTGTTTCTTAAGGTACACGAGTTGATGATGCCAAAGCTTTAATAACAGCTAGTGGCCTCAAAATCCTTGCATGTGATGACCTGGATGAAGCTGCAAAAATGGTAAGATTGCTGATTACGAATATTCTTTTCAGAACATAGCATCTGTTGCAGAATACTGAAAAGCTGAAACTCTGTTCAATCAGCTAAAGGTAGCTTAGGATAAATCACAGCACCAGATGTTACCAGGGTCTGAAGCAAGTGTTTTACAAATTAGTAAGTACGTATTTTGCAAGGAGAAGAACTGTGCAGTCAGAAGCTATTATACCCCAGAAATTTCTGTGTTTGGGACTTTTGTTTTTCTTTTTTTCCCTCCTCTGAAAAGCAAGTTAAAGAATAAATTTAAAAAACCCAACCAAATGAAACAAGTAAATGACCAGATCAGTCACTGTCATTGGTAGGGGAATGGCTAAGAGCTTAGCTTTATTAATTGGAAGAAAATACTTAAATTGAGATAGCTGAAAAATGCAGTGTAACACTTTCTTTGATAGAGCACTGTATTTCAGTGTGCATGATTAAAAACAAGCATAGCTGATCATCCTGCTGCCTCATAAGGTAATTAGATATTCAGACATTCAGACAGGTTGTTTGTGATTTTTTTTTTTTTTTCCCCTGTGTGTTTTGTTTTGCTTTGTTTCCTGGCATTGCAGCTCTAGAAGGAGCTGTGAATTGCTTGGAGGAAGAACTTGATTAGCCTGACAGTGTGGCCCTCTGTTTTAAGGAGTAGTATTAAGTCCTACTAGGCTGATCAGGGTTTAGTTAGGTAAATGGAAATATTCCCTGGCAGTACATATGAGTCTTCAAGCTATATTGCATCTACATAATGCATCTAAAGTTCTGCTGAATCATGGAGCCATGTAAATAGAGTTAAAATCACTTTTGTAATCTTAAATTATCTGTAGAAGCATTTTTGAAAGGTTTAAGTTGGTTTTGTATGTTGCCCATAGGTAATTCCTTAAACAGGGTTTATGTAAGATGATCCCATGAGTGGATGAAGATAGCTCAGAGTAATAAGCTGAGCATTTAAAGCAGTGATTATAACCACTGATGTTAAAAGTATTTTTTTCACCTAAATATTCAACAGATGTCTGTAAATTATTCTAACTAGTATTTTAGGTGCTTTTGAAGTTAGGTAATGTAGGCAGGAAAAACATATTACAAATGTATAGCAACAGTGAAGATGAAAATTTTTGATCTGCAAAATATTAGAGGGCATCTGGCGGAATCTGTATGATGGGGAAACTTATAGTTCTGAATATTCCCTCCCAAACCACTTAGTTATAATATTTGACTCTAAGCAGATAATAATTCACAAAGGTTTTGAGTTATTATGCAAGAGAAGTTGAGGCTCCCTAAGGTATCGAAATAAGATCCAGAAATGCTTGCAACAAAAGCTCAGAGGAGAAATAGCTTCTAAATACCTAAAGTCTCTTATGAGTGGGTACCCCAACACCTCCCAAGAAAACAAGGTGGCATATGAAGTTTAAAATTTGTAGCATTTTATCAAGATATTTGGTTTTAAATGAGAACCAGACATTGTATAACTGTTTGAGATGTTTTCTAAATGACTTGACTGATCTTTCATTTCGAGGGGATTAAGAAATACTGGACTAAGTAATAGTTGGCCCCTTCTTTAAGATCTTGCTGATGATTCTCTGGCATTACTTTATTTAAAAAGGTTGGTCCAGCTCACTCAAGTTAGGATTGTTTTGAAAGTAACTCTTTATTTTCTGTTTTACAGGTGGTGAAACTCTCTGAAATAGTAAACTTAGCAAAACAAGCTCAGGTGGATGTTAAATTTCAGTTGCCAATTTGATCTGAGAACTGCCATGCCAGAGTCTAACATGTTCTCTGAAATACTGTGTTCTGTGGGATATTTTTCTTTTTTTTGTGTGGAGGTTTTGATTCTTTGACAGGTGCACAAACTGAAAAGTACCTGGTCTTTAATGTTAACATTCAGAATGGTCAGAGTTCTTGTAAAAGCGTGTATTGCTGATATTTAGGCCTTCTTAGTTGTTGTTCTCAAGCCTCCAGCTTCTGCTGCAGAATGTCACTTGCAATATACTTCTGCATTGTCCAAAGTAAAGCTTCTGGTTGAAAAATAATTATTCTGAATAAATTCTAAAGTTACTTTACTTGTAAATTTGTATTAGCCTTGGTTAAAAGTAAATATGACTAGATTTTCTAGTTGTCCATGTGGAGAAATGTATTGAAACGGTATTTTATATTGGAGACCGTTGTACTTAGCAGTATAATGGACGTGAGCAAACCAATCATTATTTATGAACAGCTGCATTTGAACTTGATCAGAAACATTTTTAGAAGTGCTTCACTGAGGTGGCTGGTAACTCTTCTGGACAACGTGTTTAATCACTACAAAATATACTGTAGCACTTAGATTTTCACGATTTCTGGTCCTTGCAAACAAAGCATCGTGTAGTTTTGTATATGAACAAGCATTTACCAAACTTAAAGGAGATGGAATACATAGAGAATTAAAATGTCTATTGTACATCGCTAATAAAATTGTACATTAATAAAATGTCTCCCAAAGCTTCTACTGTCTCTCTTTTTATATGTCACCATTTTGATAAATTGCATAAACTCATGGATCAAACCATAATTTAAGTTAGCAAGCTAAAAGCTTTTTAGGAGTAAATTTACAATAGTACATATGTTATTTTTTTTCCTCCTTGATTTTCAGTGTGTGATTAAAAACATGTGAACTCACACTGTGTTGAAAAGCTTGGACAGATATCATACATACAACATCTTACTAAAGTGGCTGTAATTGATCTTTGCACAAACAATTGTGGAGGAAAACGTTGCTTTTTTAGGGAAATGTAGCTTCTACTAAACAAATCTAGTATTAACCACTCATTTTTGTCACCTTACAGTGCTGTTGATTTTGGCATTACATAGAACTTGGAACTTTGATGATACGTTTAGCACTTAGTTTCCACATGATGTTAAGTTACTACTACTACTGTTTGGTTTTGTTTGGGTTTTTTTTGCTTAAAATGCTGTTTTCTTGGCTGAGTATAGCATAGTTTTATCAGGAAACAATGAAGCCTTGTCTCTGGTGGGATTTAAAAATGGGAACTCGTATAGTCATGAACTAAGGACTTTAAAGGATTGTATGAAATGTAGAGAAACTTACAGTCAATCATATATGGTTTTAAGTTAGGTAGGATGATAAATGAAGAAAATTTACATGAGTGGAGTATATTTCAGTAGTTTTTTGGTAGTACTAAAGAAAACCAGCAGAAATAAACTCGCTGTGAATTTATACTGTATTATTTTCAATCCTAGTTGGTCTCACAACTGGTTACTGTGTGCTGTCAATCCAGCATACTAAATTTAGCTTGTGGGTATGCTTGGAATTGCTTTTCTTCAATGGCTTTGAGTGAATTTGCAGAGGTAGAATAGAATTTGAATAGATTTGTTAAGCACTGAATAATTTAGAGAATATAATTAATTTCTAGCATGTGGGTTTGCTTTTGCCTTTTTTAATTTACCTTTACATCTGTGTGGAATTAAAACATTTCAGGTTCATAAGGAGTTAATTTAAAAAAACCAAAAACCACCAAGGTAAATATATCAGCCTAATTCTTTCTAAATCAGAGGGAGGAACAATACAAAAAAAGTGACTTGATGCTGCCAAAAATTAATGGAAACAGTCTTTTAGTAAAGATTTGCTGACCAGAGTGTTTAGAATGTACCAAATCACTCTTAATGTTAAAATAACAGTGTATAGAGTAGAAGATAGTTGCTTGAAGTTACTTCAGCAATGCTTATGGATTTGTAATCCAAATACTTCCTAATTGGAAAAAAATAATTAGCCTTTGGGAACAGTGGTGCGTAAGGGGTTGAGTATGTTGTCCCAGAGAGGGTGGGAGGAGTGTGAACAGTGATATGGACTGTGACCAGGATGGCATATATAGGTGGTAGGCATGTCCCTTTCCAAAGATAGGGGCCTGGAAACATTATTTCTTGTTATGTCACTTGATGAAGAAACAAAATTAGTGATTGAGTGATTGGTGTTAAGTAGCTTGAAACTAAGTAGGGATTTGGAGATAGCTTTAATTAACAAGATAGTTGAGTGCTGTGGGACCTTATAATTATGTGTAAATTTTAATCGTTCTTCAGACTGTTTTGCCTAAATCGAAGTATGTTGCAACCAAGGAATGTTAATCCATTTGGTGTGCAGTTGATAATTTAAAGGCCCAAAGCTGATGTAGGAACTATCTGTATCTCCTTATAAACAACCTTTTTACCCATACTCTGTTGAAATATTAATAGTAACCAGAGATGTGTAAGAATGGAAACTTACTAAAATTAGTCTATACTGCCAAAAGCAAAGTTTCTGACAAAGCAAGAAAAACATGAAAAAATGTTTAAACAACTTACACATAAGAACTTCAAAGGAGCAGGAATTTTAGTGGCAGTTTGTATTAGATGATGTGCTGTCTTCTGGTGTGTTTTTTTGTCAAAGCAGAGTTTTGTAACTTCTTTGAGATATCATAAAAGCAGATGCCTTTTTGTAAGAGTAGTGTAGCTGCTACAAACCTTGGAATTCAGAAATGAGCTGTTCTCTTGTTCCACAGCTACCTCAGGTGTTGGACTTGTGGCACGTTGTGGCCAATGTGCTGGAAGACAGCTCTGGTGGACATTAAGGGTGAATCTTATTCCATAAGGATTCAAAAAGATTGTGTCTTATATTTTAAATTTTTTAATGTGTTATCTACTGAAGTTTCTGTTTAGTATATTAAACCACTTTCTACTGTGATACTTCAGTTAAATAATTGACCTTCATGGAAAAAACAGACAATAGGATTCTAAGTAATATTAATATAGTTGGTGGACATATTCAGGTTTGGTTAAAACAATTCTTATGCTAGAATTCCAGTGTTGAACAATTTGAAAGAAAAGTAAAAAATGAAGTGCTGAAGGAGCTGAGAATAAAAGCTGTATTTAAAATTACTAATAGGTCTGATGTATTTAATATGGGGAAGGCCTGTATAGTAACCCCTTGAAGAACTCCCTGCAGCAAGTGGATAAACTCTGGTTTCACAAAAGTGTAACCACTTAACTTCAAGTAGCTAGCTAGCTTCTGACCTTGTGCAGGTGGACGAGTAACCCTGGATTTAATGAAGGCTTTGTTGCAAGCTGATAGTACTATTTAAAAAAAATACTTAAATTTTAAATATTAAGCTGATAGGAACAAAAGAGAAGGTCCATGTAGGATGTGCATGAAGCAATAGCTCAGCTTTGAACTGTGCAGGGGACTGTAGGCAGAAGGTAGTGAGTTTGCCACTATTTTGTAGGGGAGAAGCCATGCCTCAGTGTACCAAGGCTTATTTAATAAACATGAATTGGATACGTTTCTTTTCCAATTTAAGTAAAGGTGAACTGTCCACCTATGTCAAATTCAGTGGTAATCCTAATTAGGAAAAGGTGATGTGTCATGTGTTTGAGTCCACCTTTGTCCCAATATACTGTCATTATTGTCCAAAAGGAACCATACCCAGATCGTTCCCTTCTAACTGGCTTGTGGCTGTCATGAGCTGGTTAGTTTGACCACTGATGATCTAACAACAAACATATGTACAGTAACAATAGTTCAACATTAGCTAACAACATATCTATACAACAATAAATGGAATTTTGTTTTGTTTCTGGTTTGTTTCGGGTTTTTTTTTTTTGGGGGGGGGGTGTTTCTTTTTTGTAGTCTAACAACAGTTTTACTAGCAAATATGTACAATTTGTTCATGATGTAAAGACATGATGTCAGTCTGCCTGATTAACCTCTTTGCCTGACAGAGACTGTCACCACAAGTGGTATCTTAGATAGCTGCTACATCTCAGTCATGGGAAGCTGCAGTGTAAGAAAACTTCTGTGCCAGCCAGTGTTTTGTGAAAGAAGTGTTGTAAGGTTTTCATCTTGTGAGAGGAGGTAGGGAAGAGAAGAAAGTGCAGCTCAACCTCCGCAGTGAACAGAGACTGGGGCCAAGGGAAAGGAGGAGGCATAAACTATCTGTTCTTCCCAGTTACCTGCCAGTCAGCTGGAATATCAAGTGCCTGAGGAAGAAAGAAGAGTTGAGTTTATGACTAGATTTAGTTTGAAGCCTTGCTGTTCCAGCCAGCCTGGATAGACATCAGCAGCCTTGGTGTGTACCTGCTGCAAAACTTTTAATATGAACTGTAAGTAACACTGAAATGCAGTTAGTGCTGTCCTACATGACAGGGACTGACTGTGTGGGTCAGGTAGAATGTTCACCTAGTAGAGGATGGCTGGGAAAGGTATTGATTCTGCATAAGCAGTGATGATGACTCACAAATATACTCTTCCAGTCAGCAGCAATTTGGAGTTTGGAGTATTGTGAGTTGAGTTAGACAATTCAGGCAAAACTGCTCAAAACTGGCAGTGGCTGTGCCCTGGAATTCCTAGACTGCAGGTGAGCTTTAGTGCTTCAGGTGCATTTATCTTTGAGGTGAATAGCTGAAACACCCTGCAAACTAAATTATGTTGGGTTGTTTTTTTTTTTTTTAGTCAATTGAAAGAATTAGTTTTGTAAGATGGTATGTCATAATTAAGAAATCCTTAAAATGTAATGAAAGATTTTCTTCAAGTGTGTGTTAAAGTGCAAGAAACCTAATGAAGGGCTTATACACACAGGTGTTCAACTGCTTGGTTTGTGGTTTTGGGTTTTTTTTTCCCTGTTCAATTTACAGCCAGTGACAACATACTCCCATAAGCAGGGAATGATGAGGCAGTCAGATGTTTTTTCCCATGAAGAATAGGGAATAGAGGAGTAAAGTCACCCAGGTGAGGTGGATGATATGAGGCCAGTAAACATTTATTCTTACAAAAATAAAATTTAAAAGACAGACCTTACTGAGAACTGATTTATTGACAAAGTGGTTTTTGTTGGGGGTTTTTTGTTGTTTTTTTTGTTTGTTTGTTTTTTAACCTGACTCCAAATTTCGTGTGTTAAAACATGAAGAAACGTATTAAAAAAGAAGAAACTCTACAGATGTCTACAGAGACAGAATGAATGGGGTGTGAGTGATAGATACACAGTGATAGGGATAGTTTATTCCTAATACAAAGTTGTGGTCTTTTGTGTCTGCAGGGCAGGTGATTTCTGGAATGCTGTTTTTGGTTTCACTAGCAGTAATTAGCTCCTTGCTTCTGGAAAACAGAAATTCAAAGTGCAAGAGGAGAGCCTGAGGTGCTGGGTATTAGACTCTCCACACTTTCTAGTAATTCAGTTTCCTTAAGGGAAATTCAGTGAGTCCTCTCCACCCCTCACTTTCTTCTGAATGTGTATAATGCTCTGGACTAAAATGTTCTTGTTTGGTCTCTATCTGAGCTGAAGCTGAAAAACACTGTGAGGGGCCTTATCTGTGTTCCTGTTGCCTACAGTGTCTGTCTGCTGCTGTTGCTGCTGCTGCTGCTTGAAATCTTTGCCAGTCTGTCCTGTCCTTTACAACGATGACCGATTTCTGCAAATGTTGAGGGGCAACGTGTGGAGGGAGATGAGAAGGGATCTGAATGGGTAGAGCCTGAATAAGAGACTTCACTGCAAATAACATGAAACTACTGTTTGTATTGGTTTTATACTTCTCCCAGATTTGGAGAGAGAGAGCATGCCAGTAGTTTTATATGCATGTATATATATGTCCATGTGTTTTATGTGTGCGTATGTATAAACTTCTTGAGAGTGTGATTAATATATATGAATTTGGGAACAGTGTTTATCAGTTTACTGCATTACAAAGTCCACTATATTAGTGGTAGGTGTTCTCATTATTCCTAGCCCATTAAATAGAAAAGATGCTTTGGCTGGGGGAAAGAGCCCATATTGCCTCTTGTTTTGAGCATCACCTGAGAGAGGGAGGTGGTGTGCTGTTGTTGCACTATGCATCTCTGCGCTACTGATAACTTTGTTCTGCATTTAAGTGCTGCTCGCAGAACATCTGGGTCAGCAGAGCTGTTGGTAGCTTTGGGAGCGAGCTGTGCACTCAGCACTTGGGAATTTCAGGCTGTAGAGAGAATGGAGTTGTGTTTGTTGGAAAACAACGCCATTCCTGAGGGACCAAAACAGGACTTGGGGGTTCTCAGTCCTATGAGCTAACAGTAAGAGAGCTCTTCCTCTTATTTTTTGATGCTTTTGACCTTTCTTGCACTAGGCAACATCAAATATTTTCACAAAAAAGAACCACACCATGTATTGGATGTGAGCAGGTCTTGTGACTCAGCTGGGTCTGCTCACTGTGGCTGAGCAAGTGGACAGCATTCATGGTGCTTGCAAAGCTGGCTGATGATGGAAAGCCCAAAGCTGCTTCCTGGCCAGCAATCTTCAGCAGCAATTTTCAGTCTCCACTAGCTGCTTTTCCCTTTTCTCTGAACTAATTATCTGACTTGTTCAGGGGAATAGCAAGTATGTTCCTCGTGTTTTCCTTATATTCACTTTTAATTTACTGTGATTCCAAAGGTCAGCATGCTGCAGTGTTCCCATTTATGATCCTAAACAGCTTGCAGTGTTGTTCTTACACTAGTAGGGACAATAAAAAAAAGGAAGAAAAGAAGCTAAATCTAGTGAAACTTGCAGCTGTGGCTTACTGGATGGTGCCCTCCTTGCTGTCACAAGACTAATGTACCCTTCACCATCCTGGTCTCCCTGGCACGTCCTCAACCTGCCATTGCCGTGGCAGGTCTATTGCAGTTTGGAGCAGCCCCATGACTGGTGTCTGTAGTGTTCAGACATGATTACCTCTGACACCTGCCGTTTCCTTTCCTCCAAAAGCAATTGCAGCCATGACCTCTTATCAGACAAGATCCTTGAAACACAAAATCACTTGGAGCAAATCCATTTCAAAGAAAATTGATTTAAAGCAGCTCCTGTCCTTGGTGTTCTTGGAAGGAAACTAGTGCCAGTACAGCACAGCTCTCTGTCAGACACTCTCCCTGAAAGCTTGATACCACGCACCCTTCTTTAAAAAAGAAAATCAAGAAAAACCTCTCTATCACCTCCCCTCCCACCCCCCCCAAGAAAAAAGCCCCAGACTTTTTAACCACATATTACTATATTCTGGTGTTAGTTCTTTGCACCTAGAGCAGCTGAGCTGCGTGTTCTGTGTGGTTAAAGGCAACTACTCTCCTTTGCTTTTCCTTTTTCTTTGACTTCTCCACTGCTTCTTGGCAACTTGCCTATATACATCTACTGTGTTGCTTTGCTGATTGATTGTTTTTCCCCACAGCTGTCTGTCAAGCAATGCTTTCATGTACTGAGTCTAGTACAAGTAATGCCATAATCCCACTTTTCTAACCAACGCGTCATTTTCTGCTTAGGGAATACTTGTGTACATATCCTAAGGTAGTACCTAATTTATTGTTGTCTTATGCAAAGGGTTTTTAAATCTGAAATTCCTGTTACCAAGATGTACTGGGCTCGGGTGAAGTTAACTTTCTTCAGAGCAGCCCATATAGTGCTGTGCTTTGGATTTGTGATTAAAAGAGCATTGATAACACACCGATGTTTTGACAATTGCTGGGCAGTGGTTGCACAGTGTCGAGGCTCTCTCCATTTCTCACGCTGCATCCCACAGTGAGGAGGCTGGAAGTGAGCAAGAGGATGGGAGGAGACACAGCTGGGACAGCTGACCCCAGCTGACCAAATGGATATTCCATGCCATATGACTTTGTGCTTAGCAATAACACTGGGGATTTTGTCTTCCAAGCCGACTGTCACTGCAAGACTGTCTGGGCATCAGTCTGCTCGTGAGAGGTGATGAGTGACTGTCTTTGCATCACTGATTAAACTGTCTCTGTGTTGACCCACGAGTCTTCTCATTTTTGGTCTTTCTGTTCTTTCTCCTATTCTGCTGGGGAGGGGGACAGTAAGTGAGCAGCTCTATGGATGCTTGTATAGTTGTGGAAGAGTCCTGCTTGAAATTTCTTGCTCTACTGCTCAGAAAGACTGTTTCTTCAAAGCTCGCTTGGAATAGGTATATTGTGAAGAGCCACTTAAGTCTAAATTAAAAATGCTTCCTCTTAGATCTGCACAGCCATGCCTTAATGTGAGGGTTCCTAGTTTATTTATTTTTTTAAAGTGTTAGGTTATTGCAGTGGTTGCTGGAGTGATCCTCAGGTCAAGAGAAAGATGCCTGTTTCCTATCCAGCTTTTTGTAAATGGCTAAACTGTTAGACGCGAGTGCTGCCTACTTGTTTTGAAGTCATAGGCTGAATGTTTCAAGAGGAAACGATCACCCAACTGCCCTGACCTAGGACCTGGCACAGACAGGGCCGTCGAGATCAGAGCTGCTTATTTTTATAGCAATCGACCCATGCTTGAATATGACCTGCCCATCTCAATGTGAGCCTGAGTTTTGCAAACCTAGATGACACCACCTAGGAGTGGTGTCAAGGAGTGTTTTCTCTCTCCTTTTCCATATGCTTGACCTCAGCATCCCATACTAATTTATTTGATATATTTATGATGAAGTTGCTTGAGTATTGTAGTTGCAGTCAAGGCTCTGCATTACTTAACCATAACACACAGGTGAGAACACACAGTTCCTCCATGGTTCTTTCCAGTTCAACTGGAATGAAGAGGGAAGAAAAGATATATATCCTACAGAGTGATGGGGGCAATAGTAGGAACAAGGCACCTTCGTCCCAGCATCTTCCTTTTAGCTGCTTCTGCTCTCTTCACCTTTCATTACAGATGACTTTTCTTTCATATTAAACATTCATCTTTGCAAGCCAGGGCATCTCCCAGCCACTTTCCATTTGTTTATTGACCTCTTTCTTGTGCTTTCTTAAAAGTAAGGCTAAAACAGTCTCAATCACCCTTGGTTCTGAAGTGCTATCTCAACCGAAATCCTGCCTGCCTCCCTTGCTGGTGGGTAACTGCTTCAAGTAGTCATGATGTGTATCCTCTTTAGAGAAGACATCCCACTGAAGAGCTGCTACCTCCATCAATCCAGGGCTTTGTGAGGCAGTGCCATGAAACAAATGTTCTCCCAGCTCTGGAGAGGCCTGGATCTGCCTTAATGGCATAGTAAAACATGCTTAAATATAAGTACTCATGGCTTTTGATAGCCTTGGATGACTTGCATCAAACCATTCAATTTCCTTCTGAAGCAGAGTAGTAGGTCTTGTAGATAAAAGGGAAGCTGTAGATGTCATGTTGCTCAAGTTCTATGAAGCTTCTGGCACTGTCCAATGCAATATTTTTCTACGCAAGCCAGAGAACTTGGCTTGGTGAAACCATTAGCAACCGGGCAGGCCTGCAGTCAGGGAATAGCAGTTTGCTGCAGTGTGGAAGGACCCAGGGAGCGAGATCATGCTGTGGTCTGTCCTATGTCTGACTTTAGCTGGTGTTTTCCTTAATAGCATTTGCTCATTAATTGTATAGCTGGCATAAAGCTAGGAGAGGCTGCGTGTGCACTTGAAGACAAGAATAAAATTCAAAATTAATTTACAGGGTGAAATTTGAGAGGCAAAACATGAGGTGTTTCATCTGGACTGTGGTAACAAACACCAGGGAACCAGTGGCCAGACAGCAGTTGCAAAAGAGGAGGAAAGGGAGGTAGCTAAGGTATACTGCTGTGGGAAAAGAATACATTTTAAAAGGATGAATAAAGAGGATTGCTCTACTCAATATCTTCAATGCAGCAACATAGGCAATTTCCAACATACCGGGAAAGAGTGAAGAAGAGCCCATCGAGTGACCTGAAGTGTGCAAAACGTGACCTTGGAGGAGAGAAAAACACTGGAGCTGTTTAAGTTAGAGAAGAGGTGGCTGAGGGCAGGCAAAGTGTACAAAAGGCTGTTAGAAAGAGGGTTAAGGAATAACCTGTTCTCCATGTTTCTGCCAGATAGGATGAGGAGCACCAGGCTTAAACAGTAACCTCTCTGGTTGTGGTTAGAATGCAAATTGCTTTTCATAGTAAGGATGGCAAAGCACTGGGATAGCTTGTCTGGGACACTGCTGGGTCTTCTGTGCAGAGGCTTTTAACAACAGTGTAGATGGGAAGTGGGTTAGACCTCATCAAACTCCCTTCAGCCCTGTTTTTCTGTGTTTAACTGTGGTAAGGAACTGTTTCCTTGCTGCTGCTGGTGGGCCAATTCCCCACTGTTCCTTAGCTCCCTTCTTTATGGGATATGGGGAGTTTCCTTAGCTGTGGGGGTGGATTTGTCCTCATCTTCCAGATGAAGACTGTAGCACAGGTACATCTTCATTCTCTTGGGGCTGAGAGGTTCCTGAAAAGCCTCCTGATGATACTGCATTTATTGCATCTAGGACTAGCTTTGTTTTCCAGGACTGGCATCACTGAAGACAGCTTGGCCTCCATGGTTGTGTCTATGCCCATAATTAAAAGTCAGGGATAGGTTCGCATTGACCCTTCTTTGGGCTACCTTCCTCCAGGGCAGAGAAGTCTTGGAGAAAGCTGGTTAGAGCAGTCCAAAACAGAAAGGCAGTGATCTAAAGAGTAATCAAGGTGGGCAATGAAGGGTCCTCAGGTTGATTTAATGTAGCAGAACAGATGTACATTAGATCTTGCTTCTCCCCTGAAGCACATTCCTGCTTGTTCGATAGTGCTTCCTTGTTCCTAGCTGGCAGGGAAGCCCATTGCTTCCCTCAAATTTTCAGCCTCTTTGACAGCAGAAATTAAATTCCTTCAAGTCCTCTGAGACTGCCACTCTCAGAAACTCAGTCTGCCCTCCCTAATGACAGAAGATTTAAAGGGAGAGAGAGCCATTGTGATGTAAAAAGAATATAAGGCAGAAAAAATGAATGAGAGCAGGCTGGAATTGCAGCTGGATGACCCTTGGGTTTAGCCGCATCAAATATTTTACTGAAGCCTTTCCTGCTTTCCCAGCTCACATTTCTCTGCCGTCCTTCACTGTGGGAAGCTGTGACCTTGTCGGAGGGCAGCCAGCTCTGCCCTAGCACTCTGCCTCTGCCGTCAGCTCTCTCTGGCCACGTACCCCTCCGGAGAGCGCGGCTGCTGGGCTCAGGTTTCCCTCGTCCCAGTAGTGCGCCTGGCAGCAGAGCGTAGGCACATTTCATGTGAGCAAGAACAGGCACAGGGAGAACATGACATCATTTTCTACCAGCTAACAGTCCAAAAGCTGAGAGGTTTGCTTCCCTTTCGTACACTCTGTATTACATTGCCCTGTATTATTGATTTGCTGCCTCATAGATTCACATACTTCCCAGGCTGCTGTGGCTTCCTATATGCCTACCCATTGGTGTTGCTCTGAAAAGTGCAAGTTGATTGGAAGTATCCTGGTTTTACTAGTCCCCCCCTGTAAATATACACCTTCTTCAGTGTTACCGCAGCTTCTCAGACCTGATCTGTAGTTTTCTACATTCAGGGATTCTTACCAGTTGACATGCACACTGAGGGAGTTAAATTAACCCAAACTGCTGGAGCAGTGTTACTTTGTGTTTAATGTTCAGAAGGACCTTGTAATTACCTCATCCATTAGATTAATACACAGACACAACATTTTGAGGCTCTTACCTATTTTCAGATTTCATTTTCCTCTGCCTTCACCACCTTTTCATACCCTCTTTTAATTTGGACAAGTCCATATTTGACCATTCTGAGGAATTTTAGCCATTTCAAGAGGGGCAGGGGACGCAGGACTTGGTGGTGGCTGGTTAGTAGGAAGTCAACCAAGTCTGGAGCTTTCTAGTGGCTTCGGGAGATACCTTCTGCCTCAGGCATGAGCTAACAGCAAATGTATGGCAATGGTTCCTTGGATGAAGTAGAACGTTGTTACTTTTCATCTGGATGGAGCCTGGGAAGTTATTGAAGTATTTGGCAGATAGAAACCAGGCTGTGGAGAACAGTTTTGACAGTCCCAGTCTGTACTTTGTAGGAAGTCCATGCCATTGGCCCACATCTGTTTGCAACACCAACCTGCTGGGAAGGCGGCAGTCCCACAGATCCTGCTTGCCAGGGCACCACACCTCCTGCTCACGAAGGTCCCATATGCCCTGCATGCCAGGGTGAAGCCACCAGGCAGCATCGTAGCTTGGTGCTGCTCTTCTGGGCACCTTCAGGATCTAGAAGTTCATCTTGGAGGAATGGAGTAGGCTATGAAGGGGGAGTCTCTGGCCCCAAGACTGGACTTGAGATGAGATGATGCCAAGTGACTCAAAACACAGCACTGCCCAGATGAATTTTTAATCCATTAGCAAATACAAGTGCTCAAACTGATTAAGACCAGAAACAGTAAAATTTTGATGCTTCATGCCTTCTTTGCATCCTTTTGTCTTGTTCAAATATCTGAAACCCTGGCTGAACTTGAGACTGAGCTTCTGGTCACATTTCAAAGTCAGATTTTTGTCAGCAACTGCCTTTTCTTGGTATTATGTATTTGTCTCATGCATAGAGACATTCACATGCACATGCTGAGCAAATGGACTATCTTTGGGAGTGATAATGAAAATAAACCAAATGCCACAAGTTCACACAGCTGCTAGGCAGCAATTGAACAAGCAGAGACATATCTTGTCCCCTTGTTTGCAGTGTCTGAACAGCACTCAAGTACAAGCACACAGCTGTGCTTGCTCCAGGAGTAATCCCCCACAGTACACCTAAACTGTTGTGGCCACCTACACACTACTCAATGAAATAGTAGAATCACAGAATAGTTTGGCTTGGAAGGGATCTTTAAAGATCATCTAGTCCAACTGCCCTGCAGTGAGCAGGGACATCTTCAGCTAGATCAGGTTGGACCTCTCTGGCTTTAAGGCTGAGTGTTGTGGGATGGCCTGTGCCCCTGCTGTTATACCCTCTTAGTCTCCAAAATTGAGGGGATATAGTTGAGAAATCATGCCTGACCAGACATTGCCTTCTGCAGTGGAATGATGAAACGACTATCTTGGAGAACAAGGAAAGAGCAGTGTGTATTATTTATCTCTTTCAACACTGTCTCCCATAACATCCTCAGAGAGAAAGGGACGAAGTGCAGGCTAGGGAAGTGGATAGTGGGGTGGGTTCAAAGTTGGCTGAACAGCTGGGCATGAGGGATTGTGATCAGCAGAGGGACTGTGGGCAGCAGCGTGAAGTCCAGCTGCAGGCCAGTCACTAGTGGTATATCCAAGGTGTCCATACAGAGGCCAATACTGTTTAACATTGTTAATGGTCTGGATGTCAGAGTGTACCCTTAGCATGTTTGCTGATGACATAAAACTAGGAGGAGAAATTGATGAGATAGTTGTGCTGCCATCCAGAGGAATCTCCTCAGACTGGAGAAATGGGCTGATGGGAACCTCAATAGTTCAGAGATGTGAAATGCAATGTCCTGCACGTGGGGAGGAACATCCCCAATCACCAGTACACACTGTGGGAAGATTGACTGGAAAGCAGTTCTGCAGAAAAGGTTCTGGGGCTCCTGTTGAATAATAAACTCTCCATAAGATGGCAATGAACCCTCACAGCAAAAACCAACAGCCTCCTGGGCTGCATTAGGCAAAGGGTCACCAGCAGGTTGAGGGAGCTGATCCTTCCCCTCTCTTCAGCACTGCTGAGGCACATGTGGAGTGCTGGGTCCAGTTCTGGGCTCCCCAGTACAGGAGAGATGTGAGCTTACTACAGTGACTCCAACACAGGGCCATGAAGATGATAAGGGATCAGAACATCTTTCATTTAAGGAGAGGCTGAGAGAGCTGAGACTGTTCATCCCGGAGAAGAGAAGGCTCAGGGGATCTTCTCCATGTGGATGAATGCTTGATGGGAGGACTAAAGAAGATGGAGCTAGGCTCTTCTCATTGGTGCTTAGGGACAGGACAAGAGGAAATGAGCACAAACTGAAACACAGCAAATTCTATTTAAACATAAGACTTTTTTTACTGTGAGGGTGGCCAAACACTCACACAGATTGCCCAGAGAGGTTGTGGAGCCTCCAGCCTTGGAGGACATGGCCCTGAACAACCTCTAGGCTTGTCAGGTAAAAGGTGTCTTCATGAAAAAGACATATTGGCACGCTGGTAAATTCAGCTTGAAATAAAAACTACTTTTCCAATGAGACAAATGGCTTTTTTTTTAGCAGTATATATTATTTGTCATATCTATTTTACCAGTATTTCCTACTAGCCTAAGAAAGATTGGCTTGAACTGTGTGATTCTCACACTGCTGATATCTGTAATGTCACTTTTCACAGAATGAGAGCTTCCAAAATGAGACACAGAAACATCACTTACAATGAAAGAATTTTTTCAAGTGTGTTCTTAGGGTTTTTTTGCCTACTCAGAGACCTTTCCAAAATTCCAGATTTTTGGATGGGCATTTTCCCCATTTTTATTGCACTTATCAGGAGGGCAGGAAAGGCTGCAACTTGGATGGTAATTGCTCTCCTGGGCTCTGTTTTTGATTTATATTCCAGCTGCTGGGTCATAAGGGGCAGTTTGAATTGCAGAACAGACAGAGGGATTCCCAAGGGAGGTGTCAGCTCTAGTTTTCCATCAGATGAGGGACTGAATGGGGCACTTGAGGGAGCTATTCACCTTCCCATGGAAGTGGTGAGGAGAGGATTATCCACCAGCCTCTAGAAAAAGGAATTAAATGGAAGGAATATTTTTTTTTTTAAATTAAAATAATTTGTTTTAAGGGAAACCAGTGCTATTATAACTCTGCAAATAGAATCTTTTGAAATACATAAAGCAGAGCCATACTACGGGTAGATTTTCTCTTGCTTATGCTGGACTTAATGCTGGAGTGAGCCTAAATGTTGTTGAGTTAAAGTATATTCATGATAGATTTTGAAAGTCTGCTTTCAAGATGTGAGTGCTTTTTTGCACAGAACTGTAGTGTATGTAGCTGTCTATACCTGTGAGTAGCTGCTGTACTAGGAGGAGGAAGGGATGAAAAGATAATTTCAGTGGCAGAAGGCCAATGTCCAGTTCTCTTGATAATCAGAGGGGCAAATAGAGATTGATCAAAGGGAGCTGTAGCCTCATGCCAGGTTTTCCAAGGGTTCCTGAGATCTCCCAAGTCAGACCCCTGTCCTAGGTCTGTGCTATAGAAGAGTCTGTTTCTGTTGGTGGTATGAGAGGCTGTCAGCATTAGGCTTAGCGAACACCACTATAATTTCAGAAGCTACCAGTGCCTGGCAGCTTATTTGGGTAGCTAAGTATCTTTAACAAGCAGGGCCTTTGCTCTTTCTTGGTTTCACTGTGAATGCTACCCAATTACTGAAGAAAGAACCTGTCAGTCATACCTGATACAAGAAATTAATGTGGGTGGTTTATTACTAGTTTCTGGCTGAAACCAGGCAAGTTGATACCCTCTTGCCTCATGGAAGTAGCAACCAGCTAGGGCTAAGTGACTTCTTGCTGTGCCATCTCTGTCTCAGAGGGATATATACCATGACAGAGAGGAACAGGGAGAGGATTGTGGTGGCTTTTCTCCTTCACAGTTCAGCCCCAGTCTTGGGAGGACCTGAGAGACAGGGACCCAACATCTGACTTCAGACGGGGAGGAAGCATCTTTGTTTTGATGCTGGAAAGATGAAGGCTGAGAATTAAAACTCACTGAGGCAGATGTGCATGAGGATGCTGCAATTGTTCTCCACTGGCCTGGAAAACCAGGGCAAAAAGGTTGTTTCCTCAAAGAGCCAAATGTGCTGTTTTATAGACAAAAGTAATTTCTTGGCTGTCAGTGACAGCTCCTGTTTAGGAAGATCTTGTTTTGTAGCTGCAAATGAAAAGAGCTTCTTGGCAGCCAGCCATCAGCACAACTACTTAATTTACCAATGAAAACTTTAAGGAAGTGGTGAAAGTTTGCTAGAAAGCAGGTCTGCAATGCAGCAGACTGTGTTTCTCCTTCATGCAACAGAAAATCCAAGAAAAATTTGAAGAATCACAGAAATATGTTTTGTGTACGCAGATTTACTGAACCATACAAGACCTAGCTGACAGAGTAATTCGAGTGAGCAGAGTAACTCTGCATTTACCTTGGTCCCTCCTCTCCTAAGTGCCTTTGTCCACGACTGACAGCCTTTGGACCACCCTGGACCTCCTTGGCTTTAAGGCAGTCGGGCTCTTGTCCTTTGTGTAAGGGTAGACTGGTTCTGGCTCGTTATGCCTGGAGCCCTGCCAAATAAATATATAGTTAAAAGGTAATTTCCTGGATGTTTCCTCCTGGGGTGCATATCACTGCCTGGAGAGCGAGTGAAAAAATCTTCCCTAGAGCAGGTCTTTAGTGGTTGGATATAAGTACACAAAGTCACCAGTGCCAGCTACAGGATGACAACTTAAGCCCTGGGGACAAATCGTCCGGGAGATAAAACCTGTCAGATCATGGTGTCGCTGAAAGCTCAGAGGCCACGTCAACAGGACACTCACATCCAAACAACTGGGAAGAGACTATTTTATTAATGATGGTCCTTACTGTTAAAGTATGGTTTGTTTTGGAGATTCTGCTGACTACTGTCAACTTTGTGGACTTTGTGATGAGTCAGCCACCATCCTGTGCTCAGAAATGTAAATTTTCATTGGAACAGTAACCATTTTGTGACTCTGATGACACACATCTCAGTCTGCAACCCTCCTTAAGCACAGGCTCATGGGGCTCATATCCTTCCAATCTACCTCAGCTTACCCCAGTAGGCAGAAGAAATAAGTTCATTGTTTCCCCCCCGCCGCCCCACCAGCATTAGCCTCCTGTGTTGTTTAATTACTGGTGATTTTGGGAGACTCAGGTACCAAAGTTTATGCTCCTGCACAGTTGCCCATGTCTTACATCCCCAACAGCTCCAGCTGTCCCCTCTTCACCCACACCAATACCTGGTGATTTCTCTAAAATTTCTGTAATGTCCTTTGGTATTTCTAGCCTGTGATGCTGCAGCAGAAGGAAAATTAAAATGTAGGGCAGCATTAAGTTAATTAAACTTACCATCAAATTAATAACAAAAGGAATTCTATGCAGACTACATTATTAATTTTCATGTGTTATTCAGTAGAAACTCAATTTTTAATGCGCTTAGTGTTACTTAAGGATTTCTATCCTGCTCTGCTAGAGTTTCATGGCACACAGGATTTCTGGGGTCCTGTATATAAAGTCAATGTAATTTTCAGTCAAGTTGTAAAAGATTAACAATTAATAAAGGAAATGAGAAATCTCTAGTTCTGGGAAAGAAAAAAATAGTCAAACATGGAGGATCAAATTCCTATATGGTTAAATGAATTAATTTTAATTCATTACTTTTCCTATTATCTCATTTCCTAGAACTCCTGTTATTCTCCCCACCAGTTTTGTCTATCAACAAAAAGCCAGTTTACCTCTTAAAGATAACACATCCCAGTGTTATCTGTACAGCTCTGCTCTTGACCACACTGCAGGTCATTATTTATGAATAATGCAGTGAAATACTACATGGTATGAAGTTGGGACTATGAGGCTGTGTGCTCCTTCAGGTTTATTTTTCCTTACAGTGCAACCAAGCAATAGCTAAATAACATGGTTCAAAGAGCTATGGCTCTTGCATTCCAAGGGGACTGTGGATTACAGTCAGAAAGAACTGTACAAAAGGCAATTATGGGCACAATAACCCAATGCATGCTTTGGTAAGAAAACTTCCCTTGGAGAAAGGAAGGAAATTAATGAGAGCTGAAACCATGGCACAGAGATAGCAATATTAAGAAGAAAGGCATATGGAAGGAATAATTAGGAAATGTGCAGCTGTTGCTGCAGCAGAGTACAGGGGAGAAAAGGAGGTCAAATGAGCATGTTAGGTGCTTCCTTGCTTAATTGCTACATTTATTAAAGGTTATTGTTGATACAGGAATGGGTAGATCTTCAAGGAAAGGCTGCTGGTGGGTGACAGTGTTGTGTTTCACCTTATTGTTCAAACTTAGTGCCTTGCCTACTGCAACGTGCAGAGATGCAATCAAACTAGCAAAGCCTTCTTCCAAATCCCTCTGCTCAGAGGAAGAAGGGACCAGGTAGCTCAGTCACTGTGAAAAGCACCTGCCCAAACTCCTCAGGATTGCTTTGTCTCTCTACAAGCCTTGATTAATTTCTTGTATGTGAACTTTTATCCATTCCTCTGAGTTTTTTGAGATACCATCTAGGTTTGACAGCAAGGGAAAAAAAATAATATTGTTTAATAGTGCATGAAATATTCAGATGCCTTACTATTAAAAGAGAAGTATTTTGAAAGAGAGCCATGCATCCAGCATGCTGAATCTCTGGGTCAGTGCTGTGCCTGCTGGGCAAGAGGTGGCTGTGGGGAAAGATTTCCAGCATCTGTGGTGGGTGAAGCTGGAAAAGGAGGAGAAATGCTTCAATTGCTGGGGTTGGCTTTCTCCCACCCAGCTGCCTGTGCATTTGGGAAGCTGTGGCTGGTATCAGTGCAGCCAAGGAACTGTGATGGCACCCAAAAAGCATCAGGCACAGTGGAGACCCTTCCTTACGCCCTGTTCAAGCTGCAAGTGAAAACTACTGTTTTCTGCCTTCAGTCTACTCTCCCAGATTATGGGCCATTTGTGTCTGTGGAGAAGTGCAAAGGTGCTGTGGGCAGTCTAGCAGTGTTGGATGGTTTTAGGTGTGAGACTACATCAGATATTGGCTTTCCCAGAGCTGGAGAAGGGGTTTTTGCTGCAATACTTAACCATGTGAGTGCTCATGCATGGAGCCTTCTGCATCCAGGACAAGAAGACATCACGTTCAACTCTACTTTTAATCTTTTTCTCTCTTTCTTTCTTCTTCTACCTCCTCTGCCACCTGTCTCCATCCATAGAATTATAAAATCATGGAGTGTTGTGAGTTGGAAGGAACCCACAAGGATCCTGAGTCTAACTCTTGCCCTATCATAGGACAATCGCAAGATTCAGACCATGTGTCTGAGGGTGTTGTCCAAACGCTTCTTGAATATTGTCAGGCTTGGTGCCATGGCTACCTCCCTGGGGAGCCTGTTCCAATGCTCCTCTGTGTGAAGAACCTTTCCCTAACGTCCAACCTAAACTTGTTTTGGTGCATCTTCCTGCCATCTCCCCTGGTCCTATCATTGGTCACCAGAGCGAATAGATCAGGACCTGCCCCTCCTCTTCCCCTTGTGAGGAAGTTACAGTCTGCGATGAGATCTCCTCTCAGTCTCCTCTTCTCCAGGCTGAACAAACCAAGTGACTTCAGCCTCTCCTCATATGGTTTCCCCTTTAAGCGCTTCAACAATTTTGTGGCCCTCCTCTGGACACTCTCCAGTAGCTTTATATCCTTTTTATACTGTGGCACCCAAAACTGCACCCAGTACTTGAGGTGAGGCTGCACCAATGCAGAGTAGAGAGGGACAATCACCTCCTTCGACTGGCTTGCAATGCAGTGGTTGATGCAACCCAGGATAGTCTTTGCATTTACAGTATTATTTTCCTGACAACTAGAAATAATGTCTAAAATTTACTTTTTTTTTTTTTAAAAAAAGGAGCAAAAACTTACCCACCCAGGAGAGCTAAGGGTCATCTTCTAGACCAGTTTCTTTATTTCCTTTTAAAGCAGAGTTTTTTCTGGTTCTCAGCCACTTCATGATTTTTTATCTTCTATACTGGCATCCTTGTAGCATGAAGGTTGGTACACTTTGCCAACATGCTTCAAGCCAGAAGCTTGGGGAGCATCTTTAGTATCAAAAATAAAACTCTGTTCCTATGGCTGTTTGAAGACAAGTGTGAAAAGCGGACTTTGGTAGTGTGATATTCAAGTGCAGTGCCCAGAACAGAGCTGCTGTCTCCAGGAGGGGAATTCACAAGGCTCAGTGACACCCAGCCAATGAAAGAGGGAGAGCTGGGTGCCTTAAAGTGGGATTGGCATCCTTCATCAGTCTGAGTGAGGAAATGAGAAAGAACCAAGAGTATTCCAGAAGTAAGTGGAATTTATACCTGCTTCCTGATATGTATAAGTTGGGGCCTTCTCCTCTCCTCTTCTCTGTAGAAAAGTAACTTATTTGGATTCTTGCTCAGGAAATGATAAACATGGTTTATAAGTCCTCTTTAAGCTGAAAATCTTGAACCTATTTTGCCCCTTTCTTGTTTTTGCTAATACTTGCAGTCAACAATAACTACAAAAAAAACCCAACCCAACCAAAACTAAAAAAACAGACAACCCACTTGATGCTATCCATTTACCCCATGGAAAAGTCTGGCTTCAAAGGCTACATTATGATATTGTTGCAACTATAGGGATATTTCAGGGGATGGAAACTGTGATAGCAGGAGACAGACCCTGCAAGCTAGAAGGTGCCTCCAGGAGATCTCTTCTGTCTCATGTCCTCAGCCAAGTCCTGACTTTCCTCAACCTCTACCTCCATCAGGATGTTAACCCAAAACCTGAGGGCTCTCAGTCCTGAGGGGATAGGACAGGACAACTAAGCCACAGAATATGGGACAGGGTACAATGCTGGAATGAGAGTTTGGTTCAGGAGCTGCTGGGGGTCTGAGCAGGAGCTGTTGCCTTGTCTGACTGCAAGCTAGACCCTTGCACAGAAGGAAGATACTGTTGGCAGCTGCTTGGCTGCATTGACCCTAACACGTATACCTGCTGGGGTCAGGAAGGAGCAGGAGCTGGGAGGTTCTCCCATATTTGCAACTCCTGTGCCCTTTGCTGGTCTCTCAGGCTTGCAAGGCTTCCATGTTGTTGCTCTGTCTCAGCCAAAACCAGGACATATGAACAGGGCAATGCTTGTCTTCCCCAAGTACTGAGCTCCCTCTGAGCAGAGGGGATGAGCCACATCCCGTGGCAAGAATATTTGCCTGAAAAGCAGCAAGCTGGCCATGGGTAGTCCAAGGAAATAGTGATACAGCATGTGGCCATACACTAGTCTGCTTTGAGAACTACTGACATAGTCAGAAAATTTGCCACTGAAAGGTAAGATGAATGTAGATAATGACACACTGATGTAGTGCCCAGGGCTTCTCAGCATATTATCCTTGAAAGTATTTGCATGACCATACCTTCAAAACAGAGACATATTACACAATGACAACTCAAAAGGAGCATAAAACCTGGTTTAATTTACAGTGTGCTGTGTGGGCTCACTGACCCGTTACTTAGAGTGATATTTTTCATTTACTGGCCATGTAGCATGGCTTGATTTACAACCTGCCACTTCAGATACCAACCTTGCCAAAGAGTGCAATCAGTGTGGTATGGTCAGAAAAGCCACATAAAATGGCTAGAAAATTGGTCTTTTTCTTTGGGAAAAAGGCCTGTGGTGCAGCTGACTCATCAAAGGACCCAAGCACTCTCAGCTTCTCCATGCTCATTCCTTGGCATGGCTTTGCTGAGAAGTGAGGGACATCTGCACCTTCTGCATTCAGCCTGGAGATGAGGCTATTGCAACAGCAACTGATTTGCCTTTTGCATTGTTGTCTGAGTAGTGGCCCTAGGAAAAAATTCCAAATGGAGACAGCTCGTGGTCAGAAATTATACAGCTCCCTGCTTTCACATTAAGACTCTACAGCAGCCATGGAAATCCAAGGCTGACAGTTCAAAGCAACTCTCCTGTGTCTCTTTTGTTCCAAACGCGGGAAGAGAGGCGATGTTACATACTCGAGTGGGCTGTTGGACTGAATAAATAGATGCTTTTAGA
This sequence comes from Caprimulgus europaeus, assembly GCA_907165065.1. Next base: position 95,522,922 of record OU015523.1, on the reverse strand, counting down.
TACAAAGTTCATACAATGGCATTTGAGGATGCTATTTAGCAACTAATTCTGTGAATAATAAGGCATTGCTGAAAGCATTCAAAAGTCTACCTAGTAACTCTGGATGAGGGCTTTGTGAGAGACTTGCAGCAATACTAATAAATGTCAGCGCCGTTTCGGGGAGGCGGCAGTGGAGGAGTGCCAATTGATAAGCTCTGGTTTTGTTTTTGCAATGTTTACCTTGTTTGTTTGGGTTGCCAGGATGAAACTCACGAATCAATCATCAGGCTATAGTGGACGTATTTTCATTATGGCACAAGGGGCCTCAAGTGTCTTTCACTCACGTATTATCCACGCAAACGCATGAACAAATAAATGATCTACTACAGCATGCAAATCCCAGGATATCTGCATGACATAAAACTATGCTGAGGTCCAGGCAAAGCTTCCACTGTCCCGCTGCTGCCAAGGGAAGACTAAAAATTTGGGTTATTGGGGAAGTGTAACCACTTGCCACATTCATTTTAACTCAAGTACTGGGAGATTGATGGATGTGGAGGTGCCAAATATCTGTGTGATGAGAGGACTTTGAAGCATCTTCAGGATAGACATTAGGATCCTTTCCATCTCTAAACAGCCCAGGGGACATGATCTCACTATAAGGACTGAGCAGTCACTATAAGGACTGAGCAATCACTGAGCAGAAAGAGAGAAGATGCTTATATTTGTCTGCCAAAGAAAAGAAATACAAGTGTTATGCCAAAATCACCTGTTTGTGTAACAGTGGTTGAGGCTAATGCTATATGGAGAAGCCAGGTAGAATTATTCCCAATTATTCCCATGTTTCCCAAATATTAGGAGAAGAGTTGCCCCACTTTTGTTTTATTTGTGCATTAAATGTTTATTCTACCAGGGAGCTCTCTATTTGTATTCATTGAAAGTCACCTGGGAATAGTTTATAAGTATTTTCCAGGGTTTCACAAATAAAACCTCGAAGACAAATTCTCTGCTATTCTTTCTGAAAAGCCCGTAAAGATAGGACTATAAAATGCAGTTTGTGGGAGACCTTGGCTGGTGTGCAATGAGCAAAGCTGGAAGCATGCATGGAGAGCCCCAGTGCTTCCTCGGAGAGCTGGATCCTGACCCTGCCTCTGCCATAGACATGACACATGAATGTCTTTCAGTCGAGCATTTCCCTGCTCGCATGCTCCTTATTTTCTGGACAGCTGAACTGTGACTCTGAGCCTGCATGCTAAGAAATAAAACTTTGCTAAGTGGGAGATAGGTTTTTTTGGACTGTGCATGTAAAGTGCTATTTAATACCAACTATTCAAAGATCTGACTCTGGGTCTCCCAACATGAGGACTTGGAATTTACCAACATCTCTCATTATCTTATCTTCCTGCTTCTCTTCCCACCTATGAAATGAGAAAATGTTCCCTTGACAGAAGGTCTTTCTGTGAAGAAATCAATGTAATAATGATGGGTCCATACAAACATTTTGTGGACAGAGCAGGACTTAAATACTGAAGGAAGTGTCAAGGGGTGAACTCTGAACAACAAGAAGAGAACAATGCATTATCTTGCTGTTTACATGCTGAGTGCCATCAGGGTGAATGAGGCGAGTGTCCTTAGACCAAAAAAAGACATAAAATTATGTGATTAAATTTTTGGCAAGACATAGATAAACAGAAGGGGTAAAATGAAGCCTGCACAAGACTGCCTTTGCTGTGTTATTTGCCACAAATTCCCCAGGACATTGGTGCATGTTCACCAGCTGTTCTGCCTCAGGGCAGCAAGAGGCGCTTGAGGAAATTAAGTGTATCCTGAAAATTAGTTTCTGGGTTTATTTACCTTGTATTGACTTCATCTGTGTTCTTATGGCTACAGACATATTGGCATGTGACTGTACAGGCATCTTTGGTTTCACTGTATATTTCTTTACCTTGGTGACTTTTTCCTTTTCCCATCCACTGTGATGGTACAAGTCTAAACCCTACTGAATTATTGTTTTCTTTGTATTTTACAGCAAGATTCTTGATTCTCCAAATAAGGAAATGAAAAGGGAAAGGAGCTCATGGTTTCCATCTGTTATAAAACTTCTCACTAAAATTGCTGCCCTATAAAACTGTGCTGTGCTACAGTCTGCTCTGAAACATTGCTTAAGAGAGAAAGAGGAGGAACTGGGCTGCTTTTGCAGAGTGTCTTTAAAGAAAAGCAAAAAAACCTCACAAAAACACAGATATTATTGCAGTCAGATGTAAAGATTTGACCCTGATTAAGGTTGAGGTGGAAGAGTGCACCTATGCCCCAGCCCTTACAGACTGCTGTCATTTTGAAATTGTTGCTCAGCAATACACACTAACATAGTTTGACTACTTTAGAAATTACAAGTTTACTTTCTATTTTTAATGCTTTTTTTAAGGTTACCAGAATAGCATCGTGAATACTAATAAAAAAAAAAAGAAATGGAACATTTTAAGAATTTATTTCATTTTGTTCTAGGAAAGAAACAACCTGACTTTAAGTCATCATTCTCCAAGGGCAAGTATGGGGCTGAGAACTGGAGTCATCCCTTGACATCACCAGCAAATTGGAATGTGTCACTACCATTGCCCGACGCCCACACTGGAATCCCAGGTGCCACGGTGGAATTAATATCTTTTCAAAAAGTTGCTGGAAAAAGTTACCAGAAAAGAGTCTCCTCACAGGGTGTCCACTTCACTAGCAACCAGAGAACTTTGATTGCTACCAGAACAATTCAAGGACAGATTGGGCTGTCTAGGCAACTCACACTTAAAACGATCTTTCCTAACATAAATCTAATGATAATCCAGAAGAAAAATAGCAAGCAAGACAGCTAAGAAAATACAAGACCTAAGTCCTTTTCCATCTTTCTGTCTCTTGCCTGTGGTGACAAAGTATGTTGTTTGATGCATCCATTGCTCCTTCTAAGTACAGATCCAGATGACTTTGATGATCTAAATGAGTATTCATCAAACCTTTTGCAAGCCTGACACCCTTTCCACTGCAGCTGTCTTCTTAAGATAACCCTGCTACACCCTTTACACTTTTAGTTGCTGTCAGCAGCTCGGTTATCCAAAGTGGGATAGGAGAGACAGTTGCAGAGGTGCACACTTGTTCCCTGCTCTGGAGCAATACAGCTGCTACTTGCAATCACTCAGCATAGTTAGGTTTCTTTGGTTTTCTTCTCAAGGTTTTAATGACATAAAGAAAAATGATACTTTATGTCATTAAAGTATGCATACATTTTAATGCATACATTTTAATGACATCTCAGAAGTTTTTTTAAAGATTTTTCTAATCTTCCATTATTCCCTTTGAACTTTTTTTGTGGAGGCCTTCAGGATCGCAAACCAGTGCTTCACTTTGCACTGTGCAATGCTTGGTGAGCTCCAGACTCAGATATTTGTTTCCATCCTTCCTGAAACCTGCTCATGTGCCCTTTCTGCAGTCTCTGGCATAGCAAAGCATGGTACATCCCTCTCTTACAGCCAAGGTACAAAGACAGATTTAGCAAACCAGAGAGGTTGTGGAGTGTCCTTCTCTGGAGACATTCAAGACCCACCTGGACGCCTTCCTGTGTGATGTCATCTAAGTGTTCCTAATCTGGCAGGGGGATTGGACTAGATGATTTTTTGAGGTCCCTTCCAATCCCTAGCATTCTCTGATCCTGTGAAAATAAGAGAATTCATTCAAAGTTTAATTTTTAAAAAACTATTCTATCTGCTCCAAAAGATGTCTGTAGGAATCTTTCCAAGAAAAGATTATAATCGTTTGCCTCAGGCCACACATAGCGTACATGAGCCAGACCTCTAGTTTGTTTTCAGTTATTTCATTTCGAAAAGTTTCTCTCCATCAGTATTGACAGAGGTGTTCATCCTTCTCAGATCATCTGAAACCAATTCAGAAGATATTTTGTTGTTTAAGAATCATTACTTTAAATTTCGTCTCACTTAAAACACATATTTACTCGCCGGTGGATCAAACATAAGTATAATGGAGCTTGAAAGAGAAGAGCAGCATGAAGCCCACAGTAAAACCACACCAATTTTATGGAATCATCTTTTTTTTTGTTCAAAGAGATGGTTTAGTGTTCAAATAAAGGCATCTTTATTATTTTTTTCTTTTAAAAGCTGCTTCTTACTGAAATGCAAGAAATCCTTCTTTTCAGGAAGGTCACTACTGCAGATCACTAAGCAGTGCTGTGTTAAGGCAAAGCACTTGCCTTTCACAAGGAAACCTGGAGGCAGGTGTCAGACAGTCTGTCAGAGTTTGAAGCACTGTCTAGGGCAATCACCCTTCTCTTCCTTCCCCCCCTTCAGTCAGGGCATTCATGCTGAAAGTTGACTGATCCCTTGGAGATATGTTCCAAGTGCCTAGAGCTCCAGGTCCTTTCCCTTAGCCTGGCTTAATTAGTCTCATCCATTTCCCTCCACTTCTCCATTTGCACAGAAGTGCACCAGCAAGCCCTATGCCTAACAAGATTTTCTACTATGAGCTGATTTGAGGTTAATTTCCTTCATCCTGTGCCTTGTAGCCATGTGAGTTGAACAGAAGTATTGCTAGGACCCGTGCACAGGATCATAGATGATGCAGGCTGGAAGGGATTTCAGGAGGTCTTTAGTCCAACCTCCTTCTCAAAGCATGGTCAACATCAATTTCATATTAGACACGGTTTAGGTTATTCTCAATCTTTTCCTTCACTGATTATTCTTCAAAAAGAATTATTTGTTACTCTTGAGACTGGTCATCTCCTCTGCACAAGTGTGAACCAGCATACAGGACAGCAACAGTTGCCATTCAACAGGTATTTCCATTGCATAGGACAGGAGTCCTGTTTGTGACCGAATGGAGAGGCTGACTTTTAAAGCCAAATGTTGGCATCAGAGCTGTAAGAAATGTCTCAAGTTGCCATAAAGCACGGAGACAGTTATGGCAATTACTTCCTCTTGAAAATTTTGTGCATCTCTACAACGAAACTCCTTTTTCTCTGAGTTATTAGAGAAAAAATGCTGCAGGTTGTGTCATTTGTTTTACTCCCACACAGAGTGTTCAGAGGTGGATGGTAAATGGAGAGACAGCTGTGACTTACCAGGTACAGGTATAAATGGCAACCATTTGGAGGACAGGTAGCTGATTTGATTCTGGATCCTGAACACTTTACAAATCCTACATCTAAAGTGAAGCATTCTTGCACATCTGGTGAGAAGAAGCAGCTTTGATTATCTATAGTCATGAACAGTACCCAGTAAAAAAGCAGTGTTAATGTATTTTGTAGTTTCTAGCAGGCAATCTATTTCTTATCATAACTCTAAGACATCTCTGAAATGAGGTCATCTTCGAGTATATGATCTTGTCAATTCTGCAAATAACTGACAAAATCCTATGCACACTTCTGCTGTATCTCTTTCAGCAGGGAGCATTCCTGGTTTGATTAACCTAAGAGGTAAGCCCTGTTACCTCTGGGAATATTGTGCTATTCTTTATTTAGGGATTTTCATTATAGATAGTAGAAAATTAAAAAAAAAGACATTCTAAGCAAAAAAGAAGAATTATCTTTCTTCCTCTTCACTGTAACTTTTTCAGAAAGCACAATTACACCCCTAACTACATAATTCCTTGCATTGGATCATTGACAAGAGAGATGTTCCCAAAGGATGTTGCTTTTAGAACACAAAAGAATGCAAAAGACTCCATGTTAGGCAGTTCCACACTTTTTTGATTTATCAGCTTTGAAAAAGAAAACCTCCCAACACTCAATTCATCCTTTTCTCACCACATCTGACCAGGTTCAATGATTAAAGTGAAGATGCTTTATCTTTTCTGATTCAGAACCATCTCCATTTCAAGTGCTCATGTGCCCCTTCTCATGGTATCTTGTTGGGTTTTCACTGACATTGATAAGTGAAATTATAGCAAGTTATACTAGAGGACAAATACAGAGCTTTTGTGAGTAGGTGGGTAAGTCCTCTCTGAAGCTGATGGCAGCTGTTGGCTCTGAATATCAACACCCTTTGAGTTCACCCTGATGTGCAGAACAGCTCTTCTGGGTTTGCATTTAACTGATGTCCTGTAATGCTGGCCAGGTCCTTTCTGCTTCTGGAAAGATGACATGTCATAAACCAGCACTCTGGCAGCAAAGCCCTAGTAGTCTTATGGCACTTTCTGAAATGCTAGAAATGGCAATCAAGGTGTTTTGGGCAAAGCCTCATAGGTATCAGTTCCCAGTGTGATCTCAGGTAGGTGAAATATCTCTTGTAACTCTAGTGAAGTATTGCATCTGCATGCTTGTATGCTAATGAGACATTATAGAAAGCAACTTTTCAGGATGTACACATAAATACTAATTAATCTTTTTTCACATCTATGGTTCACAGCTGTTTTTATGCTAGTACATAGCCATGATTTCCTTCCCAGCCATTTGTCACAGGCACCTCACAGCAGCTCAACTACCTCGTTCTGCCACCTTTGACCATTTGAGAACTCTCCTCATTTTCCACTTGTCTCACAACCATCTCACCCCTTCCCACAAAGGCCCCTCACCCATTTTCCCTGAGGAACTCCGCAGGTCCTTTTACTGGTTCCTAACCTTTTCTGCTTTGGAATATCTCCAGTGCCTCTGCCAGCCTGTGCATCCTTTCTGGCTTACTGCCTGAAGGATAGGTCACAAGCTGTCTTCTCTCAGGTGCCCCTAAGGAAGTGCCCATGCTCCTCTCGGCGCCTCTCCAGCAATATCTAAACCTTCTCTGAGAAACCTCCAGCCTCTCTCTGCCTAGTCAGAGCTGAACAATGTGTCCTTCATGTGCATTACTCTCCCTTGTTCTCCATCATTTCAGTGAAGAGATGTGCAGTGCTACTGAGGACACATTGGATTATTCTTCATTACTGATGCTTTGTGGTATGGAGTTGAGAGAATAAGGGCAAAGAATAGTGGAAGGGTCTTATTGTCAGACCAGTTAGTCCTGGAGTCAGAGACATGAGAGCAGTGCTGAGGGGGTGAGGATGATTTCTTGCTTATCAATCTGGGAAGCCAGAAGCCCAGAGAAAGTGTAGAGAGTCAAAAGTGAGAAGGAGTAGGGACAGTCCTGGTTAACTTGCTATCTGGGGGCAGACTGGGCTTCTGTCCCCTACCCCAATGGAGCCTGACATAATTAACAATAGAGGTGTGACCTTGTACCATTATATGCATAAAACACATATGTATTGTCTTTATACAATAAATTAATGAGAGAAAAGGTGTCACTTGCTTTTCTGTTTGCACAATAGCGTTTGGTTAACACTATTGAGAACAAGCAGTTTAATATAGATATTAAATTCTTCAGGAGGAAACTTCTGCACAAATTCACAATATTGCAATAGCTGGAGAAAGAGATGGAGTATGTCAGAGCTTATCTGCATTGCTAATAAGTGATCTTCTTTGTTAGCTAGTTTAATAAGATGGACAAACAACAAGATTTTGTGCAAATTCCCTACTGATAAATGCATGGGAAAAATGTCAGTGGTTGATGTGTTGTGGCAAAATATATTCATCTTCTTCAGAAACCTTGAGCTGCCAGTCTTTTTCATGCACAGCTTGCAAGAACAGATTTGATTAAGTGATCTAAAAGGCTCAGGCCACTTTATTAGTTTCTTTTTCATGAACTTTGCTGAAGTTTCCCTGCTCAGGAATAAACACAAATAATCAAGCTGCCTTTTGAAAGGCATGAATGGCTAGGGCCGAACGAGTGATGTCAGACTAGAAGAAGAAAAGCCAAGTATGAAAAGATACAATTTATCACACACATTGTAACCAGCCTCCTTGGATAGGCCCTTTTCAGCTTCTTTGTGAAGAGCTTTATTCCAACCAGTGACCGTCATTTTTCTACATTTAGGTTCTTTTTTTTTTCCCCTGCTCTCTTTTTCGCCTGTGAGAACAGAACACCCAGAAATCACATTTATTTTCTATTTAAAGTTTTCGCATGTTCCTGCCAGTGGGAAACTATTAAAAGTGAACTGAAGACTTCTGTAAAAGTTCAGGTTCATGATTTCATCACTTACCTCACGTGCATGTCCCTGTAGGATTCCTGGCTCCATTACACAGGGTGCTATGTAAAACTGAGGAAGAGAAAGTAGTCTTCCTAGTCTATAAAATAAAAACTATGAGCAGCTTGTGAAGCAGTCTAGATTTTGGGTACCTTGTGCACACATTGACTTTGTTGTAGTTACATCCCTCTAAACAGACACCTTTCTCTCCCCTCCCCACAGGTAACTTGTGGATATTTCAGTTTCTCAAGGTGGATAGAGCAGCAGAGACAGGAACAGCCTTTTCAGGCAGGTCAGTTGTGCAGAGGCACTCTGCTCTCTGTGTGCCAAACAGAGATTGTACTAATACCCTTCCAAAGGGATGGGGAAAGCCTTAAAGGACAAGCAATATTTTAATTATTTAATTATTATTATTTATCAATTAATTATTTTAATTTGAGGATCTCCAGAGGGACATCACCTGATGCTGGTGCTGAGTAAGATGGACATGCACAGGCAGACTCCTCTTTCTCTGAGGACCTTTAAGGACACCTGTCTCGTTCTCTGTGCTCTAGATAGGGAGCTCTGGTACTTATTTTAAGGGGCTAATTCAAGCACCTACAATCTAAATGTGAACTGGATCCCTCCATTACTTTTATATTTATAGTGAAGGGCAGTAGGAACAAACCAGCTGAGTCATATCTTGGCAATTTGAACTCTGTTTCTACCTGGCAGGATATCTCGTTGCTATTTTGAAGCAGGTCAGATCCTCCTGGAAGCATTTATATGGCACCAATCATTATGCAATTCAGCAAGCAAAGGCTCAAAGAAAGCACTGTGGTATTTAAAATACTGTGGGAGATTTTGTCTCATGTCAAATATAAAATATACAGCTATTTAAACAAGTTGATAGTTTCTCAGTCTAATATGTGTCTAATTTTTGTAAACCATGTATTATAAGAGTCTGTGCTTTGATTTAATTTCTGTGCCTCACTAAGGATTTCAGATAGTCCTAATAAGAACTGTTTGTTATTCTTTGAAATATGTAAGAAAACATTCATCTCTTGCTGAGGAATTAGGAAAGAAAATAAACCATTTTGTTGTTTTCCTAGTTTGAATAGATATTTAATTAAAGTGACATGCCTTGGGCAAAACCTAATTAATACATCATCTCTCTATAACTAAAATTAATGGAAGACTTATGATTGCTGAGCTGCAGAAAGAACTAAAAATTTATTTTCTGTTCTCTTACTCATTTTTTCAGCTGACCATCCATCATTATTTTCTCATTGGAAGAGGGAACCTTTTTTTCTGATAATTCAATTTTAATATGTACTGATGGGTAATTCCCTGGTAGCTCTGTTGCTCTGCCAACTTTTCCATTTTTATCTTTTCCATTATGACTTGTAGCCTGAGCAAATGCTATGGTAAGGCTTTGCGGTGGAGGTAAAGTGGAGTAAAGGCCCAGTTTAGCCAATGCTTCCTCACACAAATAGTTTTCCTTGTGGAAGGCTCACCCGTGGGTGTGTTCACCAATGTGTGGGACATGCTGCCTCCTGCCCTCTTCTGAGGTGGGATACATTTGATTTCTGCTGGTGTGATTCCTTGGGTTAGGGAGTTTCCTCAGGAGTACAGGGCATAAAGCTGCTGGGAACTACAGGATCTCTCGGTGAGCTCATGGACATCTTCAGAAGAGGTGTTATGACCTCAGCCTGGGATGTGCTTGTAACAAGATGAGAGGGCAGGGAGAGCAGTGTATGTTTTTCTGGTGAACACAGTAGCTATCTCATGGTGAGGCAAGTGAATGTGGACATCTTTACGCCCCTGATCTCAAGCCCTTTTCTCTTCCCTCTGTGGCACTGGAACCAGTAGCGTTGGGTTAGTCCTTAAGATGACAGAAGATATCACAGTGTCACTACTTGGTGTGAAGTAATGCAGTAACTATTAACACTTACAGCAATACAGGACATGGTTATGTGGATCAACCCTTTTTCCCATAGGATAAGCCTAGTCTAGACTTTCCCTTCCTTGCATGCTTTCTTGAATGCAACAGTTTTGAGAACTTCACCACCAACATGCCTTTATCTTCTTAATCTTCCTATTCCTTCTAACTCCTGTCCATTGTTAGCACTGATATGACCAGTCTTTCAATCATTCTTCTCTTGTTTCTGTCCAAAGTGTGCTCATCTGTTTACAACTGTGAGAGCATTTTCTTGTCTCAGCTCCTTTGGTGTGATCTACTGCTGTCAGGATGCAAGTGTGTATCAAAACCCATTTGTTTATTGAACTGACATGCTTTTTTCCAAAGCACTGCTGCTCTGTCCCTCAGATGCTTTGTTTCACCTTCTACTCCTTGAAGTGGTCTGTAAACTCTTCAGGCTGATGATCTTTTCCATCTGGTTTAACTTTTACAGGCTGTAGAGAAACAGGAGCTGATGGTATTGACACAAGTCCAAGACCTGCCAGGATAAGACTGTCCCCACAAAGTGTCCAGATGTTGATGATGGATAGTTGAACTAGATTCATTTTGTGATGGTGTTCTGCAGGGATCCTACATAATTACATATCTATAATGCCATGGCAGGAAGTCTTTGTGTGCCATGGACGGGGTAGGAATATGAGAAAAGCAGAACACTAATGAAGGAAAAATGTTGAAGCTGACTTGTCTTGCAGGATGAAAAGGTCGTGCTTGAGGGTGAATACTAGTGGGTGGAGAGGGCACCAGCCTCTGCTGCTGTGCTTGAGGAGAGCTGCTGGTTCCAATGAGGTGGCAGGAATGTGGGTGAAAGTCCTAAGAGGTTTGTCCCCAACCTCAGACTTCATGGGATGACAGGAAAAGCTGAATTTCTCTGAAATTCTTCTGATGATCCTCATGTAGGTTCCTTTTCCTTTGGTGTATTAAAAAAACCCCATATATGTGTGGAGATCAGTTCTGGTACTTACGGGCATCAGGGCAATGGCTGTGGAGAAATTTTCCTCACTTCTCAGCTTCACATTCTGCACCTCTACCTGTAACTCAGGTTCCTTCTCCACATTCGTGCTTTATGAAAGGGGCATGCTTATTCTGTAGTTCACATGTACAGAAATTGCTCTAAAGGGCCTTGTGCACTATGAAGAGGGGTGTTCAGGTTGAGAACCTTGGCTTTCACAGCAAAAAAAAGGAGAAGGGGAGGAGAGAAGCAAGTCTGAGAACATAGGAAATGAGAGAGGTGTCTGGTGTCAGAAATTAATGAGTGTCAGAAAGGAAGGGAGGGAAAAAGGAGGAGAGAAAGAATGGAGAAGGACTTGGAATCAAAAAACAAAATCAGAAAGAGGAAGTAGGGGTGTAAGAAATATTAAACATAAATATGCTGAAGGCTACTGTAGCTTTTCTTATTATCACATTTCTATTTCATGCTGACAACAATATTTTGTAGTGAATTTGTTGGATCATTTCCAGACAAAAACTCCTAATCTCTCAGCAGAGTTTTTATGAAAGCTTGTGCTATTTCTGCCCCTCTAGAGACTGCAATATGCTCCAGTGAAGATCTGGATTGTCCTTTAAAGAACCCCATGCCTTTCCATTAGCCTCTTAATTAAGGTGACTTAAACTATCTGGGATGATTTTGCACCTTAGTGATGTTTTTCATTAAAGAAGGAAATTAAGGCTGATGCTGGTAAATCCCCTGTTTTAGGATTTAGGCTGTTCTGTAACTGGAATGAAGCATCACTGATGGGTTGCTCTACAAGCATCAGACTGGATATTTCAGGCAGTTTTAATTACTGGTTGCTGTAAACTATCATTACATTCTCCTCCTGGAAGTGGTGTAATTTATAGTTAAATTTAGCTTTGCTGCCCCATAGGGCAATTGGATTACCTTGTGCAATGTGGAAAGTTTAATATTAGTTTCACATTTTCTTCCTGGCTCCCACAGCAGTCAAAGCAGGGCACTCTTGAGCTCTGGTTTCTGTGGCATGCTAGCTTTTTTGGGGTAAAATTTTATATATGTGTAACATTTCTTGGTTCCTGGATCCCAGAATAGGTGTGAAACATTCAGCATATGGAAAAGCAGAATTATTAGCACAGCAAAAGTGAGAAAAAGGTTTGTTACTCTTTGAAGCTTGCAGGATTAGGCAATGGGTGAAGTGAATACTGATCAACTCCAGGGTGGGTTTCTGCAATTCAGAAGGCTATAGACATATGGATGGGGTTGTGGGCATAGCAGTTTGTCCTGGTTTTCAGCTAGGACAGAGCTAGTTTTCTTAGTAGCTAGAATAGTGTTGTGGTTTTGTTTCAGTATGGGATTTGTCATGAGAAGAATGCTGATAACATACTAATGTTTTCAGTTGTCGCTGGAAGCTGAAGGACTTTGTGCTTTGTTAATCTGCAGGTGCAACGTCTAGGGGGAGGAAGGAATATTAAAATTTGTAACCCAAATTGGCATTTGGATATGCCAATGGGATACTCCGTATCACATAGTGTCATGTTCAGTATATTAATGAGGGTCTCTCGGGCTCTCTCTTTTCTGGGACTGTGGTTTCAGTTTCAGGATTGTCATTCCTCCTGGGATTGTTATCCGGGAATGGGTCAGGCTTTGTCAGCAGGTGGTGAGCAATTGCACTGTGCACCAGTCATTTGTATACTTTATTATTACTATTATTACCTTTAATTTATTATTTCTATTACCATTATTATTGTCATTATTAAGTTTTATTTTATTTAGAATATTAAATTGTTCTTATCTCAACCTTTGAGTCTTATCTCAACCTTACCCTTACCCCTCCGGTTCTCTCCCCTATTCCCTGTTGGGGGGAGAGTGAGCAAGTGGCTGTGAAACCACCACACTTTGTCTTTGCTGCCTCTCTCATCCTCTTCCAGGATCACAGATGTGCTATCTCAACCCACCACAGAGTGGCATGAGATACTTCACACCCATGGTACGTAATACATAGATTTAGCTTCAGAAAGTGCTAATTAAGAGCCTAACTATTTCTTCCTACAGATATGACCAGGCAGCAAACTAGAAATGGTCTGAGAAAAGCAGGGAGATGGAGACAAGCTGGTGAGTGCAGCGTGAGAAATGTGAGTGGGAACATGTGGAGAACCAGAGCAGAGAGGGGAGGAAAATGGTGTCTTCAGCATCCCAGGGAGGAGGGATTTCCCTGGCCCTGCAAGCTGCATGGGGACAGGGAGGTTGGGATCCCACGGACAGAGATGTACTGCTTTGCACAGCACCACTGACGTCCTTATGGGTATGACTTTGTGGATCTGCCTTCAACACCCCCATGACACAGTCCCTGGGTTTATTTAGCAGCCTTTGGCATGAGCAGTAGGTTAGGACACTGGGAAAGACTTTTTTTCCAAAGTTAATATTTGAGTTTCATTTATCAATATTCATAACACTGTATTTCCATTACAGCATCAAACTTTGCCTCTCCTTGACCCAGCACACAGCATGAACAGGTTTTTCAGTTTGCAGCAGCGTGAGCTGTGTTCCTCAGTATACAGCTAGCAATATATAGCATGTCAGGAAGAGGGAAACACGGCTAATTTAAAAACAAGATGCTGCCATTCATGGCAGATGCTGGCCAGGATGCTGTGTTATGCATTGCAGCACATACCATTGCTGGAACAGCACTGCTTTTACATGTATATGTAATATTGAAATTGGAGGCACAGCTTGCACATGGCCCGATAGTCCCTTACTGACCAGTGCACCCGAGTCAAGAGGCACAATTTAACGTCATCAGAGCCCTTTACACTGTGTTCTCTCCAGTCTGCTGGGTATAGGGCATTAGGTGCTCTTCAACATTGCTGCTACAAATACACTTTTATGTTGTCATGTGTGGTCATGACCATGGCTATGGTCAGACTAAGGTGCCATGATTTCTTCAGGTTGTGAAGTTTTCTGATATGCAGGAAGGAGCTAATGACAAGTAAAAGCAAGAGTTAGCTCATCCAGCTTTACCTGAGAGTCAGGCATTTTCATTATACTGGTTCTCTCAGCTTCCTGTGTAATCCATGGCAGAGATAAGCAGTTCCAGAGAGAAGCCATCCCACCTGCCTTGGGATATGAGATGAGGAATTGCTGTCTACATAAATGTAGATGATTGATGCAGACTGAACGCTTACTTTCCAGGTGGATAAAGATATGGGGAAATTATCTCCCCTGACTACTTTTTTGTTTGCAGACTGTCCATAGCAGGACTGACCTTTATAAACGCCTTGTTCAGTGTTCAATTTTTTTTTTTCCAGTTTCCCTGAAAAGGTTCCAAACTGTAACTGTTATCAGAGTTTGCTTCTTTGGAGGACTCCTTTGAGGCTTTTTACTTATACCATGTTTTGGCTTGCTGCATCTGTTAATACATGAACAAATTGAGCATATGTAATAAGCATTGTTTCAGATATATCAAATGAAATGAACCATATTTAGTGACTGGGCAAGTTTGTGCCAGTCGCCATGTGACTTTCTTATCCAAATATGACTTTCTTTCTGTAACTCTCTGCACAGCTGCATGACCTAGGAGTGTCCTATATGTGAGAGCATCCTTCAGGGCAAGGAGGTCTGGGTGTGAGGGCTGTTAATACTGGGCACTGCAGCTAGGAGAATGAACACTGCTGTGGTGATGTGCTCTGTCTCCACAGGATTCAGTTGTCATGGTGTCTGGGATGGCACTTCCTTGGCAGAAAGGAGGAAACTGGAGCCACTGGCACCGCTTCCCCTTTGAATCCTGCTGGCTGCAGTCAGTGTGGTGGAATCCTTTCCAGTGTCTTAGTCATTCAAGATGCTGCTTGATCCCAAGGGGCTGGGGCATGTGATCTCTTGGAGTCAAATGAATAAGCATGAATTCCCCAGTGAAATTAAACAAATAAAGGTGATCTTTGCTGAGTTTTGGTGATCTTGTTTCCCCACTTCCTAGCCTTGTCGGTGCTGCAGAGACAGCCATGGTGTTAGGATTGAATTCTGTGAAACCAGCTGGTGCCCACTCCCAGATCCAGGCACTGAGAATGTATTTCTGCAAGCAATAAAATAATAAAATAAAATAAAATAAAATAAAATAAAATAAAATAAAATAAAATAAAATAAAATAAAATAAAATAAAATAAAATAAAATAAAATTCTAGAAGGGCTTTCTGTGGGGCTTTGGCACTCAAAGCACATATCCTTACTCAGGACTTCCAACCAGGAAAGAACTTCTCAGTATTTCATGGCAATTGCAGAGAAAAGGACTCCTTTTTGTCTAGCTTCTCTATATTGTAGGAAACAAGCCATTTGGCTTTATGTTTTCTATCAGAGGGATTTCACTTTATTCCTAATATTGAGTCAATAACAAATCTTTGTATTTCATTATCATGATCACAGCATAGAAAGAATGCAATGTACAGCAAGCTTCAGCCATACAGGCTTTGTGCTTTACATGGCTGAAGGACCCAGCAGTTGAGGAATCCATCAGTCATGCACAAGGTGAAGTCATCTGACAGACTTCATCAGGAAAGAACCTTTTCCATCCCCATTTGCTCAGTGTTTGCAGGATTTTTTTGATCATCAAGCTGTGCTGTTCAATACGAACAGCAGAGGGATGGCTACACATCTGCACAAAAATGAAGCTTTCAAGATCTTTTTGGCATATGAATCATCCAGGGCCTTTTCTGTTCAGATTGTCACTAGTCACAGTTTAACAGGTGTACCTCAGGCTGTGCTGTGAAAAGAAACGGACACCAATGCCTCCTTATGCTTATAGATGTGCAAAGATGTCCCCTTCTTCCCCCTCCCTGACTTCCAGCTTCTGGAAAATCAGTGATATGAAAGGACAAAAGACCACTTATGAAGGCATAAGACAAACACAACTGAAGGCACTTCAAGCAGTTTTTAAGGCATTTGATTTATATTCCACCCCCGCACATTAATAACAAGTGCTGGAGCATTGGCTCAGCCAGTTCTCTGATGGGAAAGGAAATGTCTGGCACCAATGCCCTGAAACACTAGGAAAAAATCTAACTATTTGAAAAAGACAGTGCCAGAGGCAGAGGGCTATCACAGAGGAGACATTCTGTTTATGATGTTATATTATTTCATAGACAACCTAATCTCATTTGTTTATCGCAGTGGTACCACCCATGAGCCAGGCTTCAGCTCTTTCATAACCCTGGGTCTGAGCTACCGTTGGAAATGACTACTGGATGGTAGGTAACTGGGTATTTTGGCAGCATCTTTGCTACCCGTACAGATTAATATTCTGGAGGAACACATTACAGTCTGGAACATCTCCTCTGCAAAGTGATGTTTAGCAGAATTATTATTTTCTGTACCCACACACAGTAACCCTTTCACTCATGTTACCAGAGACACTGTGTTCAAGCCCGAGCCACAACAGAGTGGGCTGTGTTTCCATGGGCTGAAATGTCTAGAAGAGGCTCTTATTCTGCTTTTGTACTGTTGAAAATAAGGAGGAAAGTGATACAAAGCCTTCTTCCTTTCAGACACAGGCTTGGTACTTGCTGCTGCAAAAATACCTGCTCCTAGGTTTGTCCAGGGAAAGCACTGAGTGTTTACACCTCTGGGGTGGTGGTTTCATACATTTCCAGAGACTCTTGCACCCTGGTGAAGTGCAGCTGATGTAACACCTGGCTGGAAGCTGCACACTTGAGCACCTGGCATTTGCTTCTGTTTTCACTTGGACCCAACGCAAGGTCTGATCCCATTTCCCAGCCGGGGAGCTGCGTATGGCTGGAAGCAGCTGCGTGGCTGCACACAGCGGCTGAGGATGGGGTATGTTCCCACCTGCCTCTCCATGCTTGTTTGCAGCCTTATGCTGGTTCTCATTGCTGAGAGTTTACTTTTTTAATGAAAAACACCTTTTGCTGATGACCAATCATTCCTGAAAGTGTGTCTGTATTCCTGCAGAACTCCTGATTAGAGAAATTCTTTCCTGGCTAAGTATAGTGAATGCCAGTAATTTCTTTCAGTTTACTATAGTTCTTAGGATTAAGATTAATAAAAAACTGACTCTCAGCAAAGAAGCTTAAATAAAGGATGGGTACTTCAAGTTCAGCCTGCTCTATTGATTAGATAGCTCCATTTATTTCCCCCTGTTCACTGAAATAGTTTGAGGCTGCTGCACAGCATAGGCAACTAATGGCAGCTGTGCTTGAGATGAAGGGTTTTTGACTCAAATGCCATTGAGAATAAATTTAAAGTGTTGTTATCTAGACATCACAGAAGGGAATAAAATCTAGAGTGTAAGCCCTAAAGTAATACAGACAGATAGCTGCCAGGCATGGAGCAAAGAGGGAGGGCTGGCTCTCTAATAAAGCACGTCTGACTTTTGTTCAGCTTAGCCCCACGCCACTGTAGGCTGGAGTGAGGCAGTTTGAAAGCAGGAGGAAAATGCAGGTGACAGGATTGCTAAAACCACCAGAAGTGAGCAGCAAATACTGATGCCCAAGTGGACAAGGCAGAGCCTCTGACTGGATGAAAGAAATGAGTTCTGTAAAACAATTAGGAGCTCAAAAGGAACAAATGAGGAGGACAGTGGAGAAGATGGCCCAGCAATATACAGTGTTGGAAATAGCACAAAGTTCTGACTTCCCATGAAGTGACACTTCTTTATTGGCACAGAGACTCTTCCTAATTGTTTCTCCTGCTGTATAATTTTCAGCAGTAACTGAAAATGTATTTTCAACACCTTACCCATTTCTATCTCAGGTATTAGGGAGCAGCTGAAGTTGTTCCTCTGTTTCTCTGACCTTTTCTGACTTTCACACTTTTATTTAAAGAGGTTGTCTATTTTCCAAATCTCAGTAGCATCCAATTCAACAGACATCAACTGCACACCATGAAAGATTTATATACACACTCTCTATTATCTCATGTTATCAACTCACAAGTGAAACACTTTAGGTGAAAGCATGCAGATACAAAGCATGACTTTATTCAGAATAACTGTTAAAATGTCCCTTGCTCTATGGTGTAGTTCAAAGCAATTGTTAAAAACTTGGCATCAAAAAGATTTCTTGACATTTCTGTAAAAGACCATTCTGTGGACTGTGGGGTAGGTATAATTTTATTCCAAGTTTACTCACCCAATAAATACTATAAATTCCTGTGTCCTGCCAAGCATTCATCTTTGAGCACTTCATTTCATAAACAAACCTAATCTCATGCCACCTTTTTTGCCATCTTCAAAACTGTTTTTTAGGTGCACTAAGACTGTATAAGGTTATTCCTTCAGGACTTGCAAGGGAAAAGCAGAAAGACCATAACACAGCATATACCATACTGAAACCATGTAGAACAGTCCACAAGATTCCTCAGGGAGGAGCAGAGGAGTGAAGGAAATGTTTTAATACAACTGGATATCCAGTATTTGATGCTTTCACCCAAAGTTTATCATGACTTTTTGGTGTGAACAGCTATATTTGTCTATAAGCATATACATACATGTGTGGGAAAAGTTTTCAGATACAAAAGTTTGGGTATGTTTTCAATTTTCAATTTTTCTCCTACTTCCTTATAGGAAAGTAGAAATTCTATTTCTATCTGCATTTAAAAGTGAGGTTTTAGAAAGCAAAACAGCTTCAACCTCTTAGCACTAGGGAAGTGCAGAGCATGCAGTGCTGCTGGAGATGACACCCAGATGAACAAGGGAAAGGTTTTGGTTACCCTGAAGTCACTAACTACCATCATTCTGTGTGAATCCATGGAACTGCTTTTTCATTGAAAAATAACTGTGAATCTCCTAATCAGAAGAAATTCTGAACTGTCAGGGTTAGGAACTGGTGTGAAGGCTGCATCCCATACAGTGTTCGTTTGATGACACAAATGGTGGTGATTGCCGTCAATCCACTCTCCCCTCTTCCTTGTACCTGCAGCAGGAAGGTGTTTTACTGACTCACTTCCCATCTAATATTTTGACAGAATTGCATGATAAAAAACAAAACAAAACCAAAACTAACAAACAAAAAACCCAGAGAATTGCACTTGAAAATGTTGCTTTTGTAATCCTGGGTGCCTCTGCAAGCATTTATAGTTAAGGGCGTAGCTGAAGGCAGGGAGGGGAAGGGGCTGATGGACTTTCCCTTTTTTCAGTGTCATATCTGGGTTTCCCACACCGCAGCATTTTAAGTGTGAGATTAAAAGAACTCAGGCACATTAGGAAAGAAACAGCATGCACAAAAGACTTTTCAAAAGCTGTCAGTCTGCTATTTTAAGGGTCCACCAAGCTCCTTGGTCACAGAAGTGGGAACGTTCCCAAGCTGAGAAAGGGCTCCATGCAGGAGCCATCAGTGCATGCTCTTGCTAGGACGTGCAGCTCTGCAACCCTCTCTCTGCCTCTCAGCTGCTGCTGCTGCTGCTTTTTCTGGCTGAATGACGGATGATGTCTGAAAGGAGGGGGATGAGCTGTGACACTTTTCTCTCAGTGCTGCCTGCACGCATAACTAAACGCCTCTCTCTTTGCCATATGACGGTTGTGTCAAAGCGTGCTGGGCATCACACTGTCTGAAGATTTAGAGCAGGAATAAAAGTGAAGAGACAGAGAAGATGAAGAAGATGAGGGAACAGTATTAGCTTAACAGGAGAGTCTAGGCCTGGGAATAGAGTGCAAATCACCAGCTGACAGGATGATGCTTTCCACCACAACCCATGTGTCCCAGAAATGAGTTATTAAAAATGACTGAGGCCAGACATGGGGGACACATACCATGTTGTTTTCCATCTCATTAAATACTGCTCATTCATCTGTATTTTATGTTATTGTGAAAAATTTGAGAAGAAAGTGCTTTGCTTCTCCAGAAAGTTTATGTCTGAGCTTGGTCTCTAATTTTTTGTGAAGACAAAGGAGGACAGCAGGAAGGCACCATGGATGAAATGTAACTATGTTATAAAAAAAAGAATTTGAACCAGAGGCTAACTGGATTGGAAAATATTTCATAACAGTCCCATTTAGGACACTGCATGTTATCCCTCTTGAGGCTGGTCTAGCACAAATAGTTGCAAGTTGCTACAATTGTTCAATGTTGTTTTTGTCCCAGCTCTTTGTAGTGAAGACTCGCTTAGAATAAACACCTCTTTTAATCTATTGGATCCACCAAAATGGTGTATTTGAAATAGAGGTGCATTCCTGTCATTGGCTTCAGCTAGACCAGCACTAACCCAAAGCTCTGACATGGCCAGTCCATAAGCAGGACAGAGGTTTGCTTCCCAGCTCTACACAATGTCCCACTGCCCATCCATCCTTATTTTGTTACTGAGCAAGTACTTAACAGAATCACAGAATGGTTGAGATTGGAAGGTATCTCTGAAGGTCATCTAGTCCAACCAGCCTGCTCAAGCACATGAACCAGGATTTTGTCCAGACAGTTTTTTAATATCTCCAGGGAGGGAGATGCCACAACCTCTCTGGGCAGCCTGTTCCAGTGCTCAGTCACCCCCACAGTAAAGAAGTTCTTCCTTATGTCCAGGTGGAACTTCCTATGCTGCAGTTTATCCCTGTTGCCTCTCGTCCTATTGTTGGGTGCCAATGACACCAGAAGACTCTGGTCCCGTCCTCTAGACACTCTCCCTTTAGATATTTATAAACATTAATCAGATCCCCTCTGAGTCGTCTTTTCTTCAGGCTGAACAGGCCCAGCTCCCTCAGCCTTTCCCCATATGAAAGATGCTCCAGTCCTTTAAACATCTTAGTCACCCTTCACTGGACACACTCCAGGAGTTCCATGTCCTTCCTGTCCTGGGGAGCCCAGAACTGGACACAATACTCCAGGTTGGCTTTCAGCAGTGCTATGGAGCTGTTTTCTTGTGTTTCAGAATGTATGCCTGGAATATATGATCAAAACAGAAATTAACGTTGACTTATTATCCTGTTCCAATTTGCTTTCTCTTATGTTGAAACCTCCTAGAAAGCATTTAGGAATGTCCCTTACCTATGGCTTTGAGAAGAAGGAACTGTCTTTATTAGTAAGCACAGAAAGGCCTGAAATATCCCAACACTCTGCCTGTCAGATAAAACTTGGGAAATATGCATAATACACAAGCAGGTTGACATTGTCAAAGCCTGTGTTGAGATAAATGAAGAAAAGCTGGTTTTTGACTGAATTTTACTCCTTTAAGGAGCCAAAATGACATAAAGGAACTTTTTGTACAAGTTATTGGAATGACATCTATGGATTTCCTATGTGTGTGAATGGACAAACTGTGAGCAGAAAACAGCAGACCGAAGAAAGGCAGTGTGTGTGCAGAGAGGTAGGGCGTGAAAATCTTCCCAGGACTGTCCCGATCCAATGTTGGAGAAGGTTTTTTGATAAGATCCCAAAAGTGAGATTAAGACACAAACCAGGTCAAATGCTGTACACCCAGAACACCTTTTATTACAAAGAAAAGAAAAATATAAAAAAATAAAACCAGTAAAAATAATAAAAGAGAGTAGCAATAGGATAGGATGGAATGAAAGATGGAAATTAAGCAAGCAGTTGGGATAGGGCTGAAAGAATAGTCACCACCATGGATCTGTGGCCTCCTGGGGATGGGAAGGGCAAGGAGGTTGCAGTTCCCCAGTGGCACAGTGGTGGGTGGTCATGCACGCGGCTTGCTCCAGTGGTGGTGAGGTGTGGTGTGGTGCCATCGTGCAGTCATTCCCCCAAACTTGCCCTTCTTTAATACCCCTTTGAGGGCCACGGATTCTGTGGCCATGGCAGGTCTTCAGCTCTGTGCCCCCCGGTGACTACACTGTCCATCATATTTGAGAAGTCCTGGCAGTCTGGTGAAGTTTCCATTGACTGGAAAAGGGATAACGTAACTCTCATTTATAAGAAGAGAAACAAGGAAGATCTGGGGAACTACGGGCCGGTCAATCTCACCTCTGTGCCTGGCAAGGTCATGGAGGAGATACTCCTGGAAACTACACTAAGGCACATGGGAAGTGAGAAGGTGATTGGTGACAGCCAGCATAGCTTCACCAAGGGCAAATCATGCCTAACCAATCTAGTGGCCCTCTAAGACAGCATTACAGCATTAGTGGACAAGGGAAGAGCAACTGATGTCATTTACCTGGACTTGTGCAAGGCATTTGACACTGTCCCTCATGTCATCCTTGCCTCTATGTTCGAGAGACCACTTGGTGGATAAGGAATTGGCTGGATAGTCCCACTCAAAGAGTTGTGGTCAACGGCTCGGTGTCCAAGTGGAGAGCAGTGACAAGTGGTGTCCCTCAAGGGTCAGTATTGGGGCCAGTGCTGTTTAACATCTTTGTTAGCAACATGGACAATGGGATTGAGTGCACCCTCAGCAAGTTTGCTGATGACGCCAAACTATGTGGTTTGATCAACGATGCTGGAGAAAAGGGATATCATCCAGAGGGACCTTAACAGGCTTGAGAGGTGGGTCTGTGCAAACCTCATGAAGTTCAACAAGGACAAGTGCAAGGTCCTGCATTTGGGTCAGGGCAATTCCAAGCACAAATACAAGCTGGGTGAAGAATGGGTTGAGAGCAGCCTTGAGGAGAAGGACTTGGGGGTACTGGTGGATGAGGAGCTCAACATGAGCTGGCAACGTGCTCTTGCAGCCCAGAAGGCCAACCCTATCCTGGGCTGCATCAAGAGAAGTGTGGCCAGCAGGTCGACGGAGGTGATTCTCCCCCTGTACTCTGCTCTAGTGAGATCCTGTGCATCCAGTTCTGGGGCTCTCAACTTAAGAGGGACATGGACCTACTGGAGTGAGTCCAGAGGAGGCCACGAGGATGATCCAAGGGCTGGAGCACCTCTCCTATGAGGACAAGCTGAGACAGTTGGGGCTGTTCAGCCCGGAGAAGAGAAGGCTCCAGGGAGATCTTATAGCAGCCTTCCAGTACCTGAAGGGGCTACAAGAAAGCTGGGGAGGGACTTTTTACAAGGGCAGGTAGTGATAGAACAAGGGGAAATGGCTTTAAACTGGAAGATGGTAGGTTTAGATTAGATATTAGGAAGAATTTTTTTTCTGCGAGGGTGGTCAGGCACTGGCACAGGTTGCCCAGAGAAGTTGTGGATGCCCCCTCCCTGGAAGTGTTCAAGGCTGGGTTGGATGAAGCTTTGAGCAACCTGGTTTAGTGGAAGGTGTCCCTGCTGATGGCAGAGGGGGGTTGGAACTAGATGGTCTTTAAGGTCCCTTCCAACCCAAACCATTCTATGGTTCTATGATCCCAGAAGATCTAGAAGATCTCATAGCTGAGAGTAGAGATTGCTGCACAAGCTGCTGTATCTGTTGACCTTGTGTGATGCAAAAAGTATCTGTACTACTACTTTGAAAATAAAATGTTGATACAAGCCAAATGTCCCACAATGTCCCTATAGCACTAATTTTGTGGCAACAGTCAAACTTTTAATCTCATGTAAATAGTACCAGTTTATTAAAGGAGTCTTTGTTTTAAACTCTTGTTGATTTTCAATAGACGTATTTTTTTTTCCTGTATTATTTGATTTTATTACCAACTTTTCCCTCTACTGTTTTGCTCAAGACCAATGCCTGTCTGAAAAGCCTGGACTGTCTGATTTTCTCTTTTAGAATCCCTGACAGAGAACAAAAACATCTATTAACTGTCTCTGCCTTTTCTGCATTATTATTGACAGTGTTATCACTTCATCTGTCAACATCTGTCAACAGTACTTCAGCAGTACTATTGGGGCTTTTATAATTCCAGACATTTCACTCTCCCCTTCCATTGCCAGTATTATGGAGTAGGTCATTTTTATGCCCATAAAGAGGCAAGAGGAATTTCTCAAGATTGTGATTTATAGCATTAATGTTCAAACTTTAAACTTTTCCTGAATACCTCGTGTCTTTATGAAGGGTTTAAACATCTTGACTTTGTACTTGATGAGTGCTTTTTGGACCCACTCTTTCTGCTGTTTGTAACAATTCAGTGTCCATAGGATGACCCCAGCCGGCTTGCCCTCCAGAAGAATCATTCCTGTTTTAATAAAAGTCTCAGATTGGGTGGATGACTGTGTAGCTTGTGCACTGTTACCTGTTCTGACAATCATTGCATTCAGGGCTGCACGTTAATGGCAGAGTTCAAATAGAACTGCAGGATAATTCAGATTGGAAGGCATCTTTGGAGGGATCTAATCTAACCTCCCGCTCAAAGGAGAGATAGCTTCAAAGCTAGACTGGAATCAAAATGCCAGTTACATTAAACACAACACATTGCAGGTCTCAGGCAGCAATGAATGTAATTCTTAGTGGAGGCTGTGTTCATAAATTTTCAAAGGAAAAAAAAGGAGGAGGCACTTTAGAAAATAACAGTTGCATTTGTCTCTTTCTTCATTTGAATTTATCTTCTTAATGCTGAAAAAGCGTGTGGCTTTTCCCTGCTTAGTGATCTGGAGGCAGCCTAGGCTTGAAAAATGAGAAGATCAGGATAAACCAGATGAACAGCCTGAAGCACAGAATAGGTGACTTATTTCTTTGTGGACAGAAAGAAAACAACGGAAAAGGACCTGTAGTGGAGATATTAAAAAACCCATCTCAATGTAATGACATAATTTCAGTCATGTGAGGAGAGCTACCTCCTCCCCTCTCCAAGGACAGGGTTCAGTAGAAGTCTTAAGCAATTTTGCAGAGGGGGAAAGCAAACGCAATAATACAACTGTACCTTTTCTTTATGTGTGGGTAGAATGTGCATGTCTTATAAGGTCCTTGATAGTTTTAATCTATGATAGGCTACTTCTTCAAAGTATGCTTTGAGGGAAGCATCCTCTAAGGAGAAGTGTGATTCACCCAGCACACAGCTAGCAGATAAGATGCTATAATTATTTATAACTTTATAAAGGTGGGATAATTTGACATAGAAAGCAGTCAAGTGTGAATACAAGCTCTGTGGTGTAGCCAGCAGGTCTGACTTTGATAAATTCATTTGTATGTGGAGGAAGCCAGGTTTTTGTTGCTGCAATATAGACCACAACATGGAGAATCATGGGTACGAAGGGCTTTGTCTGAGCTCAGATCACAGTTGATGGGAGAGGAACAACAGTTTTAAATAGTTGTTGGAAAATTGCAGCCTGTAATTCAGGACTGAAAAAATATAACTCAGAAAAAAGAAGCCAAACTCCCAGGCCTTTAGCTTCGAACTCAATGGATTTTTATTTTTATTTTTAATTCTCTGAAGTTTAAACAGATATTTACTCTATTACTTCTTAATGTTCAACAAAATATTAATTATTCTTTTTATAGGGTAACACTTCAAGCTACAATAAAATGCAGTGTCTTTTCATTCCATTGAAACAGATAAATCTCTATTTCTATATATTTATATTTTGTGTCTATACAACTAACTTTTAAAAGTATATCCTCTTTTTAAGAGATATTTTAAAATCAAACTTAGAAAAATATGCAGAAGTATTTTCTATACTTTTAGTGACTGAGGTCTGGTTCTTATATGCACATCCAGCAGCCACTTCCACGTTCCTTGTCCAAGTAAACTAGTTGCCAGCCTTTGGAGGTCAGTTTGTGCTTCACAATTCCTCAGTTCACTGCCAGAGCCCAGATAATCTGTCACTATGAGGGCAGCCGTGCAAAATATGGCTGCGGCAAGACTTGAGGTGTTGGTTAAACTTCAGGTATGTCCCTGAGCAGTATTGAATTCAGCTCCTGGTTAGGTGCATGGCTGAATTCAAACTTCAGCATATGCTGAAGTTTTTTCCTGAATGGAAGTCTCCAGCAGCCTCAATGGGTTATTTCAAAACAATGTGAAGTTAACAGAGATCCTTCTAGGCCCATTAATCTGTACACTTATTTTTGGAAAGGTGTGTGTATGCCTAGCAAGCCTTTGTCACTATATATACATCATCATAGGTTACCTTCCCAAAATGGAGTTTGGAAATGCCCAGGTCTCTTGATGGGAGCACACCTGAATCTCATAACTCCAGCTGTGACTGATTTGTCAGGGTAGATTGAAATACCAGCTCTTTCTGGCCATTTTAAATTTACCTAATTATTTCCTAGTAGGAAAAGGATTATTTTTTATTGCAACAATTAAAAAAGTTAAATTGTACAGTACTAAATACTATGAGTTTATTACACCTTCTAAAGAAGAAATATAGTACTTTTACATGCTTCAGAAATACGATTAAAGGAGAAAATTTTCTCTTCTCTTGTTCCTCTAGATTTTAATTACCACTAAAACCTCCAACACAACAAGGCACAGAGCGATAATGGATGTTAAAGGAAGAAACAAACTGTTGGAGCAGCGTGTGAGTTGTAAGTGCACTTGCCTTTCACTTTGCTGACAGGCACTGGAGCTAAATTTTAGCAAGAGTCTGGTCATTTTCTGAACAATTTGTAGCAATTCCCAGCTGCCGCTCCACTTTGGGTAACGGAGCAGCTTTACATACAGTTGTCAGGGTGATTTGTTTTAATGTTTTATTGGAATTACTATCTTTCACTTCACTGAAGAGAACGGTATAATTACACACTTTATAACTAGCTGTGTAGCAAATGAAAATTACAGTAAACACTTGAATATTTTAAGTGATGTTATCAAGGTTTAGGCTAATTCCAGGTCTGTTCCCTACACTTAGTACCTAGGAGATGTGGTAACTTTAATCAAGGCAAACAAGAAAGCTGACAAGGGTGCTGATTGCTATTTTTGATGCACCCTTTGGTAGTGATTTCAGATAGAGAATTTCCAGGTGAAAACTTTTCCAAAGTAGGTCACTTCTCCAGCTATAGCTTCACCAGTAACATTCACTGAACTACTATATATTAAGCACCAGTCAACATTAATATGATATATCCTGACTCCAGTTTAGCTCTCAGGATCTGTTCAGCTTGCTGAAGACTACTTCCTAGCCCACTTTATTTCCTATGAATTTTAAAACAACACTAAAGTAAAAAGTTTATCTTTCATATGTTTTATACTTGTGAACATTGTTCATGCTCTGTAGTGGGTCTCTGTGTTGCAAATAATAATTAGATCCTATTGTGTACCTAAAAGATGTCAACTGCATTTGAAATTTGCACACCTCAAGGGTTTTTTACATTTCTTTGTCTTAAGTGTCTAATTACTTTAATGAGGGAAATGTTTGCGGGGTGCTAATGCAGTAAAGCAATTTTCTGTCTCTGTAATTTTCCCAGCTTGTTTTTTTGACAATGTATGTTGTTTCAAGTGCCTTGCAAGTTAAACAACATTTCATAGTAAAATACTGCTAGGTACTGTAGAGGGTTTTTGAGCTGGGAATGCAAGATCTTCTATGAAGTGCTGCAGTTACAATAAAGGGCCTCCTTCCCTACATCTTCTTATTATTGATTAAGTGAAATTGCACCATTGCTGGCTGTGTCTGCGTGCTTTATGGATTTCTTTTGACCCAGCTAAGCCACAGTTGCTTATCCTCTTTAATCGTAAATATCAGTTTTACTAACTTCCTGTCATTTCTTGTTTGAGAGGGCTAATATTAATAACTCCCCATGGGAGAGAATGGCATTAATTACTCCCTGATTATTTCTAACTACCCTTTCTCTTTGTTAAAAACAAGCAGGACTTAGTGTCCCCACACCTCGGTGCAGGCAGTGTTGCTAGGCTACTGCTGTGCTGGCTGGGACCATGCGCAGCATCTTTCAGCTGTGCGGATCAACAGTACCTGAGCCAACAGCAGACGGGGCCACCTCCTTCGTGTATGTGGCTGAGGTAACATAACACTCTGGGCTCAGAACAACATAAAAGGGATAGAAGGATAAGAACAATAAAAAACAAAATTAGCTACTGCTGTTATGAAAGAAGTAGGATCTGTGCATTTCCCTGTCTTATGTACCGAAAGACAAAGTGTTTAGACTACAATAAACTTGCATGGTGAGCCAATGGTCCCCCTTCCCAGCACTGGGACAGGCTGATCAAACAGCAGGTGGAAAGCTGTGCCTCTTCATCCCATCACTGAACCTCCCAAGCACAAAAGCCACTGAAGATCTTGGACACCCCAAGTGGGATTTGAGTGACATTTTTTTCTCTGAATCCAGCCCCCCACGCCCCTGGTGCTCAGACTGCAGCAGCCCTTTGCTGATGGTGTCTGTGGGTGTTGCTGAGGGGCCCTAGTGGCCCCTGAGCCCATGGAATGGAGTCATGTATGGTGCAGGCTGGTGCCCAGGCCAGTCACAGTCTGGCACAGAGCTGCTCATCCACTGTGGGAAATTCAGAGAAATCTCCCTCCTGCCCAGCTACCCAGCTCCAGCCTCTGTCCTGGAGATATAGGTACAACAAACACTCCAAACCCACGGCAGACCTTGCTCAAAGCTACTCTAGCTGAATACTTAATTTAAAAAAGCATTTAAGTGGTGGAAACTGTTTTTGGTGGACATAGTCCCACATGGCTTTTGGGTCAATGTTGTTACCAGTTTGAATGAAGTGTGAGCTAAGCTTGGAGTAGCCTAATGTGACCCTTCTGAAACAGGAGCAGAATAACTGCTCTTGACCATATTGTAAATAGTCCTAATTGAGCAGATTTCAAGCCATGAAATCCACTTGCAGCATGTTTGGTATTGGCTGACAGTGCATGTTTGAGAACACAAACTAATTAACCTAGCACTTGAGAATTCACAAGCACGGTCATTTGAATACAACTTTTCTTTAATTGTTGAGAGGGCTCATTAGCAAGTTTAAATCCTCAAGGAGGGTGTCCCAGACAATTTTGTGTGTCTTAATCACTAATAATAACAACTAAAGATAGCAGCAACGGGCAAGTAATTTAATTACAAAAGGAAGAGAATCCTCTCTATTTAATGTGCTTTCAATCTGATATACAGGAAAATACAAATACATCCACAGCTGTTCTAAACTCAACCCCCAGGCACAAGATCTCACCAGCCTGCTTATGAGTGTCTTGGCATTTTAGGTACCTGAGATTCCTCTACTCCAGAGCCATGTGCACATTCAACTTCTCTTTGTGGCAAGGGTTCACAGATTTTTGTCCACCATTTACAGTACAGAGGGAGCTCCTTTTCCTGTTGCTAATTTCTTGTGGATATTCAGTGGTAGATCACTTAGGCTAAGTGTTGTTGATACCTGTGACAGACTAGTTGCTTATTGGAGAAAGACTTGAACTTTCTCCCACCTTGTCCCAAACATGGAATCAGAGTTATCAGCTTCACGTGCAGCTTTCTGAAGCTGCTATTCTTTCTTCTGCAGTAGCTGGGGTAGCTTAAACTAGTGAGATGAGCATGACAATGGTCCAATAGATAAAGGACTTAATTAGAGACACAGCTTGTACCACAGCTCTCTATTCAGGTGTCTACCTGGGATTAGGTAGATCTTCCTTTTTTTAGTCCTAAGGAGGATGAAGGCACCCTGCTCTGAGCATGTAACTTCAGTTGATGATTTGCACCTCATCACTTTACACTATTTTAGGGCACATCTGAGTGCTCCTAAAATACTTGCCATCTGACTCTTCCTATCAACCCCCTTCCAAATGACTTAAGATTCCTAAGACCCAACACCACTGGTTTGTCAGATCACAAGGAAATTATGTTTCCTTTGTTAACTTCCAAAAATTCTTGTTGGACTGAGACTAATATTTATTTCCATGTATCTGACTGAGATACACACAGCACTTTATAACCAATGACGCTTCTTACCTGGGAGCCCAAAATACAGGTACATCAAGACAGCTGACTCTGCAGCCTGAAGAGGTTTGGTGCTTTTGGTCTGTAAACAGCCAAGACACTTAGGGAAACCACAACAGAAACAGGAACAACCCCTTTATTCCCTTGTCTACCTCCAGTTCTACAATGAAGAATGTGTTTTAAAAAATGTATCAGACAATATAAGAGCACAGCTCATATGTGTAGGTCAAAATTATATAACCTACAACTGAAAATCTCTTAAAGTGGGAGATTTAAACAGAAAAAAACAGGTAACACTGTCTCTCAGTAGATTACCTGAATATTTTATTAACTGCCTACGTTACTTCATTAAGCAAGTACCTTTTGAACAGTCTTCCCTGCATTTAAAAAAAAACCATTAAGGAGACCCATCCTCGCAGGATTCTTCATACCAGCCTCGCAGAAAGGCCTTTGAAGGGCTCTGCTCTTAGAGCAAGATGGTGTCCACTAATGAATCTTCCTTGGTAGCTCTAAGAACAGCTGATAAATAGCTAAATAAAACACTGGACTGAACGTGTCTGTTTGGTTTTCATGAGCATTAATGCTGTGGATTTCCACCATACTCTGGCTAATGAAGGAAGTGACAGTGACCAGTACAGGACTGAGAGTTTTCACAACAGGCTACCAGTAAACCCGGATGATTATTTATAGTACAGCTGGAAAAAAAAATGGTTTTCCTTAACTTTTTTTTTTTTCTGCAGCTGACATAAACAAAAACCCCAAGCATTCAGGTTTTTTTGGCAATGTAAAAAAAAATCCTAAAAAAATGTTAATATATAAGCTTAAATAGGTAAAGATGGTGTAGATTTTAAACCACAATAAAAATTCAGCTAAAATATTGTTGTTAACATGAGATACTGTAAAGGCCTGTTTTACATCAATTCAGAATTATGCATTGCTGTCAAAATGGCATTAATAGCAAGGACTCATTTTACAGGATTGTCAGGATTGTCTAACCAAACCACAGCATCACCCGGAGCATTTCTAGACGTATCCGTTGTGAAGGGAACAGTTTTTTGGGAGGAGCATTAGCATCTCCAAAGTATTCCTCCCTTCCAAATTACTTTAAGATGACTATACAGTTACTGATAGTGATATTTTCCATATTTTGTTTTCTTAAGACCTGCAGCCCAAATACTTCTGCAAGCCTATACTGCACTGACTTAAAAAGTCAGACATCAATTTGAATCAAATCCAAAGAATAAATACTTACTTAGAGCCAGAAATTATTACAAAGAGTTGGGGAAATCTTCATGTGAGCAAATAGTGCTGGATACATGCTGTTTCCACCTCTGTACAGAGCACTAGTTAGTCAAATCCTGCATGGACCTGCTCCGCCCTAGATTGCTGCTTGCTTGTGTTTTCAAACCTGTCTAAAGACCTTTTGTATTTGTCTGATTAGCTGGTTAACTGAATCACCACTTTCCATCTCAGTTTGCAGGAATAAGCTATATTTCCCTTTAAAGATGAGTTCTGGATAAATTGATGCTTTAGATAGAGCAGAGAAGATAATCTCATGTGAGGTGATTAACTCTTCAAGTGAATTGCGCAGTTAGTTCCATTAGAAAACTGTCTTTGCTGTTCACTCCTCTTAACTGTTCCTGCTTACATGACGTGCTGGTAAAGTTATGGGTTTAGATTTGTGGATTTATGACTGTGCTGCTCTTAATAATGTTAATGGTAATGTAGTCTTACATTTCTTAGTTTTCATATGCAACAGCCATTATCCTGCATCTGTTCTTCCTTCTTAATGTTTTTCTCCCCTGTTTGTATCTTGGTTTTGGTGTATATGCCATCATAATGACATGTCATTGAAATTAGAGCCAGTACTCATTAGCTCTAGTAATTATCATTATCACCTTTTTCTGCCCTGGAGGCTTATAACATTGCTCCTCTTCCTACTTCCACCCAAGCCTTTTATTAGTACAGCCATCCACAGCCTTATCAAACTCATTTGGAGCAATGGGTTGCTGCTGTGTCCACCTAGAGGTAAGGGATGCTCTCCTCTCAGTCAGGGGATTTCCTCCCCCTCCCGCCACTGAATAACTGACATAAAAGCCAACACAAACTGCAATGTACGTTTGAAAATCTCTCTTATTATGATCACTTACGACTCCTTTCCACATCCAATTAGAAAATATTTTCTCTCCAATACCACTCAGATTTGTGTTCTTTGCTTCTCTTTCTCCACAGTTTTCACTACTCTCTTCCCCACGGTAACCTTCTATTACCTTCTTCTTTCTGCTTGTTTTCTAGATATCTCTTCTTGCATGAAGTCATAATTGTGCTTGATTTGCCTCACATCTGCATTCCACCTCTTGAAAGGATAAAGAATATTATGAACAAGAAGGATACATGACTGTTTAGAAGCTGGAGGTACAACATCCCAGAAACTTTCTGCTTGTGTCATAATTTCAATTTGGATTAAAATGCAGACTGTGGAGGCTGATCTGGGGACCCTCCTTCTTGTCGTGCTGTACATTTACTGAAAATCATTGCAGGAATGTGATGTCCTGTTGTTATCTATGCCTTGCTTATGCTACTAAACATCTGTTTTGTTTTGGTGGAAGTTGATTTAACACACTGTTGTTGAAAGGGGTTTTTACCACTCAGTTATAACAAAGGAATGACAGTTGGGTTTATTTTCTTGTTGAAATATGGCATAGCTAAGATCATCTTTAGCATTAGCAACAGATAACTACTTCTTCCTTCTCTTTAAAACCAGAGGGGATGAGAGGACTGTTATTTTTGGACATTGCATATGTTCCCTTCAGATTGCTGGGGTTAAATGTCAGAGTTTGATTTTGATGGGACATGGGAACTTGAGAAGTGAGGAGGTGATTGGTGACAACCAATATAGTTTCACCAAGGGCAAACTGTGCTTGATCATTTTAGTGGCCTTCTATGACAGCATTACATCGTTGTTGAATAAAGGAAGAGCAACTGATGTCATCTACCTGGACTTGTGCAAGACGTTTGACACTGTCCCATGTGACATCCTTGTCTCTAAGTTGGAGAGACATGGACTAGCTGGATGGACCACTCAGTGGATAAGGAATAGACTGGATAGTCCCACTCAGAGAGTTGCGGTCAAGAGCTCCAAGTCCAAGGGGAAACCAGTAACAAGAGGTGTCCCTCAGAGTTCAGTACTGGGACTGGAGCTGTTTAACCTCTTGGCAACATGGACAGTGGGATTGAGTGATATACATCATGGAGTAGAAGGCACAAAAGCAGTTGTGCAAGATTTTGTTGAGGTAGAAACATGTAGTCTGTCTTCACTCAAGCCAAAGCTAGAAGAACATGGAGTCTGAGCTCATCAGACCTGCTCCTATTCTTAGCTACATGACAACAAATAACTTGATCTCATCTCCTGAAGCTTCAGTGAGCCATGCAAAAAACTTTGCTATAATCTGTGGATGATTTACCTTTTCAAGCCCCAATCTGAATTTCTGCACTGACAGAAGTGTTAACCTATATGGTATGTCATTGTGCTGGATCAAAGGTAAGGCCTTCTAGGGCTGATTAGCACTGCAAAACAGCTTCTGATGTTTTCTGTTAAGAAAGTGACATTTAAAGTTTTATGCCATTAACTAGAAGATATAATGGACTTAAAAGGCCATTTTTTGAGACAATTAGATGCAGCTATAGCATTTACATGTACTTCTGTCCTACAAGCAAATGCATTTACATAAAAATAAAGCAATTTATTTTGCTTTAATAAAAAGAGTCCAAGCAGAGAGGTTGCTTGTGGCAAAGTGTGTGTGTCATTTGCTTAGCCAGCCCTGCTTCATAAGATTCTTGGAAAGTAGAGGTCAGACCATGAAGGGTGACAAATGGGGTTGTTTCCAGTGATGCTAATGTGGGTTTTTGTTTTGTTTTGTTTTTTTCCCCACACTGGCCACAGGTCTAAATCTTTTTTACTACAGAAGGTTTTCAGAGGCAGAATTTTATATTTTTTGCCCCCAGCCAGATAAGAGGCATTTCAAACCTTAGAGTGGATGTTGACTCTAAACCTAGCTAAGTTTGGAGGGAAGGTGTGGATTTATACAAGCCTACTTCCCTTTGCCTCCCCTCTTCAGGCCATTCACTCCACCATAGTGAGTTGCAATTGTCTGTCATTTGTACCTACGAGCACTGGCCACAACTCTCACATGCTCTGTGGTATATGAGTTTTAGAAATTCAAACATTGTTTAAGATGGCACAAGAAATGCAAAATCTGAATCAGTTTCTTGAGGTAACCTGGATCTTGGAGAAGCAGCTTTTTTTGTGTGCTGAAATCAAGGTGGTGGTTTCAGATCTGGGAGCTAACCTAGAGGTTATTCTGGAACTAACCATGCTTAAAACTACTACTGTAGGTGGAATTACCCTAGAGATACATCTGATCTGCCATGCCCCTCATCCAATAAGGTTTGTAGTCATATGCCTAACTTTAGGCCAATGAATAACTTCAATCAGTTTGCTTCTTTGAAGCTAATAGAGCTATTCATATCTCCAGATTAGGCATACATGTTCAAATATCTTGCTTAACCGGAGTCTGTGATTCCTTATATTGGCCAAGATCTAGGTGAAAGGAATTTATGAATAATGAAGTCAAAATTGCAGATTTCAAGTTCCTTTCATTATCTCACAAGGGAGCATTTGTATTGCTAATTAATGCAAAGATTATCTCAAATCAGCTTTAACAGTACTTGAGAATTTTGTAAGTATAACAGTATAACTAACAAAAGGAAGAGATCAACTCTGCTAGTATAGCTAACCCTTCAGAATTTATACATTAGATTATAAGAAATTTAATTTAACATTCTCTAAAGATTTTAACAGATCTTTTTCTGCAGGATATTTTTTCTTATCCATCTATTTTAGAGCTGTGGTTTTGCATGCCTATTCTAGCTAGTTCATTTTTATCCTTAAAGGAACACTGTATTTTTGAATTTCTGAATCTTCCCCACACATTCACTGCCAAAACTAGTAGTTAGCTCTGTTTCAGCTAAAAACTGGGACAACCTCTTTTGGAGAAGTATGTTATTTATTTTGTATTTGTCAGAATGAGTTAATAATGCATGAGGGTGTTATAACTAATGCCTGCAGGCATGTCAACCCCTGTACTGGAGAAACAGCCTGGTTTTCAACACACTATAAAGGTTAGGAGACCACCTAAACTCTCGTTTTTTCTTCTGAGGCCTTGAAAACTCGTGTGCCTCTGCATGCACAGGAACAGATATTCTACTACTCAGCCAGCTCTGTACAAAGTGAAGTTGCTGGCATGGGAAGCTGTTTGTAAGTTGTTCTTGGTTTAAATTTCAGACTGTTTGATCAAGCTGTGCTGGCTGTCCAGGTCACACAGGACCAGAATCAGAAGCCCTGATTTATAGGTTATGTACTCTATATTGTAGGTTAAAATTTTTAATTATGAGGGTGGATTTGAAAAAGGAGAAGCAGTCAACAGGGCAAATGTAAGATATTTCTGTATGTCTCTTTGTCAGTTGTCTCAGTGTGCCCCTTCTAGCCCCAAGATGCTAGTTTAGACCAGTTCAGATTTGGACTAGAAGATGACTATATAGCTTGTGCACTGGTTTTGGTGAGCAATGAGCTTTGTTCTTCATGTTTGCAGGTCCCTCAATTTTTCTTTGTCTACACCATTTCCCTTTGTGTCTGTTCAGACAACAGTATGATGTCTCCTCCCATCTGACAGTACCTCAAGCTCTCAGTGATGTACCCCTTGGTACATCCTTTCTCTTGGCTTCTCTCAATGTGTGCCCCGGTGGTTTTGATATTCAGTCTTTATACTACTGTTCCTCTGTGAGACCACTCAAGAATTCCCCATGAGAGATTCTTAAAAACCCTTGGCCCACGAGAAGGGCTTTCAAGCTCTCCTTGTACCCTGAAATGTTGCCTAGTATTTGGCTTCAACAAGCTGGTATGGAGCACACTGGTAGCCACTGCTTTCTTCTGGAAGTCTGTGGGTTTCTGAGTCCCTTTCTTTGTATGTCCATGAAATTCCAGATGGGTGAAACAAACCCTACTCAAAGCATTGCTTCCCTTAAAAAAACCTTTTATAAACTGTTATGAACTGTTGTGTCTCTGAAGTGGATTTGTAGCATAGATGTACTACACAAAAATCACAGAACAAGAAAACATCCCTATTTTCAACTTATTGGGATGTGACATAAATGTAGCACATCCCATGTCAGATTCTTGATCAACTATAAGGAAAAAAAT
This sequence comes from Caprimulgus europaeus, assembly GCA_907165065.1. The sequence continues at coordinate 95,487,099 of OU015523.1, read as the reverse complement.
CCCAGACAGTACTGACTGGCTGAATGATGTCTTCCCAGATCAGAATTAAATTTTGCTGTGCAGCTGAATTGACTGATGATGGGATGGCCAATGTATGATGGGGTGTTGCTGTCAGCAGCATGGCAATAAAACACAGCAGTAAGGGACAGGGCCAGCACTCAGACAGATGAGAAACATTTGTAAAGGTAATTCTATAGCTTTCAGGTTGCTGAAACCATGTGCTTTTATGTACTAAATTAGCATGTAAGCTCAAAGCCAAAGGTTTAAAAGGCTCAGGATTGGAAAATAGTCTTACAGCATTTAGCGAATGGAAATGACCTACAAAGGAACAGCAAGAGTGTAAATGGAACAGAACAGACCTTTTTAGAGAAGAAATTGTACCTAATGATGCCATTTTTCAGGGCCTTGTGTCACACAGACAAATCCAATGAGGGCAAACGCTCTCTGTTATCCCCAGATAAGATGACAGATTCTGAAGAAGGACTCAGTCTCACCTTGCGGCAGCTCACTCAAGCAGTCACAGCATTGTAGTTAGGTGCCATGTCTGCCTGCGACACTGGGAATTGCTGGGCAGCTTGCGTGTGCTGGGCAGGCAGCTGCTGCTGGGCTGTTGCCCATGGATGTAGCTGGTTATTTACATCTAGCCTGGAAATGATTTTTGTGAGCTATAGACTTTCCCCTACCTGCAGCTCTAGACATGCCCAGAGGAGTGGAAAGAAATGTATGCATGGATGTGCAAAACTGAACTGTGAGCTTATTACTGGGCTCCTGACTTGCCTATGGGATTTTTAATGGCCAGGTCTTCATGAAAGCACTCAACAAACTTATTGTTGATGCTTTCTGATAAAGTGGTTCTCACAGGCCTCAGTTCAGCCAGGTATCTTAAGACATGTTGAAATTCAATGTCCTTTAGAAAGGCACTGGAACATTGAAGTCAGCTGTTGTAAACATGTACTTAAAGCTTGAATACCCAAATAATCAAATCTTGTGTCATGGCACTGCACATAATAGAAAATCTATATGCGAGACAAGTGCCTCAGGTGCCCAGATATCACAGAATCACAGAATGGTAGGGGTTGGAAGGGATGGGTATCTAATGGTTTTTTAGATGCCCTTGAGCACCTAAGACACATGGCAAAAAACCTATAGGAGACCTACATCTGTCTGCAGCCAGGGGTCCGGGAGGTATAGGCTCAAAATGCTTGTGGTTCTCACCTCCTTGCAGATTCACAGTGGTGTAAACTTAAATGAATGGTAAAGTGGGTTGAAAGTGGACTGTAATGTGTAATCCTCTTATGAGGGTATATTTTCATTGCCAGCTCTAAACATTCTTTTTGTATATATTTGTCAGTGTAGATCTTGATATATTTCTAAGCAGCCATCTTCTAACTCCCTAAAAACTTCCCCAACTTGCACTGGGTTGCTACTGTGGCATACAGTTAGCTAGTAGGGGAATTTGCTGCCATCTCTGAGTCATAGAATCATAGAATCATTTTGGTTGGGAAAGACCTTTAAGATCATCAAGTCCAACTGAAAACCTAACTCTGCCAAGTCTACCACTAAACTATGTCCCTAAGCACCACAAATACTTATCTTTTAAATACTTCCAGGGATGGTGACTCAACCACTTCCCTGATCAGCCTGTTCTAATACTTGACAGTCCTTTCAGTGCAGAAAGTTTTCCCTAAAATCCAATCTAAACCTCCCCTGGCACAACTTGAGGCCATTTCCTCTCGTCCTATCACTTGCGACTTGGGAATCTTCTGGCAATATTGCTCTGTTTTATAATATCAAAAAACATCTGCACCTGCCTATTCTGTCAAGGAGCCTGTAAAAGGCTCAGGAAACTCAAGAGATGAATGGCATTGATAATTGATGTGACAAGGGCAATGCTTGTAAAGACAGAGGGAAGAAAGACTTCTTCAGTTCTGAAGTAGCTTACAGAGACTTGTAATTCTGTTCTATTTTGGGAGAGAAGTGGTGGAGGGAGATTAACACATTACTAGTGAATAGAGGCAGTCATACAAGCAAATAAACACCAAAGGACTTCAGTGACTTAAGAGTTTTTCTCTTTGATTTTAATCAGTACTGATTATGCCACAGTAGTCAGGAGAGCCAGCGTGACAAAATGAATTGTTGTTCATGCTTTCCTACAGCTCAAGGCTTCTGGAATTTACAACGTTTAAAGCACCTCCAAGTAAATTACACAAAAAGCCAGACAATGTTTGCAAGATTGTGTAAGATGCTTGTTATCAAAACAAGGAAAGAGCACAAAGACTCATCACTCAATTGCAGCAGTTTGTGTTGTTCAGTGATACCTTTTAGGTCCAGGCTATACCCACCTGTCCTATGTAAAATACAAGCAATGAAGGGATGATGATATCTCTGCCAACCAATAGCAATGGCATGAAATGAGAAATATGAGACCAGCAGGCTGAAGCACTCTTTTGTTTAAACAAATATTAGGAATAGGCTCTTGTCTGCATAACATTTGCTTCTAATAATGCTTCTACTCATTAAATGCTTCAAAGCAACTTATATGGTCAACTCACTCCAAGCCCATGTGCAGTCAACTCATTGAAACTCCAAAGCACTTGAGCCTTCTTGCAACACTGGTGTACTAATTGAATTATCTTTTGAGGTACTTTATTTAAGCAGAAAAGGATTATTATCTTGATGAAGTCATTTAGGTACTGGCAAAACAACAGAATGGGTGGGGCAGAAAGGTTCTTGAGCAAGTGTGTGGGTGAAGGAGTGGACATTTCCTAGAGAAGTAAGCTTTCAAAAGTTCTCAGAGGGCCCTGAATGCCATCAGTAAAATTTCCATTCACATGGAGTCTCAAGTGTAAAAATTTCCATCAGTAAAATTTCCATTCACATGGAGTCTTGTTTTCTTTGTCTGCTTTGTCACATTTTGTTTTGTCTAGTTTAAATTAGAAGAAATTTTGTACTCTTCCAAAATATGACTATAAAAGCTACAAGAAGATCTTGGGTATGTTGTTGCTAACTGAAGAAGTTGAACTTCAGTGAAAACTGTTGTCTTTCATGCTCAACTTTTTCGTATTGTTGAGAGGTTATAAGAGCACTTATGAAATTCATCAGATATTTGCTCTTCCAGCCACATGTTTTTCATTCTTTTAGTCTGGATACCTGTGCAAATTTATTGCTCTAGTCTCACTTGACTACATCTTCTGTTGTAGAAACACATTTCACCAGCCTCCATTTCGACTGTCTTCATCGCTGATAAGTTGAAATATATATAATTTTCTCTGTCAGGCCTGATGAAAGAGTCAGTTGTGGATGTAAATTAAGCACACAGCAATGCATGCGTTGTGTACACTAATTCTTAAAAAACAAGCCAAGTTTATAGTGCTGAGCTGAACAGTCCACAGAGAAACAGCTATTGCACCAAATGTTACTTGACACAACTTCTGAGACATGTGTAGGAGTAGGTTTATAGACAACTTGGAAAGTACCTGTTTTGTAAAATTGATTGTGAATTGTCATTTCACCATAAATTAATGTAGAACTTCCAAAAGAGAAATAAACCAAGATTTCTCAGATGAGAAATTTCCTATTAATCCTGCAGTTGAGCTTTAAATACTAGGAACTGTGGGGTTGAAGTTCAGGGTAAATGACATTAAAAATGCCTAATGGTGCAAAAATGGGATTACAGAAATCTAAAAGAATCATGAGCAGATGCTGAAGTCCCAAATGGAGAAATATCTGAAAGGACATGACTGTAGAGCCTTATATGCAGGGTCTCACCTGTTTTTGTACTGACTCAGTGGCACAACCATGCGTAGACCACCTCTTGCTGAGGAGCACTGGGGCACCTGTGTTGTCCTTTTTATATTCCTTCCCAGTTCAGAGCCACAGGAACATGTAAGGGAGGCAATGCTTGCTGTGACCCTTACTCCTCATAAATAAATAAAGCTGGGAGAGGCATGATGCAAACCCTTGACTGCCTCCCAGCCGGTTTATTGGCCACAACTTCATATGCTGCATCCTATGTAGATACAGATAATTTCATAATCCTTACAAGTAGGGATTATAGGCAGAACAATATTGGGTGAAGCACAGAGGGCATGGAATATTAAGCAGACCTTCTCAAGGATTTCATCTAGCTGGCACCATGAACCTTTGATCACTCAAACCACTTTACACCTAGGCTCTGCTGGACCTCAGCTGGTAGAAACTAGAGTAGTGCCTTAACTCTGATATGTAATCAGAATAACTTAAGAAACCAAAAATTTTCTAACTAGTCCTTCCCCTCTTCCATGAAGAGGAAGAAGAAGCGAAGGCAAGAAGTCCAAGAAGCCCAGGATCATCTAGTCCAAGGAGTGACGATTCAGTCTTACTATGCTGTCCTGGTTTTTAGCTGAAACAGGGCTGGGTTTCTTTTCCAGTAATTAGAATAGTGCTGCATTTTGCTTTCAGCCTGGGACTTGAGAGAGACACTGAGAGAGACACTGATAACATACCAGTGTTTGCATTTTTGTCACTGGAAGTGAAGGACTTTGTGTTCTGTTAGTCTACAGGCACAAGTTCTAAGGGGAGTGAGGAATATTTAAATTAATAAGTTAAATTGACATTTAGATATGCCAATGGGATATTCTATATCATATCATGTCATGTCCATATATTAATGAGGGTTGCTCCCTCTTTTTGCTCTCTCTGGCTTTCGCTCGGGCTCTCATTCCTCTGAGATTGCGGTTTCGGTTCGGGATTGTTGCTCCTCCGGGATCGTTATCTGGGAATGGGCCGGGCTTGGTCAGCGGGGGGTGAGCAATAGCACTGGGTATCATTTTTTTTATATTTTGTTACTGTTATCACTATCACTACTATTTTAATATTAGTATTATTTTAAGTTTTCTTTCTATTATTAAAATGTTTTTATCTCAACCTACAAGCCTCCTTACCCTTGCCCCCCAGTCCTCTCCCCTATCCCCTGGGGGCGGGGGGGAAGTGGGTGAACGGCTGTGTTGGCTGCTGACCAAGGGCTAGCCCAGTGAAACTATCACATATACAATTTAGTGGAGGCCCCTGTGTTGAGGGCATGTGTGTTATGAATAACTTGGGCAAGCCACTTGACTGGGAAAGTCTGAACTCCTGAACCCAGTGCTAGGTTCATTAACATCTGGCAGCCAGCACCATAATTGCATTAGAGTAGGAATGAAAAAAACCCCAGTACTCAGCAAAGGTTATTTAAGCAGTCATTAGAATCTCAAATAAATATGGTGAAGTATTTTCTTTCCAAAATATTATTTGCAGTAATTGTGTATTTTATCTGTAACAGCTCAGTGTGTTTGTTACCTACCTGATTTTTTATTCAGACTTAAACTGTAACAGCTTATTTAAAACTGCATTTATTATTTTCTGATGCAGGCTGCATAAATGTCAATAGTAGCAGTACAGAACTGAATCAATTTGTAATTGCAATAGTATTAAATATATTTTGCTAGAATTTGAATGGAAAACATTTCAAACAAAAAATTAATTCCACCCACTTGAAACGGGAAATCAAAAGTTGTGCTTTAGTCTTTGCCCTTTAAAAATAGCTGCCAGTCAGCTTTTTTGCTTTTCGTTTTTTATTTCAGCTTTCCCGTGAAAATGAAAGCCACTGTTCTTTCTATAAAATGGGATTATTTAAAGAAACAAGAGGTCTGTGTTGGAAATATTTAATACCACATTTCAAGAAAGCTTAGCTTAAACTGCAAAGCACTGATAAATAAGTTTATTTGGAGAATATATCTGAAAAGAATTTCTCAGACAATCAAATGGCAAATGAAGTATCCACAAGGCATTTTGTGCTGTTGTCCAAGCCTCATGACTTGTGCACCTCTTCCTGCTTCTTGTGAAAGACAGGTCATTGTAGATGCAAGTTGTCATTTGAGTGCCTAAAGGTCCAGCTATGCATGCAGGTGTGAGGGAACAAGAATATGCATACACCCATATGTTCACAGACAGCTTGCTCAGCTGTCAGTCAGAACAACTGCCTGCCGAAAAATCCTATGTTAAGAAAAACGACTTGGAAAAATGTAATAGCAGAATACCTAAAAATAATGGGGGAAATTACTTGATAAATATTAGTGCCAGATCCATCCCAACTTAATTAGCAAGCCACAGAATCACAGAATCGCAGATGTTGGAAGGGACCTCAGGAGATCATCTAGCCCAACCCCCCTGCCAAAGCAGGTTCCCTACAACAGGTTGCACAGGAAAGTGTCCAGGCAGGTTTTGAACATCTCCAGAGATGGAGACTCCACAACCTCTCTGGGCAGCCTGTTCCAGTGCTGCATCACCCTCACAGTAAAGAAGTTTTTCCTTAAGTTTGTCTGGAACTTTTGCTGTTCCAGTTTTTGCCTATTGCCCCTTGTCCTGTCACTGGGTGCCACTGAAAAGAGCCCGGCCCCATCCATTTGGCCCCCACACTTCAGGTATTAATAGACATTGATAAGATCCCCTCTCAGTCTTCTCTTCTCCTGGCTGAAGAGTCCCAGCTCTCTCAGCCTTTCCTCATACTGGAGATGCTCCGGGCCCCTCATCATCTTTGTGGCCTCCGCTGGACTCTCTCCAGAAGATCCCTGTCTTTCTTGAACTGGGAAACCCAGAACTGGACACAGTATTGCAGATGTGGCCTCACCAGGGCAGAGTAGAGAGGGAGTAGAACCTCCCTCGACCTGCTGGCCATGCTCTTTTTAATGCACCCCAGGATACTGTTGGCCTTCCTGGCCACAAGGGCACACTGCTGGCTCATGGCCATTCTGCTGTCCACCAGCACACTCAGGTCCTTTTCCACAGAGCTCCTCTCCAGCAGGTCAGCCCCTTACCTGTACTGGTGCATGCGGTTATTCCTCCCCAGGTGAAGGACTCTGCACTTGCTCAGTGTAGCATAGGCTAAACTCTAGCAGTAGCCTATAGGTCACACGTAGGCTGTATGTGATGTTCATTGGGAGATAAATGTTTTGGATATAACAAGTTATATATACCATAGTTTCTTATCATATTTCATATTAGGAATAGAAAGAAAAAAGTATTTTGAAAGTAAAAATAATGACAAAAATGCAAATAAAAAATGCTAGAAAGAAAGAGAAGAGCCCAAGAACAAGACGACAGGGCAGATGGGGTAGTGCCATAGTGCCTTGTTTGTCACAGTTTGCACGTGATATCTTGAAGCCTAGTTGCAGACAACCATGTTCTGTGAGGGCGAAAAGCAGCTGAGACTAGTCAAGGCTATTTTGACATATGGGAGAGAGAATACATTTATGTCTAGCTCCATGCTGGTCCTGGCAGCAACAGGAAGACTCTACAGGAACCTGGCTATGAGGTGGACTGGGGAATACAGCCTGCATTATTTGTTTTGTAAATTACTTAAGATGCTGAAATGATTAAAGAAATACATAATTGTTAAGCTAAGCCAGGAGTACTACTCTCTATTTTAGGCACTTACACTTGTGATTCCATTTCCTAATGTGAAATTACAGGTTTTAACTGTTACATTATCACAATAAATTACCGTTTTTCCTTTGTCTACAAATCTAGACTCAGTGTCACGCAAATATAAAATATTCCACACCTTTATGTGTGGCAAACCTGGTGTAGTAAATCCATCCTTATGTAATTTTATGCAGAGCTCTTATCTTCATTGGTGGCTGATAACCCTATCCTCTTTGCAAGAAGCAAAAGATATTTGAAGATGGAATCTAACTCAAAGGACAAAGGATAATTAGGATAATATTAATAATGGCATAAAATTAAAATAATTAAAAAATTTTAATTTAAGAACTAAAATATCTTTAACAATTAATTGTTCTTGGTGTCTGAAGATGTAGTAGGGCTCTGCACAAATGAAGGAAAATTGACTTTGTTTCCTGAGCTTCCCAACTGTAAATTAAGATCCTCTGGGGACAGACTACCAAAGTTATTTTTTGTTGTCACTGGCAAAATTGCAAGTAGAATGTGATAGAACGACATAATGAGTGTGTTAGAAATGACAAGCTACTGTTCAGCTGAAGGCATTGGAACTTTAGAGTTCATGAATGTCTTTTTAACGTATTTCCACTGAAATACTACCTAAAGTAGTTCCACTGAAAAGCAGCAGAGAACCAGATTGTCTTTCTTGCAGGAGTTTTCAAATATTAAAATTTGTTTTAAACTAAAACTGTCATTTTTTGACACTTCTCACAAAAAATAATTAAGTAATATTTGGAAATCTGCATGAGTGTTTCAGTTTAATGATAACACTAAAATGCTTTGAGTAGCTTTTGCTTTTTAATACCATGACATTGCAAAATCAAATATAATTCCAAACTGAAAACTCAGACTTTGTGTGTTGAAAAGGATTGATAGAACTGGATTGGCAGAAAGGACTGAATTTTTTTCTTTTTCTTTTTTTTTTTGCAAAATGAAACTTCACTGCAAGTGATATGTGCCTACAGAAAGGTTTCATTTTGTCAAAGTATTTTTTCCAGTGGAAAAAAATATTCTGTAGGAAAATGTTTGACTGTTTCTAGTTCTCAAGGCTTGTTGATCAGCAAAACTTTAAGGGCTTAAATCTTACATAACCACTGCATAATGCATGATTTGAAGAACACAAGATTTTACAATTTCTTAAGACTGACAGAATGAACTGCAGAGATAATTGGCTTAGCCTGAAAATGCTAATTCTATCACCATACCGTATGCCAGTAATGCCTTTCCTTTGCTGTTTTAGATCCATATTTCTGACCAACCAGAAGGAATGGCTCTATTGCTTTCATTTCATGGCACCTACAAGAAAGCTGGGGAGGGACTTTTTACAAAGGCAGGTAGTGATAGAACAACGGCTAATGGCTTTAAACTGGCAGAGGGCAGATTTAGATTAGATATTAGAAAGAAATTATTTTCTGTGAGGGTGATGAGACACTGGAACAGGTTGCCCAGAGAAGTTGTGGATGCCCCCTCCCTGGAAGTGTTCAAGGCCAGGTTGGATGAGGCTCTGGGCAACCTGGTCTAGTGGAAAATGTCACTGCTCATGGCAGTGGGGCTGTAACTAGGTGATCTTTAAGGTCCCTTCAAACCCAAACTACTCTATGGTTCTATTTCTGTTAGCTTATGGTATGGGTTAATTTTTCACAATGGAGCCATAGTGGCTCCATTTGTGCCTATATGAATTCACATGGAAAACTGCACTTTGGGTATTTTTTTGTGCTCTCACTGTGCTTTAACAGCTATCTACCATAGCTTCAGCTGCAGCAGGCTGTATCCAGATAACTGCTGAAAGAGATATGCCCTTTGTATGGATGCAGAATGCAGGAAAAGGAACTTGAAAACAATAGATATTGAAGAAAAGCAAGTACTTACATGAATGCCCATTTGAGGAAGAAGCTGTCCCACAGGTCCTTAGGAACTGCAGCAGTCTGTGATCCACTCGCAAGCACCTCCCAGAGATCCTGGTAAAGGGAGGTCCAGAGGGCAGGTGAAGTACAGTGCACACATTGCCAAGAAGGAGAAAAAAGAAGACCTAGTGCATAAAGCAGTTTAAAGGTCCATAGAGAGAATAATTTGGTGATATATGCCAGCTAATATGGATTAGTCAAGAACAAGTCATGTTAAACCATATATTTGCATGATTAAGGGCAATTAAATCGTGTGATATATCTTGACCTGAGTACGACTTTTGGCATTGCCTTGTATTAGCAAGTTAGGGAAATATGATCCAGATGAAACAATGATGAGATGAGTGGCTAATTACATTAAAATTGCTCTAGAAACTGTTAAGAATGATTCCACCTTGAATTAGTGGCACATTTTAAGTGGAGTCCTGCAGAGGTCTGTCTGTTTTACTCAGTGTAGACATTAATGACTCAGAGGATGGAATATGACGAATGCTTATAATCTTTTCAAATGAAACAAAATTGCTAAGAACAGAAAGCACTTTGACAGGCAGGATTTTAATTCAAAATAATCTAGATATATTGGAGAAGTGTTCCAAAATCATCAAGATAAAGTTGAATCAAGGCAAGAGCAAAGAACAGTGTCTAGGAAAGAAAAATGTAAAAGGTAGCTATAAAATCAGAAATATGTGCCAGTGCAGCTGTACTGTGAAAAAGCATTTGAGAGTTGGAGTGGAGTACAAGCTGGATCCTTTCTGGGAGTGTATTAGTAAAAGTGTAATGTGCAAAGCACATGTAAATGCATGTATGTTTCTCCATAGGGCTGGTGAGACCTCAGTTGGAGTACTGATACTGACCTGTAAAGTGCAATGAGAATATGGAGGAGACATAGAGAACATAGGAACAAAAATGATAAAAACTTTGGATTGTATAAGAAAAGCCTGAAGGAGTTGTCTGTTTTCTAGAAAAGAAGGTCAGTGATGACTGATTGATACAACCAGAGTGGTGATCATTATTCTCTGTAACTGGGTGGTAAGATAGGAACTAAGCAGCTTAACTAGAAAAAAGAGGTTCATATGTGAACTGGAAGACACCACTTTGGGAATTTGTTGGATCATTATCTTTGGACAGTATTACAAATAGTTCAGGACAGTGCCTATTAGAGAGGTTTTCCTGGGGAACGGTTATACCCATGAGGGATCAGAGGAAGGTGTTCATTAACAAGGTTTAAAGAGTATCACCTAGCCCCACTTCTGACTGGTTTTATTGATTAACATTACCTCGTGGGGATACTCTGTTGAGAAGGAGATTTTAAAATATGTATTAACAGACTTATCACACAAGGACTGATAGATTGAGCAGGAGAAGGTGCTGGCAAGTGAGGACATGTAATGTCATATGGTACCTGCTGTTTGGAATGGCTGGCTGCACAAAAGCATTGGTGTGCTCTGTTCTTGTCTGTCCATCTCAAGACTAGCACAATATCTTAGAAGAGCATAATTACTTTGACTATGCAAATTCTATATTTAAACTGGAACAGTGTTCTTGCTTGGATTTTAAATTAAGTTACTAGAATTGGACTGTGTGGAAGGAAGTAATTTTTTATCACAGAAAATAATCCTTGTGAATGTCCTCAGCTAAAGATACTTGGAAATGAAATTAAAAGTTCTGTCAGCAGACTGGCATTGTCAGTTGCTAGCAGGAATGCATGCAAGGAGAAGTCTATTCTTTACTTAGTGTGCTTTTACATCCTGTGCTGAACTGCCTCACCTCCTAGGTTTTGTATCTGTGAAAACATAGAACAGTTTTCATTTCCTTTGAGGAGGATTCCTTACCAGATAAGTAGTGCCAGATACATAGGGATACCCCAGATACCTAATAATCAGGAAAGAAAGTAATAAAGCCCAGGTAATAGTGGTAGAAAGTCAGTTTTAAAGTTGTCAGAGCCTGAGGCTAGTGTTTGATGATCATGAATTATCTGAGATGCAGTCTTCTCTTGCATTAAGACTGATGCAGTGGTTTTTGCTGCCTGGGAGTGTAACAAGTTATTGTCCAAAATTATGCTAGAACTTGGGCTCATTAACCTTGAGATCAAACCAAAGTTCAGTACCCTGGGATATAACTGCCTCACACATTACGTCTGATCTGATTTGTCAATGTTGTTGGCAGGTAGCATAGAAAATCAGTTTTGGGTCTGAAGTGTTGCAACCTCATATATCTGAGATGTCTCAACATAGTTACCTGCAAGGTAAAAGTGAATAAAAGCAAGTTCTCTTACAATTCCTTTTCTTTGAGACGGTCTGTGAATAGCCATAAAATCTCTTAGCATGTGTCCTGGATTAATGTATGGAGGATATGAACTTGTCCTGTTTCAGCTTCTACCATATTTCATTTGAGGGTAAGAGGTGATTTAGTCAGCCAAGTCAAGGAGTACTCCCTTTCATCCTTATCATCTCAGGGTGCTTTCTGTACTGAGGTTGTAATCCTGTGATCTGTTGGTGAAAACTTTGTGCCCTTTGCTGCTATACAGGACTAGAACTGAGCTGTTGAATGTTGGCTTGGTACGTTTTAATCAACAGACCATTTCTGGAGGAAAAGTTTGTGTAAATTTTATATGTGAATGTGTCTTAAAATAAAGTAACTTTTAGGGGTCTACCTGTACTTTTTCACACTGGCCATATGTTTCTCTCCAGACCAATAAACTAAGAGTTCAGTTTAATGCCCACCAATAAAAGTAGAAAGACTCCCTTTGCCAATACTGAGACTCTGACTTAGTGCTTTGACGACAATTTTTAAAATAGAAAATTATCACTTGATTACTTACTCTTTTCTGTGTTATGAATCAATTTGATGAACAAACTGCTGTGTGAATACCTATTATGATAATATTGAATACAAGTGAGCTCAGAGAGTATAACAAAATGCAGGAAGACCTGATGGGATACTGAAAAAAGATTGCTTCTTACTTTAATGTAGATTTTTATGGATTTGTGTTGAACAAAGATAGTTATATATATCCCAACTTCTGGAATAGAAAGAAGATCCATTTGTAACTGAAATCTATTAAATGCTTAGTTTAGATGGTGTCAAATTACCAGATAAAACATAAAATAAAAATATTTTTTCCAAGGATCAGCTTAAAATTATCTGTACTGTCTATGCTCCTTGATGCTTTGATTTCAGAGAAGTTTTTTTAGTGCAGATTTGCCTTTATGTTGTGAGGGCATACAAGTTTACTATAAAATTTCCAGCTTCTGCTGATATTACAATATCCTGTGATACCACAGAAAACCATGTAATCTGTACAGCAGGCTCTGTGAGACAGTCTTGAAGTTCTTGCTTGCACTTGCACTAAGGTCAAAGACACCTTTTGAAATTAGAAGATCCTACCCAGGAAAACTCTTCAGCATGTGCAGAAACATATCTCTACTCAGGAGAGTGCTGCAGTGTGTATTTTAAGTTAGGTAGATGTATTGGTAATCCCTACTTCAGTGGGACATCAGGTTATGCTTGATGTTAAGGAAATAACATAAGCATGAGTTTAATAGATCTATTCTGATGTGAGACTTATGGAAGGACTTCAGCAATTGGTTTTATGTGAAGCCCATAATTTTGGGAGAGCTGGGAAAAGCTTTTTAAGCATATTTTTTAAACATATCTTTTAAAACATATTTGTAAACATGGAAGCTCAAGCCCATCCTGCTGAGCCTGATGCACTTCAAAGGTTTGAAACCAGAGACTCATTATTTTTTGGAAAATCACATGCTTCTCAAACCAAGCTCCCAACTTTATAGGAAATGGCTCATGAATTGGAATTCCTCAAGACTGATATTACTGGCTGATTGTTTTTCATTGCCAGGGACCTAATTAAAAGCTTTAAGCAATAGGCCAGAAGGTGTCACTAAACACAATGAACCTACTATGTGATGTTTGCATCGTCCCTTGCCTGCACATGTCAGTTGGCCAACATGCCCACAAAGCACATTGCTGTATTAGCATGGTACTAAGCCCCGTTTGAAAGGCACAGTATCTCAGTAGGTCCTACTACTCTGGGTACTGTGCCTTTGCTAAATGCAGCTGTATGGCTTCTAGACAGCTTGGAGTGTGAACACCATTCATCTGAGTGTGGGCATATCCTACCTAGACCATAGCAACTGAAAAGGCCATAGGGCTGTATCCTACTGCTCTGTGGTAGAGGTGGACACATCAACTGCTATACATGCACAATGTGATGCAGACTATGAGAGAATGAAAGACCTTTTTAATTCTCCTCCTACTGTAAATTCACACCTGTGGACCTCTGTGAAATAATAGCAGGACTGTCACAAAATCCTGGAGACTTAATGGGTATCTCTCAGGTCACATGTTTTAGGATAAAGTACTTCTGAACTGAAATATTTTGCTTCATTCTACAAAACAGAAATCTTGACATTTCTCACAGTCCTATACAGGAATATGGAGAATAAAGCATGTATAAAATGGTTAAGCAAGGAAATAATAAAAGTATCAACAGTAGACAGAGGTAAGAAGGAACAACTCCACAAGAAGTGAGAGAAATTTCTCACTCCTAATAACTGGGTAAACCCCCAGTTCACATGAAAATTTGTCCTGGCAGCCTGCAAAATTTATGACTGGTTGATGCACCTTGCTGAAGAGTGAGCTGCTGAGTAGAAGGAGTGAAACTGAAGTCATTAGAAGGAAATTTAGATATTTAGATGAAACAAACATTGCCGCATCTCTTCCTTGGATAAAAACAAGTATGAACAGCAGGAAGTATGCGGCAGCAATAGGAAATTATCCCATAGAGAAATAATATGAATGTCTTAATTAAACTGTTAAAACTGACAAATGAGAAAGACATTAAACCTGAAACTGGTTAATTAAATAGTGAATTGCTGTATTTTAATAACTAAAGATGAGGAACATTAATGAAAATATTGGCCTTTTAAGTGAACCTTTGACATTAATGAAAACAGTTTAGCATGCAGAACAGCTTGTGTTCTAAAAAGCTCTTACAGACAATCTCCAAATGTTGCATTGTCATCCTTTACCTTCCCCGCTTTGCCTTTCTGTCATTTTGTTCAGACTTTTGATGTAATTTGCATCATTCTTTTTTCTTGCTTCTTCTTCTGGGTCCCTGTGGTTGTTTGTCCCATGAGTCAGATGTGTACATGCTCCCTTGCGCATGGAAGCAGAGCTTAGGAGGACAAGCAGCCTGGAAATTAGGAATTTACCTTAGTGTTGATTTACTGGTGTAAATTTGCATCACTGTGAATTTTGCTTTGTGCACTGGTGTTTTGAGGCATCTACTACTGAATTACAAAATAGAACCGTTTTCCTATTTCTGTGTTTAGGATGTTTCATTAATGGTGCAATAGATACTGACACTATTGTCTGAGCTGTCAGGATTTGGGCATTAGAGAAACTGGGGGAAGCATTCTGTAAATTATTTTATTTCCCACCCCTCTCAGTTGAAATATTAGCAATTTGCAATAACCTTTAACAAATACTTAGTCAGCATCTCTTAACTGTTTGTTTGTAGCATTGTAAATGCCTACATTTCTATTTGCAGTGTTTCAGCTCTTTCTTTCTCTACCTCATCTTTGAAATATCTGCTAAAGCAACTTTGAAATATATCCTTCAAAATGTATTTGGAATGCCTTTTACTTCCAATTTTACCTTAATTCTGTTATAAGAATTTCCATCCTTTAAAAAAAATTATTATTTCCCTACTCTTCCAGCTTGCTGATTGATTTATTTTTCTTCAGAAACTGTCTGAGGGTTGTATAATGAAGCTCAAATGAATTTATTTCAAACCCTTCCATCTTTCCCACTTCCCTTTGGAATCTTATGATGTTGCATTCACTTCTAAAATATCTGAATCTAAGATAGAAGAAGGTTTCCAAATAATAATTAATCTAAATGTGTCCAGCTCCATAATTTCTGTGTTCATGCTTGTCTCTGCCTCATACAGTTTACACAAGGGACAACTGGGTAATATAGTTGGAAGTATAAGACAGATTTTTTCTTCAGAAAAGATTAATATTATACTCAGTACTTTCTGTACTTTAATACTTAACTTAATATTTAATTTAAATTACGCAGCAGCTGGTGAAATCTAGGAGTAAACACGCTGCACTTTCTAAAAGAATGACAATGCAAGTTATTTCTTACTACTGTTGAGGCAACAAAAGTAATGATGGATTATTTTGCAGTGCTTTGCAGATACATAGCATGCATAAAATATTATAACTATTGTTTTTGCTGTTGTTTTGAATACAGATAAAAAGTTGTCACTCTTCTTCGCACTCTTAAAAAAGAAAAGTATTTGTGTTAAGACCATAAGCATTCTGAAATGCACATGGGAAAAGTTCACCCTCCCCCAGCTTTCAACTATGAGTCTATAGATGAAGCAAAAATGCTGAGTTTTGAAATGTAGTAGGAAAGAAAATTGTAAAGGTGAAAAATTAACTTTTTACTGATGAGTTGTTTTTCCTTTGTCTTCTAATTTCAGAAATAGCTCTGGAGTCTGAAGATTTCCTTTTCAATCAGCAGTTCAACATCCTCCCAACAATGAGTATAAGTAAGTGACATAGTTTCCTAGGAAAGATTTTTGTTGTTTAGAAGAGGCTTTTCAGTGGCCACCAAGCCTGAGCTCACATGTCTCTGTCAAAGCTGAACTTTCAATCCTGGTGCAGCTCCCAGTGGAAAGGAAAGGGATGGGATAAAGTTATCAGGCCCGTCCTGGGATTTTCAAATAAAGACCTTTAAAATGATTTGGCTTATTAGGCAGTCAGTGGAAAATAAGAAGTGCATCTTTAATTTATTACTTTGATAATATCTTTTGCTGAGCAGGAATGTATGTCTATGTCATATGTATTTCAGCAAGGACTTCATCACTCATACACTGGGAGTCTTCCAGTATTTTAATCTGAAGGCAGTTTGCTTGTTCCTTGCCTATTATTAATGCTTTGGTTTATCAGAAGTGTCAGAGTTTATTGTCTGTTGTTCCTGAAGCTCAGGAGCTTAGAAGAGAGTAGAATGATTACCCCATATCGTGTAATGCTTCTTCTTTTTAGGAAACCAGGAGTATCTTTGATGTTTTTCATGCAGATGGGATCTCTGCATGAGTTGGGGTGGATCTGGGTGTCTGCGATTTTTATGTGCTCTTCCTTCACTCAGCCAGTGAGCTATACAGGATAAAACACAGTATAATGAGTGCAAGAGATGGAGCTTTGGGTCTTTACCTTACAAATCTTCATCATCAGTCCCCCGTCCAGCAGCTGCTCACATATGTTAGCTGTGAACAGTCATGGCCATGGGCTCAATGAATCATCTACTTGCTTCCCTTTGAGGGGAAGGGAAGAGCAGGATCAGCTAAAGAAAACTTGGTCTTCTCCTTCCAGACAGTTCAGTCAGCTTAGTAGCCAGTGGTGTAGACTGCTGCGAGCTCTGATGATGTTCACCATGGTAAGTTCAAGTTTAGCTGAAACCTGGAAAGTAGCTTGTTCACAGCCGATTCCTCTTACTAAAGAGGAAAACTCTGTCTGACAGAATGTATAGTTAATGTACACCACAGGTTTACATCTCTTTTTCCAAAATACCCTGGTCTGCATCTACTTTCCATCCTTTCCCCAAGAAAAAGTCATAGAGAAATCTTCCTGATAATTTGGGAACAAACACACCAATCCATCTGTCAGTGATTCTGACCAACATGACAGAACGGAAAGAACAGCATGAAGTGGAAGCAGCCTAGCCAAAGTAAGTGTTAGTCTAAAGGGCATGAGTGGTATATCCCCATAGAAACATTTTTACATCACTTGCCATCTGAAGCAAAGAAGTGTGTTTTTTCTGAAATTCAGATGATATTTTGCAAGACAAAGCAGTCATGATGTGAATTCCCATCCCCTTTTTAGGTCTATCCAGTGGCCCAAATAGGAGGACACACAAGGCATTCTGCACTGGCCCCTTTTTAACATATTTGTAGTAAATAGGATGAAGAAGTTCCAAAGTCAGATACCTGGCTCAGCCAGGTCTGAAAAATATTCAACAGAATATCAGTAGCCATGGAAATCGACTAAAGGGAAGCTTACAAGTCTTGTGGAAAACATTCAGAGAGCAGACTAGCAGACAGGAGGTCTGCAGTCTTTCAAAGGACTAACAAAAGCCTATCCAAGCTTTTGTGCTTTGCACATTGCTACTGTGCAGTAAGAAAACGCACTGGGAAATGTCCGAAAATGACATTCAAAGATGTTTTGCATGAACTGGGATGTATGTTGAGGTTGCTAATGCCTAGATACATCACAGAAGGTGATAACTCATAGGAAAATGCATGACAGTTGTACCTTGTAGGTTATCAGCTTCTGCCTATGGAGCTTATTAGAGAACACACAAAGGGAAGCTGTGGCTCAGGCCTTTTGGATTCAAGCAACTGGATCCTGCCAGGACTTTTTTGTCAGCAATATGAGGTGGCATGCTGTGATATGCCCTTTGGTCTTGAAACCCTGTTGAAACAGAAGACCATACGTGACAGAGCCTGTTTTGAAGGGACACTGACTGAAAATACTGGAGTTTGCTGGGGTGGTGGGAGAGGCAGAGTCTGGAACAACCACTATGAATATTCATCCTCAGATGGAGTAGGACCTGGCGGTGATCCCTGTAGAGCAGGTAGTGGCCTCTGGAAGATGCATGCACTGGAAAGAGAAAGCAGTTAGCAGCTAATTTAAGTCATCGACTCCTGGAGCTTCTGCAGTGGAAGGATGCTGGACAGATCCTTGTTTTCACAATATTGATAAACTGTCAAAGCTGGTTCCCAGCAGAGTCCACAGCACGGTGCTGATAAAAATTTGACACGAACAGATCTGCTACAATCTGGGAATCTCCAGGACCTCTAGGAACTCAAATGTAGGGACTCCATCTGTGAATTTCAAACCACAGAGAATTATATGTAAAATAAATGTTATCAGCTTTATGAATGTAAACAAACAACTTCTCTGTATTATCTTGCCAGGTAGCTATGGCTGTGATCCAATGAGGCACCAGTGAATTAACATTAAGACAAGCCCATATCTTCCAAAGCTTCCATTATTTTATCTAAACTTTTGCTCGTAACCAGGGTCAAATGCTGCGAAATACCATCCTGACAGAAGAGTTCTGCTGGAGCAGTGCCATGCAGGGCACAAGGGAGGAAGCTGGGGTAGCTCCAAAAATGACACAGAGCTCTGGGAAACCAGGTTTTATTAACTCTGCTGGGCATGAAACTGTTGTTGACTACAATGAAGCAGGAAATCTCAGGTTTTTTTCTGACTCAGAAGTGACAACACCTTCCTCTGGTTAGAAAAGAAAGATTGCAGAGTTTTCAGAGAAAAACATGAGAGCTTCTGAGGATGCACAACAAGCTCTGGTTTTCTCCAGATGCAAAAGCAGAATTTATTTGTCTCTTAACATCCACGAGGCTGTACACAGAAAAGAGTCAGACCAAATTGTGCTCTCTTGGCCTGAAGGGATGGGGACAGTCCTCATTGCCTTTTAGAGGCACATGTTCTTCTTAGGAAGGCTGAATGTGCTGTGGGGATGGTGCGTACTCTGAACCTCTCAGAGCCCTTTGTGAAGAAAGGACTGCAGTTAACTTAGGTTTGGATTAATTGGAGGTTTGAGTACAGCTGCTGCTCTTGCAGACTGGCTGCATTCAGTCCACGGGGATTTCAGAGAAGTTGTGAAGGGGAAGAACTTTTCATTAAACTAATTGACCAAAAGATTTCCAAATCCTCTCTGGAAATATTTGGGCTCCTTTAACAATAGAAATACCGTGTCCTTTTCCTCCACGGTGGCTCTATTTGTACAGACAGCTCACTCAAGAAGTAGATATTTACACTGCATTGCTGCACAATTTACAACTTGCACCCAGGATTAGCTCTGACAGGGGCTGTGCTCAGCACTTGTTTGAAACCTGGAAGAGGTTAGACTTGGCCTGCTGCTTTTCCACCTTATGGGACAATAGTCAAAAGGTGTCTTTCAGAGTGGAGTTAACAAGTTTAGAACTCATGACATAGAGCAACTTGTGACTGGAAAGATAATGGCCAAGGGAGGTGCTGCAAAGGAAGCACACAAATGGAGAACAGAGCAGAAGGATGTAAATGGAGAGCAGAGCCAGTATGAGGCCAGATCCTGCTGGTAGTGATAGGAGGCTTTATATGTAGAGCCTACACATAGAGACTACAGGCATATAGCCTCTATTGGCTGACATAAAAGTCAGGTACTTAATTTTTTTCCTGGGCAGGAGTAGGAGAGTGGGATGAAGAGATGGTGAATGTGGTCAGTGGCACTGGATGGACATGGAGTCTGACATGAGCTTTAACTGCTACAATATATTATTGGTCTTAAAATTTGACAACTTTTCTCCCAGCTACTTGCCTTTGTCTCTCCCTCTCTTTCACACTTTATGTGTGTGTTAGATGTGTGTTAGGCTACATGCATGAACTATAGACAGCTCAAGTAGAATGAGAAGAATCCCACTCATATGTATGGCTTAAATAATAAAAAACATCTCAAGTCCTTAATTGATGACTTGCACTATCCACCCCCTGTTCAGCTGTTGTGTAACTTTAAATGTTCCTTCTATCTACATGTAACTTTCTCTAGATATCTGCTTGTCTATTTCTTATCAGATCTACCTATGGCAGGTCCACACAAAGCAGCAGGTCCATTGAGTGATGGTCCCTTTCTTCTCCACTTAACTCCACAGCTTAGGGGTTACAAGATTCATGGGCAGGGGGGAGGGCGGAAGGCAGTCTCACCTTCCACCTGAGGAGTCCTGAGCCCTCTCTGCTCTCTGTGCATCAGCTCCATGACAAGCATCAAGAAGAGGGGTGGTGGGATATCTCAGAGCCATTGGTGTTTGCACGCAAAGACCCCGAGAAGACTATGAGAAAAGCACGGACTCCTTGGGTCTGTCTGGGGAGGATGGATCCTTAGTGTATCCTTCCCTCTTCCACAGGCCCCCCAGGATAAAAGATACTAAAAAAAACTTACTGGAAAAGGAAGTGCAACCTGGATTTTACCTTGTCAAGTGCAAGTCAAGCCACTAAATCTCACCTCCCTGGTAGAATTTTGAATGTTTCCTGGTTCTCAGTCTGTTCTCCCAAGTAACAAGCAATAGGACAAGAAGAAATGGCCTCAAGTTGCACCAGGGGAGGTTTAGATTGGATATTAGGAAAATTTCTTCACCAAAAAGGTTGTCAAGCATTGGAACAGGCTTCCCAGAGAAGTGGTGGAATCACCTTCCCTGGAGGTATTGAAAAGAGGTGTAGATGTGGTGTTTAGGGACATGGTTTTGTGGTAGACTTGGCAGTGTTAGGTTTTCGGTTGGATTCTATGATCTTACAGGTCTGTTCCAATCAAAATTATTCTGTGATTCTATTCTATTATTCTATATTTATGTTGAATTTTATGTATTCCTGGGACTGCATTTTTTAAAAAACTGAATGGCAAAAGAGATTTTTTTCCTTTCACAGAGAAATTTTCAGGACTAATATTGCATTTGCCATGTTAAGTCCTTTTGGTAACTGTATTTTGTTTTAAGAAATTTTCTCCATTCATTGCCAATTTCCATAATTCTATTTCCTTCAGTAGCAAAAGACAAAATGAGAATGAATTAAATGAAACAGTTCCTGCATTCAGGTCATTGGTATTTTATACCCTTTTTAAAGATACTTGTTAATACTGATGTAATTTATATTTAGCAAAACATATTAAAATGAGCTGGTGCTTGTGAACTTAGCATCCTTTCTGCTGGTTTAAATATCACCCTTATCACTTATATATAAAAGTTACAAATGCAATAATGTGGTACATGAATACTTGAACAACCTTTTCAATATTTACATTTGTTTTATTTTACTGACCCTGAAATTTTGAAGGACACTCAGTACCTCTTATCTCTGTTTTCTGCTGTTTATCTCTACATTTGCACATTTTCTGCTTCAGTGTTACAGATGCTGGAGTCAGCCTGAAAACCTGTGTCCTGGAAACACACTCTTGCATTGAATTTCTAACCTCCACAAACCACCAGGAAAATCATTGCCAGCTATGAATAAATAAAATGCTAAAATACATAGTGGAATTTTTCTTAAGACCGATGATTGCAGTTAGGATCCTAACTACAAATTTAAATACCCAAATAACTCATCCAGATTTCAGAACCAGGTATAGGCACCTATTGACATTACTGAGTGAAGCTAGTGGGAGTAACCAGGATACTTCTCCAGCGTATGTAGTGCTGTCTACAGAAAGCAGGACTTTATCCAGTTGTACCCCAGAAGACTGTAGAACTGCAGTGCCAGGACGTACCTCCTCCTTGTTGGTTTTCTGATGCTCTGTAGTTGTTTTTTGGCAGCAGGTACAGAGTAATGGTCTTGTCCACACCTATCACCTTTGTGCAAAGGCATCAGAAATGGTGACTCCAAAATAGGAACCACACTTCCTTAATCTTTTAGGAGTGTCCTAAAACAATCATCTGACTAAGAAGATGTTAAATGAGATTGGATTGTTCCACAAGAGAAAGGAATTTGACATGGCAAATGGAATAAAATAAAACAACTGATTCCAAAACCACAAAAATTTATTTTAAATAGGACCAACCTTGTAATTTCTCCATATTTCCAATGGAAAGAGGTATGGCACTCCCTAGTGTAAGCTATTTTATCCTAAGGTTTGTATGTGATAGAAACTGTGTGGCTGTTTGACCCTACCCATACATAGTTTGGGATGAGGTATCTCATTCTTATGGAGATGCCTGTTTTTCTCCATCAGTCCCAGAGAGCCAAGGGTGACTAGTTGAGATTTAGACGTCTCATTTTTAGCTAACCAAAAGATAGATGATAAGTATTTTAATGTCTGTTTATTTCTTTCTCACTGATAAAAGGCAGCCTAACAATAAAATTCTCTTGTTTACTTTCCTCCCTAGTTTCTGCTCTCCCGTACTCATTCATCTATGACATCAAGGTGTTTTGTATACATGCATGCACTTGGACCCCCAACTAGTTAAGTATAACCCTCATCACAATTACAGTAGCAAAAATAGCTACATGAACGCTTCCCTTCACATTCAGGATGCAAAACATCTTTGTTGTAAGAATTTTGGATCCATCCCTGCCCTACAGTGTCAAAGCTAACTGGCAGAGAGGTGACCATTCAGTGAACTATTTAATTGTACACTTGGCCTTAAGAACCTGAAAGTTACATCAGAAACAGGCACTATATATGTCAAATAATCCAAGTCAATGCATCAGTGCACTGAGGGGCTGGGGTCTGCTGCTGCGGCTCTAAACTGGAAGAGGGCAGGTTTAGATTAGATATTAGGAAGAAATTCTTGACGGTGAGGGTGGTCAGACACTGGCACAGGTGGCCCAAAGAAGTTGTGGATACCCCTTCCCCGGAAGTGTTCAAGGCCAGGTTGGATGAGGCTTTAAGCAACCTGGTCTAGAGGAAGGTGTCCCTGCTGATGGCAGGGGGGTTGGAACTAGATGATCTTTAAGGTCCCTTCCAGCCCTAACCATTCTGTGATTCTATGATTCTGTGATTCTATGATTCTTTGCTGTAAATACAGAGCAACTCCAAAGAGTTACTGAGTTATGTTGAGTATCACCATTGGGACAGAGAACAGTCAGAGGGAGTTTGGATGTTGAGGTTAGTGGGAATGGCAAAAAGCAGAGAACTGCTTTGGAAAGGAAGGGATTGACTTACACTTCCACATGCGGGTAGAGGGAGCAATGGTTGGGAAGCTCCATAAATCACTTTGTCCTTGCATCCTATTCATTATATTGTGCAAGTTTAAACTTATCTTTATGGCCCAAAGCTGTTTATTCATATTCATTATCTGAGAAACCTGAAGGCTCTTTCCAAGTCAGCTTTCTATGCTCATTCTGCCTCTAGTCAGAGTCTCCTGGTATTGGTCAGTGAGGTTTTGTTAAAGCAAAGGAAAATCATGGTTGCAGTGAGCAGGGAGAAGACTGTACCCCATGGATGTCCAAGGAGGGGACTTCTTTTTCTGCAACTTTTTCTTGCAAACAAATATCACAAAGATCCTAGCATCTCTTGGAAATTGAGGCTGATTTGGGGACAGAGATGAAGGAGAAATGTTTGACAGTGAACTTCTCTTCATGATGTGTCAGAAGAGGCCGTGTGCACTGGAGCAAAGGTCTCTGCTGTGGCTTGCTCTCTGTAACAAAGCTCTTCTTGGCAGTGTGTTTCCAGGGAAGCCCTGGGCAGCGGGAAGGGGTTTTCTGGCATGCAGAGAGCAGGAGAGTGGGATGACTGTGTCTGAAAGGAGTGTGCAGACAAACCCATCTTGCTGCAGCACTGCAAACTTTTTGGAGGGGTGTGTTAATTGCAACATACCTCAATCATAGATTTCAGGTGTCTAAGAAAATGTAATTTCCTATATGTAAGTCTTAGAGGTTTCTTTTCCAAATCTCCAGGATAGATTTTCCTCACAAAACAGTGTTTTGTTTGTTTCTTTTTCAGTGTTCAGCCTTATGTGCTCTGGAACAAGTTCAACCTATTTTCTCACACTAAAACAGGCAGGAGAAATAATACTTGGTAGGGAACAATTATTTTGTTATATTTTTGTCATTCTTCTGCTTGCAACTTGTCTTTGCACAAATTATAATATCAATAGGTCTGTTCCTTGTAAGCTGAGATGAATGTGTGTGCAAATACATTTACCCTTTAGCAGATTCTGGACTAATTGTGACTACTAAATCAAGACTCTGCCATTAATTTTGGGGAAAATTCGTCCTCAGTGAAGTAACTGTTTTCTGAAAGAATATATTTATAATATATTTAAAATATTTTTATGACTGAGTTTAGAAATATCTCTTATATTTGAAAAAAAGAATATTTCTGGAGGTACACGGCAACTCATGCAAATTATCTTGAAGATCAGTCACACGGGTATGTGAATAAGACCACAACTAACACATTTTTTGTTTAACAAACACATTTCTTTGATTTGGAGAGACTCTTTATCTCTTCTTCCTACAACAAATGCATGATTTACCTTTCAATTTATATAGGTATTTTTGCCAGGAATTACAAATAAGCCTTACAATCATAGGAATAGCAAAATAATAAAATAGACATTTAAGAAACACGCAGGTTTACAGTAAAGTAGTCTTAGCAAATTTAACCTCCTCATCTTCTTGAAATGACATGTCTTCTCTTATTCACCCACTAAAATGAATTTACTGAGCAAATTGCTATTTTCCCTCTGAAAGTTATGGTTCTTTTGATTCATTGAAGTGCCTAGTACTGAACTGTAAGTGTAAAATTTTGGAGACTGTCCAGATTCTCAGCCACTGTAAGGAAGCATAGATCTTGCTAGAAGACAGCAAGGAAGACATATTTCTAAAGTGACAAACTGTGCTTTTAAGAAAAGGAGGACAAGGAACTTTGTGGATACTATTTATTTAAGATTGAAAGAGAAAGTGTTTGTGGGCAAACACCTCTGATGAAATGCACATTAGCTGTGCCTCATTTTAATCCATTCATTTTGTAGAGTGAATATTCACTCTGCAGGCTGAGATTGATCAGCTGAAATGGCAAATGTGATGAAAGTACTCAGAAACATGCCTTGCTGTTCATAGCAAGATTTCGCCTTACTCTTCTAGGCTCATCAATTCTCTGTTGGCAGTAATTTACATGTGCATATGAGAAAATAAGTGGGGGATATAAAATAAATGGTTGAACCTGATGAGACAGTGATATAGCAAGGTTTTTTGGGTTTTTTTTGGTGGAGAAGACCCATCTCTAATCTACTCTAGAACCTGGCCATCCTTTAGAGTGTGAATTATATATCGTTAGGTGCCACTGGCTTCATCTCATCCATAAGGAATCTAGTTCACACATCCTGAGGCTGCTCTGTGATGTAGATCAGCATGAGATTCACTTCAAAGCATGTTCCTGCTCTCAAATAAAATACTGAAGTAGACACACACTGCATTTGCTTGTGTTCCAAACAAGTTCTATCATCCACAATACTAGAAATTTTGCCTGGCATCCAATAGGGTGTTTTGCATACACAAACCATATCCAAGCAGTATGTTATCATAAGGAATAGTCTTGCTTTGAGTGTTCTGAAGGATTCATAAAATAATCAAATGCAGTTTTGGCTCTTCCCTTCTGCTCTTTCCTTTTTGGGTCATTAAATTTCTTCAAAGTTACAGGTACTAGATATTCTGAGGCAGAATATGTGAAACTCATAAAGGACGTATCCAAGTTGAATCTCAGAAATTTAAGTTTTGGCAATGGCAGTAATGTACTTTGAAACATTGACAAAATTCAGTGATAATCTTTTACTTAAGGACAAATTAATTCATCTGGGAAAAGAGGGGATCTGAGGAAAATCTGCTGACCTCATTGGAAATTAAAGGACCATTCAACCTTTTTCTCTTGTAACTTTTAATAATTTTAGACAGAAACTCTTTAGCCTTAGTCTTGACTGGACTCCTTACATTGGTTTAAATGTCTTCCCTCTGTCGTGAAAAGTTTCTCTGCTTCCACTGCCGTGGTTTGTAGCATCCATTCAGCCTGGACTGGGAGATTTCAGGATACATAGGTTTGCATTTGCAAGGTTTTAAAACCCTAACCAGCAACAGTTTGAGAACCCACAAAATCAGGTCAAGGTTGATTTAAGTCTCCTCTGACTCGTGGGCAACCCCAAATGTCATATTTCTCAGGATAAAATTACCCATGGCATAGTCTTCAGTTCTGTCTCCACAACCAGCAGCAAAAACCCATCCACTTTTTTCAGGACTTGACAGCATCACTCCAAGGATTTTGCCGCTCCTGGCAGGCTGCTAGTTACAACAGTCTACACCTTTAGTATGAAACTTATCAAAGCTCACATATAGTTTCTTTCATAATAGAAAGACAGAATTTTAGAAAGAAGAATAACTTGATGAGATATAAGGCAGGAATCACAAAATCATAGAACTGTTTTGATTGAAAAAGACCATTAAGATCTTTGAGTCCAACCATAAATCTAACACTACCGAGTCTAGGAGCGAAAGTACCAACTCATCACTTGGAAATGTTTTCCAGTCTCCATATTCCTTCAGAGCCATATACATGGCTCTGAAGGAATATGGAGATTGATGAGTAAATGTGATTTTATTGACTGTTCAAGAGACTGAGCTAGTAGGAGAGAATTATGGTTGTGCTTTTGTGTACATCCATTCTAACTTGATTCGGTTGTAAACTTCCTTGTTAAAAAGTAAGTTCTAATTAAAAAAAACCCAACAACAATAAAGTCAAATAGCACAGCAAGAACATTAATCTACTTCTTTCAAACCGCTGCTGTTTATGTACCAGCATTAAATTTCATCCACAAGGGCTGTCCATTAATGTTATAAACAATTGCTTAAGAAAAACTCAACTGCTCTAGATGATACTGGATTTGATTTTTCAGAAGGAGTGGTATTTAGGACAGGTTATTGAACAATGTTCTTAATCCTAATTCAGAGTCTAATCCTCCTCCTGCTGAAGCCTTTACAGGTTTTTGCTGTTGATGTCAATAGAAAGAGAATAAACCCTATTGGTTTTATGTGTGGTTAGGCAAGGAGATTAAATAAATTCAA
Source organism: Caprimulgus europaeus (assembly GCA_907165065.1). The sequence goes on along the minus strand of OU015523.1, from coordinate 95,460,086 downwards.
CATCACTGGTTTGAAGGATTTATTTAATTACAAGCATTTATTTAATCTCAGCAAAGTAAAATCATTAAATATATTTCTCTTTATAGTAATGGCAAGATATCTTCAAAAGACAAGTCAAGATAAAAACATTCAAAATCTTGCTGGATTCTAAAAGTGTTTGTGAACTATATCATATTATGATTTTCCTCCCTTGCCCTACAATGTCTTAGTGTTCCTTAGGTGATAATTATAGAATCATATAATAGTTTGGATTGAAAGGGACCTTTAAAGGTCATCTAATCCACTCCCCCTGCAGTGAGTAGGGCCATCTTCAACTGGGTCAGGTTGCTCAGAGCCTCATCCAACCTGACCTTGAATGTTTCCAGGGATGTGGCATCTACCACCTCTCTGGGCAACCTGTTCCAGTGTTTCGCCACCACCACTGTAAAATTTTTTCCCTTATATCTAGTCTGAATCTACCCTCCTTTAGTTTAAAACCATTGCCCCTTGTCCTATTGCTACAGGCCCTGCTAAAAAGTCTGTCCCCATCTTTCTTATAGGCCCCTTTTAAGTTTCGAAAGACCACAATAAGGTCTTCCTAGAGTCTTCTCTTTTCCAGGGTGAACAGCGCCAACTCTCTCAGCCTTTCTTCATAGGAGAGGTGTTCCATCCCTCGAATCATTTTTGTGGCCCTCCTCTGGACAAGGTCCAACAAATCCATGTCTTTCTTGTGCTGAGTTATCCAGAAGTGGACACAGTGCTTCACGTGAAGTCTCACTAGTGTGGAGTGGAGAGACAGAATCACCTCCCTTGACCTGCCAGCCATGCTTCTCTTGATGCAGCCCAGGATATGGGCTCATGTCCAGCTTTTCATCCACCAGTACCCACAAGTTCTTCTCCACAGGGCTCCTCTCAATGCCTTCATCCCCCAGTCTGTATTGATACCAGGAATTGTATCAACCCAGGTGCAGGACCTTCCACTTTGCCTTGTTGAACCTCATGAGGTTCACACAGGCCCACTTCTCAAGTTTGTCCAGATCCATCTGGATGGTATCCTGTCCCTCAGGTGTGTCAACCGGACCACTCAGCTTAGTGTCGTCAGCAAGCTTGTTGAGGGTGCACTTGATTTTGCTGTGTATGTCATTGATGCAGATATTAAACAGTACTCTTCGCACTATGGACCCCTGGGGGACACCGCTTATCACTGATCTCCATCTGGACATTGAGCTGTTGACCACTACCCTCCAGATGCGACCATCCAACCAATTCCTCATCCACCCGACAGTCCAGCCATCAAATTAATATCTCTCCAATTAGAGAGAAGGATGTTGTGAGGGATCATGTCAAAGGTCTTACAGAAGTCCAGATAGACGACATCCTTGTCCACTGATGTAGTCACTCCATTGTAGAAGGCCACTAGGTTGGTCAGGCAGGACTTGCCCTTGGTGAAGCCATGCTGGCTGTCACAAATCACCTCCCTGTCCTCCATGTGCCTTAGCACAGCTTCTAGAAGGGAATTATTTGGGTTTCACTCTGTTAACCTTTCTATCTTTTGCTAACATTTCTCCTTGGCTGTGCAGATAACAGCCAACTTTACTCTGAAATCTTCTGCTTGATTAGCATTAAATTTAGAACAGTTGATTCCAGACTGTGCTTTGCTTGAAGATTGTGGCTCCTGTCAGGAAAGGCAGCCTGTGTGCCTGAAAGCTTTGCTGTCTTTCCAGCTGCTGAATAAGAGGACCTACCTGCCTCTACAATCCTGTTTTGCTTCTAATATATAGGCTGAAAAGTACCCCATTTCTGAATAAGGTCTTGTAGGGACACCAGATGAGTCTGATTCTCCAGAGCTTTGTGGAATGCATTTCCCCCAAAATCAGCATGCTTCAGGTGGATGTAAGAAATCTAACATTTGATATTCTCCAGAAAACAAACTCATAATACCACCCACAGCTCCCATGCCATTTGCATCCTCCTGTGCCCATGGTGCATTCCTGGAACAGGGATGTTACTGTGTGGTCCTCAATGCATGGGACTACCACCCCTGAGTCAGGGTAACAGGCAGCACATGCAAAGGAAGCTTTGACCAGCAGTTCTTGTTAGGCTGTGTCTTACATATGAGATCTACTGTGAAGTCTATTCTGTTGTGATTTTTGTAGATATTACCACCTAGTATCTGAATGTCTTCCAACAGCACTTTATGCAATATGAATAATATCTGTCATGTGTTTGCTCTCTCTTCCTTTCCGCACTTGGGGAATGAAAATGAATGCAGTGACATGTCTTGTTCCAGAAGGGATTTTAAAGAAAAATAAACATATATTTACATGTATTTATATGTATAGAGATGATAGAGTCAAAGCAACCTGCTTTGTCTGGAAGAACCATGGGCCAGGGCTGTAATGGTCCCTAACTACTGGAATACTTAATTACCTGACTCAGCCTCAAAAGACACTTTCTTTCCTGCACAGATAAGCTGGACCCCTTTTCTAGATAGTTGCGTTGCCCTCTTGAATATAATTGCCAGCCACAACCTTCATCCTGAGGATTTTGGAAAGCATTTTTTTTTTCAGACCATTGAAGCCTCAGCAGAGAAATCAAAAGCACTATTCTGAGTGAGCAGAAATTTATTTGCTGATCAGTGTTGCTGAAGGATAATGTGCAGTTGGTCTTGATGTATTATTACCTAAATTAAGTATCCCTTTTGGGGAAAAAATTAGGTTATTTTTACTGTAGGCAACAGGATAAAGGAACCTTGTAGCATGGAGTGACGACAGTCTGCCAGCTGACTTACCATCTCCTCTCAGCCAGCCAAAACAGGATCTAGGAACACAGACTATCTATGATAACACTGGACTGAATCTGTCAGGAAAGAAGGATTTTTTGCCTTCCTTTCTTTCTGTTCTCTCTCAGCAGACAGGACTGAAAATGATTGGTTCACTTTTGCCTAAGCATAATAGAAGAAAATGATGCTTGGGAAGATGGGATTTTGCATGGAAATCCTTGGGTTGTTTTGTTTGTTTATTTTAGTCCCATTCTGGTTTAACATACTTACCAGCCAGCCTAGAGGAAGGTGGGTAAGGGAAATCTGGAGGGATCTGCTGGGGATACTGTAGTTTTTCTACACCAGCCTGGAAGGACTTGGTACCAATGAGGACAATCCAAGCTTTGCTAATCTGCAGGATGAACTAATCAGTGTGTGGGCACCTATCACAGAAATAACACTGCTCTGCAGCGTTAAACTCATCACTATCTTTCCTCTGCCCACCACTGGCATATAGACAATGCTCAGATTTGACTCCTGCTTACTCTTCTTCATCTTATATGATCTTGCCACAGCTTTTGATCAATTTGGTGACAGGAAGCATCTGTATGTCATGGTGGGTAAAGCTGTATCTCCCCTGCTTATTGCTTGTGTTGGGCTCTCTTGGTCTAACCAGTTTACTCAGAGGCTGCATATGGCTGCTAAGAAGATCACAGAGTCAGCCAGCCCTTTGCATTTCTGCAAGGGAGGAACAGGTTCAGTCTTTTGTGAACACCTATTAGATGACTCTCCATCAGAAGAAATACTCATCTAATATACCTTAATACATCAGATTCCTGAGACCTTACCCATGTCAAATGGCCCAGAAGGATGAAAATAGATACCAACCTTCTTTCCTTCAGGGAGGAAGTTCCTCTGTCAGTTACTGTGATTTGATTTCATCTCCTGGTGCTGGCTTTAATCCACATTACATTGGAACTAGAGGACTAGGTTTGATTATGTGCATGTGTCAGCTGCCTTTGGCTGGTTTCTCTTCTGCTGTGCTCAGGAAAAGAAGGCAACTAGTGAGAACCTGATATCCATGTGGCTTTCTTCAGTGTTTATCTTTATACAGTGCACTGTTACTTGGAAATATGATTAAAAAATGAAGAATCACTGTTGAATTGTAAGTGTAAATAGAATCAAAGAATCGCCTGGTTGGAAAAGACGTTTGAAATCATCAAGTCCAACCATACCTATCCACTACTAAACCATATCTCTGAGCACCCCATCTAGCTGTCTTTTAAACACCTCCAGGGCTGGTGACTCAACCACCTCCCTAGGCAGCCCATTCCAGTGCCTGATAACCCTTTCAGTGAAGAAGTATTTCCTGACATCCAATCTGTACCTCCCCTGGCGCAACTTAAGGCCATTGCCTCTTGTTCTATCACTCGTTATCTGTGAGCAAAGACACACCTGCCTCACTACAACCTGCTTTCAAGTAGTTGTAGACAGTGATGAGGTCTCCCCTCAGCCTTCTCTTCTCAAGACTAAACAACCCGGGTTCCCTCAGCCGCTCCTCACAAGGCTTGTTCTCCAGCCCCTTCACCAGCTTCGTTGCCCTTCTCTGGACACACTCCAGTGCCTCAATGTCCTTCTTGTAGTGAGAGCCCCGAAACTGGACACAGTATTCAATGTGTGGCCTCACCAATGCTGAGTACAGGGGACGGATGACTTCCCTGGTCCTGCTGTCCAGATTCTCCTAGAGGGTGTGTGACCATCTTTTGCTCCGGTTTAGGCAGTCTGTCTAGTCCTTGCTTGTGCATCATGCCTTCCTACTGGAGTGAGCCTCAGTGAGGCATGAGGGTCAGGTGGGCAGTAGGTGAGAGGAGAACTTGTGTCCTGAGTATTCATTAGGTCTAGACTGATCATCAAAAAAGGCTTGTACCTAGAGAAATCATATGGAAAATGAACTTAAACTAAATGCAGCAATTCAGCCTTGCCTCTTGTAGTGAAAAGAGAAAGTGCTTGCAACTTCTTAGCTTGGTTTAAAATTGCTACAGTTACATGGTTTTCCATAAGGGTAAAAAAGAATGTTCAATGTGTTTTATTATTCCATTAAAGAAAGTTTATTATCCTGAATGCTAATTCAAGTCTTTTTAAAAAGGCATACTATGTCATAGATGTTTTGGCAGTGGAAAGCATTAGCATAATTTTTTCCGAAGAGCACACACCTTACAGTCAGTTTACAAATTGGATCTTTGAGGGTGGATTCATTACAAAATGGAAGAAGCAAGTGCAAAATTTAAGAAGTTTTCTACATGCAATCATCTACATTTGCATCAATTGCTATCACAAGAAGGATGCAAAGGTCAGACAAGAAAAATCAACATCTCTGTTAAAAGACTACTTGTGTCACAGAGATCCCTTTTCCTACAAATTTGACCCTATGCTTATGGCTTAATTATACTACTAAAGAGGTGCTCTTTCATAAAAGAAAGATAGAATTTACTTTCTTTTTTCCTACTGGGAAAATGGGTCTGCAGTTTGAAAAGCGGAGCACTGAAACTATTTTAATGACTGGCTATGTTTAGCTCCCTTGTCAAAGAGATGTGCTTGGAAGAAGATACGTATATTTTCTGCCCAGACTTGAAGTTCAGCCATGGAAGAGTGATTGTTTTACATCAGTTTTTGTGAGTATTAGAAAACAAAAAAAGGATTGAATGTGATTTGTACTCTGAAAAACTGTTCAAGTTTTTAAAATTTTACCATAAAAAAGTAAGTCTCTGGTCATAATACTGATGTCTGGACACCCTCATAAATCATGGCACAATGTGAGACTGCTGATCTTGAAGGATAACAATGACATGACACACTGTAATGCAAAGCCATAGTTTCTCCTAATGTAACCTGATTGCTAGGAATGACAAGAAGCCTCATGGGAACAAATCTCAAGCTATGGTCTATAAACACCAGGAACTCAATTTGGTTATTAAAATGTCATTTGAGGCATCCAGAAATAGTCTGGCAGAGAGGGGGCTGGTGAATAGGATGCAGGAGCTATAGGAGACCTGTGACCTTCTGGGTTAGCAATTGATGATAAGACAAAATATCCTTTGGCATATCAAATAGCTTATTTGTCTATGTATGGGCAATTGTATCTTCCTGCATCTGGGGGATGGGCTGGACCTCCACCATATTCACCAAAAGTCATCTTGGTGGGAATCGCGTAATGACTGTCTTTTGAGGGGCAAATTCATTCTCTCAGCACTGTCTAGATCACAGATACCTCTAAGCTGTATCTGGCAGGCTGTAGCCCTCAAAGCTGTGTACCATGTAGGAAATGTAAAAGAAATACATAAGACATTTCTGAGATCTTCCCCTTAATAGTAGCTTAAGATAGATTACCTTGCATTTTTCCACAGATGAAGATAACTGGTGATGCTCCAGGTAGTGCCACTGGCACAGGTGGGCTGGGATTCAACTCCACTGTGTTGGCATGTCAGTTCAGGTGTCTAAATGTAGATGTGTCCTGTTATAGTCAGTGGAGGTTCAATTCCCTATGTGCAGTCACCCGGTGCTCTTTGAAATGCCCTTGGATATCTGAGACTTCTTCAAGGATCTAGAAGATATGACATGGGAAGAGCTGGAAGTGTATGCCTTTCTGGACTGACAGCTCAAATAAGTGGCAGCCAGGTAGGTTCCCCAAGGACATCTCAAACAATGCCGCAGCCTTAAGTGTGGTGAACTGATTTGAGCTTGTGGGACAGGTTATAGGACAATTCAGCTAAGTCTAAAATAGATACATGTGTGGTCATTGGCTCACCAAACTCCACTAGCTGCGTTGCTCTTACATGACAAGGTCAGTATAGATGGTAAATGGTACTTCACCCATGACTCTTCCCATTTCTGCACAAAACGCCTGTATGTTTTTGTACTGAAATACCAAATAAGAATAAGCATCTCCTGAAAAAGATAGGATGGATTGGGCTCAGATAATGATGCTAAACTCCATGAACTGAAGAAAGTTTAGTCCTCTTCCTCACCTGTTCAGCTGCCTGCTGAGCCCGCACTGCTACAGTTTGGAGACACAGGCACAGATTGATATCTGAGGCTGTTCTGCAGCATGCATGAGGGTTGCGTGTTATGTTTCATGTATGAACAACTACGCTAAAGAAACCAGGAGACTCGAAATGTCTGAAAGGAAGCTGAGCGAGCTCTTTCCCTTCAAGCAGTTATTTCTTGAGTTACCTTCCTATTGTCTTTTCCCACGGGTTTCTTTTCTGGACAACATGCAAAATCAGAAAGGGCTTGAGTGTCTCACCAGCTGGCCCATTGAACAGAGATGGCTTTTGCCATTCCGTTTGGGTCATTACCAAAATGATAGGATTTAAAATAGTATTAATGACCAAATCAGATCAAAGGCTTTCAACTTGAGAGTTTGAGTTTCCTAGAGAGAGATAAAAAGCCTCTTCTGTTAAGAAAATTAACTGTGGGCTTTCTGTTTTGGCTTGAATGCTAGCCTGTGATCCTTGAAGAGCTTTCTATGATTTTTGGGGAAAAATGAATATGGCCTATTTTTGGTTTCAAAGCTCATATCTATTCCAGTTAGGAATCATATAGATATTGTCTCATTCTGTGTTTCCACCATAAAAACCATCACTATAAAACCAATGTAACATCAAGTACAATTTCTAAGAAAAGCTTTTTCCACTGGTAAATGACCATGTCACTCACAATGTTAGATATTTTGCTTTATTTATATACTCCTTTCCTTCAATTTGGAACATGTATCTCCAAGGCACATAAAGCATGATGACTTGATATCATGTGAGGGACAGATAATGGCAAATGGATCCCAAATTAAATTAAATTGTTCTTCAATGGCTTCCTTGCTCTAGTTTGAACACAGTGCATAGGTGAGAATCTAAAGTACTACAAATGCATGCTTTTAGAACTATGATTAATCTCAGGTAAAAGTTTTGACTCGTCTCTCCCTACCTCCCTCCTCTACCATGTCTTCCTGGGATTTAGAGAGCTTTCCATGATCTGTGTGTCACAGAAGAACGTGCCTCTGGATGTTTTGGGGCTGCCAATGGTGAGAGAGGGTGCAGAGCTCATCAATGAAAGCAGCAAAATTCAGAGTGGCAGTAGTTCGGTGGGAGGGCACTGCCATGTGTCAGGAGGGTTTCAGAGGGCCAGGAGGGAATACAGGAAGGATTAGTGGAGCTCTGGGAGGTGTGAAAGGATAAAGTTGGAAGGTGCTTTGGGCAGGGCAGCTGAATTACTCAGTATATTACCACCCTGAGCTTCAAGCCATCTCCTTCCCACCTTGACCCTGAGACAATTTAGTATTGCTCGAGGGCTAGGACCTGTTCATGGGTGACTTCATCCCAGAAGGGCTCATATTCTGGTATACTTGCTCCTTCAGTTCCTATGTCCCTCTGAGATGTGAGGTGCCCTATATTTCAGGCTCACACCTACTCTGTGCATGCATTCAACCTAGCTATGCCCTACCACTCTCTGTCTGCTTCCTCTGGTCCCTCTCTGCCTGTGCTGGAAGCCTAAGCTGGCTGGGTAGGGCGTGCAAGATCTCAGTACAGCTCCAGGACAAAATCATGGACAACAGAGCCAGAGTGACTGACAATGGCATATCGAAGCGCAAGGCAGCCATATTCCCTGACCCAGCCTTGGGAGTACCCTACATAGAGATTTGTCTGTGCTCTGCATGTTACTCCCTGAACAGGGTACTATAAAGAAAATGGAGTGAGAGTGCCACACTGTCAGAGAAGCAAGTTTCATTTCACAGCTGATTGAATGAGATGGATAATTACCTTCTATGCATATGTCATGATGGAGCTCATGTCCACAATGATATTTCTAGTTCCTGTCTATGAATGCTCATATGGTTCATTGCAAAGTATTAACTGGAGGGCTAGCTGTCAATTTATTACTACACTGTTGTAGCAGAAATCAAAATCTCTCCAAAATACCAGCCCCTTTCAAAGCAATGCAAAGAAATGACAAAGTTTTGCAGAATTTATGATGCCTAATGCAAATACAATTAATTCTGAAGAATAAGCCAGGTCAAGCATAATCTGGCTTCATGTAAAAACGATTACTCCCAACTGGAAAAGTGGTTACGTAAAATAAGAAACAATCAAAATGCGCTTTACAAGGTGGGAAGTTGTTCTGGACTACTCCAGTAAATGTTTTTATTCTCAGGCCTCCGTACCATTGTAACCCTAAAGTCAATAAAGGGCATAGAATGGCAAACATTTCCGGTGAGCCCCCTCTCAAAACATTTCCATGGAATATTTTAATGAAAGGCAAATGACTTCTGTCAGATTAGGCTAATTCTCCATGAGAAATAATGTTTCAGGAACCAGAAGAGACAAGCTGTAGATCAAAGGAACCACCTAATGAATCAAGATAGTTGAAAAGTGACAAGAATCAATTAAACATCTGAATGTTTTATTAACTCCATGCTGTAGAAACTGCACACTGGAAGATGTGCTTCCTAGTTCTCAAGAGGTGGCAACTCTCCCCTAAACCACAAAGATAAAGAGAATAAACAACTTAGAGGTGCAAACAGGTGTTCGATTACTCTAACTGCTAACACTACATTTGGCCCAATCTTTATTGTGTGAAATCCTGAGAAAATGTCTTCTCTTCTCAACATAATCAAAACTTGAGTAGAAGTCCAGAGTTCAGAAAGATGAGCAAAAGTTTTGTGGCTGCTTAAGAGAACTGGGAAGGCTATAGGAGGAATCCAGGCAGGTTTAGCTTAGGCCTTTTTCCACATCAATTAAAGAAAGGGAGGGTGTTAATAGCCACAGGCGTGACTCCTCTATTTCTCATTGCACAGCTTGAATGGTATATACTGGGACAATACAATGTGGCTTATTTGCAAAATTCTGTGCATAACCTCACTACATTTTCCCTAGTGTTGTCAGAAATTAGTGAGAGGTCATGGAAAAGATTCTTTCCTGGATTTTATCTCATATCTTGCCTTCCAGTATTTCCTGCCCCGCCCCTGTCAGTTTTGGCTCATTTCATTGTACATTATTAGAAAGTCCCCAGAAAGGATGTCAAATACCTGTAAAAAGCTAAAACCCTAGAAACCTCAGTTTATAAGTAAGAAATGTGGTTTTACAGCTTGAGAGGTCATAGAGGGAGGATGAGGCTAAATTTTTGTACTGAACGTTGCTCACATTTTTCTACCTTGTTATTTCCACAGTAATATTTTTCCTTGGTTGTTCTAAGATAGTGGTATTGCTCAGCTAGGAGAACTGGGATATAAATGTGAATTGGGATAAAGCTATCTGCCATACATGTTGTTCATAACTCACAGAAATGGGTGAATGATGTAGAGATAATTCATCTCCAGACTGGTTGGAGATTGATTCTGCTTAGCCAGAGTGGAGGTTTTCTATCATCTTGGTGAATGTAGTTGGAGTACAGACCCAGCTCACCAGCTGTGTAATTCTGGCCAGCCTTCTTGGCTGGAGACAGGAAATGCATTGTCAGTTCCATAATTTCTGTAATTGTTTAAGTGCAACCTGTCATGTCCTGACAATTGTTTTTGCATCCCTTCTTCATTTAGGGTACATCTTGTCATTAGAGGTTCGGCAGTGAGGCCAGAAAAATAGATTGGGATTGGTTATTGTTTTCACAAAAACAGAATGACGTGTGCAATTATTTTTAGTGCATTTCCAGCACCTTTCATCTGTGTTACTTGGCTCTTTGTGAAATCCTTTCATGTGTAGAAGCAGCATGTCACGTATCCAGAAAGCACTCTGTATTCTGTATTGATGGTGGCAGTGTTTACCAGTTATAGTTTTTCATAAATTATTTCCAAGATGCATTCTAACTTCTTCAAGTCTTTCACAACCAGTTTGTTATGGGGCAGCATGTCAGTTTTTTCATCTAGTATTTTAGTAAAAAAGCAATCCATCAGCCATCGTTAGGCACACTGAACCAGATTTTGCAGTATTGGAGAGGAGTGCTCCGTGCAAGGGAAGGTTCATGAACCTTCACTGGCACGACTCCTGTGAGACCTACAGTGGAGAGAGAGAGAGTTGGATGAGCGAACTTTGGAGGTCTGCTAGAAGGGAGGGAGAATCTTTCACAGAGGCTGTCTGAAAACAGATAGGAGTGAACTTCTTACTTAAAGGATCCGAATCGTGCTGTATGTAAGGGCCCAGAATCAGACAGTGTGAATACCCTGGCACAGGAGCATGGAGCAGACACCAGAGTGGCTCCACAGCATCAGCAAAATCTCTGTGTAGGATAGACCTTGCAGAAGCTGGGTTGAGGGGTTGGTTTTAGGTCAAATGTGCATCTCTAAAGCCTTCAGGAGCAACCCATGAATATATCCCCTATTGGTAAAACCATGGCCATCCCACCCTAAAATATTTTAAGAAAACCCCCACACATTACCACCTTTTATGTGTTTCTTCACAGAATTATAGAACAGCCCAGGTTGGAAGGGACCTCAAAAGATCATCTGCTCCAACCTTCTATGGGAAAGGGAGCCTAGATGAGATCATCTAGCACCCTGTCCAATTGTAACTTGCAAAACTCCAGTGATGAGGATTCTACCATGTCCCTGGGGAGATTATTCCAATGATTGATTCTTCTCACTGTAAAAAATTCCTTTCTTATATCAAGATGAAGCCTCTTCCTGTACAACCATTGCCTCTTGTCTTCCTCATGTGGCTCCTTGTGAAGAGGGTGCTTCCCCGCTCTTTACAGCCTTCCTTTAAGTACTGGAAAATGGTGATGAGGTTCCCTTGAGCCTTCTATTCTCCAGGGAAAAAAGACCTAACTCCTTCAGTCTTTCTCTATAAAGTAGGTTCTCCAGCTCTTTGATCATCTTCATGGCCCTTCTTTAGACCCTCTTCAGTCTGTCTGTGTCCTTCTTGAATTGTGGGGACCAGAACTGGATACAGGACTCCAAGTGCAACCTGAGAAGCGTTGAGTAGAGTGGGATGATCACATCTCTATCTCTACTAATAAAGCCCCTGTATTCCTTCCTTCTTTCAGACTGGAACTTGTGTATTTTGGAGTGAATGTGTCCCAGACCAATATGAAGCATCAGGGGAAATTGCAAAAGTTGATGAAAGAAATCTCCCAGCCTCGTGTAACCTTTCACATGACACATAACTTTTAATTTAATGTCCCTGAGGGATCTCAGTAATTTATCTTAATAAATGTATAATTTGCCGGTGAGATTTCTTTTTTCTTTTGAAATTAAGCTTAAGTAACTTGAAAAATTCATTTGCTGGATCTAAACCTTAGTGCTGAGCTGGATTTTTTGGAATCGATAATCAGACAGTGGCTGAATAATGAGGATAATGGATAATTAGAAAAAAACCCATATGGCTTCCTGCAACTTCATTATTCATGCCAGAAAATCACTGAGCAAACAGTGTTAGTGCAATACATTCCCTGACCACTGAGTAAGTGATACATAGCTAAACCCTGTGCAGTGCTCAGACTGGATAAAGTGTGTGAGTAGTAAAGAAAACCCCCACAAATGGCACTGATTCTTCTTAGGAAATAGCAGCAAACTTTTCTTCTTATTATCTACCACACCCCCTCTTCAGCAAAAACTCAAGATCTGGCTAGTGATGCAAAACTCTTTATCATGACCTTGATTCCTTGCATGCTGAACGCGTGTTGGGTTTGGGTGGAGACATTGCCTCTGTGAGACTGGGTGTCTCAAGTAGATGACTAGACACAAAATAAACAACATTCAGGCTGTGGAAGACTGATACATAACTTGGTCTTAAAGTGATTAGAAATAGGAGGAATAGATGGAATAACTAGCAGTTTTTCTTTCAGTAGATCTGAATTGTTCATTGTTACAACATGTCAACATGTTCACAAAGTTCAGAAATATGGATCCTGCCTTCTTTTTGTGGGGCAGTGGTGATAACATCTCTGAGCTCACCTCATTTATCCTATTTAGGTCCTTGGGCTGCTATAACATTAAAGGAATGCTGAAATCATGCCTAGTAAGAAGATGCAGGGCACTGTATTTGTCCTTATCTTCTGTTGGCCCTCTTAATTCACCAGGTGACGTGCGTGTGTGAATTAACATTCCTTGTTAATGGAATGTTTTCCAAGACCTTTTCTCCACCATTTAGTATCCTCAACTAGTGAGAAAGGTTTTGCAATATTTACCAGCTGTCTTTTATTCCCCGTGAGCATAGTGGTATGTGGTACATTTGTGGTCCAGTGCTGTGCAAAGCAACATAGAGTTGACCAAAGCAGTGCATCAAGAATAAGGCTTAACAATTAATTTTTTGAACAGGAAGTAGTGAAGGACACCCAGCAGTTTTTGAGTCACATAAACAGACTTTAATGAAGCCTTTTATGCCTGATCTCACAAAGATTTTAGCAAAATAACCTTAAAACTAAGTGATTCTTTTCTATTTAGAATAAATGCTCAACTTTAGGTGCCATAATAAAAAGCCATTGGGGAAAACAAATAGCAGTGTTTGGGATCTAGGTACTCAGAAGTAGCATCAAGCTATATTTAGCAGCAAAAAAATAATATTTTGAGATAAGTGCAAATTTCCAGTGGTGGAAAGGGCACATGGGAATTTTAGCATATCTACACTGTATATCAATTTCTGCCAAAAATAGGTAATAAATTATATGTAGAAATGACAAAGGAAGGCCTCACCAACTTGGTGGAAAACCTCACACTTTTCAGTGAGAATGTAATTTTGGTTTTCCTCTTTTGTATTTTAAAAAAAATTCTAGTGATTTTCAAGAGCATCTGCTATCTAAGGTAAATTAAAAACTGCAAAGAAATCTAGAAAATCACATCTTAAAAAAAGGAGAAAGAAGTAGCTTATGGACACATGAACTAAGTGTGTTAAATAACACACGTTGCTGAGCAATTTGAAAAAAGTGAATCAACACCCTTTGAGTATAAGCCCAACATAATTCACAACCCACAGCTGTGACTCAGAAGGAAAGTTCTCTATTAAAATATCAGCCTTGTCATTTATTCCCTTTGCCATTTACTTAAGTCTTTGAAGAAAACTTTGTTCATTAATTTTGTTCTTTATTCTTGGTAGCAGTTGTGCTCTGGTGAACACTTCTATTTGCATTCAGTCCTGAAATTTGGACTCTCTTATGAGGAGTTTACATATGATCCTGTGCCATGTGTAGTGTTTGACTCTATGCAGTGTTGTGTGTGTAAATAGCTACAGCACCGCACAGTAAGTAATTAAGCTAAAAACAAATACCAGTTCAAGTTCTTACCATGATCAGGAAGAGGAGGAGAACAGAAGACAACAAAATGAGCTTGTAACTTACTTTCCTTCTAAGAGAGTCTTTAGGAACACATACATTCTGAACTTGAATACTAAATATATGACAGGGCTGGAGAGGATCATATATTAACACTGGAGTACACACTATTTTCAAATTAACCAGAAAACTGGCAATGATGAGATATAAAGCCAGGGGGAGAAAGTTATAAAAAATTGCCCTTTCCTCCTTCCAAAAGAAGCCTCTGATTGCACTGTGTTCTTCTAAAAAGCTGTACAGGGACTACTGAATGTTCACTATCATTATTCATAACAGAGAGGGGCCTTTGCCATCTTCTCAGAGAGCCAGAGCAGAGGTTAGTGGTCCTATGGTAGGCACAGGTCCCTCAAGATCCATGGAGATCAGGGGAGCAAATGTGAACTGTTACCTGCAGTAGCAAATTGCAATAGAAAAGATATGGGGATTCTCACAATATTATTCTAATTTATAAATTTCCTTATAAAAGAAATTCCCTGGGCCTGGGTGGTATGAACTACTGTACTTGGACATGTTTTGCATCAAAAAAAAAAAAAAGTAAGAGTATGGTTCCTGGGAGGAATGAACACTGTAATTATGCTTCTGTTACCTGAATTTGACAAGAAATGTCATGGTGAAAGCTGCAGTGCATTTTTTCTATAAGGCTGATTGTGAGTGACATCTACTAGTCACCTTGTAGATGAATAGATAATTGGAAATGTGCTCTTCTATCATCTCCAACTGCATCTCTCAGGAAATTTCTATTATCTCTCTGTTATGTCCTTTAGGGAGAATAGAGCTGCTTCTTTAATATGCCCTCTCCAGCTTACAGCTACCATGATGAGCTTCTTCCTCCATGTTGCTTTACTGTGTGGGTGACCTCTACTTCAGTTCTCAGAGCTACTGGCAGAGTAAGGAGCTCCTCTGTGTGAGCCACAGCTTCCTAGTTAATCTCATAATATTTTCCTGGCACATACGACAGGTTTTGTAAGTTAACATCTCTCCACTGACTCTACTGTAAAATAGGCTTATAGTGGTTGGCATCAGTCTGTCCTAGCCTCCATATTACATCTTCTCATGCCTTGGACCACTGCTCCCTAGGGGCTCCTTTATCTCCTTTCCTCCACTACATGTCCCTCCCTCCTTTGCTGTTGTCTTTCCCAGAGGTTGCCATCCTCTCTTCTCCATATCCCCCCATCCTGGATGACTGCCTTTTCACTTGCACCCTGGACAGCTCTTAGCTCTGGTGGTGTCTGTGAAAAGCCGGTGGTAAGCAATGTAGTCCAACCCAGCCGACTGTGCTGGGGCATTGGAGCGGTTACCAGCCTGAGCCCTGCTCCCTGTCTCATCCATGTATGAAAAGCAGCAATGGTTGGTAGCTGGGAGCTCACAACACCTGGGAAATTGTCAGGAGCAGCTTCTTGGAGAACAGGCAAGAAAGCAGAGCTGACCTGCTCCTGGTTCCTGTGAGGTTTCCACCACTGCCACCTGACAGCTGGGCTGTATGCTCCTTTCCTGTGGAGAGAACCACTCCTGGGAGACCTCACTTGCCCCTGATTTGGTCCTAATTTACACCAAGTGGAAGGCAGTAATAGCGTGCAGGTAAAAATGAGACTCAGATGCCTTAAGGTGAGGGCTGGGAGACTTACATGGAACAGAAATGAAACTGTGTTAATCTCCAGTTCCTTACGGGCAACCTGTTTGCCAAGATGGGTATCTTCATTTTGCAATTGTAACTCTCTGGTTTCAGGAGGTGCTTGTAAGCTGTGCTGTGTCAGCAGGTACTGAGAGTGTTACAAGGTTACCCTCCATATTTGACAAATTCTAGAGAAGCAGATGTACTAAGTGCCTTTGTAGGATTTCAACAAGGACATTGCTTAGGACATTACTTCGCACCTCAGTAGCATTTTATAATCTGAAACCAGGTCCTTGCCTGTTTATACATGAAAAGTAGTCTCTAACTTTGACTCCAAGAAATATTCCTGTACTAATAACTTTTTATTGGATGTATCCTGCATTATTTTTTTTTAAAGAAAAAGGGCTGGTAAGAAGAAACACAGATTGACTCTCATCTAACTGACTTCCAAAAATCTTCCTGCAGACTAATCTATATTTCATTAGATGAAGTACATAAGAGGCTCTATCCCTCTTGATTTATGAACAAAAGTTTTATGAGAAATATGAACTGTATAATGTAGCTGATCCATCATTCAGAGGTAAGTCAAAATCAAAATTCTCCTGGGCTGCTCTCCAGTGATTATATGAGATAATTTTCCAGAGGTCCCAGAACACTACAACATGGATAATTTGCCTTCAGACCAAGTGCTATGCAAGAATGTGTGATTTCTTAAAAAAGGATAATTAATCTCAATTTTAACCTGAATTAATATACTCTAAGGATGACAACACACTTTGGCTTGGTATTTGTGTACAGCAACAGAGAAGCAGAGAGGGACTTTAAAAAGACTTTGTGAAGATCTTGTGTTCCTGTATGCAATAATTGGTCTAATAGGTGATGTCACTTCTTTCTAACACTGTGAGATGTTTAGACCACTATGGTTACAGCAACACACTTGCTATTTTCAGATATGTACTGTAAGGGAACTCATCCTGTTGCTGAGGGCTGGGTTATAGCCCTGGATATGGGTTCAGGCTGAGACCATCTCTGTCTGCTGGACTGTGGCTGTGTGAGGCTGCTTGTGCATTTCCTACATGCAGCAAACAGAGTATGTGCCACTGGTTTTGCGTAGGCCTCTAAGGAGGATCACATTTGGGATGGACAGATCTGTGCTGTGGGTCACAGTTGAAGGGATGATTTTAGGTTGGGAGGCGGGGGCAGATTTAATTTTCTAACCTCCAGTTCCATGGGGACTTTGTGCAGACAAGACAAAGTTATGACTCACCTCAGTAGCATTCCTGGTTTCAGTCCTTGTGTCTCATCCAATGTACAGTTTTGTCCAGGAATACTTTCACGAAGAGTGCACAGCTGCAGCTGGAGCCCCAGACATGCCCTCTGCACGTGGACACTGAAATTACTGGGCCATAGGGTAAGGCTCTGATCTGCTCTCACCTTCTAACACCAGAGATCTCATGTTTCTATATCACAGGCAAAAATGAAGGATGCTATCTTCATTCCCTGCTTACTTTCAGCTCCGTGCCTATGGCACTGTCTTGGAGAGAAAGGCAGGAGTCTGTACTGTTTCATGGTGGCCCATTGCTTCCTAGGCAAGGGGGAACTAACTCCTGTCTTTTAAGGAAATGGCAACGACTCTCTCTCCAGCTCCTTCCAACAGACGGAGGCAGTTGTCAACCCCTGCCACAAAGGGATCCTTTTGTGTGAGTGTCTGATAGGGATCATGGCTTCATGTAGGTGCCTGTGTCTGAAGGACGATGCTCCCTCCCCTTTCAAGTTTCCTACTAAATGTTTTTTGTACACTGCCCCAAAACTTGGTGTGGACTACTGTGCATCCTATTTTGAGTTACTGCATTCTAGCTCCTCTTGGGCATGGTTTTTAGGTGCCAAAATCACTTTCATGGCTTTGGTCCAAGGTGACTGTTGAGAGTCTCACATGATGCATGCAAGGTCATGCAAGGGCTACACTGGTCCCAACATGTGGCCACTGCTCTAACTCATGGACTGTAGGCTTCCTCTTCCTCCTGTACTTGGCTGTTCCACTTAGGCTTTCATCACACTTTCTATCACCACAGGGTCCTCCACATCCCCCGGAAAAACCTAAAGGACTGCTTCTCCTCTTCAGTAGCTCCGGGACTGCAGTTATTCTCAATGACAGGAGGGACATCTATCAGAGTCTGCTGGTGCTGTGCTGAAGCTGATGTTATAGAGCAGGTCATCCTCATACAGATATCTCAGAAATCTTAGGGCATCAAAAGTGAAGCTAGGAACCCAGTTTTGTTGAGCTGCTTTCTGCAGTTGGTGTCTACAGTGTCTACTGCTCAATGCCAGCTCTAATATCAGATGAGATACACCTCACCCAGTCCAAGGGCCACATAACAGCTCTTCCATTTTCTGTGTGTAGCACCCTCCTTATCTCCTCATATCTTTACAGTTCTCATACTGTTAGTGAATTAGTTCTCAATGCTGACTATAATTTAAATTTATTTTCATCATGCTTGATAATCAAACAGGAAAAGGAAAATCTGTGATCATCGTCTTGGAAGAGGAGAGAGACACTCCTGAATTTCAGTCCTATCTCTGATATTGGTTTCTCTTGTAGCATTGGGCAGGTCGCTTAACATCTATATGTGTTAGAAATTGGTAGCAGCATTTGTAAAATGGTGATGACAATGCTCCCAAGGGTTTTGCCAGGAAAAAAGTTATTAAAGAAAGGCTGTAAGAGTGCTTAAAAAATGTAAAGCAGTATCTGACTGGTAAATTGATATTTAATGATGATGCTAATTGCACAGAACTTAAAAAAATGAGGAGAAAAAGCAGAATATGTGCAGATAGGATTGACTGGCAGAATGACGCAAAGGTGAACTTGTGGCTTTTACGTGGATTCATTGTAAAATCCAGAGAGAAATGAGATGCTTTGACTCATGATGGCTCTGTGAGGACCTGGATTTGCTCCATTCAAAATCTCCCACCACAGCCAGATGGTCTAAACCTAATGAACTGAAAATATACCATTCTTCCAGCTTCTGATCTCTCTTGCATAGAGGATATGGACTTATCATACCATCTGTTACAAATACATTTTAAAAAATCCTACTGGATGTTCGTAACACTGCTTCTTGACAGACTTCCACATTGCATTGAATCTGCTTTCTCATTGCACCCTACCTTAGGGAATATTGTTCAGTTCTATCATGTCTTTATTCATAATGAATTTCATACATTTGCAGCAAGATTTCTGAGAAGACAATTTAACTGCTGGACTATATATATATAGCTATATATTTAGCAGAGATCTACTATGTCTATCTACTATGAAAGTTTTTCTTGTAACTGTAAAAGAATATCAAGGCTTAAATGGTATTTTAGTTGTTGAAAACAGCTTGCAGAAGATTTTTTTCTATAGTACTTCTGGTTGTATCTTCTGAATCAGCTGCTTGGAGACAATACTTAGGTTCTCTTTTCTGCCTCTTCTGAATGTTGAGCATAATTGTTCATTTATGTTCAATTACAAATCCCATTTAGTATTCTTGAAAAGATAAAGCACAGACAAAATAATAACTCTCAAAAATAGTAGAAACTTTTAAGAAATGAGTAATTTTTTTGTGTTGCCAAGTATCATGCTAGTCACTAAAGCCATTAGTCTTCATGACATCTCTGAGGAGTGAGTATTGTCATTTTTATTATTTGTCCAGGTCACTGTATTCACAGAATATGTGGAAGTATTGCTTTTTACACATAATACTTCTTTTTTTGAAGAATAAAAGCAAAGGCATCAAAGCAGGGCTGGGCTAGACATACAATTCAGTAACACAGCCTGTTAAAATGAGTTTATTCCTCAAACACCTTGAAGTTTGTTCTAGAAAGCTTATCTTTCTGCTGCAGCTATTTCTTCTTTCACAAACTTTGCTTACCAGATTTCTCCTTATTTTCCTGAATATCTATCTGCTCAGATTATGCCTTGGAAGCCCTTGCTGTTGGCTCTGCCCCTCCAAACATTACTCCCTTGATCTTAAAGTAAAGGAAAAAAAGGGAGGTAGGGGGCAGGAAGGGGGTTGTGAGTTTTTTAGTGTTTCTCCAAGTATCTTGAACTCTTTTTCCTCCCATGATACGGTGATTTGGCACTTAGAGAGCCACTCCCACCTGCAAAGCATGATCTTGTACATAAAACAGAAGATAGAATGTTACAATGGCAAGAAATATGAAGGTGAGGAGGGCAGAAAAATATGGGCATTGCCTTAAGTGTAAATGGTGACTGGAAAAGTAAATACTTTGCTATCTTGTAGACACTTTAATTTTGCTACATTTTTCTTCTCTTCATTAAAATAAAAAAATAAATCAACCCAGCAAAGTCTGCGGTGTTGCACACAGCATCTAATGTCTACATACATCAAGTGGCCTTCATGTGACAGAAATAAATAAATTTACAATAAAGGTATTCAAATTCAAGCTACTTGTCTAGGTTCCAGGATACAATTATAATTTTAGGAAATTATTAATCCCATTTTAAAATAAATGTCTGTTGTTGATCACTTGAATTGTGCCCTAAAAATACCTGTTTCCCTTTGCTGTGTGTAAGAGGAGCCAAGAAGAATAGTTCAAGCACAGACATCTGTGCACTGCAGACTTCAGAGAGTTTGGTTCCTACCAACACAGCTTTTGAAAGGATAAACTCAAACTGCCTTCCTAAACAAATCTGAATGCAGGCTGAGCGATTTGTCTACCAGATGCTTCAGATGGTTTTGGTCTTATTTTATAGTTCCAGACCTAACCAGTTTTGTATTATTGCTGTTATGCTGTTAATAATTGTTGTTATCAACCAGACACACAAGAAGCAGCTCCATTTCAATACTGGGTAAAGTGACCTCTCTTAATTAGCTTCCCTATTATGCTGCAAAATGTTGTGGGCTCCTTTGAGCAGAGTATCATTAGATACATGCAAGCTCTTACTGTTTCATTACCATTTTTTTTCTCATCATTCTTAGTTTTTCCACAAGTTTACTCACTTTGATATTTACCCTAGTCACTTCTGATCAGCTGTTTTCAGTGCAGCTTCCAGCCTTGATTATCCCTGACAATTATCATTTAGAATGGGTTAATTAGGGTATATCTCTCTGGTCTTAGATGCAGATTTAATCAGAACTGCATTCTGTCTCACTGTGTTTCACAGTGATACAATAGACAATAAGTCAGGACAGATGTGTTCCCTCCCAGTGGAGTGGCCAGGTCCTTTTCTTCACTTTTGCTGCTTTTTTGGTGCCTGCTTATTAGGAACTTGAGGTTTGGGGGTTTTTTAGATGTTATTTTTTAAAAAATATTTTAACCCCTTTCTCTTAGGGGACTTTTCTGGTCCTTTCCTCTTTTTAATGGTGGAATACCAAATATACCATGATAACATGGGAGCAGTCAGTTCTTATTTGAGCCCCACATTACATACATAACCTACTAACCATGCAGAAGGAAAGGGAAATGGTGACTTTGAATTGAAAAGATTTATTTAATATAATCTTTCACTTGTTTGCTCAGGAGTCTGGTGATTTCCCAGTACTTAAACTTGAACAATGCTTCATTTCATCCTATGACTTTGTATTACTGAGTGATTATGTTAATTTAATACACCCAAGAGCACTGATAGAGATTAGGCTTTGCTAACTCCTGCCAGGGTCGTGGCAAGAGAAAGTCCTTTCTGAAAGTTTATTTCTTTTGTCTGACGTGTGGAATCAGACGCTACAAGTCACAGAGAGTTATAAAGCAGGTACGTTTATTGCAGCGCTGGGTGCAAGGGGGATCTTTCCTGCAGAC
Organism: Caprimulgus europaeus; assembly: GCA_907165065.1. The sequence goes on along the minus strand of OU015523.1, from coordinate 95,438,625 downwards.
TTGCACACCAGATCACAAAGCAAGTGTCTATTTATTACACAAAATATACATATTCACTAGTTTGGGCTGGGTAATTACAATTAGTTTTGGGGATAGGTGTGACTATGGTCATTATTTCCAGGAATCATAAGTCATAAGTCATAAGTCTCCCCTTCTGGTGCTTGCACACTTTTCACCTTTGGCTTGGAATGCTAGGCTGGTTGAGCTCCAAACTACAAGATGGATTCTAGCTAGATAGTTACTCTTACAGACAGTAGGATTCCTGTTTTGTGTACCAACCGTTCCTCTTATCTATGTATTTTCTGCTTGCCACTGATTTTTGTGCCTCTTGCTATCCGGTTACTATGCCAATAAATGTTTCATCTCCTTGCCTGTTTTTCCCATACCAAGACGTTTTAACTTTTTGCCTGCTTTTCCACATCATGTCCTCCAGCTGTGGGTGAAATTTCAGTGAAAGCTCCTGCTTTCTGCACTGAGTAGTGCTACCCATGGCTGTGCCTGTCAGTGCCTGTGTCGTGCGAGGTGGGTGCTGCCTACTTGGCACTCTGGCTCTAGTTCATCCCTTCCAGCTTGAGGTGCCCAGTGGGGGGTGAATAGGGATCAATGCCTCCAGATAGAAAGTTTGAAGAAAGATCCAGTTCTACAACAGCCCTTCTTACTTATTTGCCTTAGCTGGATTTGAATGCCTCAGCTCACCGCAAGGGACCAATATCCCGGCAGGCCAGAATTAGGGAGTTTTTCACCACATGCTATCCTCTTCCTTTGTTCTCACTCATTCTCTGGGCATCTGGGGTCTCCTTTTCTCTTCGGTTGAATTTGCTGTTACTGCTGTCTTTGTTATTTAGGTAGCACTGCTGATGGACACAAAGATCGGTGGTAAATGGGGTGTGACAGATAATAGCTGTGTGCCCCGAGGGCCTTAAAGTGTAAAGGTAATGCATCTAAACCCAAGCAAACAAACAGAGGAGGAAACAACAAGATCAATCACAGACTAGCGAGGACTGCATTGCAGTCAATATACTTTTTGGAATATGGGCCTTTAAAAGACTTTGCTGAGTCAGTAAGAAACTTGAAAAATATAAAGTAAAGGGTATTTCAGACACTTGGGGGAGATTAAACATGGTTTTCCTTCCTTTATTCCTCCTTTCACAGCTACATTAGCAGAAGGTAGGTTGACAAGGATGGAGAGCTCATTGTTGAAGCAGATGATGACGTGAACATTCATCCTTTCTGGAGAGATCCACTTCACAGGGACAGACTTGTCCAGGGAGAGTGCAATCTCCTGTGTGTGGAAACATCACTCTATAACCAGATTGCTTCTAGGTCTAGGTGAAATTTAAGCATTCCAGGGTCTGGCCATGTATCACTGATGGAGAAATATATCTCTTCATTCACCATTAACAGATCAGTTAATTGCTTGTCAACAATTGTAAATGTAACAACTTTCTGTCAGCAAAAGCTATTTGAAGGAAATTAAATGAATTAATGGTTGCCTACCATGGCTGTGTCAAAATATTTGTGGAAAATTATCAAAATATTTGTCAGATAAAAGGTTGTAACATTTCAGTTTGACTTTATTATTGCACTCATTTATTTGAGAGTGAGACAGCCGAAACAAAATATGTAAGAACAGTCAAAGTGAAGGGTTTTTTTGTTTTTCTTTTCTGATGTAGGGTGAAACCAAATGCCAGTGCCTTGAAGTTCCCCTCAGGACAAGAAATATGAATTTTGCCATCTTTAATTATAATACTAAAATCCCTTCTTACATGAGCAGCTTGACTTCCTTGTCTGTTCTGGAAAGCAAAAAAAGAGCCAGACTTCCTAACACTGGATCTGCATATAGAGAAGAAAGAAGAGTCATTTCTAAGAACCTACCATAGCCTGCTCCAGGCTACACTTGATTTGCTCAATATTGTGATTAAAACCCATCTTGCCTGCACCTTTAAATACAGCTCCACTCTAGGAATAGCAAGAAGAAAGCTGTCTTTTTGTCTAGGACGTGTCTTCCCCTGCCAAATAGATAAACTATCCAAACAAAATGTAGCAATTTGTCTTTCATTTAATGATGAACATTTGTTCTGATATTTGTTCACTTTTCCAGAACTGTCTTAATTAAACTGCTGTAATCTATGTTTTCATACCAAACATGGTGATTTCATTATTCAAAAGACACAGAGCTGGCACACATTCCGATGCTTCTGAAGTGAGGGTGTTTTATGGAAAAGCAAACTTATATCATCATTTCTGGAGGCACATAAAAAGAATTAATAGTGTTTAATGTGAAATTAACTCCATCTGAAAGTGCTGCTGTTTTGTCTCTAGTTGAAAAAAATCATGATAGTATATGAATCACAGTAACACGTTTCTCTGTTGTTTGACAGTCACTGGCTAAAAAATTTCAATCCAAATGCAAAGTAGAGACATGAAAAAAAGTCCATTGCATTGACAGGAAAATTCCTATTTATTTTTTAGCCTTTTAAGGGTTGTTTGGATCAAGCTTTGTACAACAAGGCAGAAATGATGGTAAAGAAAACATCTTCATCATTTTTGTATCACTTAAAAGAAGACATTAATCTCTAAGAACAATAACAGCCTAAAATCCACCTGAGCATGCCCATGTCATAGACTACTTCTTCCAGACCAGCAGTTCTGCCTGGAGCCTGGGTCCAGGAAAATTTTTTAGGGCAAGTCTAGTTTAAACTGTTACCCTCTGAAATTGAATTCTTCATGTGTTTGTCATTTAGCATACCTTGCTATGAGGGCCCTTGTTTCTCCTCCAGCCATCATGAAGATCCCATGTGACACATGCAATGCTAATGATATAATTGCCATGGTGGATAGCACTTGGGCATGTGTTGTCTTATGGAGTAAAAGTGGCGTTGATTAAGCTGGTAGTTCTCACTCCTGCCTTCCCCATCCTTTGCATCCCCATAGAGACTGTAGTCTTATAAACCAAACCTCTACATAGATACACCTGTCTGCATGGTGTACCACAGCTTTACATCAGCCAGCTGTGTACCCAGCACAATAGACAGCATCACCCTTGAGTATGATCCAAATGCTGTGGTGGGGCAGTGTCCTGGTTTTTTAACTGAGATAGAGCTAGAGTTTTTTTGAGTAGCTAGAATAGCACTGTATTTTGGCTTCAGCATGGGATTTTTTATGAGAAAAAAGTTGATAACATACCAATGTTTTCATTTTGTTGCTGGAAGTTGAAAGACTTGGTGTTTCGTTACTCTGCAAGTGCAAGACCTAAGGGGGGGGGGAAGGAATTTAAATTAATAAGCTAAATTGGCATTTGGATATGCCAATATAGGATATTTCATATCATATAATGTCATGTTCTGTATATTAATGAGGGTCTCCTCCTCTCTTGCTCTCTCTGGCTTTCGCTTGGGTTCTTGCTCTTCCCGGATTGCAGTTTTGGTTCAGGACTGTTGCTCCATCAGGATCATTTTCTGAGAATGGGCCAGGTTTGGTCAATGGATGGTGAGCAATTGCACTGTGTTTCACTCATTTGCATATTTTATTACTATTATTATTATCATTATTTTAATATCTTATTATTTTAAGTTTTATTTTATTTCAGTTATTACCCTACAGGTCTCCTTACCCTTGCCCTGCAATTCTCTCCCTTATCCCCTGGTGGGTTGGGGGGAAGGGATAAGCAAATGGCTGTTTTTGGCTGCTAGCCAAGTGCTAGCCAAATGAAACCTTCGAAGGCTGCTACCCTCACAGTCACCGAGCTGACCAAGTGCGTTTTACTGGTGTGTGCTTTGAAGACTGATTGTGTCAAAGATTGTATTAAGAAAACACTTCTAATTTAAACTCTTTCAAAGTTACCATCAACTTTGAGAAGTATGGCATCTACATTACAAACATGCATTTACTTTTGAGCCCTAGACACCTAAATGATTAACCCATAGCCATGTCTGTGGGGGTTTGGAGCCCAAAGCTAAACCAATAGCCCAGAGCTGTGTCTGAGCGCAGTCTGGACTCCAGAGTTCCTGGAAGCACAGTGCAGAAGAACAGCAAGGTAGAGTCACTGTCTAGCACTGATGCAGACCTCATTAGTCCTGCTGAATCCTGGCTGATGCCATGCAAAGCCATCTAGACATCTCTGCTCTCCCCTGCCCCAGAGGCCAGCAGCCCAGGTTTCTCAGACCCAGAGCAATGAGAGCATGGCATCCTGCTCCCAGGGCCTGTGGCAGAGGCCCCATCTTTGTCCTGTTGTTTCTCTGCAAGCAGGTTTTCATTAGGTTAACTCTGAACACTTGATACTGATTGTACTTTACAGTCTAGCAGAGACGAGCCCTTCCTGTCTGAATCTCAGAGCTGGACTAAGGCTTCTGTTCTGCAATAGTTTATGTGTTACCCTGACAGAGCATCTCTTCATGTCTATCTGCCTGCCTGCTGCCAAACCAAGGGGAAATGCTTTAGTGAGTTTGCATGCACAACCAACCCCACCCACCTCATAACACCTAACAGCTGGTTCACAGGACAAAAGTCTGAACAGATCCTTTTCTTTTATGACTCCATAGATATTCAGCTAAGGGATAGGATATTTATCTTCAGATGGATACAGATAAACAGATGGATAAATCTTATTCCTTACTGTAGAAAATGTGCTTCCTTTTGCTATCCTAGTTTCTACAGGGGCGAGAGGGTGGTTTAGTACCTCAGCATTTGGGGTTGACTGGCCCTTTCAGTAGCTGTGGACATAAACACGTAACTCCTCTCTCCTGCTTACTAGAAAGACACTCGCTAAGGTGGTTTATTGATGGACTCTGGACCACATTCCTAAAGAATTACCTAAACTATACTTATTTCAGTTACATTCCTAAAGAATTATCTAAACGATACTTATTTCAGTTACATTCTTAAAGAATTACCTAAACTATACTTATTTCAGTTACCTTTTCTAGTAATGTAACTGAAATAAGTATAGTTTAGATAATTCTTTAGGAATGTGGTCCAGAGCACATCAATAAATCACTTTAGTAGTTTAGCACCCAGGGAGCCATGCAAGTCTGTAGCCATCTTGCAAAGAGTTTATCTCAATGACTTTAAGGTGATTTTCCCCCAAATCAGAGCAAAACACAGATTGTTCTGCTGCCTAAGATGACTCAGAGAAAATGAAAACTGTTTGAGAGAAGTTCCTTTGTGATAATCCTGCTTGGTCTGCTGGTAAAATTGCCACAACCAAGTAGCACTACAGCCTGGAAAGGTGGGTTGACCTAGTCACCTATGTGAGAATATTGAAGTTAAAAGATTTGCTCCAAGTCCATAGAAGGAACCAGAGCAGTAAAACAGCTCTATTGCATATATGGCACATCCCAAGAAAGTTTTGAGTGCACATGTGCAGCTACAGTACAGCACAGTCTTGCTCCTGTCCTAAAGAGAAGATAACCATTTTACTTCAGTGCTGCTCCACTAATCTGATACTTGACCCACAGCAGAGACAGTCAGCTTGGATTTGGTGCCTCACACTGTCCCAAAGACAGTTACATCTAACAGATCTCCCTCCTACAGTCCTCTGAGTGGTGCAGATGTACTCCAGCAGCACTTCCCACTACCCTCCTCCTGCACCCAAAGTGAGCCCCCAGCCTCACTATCATCTGTATTCTTGCCAAGCAAGCTTGTACTACTTGGCACTTACACCTTGAAAGAGTGCATTTATGAGAATAACTGACTTCTCAGAGTTAATGGGTTAGTGAGTGCCTCATTTAAGCACTCTCAATCTATCCATTATATTTCTTAACAGACTTATTAGAGTTACAGCCTCTCTACTGAGACAATCAGAGAAATACAAAGCTCCCCATAACCTCTTCAATCAAGTTCTGGTGCAGTATCAGTAAGGTCTAGCAGATTCCCAGCTTTTTGTTTCCATTGCCCTTTCCATCTGCTTTCTGGGTATGGGCTTGAGAGAAGGATTTCTCATCTCTCCACAGAGGTAGGCTGGAATTAAGGCTGTCAATGATGGGCTTGCGTGTGCACTGGCAATGTAATTTAGCCGGTCATCAGTTTATAATGAAGGCTTAGGTCCCTTCTGGCATTTTCAGTTGAGATGGGTGAGTGCTTTGCTTCCTTTCTTTATTGCATGATTTTTATATAATTGTTCCAGCTTACATATAATTACATTAGATCTGCTTTTTAAATGCCATATAGTGCTCTTCTTTATTCAAAAGCCTGCTGCTGTTATCAAACTTAAAAGAACATGGAAAAGTGAGATCCTTTCACAACAAGAGTAGACTTCCAGTCTTAAGTTATCCTTTTATATTTTACTTACTCTGTAACCTGAAGGACTGAGTGCACAATCATGTACCACTCACGGCTTTGAAATCTTGCTGCAGTGAGGCAAACCTTAGCAAGAGAGAGCGAAGCAGGAGGGTAAACACTTGACCTCTCTTTTCTTAGCTCTTATTATTTATATTCAGGTAACAACTAGCTTCAAGCTGACAATATGAGTGTCAGTGTAGTAACTTTTCTAAAAGTAATCACTTTCTGGCTTGAAGGATGTTGCCTTCTCTTTTGAAAGCACTTCATCTCACAAATGGGTTTGGATTGTGCTCTGCTCATAGATCTTTATGGCACAAAGACAATACTTTTAAGCCACTGGAATAATGCTTATCTCCTCTTGAACTTGCAGGCATTCCTGATTCTTCTATTGCTCCAGTCTTATTTCAAGCATAACACTATTAATTTGCAGAAATAGTTTCCCCTCTGAGCTGAGGTTATTGCTTGGTTTATGTTAATAATTTATTGTTCTATTTCCTCCTAGTTTTTTAAAAGATATTATGAATGATGTGGTTCTGAGTATACGTAATTTCCTTAAACAGATAATTTCCTCAAATAGATAATTTCCTCCAAGTGCAGTTTCACTCTTTAGATTTGCTTGTGTGCTGCTGGGCACCAAAGCAACCCAGGAAGCCAGCAAGCCAAGCAAGTTCCTGGTGAGAGTTCGTTAAGTTTTTGGATTCATCACTCTGTAAATTGCTTATCAAGGACTGTGGCCCTGCCTATGTGAGATTAGACAAAATGGTATTAAAAAGCATTGAGAATGAAGTATGGTTGAAACAGATAAGTAGTTTATAATTTGTCTGTTGGAGGGAGAAGGCTTAGAAGTGATGTTTCTTCTTTATGTTTTGAATGGTTATAGTCAAACTGGGCATGCACAAAATGCATAATTTCAGACAGGGCTGACTGTTGTGCAGGTAAATCAAAGTGTCTCATGTGTCTCATGCTTAGACCCCATTTTCAGTTGTTTCTTATGTTGCTAGCAAATAACCATCTGAAGTGAAGCTTTGCCTGTCATGTCTACTCAGGTGGAATTACAAAGGAGTTTTGTTTCTCCTTTTGATTGGATTACAATTTGTGTAAAAAATATGCCATTTATTTTTCTGGTGGAAATCTGCTCAAGCCTTCCTACTTACAACTTGTTGAAAAAGAAGCTTGTATGGGCTCAAGAGGCACTTGCTACAGTTTGATTTTCCCTGTCTTGCTGTTTTCAAGAGTAGACACTTAGAGTCTCTAAGGCAGACTCTGTGCCACCAGTGCCTATAAATGGACTTAAATGATGCATAAAGTGATCAAGGACCTCTAGCACAGAGCTTTTGTCTTGATTGTTCCTTCTGAACCACTGAAACAATCTTAGCCAAATCTGCTGATCTTCCTACCCTATGCCTCATGCAAGACTAAAGAATGAGGCAGCAATGTAGTCTCACTTCAAAGGCTTCAATTAGCTCAGTTCTTATTGAAAAATCTGTGTGCTGTTCTAGCTAATATGGTCCTTTACAGTCTCTTTGATGTCTTTCTGGTCATCAGAGTAGCTGGGTAGAAGAAACTTTTAGGCATGTGGTCAATTTCTTTTTGTCTAAGAAAAGATGGGAAAAGGATCCGTGGGGGAAGCTTTGCTGCCCAAATCCTTCAAAAGTCTATGCAAGAGGCTTTAGGATCCCTCTCTGCCACAACATTGGTGTTAAACTATCTGAATAGCACTGCTATCTATCCTCATAAAGAGAAAAAACCCCAAACATATTTAATAATTTTCCTTCAAATATTAACAAAATTATAAATATCTCCTTTCCCCCTCTCTGCCTCTGACATTTTTATATTGCCTATCTGTAACTGAAGCTCACTCGCTGACTGCCACTACATTTTCCTCAGTAGAATTAATGACATTTTATACATCTGCATTTACAGCCAGATGACTCTCCCTGATACAAGGGAGCAGTTTGTTTCAAAATCCCTTAAGAAGCATGTTACAGAAATTGCACATGAGATGCAAAGAGAACTTTGCATGAGATAGGGAAGGGTAGATATCAGGGTTCAAGTGCTTGGAGGATAATGCAGTCTCTCAAAATTAGACTCTGTTTGATATTGAAATAGCTTTCATGTGTGACAGGAGAGAATTAGTCATCTTCTTTTAAAATTAATCAATCGCCGGCCACCTGCTGTTCTAGCTGTCACGAACTGTCCTCTATTTCAGTTTTTAAAAAACAAAACAAAACAAATCATTTTTAGACTGTCAGATCTTAAAAAATAATAATAAAGATGAATAACCTCTTGGTTTCCCATTGCCATGGAAGCGACAACAGTCACTCCTTGGCACCAGAAGTTATTGTTAGCCACATGTTTTTGGCACGCCAGCCATTGTAGAGGGCTTCATGGCTCCTCTGGGGAGCACTGGGGATGTAGCACACAGTGCAGATTCACCTTAAACAGTTTTCTACTTAGGCTCATATTTAGGTAAAATCTTGAGCTCAGAGAGGTGTGTAGCAGATAGAAGTTTGAGTGCCAGAATCCCATGTCTGTGAATGAAGGAGATGAGGAATCTGCTCTCTTTGCAGACCTGGTCTTGCTGTGACCAACCTAAGGCTTCCTCCTTATAGGTGCTGCTAATATTTTCACTGTCTGGGTTTGTCTGCTCAGTCTTTAAATTGTAAGAATGGCAACATAATGCTTGAATGTTAAATGCTGTGCTAGTCAGACAAAACTATCTTTTGTGGTGCTGCCAGAGAGAAGCAAAAAACCACTGTAACACACAAAGCAGGTGAAAATGAGAGGGACTTACTAAAGGGCATGTAAGAATCAGCTGCTAGCCCATGAAGCACACAGTAAGTATCCTTTGTTCCCCTTCTCCACAAATAACACTGATACACATGTTAATCTGATAACTATAGAAGATTTAAATAACTGAATGTAGTTTGGAAATGGTAAAAAAATAATATCTATGCTGTCCTCCAGAGTTGGATCTGTGCATCCTACAACTTAGAAGTAAGGGTAAGAAGTGAATGCACTCATTTGCAGCTGGTCAACCACTCCAAGAGCTGGCAAGCTCCTCCAAGCACTGGGCTGTTAATAGCATTGGTGTGAATTGCCTCTTTGGTCAGAGGCTCAGAGCACACGCTGACACTCTCCTGGTTGTCTAATGCAGATTCTTCTTAATCAGCAAAGCAAAACCACAAATTGGCTGGGTGCAGAAAGAAAATCACCCATGATGGAAAGAAGAAATAAAGTCTGATATCCAAGTGCTCTTCAGTACATAGGTGAAGCTGATGGCTGTGGCTGTATAATGGGTTTCCTCTCTGTGCTATAGGTGGAATTTATCCAAGGAGGAGGGCCCTGGGAGATTATGGGCTTGCAATCATGTGAATACTATAAATCACTGCTTCAGTCCCTCCACGCTTTGTCTTGATTTTCCCTTGTCCAAGCTATTTTTAAGGCCCACAAAAGAGGAGGGGGATGGCATGAGACTGTTCCCCCATTGTTTTACTTGCTATCTAGGTCTAGGATCTGCCACAGCTGTTTCGGTTCATTATTTTTCAGTTACTGCCCCTCTTGTTTACCAGACATGATTTCAGCACATTTCCTTGTGCTTTATTTGGGCCAATGTGTCTTAAACCTGAGCTTCCCTCAGAAAAGCAGGAGTAGCTGTGGGAGTGCTCAGCAGCAGTTATCTGCTTGAACACACCCAAATTCCCATCAAGATTTTGAAGCTGTTCCTGAATTCCCAGCTGTTACGGAGATGTTGTTACCAGTATCTCACCTAGCAAAGAGGCAGCCAGTTGGGTTATGTCTGCAGGGTGGCTACATGTAGGTACACTCTAAGGTTAATGCTCCAGGCAAAAGGGGTTCTTGCAGCCAAATACTTTGATGCAAGTGGTGGTCACTGGCACTGTGGTCAGTAACACAGGATGACTTCTGCAGCACTGAGCCCTTATTTTCTCAACATTGAAGATGCTGCTAGGAATCGAGGTAGATATTTTATCAAGTCCAAACTCTTCCCCTTCAGCCTACACACTTTGGCAAGCTCTATGCAGCAGCAAAGAGGGATATCGACTCTGGTATTATGAAAAACAGAAAAAAACAATCAATGCCTTGTAATTATCAGCAGTTCCAACACAATAGCCAGCATCCTGCATGGCATCAAAAGCAAAATCCTGGAGTCCAATATTGGAGCATCAGTGCCAGTTGAATATTGGACCTTTGAACTTATGTTATCTTCCGTTTCCTCTGTTATTATTTCCTGTATTGTTTGTTTCAGTAAAGAGACAACAAGGAGGATGTCCAGTTTGCCCTACTTTTCAGCAATTTTTAATACAGAGCACTGCACTTCTGACAGTGGCATTTCAATAGCTGGAGCAGACAATAGGCAGGAAAGGTCCACCTGAGCCACAGAGCCACTCTCTCTTGCTGCAACCTTAATATGTTAACTGGTTTAGCTCTGTCTTAGCTCTCATTAGGTTTTGTGTCCCTACTTTGACCAAAACATTGTTTCACAACCTCCATCCTGTAAAGGCAAGAGACCTTCCCTTTTCCATACTCAATATGTGCACAGTCAGGTGTTTTAATGTGTTGTTTAACACACTTGCTCTTAAACCAATGCCTTTTATCTATATCATCTATATAATCTATATCAGCTGTATCTATATCTGATCTATCTTTTCTCCACTGTATCTGGGTGTAACCTACTTATTCTTCTCTCTGAAAGGATACACAAATCAAGTTGTTTTCCCTTTTTCCTCCAAGACAAACTACCTATTGCTTTGGCAACCTGAACGGTGCTGCTCTGCATCTGTTTAAATCTCAACTCAAATCCTTGAATATTGATGTCCATAATTTTATCCAGTTCTCCAGTCTTTTGTACAATATCCCTAGCATCTTTTTATGCCCTTCTCCATTAAGAAGTAGTTAGCTCCAAGCAAACAGAAATATTTGCAATTAGTCACTACATCGATCTTTTCAGCATCAGGTGATTTAATTAGTTTCCTTCATTTCTAATAATGCTCTATCTTCAGTGAAGAACTTGCAGACCTACTTTCTCATGACCTTCCCTTTAATACAAATTCAGCTTAGTCTTTGGGATTTTATTTTTCATGACTAAATCTTCTAAAATGGTTTAAGCAATTACAAGACTAATAAAAATAGCATACAGTCTGTTGGTTTTTTTTGCTATTTGTTGGAGAAATCTGCCACCTACCCCATTGAGAAGTAACTTACCCTGCTCTTACTCATCATCCTTATTTTGCATTCTTCATCTAGGACACTGAGGTGTCCCTTAGCTATGTGATTATTAGTAAAGCTCTCTTTCTAATAATGTTACCTAAATATAAGAGCCAGACTTCATAATGAAATTATATAGTGGTTTCCTAGCTCAGTAAAGCCTTTTTCCTTTTTAACCCCATGAGATTGAGACAAATACTGGTTTGCTTATGCCATTGTTTCTACCTTTACACTTTTATGCTCAGTTCCTTTGTTGATGCACCCCACTGCCTTTATCTTCATTTCTGTCTTTCTGCAGACTGCTTTTCCTCAATACATCTGCTCTAAATGTGGCTGCTATTTTACCACATGCTGTTATCCCTTATAGTGTCTGATTTCACATCCTGTTCCAATAGTTCGACCTTGCCTGGTCTGTTTGCCAGGCCTCCTGCATTAGTGCACGACGGGGAAGCAGTTTCTTACCAGCTACACTCAGTAACCCAGCTGGGAGAGAAATGGTCCCTTAGAAGCACTATCAGCTATTTGACTTTGGTTTCCTTTCTCATGCTCCATCAGCTGTTGCCATATTTTTGCTTTCCTCATTTGTTATTCCTGAGGACTAAAACCATGCCCATTTTTCCCCTTCATATTTTCTAGTCTAAAATCCTTTCTAAGAGCCATGCCAACTGTTTTGTAGGAATTAATAATTTCATTTAGCAAGATGATTCTTCTTTCCAAGACTGTCTCCCTGCAGTTAGTTTCTCCCAAATACTCTCAGATCTGCTTTTCTCAGTCTTTGCTTTTCAACAAAAGCATGAAATCTGGTAGATTGAACGTGAAGGTGTCCCACTTTGCAGGTAGTGCAATAACACTTTGGAGTTCAGTATGAAGTATTAACAAAAAATGATATGACTGTCTTAAATGCCATGATAAACTATAGCAAAATCACTTTTGTGCAACAGCCACATCAGTGGAAGTTAATTTTTCAAAAAATATCTTTTATCATAGAATCACAGAATAGTTTGGGCTGGAAGAGACCTTCAAGATCATCTAGTTCCAACCCCCCTGCCATCAGCAGGGACACCTTCCACTAGACCAGGTTGCTCAAAGCCTCATCCAACCTGGCCTTGAACACTTCCAGGGAGGGGGCATCCACAACTTCTCAGGGCAACCTGTTCCAGTGTCTCACCACCCTCACAGTAAAGAATTTCTTCCTAATATCTAATCTAAACCTACCCTCTTTCAGTTTAAAGCCATTTTCCCTTGTCCTGTCATTAACTGCCCTTATGAAAAGTCCCTCCCCAGCCTTTTTGTAGGCCCCCTTCAGGTACTGGAAGGCTGCTATAAGATCACAGCGGAGCCTTCTCTTCTCCAGGCTGAACAGCCCCAAATCTCTCATCCTGTCCTCGTAGGAGAGGTGCTCCAGCCCTCGGATCGTCCTCGTGGCCTCCTCTGGACTCATTCTAACTGCTTGATGTCTCTCTTGTGTTGGGGGCTCCAGAACTGGACACAGGACTCCAGGTGGGGCCTTACAAGAACAGAGTAGAGGGACAGAATCACCTCCGTTGACCTGCTGGCCACGCTTCTCTTGATGCAGCCCAGGATACGGCTATTGGCCTTCTGGGCTGCAAGCGCACATTGCCGGCTCGTGTTGAATTTCTCTCCTACCACCACTCCCAAGTCCTTCTCTTCAGAGCTGGCCTCAAGCCACTCATTGCCCAGCCTGTATTTGTGCTTGGGGTTGCCCCGACCCAGATGCAGGACCTTGCATTTAGCCTTGTTAAACTTCATGAGGTCAGCACAGGCCCACCTCTCAATCCTGTCAAGGTCCCTCTGGATGGCATCCCATCCCTCCAGTGTGTCAACCACACCACTCAGCTTGGTGTCGTCAGCAAACCTGCTGAGGGTGCACTCAATCCCCCTGTCCCTGTCACTGACAAAGATGTTAAAGAACACCGGTCCCAATACCGAACCTTGAGGAACACCACTCGTCACCAGTTTCCACTCAGACTTTGAGCTGTTGACCACAACTTTCCTGATTATTTGTTTTATCCCTCAACTTACCAACATTCAACACAAATTTGACTTCTCTTTGTGCTGTTGAAAATTGTTTCTTATAAAATGACAGTCATTTATATTAAGGACATGTCTTCACTGAAGAGTGAGTACACATGAAATTCTAGTTGTGCTGCTTTCTTCACTTCAGTGCTGCATGAACCTGGGTCTTAGGCTGAACTCCTGGCTCTGCTCACAAGATGTGCCAATCCAAGATTATACTGGTATTGTGGCGAAACCTGTTTGGAAGTACCATTACTCTTCCCATTTAAAAGCCAACAAATGGAAGGTGTATGCTATTGTGACAGTGAACAAAAGTCATGTTCCAGGAAAAAAAGGATGCTGATGGCATTTTGTTTTGATGCAGAAGCACGTCATGTTGTGGAAATGCAGGCAGTGAAGACAATCAACAAATCCCCTTGAGCTGGTCAGTTGTTATTTTACAAGGCAGCCTTGAGCCCAGACTGGCATTACCACAGAGTAAACTGAGAACAATCATCAGTAATTCAACAGAAGCAGTATCAGACAGACACGTCTGATCTATCAAGTGTTGAGCTGCTTTCTCTGGTCATCACAGTCTTCAGTATTTTATTTATTTCCCATGCTGAGGTTTCTCTTTTGTGAGTCATTTTGTTGTTGTCTGCTTAGAAATTTCAGATGTCCTGATTTCTGGGGTCTTCACAAATTCCGAGTCTTACTGAACTCCTCCCAAAAGCTTGATGCAGGCAAGGTCAGGTCCAGGCATGCAGTTTCTCTTCAAATGTGGCACAAAGATGTCAGAAACACAACACAGCAGTGGGAAGGAATTGATATTTAAATGCTAAAGCGATTTAGGCAACATCCAGTGCTGAAAGGAGGAGGTAAGGGGGCAAGAAAACAAAGCCCTTCTATGAATCTGCAGAACAGGATGGCAGAAGTAACAGAAGTTTTTGAGTTCATTTGCAAGGTAGACATCTGCCAGTCCAACCCAAAATCTCGATTCTTTGCTTTTTTTTCTGTAGCCATCTGATATGGGATTTCTCTCCTATGTGCGTGGCAGAGGAAACCAGACTTTGAGCAAGAACCCAGAATAACCCTGATGCAAAGACCCACCCTACCAGTTGCCACAGAAGGGATATGGAGAGGTCATGAGCAGAAGGCACAAAGGTGAATTTGCAGACTTGGAGCTGGAATCATGAACAAAATACTCTTAGTGTCATTCAACTGTGTTAACTTCAGATGCCTAAAATATATATATTGGAGTCTGAACCAGTCCTGTCGACACTCTTTGATGCAGCGAGGGGGCACATCTGGATGCGGTTTGTCTTACTGCTGGAGCTGCTGGTCTTCTGATAAGACTGATACAGACAGCTCTTTTCTGGGGAGTGGTGGGATCCATACCTGCTAGAAACTTACTAACCTCCCTAAAGTTTTGGTCATTCTCTATTAATAAGGCTATTTAGTGCTGGCATAATGCAAGGGGAGTAACTATCAACCTTGCAAAAGCTTGCTTCAACATATACAAACCTGTTGCAGCAACATATAACAATAGGTAGCAAGTTCCTATATTTTGGTGGTTTTGGTTTTGTTTCTTTTTGTTGTTTTTTAAAATTATTTTTTAAATATATACTAATGTTTAAATCTGTTACAAGGTACTTATAAATTTGTTCCTTTCTAGGTTAATGTATTGGGTCTGGCTGGGATGGAGTTGATTTTCCCTGTGGCAGCCCTCAGAGTGCTGTGTTTTGTATTGGTGGCTCGAGGGGTGTTGATAACACACCAGTGTTTTGGTTACTGGTGAGCAGTGCTCGCACAGCACCAAGGCTCTCTCTCCAACATTTCCCCTCCCAGTATGCTGGGGTGGGGAAGGTCTTGGGAGGGGACACAGTCAGGACATCTGACCCAAACTGACCAAAGGGATATTCCATACCATATGATGTCTGCTCAGAAATAAAAGCAAGGAGAAAGGAGGGGGAAGGGGGGGCATTCATTACTCCCGTTTTGTCCTCTGGGAACTGCAACGTGTATGAAGCCCTGCTTCCCGGGAAGTGGCCAGACATCGCCTGCTGATGGGAAGTAGAGAATAAATATTTTGTTCTTTTGCTTCTGCGCGCACAGCTTTGCTTTGCTTCTATTAAGCTGCCTTTGTCTCGATCCACGAGTTTGGGTTTTTTCTGTGTTCTGTCTTATTTTCTCCCCTCCCCATCTTGCTGAGGGTGGGGGGTGATGGAGTGGGCTTTGGTGGGCATCTGGCATCCAGCCAGGGTCAACCTATCACAGGTAACCTTTGGTGAGGATTTCAGTGCTTCCTGTCCTGATCCGATGTCGGGGAAGGTTTCGATATGATCCCAAGAGCAAGATTAAGACACAAACGAGACCAAATGCCATACGCCCAGAACACCTTTTATTACCAAAAAAAAAAAAAAAGGTAAAAAAAAAATTAAAATAGAAAAAAAATAATAAAAGAGATTAGCGATAGGATAGGACAGAATGAAAGATGGAAATTAAGCAAGCAGCTGGGATAGGGCTGCAAGAATAGTCACATCATGGATCTGTGGTGTTCTGGGGATGGGGGGGGGCAAGGGGGTCTCAGTTTCTTGGAAGCTCCGTAGCGGATGGTCACCCACACGGCTTGTCTCAGCTCTCAGTGGTGGTGTGGGGAGAGGGGCCAGGGGGTCTCAGTTCCTCGGTGGCACAGTAGCGGGCAGTCATGCATGCGGCTTGCTCCAGTGGTGGTGAGGTGTGATGCGGTGCAGTCATGCGGTCATCCCCCCAGACTCGTCAGGTCCTTCTCAAATAGCCCTTCGACGGCCGTGGTTTCCATGGCTATGGCAGGTCTCCAGCTCTGTGCCCGCCGGTGACTGCTCCGTGCTTGGGGCTGGGGCATGCCTGGGCAGACTGTTTTCACAAGTCAGGGTTTCCATGACCCTGTGATCTTGTGACCATCCTTGCAAGCAATCTTTGAGACATAAGTTCATAGTGCAGTCCCTGACACTCCTCAAGCTTGTGGAGATGGGCATGTGACAACTCCTCAGGCCAAACGTGAAAAATGAAGTCTAGGAGGACATTACAAGGAGAAGGTGATTTTTTTTGTGTTCCAATGTATAACAACCAAGTGTTCTTGTCTTCTTATTTACCTTGATAATTAGTAAAGCATGCTATTTTTTTTTGTGCAATGTTATTATCTTAAAACTCCACGAGTTATGTGTGTGTATGAGTACAAAGACCTAATAAAAAAAAAATTTGTGTAGAGATCGCCACCAGCTAAAAGGCATTCAAGTCACCAGCACGGTGAGATGAGTCACTCTGGAATGTACCTTTTTTCTTCACCAACTGTGAGAGGAGTCAAGGGTGATCAGCTTATAATTAAATACAACTTTTAAGTGACCAAGAGGTGGCAAAAGAATAACTTCTTCAATTTTCCTGATTTACAAGCAAGCAGTTTAATTTTATTGATTTTTTAATTAGTGCAATACCTTCTTTGTATTGATTCCTATATTGGAGTGTGGGGTGATGGTGGCAGTGGAGTCTCTTATTATCCACCTCTACTCCAATGTCTCCTTGATCATCAGAGTTTCTGCAGTTAAACCTCATGCATATCTATATAAGAGGGCTACCCTTTCCTTGCCATATGAGGATTGCATAGACTTGCTGCTTTGCTTTGTTATTTTAACCTTTTGTTAATTTATGAAAAATAGTTTAATACTGATTCTCTTTACTTATGTTACCTTGTAGTCAAGTTTTTTTTTTCCAACTGGTTTAAGGACTGAAGAAGGTTTTATTTACAGATCTTGTTTCACTGTTAAATGGGGAAATTTCCAAGCATCTTAGACTCTATCACTCTGTATTTCAGCAATAACAGTATGTTGGATGGTAATAAGGTGTTACCCGAAGCTGTGAAGGGGAAAATCCTAACAGAGATACATGACTAAGCTATGTGACGGTACACAAACTGCATCCTGAACTCACTGTTATGTGCACTTCCAAAATGTTACAATACATGTAGCTATCTTAAGTTTTTCTAAGCACTTAGACTTGAATCTCAGGTTACAGTAGGTATTAATTAATGTGACTAGTAGCAGCTTGGTGCCCTGATGCAAAGCAGTCCCATGTGGTCTTTTCCCTACTTTTTGCACTGGCAGCATAATTTCATCATTTGTGCTCTTTCAGTGTCATCAGATATAATGACCTGCAAAGAGAGGCAGCACATAACAGATTTCAGTGTAGCAAGTCCTGGTTTAAGAGCACAGAACCACTGATTAATGCCAAGGGCATATCCTGTGGTAGATATGTTGGATTATTTGGATGGACTTGGTTCTCAGACATGAAACAGCACAAACACATGCATAATTAGCACATGAAATGACTTGGAATTTGTTCATGATTACTTGTGAGTACCAACATCTAATCAGACATTGCTCTGGGGACATGTGTGCTCTGGTACTTCCAATTAGGAAGTCATCACAAAACGTGCAGGCACACTTCTGAAAAACTCTGTTCTGCAGTAAGCAGAGTTGGCGTTGCTTGCTGTCATTGCACACAAAGCTGTTCAGAAAAAAGCCAATCACATTGTGCTTTGAATATGTGAAGTGATGAGGTTCATTAATGAAGGTGCCTATCGCTTTACTAATATTAGTTTTTTTCTACTAATGACACTGTTTACAGCTGTTTGTGCACTACAGCTCTGTTTTTCACAATATATGCTTAACCACTATTTGGTTTCAGTGAGGTTTAAGCAGATACTTAGATGCAAATGGTTCCAAAAGTGTGGAGCATCACTGTGAACAAAACAAATGTGCGAGGATATTTCAGGGCATTCAAACTGTCCTGAAGCAAAGCACGGGAAAGGTCACTCTTTGCTGGAGCAATACAAGACTTCGTTGTAGGGAAGGTTCTTAATTACGATCCTACACTCAGTGTTTTGAGAGGTTGCAGACACCAATTTTATGTGTGTTTATTTTCTGTGGAGTTCAGCGGTTCTTCTCTACATTCACACTGCTGCAAACCACCTGGACCCCAATTTTCTGCAGTCTGAACCAGGCAGGCAGACCTCAAAGAGAAGAAAGCAGAGCCCTTACGAGGGCAAAGCTTTATGGGAAAACATGTTTTCGACAACCTTTTTCTCCATAAAAGGAGTTAGCATAACTGACCAAGAAACCAGTCTAGAGAGCTGAAAGAATAATGTTATACTCCCTTGATGTTTGTAGAGTAAATTGATGAGCATGCAGATGAGGAAGATGAACTTCAGTGTTCAAGTCTAGTACTCTGTGAAAGCATTGGGTAGTTTCCAATATGGTTTTCTAACGAGCCAAGTTAAAGAGACAGTTTATGCTATCATTTTGTCCTCATAGCTTCAGCCTGAAGCTCAGACATTTATGTAATATTGTCTTTGTCTCTTTTTCTATATCCTGCTGATTTTGAACTCTTATTGAAAATTATCTATTTGGGATTGATCTCTACTAGCATTTGCCTTCCTGAATATTTGGTTGTGATTCTAGATTTAAAAAATCCCAATTGATGCTTGCCTGTACCTGGAATGCTGTTAGCTCAGTGTGGTATGCAGGGGTTCATGTGATGATAGTAGATTTGATATATAAGGAACATTTATGCGTTTAGCTTTCTGTGTTCCATAAGGCTATGGATTTATTTGTTACACGTAGCAGTTGTCATACTGGATCAGAGCTATGGTGATTCATTGGCTTAATGCTGCTGGAACCAGGAGAAATATTCACATGAGAATTTCAGTTAAAAACCAGATATACACTTTTAGCAAGGAAGGTGATTTATCATCGGGAAAGAACTTGTTATGGAAGCAGTGAATTTTTGATCTGTGTTTGCAAATTAGCACTGAAGATCTTTCTGGAAGAAATGCTGTAGCCAAAAACAAGTTACTAGGTTCAGTACAGGGATAACTGAGTGAAATCAGATAGCTTATGATAGAAGAATGGGCTACATGAAAATATAGACTTTTTAGTTTATTTGTCCTACATACAGAAGAATAAAGTACCTAGGAACAGGAAAGACTAGTCTTACCAGATGGACAAGTCTTGACTTCCTCCCCCAGTCACCTGAAGCTGAGAAGGTTTCATGCTGCTGGCTTGGTGCCTGCCTTTGACAGACATCACTGGCACAGCACTGGTGTGGTACTGACCTGTTTTGGTGTTTTCACTACAAGGCTGGCTTTAGAAAATATGAGGCCTTTTGCAAAATCAGCATATGTTTTGCATGTGAGAAAAACAATGTGGCAGAGTATGTGTGTGAGGAGGAAAGAAGCTAGGAAGATAAAATTAATCATTTTCTGTTCCTAATAACTGGGAAACGTAAACACCTGGGCTTTTTTTTGTGGCTTTGAAATGTTCAGTAAATTTGAAATAAATTGTGAATATGCTTTAGTACATGCCTGTGTGTAGAGGCGACAGGTGGCACATGTTTGGTTTCATTGGTACAGATTGTTTATGTCTCTGAATTTGTTATTCATGCAGGCCAGATCCCAGTAGATATTTTTGTTTACAATCAATTTTTTTTAGGTCTATTGTGATCTGTTGTTTTCTACCCTGGAAAGGGTCACATTTCCTATATGGCAATAAAATAAATTCATATGTTAATTGGCACCCAGATCAGGCCTCATTAAACTGCAGAGGGACAATATCTCCAAGGTGGTGTTCCTTCATGTCCTTATTTTTTTGTTGGGATAATATAGACACCTTCATTTTGGTATCATTTTCTTTTACTTTTACCAGTCTTTTCTCTAATTTATCCTTTAAGATTTACACTCCTGGATGGCCACTAGTAGACTTCAGACTAAAAAGAGAAGTCCCACAGTACTCCATGTGCTCTGGAGTTCATGTCTCTTGTAATTAGCAGATTTATAGGAACTGAAGAAAAGTTCTGTTGTTCGCAGCATCTAGAAGTGCATACAGTTGCAAAAGTAATAGTTCTTGTCTCAATTGTTTACAGGTTTTGGCCAAAGGGGTAAAAGCTAGCTGCCAAAACTCCAGTTGCAAAATCAGCCTATAAAAGTGCATTATCAGAAGTGTGTTTCTCAAAGTTACGGAGTATTGTCCCACTAGGATTCAGGATGGCTGTAGGGCTGTAAAGGATGTGAAAGATTGCTTTGGCTGAAAGTGAGGTACTGCGTCCTCTAACTTCACCATGCCAGATCCTAGGAGTGAAATTCAGCAATGTGTGTTCACTGTTTATGAGCTGCACAAGAAGAGGCTGAGGGCATACTGATATTACATTAATTCATGGCTCTGTTTTGGACAATATCATTAAGTCCTCTTCAAGACAACGGTGGGACATTGCTGCTGGGGGTGATTCACTCCAAGCATCCCTTTCCACGTGCATCAGGTATGCAGCAGTACTTCAAAGTATCTCCAACATCTTTACCCTTCCCAGTACCTGCAGTTACCTTGTGCCATATTCTGTGACCTGCTACACTTTTAGCTTCATGCTATGGCAACACTAAGCTGGTCTGCATTTTCAACATTTCAGATATTTGCACTGACAAAACACACACAAAGAAGAATAGTTTTGTCTGAGTGTCACTGGGGTGGGACATAAAGAGCGACTGAGTGCTGTAATAGGTGGTTGTAGTAATTCTGCTCTACAGAGGGCTACATGGAGCAAGGATCCTTTTCTGGTCCTTCTTAATGAGTTTTATAGACACAGACTAGGATGCATCAGGAGAAGAGCCAAAATAGCATCATGTTCAGCAGAAGCTCCCTCATTGCAGAATGCCTGGAATGGAGTTAAAGGACATCTCAAAAAATGCTCAGACAGGACGTGGCCTGAAATTGTACACCTGCCTGGGATGTGGACATCTGACCTAAAGCTTCAAGGAAATACTTCTGCCAAACTGGTGGCCACAGGTCTGATAGGTGACAGTAACCTTTTTTATAAGATGATATAATGCTCCCGCTCTTCCCTTAAGATGATGAGACAAGATGGTGCTGCTTCATTTGACTAACATGGTGAGATATCAAGCTACCAGGCTACAGCTAAAATCTTGGGTTCAGTTCCTGCCTTGGCCTTGTAGGGTTCAAAGAGCCCTGGAAAGAGTTGTCCTCTACCTCTCCTCCAGAAGCTATGACACTGTGCAGCAAAGACATGCTTGATGCTTAGAGCTTTTCCTTAGACCAGTCCTAAGCTGAGGTGGCCACCAACAGGATAGGGGAGAGTTCTGTGCTGTATATCAAATGAAGTCTGAAAGCAAACTGGAAAGCTGGAACTATTAACATCAATCTGCATGTGAGCCATCCCGACCTGGTGTATCCTGCACTGCATATACATAGGCTCTTTCTTTAACCTCATGGATGGAGGATATAAGAGTGCATATTGTCCCTGCCCCATTAGCCTGTAATTTAGTACTCAAGTAATAACATTCTATAAGATATGACTTTGAACCACCTCAGGTTTTCAAGGCTGGACTGGTGCTCTAGTGCTAAATGGTGGGTAAGTAACAGGTAGAAATTACCCAAACTACTCCCACTACTTTCTGGCTTTTGATAGAGAGAAACCAGCAAGTAATTAATTTCATAAGAAACCTCATGCTGGCTGTCTGGCAGGTTTTTGGGAGTGGTATACTTGTGGAACACTTGACACTTAATCTGGCTCAGTTTCTGGGCTGTGTAGGCCTGAGCTCACTCCAGATGTGAACTAAAGCTGTAGGTGCTATGGACTTTATTAGAAATAAGACACAGTTGGAAGTTAGATGGTAGATGAACTTCGATCTGGCAGTGGGATACTCCATCTTCATGTAAGTACTTCAAGCACAGAAGCTCTCTTGGATCCTGGCCCTAAGTAGCCACTTGTCTGTACCGATTTTCTGTAGAGAGTAAAGTTTGACCTATGGGCTTACCTTTCCTTGGGCTGTTGTCCTGAGCACATCTCAGACTGCTTGCCTGCACTGAAAAATTGGTGCTTAATAACTGATAGTTTTGAGTGATGGTCAAGTGTGTTCAGCATTAAGGGTGTTAAAAAGTGAGAGATCAGACTGAAATCTAGCTCGGTTGGCAGAATGACAAATTCACAATGAACTCTGAACATTTTTGTGGTCATGAAAAGGAAGACCACAACAAAAAGCCTTGCTGCTAATCCCTCTGCCTCGCTGTTTTCCAGCTGAACTGAACAGGACCGTGCAGCAGTTTTCTCTGCTGCATTTCTTTCACAACAGCATTGGTCTATGTATGTATGATTTTTGAAGACAGCGTCTCTTATTGAATTACCAAGCTAGTCTATCAGACAATATCCTGACCTCACTGGAATTTCACATCCTGAGTTTGATGGTTGTCTTATCTTCCACCTAATATTTTTCATAAGGCTGTCATGGCAACAAAGGGACAGGGAGATTTTATTTCAAGTCCTGTCTCTGGTTATTAAATGTAACTGCCCTTATTAAACAGCTTCCAAATGGGCATGTGTAACCAAGTATTTGTTCAGCTTCAGTTTCCTCCTTTTTCCCTTTCTATGAGAAAAAGTGAAAAGGGAGTTTGTTCTAAACAATCACAACTCTGTAATAATAGCTGACTCCATCACTTGTTTTGTCACTGAGTACCTCACCCTCTTGGTGGAGATTACTGCTGCCAGATTGACCTTCTTCTATCCCATCTAGGGCAGGGTCAGCCAGTAGCTGCAGCATCTGCAGCATAGTGAAACCCTAAAACAGCAACCCTTCCTCCATGTCCTCTGCAGCACTGATGTCTACATCTCACCTCCTGCATGAAACTCCTCTTTGTCCTACTTGCTGCCATTGCTGTCCTGAGCCACAGGAACTGCTATCAGTACATGAAACATGGTTTAAGTATGAATGGATTAATTGCTATATACTCATGTCTGAAATATGCTAAATTTGAAAAGAGAGGTAAACCACTCCTGCTGCCAAGCACTGCACTGTAGTCGCCTGTGAGATTTTGTCCTTCCTCATATTTTGTTTGTAGCAATTTTGGCAGCTTATTCTTAGAGACTCCACAGTTAGCTGCTTTATCACTGATACTTATATTTTATTTTCTATTGCTTAATTTCTTCTCCTGATTTCTAGCTTTTATATCCTATGTGGCTGAAGCAATACCTCTTCCTCTTTGATAGCTAAACCCAAGATATTGGGGGTTACATTAGTTATGCAAAACACAAACCTTCAAAAGTTGTTCATTGTACTGGGAAAGTTGATCAGAAGTTTCTCTGTGAGATGTTTAAAACTGATCACAATCTTCATTTCCTCTTCCAGACAGCCTTTTTCTAGGATATGAACTTTAAATCCTAGCTCTTAATGATTTTCTCTGACCATGAGACAAGGATCTGGCTATTGTGGCATTCAATTTATTCTAGGATTTCACATTATTAGTCAGGAAACACAGGTGCAAATAATGAACTGGAAATTTCATCTTGCGTGCTGATGCTTCCAAGAGATTGCTTTTCTTTGTTATATGCTTTGTTATATTTGAAAAGCATTTTGAAAATTCATGCATTGAAAAATTTTCCATTATCCTGAGGTAATTCAGATCCAGCAGAGGATGTAAAATACGTCGATAACACATGAAAATTGCACTGAATTAATTAATGCTAAAGCTAACTGTAATTCCCAAGGTATTGCTAGACAAACATAATTACCGTAATGTGAACTGAATTTGTTAAGAATGTCATCACCATGGATTTCTCTGTTAAGAAAGGATGCATTTGCAAAGACTGTGTTTCTAGTTAGTTTTGCACATGTGAAAACAAGTATGCAATGCTTCAAAAAGTCACCGTGCCCTTTTAAATAAACTTCAGAAGTTTGTCTACAAGTAGCCTTTTTTTATTTTGTGATAAATTGGTAATACCCTTCCAGGATATTTATGATAAACAAAATGGATAAACAGCCAAACAGGAGTTTAGTTATCTTTAAGAATTACTTGCAGTCATTTCAAGAAGAAATCTTCATTCTTTGCCTACAGATGCTGTTTGTGAATAACTTTAATTTTTTTTTGTTCTCTTGAGTTTCTGGTATTCAGGACCAAAACTTGCTTCATATTTTGAATTTTATTTTACCTTGCTTCCGTGAAACAAATGCTCAGCAGTGATAGTCGCTCAATGATTTGGATTTCCTTTCACTAGTAATTGAATTTGTATCAGCTTTTCAAAAATTGGCAACTGCTTTCTATGAAAACACCTTGAAATAATATCTAATATCAGGTTGTAATATTCCTGTTACCACCTTCCTCTGCTACCATCATGCAGAGGTCCTGTGCATGTTTGTCTCAGAGCTATGACACTTATCTTACTCTTGTGTCCCTAAGTACCAAACACATCAGAGTGGAGAAAAGGTGTGACTCAGAGCTGGGAAGATGGATGCTGCATCAGATGCTGGCTTAAATGTGTTCCAGCTTGCCTCCTACTTGCACCATGTCTTGAAGCCACAGAGGAACTCAGTCTGCTCCTCTCATTTACATCATGGCATCCACTCATGCGTGTATATGTTGGGGGGAAATTCTGAAATCCCTGGCCTACAGAGCAGGAGAACAAGAATGATGGTCTAATTTACTCCACTTACTTACTTAAGCTTGGGATTTCTGGTGCTCTGGACCATGAATTCGTACCAATTTGTCCACAAATCCCAAATTAAATGAAAGTAATCCAGCCACTTTAGATTGTGAAAATTACAAGTGTGTTCACACCAACACCAGTTTACAGTGCAACTTCAGCCTTCACTAAGTGACATCCTTCGCTATGCTCTAAAGTATAATAGAGACTTTGAAACCATAGTAGAGGTTTTGTACTGTGGACAGCCAGCCAGCCATGATCATCACAGGCTGTGCACTTGTGGTTTAACACCAGCTGGCAACTAAGCTCCACGCAGCGGCTCAGTTACTTTCCCCTGGTGGGATGCGGGAGAGAATTTGAAGCGTAAAAGTGAGAAAACTCATGGTTTGAGATAAAGACAGTTTAATAGGTAAAGCCAAAGCAAAATAGGAATTCACTCAGTGCTTCCCATGGGCAGGCAGGGTTTTAGCCTTTTCCGGGAAAGCAGGGCTCCATCATGTCTAACAGTTACTCGGGAAGACAAATGCCTTCACTCCAGACTCCTCCCCCGTCTTCTTATTCCCTCAGCTTTATATGCTGAGCATGACATCATATGAGATGGAATTTCCCTTTGGTCAGTTGGGGTCAGCTGTCCCACTTGTGTCCTCTTCCAGCACCTTGTGCACTCCCAGCTTCCTTGCTGGTGGGGTGGTGTGAGAAGCAGAAAAGGCCTTGACTCTGTGCAAGTGCTGCTCAGCAATAACTAAAATGTCCCTGTGGTATCAACACTGTTCCCAGCACAAATCCGAAACATAGCCCCATACCAGCTCCTGTGAAGGAAATTCCCTCTACACCAGCCAAAACCAACACAGCACTCCAAAGTGGAAATATTGGAAGTCCTTGAACACTTCTGAGCTTTGTCCCACATGCCTCTGCACTTATGCTCTACCTTCCCTTCTTCCACATTAATCTGACATAGCCAATGGTACTCAGAGCTTCACATGCCTTGCTTGACAGGATCATGTCCAAGCAGAGCAGGGAGAGATGGAAATGACAGAAAGCTAAAATGGAAAGGGAGGGTAAATTATGGAACAGTAGGTAAGTCAAGGCACAACATTGATTAAAGGCATGGGACTTAAGCACTGATGAAGAAGAAGCAGAGGAAAGAAACACCTACCTCTGAAAACAACACAGAGAAAATATAATCCCATGGGATTTTGCCTTTCCAGACAATAAGGTCAGCAGCAGCTCAGTTTGCTGTCTGTGGAAAGGGAAGGATGACAAAGGTGTTGTCATATTCCCCTCTGAGCAGAGCCACAAATATGCTTCTGAAATCTTATTGCCACAAAGCAGTGCAAGAGTATGAAAAGGTGGGAGAGTGGCATTCCCGGTCTCCTGCCAACATGTGCTGCGAACAGGCAACAGATGGGGCCCCCAGCATCACCAGCCTTTTCAGGCAGGCTTGCTCACATTGCAGGCTTGTTAGGTATTTGAAACTGTAGGAAAGGCTCTCATGATGAGGTTCCTAGCATCCATATGTAGCCTAAACCTTTTTAAATTGAAAGTGATGCTTAAGGACCACTGACAGTTTCCCCAGAGCATTGAATGCTTGTCCTTTCGTGGCCTCTCCTAACACTGCATACATCCTTCATCTTGCTACATTCAAGAGATTTTCAGGGCAAAGGGTGGATGAAACACCTGAATACAGGCTAATTTTTAAAATCCAACAGCTAGTATCCATCATCCTTGCTGCAATAGTTTCTGTAGTGCAACAGATAGTAAGTAGTTGAGAGTATGGAAGCTGAATCTGTCCAGAAAATTCAACACGTTTCCAAATTAAAGATGATCGGTATGTAGAAGGCAGGAACACTAAGCTCCTCCAGGCTCTCCGGCAGAACTGCTTCTCATTTTGAGCCAGAAGAGGGGATAATTTTGCCTAATGTATTGCTCATGTTTTTTTTCTTTCTTGTTTATTTTACAGGTTTAAAGGTTTAGATCTTTCCTTGATTTATTGGCTGGCTTAAAATTTATACTTCCTTTATTTCCCAGATGGAATGTCATGGCTGATGGCTAGGATGCTATTTTAATGAACTATCAGTGCTGAAATACCCCAAATATATGCTGTAATTAAACAAACTTGATGCAGGGTGGGGAAATTGTTCCGTGAAGGAAGAGGATTGCCTCTGATGCAATTATTTTTTACCCAAATACAATATAGCAGAAAACTGTTCCACAGGAATATTAAGGAGACAGCTACTGCCCACAAGACATCTGCTGAAGTCAAAAGTAATAATAACAATCAAGCACATGTGTGATTTTACAGTTTAAATGAGTTGTGAGACAAATAACCAGAACACACTGTGACTTGTGGCCTGTTACTGGTGGCTGCCGAATGGGACTGGCGGGACTTGACCGTACTGCTGCCAGCGGGACCTGCTCACCCAAATGCTCAGGGGTTCACTGTCAGCATATTGCTGTGCTGCGGCTGTCACCAGACCATATGTTTCTATAGATATTCTCTTGCCCGTTTTTCCTCTGAAAATGAGTGCTGCTGTGCCAAACAAAACAGAAGGAACAATGACTTTGAAGTGTGTACTGAAACCCAAATATTCTTGTGGGGAGTGAAGTGTCAGGAGCGGGACAAGCAGCAGCAGGTTGTCATTCAGAGTAGTGATTTTCATTGCGTACTTGTGATTGCCCTGGAGATGTGTGCTAGCCTGTAGGAATTCACAGTCTTCAAAACTGTTTTGTAGATCAGTTATGGTTCAGAGATGTCCTTCATGTGCTGTGTTAGTCTTTACACAACATGGAAATTTTTTGAGAAGGGCTCAGAGTCTTTCTTACAGGGTAGAAAAGGAGATTGTCTTGGGAAAGGAAGAAGCAGGATATAAGAATTGAAGGCTTCACCTCTGTATGCTGAAATCAAATGCCAATCAAAGCTAGGGGTTTGTGCATGGGGTGCAGCAAATGGACCTTGTCCACTCTGGAAGGCCATTCTGTCCCTGGGGCAGCTGTCCCCCGTGTCAGGTCTGCTGTTCTCCAGATGATCAGATCATGGAGAAGAGGAAGGTGAGAGAGTGAAGGTGGCAATGTGAAAGTAATATCCCCTGAAGTCTCATTTTGGTCAATATGAAATACATCATTCTTTGATAATAAAATTCCTGTCCCCTTGAGCCGTCTTGTATGTGTACGTGTTCTGCGTGTCTCAGCTCTTGCTCAGATACATCTATATCTGAACCAAGCACCCTGGCATGCCACTATGGTCAGTAGAAAGGACAAGGTACCTCCAGAGGAATGTTCTTTTTGTCCAAGGACAAATGTTGAAAACACATCACAGGAGTAGCATTCACTGAAAGTTAAACTAGAGGAATTGCATTCTTCATTACAAAACTGGGGAACTTTTATTCCTCCTTTCTACTGCATATGATCAAAGAGCTGGGAAGTTCCTCATCAAATACCCTAGATGTTTGGAACACATCTTTGAGTTCACTCAATGGACATTGTTTTGAGATTGTTCCCAGACTCTGTTTCCCTGGGCCATTTGGAGTGACAAAGTGTGCCAGAGGAGCAGCTCATCCTTGTCAGACTTGCAGCCTTTCCAGGTGAGGTTCTGTATCTTGTCCAAGCTGCACTTGTGGGACTGTAGTTATTGTAGCAGCTCTAATTCAGCTTGTTTAACCTATAGACTCATTGCTTTTGGCCGTTCTGGACTTGAATAGATTGGAAAAGAAGTAATGTTTTCAGGAGAATTTAAGTAAGAAAAAAGCTGTATAGTCTGTATAGTTCTGTACTGGTAAAATTAAATTCTGGAATGTCTTAAAGAAAGAAAGAAGTAAAGGAAGAAAGAAAGATGATCCCTCATACCTTCACAGGTATCATTTCTCTGCAACAAAAGTCTTCTTGCAATGTGAGTATGTGTGAAGAACTGAAAATTCAATGCAAATTCCCATTTCTGAACATGCTGCCATCTCTGTCATGGTGGGATGTGCTGGGCATCACAGCAGCAAGACTGGCTCCCATGGGGTTTTGCTTTGCAGCCCTGAAGCAATTTGAACATCCTCACGTACCTCCATTGCATGGTCAGGGCTCTCTGATCCCAGTTTGTCAGTCCACATGCAAAGTGCTTCAGCTCATGGTAATCAGGATAAAAAGCTGGCAGCCCAAAGGCTTGCCCAGGCCATCTTTCTGACATTCTGCATTCAATAACATCATTCTTAAATAGCACCATGACTATGTGTCCTGTGGCTCTGAGTCCAATGAGATAGAAGATGTATTTAGATATGCTTCCCCACTCTGAAGACAATGTCCTTCCTTAGACTAAAGACTACATGTAAACTACCAAATAATATTCCTACTAATATCCAAGGCCCCTCTATTATATAGGTTTTTTCCTTGGTGGTCCTCAGGAGGGACCAGTGCCAGGGGTCACACTCCCTTTGCTCTTTGCTCTGACGGTGGGAATTGCACGATGGAGTTGCCTGGGGAAAAGGCACAAAGGGTTGACACGGCCTGCTATGGTATGTCCTACTTACTGGTCACTTTAATGCAGCCCCATCCGGCTATGCATAACACCAGTTTCTGCACCACTATACCAGAACTGCCTCAGCTATTTCCTGGTCTCACATAAAAGAAAAACTGAGTCCTTATGTCTAGAACCTGCCTTTTGCAGGCAAAAGCATGAAAACGAAGGGAGGAGGAAATGTTCTCTGCAGCCTGCCAGCTGCCTCCTGTGCAATATCTCTTTACTGAATAGGAATAAATAGAACAGGGCCCAGATGGACTACTTATGATTGATGGGTGTCAGGATGTGCGTAAGCTTTGTCAGTTAAGTTGCTCCATGTCAATTGAACAACTAAACGGTTCAGGGTTCCACTTGCTTTTCCAATCTGAAACGCTTTCTAAAATCAAGCTAGAAGACATAAATTTCAGTTTTTTGCATTTTTAACCAGAGCTATTTTCTGTATCATAGTAATTCCAATATGGTGTTGTAGAGTTTGGGTTCATCTGCATGAACAAGGATATCAATGCAAAGTGTACTAATTGCATGGGTAGCACTCAGCATTTTTATTGCTTCTGCAGGTGATTCTGGAAAAAGAAAAGCATTTTCAGACTGCATACATCTTTCCAAAATCTGATCAAACAAATATACCAATAGAGCTCCAACTGCAGATTTGTTATGGTTGTTACTTTGAGGGTAACGACCATTGTAACATTTCACTTAGAACAAAGATGTGATTTTTGCAAGTGCTACTCAATCCTTATATGAAAATATGTTCATCTCTAATTGTACCAACAAACATTTTATTAGCTATGTGGGGTTTTTTTTATATTTTAAAAAATGGTCATTCATGATTCCTCTCTTTCAGAAAATGCAGTTTTCCAGATAGATAACAAAAACAATGTTGCTATATGTACATGATATATCACATTAGAAAGGGTGGTCAGTGAGTTTGGGTAATTATCTGTAAAGTCTTCACAGACTCTATTTAACTTTGATAAACACATTAGGAGATACTCGCAATTAATGGCCCACAATTAGCCAATGGCTTCCCCTGTATACCATGTTCACAAGGATCAATTTTATTTCCACCCTAAATGTCTGTGTTGTATTTTTGCACGTTGCATTTTTTTTAAGTCCTTCCATGAAGTGAACAAAACACTGTAGTTGCAAATCTGAGTCAGAGTTGTTCTCTAGAAAGGAAGTCTAGGGATTATCTCTATAGTCTCGGAAGGTCCCTTGCTGTCTATATTATCTGGTTTTGTGAGACTAGGTATGTTTTTGGTAGATTTTGCTTGTGCTCAGCAAGGTAAATAAAATGCTGGCAAAGCATCACATCTGTTGCATTAAGAACTTGTTTTTTCATTCAAGTCTCAAGGCAAAAAACCAAGCAAACACTATTTTTCTTGTATACTGCCAGTTCACGGAACTCCCCTGTGAAAACATGCACTTCTACTTAAGGCTGGAGGATAAATGTTCTGACTCAGAATCCTAAGAAATAAGTGGTTTTTGTTCCCACAGCAGTAAGCTGCTGCCTTGCAGCTGAGACAGGCTCTGTTGCTTCCATCAGTTCTCTGCCAGACACACGTACAAACCATCTTCTGGCTCATGTCCTAGCTTTTGTTTTTCTCTAATGATTTGTTTTTGCTAGTTATGTGTTTATTTTATGACTAGGAGATAGCCGTGGTTCGTTCACCCGGGGTGACACAGCTTGCACAATTACCAGCATATCTCATTTTTTCTTTCATTGTCTTATTTCAATTCTTTAATTCTGTGCAGAAAGGTAGAAGCTTTTTTTTTTTTTCCCCTAAGAGGGAGAAGGATTCAGTGAACGCGGTTGTGATTGAATTCTTTCATTTGATAGTACAAATCACACTTTATAATGTCTTCAGCTAAATTTGGGTGGCATTTTCCTCTGGTATTTCTTGATGATTTTCTTCTGGCTCTGGTGTTTCTTGGCATACCATCATTCTCCAAAGCATTTTAGTTTTACATTGATGATAACTAATTCATTTCAGGAACAGAGACAACACAATAGCCATAGATCTCATATGCAGAACTGAGTCAGTTATTGAGACATGTATAAATCTTAAAAGCTGTTCCTAATTGCAGTGAGTTCAAGAAAAGCATCATCCACAAGCCATTCTCCTCCTCAAAAAAAACATAAGGTAATCTCCAGTAGAGATTTTGTTCCTCATAACTACCACCATACTCAGCTCCAAGTTGACAGAATCTAATAATAAAGACAAGTTAATGTCATCTTGCAGTTGGGAAGTGCTTTTGCTATAATAAAAGAGTAATTAGGTCAGCTTATTCTCAATATTAAATTTCAGTATCTCTTACAAGTTTTTAGAAAGATTGGGTAAGGAACATGCTAGATCTCTTTGAACTATAAGAAAAACCGTTTTAAACCAAGGTTTACCTCTCTTTCAGTGACATAAGTGGCGTGCTTCCAAAACCCCACTTGTCTATGAAGCATGTACCTCTAGCTGTTCTTTATTTCCTTGAGCATGTGCACTTTCACTTTTGTTCTTACACAAAAGAATAGTGATATTCATGAGTTTCCCAATTATTTTGTGTAATGAAAAATGGTTTTTTTTCAACATAGACATTTTTATACCAAAAATTAACTATTATTGATTAGGTTTACATTTTATACAGGAATTAAAAAAACCCAAAACAAACCACAATTAAAAAAACACCATTATTTTTTTTTTGAAAGACCAACCCAAATCCACACATTTCAGCTCTCTGAATTGATAAGCTCATTCCATTTTGGTCAATCAAGTGTTTATGTTTATTTGCATGAGATCCTGCAGTGCCTCACAAAATTAATAGATCAGATACACCCATGTTCTCTGAGTACCTTAGTGATTTTTCTTCTAGGTGGGCTACTCCTCCAGGACAAAACATTTTGTACATATTACTTGACTGTTCATAGCACAGCCTCACTGGTGATCTAGTTAAAGATAACTTGAAACCTTTAGGAAGAATAGGAGACTAAGATGTCTGAATTACAGTCTGCATGGAGTCTGCTAAGCTTAAAATGGAAATATAGCTGACACTGACTTGAAACAAGTGATTTTCACACAGAAACCTATATGGAAATAGTGCACTCTGAGAAAAAATAAATGCTGTAGAATTCAGTGTAATGCTTCAATATTAAAAGCAACTGCCTAAATATCTGAATTTCCCACAGGATGAAAATTTTGAAGTTTCTATTGACCCTACAAAAATGCAGGAGTTTGAAGCTCACTTGGGAGAAAAAAATCCAGGCAAAGTATATTAAAAATACAACCTATCTTTTCTGAAACTGTATAACTTTCACGAGCTCCACAGGGTTTAAGGTACATTTGAAAGTGAAACCTCTTTTATAGGCACCAAATCTATGCTCGGAGGCCTAGAAGGAAATATCCACTTTTGAAAGCCTTGCCTATTACACTTTATAATGTTCCAATCTCCTGCAAAGCCATGAAACATCCTGTAATAATGAGCCACTTTGTTACTCTGAAGGTGGTGAACTTTGTTTCTGAGTTACGCAGTATACGGAACTGCTCGGAGCTACCATAGTTCAGCCAGCTGGGATAATTTAGCTGTGAGAGTCCTGCTCTAGGACACCCCCAAAATCTTCAGCTCCATCCTTATTCCTAAATACATTTTAGGGTGGGCCGAATATAGCATATTTGAAGTGAGGATGGCAGTAGCGCAACCTGATAAGTTTTACCTGTATGTCAAGTAGCATCACACAAGATTTGTCAATAGGGCTAAGTTTCGATTTTGTTCTAGTTCAGCAAAATATAGGGAAACATGCCGACCAAAGAGCATGTGGAAGATCAGGCAGGTATTTGAAAAATTTTGCAGCAATGGGGCTTGTAATGTTGTCTTCAATCAGTCGTGTTTAACAGTGAGATGAGCTTTGCAGTAAGCAAGTGAATGTAGTTGTCACAGTGTATTTAAAAGACAAATTTTCAATTAAGCTTGCAGTGATGATTAACAAACCAAAATATTTTATGTCTCATTAATCACAGGTAGGCAAATTCCTTGCACAAATAGCAACCCTTTAATCCTTTGCCCAAAACAACCTCCGCTGAGATGATAAAATACTTTAAATAACTGAGTGGTTACTTTTTGTCTCTGCATGCTAGTGGGGGTCTAGCGCAAACTTAGCAAGTGTATTGTGTTTTCCATAAGACCAACAATCAATGTACGTGCAAATTCACTTTTCTGGGGTTTCCAATAAGTTTTTCAGCTCTGGGGTGTGGGTATCCACTGCAGAAATTGTGGCTGTGGAGAACCAGATGATCTTCAATGTCCCTTCCAACCCTAACCATTCTGTGATTCTATGAATGTCACAGCTTTATCACTGTCTGTAATACTGATGGTACCTGGCAAAATGTAGGCCAGGCAGGTGAACCATAAATTTCCAAAGTGAGGTATAACATAGTAGAAACAATAGCCTTTTTTTTTTTTCTCATATTCTTAAAAAAATAATTAGGTTTTATTTCCTAATATTTTATTCACAAAGATTTAACATTTATCTGTTACTAGCATGTCACTAATTAAATGTTTATCTAAGAGAGAAAGGTTATTAATCTCTCTCCCCTGTAGTCAGAAACTTTCCACAGACAGTTTGATACAGTTTTTGGAGCGCAAGCATGCAAACTCTCTTTGTTTGCCAGAACATGCACAAAAAGACTCACCTTTCAGTAATATGAAGGTTTGTTTTCCTCTCTTACAATCAAAGATGACTGCAAATATTTTCTGTGCCTTTTTCAAGAGGTCTCTTTGGACAATACACTTGAATTATTCCTTAAAGGTGTCGCCCCTCAGCAGGATATGAGATTGCCTAGCATGTAGCAAGGCAGGCAAGAATTCCTCCTGTGCCAGCCATGGGGTAAGCTGGAACAGAGTCGTGAAGGTAAAAAGACAAAAGGTCAAACTTTGTAACTTAATACTGACCTTTGAAACAGACCTTTCTTTCACTTCTGACGGCAGGCAAGAAGAGTGGGATATGACAAACATGTTTTGTCACTCGTTAGACTCAATATAACCAGCACATTAAAATACAGTATGTTCCCACCCCTATCCCATTCACAGATGCAAAGGAAATCAGTATCTTGTGGTCTTCAACTGGGAGTCTCTTTGCTCACCTTTGAAGCGATTTTGTGCCATACTACAAGTCCTAAATTAGTGTGATGAGCTGGAGACATGTAGCACTGTAACTGTGATTGACCTCACACTATCAGCAAACTTCCATCTAGCACAGCAAAAAAGACTTTGACTGAAGAGAAGAGCAAGCATTCATTACATTTATAGTTCATAGAACTAGAAACACATTTAAGGAAAATGTGCCATTAGAAGACAACGGTAACACATCAGGTAGATCATTTCAAACCAGAAGCAGATATGAAGACTACACTGGATACTGCTAAGCATTTGCTTTCTTCAAGCAGCTCTTGCTCAGCACTAGCTTGAACTAGAAGCACAGGACTGTGGTGGGATGAGCATCAGTACTGCAGCATGTTGCCCTGACTCTTGCCTCCTAGCTCATTCCTGGCAGGGTGAGGGAAAGCCCAAGGAGGCAGTTGAGCAGCATTGCTGGGGTGTAAATGGAAACTTTGTGAAGGGAGAGCATGTTAGACCAGTACAAGGTGCATCACAGAAACAAGGCCCTTGCTGCATGTTGAAGTTTAGGATTTCTGTCTTTGCAGCAAAAGTCATCAACCAGAAATCAGAAACCAGAGGTATACAAGGGAGCTGAATACCTCAGACTCATTGCAATTTAATTTGGACTACATTGAAAGTCCAGAGTCATTACTGTCCAGAACTCCAAATGCCTCATTGGGAGCCTACAAACATAGCCAAGGATAAAAGACAGCTGAACACCCAACATGCAGAGGAGTCAAGGGCTGATCTTTATTTGTTTGCAGCCACCTGCTTTTGCAGAAGCAATGCAGGGGACACACAGGAGCACTGCAAGTCCAGTGTGATATGTAGTTGAGCAAATGCACCCCTGGCACAAGTTTACGTGTCTCCAAGACAAGTGCTGAACTGATGCCTTGAGCCATATAGGGGCAGCACAGCCGTGCCGTCATGAAGCAGCTCATACTTCTTGTGTACCCTGACAGCAAACCAGCACTCTGAAAGTGCGAGAAAGTACCTTATCACTACATGATCCTTGGCAGATGTGTTTCAGCCCATGTGGAGACAAAAATGTTGTTTGAGAAGAAAGCTACATCTTTCAACACAGCAGGAGATAAAATAAGATGTTAACAGGCTCCTTACCTCAGCTACCCAGCAACTGTAAAGGATTAGATATTTTCTGAAAATCTTCCTGATAACAGCACCTGCTGAGATTTGGAAATTCCTGGCTTTTAGCTCATTCAAATGCAGACACAGCCTGTTTCTGCATCCTGATTTACAGTTGCAGTACAAAGGAACCGATCTCACAACCTTTAATCATACATGTAATCCTTCTGCTGAAACTGAGTTTGAATAACAACTTCATAACCAATCCACAGGGGCTAAAATTTATCCTGAAATGATTACTCAGGATAGAAAGCCCTTGAAACTTCTTTGCCTGTTAGACAGAAATGAGGGAGTCTCCTCAAGTGAGTAGAAGATTGTGCAAGTGGAGCATAGTTGCATGATTTCAGCTAAAACTGTCCTTTGTCGTTGATCATAAAGCTAGCTTCCGCAAGTGATCTGTCTCACAGCAGTGAGCTACTAGATATATGGGTGCCTGAACACTACTTTCCAGCTTGTCTGAAGACAACTTTCCAGCTTATGTTACTCAGGAGTTTGGACTACATGATCACAGCTGTCCCTCCAGTATTAAAAATCTAAGAAATCTTCTTCAACTAGAAAATGAGTACTCTTCTGACTGTTGCTTTGATTGTAAATGTGACTATATGGTTTGTGTCACATGAAGTGAGAATTGTTTCTATCGTGAATATTAACAATCTGTTAATATCTGTTTCTATCTTCATATTAACAAACTGATGCAGGAGCCACATGAATGCTATTATAATGGCATCTCCATCCTTGGGGATACTGAAAAAATGACAAGAGAAGGTCCTGAGCAACCTGATGTAACTTCAGAGTTGATCTTGCTATGAGCAATGACCTCCAGAGCTCCCTCCCTGACCAAGTTTTTCAGGTTTTTATGATTCTCTGGTTGTGTTGGAATTTTTTGGGGGGAGAGGGCATTTTTGGTAGTTGGGGAATGGGCTACATTGATGGTCCCTGTGAGAAGCTTCACAAAGCTCCCCTGGCACCAAGGCGGACCCACCTCCACTCCAGGCTGACCCAATTACTGATAGAGAAACACCTCTTTGAATCAACATTTTTAAGGGGAAGAACTGATCTGAAAAGCAGAAGGAGGAGAGAATTATGAAGAGAGACCACTGACTTGAACAAAAGGACAATCGGCCCAAACAAAAAGAGCATTGTTGCCATGAGGAAGAAGGAGGGGGAAGACAGAGAACTTCAGACACCAAGATCAACATGCTTGGAGTAGGAGGAGGTAAATGAGGTCCCCTGCAGCCCATGGAAGTTCAATGGCAGAGCAGATATCCACTTGTAGACCATGGAGGACTCCGTGCCAGAGCAAAAAGCTGTGCCTGAGGGTAGTTGTGACTTTGAGAGCTCATTGATGATGAGCAAGGAGACTCCCAGAGCAGGGGAGAGGAGATGCGCTGGACTGGAGATGCATCTGCAGCCTGTGGATGGCCCCATGCTGGAGCTGGCAGCTGTGCCTGAAGGTGTCCGTCACTCCATGGGAAGCCTATGTTGGAACACTTTGTTCTTGGACTCTTGTAGCCTGCGAGAGGGACCTCATGCTGGAAAGAGTGGCAGAGGCAAACTGACTGCAACCTCCATTCTTTGTCCCCCTGTGATGTTTGAAGGGAGAAAGTATAGAAACTGGGAGCAAAGTAATTTCAGCCTGGGAAGAAGGGAGGGATGGGAATAAGGTGTTGTAATGAGGTGGTTGTTGTGTCTTACTATCCTACTCAGATTCATCGGTAATGAATTAAACTGATTTTTCTTCCCCAAGCCCAGTCTGTTTTGCCTGTGACCATAACTAGTGAGTGAGCCATCCTGTCCTCAACCCCTTTGTTGAGTTTTTCTCCCCATTTCATTGTAGATAGGGGCAGGGACTGCAGGGCTGCATGGTCTGAGCTGTGGGTGAAACCACCACACTGTTCTAGATTATGAAGACTTTTGAGGTTGGATTATTTTGGAGGACATATAGTCTATTAAAAAAAAAATAAATTATTTCCTAGAATCAGGTTGCCTAGTGTATGCCTCGTGTACCTACATCACCGGACTTGTCTCACATTCTGGAAGGAGACCACTTCCTACATAACAGAAATGAGAAAGGAAAAACTGAAATTTAATTCCAGGAGAACACTAGAGTGTCTAATATTGCTAAGCAAACAAAATAACCACAACATTCAAGAATTTGCCTAGCAATTCTTCTGTACACAGAAAAGCCAGACTTTCTACTTGTTATTCTGATAGAAGGCGTTTCAATTTGTTTGTATAAACTTCTGAGCCTGAATTAAGCTGTTTTTATTATTCAGGTTGAACACTCTCCCTCAGCCCTTCCCCTAGAGGACCAATGTGCCTGAGCTTAATTTTGTGGACTGAAATTTTAAAGATCTTAATTCTTAGAGTCTACAGTCCTCTCCATGGGGCTAGGACTCACTGCCATGAGTAGACCCATTGAACCATTTGAACTATCAGTGCTTGTTCTCAGCTGTGTATTAATTTCATCTCTATCCAGGGGATCAGTGCAAATTTCATGTATTCCAAATGACTACTTGTGCTCTCAATACATGCTGCAGAAATACTAAAACAAACCTGCAAATGGCTAAGGCAGGTATTCTTACAGGCATGCTGGGTGAGAACTGAAAGACCTGGTTAAGGGAGGAAGATGTGTGTAGTAAAACTCACATAGTTATCAAAAAATCAAAAATCACTGCAAACATATTAATGAACTTTATCTTGCTGTTCAGGGAAAGTAAGATTTTTCTGGACATGAATTTTGGTACTGATCCTGTCAGAGTCAGTTAAGTCTGTCCCCATTTTTTTAAATGTTTATATCTATGACTTACCAAAATGTGCTAATAATTTCAACAATTGCTTTGTAATTTAAATGTCAGTTCAAAAAAAAAAATCACTGTCATGTTTTTCTGCCTACATACACTGATTTAGGCTGGATGCATTCCAGAGCCCAAATATGTACTCTGAGTGCATTTAATCTGCTTTCTAATTTCACCTGATATTTTAGCAGTCATGGAAATCTTATGGCAAATTACGAGTCAACATTTTCCTTCTGTACTATAAGAAATTTAACCCAAGTCAGATACAAACACTTGTGCTTTAGGATCTGCATTGTTATGGTCTGTATATCACTTGCACACAAAATGAGCATCCTGATGGCTGAATGGAGCAGCAGTGTGCTCTAGCAAGCGTGTTAGAAACAAACTCTCTTCTGGAAATTTTGGGGGGTTTATAGCACATTTAAATTACCGCACCTCTGTAAGGGATAATGTGCCCAGTACTGGGCTCCCCAGTTCAAGAAAGAGAGGGATCTTCTGGAGAGAGTCCAGCAGAGGGCCACAAAGATGATGAGCGGTCTGGAGCATCTTCCGTATTAGGAGAGGCTGAGAGAGCTGGGACTCTTTAGCCTGGAGAAGAGAAGACTGAGAGGGAATCTTACCAATGTCTATAAATACCTGAAGTGAGGCAGCCAAATGAATGGGGCTGGGCTCTTTTCGGTGGTGCCCAGTGACAGGACAAGGGGCAATGGGCAAAAATTGAAACACCAGAAGTTCCAGACAAACTTAAAGAAAAACTTCTTTACTCTAAGGGTAATAAGCTGCCCAGAGAGGTTGCAGAGTCTCCATCACTGGAGATGTTCAAAACCTGCCTGGACGCTTTCCTGTGTGACCTGTTGTAGGGAACCTGCTTTGGCAGGGGGGTTGGGCTAGATGATCTCCTGAGTTCCCTTCCAACACCTACCATTCTGTGATTCTGTGATCCCTCTACAAGCAGTTCCTCCCAGTCATTTTTGGCACTGCAGGGGACATAGTGAAAATCTTACCTAGCCTTTCCCAACTTCCTGATCCTAGAGGAAAAAAATGCTGTTTGGGCAAGTTCTTAGACAGTGTAGCTCAAATTCAAGAGGATTTTCATACCTAAACTCCCATATTTTAGTGTGCTTGATTTTCCTGTGAATTCTCCCTCTGCACACCTGCAAAAATGACCAAAATCTAGTAGCAAATGGGCCAGGGATATTGTTGCTTTGTTTTAGCTTAGATGTTGATAGCATCATCTGGTGCCAGATCACTAACAATCCTCGTTACATCTCTGAGCTGCCTGTGACCTGCTTCTGTACCTGATCCTCCCAAGGAAGCTGCCACTTTCCTGTTTGAGCAGCCCTAGCTGTGTTCATCCATATACCAAGCTGTGATTGTTTAATGTTTTTTCTTATTGTTAGGAAAACATAAGGTGAACTTTGACAATATAGTCTATGAATTTTAGCTTGATCCCTCTTTTGACAGGAATCCAAAATCTCAGGGGGAAATCACAGTCAGATCTCATACCCAAGCGCATCAGGCTTTTGTGTTAAACAGAAGCTGCCTTCAGTCTACATCCGAGTTGCTCATGAATTGCTGTCAATGCTTTTTGAAGGTATTGTGAGCTTGTTTGAACTGCAAGGCATGCTAGGTATCTATCGTGGTCTGAAATAAAGAAAAAGGCATTATACTCCAGTTTCCAGACTTGTGTTTTTCTGGAGTCCAACTCACAAGTGCTGGTTTCCCTTCTTTGCTGCAGACCCTGGGTGTGGAGGGTTGCAAAAGGTGAGTGTAGAGAGATGAAAGATTCACTTTTTCTATAGAAATTTCAGACAGGGTTAGGGCAGGAACTGAGTGTGTGGGAGATAGGGACACAAAACTGTTTGGTTTTTTGGTTTTGGTTTTGGTTTGGTTTTTTTTTTTTTCTCCCCCCAGTGATTTCCTCAGGGAATTCATAAGTGCAGAAGGAACAACCTATGGAAATCTAGTCTTGTTAGAAGGTCTTAGTTTTTTCTTTTTCTTTGTGTAGATATTTCTTAGGAGAAACTAAAATTTTAACCTACATTACTACAGTTTCTGAATTACAGTCCTGGACAGGTTAACTACTTTAATTACATTGTTTGAGGAGACAGAAACAATGCAGTGCAGGTGTGAGGAACTGTCAACCCAGGGATATATGAGTGTATGCACGCATAGGCACACATATAGGCATACATATATAGTGGGGTTGCGACAACCACCTTCAAGAGGTTATCACACTTTTTCTTTCACTGTGTTGTAATTCAGTTTTTGTTCAGGTCTCTATCCATTGTGCACATTTCCAGAATTAAATGAATAGTACCATATTAAAGAAGTGCTGTTAAAGAGCTTGTACCTCACATCAGGCAGGACTGGCTGAGCTCAAAAAATCTTGTGAGCGGCAAAGTTTTTACCATTATCACTTTGCATTTCCCCATCACAACATGTGTCAGATGTTTCTTTTTTTCAGCAGTAGTCATTAGAACCTTTTAATAATGGGGTAGAAGGAAACAGAGACCACTCAAAATGCACAGCTGAAAAACTCCACCATAATCATTGCTTATTCCCTGTAGGGAAACATGCTTTGGGGAAAACAACTCATATAGCTGGGAAGATAATTCATTCCAAGTTAATCTGGGCATACCACAGAAATACCTATGTTGGTGATTGTTCTGCATAGATGTCATTCTTGATTTGTGAATACCCAGCACCAGGGACTGGGAAAGTGTCTCATATTGACTCATGCATTCCTTCATGGGTTATTCATAAATAAGTGGTGCTATCTAATTCTGGCTAAGAAAAATGCTTTATGTAAAATTAATAGAAGCAAAACCCAGAAGGATCTTTCTGCATTAAGAATTTTTCCCTTAAAAGCAGTCATCTGATAAAGCTTAAAAAGACATGTTCCTGACTACTTAGGGTGCCTGCTAAAGGAAAGTGCTGGGCACCCACAAGTATGAACTAGGAACCTTTAATTCTTTGTTACTGTGGACGGAAGAAACAATACTCCAAGCACTGAGATTCAGAACATTTTTTTCCACTGTCTGTATACAATATATCAGCTACTGAGACATTACAATGTTTGCTTCTTTTTACTTTTATGTGATTTACAAGAACCATTAAAGCACTGAGAATCCCAATGAGCTTTGTCTTATATTAATAATACGGATATCCAGTGCGCATCTGAGCAAAGCAGTTGGGGTGAATCAGACTTTGTATAATGCTAAAACCAACACATTTCTAGGTCAAAGGGAATGGATTTCAAAAGTGCAGACCTCGTGTAGGGATCATCCTGATAGCACCTCTCACTTTTGAAAAGGAACTCAAATCAAAACAAGATGTGTGCTCCAGATACAAGTAGTCCATTGACTCTAAAGGGACTGATGAGAGCAACCCCTGTGACTGATGTTAGCCTCGTTAAGATTTGCTTACAAAAGAAAGAGCCCCAAAACCAGAATTTGGAAAAGGCTTCTTACAGGATGCTAAGGGCAGGGATCAGACATTTCTTTGGGGTGTAGGAGCTCTTGGTTGCGGACAAAGTATGCAACAGACAGAGAAATGACACAAACTTAGGTCCTTCACATCCTGAAGACGTGCCCTCCGCACTAGATGAGGGGAGGATCCTCTCAGCTGTAGTTTTGTGAACTGAACTCATGTCCCATCGCTAGCCTTGTACACTACTGTTACTAAAATGCTCAGGAAGATGGATACAACACACAACTTATATACAAGTCTTTTCCTCTTCGGTTTCACTTAGAATTCCAGGAAGGTTTAGTTGTGAGCTAATGCGTGCATGCACAGAGATTATTTTTTTCATTGTGCAGTTGGGATGAAAAACAAATGATTAAGACAGCTATTGTACAGATCATTTCTGTACCTGGTCAAGCTGTGGTTTCTGCAAAGCACGTGGACTAATTGTAGCTAAGGCAAGTAAGGGCCTTGAACTACCAGTACCTGAAGAAGACTCTCCAGGTACCATTGTCATGAACTCTATACCAGGCTGAACCTGAGTGAAGTTTGTAACCTGAGAGAGTTCCTCCTGGTCTCCATGGCCCTATGTTACTAATAAACTGGGTGAACTACATGAAGAGTAATGATATTCATAGATGAGTTATACCCCTGATGGACAAAGTCAAAGGGAGAGCCTTACCAGGGTATCTCTCTGAAGGTCCCACCATTCTTCCACTGAGACCTCACAATGACAAGGAGAAATTCACTTGTGATCGCTATGACTGGGACAAAACAGTCAGCCCTCCTTGCCCAGCCCTTGACCCAGCTCTGGATGAACCATAGGCAGCAGTCCACTGGAGCACCTGTGATCTGTGGTGGGCAGCCATAAATTCCTGATCTGTCTCATAAAAACCTACCAACAATGCTGTCCCACTGAATGATTGCTGAAATCAGTCAATGCCATCAGCAATAGTGTCTGCAGCAGCACATTTTTGGGGAACTGCAGCAGTTTCTAGAGCAGCTGAGTGAGCGATGTGTGCTAACACTGCTCTCTCCTGAACTCCAGATGAGCACTTGCAGATAAAATCCTGTTCAGTGTCAGGGTTCTGAGCATCCCTGCTCCTGCAGGTTTGGCTGCTGGTGCTCAAGGCCAGCCCAGAGACAGCACAGAACTGTAGCACTGTTCTCATTGGTGGCCATGGGGGAAAGTCTTCCAAACATGCTATGGGGAGTCTGTGGCCAGGGCTGACCCCCATCCTGTGTGAATTGCTTTCAGCTGAGCTTCTCCCATTTGGTCCCTGCCTGGCCCTGCTGTGTCAGGCTGTATAACACTTTGTGTGCTCCCAGATGGTATGGGGAGCAGTGAGACCAGTGAACACCTGGCCTGTGGTACCACCTGTTGCTACCACATACACCTCACCCATGCTGTTGTATGGCTTTCCTGTCCTGATCCCAGCAGCCATGGTGTTTAGATCATCTTCTGCATCTTGTATTTCCCCCAAGTGCACCGTAAAGCAGATCCAGAGATCTCTGAGTGTTACCCCATAACACCCCTTGCTTTGTCACATATTTGTCATTTGTGCACTCCTAGGTTTGACCACACCATATTCTGCATCTTCTTCAAGCTAAGCTGCAGACCACCTAGGGCACCAAATGCTGTCCCTGTTTTGTAACATCCACCATTGGTAAAACAGGCCAGCTCAAGCCTGCCCCAAGTTTTTTTTTTGTCCCCATGGGAAAAATATACTCATCTGCATCATGCTCTGGGTACCTGGGGTCTGAATTTAAATACAGGTCCTAACTGATCTTACTCAATTTTGCAGTGGCTCATACCCCTCAGTCAAAAAAAGAAAGTATTTTCAGTTAGTAAAAATAAATACTCATGTTTCAAAGAAAAAAAAAGGCCTACCTAATGTCCACACTAATATATTGGTCTAGCACAAGTCTTCAGAAAATTGTGCACAAAAAAGCTGTAGAAACGAGGGCTTATTTTTCAGGAAGCTGGGGAAAGTCAA
Organism: Caprimulgus europaeus; assembly: GCA_907165065.1. Next base: position 95,394,544 of record OU015523.1, on the reverse strand, counting down.
GGGAAAAATTGTAAGTTGTCATACATTTTAATAAAAGCATAATATTTACAGGGAATAGAATTTTAAATATTGCTGTCTTAGCACCAATGACAGAACACACCAACCATTCCTTGATGAATTATGTGTTGTATCTATTTTTTCAGTGTATATATATATATATATATCTATATATATATCTATATATATATATATCTATCTATATATCTCCATGGACCATACTCTAGGTGACAAAAAAAGAAGTCTAAACCAAACAGTTAATTAACTCCATTCACTAATGATATATTACTGGAAAAAAAAAATATATATATATAGGCTCATCAACCTTTTAACTCATCACTTGAACAATCTCTCCTTATTAGGCAAGGTCTGAAGAAAGCAACAACCCATTTGCTGAGCCTTGATGGAGAAACTCAGGACTGCTGTGACTCTGAGGAAGAGTTGAATTCCCTATGAAAGACCATTACATCATGGTGTCCATATGTGCAAATAAGGTGAATGAAAGGAAAAGCAACTCATCTTTCCCAGCAGCACGGTCACACAATACATCTTCAAGATCTCAACTACAGCAAAAAAAATACCTAACATTTGATGCTGTTAGCATGAAGAGTGCTACGAGTAACTATACTTGATGGTGCCAGACAAAAAGACATAAGGAAGCCCAAGTCATATCCATTACCACTTCAGAAACTGCTTTTTTGACCCATTTCAAAACACAGCTCTGATGACATCTTCCAAATGATCTAAACCTCAGTTTGCTCCAATTTAAACTTCTGTGATGGTGTTTTGCACCATAACTCCCATAACTGTTGCCGCTAGAGGGTAATTTTCTAAGGCTCCAGGACAGGAGCTGTGTAAACCATTGATTTTTTTAGCTCTTCAGCTAACCTGAAAAATTGAGATTGAAATGAGTTGCGTTCTCTGTCAAATGGCATCTTTTATCTTTTTTTTCTCATTTAAAAAATGGACAAAATAATTGTGGAGTAAAGGCCATTTCAAGATTCAAATCTCACAATCTTTTCCTTTGGTTTTGGGATTTTAATTTGTTGAAAAAGCTTTAAGATTGAATTTTTCATGTTTTCATCTGTCTCTTTCCCTCCTATGAATGAAATGACTTGCTGAATTTTACTATGTACAAGTAGCTATGCCCCTCCTTATCCCTTTGTCCTACCAGCATTTTCAAGGTAGAGAAATACTTCCCTCCTCTCCCCCCACCAATTTGTCTGTTGTCTTCAGGGTGGCCAGAAGACTGTCACACAAGGCTGTGGTTCTCTCAGTAGAATGAATATAATCAGTTTCGTCTTATTTTGTCCTGCCAGCATGTCTCTCCTAACCACTGTTTGGGAAAGGGAGGATGCCTTCCAGCCATAGCTGCCAAGAGCATGTGGCTAGCACAGTTAGCAGTATGATGTCTTCATAGCAGCCTTCACCTAAGGAACAGACATTCTCGGGTATAACTAGCTGAGAAAGATGTTTTCTGGTGAGCTAGGTCTGATGGACCTTGTCTCTGGGTTAGCTTACAAACAGACTGAAGCAGTGCCTGAGTGAATCCATTGACAATAACAGATCCTGAAGAGTGGGTGAGGGACCAGAAGACTGGAAAAGGACGTATGTGGGGCCTATCTTGAAAAAGAAGGTCAAAGGAACTGACAAATAGAAAAACAAAAACAAAACAAAGCAGTTAGCTTAATTCAGTTCTTGGAAAAACACTGTAACAAAACAAGCAAAAATGAAACTGTAAAAGCCTAAGGAGAGACTGAGTAACTGCCAGTGTAGATTAGTCAGGAGGAAACTATTTTAAACCAGTGTATTTAATGAACTAAGGAAACATTGGTATAATACCAGGTTATAAAAAAAGAAATTGTTGTTGATTTGTTGTCAAAAAGGAAGAGGTTCTTCGAAGGCCTTCAGGAAGTCTGAGATAATTTCAGTGGTGTTTCTGTTACGTCCTTTTGCATATAGATGAGAGAATACAGATATTAAGCTGGTGTATAAAACAAGTTGTGAGAGACTGTGAGACAGGCTCAAACTCCAAAATAAACTTAACAACTTGGAAAACTGGTCTGTGAAAAAAACCCCAGAAGATGTAATTTAATAAAGACAGGTGCAAGATACCATACAGGCAGAAACGCTTAAGTACAGAATGGGGTACAACCAGGTGGGTCCGTGAAGCTATGATATTTTATATCATCTCTGGATGTGACCTTTTAATGACACTGAACCCATGGAAAAATCACATATGCAGATGTGAGGATGCAAAGGGTGAGCTGGAGGAGTTGATATTAGTCATTATGTTTCTGTTGGATTCAAACTCTGTAATTCCAACAGCAGTAAGATGTTGACACTTCAGCTGGGTTGCAGATGGATCCACTTTTACCACTGATACTGCAACTTGTCAGGAAATGCTGCAACTGTTGGACAGACAGAGGTACCAGTTATTTTGATGCTTGCAGTTTTCCATGTCAAATGAAATGTCACCCCATTAATATTTTGAATTTTTGCTCTCCACTCTAATCAAACCAAGCGAAAAGAAAGCTTGCCAGCTGCCAGAGTGCGGTGGAACTTTGTTCCCCTGTCCCATGATTGTGAAAAGATCAGTCCATGCAGCAGTGACTCCTCACTGGCGGCTGTGGGAACATGAAGGATCCGTCTTGCACCACTCCCTTTACCCCTGCAGCTGGCAGGAAATGCCTCTCAGTGGGGAAGCAGAGCTGACAACTGTATTTGTAACATCTTGAACCAGATGAGTCTAATGCTGTTGTAATATGCTATTACGCAGCCTCCATGAGAGAGAGACCCCTTTGCTGTGATAGTAGACAGCAGTACACCTTCCAAAATATGGCTCCTTATACTGGCTTTTCTCCCCACTTCATTTGGCAGTAACCTTCACCTTGCAAAGCCCAACTGCCTACTTTGTGGCTGCGGTGGCAGAATGGGTGCCACCCTTTGATCCTGTATGTCACAGAATCATAGAATGGATTATAGAATGGTTTGAGTTGGAAAGGATCTTAAAGATCATCTAGTTCCAACTCCCCTGCCATGAACAGGGACACCTTCCACTAGATCAGGTTGCTCAAAGCCTCATCCAACCTGGTCTTGGACACTTCCAGAGAGGAAGCATTCACAACTTCTCTGGGCAACCTGTTCCAATGTCTCACCACCCTCACAGGAAAGAATTTCTTCCTAATATCTAATCTAAACCTACCCTCTTCCAGTTTAAAGCCATTTCCCCGTGTTCTATCACTATCTGCCCTTGTAAAACGTCCCTTCCTAGCCTTCCTATAGGCTCCTTCGAGTATTGTAAGGCCGCTAGAAGGTCTCCCCAGAGCCTTCTCTTCTCTGGGCTGAACAGCCCCAACTGTCTCAGCCTGTCCTTACAGGAGAGGTGCTCCAGCCCTCTGATTGTCCTCATGACCCTCCTCTGGACTAACTCCAGTAGGTCCATGTCCTTCTTGTGTTGGGGATCCCAGAACTGGATGCAGTACTCCAGGTTAGGTCTCATGAGAGTGGAGTAGAAGGGCACCCCAACCGTTGTCAGCCACTGTCCATCATCCTAAGCAACTTGAGACATTGCCTACATACGAAGCCACATCTGTTGGCTACTCTAAGTTGCTCTCTAAAATTCTTGGTGTCCAGTGTTAACATAGCTTGTCCTTATGCAGAAATGCTGCCTGAATACTTTACTGAGAGATGTATACCCAACATGGGGAATACTGCAATCAAAACTGATAACATGAAAAAAGTAAAAACTTCTAAGAGCAATAGACTTCATTTACTGACAACAAACTACATGATAAAATATAGAAGCAGCAATGAAAAGCGAGGAACGCAAAAAAGATAATAGCTAGTTAAAAATACCAGTGAGAAAATGGCAAAGGGAATTGTGCTGCATAGTACCTGTGGCAAGAGATTCCAGTGGTATATAGGGGTTTTAGGAAAAGGTGGCACATGTTGAATAATGTGCAACAGGTTGATGAAATGGACAAGCCCCCTAACGTTTAGACATCTGACAGATTTTCCTAAACTTTTTGAAGGCTTTCTCAGTATCTTTCCCCTTACTCTGACCTGTTACTATTTGCTGATGTTCTCTACAAGAGTACATGGCGAAAGCACAGTGAATCACTTCCAGGGGAAGAATTCCCTCAACTTTTCCCTTGCTGAAAAGGTCAGGAAAAATGACCTTGTGAGAAGACTGTAAAGTTTCCTAGTGTTGTAGAAAAACCTATATGAAGTAAATCTGAAGACTGAAAGTTGTTGGATCAACACAGTCCTAGGTGAAAGGGCAGCTAGAATTACAGGCTCTTATGCCTGGGACTTTGCCAGGCAACGCTGGGATAGACAGAAGGGTTAATGACTCTTGATTCAGGGACTCTACATACTTAGTTCAATGGCCACAGGTCTGGAAATGACAATTAGATAAATAATTAATAGTAAAAGAAATTTGCAGGTGGTAGCAAGCAGTGTTTGAAGAAGAACAGGTAGGTAGAAGCAAAATTTTTGGACAAATATGTTCCAGATGCTGCAGCTTTTGCATTTCTGCCACATGAGAGAGCAGCTATCTACACCAGTGTTTGGTTTCATCCAGCAAAGACAGAGTGCTGTGCTGCCTAAAGCTAGGAAAAGCAGAAGGAACCATTGTTAGAAGTTTCTTCAGATGTTCCATTCAGAGTCTTGACAAAATTGATGCAAGTCTGGCAATGGGAAGCCTCACAGAAGCTGTCAGGTGGGAGCCTGGCAGTGCTCCTGCTAATTAAAGCAGGCAGTCATTTTCAGCTGAACTCATTGCTATTAACATTTTGCATGCAACCTCCCTCTTCCCTGCACTACACTGTGGCATGGAGACACATGCCTTTGGTGAGGCAGTGCTCTTCCTCTCCGCCTTCATTTTCCTTGGAAGAGCTGGTTGTAGAAAGGGAGGACTTTTTCAGTCTGCCTCACCTCTCTATGTTTTCAGAGGAAAGAGCAAGCTGTTTGGTGGTGTTGTCTGACAGCTGCTTCCCCTGAAGGGAAGGCACCCAGAGCACCCCTTCAAAAGGCAGATCACACTGGAGGTAGCATTTTAGTGACAATACAAAATGTTAGACCTATGTCATAGAATCATAGAATTTTTTGGGTGGAAAAGACCTTTAAGATCATCGAGTCCAACCATAAACATAGCACTGCCAAGTCCACCTCTAAACCATGCCTATAAACACCACATCTATATGTTTTTTTAATACCTCCGGGGATGGTGACTCAACAACTTCCCTGGGCAGTCTGTTTCAATGCTTGATAAACCCTCAATCAGTGAAGACATTTTTCCTAATATCCAATCTAAACCTCCCCTGGCACAACTTCAGGCCATTTCCTCTTGTTCTATCGCTTGTCACTTGGGAGAAGAGACCAAGACCCACCTCACTACAACTTCCTTTCAGGCAGTTGTAGAGAGCCAGAAGGTCTCCCCTCAGCCTCCTTTTCTCCAGACTAAACAACAGCACTTGCCTCAGCCTGTCCTTGTAAGACTTGTTCTCCAGACCCTTCATCAGCTTCATTGCTCTTCTTTGGACACACTCCAGGACCTCAATGTCCTTCTTGTAATGAGGGACCCAAAAGTGAACACAGTACTCTTGTGGACCTGAAACTTGAGTGTTTGGTGGACTGATGACATCCATGCACTGAAAGAGGTGAATCAGCATTTCACAACTCAAACCCATGCCATTCTTGACTGATAAGTCATTTTTGAACATCACTTGAAGCAATGAAAACCAGAGTGAAGTTCAAGCTTTAGCCCACTGCAAGGCTTCACCAGAAAGAGGCTTATGTCCTCAGGGAAATATGATAAAGGGAATAAACACAGACATGTAATTAATGCATGCTCTTATTTGTAAGGCAATTTTTCTACTTTTTTTTTTTTTAAGTGGATATTTAAAAGAAATTGGCAATTACCCAGCATCACAGTAAATGAAGTTACATGCCCACTGACTGCAGAAATATGTTACTAGTCCAGTGACAAAAGGCAGCTGAGCCATGAAATAATGGAGCGCACAAAGAGCTAAGCAAAAGGGGCAGAATGGTAGCTGCAGAGATTTTAGCTGGACGATGACAGGGGGAGGTATGTGAACTGGAGCAAATAGAGCTGGAGGATAAGTTTGTGGGGCTATTATTTTTAATGCAATGCAAAATATCCAATGACGAGGAAGGAAGTTACACTTCAGTGCAGGAGAAGATGATTCACATGGTAACAAAGGTCAGATGAGGAGAATCTGGGAAATGTTATTAAGAAATATGCCTGTGTGATGTCTTTTATCAAGTTCTTGGTTGGCTCTGAATGAAAAAAATTAAGAAAAAGGAGCACCTTCTTTTGGAGTATGTGGTTTGAAAGGTTACTCAGATTAGTCTAAATCTGGAGCTGATGGTCAGAAGGGAAAAAAAGATACTTGCTGTGACATTTAAGCTTTTAATGTGTATAGGGCAAGTTCAGCTTAATGACTGTATCTACTCAAGGTAGCAAGTCTAGATCTAGAGTTCATCCCAGCCAACTAAAGTGTCTAAAACACAATTTGTCCAGACGACATTAGGATTTTTAGATTGATTAACAGCAGCCAGACTTGAATGAGTGTCCACAGGCACTGATGAATTAGACTTCCAAAGACAAGAGCCCCTGGCACATCCTAGAGTTATCCTCTGTGGTAAAGCCAGAAATAATGTCCAAAAATGAGCATGTAGAGCTTTAACAAATGTTTTCTTGTCAGCATGGAGAGTGATGATCTTGCATCTGCCACATAAGCATAAGAAAAATAGTCCATAGAAGTATGAGGTATGAAGATAAAATGAAATGAAGGAAATGCAGTGTATATTTAGACTCTACTGTAACTTTGCTCCGAGGCCTGATGTCAGTTAATTTCATACAGATCTTTCACCCAACAGTACTATCAAATCATATGGGGCAAAATACCTGCCACTTCTAAAATGTTTTTTGTTACTGGCTTCCTTATCTTTTCAAGACTGAGATTTTGTATATTATGTAGTATTTGATTTAGGAGTCAGGACCAAGCACAGTAATGATGTTACCAGCTGTAGAAGTCCCCCAAATGTCTCTGTAGCTGGGTTGTATGGGCTAATTTGGGGCGCAAAGGAAAAGAAAATGGGGCTGTAATTAGTGGTGTTACCCAGGGGTTAGTACTGGGATTTAAACAGGTCTTGTTTAAATCATCAGTGACCTGCATGTAGGGATAGAGTCCATCCTCAGCAGGTTTGTTGACAATACGAAGTTGAGAGGAGTGGCTGACACACCAGAAGGCTGTGCTGCCATTCAATGAGACCTGGACACAGAAAGGAACCTGATGAGGTTCAACAAGAGCAAGTGCAGAGTCCTTCACCTTGGGAGGAATAGCAGCATACATCAGTACAGGTCAGGGGCTGTCCTGCTGGAGAGGAGCTCTGAGGAAAAGGGCCTGGGTGTGCTGGTGGAGAGCAGGCTGGCCATGAGCCAGCAGTGTGTCCTTGTGGCCAGGAAGGCCAACAGCATCCTGGGGTGCATTAAGAACAGTGTGGCCAGCAGGTCGAAGGAGGTTCTGCTCCCTCTCTACTCTGCCCTGGTGAGACCACATCTGCAATACTGTGTCCAGTTCTGAGCTTCCCAGTTCACGAAAGACAGGGATCTTCTGGAGAGAGTCCAGCGGAGGTCACAAAGATGATGAGGGGCCTGGAACATCTGCCTTACAAGGAGAGGCTGAGAGAGCTGTGACTCTTCAGCCTGGAGGAGAGAAGACTGAGAGGGGATTTTAGCAATGCCTATAAATACTCCTTTCAGTAGTACCCAGTGACAGGACCAGGGACAATGGGCAAAAACTGGAACAGTTTCAGGCAAAGCTAAGGAAAAACTAGTTTACTGTGAGGGTGACGGAGCACTGGGACAGGCTGCCCAGAGAGGTTGTGGAGTCTCCATCCCTGGAGATGCTAAAAACCCACCTGGACACTTTCCTGTGCAACCTGTTGTAGGGAACCTGCTCCGGCAGGGGGGTTGGACTAGATGATCTCCTGAGGTCCCTTCCAAATCCTACCATTCTCTGATTCTGTGATCAACCTGAATGAAGACCGAATTAACATAATAAGGGATTCTCAGCTCCTCCAGTAGCACCCAATCTCCTCACCCAGGGCTAAATAGAATAAATAAGCCTTTGTAATAGCTACATCACATACAGTTTGAATTGTCATCCCTCAATCCCATTGTTACTCTAGTAAATTAAGTGTCTCACAGTTTCTCCAGAAAGATTGCATTCCCATTCAGCACGCTTGTCATGGAGGCAGAAGGGAAACACTGTGTGCCAAGAAGCAATCTAGTTCTATTAAATAAATACATTTATAAGTTTGCATTATTCTGGCAGCGCCAGGTGTCCCTATTCATGACTTCATACAGTGTCCTGAGTCTCTCATCTCAGTATCTCTTGTTTATATTTTTTTTTCACATCCTACGCATTATTAAAAAACATCATGATGCATAAATCTCACATCTGTCCCTACAACCATCACAGAATTGTTTGATTTATTAGATGAATGCGGCATACCAGATAACACCCTGGAATGTAGTCTTGTATAATTTGTTGAGGGCATTGAGGTCCATACTAAAGAACAGATCAAAACTTACTGAAGCACATTTTTAAGGCTTTCCCAAACCAGAGTCATATTTCTCAATCTCCAAGTCATGATTTTAAATCATAAATAACTAAAGCCATCAGAAATCAAATGTTCTTGGGGAGGAAGATACCCATAAAGCAGAGAATGTGCTGGAAATTGGCTGATCTCTAAACTGTTGTCTTTTCAAATCTACCCGTGCTTTTTAATACATACAATCACACCACTGCTTTCAGAAGTTACACACACTTCTGTTTTAAAAGATTTCAATGCCCCTTTGACCTGTAAAAAAATTAGAACAATGTAGTTGTATTCAGGGAAGCATTTTCTAGTTCTGAGATTCAGGCTTTGCTTGCATAATGCTTTTTTCTTGATTTGCTCTTCTCGTCTGTATGTATGATTTAATTCCTCATGTTCTGAAAGATGCAAGATGCGTGATGTGTGTCCCTGCTGAACTGGCTCCCCTTTCTCTAACCAGTCACATCACTCTTGTTTACTGTCACTGTACTAGCAAATGAGAGCTCCCAGTGATCTCAGAAATTTTTCTTCAGTGCTTTGCAAGCATAAAGAGACAGTGGGAATAGCAGAGACATTAATGTTATGGCAAATGGACTGTTTTCTACCATTCTGAATTTCTGCTCCCAGCAATGACCCACTGAGAACCCCCATGTCTGTTCCCATTACACCCAAACAGTCACAAAGTCAACAACAGACAGCATAATATTCTGGTTTGTGTTGGGTAAGTAAGGTGTGGAATATGAACAATGAAATTTAGGACAGAAAAACAAGAAACAGATTGGCAAAACAAACAAAGCCAAAGAACTGAAAGAACAGACAACATCTGTGCAAGAAAAAATATATACTACAGCTATTCAATCAGAAAAGAAAAGCAAGCTTACTGGGAGGCAGTAAGAGGCCTCATCAGGGTCCCAGAACAGGTTCAAAGAAATTCTTCCTGTTTCTCAGGACCTGTGAATACCGCCTGGGGGCAAAGAGAGGTTCTAAGCTCCTAGTCAGACAGGATCAGTACAATGCTATGGACCTTTTTTGTGGCCTTCAACAAGTCTCTCATCTCTGTGAAGAGTACCAATAATAAAAGTGTGCCTACCATGAGCAGCAAGCTCATGGCTTGCTGTGTTCAAACCCCACAAAGCGAATCTTCAGATTTTAAAGGGTTGGTTTTTTTTTTTCAGGGGGAGTTACTTCAGTTCCAGTGCACTCTCTTCAGTTTCTCTGGCATGTTTGAAATCTTCAAGACCCATGCTTTAGACAGCCTTTAACTCCATTCTTGGGTCCAACTGGCTTATCAGAGGGTCAAAGCACAAAGCACTGAAAGGTTTTCTCCTCCATCATTCTGTATTTTATGTGGTAAAATATACCTGCAAATGGGGATTTGGGATTTGTTTGGCTGCTAGGCTGTTTGCTGAGAGGACCCTGCAGGTTGATTCTCTTAATGTGAATTAATTGGAAGGATACCAACTACTATTATGCTTTGAAATCAAAGCAGTCAGATCCTATTGTGGCTTACTGATAAAAGACAGCTGAAGGAGGACAGGAAAAAGGTCAAGACAAAGGAAAAAAGGCAATCATTTTTTAGGTATCAAGAAAATGTGTGAGGTCAGTGCTTGGGTTACTGTGGCTTGGAGAAACTGAAGCAGCAAGGGAGCTAATCAGCCAAGCTCATTAATGGAGGAAAACAGAGGGACAGAAAGTGTGCCTGCTGCTAGGAAAGACTTCAGAGAAAAGAATCTAGAGAGCTTGGAAAATGTCATGATGTTTTTGCTGCCATTAGCCCCCTCCCTGCCTGCCTGCAGCAGTGGGGAACCTATCCAGAGGAGGATCCCTAGGCTGGGAGCATCTTCTAAAGCCCTGGTCTTGGTTTACTGAGACAATGACCAATGCTCCCATTGGAGGAAGATGTGCATAGTGTGTATCATGGTGCAAAAGGCTGGAGTGCTCCTCTGCACAGTGACAGGGAAGTTGATCCAGGTGCAGATCAACCAAAGACACTGTGACTGAAATCAGAAGGAGTTTACTGAGCTGCTGCATAGTGAGTTAAAGGTGAAAGGGCTGCCAGCAATGCTGGGTGGCGATGTCCCCTGTCTGGTTAAGTCAGAACAGCAATAGAAGTAGAACCACATGACTCAGACTAAAAAAGAAGAGGTAAAGATTATTCTCAAGGGTTTCCTTCTGACCTGAGTGATCACTCTGGGAGGCAGTAAGAGGACTGTCAAAGCTCATTGTGGGGTGCTGCTCAGTAAAAAATGTTTAATTATAGTACAGCTGGGGTGAAACATAGAATCATAGAATGATTTGGTTTGGAAGAGGCCTTGAAGATCATCTAGTTCCAAACCCCCTGCCATCAGCAGGGACACCATCCACTAGACCAGGTTGCTCAAAGCCCCATCCAACCTGGCCTTGAACACTTCTGGGGAAGGGACATCCACAACTTCTCTGGGCAACCTGTTCCAGTGTCTGACCACCCTCACGGGATAGAATTTTTTCCTAATAGCTCATCTTTCCTAATAACTTGTTTCAGTTTAAAACCACTGCCCCTTGTCCTATCCATATGTGTCCTTGTAAAAAGGGCATGAAAATGAAAAAACTCCAACAAAAAAAGAGTAGAAGATGGCCACAAAAAAGAATTCAAAGTAGGTCTGCATCTGGGTAGAAATGCAAGCAAGGCCAGAACCTTAAAGAAATAGGAGTCCACTCCCATGGTTAAATCTAAAATTTGTGAAGTACTAAACATTAGGTATATTTAGCTAAGATTATGAGGAATGAACAGGGTTAATGTATGTTTTAGTATATATATAGTAATGTGCTTGACTAGTGGACCCTAGATGTTCCAGGAGGGCTGTCTGTGTACAGCCATAAAGATTAGCTGGAATAAATCCTAAGCCTGGAGCACTGGTGTAGAAAGCTACTGCTTCTTCAGGAAGGACATGGAGGGGAAATGGAGGGAGAAATTGTTGCACTGAACATCATGAGTGAAACCCAAGGGAAAAAAGCAGGCTTGCTGAAGAGTTCAGAACGACAAGAGAGGGAAAGTACCATTTGCAGTGAGTCGGGTGCAGTGCAATTGCAGCTTGTCAGAGTAATTTTTCTCTTCTCTTCTCTTCTCTTCTCTTCTCTTCTCTTCTCTTCTCTTCTCTTCTCTTCTCTTCTCTTCTCTTCTCTTCTCTTCTCTTCTCTTCTCTTCTCTTCTCTTCTCTTCTCTTCTCTTCTCTTCTCTTCTCTTCTCTTCTCTTCTCTTCTCTTCTCTTCTCTTCTCTCCTCTCCTCTCCTCTCCTCTCCTCTCCTCTCCTCTCCTCTCCTCTCCTCTCCTCTCCTCTCCTCTCCTCTCCTCTCCTCTCCTCTCCTCTCCTCTCCTCTCCTCTCCTCTCCTCTCCTCTCCTCTCCTCTCCTCTCCTCTCCTCTCCTCTCCTCTCCTCTCCTCTCCTCTCCTCTCCTCTCCTCTCCTCTCCTCTCCTCTCCTCTCCTCTCCTCTCCTCTCCTCTCCTCTCCTCTTCTCTTCTCTTCTCTTCTCTTCTCTTCTCTTCTCTTCTCTTCTCTTCTCTCCTCTCTGTGTCTTCTGTGCCCCTCAACAATCTCCTCCACCAACACATCTCAGTCATTCTCCTTGCTCTCTGCCTATGCTAGGGAGTGGGGTACCAAGAGTGTGGATCAGCATAGGGCTGAGGCGAAAAATAGTGGCATATCTATGTGTTCAAATCACTGTGGGTCAAGAGAGATGGGGGAAAAGTATTTGAGGAATAGAAAGTTGTGTGAAAAGAAAAAAACCCAACACTGAATGTATGAACATGAGAGAAAAACAGTACACAGAACAGAGTGAGAAGGGAAAGATAATGAGAGGCCAAGGGAGGGGAAATACCTTGGAGGGGATTGAGTGGAAATGGGAAAGTACAGACTGCAGAAAGCCAGGAAGGGAGGCAACAGAGAGAAGGAACAATGCTGCTGACTGGAAAACAGGTTTGAAAGAAAAAAGGAGCAGGGGGAACACGAAACGCAGATACAAAAGCAATTAAATATCATGAAAGCTGAGGAATGAAATGAACACAGGCAGCTTTTCAGGAATTTGTTAGCTTCTGTTAAATACTCTGAAGTACCCCAGAAGAGACTGTATAAAACTCAGTGCACACTCCATATGTGTGTGAGTAGGGAGCTGTTACCCTACTTTTACTTCTTTTTTTCCAGTTTTACCATCTGTGGTGTTGTACTCCTTGTGTCATGCTCACATGGAAACAGGTAACAAAATTATATATCTAGTTAGAAGATTTTGTATTTAATATTTTGCTATCATAACTTTCTCCTTATAAGTGCTTGTTTCACACAGTTGTTAGAAGAAATCTGGATGACTAATGCTGTAGAAATCAACGATGAGACAAGGCATGATGAATCCCTTCCACCTTACAATGTTCAAGAAAAGAAGCTTAATTGCGTAAGAAATCAAGAAAGCAATAGACTAGTGTGGTAGAGCAGTGGGGCCTTTCCTTTTGCACTGCACAAAAGTGCTGAGAAGACACTGTTATTATCACAGTATCCAAAGTCCCCACAGAAATTATGTGGGCTCACTTTAGAGTTGGTGTCACAAGTAGAGAAAAATCTCTGTGGCGTGTATAAGGGTGGTGGGCAGAACGTGTGGATCCCAAAAGCCCTGAAGGAGCTTGTAACAGTTAAATTTCAACAATCCAAGCAAAACACTGGAATAACAGGAAAAAAAAGCAAAAACAAAGGCTCCTCTGCTAAACCATGCCTGGGAGGAAAAATTGCCAAGGGTTGACCTACAGAGGGAACATTTTGTGGGGGCTACGTTTGGAAAGCAAAGAGAATCCAGCAGGGGGTTGGTGGAAGTCAGGTATGTTTTCCACATGTAATTCCAGTTGACATCTCTGTAGAGAGGACTTGATGAACAAGTCTGCTCAGACTTGGGGAAGGGCTTCAGTTACCAACTTAGGAGTGGATTCTCAGCTGATAGGGAACAGAGGCATTTGTATTGATGGAGGACTTAAGCCCCTGCTTCTCCCAAGAACACCACAGATGAATGTTACACCTTTTTCACTGAGCTCTTGCCTTCATTTCATACCTTTTACAAATGTCTCATCAAATAGCTTGTCCTCACATGGCACAAGCGACACTTTGTGAGGTGTTTGGCAGTGTCTGGTAGATTAGAAAACATATAATCATTTGAACCATGATAAGAAGTGAGAAGAAAATAGGCAAGATTTCATCTACATTGTTTTTTAAGACACAAAACATTCTTCATTATATTGTAGAGAAAAACAACAGAAGAGAATGATCACCTTGACTTGAAGTTCTGTGCAATACTTCATAAATCAAAACATACCATTAATTAATGTTATAAACTACAGGAATGGATGACAAGCCTCATGAGGGAATCAATACAGATGGTGTTTTTAATAAGGTCTTGGGAATAAAATAATGATTCTTCAGTGAAAAAGAAGGTATGTGGGGTGTAGAAGGATGTGTCATGAAAAACAATAGAAAAGCAAAAGTATAAGACACTGTACTGGACTCAGAGAGTGAATAGCCCTAAATGTATTGCTCTTTAACTTATATAACTGGGTAATGGATGGTTAGGTCAAAAATATCTTGCCTATTTCTTTACCTTCTTTCAAGCCTCTCTCCTGAGCTGAATGAATCAGAATACCAGTGGATATGCTATGAGGCCATTTGTTCCCTTATGGGTGCATGCAGAGAAGCAGAGGCTCTCACTGAGTAGGTTCTTCCCTGCAGGAACTCCTCTGGTGGACATCCTTGCTCTCTGGAGTTCCATGGCATGTGGCAGTAAGCCAAAGGATGAAGATGAAAGATAGGCTTCTCTTACTCCTTTACAGTCACTATTGACAGATTGCAGATGTTCTTATCAAGACTGTAACCGACCATTTGGTAGGAGCTATCTATATTAGGACCCAGGACAGCTCTTTCTAATTTTCTTGGTTATTTCCTGAGGAGATAACTATAGTTGGAAGCATGTGGGGAGAGGGTCGATTTCTCCAAGATTTCTTCTCCTATGGTCCTCAAAAGAATGTGAGAATGAGAAATGATGGATGCATTGTTTGCTTGTGACTTACAGTGATACTTCTGACACAGGACACATATTTCTTTTCTATGTGGCCCCTGCAGTGACATCTACTCCAGAGGATGAACCCTGCTGAAGTCTGGTTAAAGCTTATGATGATCCTTACAAGATCTACTTTAAGATTTTTGTGAGGTTTTAGGTGACCATGCAGGTGTTCAACTCTATCCCTCCCTGAAGCTACAGGGCACGCCCACCTCTTTTGTTCCCAATGTACTGTTGGAGGTTGCTTTTCTCCAGCACATGCTCCCAGTGGCATTCCTCTAGTCCAAATCTGACTTTGTTTCTAATAAAATCATGGTGCTGGAACAATGTTTCATCTGCAGAAGACAGAAAAGGTGTTACAGTCCAGCTGAACAAAATCATAGTGCTAACATTTGGGGCAGGTCTTTAATTTAAGATTTAATTAAAAATCCTAGAAGATGAGGAGCTCTTAGTGTACTTGGAATTCTGGACCTTTAAGAATTTATCTTACATTAAGGGAAATTTTTAGGTTTAAATATGTGGAAAAATATTACAGTTTTAGTATGTGTCAAATGTCAATATTCCCTTGCATTCTTTAGTTATGAGAAACAGACACCACTATTTTAAGAGTTTATGAAAATGAATAAAAAATTAACCAGGTTTGGAAATATTAGTGATCACTTGCAGTTTCTGTGAATTTTTTTTATTTGCTTGTTCACTTTAATTTTTCATCTATTGCATGTCTGGAATGTAAATGCTTATGCTTGTGTGGAAAACACAGGTAAAACCATAAAGGAAAATAAATAGATTTTAATATATAGGGCAGGAGAAGCTGTGCAGAAGGGCAATGTTGGGAAAGAGAATAAGACAAATTTAGATCTTTTGCTGTATATTAGCCAGAAACAAAAAGGACCCAATGACTATTAAGATATTGATTTCAGTAGATATTGGTTCAGGCCTAGGAACATTTGGTTTGATACTAAAAAAAATTAGCATGACACCTCACTAGAAGTCTTTGGCTTTCTCAAAAGCAGTCAAACACCTGAAAGGTGATTTTCAGGTTGGCTGGCAATATTATGTGTCATGTTTTCTAAAGATCTGTCTTTGGGCCCAACAAAGATACGACTCTTCTTGTCTTGGGTCAATGAATATGCACAGCTGTCCTGAGCACAGCTGGATTTCCCATTCCACATCCACATTCAGGATGTTACAAGATGCTTTCTTTCTGCCATAGAAGAAAATGAACATCTTTCACAGGGTCTTCCAAAAATGCAGAGAGAGAGAACAGGTCATGCTAAGCAGATAACAACCTAGTGGTTATGTCATCTTCAAGACTGTAGATAAAGGTAGTTGAAGTATGCTGTGCTTGCATAAGTAGCATGTGGAGCTGTACTCCACTTTTCAAGTGAGTGCTGACCCACTGGTTTATTGGTTCTTCTCAGGAGAAAGCAAATCTGTCCATTCTGCCCATTTTGCTAGCTGCTCTGCTCTGCACAAAAAATAATAATAAAAAAGGGCCAACAGTACTCTCCCTTTCCCATATTGCTATTAGAGAGGGATAGCTCTGTAATCCAGGAGGCAGAGGACTTGCCCAGACTGCAAGAAATACAGATTCATTGTTCTCTCTCTCCTGCTACTGAATTGGTTATACAAGCTGTTAAAGACATGCCACCTGGGACAGCAGTGGGTTTTTCTTCTCAGAAACTATGGAATACAACAGAGTTAAGATTTTGTTGAAATTACATTTCTGAATCCTTATGCCCCTCAGCTCCCTTTTTTCCTGTGCAATACCCTTTCTTCTTCACCAGATGTAACCAAATAATCAATACATTGTCAGAATAACCTGAGGCAAAGGCATAGGCTAAACTCAACAAAACTACAGCACAGTAAAACTGAAATACCTTGTCTTTTCTGTACATGTGTTCTTGCTGTATATTTGCTTGATTTCACACAAGTATACAGTACAACAAATGTGTATACTTTCAGGGCAAAAAAGGTTTTAGTGGAAAGGGGAGTTCTTACAGTATTGCTCAAATTCAAAGATATGGTTAAAAATCTTGTTTGTTGCCTTCAGAAACACAAATATCTCAAAATAAAACAGAATTTAAGATAATGTGGAGGGTTCGAATCCTGTCATTTGTAAAACACTTGTAAAATGGGCTTGTTCTGAATTTTTCACCAGCTCTTTCTTCTTCATATCTGACTCACAGGGACCTTACTGCTGTCTTGAGAGGAACATCTTGAACTACGGGAGCTGAAATTTCCATGCCTTAAAATAGCATGGACCATTTTTTTCCTCCAGACTCCCCAGAATTGGTACTAGACAGATATTTTATGCCACTAGATTTGCCAGCTCATTCTCCTCTCTCTCAGTCAGTCTGTTGGTATTCTCAGAAACCCCTGACACCAACTTCATCGTTATAGGGAGGTCTGAATTACTTAAAACTTCCAAAACTTAGTAGACTGTCACTTCCTTAACATGAGTGTCTAGGGTTTTTGTGTTGCAGGAGCAGGGACATTCCTGCTGTTTCAGAGAGAGCTCCGACAACCTCCCTGTTGCAGAACTTCATTCTTTATTTAGAAGATGGGTATCTTAACTGTAACATTTGTTTGAGAACTCAGTTTGATGAGCTTGCACCAGCCAGTCTGAAACACTAACTGTGCAGAGCTAACGAATTCATAGGAAGTCACCACACAACACCCTTATTAGATTTTTATCTAGCAAAAAGATCCTTATTTTTGCCATGGTCACTGTTGCCAAAATGATTGCTCTGGGTTGTGGGACACTGACCAGCCCTTACTAAGGAAAGACAGTCTGTCCTCTAATAAATGGGCTGTGTTAGATAAAAACACAATGGTGCCAAGCTCAGCAGTGAAAAGTGATCTCCCAATACCACCAGCTGTCTGAGTGTCTTCAGGGACCCAGGAGCCCTGTCCTCCAGAGCTGTGTGCACCCTCAGCCACGTGCCAAGTACCTTCAGCCTCTTCATATACCATTTCCAAATTTCTTAGTTCTCTGAGGCTGGTAATGCCTCTGCCTACTTTGGTGGTTGCATTTCCTCCCCAAACTATTTCATTCCTGTCATTATCTTTCCAAACACATTTTCCTCAGCTGCTCATATCTTCTTCAGCTTTGCCCAGAGAATCTAAAATTCACATTCTGGGGGTGATATTTCTTGTTATTTTGGGAGATTAAT
Organism: Caprimulgus europaeus; assembly: GCA_907165065.1. The sequence goes on along the minus strand of OU015523.1, from coordinate 95,376,673 downwards.
CATAGGTTACCAGCATTTGCCAAGTACTTGGCAACTACGGTCTGTTTGGTCTAACACACAGACTGGATTGCCATTGGAAATGGGATTAACCATATAAAGATTCAGGGTAATCATCTAGCAGTGTATGACTTGAGAGCTCCAGAGTAAGACTTCCTTGTGAAGAATGACTGAGTACGTAAAAAGCAGATGGAAAAGCTCATTATTCTTCAAGAAGATGAGATCCCACACAGTTTATGCTATGTAAGGATGAGGAGCCTTGGTGGAGCAGCCAGCTGCGAATATGGAGCTGGAATATATCATTCAGAAAAGTAAGGACTGGATCCAATTAAAAGAGCTGATAAAGGCATCATCCTTCTCATCTCCTTCCAGTTTCCAGAACTTCTTACAGGGAAGATGGCTCACAATCTCTGTTTTCAAGAAAACCCAAGTGGGAATTATCTTGCTCAGACTGCACTGAAAGAGAGAGCTTTTGTAAAATCTGCAAGTGCAGAATGGCATTTTCATGTAACTACCTCTTCAGTTTCCAGTTGTGCAAAAAATATGCAGTGCAAATCCATATTGTGTTCTCTAGTGAGCAGCACACACGAAAAATTAGACACTTAAAAGTGTATAATCTATGAGTATGTTTCTGCCAATAAGTTGAGATGCCTGTAATATCAACAGCAGTTGAAGGTTCTCAAAGTTCATAAAGGTCAGTAGTCACTTGGCAGAAAGTGCTCCAGACACCGATTTGGAAAGGAACAGTCTCCAGACTTGGGCCTTTGTGTATTTTTTTAATGATATTTTATATTCTTCCACTGATTCAAGGACTAGGGTAATAATTTTCCAAGGTGAAGTGTTCTCTGCTCTTTTAAGTTAACTCTCTCATGTTACCCCTATTCCTAGACACACTGTGTAGCATATCCTGAAGGCATGTGCAACATATAAAGGTCTTTATTTGTTTGATGTGAAGTTTCCTAGGCTGCTGTTAAATCTTTTCCAGAAGCCTTTTATTCAAATAACACTATTTTTTCCTCTCTTCCTAATATAAAAGTGACCCATTTCTTTCGCTTCTCTTGTGTCTATAATGATACCTTAGCCGGAGGAAATTTCTCTATACTAGTTGGCTCTGTGAAAGCAGTTGATGGACCCACATATACCATATCAGGTATTGTCAACTGGTAGGCAAAGGAGTTCAAGGTACCTGTTCCTCAAACCTCTCAAATACTTAAAAAAAATAAAGATAAAAGAACTTTCCTGGACACTTCAATTCTTGAAAAAAGTTGGCAAATAATTAAAACCCCTCCAAACAGTGCATCAAAGATTGCACATGCAGTGCAATTTAACAGAAAGAAAACAGTCTTAGTAGTAAAATTCATATACGTTTTAAGTTCTTAAGACACAGACCAACATATCAGCGATAATCTTACCCAAGCATGAGATTTTAAGCACAAAGTAGCAAGGTTTCATTTTACCTGCAAGTGAGAACTTTAACCTGAGCTTGAGTGCAAGGCCAAAAGAGCATTGCTCAAGGGCAAAGACCTTCTTGTATCGAATCATGGATGTAACTGTGGTAGTATACTAAATGTTCTATAAAATCGCCTTGCAAATATAGAAACTAGAATAGTTTAACCTTGTCTCCAGACAGACTAGATCTAACTTTTAACTTCCCTTTTGTACCCAGAGGTGATGATATTCGGTAATGAATCCTTGCTGAGAAGGTGAAAAGCTCTTCTCCTCCACAGCCCCTTGTCTGCAACCTATGCCTTATAAAACTTACACATTCTCTGAGCCGCTTAAGTGTCTGCAAAAATTCACTAGTGCTACCATATAACTTCTTTAAAACAGCCTTCTCTAAACACATTCATTACTTGTGCTTTAGGTCAGGAGCTGTCTGCTTTTGTGTGTGTATAGCCCCCAGCGCCACAGAATTCCTGGGTACCACTGATGATTTACAATTGCTAACACAGCTAAAAATAACCTGATCAAGGTGGAATTCTGCTTCATTGCACCCACCTGTATGCAGCTCAGGTGCCCAACCTGGGACCACAGGCTTATTCAGGTTGCCTCATAGTCAAAGGAGAGAAAGAGAGGTATGACCAGAGAGGAGCTCAAATCACCCTGCAGAGATGTCTTACTCTTTTAATGCTGTAGGACTGAGAACTGCTGGCTTTCTGGCTTAGCTGTTTAGCAGCAAGGAATGAGTGTGATCCTTCACCTCTCATGGAGTGATCCCATGTGTCAGAACTTCTGCTGCACTGGGAGTTTTTTCCCTGCAAGGTGGTTCATTCCAGGAAATAAGAAGGAAATTCAGTCATGGATTGGATCATATTTCAAGTATTTTAACACAATATTCACTATTTGTACAAGCTTTTGATGTGAATACTGAGTGCATGAAGTATTTATCATAGCAACTAAAGAAGTATCCTAAGAACACACTACAGGGTGAGTCCAAAATCAGAGAATGGTTGAGTAATATCTATTTGTCATGTCTGTGAACAGGCAACTAACACAACACAGTTTTCTAAGCTGCAGTAATATATTTATGTGACTGAGAATGAGTTTAAGATTGCTGCAAAAACTAAGAAGCAATTTGTGATGGTAATCCAAATGCAGCATTGTGTGTTACAGAACCAAAAGCAATGTCCTAAGCTAGCCTGAGAACAGGGCAAATGTATGGTGTATGAGTTATTTCTCATGCATAGCAGTATAATGATCCTCTTTACCAGTGTTTAGGTTAAAATTAGTTTTGTTAAGACTCTTTCAGCTCAGCAAGAAACTCAATATGCATCACGGAACCTGTGGCCTTCAGGCATGCTGGTGTACCAACATCTGTGATCTATGTGCACCCTGAGGTTATAAGGGCCCTGTTGCATTAGACTTCTTCAGAGGAGAAAATTCACCGTTGTAGACAGTCACTTATAATTAAACTTTGCAGACCAGAACTTTAAATACTAAAGAGAATAAATGATCCACCCAAACGCAACATTTTGTTTTTCTGGAATGCCTGTTACCCTCACAGATGCACTTAGCCATAATGGGAAAATTATCTTGCAAATGTCTAATAATATTATATGTACTTAAATTTATGTTGTATTTAATTTAGCTCTGCTCAGAAATATTGTTCCGAGTCATTGAAAAGGTACTTATACATGAGAAATATTTTTGTATAATTAAAAGAGCCAACAATGCAAAACCCACAAGTCCTGAACTCCCTTACCGCTTAAAGTCAAATCCATGTTAGTAAACCATGACATCACCCTCAGAGAGCTGCAAATTAGCAATTTTCTCCCAAATTCTTCCTCTATAGAAGCTTGACCAGTGAGCCAGTCAGCTATACTGCAGCTGGCATCATTTAGTAGTAGCTAATGTCATCACCAGTGAGTACAGTTTTACAACAAACTTTACATTTTGATTCAGAAGGATACTGGCTTAATTTGCAGTGATACATATTTCACAGCAACAATCGAGTGCTAATTAAACAGTGACATCACTGATAAAGAGTTTAAAGGAGCTGGTCTTGCTCTGCTCTGCTCTCCATTTACCTATCCTTGTAGCCTGAAAGGTATTCTTGTTACAGACAAGGGAATTCTTGTTGTGCAGTGCAGAATGCTGACTCCAAGGCAAGTGCACAGGTTTGTTTCAGCGTTTTCTATTAAAAAGCGCTATTTATGTTTTCCTTCTACCATTTTCCAAGAAAATCTACCAAGTAGATTTCTTCTCATGTTATGCATAATTATCTGTCCAGAATTCCAGTATACAGTCCCACACACTCTTCTATGCAGCTAGGAAATGGGGTTGGTTATCTGTCCTGGGTTTGACTAGGACAGAGATAATTTTTCACAGGATGTTGGGAGGGGATGCTGCTGGGGCAGTTGGCCCAAACTGGCTAAAGCAGGTATTCAATACCATGTGACATCATGCTTGATATTTAAACTGGGGATTTCCGGGGTGGGGAAAAAAATTGCTGCTTGGGAATGTGCTAGAAATAGGGTGGTGAGCCATTTTGTACTGTGCATTACTTGCTTTGTATATTCTTTTGTTAAGTGTTATTGTTATTATCGTTTTCTGTTTGTTTACTATCCTAGTAAACTGTTCTTGTCCCAATACACAATATATTTTCTCCTTCCTATCCCAGTGAGGCAGAGGAGCGAGCAAGTGATTGTGTAGTGCTTAGTTGCTGGCTGGGCTTAAAACATAAAAATATATAAACTAGAACCAAAGATCTAACTGGTTCTGGTAAAAACTCTCACAAAATTCAATACCAGATGCTTCAGAAGAACAGAGAAAAAATACTGAATAATGCAGTCATAAGAAAACTTCCCTTTTCAAGTTTGTGTATGTCAGACATATGCACAATGTATATAAATAAATTGGTGTTATTCTGTCACATAAATAATGGTTACAAATAAACCTCCATCTCTACAATTGCTGTCACTATTAACTCATAAACTGATAATTCTATTTTCATTTTCATGCAAGCCTTGTCCTTTGGAATAATTTGTGGGAATGTGTTCCCCTTTTTAACTATATTTATATTTGAAAGTATTTAATCTATCTGATTTAAAAATGTGTCACCTTTTAGTTCCAAAGGCAATTGGCACAGAGGTGTGCATTTTACCATTTGCAGACTTTGAACTTGGATCTGCATCTCACTGGTGAGCATTTTGTCCATGAGGATGCTCTGTAGAAATACATAAACCACCAAATGCCACCACCTCTGTGACCCATTGTATTTTGCTTCTATCTCCTCCAACTTCGTATCATCAGCAAACTTGCTGAGGGTGGACTCTATCCCTCTTAGGTGCTGCAGACATTTTGAAAGATAATCCTGCTGGAAACTCTACCTGTACTGAGTGTAAAACCTTAGTTTCCAGTGTAAAATCTTCCAGAAAACCCATAATCCAATTTCAGCTACATCTGTGCTACCCCACTGATTGCCCCTATCTTATTTTAAAATGTTGTAAAGTTATGTTCCAACAATTTGTTTCCAGAAAGAAAAATATAATGTGATGTCTTTGTGATCAGTGGCACAGAATCTAGTTGGAGGCCTGTAACTAGCGGTGTTCCCCAGGGGTCAGTACTGGGTCTAGTCTTGTTTAACATCTTCATCAATGACCTGGATGTAGGGATAGAGTCCACCCTCAGCAGGTTTGCTGACAATACGAAGTCGAGAGGAGTGGCTGCCACACCAGAAGGCTGTGCTGCCATTCAATGAGACCTGGACAGGCTGGAGCGTTGGACGGAAAGGAACCTGTTGAGGTTCAACAAGAGCAAGTGCAGAGTCCTTCACCTCCTTAACTGCCTATCATCCTTAACTGCCTATTTTTGTTTAGGACATCAGGGAAACAGCTATCTCTTCCTTTCCTGAAGCTTTGAGAACTTCCAATCTATTTTTCTAGTAACACAGGTATGAAACAGCTCCTTTGGCTATACAGACATGTCATTCTCCTGCTGTCAAACTGTGTATCTGAAATTTAACTAGACACAGAGTGATGTGATCATAGTCCTGATGACTTGTCTAATTCTGTCATGAGTTTACCTGATATTTGATGTTTTTATTAGGACTCCAAACTACTTTTGGAGAGATTTTTTTCTTAATACTAGTCCTGAAATTTTTGGGTGCAGTTTATGCCTTTCAAATAATCAATGTCATTATCACTATGTTGATGAGAAAGCTTCCAGAAGGCATAAATTAGAAGGAAAACAGGATTTTGATGATGATGTAGAAGTTGTGTTAGTCCTTGTGAGGCAGTTAATGCCCTGTTGACTTGTACTGATCAAAAAGCCCAATGTAAATGCCATTTTATCTAATTTGAACTATGGGCACAGTGTGATGTGAAACCATTACAAACACAAGCACTGCAGTTAGTTCAGGTGGGCATGAAGGTTTACTTCTTCAGACTTGATCTTTCTGTAACACAAAAAGCCAAGAAAACTTCTAAGCAGATTTCCCACCTTAAGTGTAATGTCTGAAATTATTGTAGGAACGAAAAAAGTATAAGGCTGTGTCACGGGTGGGAGTGAGGAGAATGAGGGGGTCAGAGAGGAAGGGGGTTGAGAGTATGAGTGAGTTGTACACTTCACTCATAAGAGAGAAGTAATAATATATTTATTGATATAAACTGGTGAATTAACAAAGTTCAAATGTTAATGCAACATTCATTTAACAGGATTTAATGGTGAGGTTCACTTGATTATTTACTGCATAGAGGACAGGGTCAGACAAAACTGTCAGGGAGACCTTCCCATTGAGTCACAAGGTTTCACAAAGGACCCCCTTGCTTTCTAAACTCCTTCTCAGAGAGGAGTCTAGCTGCAGCTAGATCCAGTCCTAGTTCCAGGTTTGATCAACAGTTTATGTCTAAAGGATTACATATGGGCAATCAATCCTTTGTATCACTTAGTTAAGATTTTGCTGTTTAGCATGCTGTTAGTCACTTACCGAGGATCTGTTGTGGCAAGGAACTCTCAACCTCCAGGAGTAACCTTGAGAGACATAACTACTCAAGGGGAGATCCTGGTGTGCAGCCCACTACTGTTTCAGGAGAGCTCAATGGGCCCCTGGACTGTCCACTATTTATGGAGTAAGATGATTGACCTGTAGTCATATTTGCATGCTAGCATGTTGTGTTGCACAAGATAGCCCTTGGTTATTATGATGTTATCGGTCTCCCCTGATCCAGATGTGTGTAGCGTGACCAGATAGCATCCATTATGGTCAGCATTGGTGGTTATCACTTGAACAAGGTTAAGGGAAATAAAGGTCAGGTGTGTGTAGAGGGAGAACACACAGCCACAGGCTGGAATAGGAATTTCATTCTCCAATACTATAGCTGGAACACTGAAAAAGTTGCATGATGAAAAGAGGTCCTGAAAAACAAAGATGAAAGAGATCCTGATTATCTGTTAAACGCACACTATACAAGCCCCGGGGTGAGGGCGGAAACCACCACCACCAAAAACAACCCCACCAAAACAAAAAAAAAAAAACCTCAAAAAACAAACAAACAAAAAAGATAAGAAAAAGATTAATCCAAACTGAAGTTTTTTGTCTTGCTTTCTGTTCCCTGACTCATTCCAATAAAACAGAATTTCTACCTTCTATGTCTTGGTTGGAATTTTGCAACACCTCATCTTCATTTTGTAGGTCTGTTTTGGTTAGTAGCCATCCGTAGGATTTTGCTGCATAAAAATTACAGTGGATGCCAGTAAAACTGGCTGCCAGTTAGCAGGGCAATGTCCCATGAAATTGGTGATGTAACTGCAATACCATGGGCAAATGCTGATGTTCTAGTGAGGGGCATCAGGTCACGTTCTCAAATACCAGAACAAAAAGTAGTCATCTTCCAGAATTCACAAGGAAAGAACAGAGGAATTTGTCTTCTTGGCAAAGCAGAGTTGTTTGCTACAAAATGCATATGCATCAGAATTTCCAGGACAACAAAACAAAAAATGTAGAAAGCTTGTAACGTGGTTGACAGAAAACTTTGGCAAAATATCTTCTGAACCCAGTTGTCCTGATGATCACCACATTTCTGTGACAAAGGGAGAGGTAAATGCATATACAGACCAGAATATGTGGGTGAAAGCTACAGGACATTGCTTTTCCCCTGTTGTTGCACACCACTCTGCACCTATCTGAGCACAGAGCAATTAAAATAGTTGTGAAAAGGTTGGAGGAAAGGAGTTAAAAGCAGCCATTCTCTGTAATATGTTATTTGTAACAGCTACTCACAAATTAATTGTCAACTTCATGTTATTTTTCATGCTGCTCTTTGCAATATGAAGTTCTACTCTGGCTTCTCTCTCCCTTGGTGGTGTGGTAAATATCCAATCCTAAGACAGCTGTCAATCAAACCACATGCCTTCAGAGTTGAGGCAGATGATGCTGCTGAGGTCTTGACCTGTCACACAGGTGTCCTGAGATCTGGGCCAGGATTCAGAGTATATTCTCAGGCTCTACTGGACTGTAGAAGCCAGCCCCATGCTTTTGTTTTGCTACTGTCTAATCCTCCTTTCAACCTGGAACAGAAAATGCAGCTTGTGTTGCTAGAACTGTCCATCCTCTCTCTACCTGTGTCAACTGAAACAGCAAAGGAATAGGGTGAGAATTTCCATCTGTGAGGAAATGCAGAAGACAATGTTGAGAAGTTTTCTGTTACAAACATGAACACCAACAGTTCAGATTCTGTATTAAAATCTGAATGTAGACAAGGATACGCTTTGGAGCAAAACAGTAGATTTCTGAGTCAGTGAAGATGAGGAAGATCCATGCAGTTAAGAATGCTGAAAACTGCCTCAGCCTCAGTTGATGAGGAGGAAACCTCTCATACCAGGGCCTCAAAGTACTATGATGATCTTTGGCTGCTGCTAGTGCTTTACGCTTGGTCACAAGCAGGAATGTACTTTCCAGTGGTGCTGTGACAAGGTCTGACTGGGGTCTCTCTTCTACATCCTCTTCCAGTCTGCAAAGGATTGTACTTTCAAATGCCTGACCATGCTGCCTGTGGTGTCCAGAGTGGGGCTCTGCAATCCTACCTTTTTAACAAGATTCCAGGTTGCAGCCGTGTTGCATACCAGGCTGAAGAAGCTTGGAGCCTCTCTGAACTGAGTTTTCCTCCAGGAATCTGTCAGCATAAATGACATCGGGCTTACTGTAAACCAAGCACAGTTTGTTTGTCAAGAGGAGCACAAAGAAATGAACCTGCAACAGGAAATCAGTGCAAGTTCTGTCTAATGTCACATTTTTATTTTCTGCAAGCTTCTTGGTGAATTTGTGCTGAGTCAGGGTGTTCTCTCACTCTCCAAGGGGCCAATTTGTGCCTTCTTTACCTACAAATCTTGATGCTGTCAACCTTGAGCAGCTGTCAGCTTCCAGCTTCTTTTGTGCCAGGAGTATTGTAGCTGAACAGTTTCTTTGATCCCTACAGTCTCTCTTCAAGAATGGTTTCATAACTATTGTCCTGTCTATTGTATTTCTTAGTTCTTCTCTACAGATTGTCTTTGACATAACTCCATTGCACTTTGAGGATGCAATGGGTGTAGATATGGAACCACATCACAACATTGTTCTTGGCCTGATAGGCAATGGTAGAAAATGATGTTAAAACAATAACAAGTTACTACAAAGACTGTAGAGACAGCGTCTGATCCATACCAATGTTAGGCAAACAAGGACCACATGGGTTATAAGGTTGTCACTTTTTCAGCAGAAAACTGAACCAAAATATGACTGGCCTGGAAGGGTCAGAACCATGATGCTTTGAAAGCTAGCAGGTCTCAGATAAAGCAAACCTAAAAAACTCTGTGTGGTATAATCTTATGAAAATTATGTGCCTATGTCTGATGGCAAATAATGGTTGCAAATGGTATGGCACTAGCATGGTCTACCTGGAGTCACAAGACAAATTCCAGGGGCACACACATTAGAGAGCACTTAGGTGGGCCCCACCATCAAGTTTTAAAGGGACTGGAGATAAGAATCAACAATGTGTTGGTTTGTTTGAGAGTCTTAGACAAACAATATGCACAGAAGGGCTGAGGCAACTGAGCCCTAGTACATGGCAGAGCCAGGGACATTTCTGGTGCTGCCTTTAACAGTGGCAGTGTTACCCCCAGAGGGAAGCACACTGGTTTACCCCACAGTGAAGGCAGGCTTACAGAGTAATTAACTGTTTCTTTCTTTAGTATGATGTGTTTAATTTCCCTATTATGATTATTATTCAAACATGAGGCTTGGGAAAGCAAATATAGGGAAATGCTCTTGGAAAAGCTCATGCACAGTGCCCTGAGTGCTGACTGTTTTGTTCTGCAAATGGTCTTTGTCAGAGGCTCATGTGGATCTACAGAATAAACGCATGTTCCCCACCCTCATACTGTATGCCAGACAGGTCTCCTGGCTATTTTCCTTGACTGTTTCATCAGTTCAGATAGCTTTTTCTTTTAGGCTATGCTGGATGCCACATAATGGTGTGACTAATTGAAGTTGTTTCTTTCCCTCCTCCTCCAGATCTCTTGATTAATATTTTGTTGTATACCTTAATTAGCACATTTCTGGCTTCTGGCTGCTTGTGTCTCAGAGCTCTCTGAATAGACACTAGTAAAACTTTACACATTGTATTATGACAAATATTGCAGCCACAAACTCCTTACTAGATTAGTAATTATATCATGCCCACAGAATTCTATTAAAAACCCAGCATGACACCGCAGATGGTGAAATGGGGAATGGGCTACTTCTTGTGTGCCTGGAACTAATTCTGGTAAATCCCATCATAATCATGTTATAAAGTTAGACTATTAAAAGGAAAATAGCAATTGATAGCCTTTCTAATACAGTTTGTGTTTTCCAGGGGTTTTATTTTAGTGGCTCAGTTTCCTGCCTACTGAATCATGATCTCAAATGGGGTTTATATACAAAGACACAGAGGAAACCAGCTCTGCTATTAGTTTTCCTATAGAAAACATTTGTATTAACTGTAAGAAATGGCCTTTATAATTTCTCTTAAATAAGTTTAAGATGTCTTCAACTTCTGCTTTTGACCTTACATGTAAATTTATCCCCATTGAGACCCAAGACATCTTCAAAATGGATGGGAAATTTGCAGGTTTTACACAGTTTTAAAGAGAATTAGGAGGAAGATGGGACCCCAGACTTGGCAACCTATAATCTTCTCTTAGAGGTAATAAAGCCTGCTGCAATTTTGTGCCCATTGATGTGAATCAGAAGAAAAGGGTGTGTTAAGGGTGTGTTGGGTTTGTATGGGGGGGGGGGGGGGGCAGTTTTTGTTAGTTGGGGAAGGGGCTACAGTGATGGCCCCTGTGAGATGCTTCATGAAAGCTCCCCTGGCTCCAAGGAGTATCCCCTTCCTCCAGCCCAGGCTGAGCCAATTAGCAATAGAGAAATGCCTCTGGGAATACATATTTGTGAGGGGAAGGACTGTCTTGAAAAGAAGAAGGTGGAGAGAACCTGAAGGAGAGGCCATTGACCTGAACAAAAGACAGCCATCGGCCTGAACAAAGAGAGAGATTAGTTGCCAAGAGAAAGGAGGAGGAGGCGGGGGACAGAGAACCTCAGACATCCAGTTCAACCACACTGAGTAGGATAAGGCAAATTAGGTCCCCTGCAGCCCATGGAAGTTCAATGGTAGAGCAGATATCCACGTGTGGGCTATGGAAGACTCTCGCTGGAACAGAAAAGGAATTGAGACCCCAGCCCCAGTGATGCTCAAAGCCAGAGTGGGGGTGGACCCCCAGAGCCAGGGGGATGAGGAGATGCACTGGACCAGAGACCCACCTGCAGCCCGTGTATGTCTCCTGGCCGGAGCTGGAAGCTGATCCAAAAGAGGTCCATGACTCCATGGGAAGCTCGCTTTGGAACACTTTTTCCTGGACTTTCGTACCAGGAAGAGCAACAATTGTGAACTGACTGAACCCCCATTCCCTGTCCCCTGTGCTGCTGGCGGGGAGAAGGTAGAAAAAGCAGGAGCAAAGTAATTTGAGCCCAGGAAGAAGGGAGGGGTGGGGGAAGATATCTTAAAGATGTGGTTGTTATGTCTCATTGTGCTACTCGGATCACTGATAACAAATTCAATTGATTTTTCTTCCCCCAGTTGAGTCTGTTTTGCCTGTGACCTTAACTGGTGAGTGAGCCATCCCTGTCCTTCGTCCTAATCTGTGCCCACCCCTTTGTTGTGATTCTCATCCCATTTTACAGGGTGGGGGGAATGATTGCAGGACGACATGGTCCTACCTGTGAGTTAAACCACCACAAAGGGGCTCATTCAAGACTGTGAATATGGCTACATAAAAAAGTGCCTAATTTAAGTTCTTTGCATACATTTTGCTTTCTGTTGTGGGGAGAAAGAACACCATTACTACAAATTTGCTTGATATAACCACTTTTTTGACTTAAAACTTTATTTCACACTTTAGCTTGCTAGTAAAAATTCACATTTTCTGGGAAAGGATAATTTTCCTGTGTTTTCTGTGGAGCTCTGGCTATACAACTTCTATTAATATTTGAATAAACCCGTGTAGCTAAATACCTGTGAGCAAATATGCCTCTTTCATATGCCAAGACTTGGCAAATCAATTTTATGTCTACAAAATGGAGAAGGCAATGACGCAGAAAGAAAATAAGGTAAGTCCACTGCTCTAGTCATGTGATCCTTGAATGAATACTTATTTATTTTATTTATTTACTTTTAATAGAGTTACAGGCTTCAAGCATTGCATTACTTGCTTGGAACAGGGATTATAGGAACTGAGATTTTACCAACATCACTGACAATAACATAAAAAAACCCTGTTTATAAAAGAAGAAAACACATCAGTAAGTGAAACAAGCAAGCATGCACTCTTCCTGCTGAATAAAGCCTGGTTATGGGAAAAGATGCTTGAATAGTGCACAAGAATCCTTTGTCTTTCTACAAAGATGAGATGCAGAAAAGATGTGTCTCTGAACCAGGTCCTTTGGGCTGGATCCATGATAGAAACTTGGCATCACAATGAGCATTTCCTACCAAACAACAGGCTGCCCTGCTGCTTGTGATGCATCGTAGGCTAAGGCACCTATGCAAAGAATTGGACGCCCTTGCTTAGGACTCCTAAAATCAGCACAGACAAGTAAGAAACCTTCAAGATAGCCTAGGAAACATGACAACTACAAGGACCCTGCCTTATCCTCAGTCAACTGGTCACTTGTATCTGTTGTAGAGACAGAAGCTTGTCACCTTTTGGGCTTCTGAACTGTGAACTACCTCTTTGAGTCTGCAGGTAAGTGCAGTCAACCTTATCTCACAATAATAATGGGCATGTGTATTATAGCTGGCAATCTGGTGGCAACAGCGCTCTCAGGACATGTTCAGATATCCCACTACGGGTGATAGTTTAAGGAAGGACCTAAATTCAACTGACATCCCATTAAGAGGGTAGTAATCACAAAAGTCTAGGGTCTTGCAGGGTTAGCCTTTCTCAAGCTCTTCTTCTGAAGCGGTGCCATCTTCAGTCTTTAAAGATTAGGAGAATAAAGGGTATGAAGTTTATTTTCCTGTGAGCTGAGGAACTGATGTAAAGATTTTGCTAGTTTTACATATGCCAAACAACCAGAATTTAAACTACTTCAGCACTGGTGGCTGCTGAGTGGGTGTTTTGAAGAACCACAGGGTTCGAAGAGCTAACGTGTACCCAGTGCAGCCTTACGCTCTACTAATCCCACTCTGCTGATGTTACAAGAAATGCTAATGAAGGATGAGCTGTACAGCTTTGACCAGCAGGCAACAAGCAAATCCCAGCACTGCAGACTGAGGAGTTAGCTGTAGTTGTCAAACTCTGTGGCTTTTTCCTCATGAAATTCAAATATCAGGGCTGCTAAAATAAATCAGATGGTGAAAGGATTCCAAAGGAAAAAAGATCCTAGGGTAAGAAATTGTTCTCAGTATTTCAGAATGTTCTTAAGTGTTTTGGTCTTAAATCAAGCTTATTGTGCTATTTATTAAACATTTTAGGATATTAGAGTGATTTATTTGGGAACATCAGATGCGAGCCGATTACTTCTGAACGAGACAGTGAGATTAAGGATAAAAAGGCGATGCCTTTTACCCTAGGGCTTTGAAAAGTTGTCTGCCATGAGAGTTGAGATACTCAATTTAGCAAAGAGGTGGGACTTTGTGAAGTAAACTCCAGGAGAAGGCTTTTTTTGCCCCTACCACTGCATCGGGGTGCTCTGGGCATAATCAATGCTGCACCCCAATGTGCAGCCAGTGGGGCTGGTCAGGGTTTAACTAGTCTCCCTACCTGTCTCTCAGCACAAGCAACCAAGCCGTGATCCACCTGGGATGTATCTAACTGCTGTGGTCTCTAATGTTATAGCCCAATGGAGGGAATAAACCTCAATGTAATGTGGGTACAAACCCACATTAGTTAAAGATCTGTCCAGATAGGAGACCAAAATATTTCACTATTTTTTTTTCTTTTTTTTTGGTACCAAACAACACAGTACTGCCTTCCATTCATACTATAGGCCACCTTGCATTATCCAGGAATGTCAACATCAGAGCATGTGTGACAATTTGAAAGGAAGTTGCAAACAGAAGAGCACGTTTTTAACTTATTTGTCCTTCTCTATAACCAGAGGGTGTTTCTCTGGTTATACTGTACATGAACAACTTCACATCTGTGGTTTGGTCTACTCTGGAGATATTAAGAAGTGGGGAATATTATGATTCTTCTTTCATTTAAAAAATTGTTTGCAGTATGCTTAATTAGTACTGGTAGAAACAAAAGTGACAGGAATATAAACCATAGAAGGTTTATATTCAAGAATCCATCTTGAATTTGCTTAGCTTGGAAATAGTGCAAAATGTGGGCAAAACCAGTCTTGTGCAAGCAAAAAATCCTTACCTTCCTTAGTTAGTCTGAACAAGTTATTTGAGCAGAGAAAAAAAAGTAAGAAACTTCCTTTCCCTTTACCACTTGGAAACAGAACTGGGAATCAGAATAGATTTTGCCTATCCACTTACTTAGTGCAACTTAGTGCTTTACTGAAACCCTTATTGCTGTTGAGCAGAAATGTTAGAAGCAAAAGTGTTAGCTGCTGCCTGAATGTGTTGTACGCAATACGCACTGATTACAAATAGCTTGGGGAAAATTGAGAACTCATTAAGTAGTTGGCATTTAAAAAAACAACAAGAAAAAAACCAATACAAAAAGTTACTTATTGAGCCTGAACAGCTGTAGTTATGTATGTTTTTCCAGGGTCAGTAAGATAATGAATTTTGTTATTGTTTTTTCTAGATGTTTTTTATTTCATTGTAAGATTTGATCTGAATGTAATGCACTTTGCTATGCGGTCAGACTGCCAACAGTGAAAGTGAATGCCAACAATAGAAATAAAAGAAGTGAGAATCTGACTCTTGGAGGAAGATTTTTAACGCAAGAGTTAATGGTTTGGAAAAACATAGATCTTGAGTCAAATTTCAGAGTTGCAGGTGTACCAATAGTTAAAATATGCCATTACAAAACTGAGGAAACGACATTATGTTGGCCATTTGACTCAGCAAGGGATTCAATGTGTCTGACTACAGCACAATGAGGCCATTGCAGTGTACTTATTTGCCACACACAGTCATGTGAGGAGGAAGGAGGGAATATTAGAACAGATAGAAGACAAGTTGTTCTTGGCTTGCTCAGGCCATTGATGTGACTAATGCCATGGGGTGACTAACCTGAGGCGCTTCAATAGATACTTGTTTTCAAAAGTGTTGGAGTGTGCAGATGTTGAAACTCACCCTATTAGAGGTATATTTCTATTGGTGGTGAAGCACAAGTTTAAAGTTAATTACAAACTCTCATGATTGTGCCTAAAAGTCACCCAAGCCTGACTTCTAGTGTGGAACCGGCCAGGCTCTCATCCATGCCACCTGAATGCCATGTGAGGTGTCAGACTCCAGGCCACAGTATGTGGCTAAGCATAAGGTAGTTGTCCAAGGCTTCATTGCAAGGGGGAAATGGATCAGGAGGACTGCCATAGTGAAGAACAACCTTTTGTCTGTGCTGCCCCTTGAAGTGAAGGCTTTCCTGCCAGCCCTCACAAAGTCACCACAGAATGCAGAAATTCAAAAACACTGGTAATTCTGGGACAATTTGACTTCATTCATATCTCCCAGAGAAAACATGAGTTGGAGAGCTGCAGATGACTGAGGTGACAGAAATTCATGTAATCCTTCTATTGTTAGGTCCTGTGTGATTTCTACTCTCTTCCTCAGGACAGTTTTGCTACTGCAAACAATGAGATATGGCAAATGCACTGAACTGTATTGTTTGTTTTTTTCTGAGAAAAAAGGATTAACATAAATCATGATGGCTTCTCTATGAACATGCAAAGTCAAGCCCTAGCATCATAATCGTGGGATAAACACCAGCTTTCACTGCAAAGATTTTCCTCACGTAGTTCTCCAATGCACCACCATAGCACTACAATAACAGAAATACAGATTGGTTGCTGAGCTGTTTCCTAATGACTCTCACATGCATAGTTCATTGAAATATTGCACTAATAATTCTCTATGAATGCTTCCTTTCCAAGAACTACTCAGGAGTCAAGAAATAGAAGCTAAGACTACTCTTGTTTAAAATATCAATTCTTGCATTTGGCCTGTTTTGATTATATGATCTGACAGCATTTTCCATTCAGAGCTACATATTGATTGTTAAAATTGCCCTGAGTATATTTCTTTTCTGAGGTGTTCTAATCTAATTTCAGTTTTTCTTAGGACATGCCTTGAAACAATGCCTGATGCTATGCAACATGCGTTTACCCTTCAAATCAACATTGCCTTACTTAGGTGCAGTTCAGAGACTGAATTAATAATCTACGCGTGACTTAACAGCTCTCTGGTAAAGCCTACACTGTTTTCCTTACTGTGAAATGTTTATTTTAGTTGGGCACAGGGACAAAATCCCTCACAGTGAGAATGATGAAACACTGGAGGAAAGACTCAAGGAGACTCTGGAAATCTGCATCCTTGGTAGTTTTCAAAACTTCACTGGACAAGGTTCTGAGCAGTCTGATTTAACTTTGCAGTTTGCCTTGCTTTGAACCAGGGAGCAGACTAGGTGACTTTAGAGGTTCCTTCCAAACTACCTTATTCTGTGAGTCTTTATTACACACACAAGGTTTTCTGTGACCTCTCTCTGACTTCTCTGGAAAGAAAAAAGGGAAATACATATGTATAAACTTCAGTGATTATACCAAAGTTAACATATGCACAGTAAGATCATTACCAGAGTATACAGATTCCTGGAGGGCATTGTGAAAAGCTGTTTAAGACTCAGCTTGACCATCTAGCCCCAACACATGAAACTTCTGCATACAGCTCTACTGGTTGGACAAATGCAGTAGCTGCTTTTGCAATGTGGCCTCTCATAACAAATTTGCTTGAGGATCTATAACATGATCTTCAGGTAAAATCCAACTTGAACTCTATCCTGAAATGAATTTTTCAGGTGTTCACAAAGTAAGAACTTCTGATATTCTTAAACATTTTCTAAGAATTGCATAACTACTGATGGAATACTATTTTAGATTTTCTTTAAAGAGTATTTTAAAAAACTTAATACCTTCTGTGTATATCTTGGAGCTGGTCTCTGAAGATGTCATGACAGGTCTGTTGCACAGTAATTGAGTCTCATTTTTTACTTACATGAACAGTCACCCCAGAGCCTTTCCCTAGCTGGCTGCCCCCAGCAACAACTGTCATCCTGTGCTGGGCTCAGGGTGTCACTGAACCCAGCACAGGGCATTACATAGGAGCATCCCGGACTCTGATGGGTTTATTTTGCTTGACTATTTCATAAGTTACTAAGCCAAAATGTAAGTGCCCAGTGATGCTGGGGATGAATGAGTAATCCTACCCCAGCGTCTCAGGATGTCAGGGCTCTGTGGCATGCATGCATTCCCTTGATGACTGAAGTATTACCGCAGATAACCGTCATGTTGGCTTGTGCTGTGTGTCAGGCAGTGCTTTTCAGCTGAGAGTAAGACAACACTCAGAGCAAAGTTGGAAACGATCTTAACTGGACATAAATTAGTTTGGTAACCAGGCTTAGGAGTGGGATTTCCAAGCTGTCAGGTCATGAGAACAGACATTTTCAAGGGATCTCATGCCAGAACAGTAAATATTGTCACACCAGATTGCCAGTGTTCAGGGCACCCCTTGTGTGTATATAAATATCAAGAAAAACTTCCCATATATTAATACAGCAAGAACTTTCACAAAGGTTAGAAGTCCCTAGAATGTCAAACAGCTCCCACTCTGTTGCTTTCAATGGCCTGTAGCTGATGACTAAGCTGGGCACTGTCCCCAGGAATCCTCACACTTTGGGAGATAAAATGATTTTTTTTTGCTTTCACCAAAGTGTCAGATTGCTTGCTCTTCAAGTCTTTCATGAGAACACAGGAATGTGTGAAAACATAAACTCTTTTTAAGTTGGGGGACAGCTTCTCAACAGTGAAGAAAAATGTGTGCTCTGGCTAAAGTAACATCATATTGTTCACTTGAAACCCTCTAGTGCCAAGGCAGTAGGAGAGAAGTATTACCAGCCAAATCATAATTCTCTCCCTACTCAATGTTTTCAGGCTAAGCTGAACCCTCTCCTGTAAATGTAGCAATTCCCATATAAAATGCTCCGTGACATCCAATTCCACATTTGTTCACTACATCAAACACAATGTGCAGAAATATTTTGTTGTTTGATTTTTATTTTTTTAATGATAAATTTCACCATGGATGTGGCCCAAAAATCCACTGACTGAGAGAGTTCACCCAGAAAGACTCTGAGCTCTCGAGTGGCATAACAAGAAGAATTGTGGTTACTTCAGTCTTCCTAGTTTCACACTCTGGACATGTTCATTACTGCAGACTATTTTTTTGTAAGAAAAAGTAATAGGAGCTTGAGTGAAAAAAGAGCAGTTTGGTTCCAGTTCCACAAAGTTCTTCGTTATATCCATGATTGTAGATGTCTTGACTGTGATGGGATCCATCAGAGTCCTCAGCTTCAGATTAAATTAGCTCCGTGCTTTGGAGCAAGGCACAGTGAGAATTTCTTCTATGTGTCCTGTGCATTCAAAGCATTAAGATTTATAAAACATATGGATCAGAGCTTTCCAAGGTGAGTGTTAAGTAGAATTGGTTGGCAATATACCAAATTAATTTACAAGACAACTATAAACACTAGTCTAGACATAACAGTAGAAATTATTTCTCCTTTTACACATATACAACTTGTGTTCTCTGTAAGAACTTTTCATCCCTCCTCCTCAATTCTTATTATGAAAATCATACTTGAAATAACATTAAGGCTTGCGTTTCCTAATGCCTCCTACTCCTCTTCACAGCCTAGTGATAATGAAGAGGAAGTTTTGTTCTGGGCTTTTTCTCAGCTTCTAGAGCACCCACATAACAGACACATGTGCAAATGACTCAAAAAGTGATGAAAACATCTCATTTGATCTGCATCTTGCTCCTAATCTCATATTTTTATTCATTGTTCAAGTTGCAATAACCATCTCAGCCCTGAGATCATTACAGCCCTTTAAATATCCTAAACAAGAGTTATTTTGCAATATTCATGTCCATTCAACCATAAGTCATTTTAAAATGATTTTAACTTATGACAAGACATTGGCAGAGAAAGAACTATCCAATTAGAATACATAAAAAAAAAAAAAGAATTAACAAGTATCAACCACAGGCCAAATTATCAAGACAAGGGAAACAGCCCAGTTTTCCCAGTATAATGAGCAAGTGCTAATGGTTTTGGAGGATGAATTGTACATCCATCTGATGTGTGCACACCTGGGCAGGGTTGGTATGGGAGAGTGCACTACTAGCCCCCAGGGCTTCTTTGCAAAGCTTATGCAAGAACTAAGTTTAGCTTCTGTTATAAATCTGTCTTGATGGTTTGGCCATGTTTAAGTTACCTGGCATGCAAAATATCTGTGTTTTGATGATCAGCTGTTCAGCTTGACTGCAAGGTCAAGAGCAATCAGTATTGTCCTTTGACTGTAGCACTTAAGTTTTTTCAGCTCAAAATAATGGTTTTAGCCCAGGCTCTGCCCTTGCAGGAGGTACTTAAATGTCCATCAAGGTACAGTCCCCCTGTTCTCCCATTCTTCTAGCTTCTCCATTTGTTATCTTACCATTTCTCTGCCTCTTACTTTTTTTTTTTTTTTCAGCTTTGCTTTATGAAGTGTCTTACTGCTTCCCCTGTATCTCATTCCTTCATTTACTTTGCCTCTGCATGTCCTTCTTTTCCTCTCCATGCTGTTCTTTCACCCTCTGCCTCTCACTTAGCAATCTAACACAGCACTTGTCCTTTTAGCTCTCCTTAGGTTGTTCTTCCTGTTTGTCCAATCTTTAACCCATTCTTCACAGGAGGTCTTAGTAGAATTATTCAAGGAAAAGATCTACACAAAGCAGAGGCAAGTAGTTTTTCTGCTGCTGCTTTTGAGAAGGCAACAACAAAGTATATCTTAATGTGAAGAAAGTGGGAATTCCAAAAGTTCCTATATTAGACACTAACTCCACATGCTGTTCTCATCTCATCAGTGAGTATTCCATTTGCCAAATAGGTAGGAAGAGTGGGGGCTTTGGGTGTTATTTTGTGGGACACTTCCTTAATGGTGGGCTACACTAAGCTGTGTTAACTCACAAGACCTGTAGACTACAAGCATGCACTGTTGGCTAAGACATCTCATGCTCGGGAAGGGGTCTTCTTCAAAGAAGGTGGCGAGGAGGTGTTTTTCTTCAAATGGATTAACTTGGTTGTTTGCAGTCCTCGGTCCACACCTCTAATACATGGTTGAGGATTACTTTTGGAAGGTTATTGTTGTCCAGTTCAACCAGAAAATTGGTAAGTTATGATGACCAAGCCCTGGAGATTTTGCATTAAATACTTCCATGTTAGAGTGTGTATGTGTTTGCCAAGTTCTTTAAGCATTGCTGAAGCTGCAGTGAATTTAGCTGCTTTAGTCTTTGTTGTCTTGAAAATGTGAGATCTGTAGTGCAAGAAACTCCAGTATTAGGAAGTTCACTGTAGCTCTAAGTTTTTTTCTTTTTTGTTTTTCGTTTCTTTTTAGTCAACAATCTCACCATAGTCACTCTGGGGTTTCAGATCTGCTGAGCTACATGTGTGCTATGCTTTCTAGATGAAGAGTTCAGAGGCATGTTAGAAATGACAAATTGATTATTAAGTTAGATTGTTGAATTAAAATTGTACATAAAAAAAGAACATCCTTGCTAAGAACTAGCTCACTTTCTAAAACTGTTTGGACCAATAGCTCCCCATGGCTTGACTAAAAAAACAAGGCATAACTTTTCCTAGTGTTTTCCCAGTGTCAATAGTCTAGGAAGTAAAAGTGCCTTTTTTATTTAGTATTGGTACTTGCACATGTACTCAGTGCTGAAACAGATCTAATCTTGTCAAATACACCTCTACCGTGATGTCTTCTGCCCAGAACTGCTTGAAAATTGAGACCTTCCTTCCTTTTTTGCTTCCTTCCTTTTTTCCTTCCTTCCTTTTTTCCTTCCTTAAGCAGAATAATAACCATTACAATTTTTTCAACCTAGAAACTGAGATTAAACACCAACTCATAGGGGTTTCTAAGGGAAATTTTCCTTCCTGACCATGTGAGTGTTGAGAATTCTTGATAAAAAAAGCAACTTAATGGTGAACACATTGAAGCTGTGAGGTTGATGGTGGTTGAGGTGGTTGGAGACATGAGCTTGGGTGTTTTGTTCTCTTCATGCTCTCTTCACAATAGGCGCTTCAAAGCTCTGGACACTTGGGTGATGCAGAATCACAGATGCTGAAATTTTATGTCTGTCTTCCAAAATCCACTAACCTGACATGTTTTGAATAAATTTAAGGCTCTATCAAATGTTATTTTTCTGATGGAGAACACAATGTAGGGAGCACCTTATACCCACAAAGTTATCAGCTAATAAATATTAGGCAGTCTGAAAGAATAAGGTCACACAGAGCTCCTGGGAGCTGGCCAACCTTTGACTTGTTATGAAGGATAACTCTTCTTTCTTTAATTGTTTATTTTTAGACAATCTTACTACCCTGCCTTTAAAATCCACTGCCTTTTCAGCTCTGTCATCGCTGTGCAAAAAATAAGGTGACTACTGATTTGCAGAGGGGAAATTTCACCTGGAAGGCACCATCAGAAAATAAAATTACAAAAAATACTGAGAATAGCAGGTTGTCTGGACAACTGGAAGAAACCTGAACCAAATTTGTAGCTAAGATAGATGAGTCTGATGTTGCTGGAGTTTCCACTAGAGAAGGATCTGTTACTTTCTATAGATGAGTTTCAATAGACAACAATTTAATTTTGTTAACTAGACACCAGTGACTGTGTAGTCTCTAGTGTTGCAAATTTGGAACCTCTTGCCAGCATTCTTTTGCCGACTTGCCGAAAGTGACTTATTCCCTTTTTTAAAAAAAAAAATATTAAAAAATGAGCGTTGTTCCTCACTTTTGGAAGCAAGTCTATATTAAACAGTAGGCACTGACAACAATTCGGTAGTTGGTTCCCACAATAAAAGACATCAGAAGTACAGCAAAAAGATGAGTGGATCCATGGAGATCATCCTTTCCAGAAAGAGAGGTAGATGTGGAACATGGATTCTGTCAGGAACAGAGCAAATACTGCATGCAGTGTTCTACTGGATTCTTCTAAATGAGATTGAAAGCAGCATAATGTTTGACAAAATGTCAGAGGAAATGTACCTGAACTGTAATATGTGATATTTGGATATTTCTTCCAGAGCTGCAATTTCCAAGTTAATTTCTTACAGAATTCATTGGAAATACAGGACAGTAAAACAACTTTTGTCATGCAAGGCAGAACTTGAAACTCTAAGAAACCCTTTAAACCTAGAGATGTTGAGGATATTTGAATCCTTTATTGAGTACGGAGGCTTCAATAACAGTCATGAAATACATGACTTCCCTTGTAAAAAGAAGCATGGAAATAAAAATGGGGATCTCTGATTTGTCTCTTTGAAACCGACTTCATTTTAATGTGCACCTTATGGTGTCACATATCTTAAAAAAAAAAAAGACCAAAATTTTCTCTAAAAAGAGGAAAAAGAGTTAAAATCAACAATATCCCAAGGAGTCTTAGTGGATCCTGAGTATATATAATGTCCTTGAAAAAGTATATTGGGCAGCTAAACGTGATGCAAAAAGCAAAATAGAGAGTATTTTTTTTTTAAAGAAGTTTGACCAAATGAAAGCTTTTTTTGAAGTGCTTTTAAAGTATTCAGTTATTTACATTATCCTATATTATTTTCATCAGGGGAGAGCATAGTTCTCAGGCAACACAAAGGAACTGGGTTAATAACAGCAATTATGTTGATATTTCCAAAGTCTGCTGTATGTGTCTTACTTGTGGTAAAGCTCAGCTCCCTATGAAATAAGCAGGAGGTAAGGCAAAGAGCTCTGTGAGGAGTCAGCCAGAGTGTGTGAAGGAAGTAGCACTCAGCTACACTTTCTTTAAAACAACAAATTCCAATCAGTCTTTTTTGTTTGCTTACACAGGAAGGATGCTGTGAAGACAGGACTCGTATTCAGCCAGGTCCTGGGAAACGGAGCAGTGGGAAGCATTACTCTATGTTCTTAGAAGTGTTGCTGAAGTCAGTAAGCACAGTCTGGTTCAGAGTTGACATTTCATGTTATTTGTTAACTGGACAAACTGCCTTTACTAAATTACAAGCTCTTTTCATTAGATGTCGCTTTCTCTTTTTTTTTTTTTTTTTTTTTTTCCTATTTCTGATTTCTTAATCTTTTCCTTTTCCTTTTGATTTTCTTTTTTTTTTTTTTTTTAAATTTGTGGTCCAACACAGACACCCTAAATCTCATGAGGTTGAAATGAATTTTGCTACAGCATGTGTAAAGCAGCAAAAATTTTCCCTGTGGGACAATTTTCTGCTGGAGTTTCCCCAGGATTTCTGCTGAGCAGCAGGGAGGCTGGCAGGCTGCCCTCTGGGCTGACTCCTACCTGCTGTCCTGCCTCCCTGTCCCAGGGCATGGGAGCAGCCAAATCACCTGCAAGCAGTCTCCTCAGTCTCCTCTTGAGCTTCCCATTTGTCAGCATGGGCTTATAGGGCTCTCCAGGTGATCTGAGGTCTCCATCTTCTGGGTCCCCTATACTACACTGAGGCCAGATCCCTCTTGTGGCGTCACCATCAACCCACTGGAAGTCTGGGTTCACAATGGAGAAACCATGTTTTTCTGGAAATTTTCTGTAGTTTATTAGTCCAAAACCCATCATGGTATATGTTTTAGGGGCTGCTTTTACTTTCCAGTTCACTACAGGTTGGATGCTGGTTAAAACTCCACAGCTGAATACATTTGGTCTCAAACCTTTAAACTCAGAAAGGGACCAGATCAACATTATCTACTGTTCAGTTGCCCTAAGGTTAAAAAGTAAATAATAATAATAAAAAATTTGCTGCTGTCTTCCAAACTTCTAGATATCTAGAAATGAAAGACTCTGGAAGTAAGGATCTCTATAGCTGAGTGGATCCAATAGAGGATTTTGCTAGTTGCAGTAATGTGAGGAGGTTAATAAATTTTGGGCTAGAGATCCTTCATTAACATCCATATTTATACTTGTGTAAATAATCTCTTTCATAAGCCTTAAGCTTGCAAAAAATAGGAGAATCTGGAGAAAGCAAATTTTAATCATGAATATGTGGGATCATTGTGCTTAGTGCCCTACACGGTCAGATGCCTTTATGGATCTGTTGTGTCCAAATACAGTAATATGTTTTCTGTGTTCAAGCTATATTCCAATTGGCTTGGCAAACTATGCATACACAATCATTTAGGCACATAAATAACAATATTTACAGTTAATATTACTGTGCTGTGTATCTAATTTTGACTGTTGGAGATCAACAAAGTTCTAGCAATGACACATCAGGGGAATTGTGCTGATTTATTCCTAAAGCATCAGGCTGTATTTAAAATGACAAACTGACACATATTAGCCATTTCCCTGTGGTATATACCTCAAAGTACTATCCTCTTGATGCAATAATTATTTCTGAGCTATGTCATTGCTCATTCTTCATTAGATTTTATCCACAATTGTGGTACTACAACACAAAATAATGTTTTATTCAGAATCTTCTCTACGTTAGCCATTCTACTGTGTTTATCATGAAATATTGACTACATAGGGACTTTACAGGAAAATGGCAGTCATCATCGATACACTTACAAAGCCTACAACAATATTTATTTGTGAGACTGACATGAGCTAATGGATTATATTTGGCCAAAGCCCCAGAAACCAGTCCAAACCTCTCCCTAAAGGACTCAGCTGAGAACACATTAGGGATTATTTTGTCTCCATATTTTAAAATTACAATGCTCCGGTAGCTTTTCCAACTCAGTTTTGATCTTGGGGTGATTTTATTGTATGAAAAATATTGGCCAAAACTCCAGCATTAACCCTTTCTCACCTACACTGTCTTGGAGTTGAGCAGCAATGTGCAGGGATATATTTATTAAAGGCAGTAGGCAAATGTCAATCAGAAAATAAGAGTCTGCGTGTGAGCAGAAGTAAATGCGGTCTTTGGATTCTTATCTGCGAAACAGATTGAGGATACATGACAAAACTAGTTGAGACTGTGTGTCTCAAACTCAGAGTATACAAGAGAGTGCAAATTTAGATGAGGACACACTTCAGATTTCCAAAGAAATAAAGCTATTGTGACTAATTGAATCAGTTGCAGAACCATGACATGTACACAGGAACAGTAGAGCTCTCATCTGGGATCAGTTTTGGATCCAACCTGGAAAAGCCTTTCCTGTCATTTTCTCTCTTTGGAAGAATTGTTTTGTGACAGGACCCCAGACCAAGGAAATAAATCTACAACTACGAACTACGTGCTTGCAGGGAAATAATAATTATTGTAATCAGGTATCCAACACGTTTGTTAAATATTCAAAGAAAGAAAAATTAAGGAAGATGTGCAGAGATAATGCTGCTGCTGAGACTGCATTATTTTAGAGTGTTACAAAAATGTCCAGTCTACCTAGCTAAGTACAGAACTGCTATCTAAATTTTATTGAAGGAATCCTTCTCGGTTTAGGAACTTCACTTCACTGGAACAGGATCTCCCTCTGGATATTTCCAGAGGTACCTCCCTCTCTGCATTGCATGTGTGTATAATACATTTGCATTTTTTTAGGCAGATGATTGTTTTACTAGCCACTTGACACTTACATGCAAATTAGAGATATTTGAACCCATCATCTGTCCTCTTTGGTAAGGACACAAATGTTTCTTACGTTTAGACCTGATTAAGCATCCCCACTGAAACAGGGACATAAAAGAGCTGGATCATCTCAGGCTGAATGAATGTCCCTTGCCCCAGGTTCTGCAGTACCATTCACCAACATGTGCCACCTGTAGATGCTTCCTTACTGGTGCATGAGGAAAATTAGGTTTTTAAGAATTGGGTTTCCCAGCAGCTAGCATACAAATCAGGAAGTGGCATAGAAGATGGTGGACTCATAAGTCATCCAATCATCTAGAGATGGGACCTGTAGGGATGCAGGGACAGTTGCACCACACTGCCACTTCTGACTGGGATATATCCAAGTTCCCTTTCCAGAGAAACCAGGGCATAGAAGGGCAGGGCTGGTAGTCACCCAGGTCCCACTCTTCTACACAACAGGGACATGACTAACATTTGTGCCAAGACAGGATTGCAAAAGGGCTCTCCGTGTCAAGAATACAGACTAATGGCAGTGCAGTCCTGCACTGGTAGTAGAAACTGGAGGGACTAGCTTCAGGGGTTTCATTTGCAGACAGGTACATGAAGTCAGCACAGGATGCCTTTAGACTCCCTGGAAGGATAGACATCTCCAGAGAGTGAGCCATCTAACCTATTTCTGATGTACCATCCTGGCACCTAATTATATGACAGCTCTGTCAGTCAGTGACCAACGAGGTTGAACATTTGAGGCACATGAAGATTTGTCGGGGGACTCGGCTTATTGGGAAGCTGACGAGGTAATCTTTGTCTGATACATGTGCTTTGGCTTCAAACCAAGGCTGTTGCAGAGGTTTATTGGATGCTGCAGGTGTCCAGACCTTTCTGGATATAAGCAACAGTATGGAGTCCTTGGTCCTCTGTGGCTGAGAACAAGTTTATCCTCTTTCTTCTAGCCTGCTTCCTCCAAACTGAGATCAATCTATAAAAGGAGAAATTAGAACAGTGTGACATCTCCAACCCCAACTGCCTTGAGTTTTAAAGATAAAAAGATAACACAAGGTACCACTGATAGATCACACTACTACACTAGACTGTTTTGGGTTTGCTTTTAGTTTAGTTTAGTTTAGTTTAGTTTGGTTTTGTTTTTTTTTAATAGGATACAATTTTATTAGCCTTGAGTACCTTAAATGTAATCCACAAGGCAGGACAAAAAATAATAGAAGTAACTGATTGTGAAATTAAGTTAGCTTGAATGTTCTTTGGCAGTGTGTAAAATTTTTTGTTACTAGAGCACTCAACATCAATACAGAGGCAAACAAACATTGAATAGCAGAGTCATGCAGAGTCTAGTTGGAGACCTGTGTCCAGTGGAGTCCCTCAAGGGTCTGTACTAGGACCAGTACTATTCAATATATTCATCAACGACCTGGATGAGGGAATTGAATGCACTGTCAGCAAGTTTGCTGATGATACAGAGCTGGGAGGAGTGGCTGACACTCCAGAAGGCTGTGCTGCCATCCAGAGAGACCTGGACAGGCTGGAGAGCTGGGCAGGGAAAAACTTGATTAAATATAATAAGGGCAAGTGTAGGGTGTGGCACCTGGGCAGGAACAACCCCGGGTTCCAGTATAGTTTGGGAAATGATCTACTAGAGAGCAGTGTAGGGGAAAGGGATCTGGGAGTCCTGGTGGACAGCAGGATGACCATGAGCCAGCACTGTGCCCTTGTGGCCAGGAGGGCCAATGCCATCCTGGGGTGCATTAGAAGGGGTGTGGTCAGTAGGTCAAGAGAGGTTCTTCTTCCCCTTTACTCTGCCCTGGTGAGGCCACATCTGGAATATTGTGTCCAGTTCTGGGCCCCACAGTTCAAGAAGGACAGGGAGCTGCTTGAGAGAGTCCAGCACAGAGCCACCAAGATGATTAAGGGAGTGGAGCATCTCCCTTATGAGGAAAGGCTGAGGGAGCTGGGCCTCTTCAGCTTGGAGAAGTGGAGACTGAGGGGTGACCTCATTAATGTTTATAAATATATGAAGGTGAGTGTCAGGTGGATGGAGCCAGGCTCTTCACAGTGGTGTCCAATGATAGGACAAGGGGTAATGGGTGTAAGCTGGAACACAGGAGGTTCTGCTTAAATTTGAGAAGGAACTTCTTTACTGTGAGAGTAACAGAGCACTGGAAGAGGCTGCCCAGGAAGGTTATGGAGTCTCCTCCTCTGGAGACATTCAAGACCCGCCTGGACACCTTCCTGTGTGAACTCATCTAGGTGTCCCTGCTCCGGCAGGGGGGTTGGACTAGATGATCTTCTAGGTCCCTTCCAATCCCTAACATTCTGTGATTGTGTGATTCTGTGATAATAGATATTTAAGAATCCATAGGCTAGTGTATTCTTTAGTAGGATCAGTAAAATGTCCTATACTGCAATCAGCTTCCCCTGTACAGCAATTCACACAAAGTACTTAACACTGGGGAGATTCTCCAGTGTGTCTGGTTTTAAATGCTCCTATTCCTTCTGCCTGCCAAGGCAAAGAAATAGGAAAACTGTGTGAGATAATTGAACAATAATAACAGTAATGACAATGTAATTTTGAGTAGTTAACAGGTAGTAGAAAGGATGGCAATAAAAAATCAATATTGAATGCATACTCATCTGTACAGATTTGTAATGAAAAGTAGTGCTGTGATAGAGTATGAAATTATGTTGCTGTTTTCCTGAACTCTCCAGTAAAGCATGGTATGGAATCCTACCAAGAACTGAGTGATGTTCCTCTTCCTTATTTTCATATTCTTGTCATGCACAGAAAAGCGCAGTATAAAAAAAAAAGGATAATTATCCTATGATCTTCCCCTGACATCTCCAAAACTCACTGAGCTTTATCTATGCTATTTCCATTATCAACTATCTGATAAGTAAATGTAAGTCTATACCTTGCAATAAAAAGTTAAAGCTTGTTACTGTAAAAGTGATCTCTTTAAAGACATTCAGCTTTATAACTCCCTTGGTGACTGTTAAAGAAGTGGGCTGCCTAGTGGCAGCCTTACTGCTGAATTAGGGGTCTTGGCTGCCTGTACAGTGCACAGGAACCATGCAGAGAGGACATCTCAGCTGGCAAGAACTGCTATGGGAGGAATGTCACTGTTGTCCCTCAGGATCAAGGGTGATCATGTCTGTGCTGGACACTGAATTCATAGTTTCACAAAGAACAAGAGTGAGTTTCTAAATACCTTTCTTCAATGTACTGAAATTCAGAGAATCATAGAATCATAGAATGGTTTGGGTTGGAAGGGACCTTAAAGATCATCTAGCTCCAACCCCCCTGCCACCAGCAGGGACACCTTCCACTAGACCAGGTTGCTCAAAGCCTCATCCAGCCTGGCCTTGAACACTTCCAGGGAGGGGGCATCCACAACTTCCCTGGGCAACCTGTGCCAGTGTCTCACCACCCTCACAGTGAAGAATTTCTTCCTAATATCTAATATAAACCTACCCTCTTCCAGTTTAAAGCCATTTCCCCTTGTCCTGTCATTAACTGCCTTTATGAAAAGTCCCTCCCCAGCTTTCTTGTAGGCTGGCTTCGGGTACTGGCAGGCCACTATAAGATCTCCACAGAGCCTTCTCTTCTCCAGGCTGAACAGCCCCAACTCTCTCAGCCTGTCCTCACAGGAGAGGTGCTCCAGCCCTCGGATCATCCTCGTGGCCCTTCTCTGGACTCGTTCTAACTGATCCATGCCTCTCTTGTGTTGGGGGCTCCAGAACTGTATGCAGTACTCCAGGTGGGGCCTTATGAGAGCAGAGTACAGAGGGAGAATCACCTCCCTCGACCTGCTGGCCACACTTTGCTTGATGCAGCCCAGGATACAGTTGGCCTTCTGGGCTTCAAGTGCACATTGCTGGCTCCTGTTGAGCTTCTCGTCTACCACCACTCCCAAGTCCTTCTCCTCAGAGCTGGCCTCAAGCCACTCATTGCCCAGCCTGTATTTGTGCTTGGGGTTGCCTTGACCCAGATGCAGGACCTTGCATTTGGCCTTGTTGAACTTCATGAGGTTGGCACAGGCCCACCTCTCAAGTCTGTCACGGTCCCTCTGGATGGCATCCCATCCCTCCAGCGTGTCAACCACACCACACAGCTTGGTGTCATCGGCAAACTTGCTGAGGGTGCACTCAATCCCCCTGTCCATGTCACTGACAAAGATATTGAAGAGCACTGGTCCCAATACCAACCCTTGAGGGACACCACTCATCACTGGTTTCCACTCGGACTTTGGGCTGTTGACCACAACTCTTTAAGTGCGACCATCCAACCAGTTCCTTGTCCACTGAGTGGTCCATCCACCAAACCTACGTTTCCAATTTGGAGATAAGGATTTCCAATTGAAATCTCCCCAAATCAGCCATCTTGCATGGTGGCTCTAGAAACAAGGCTAAAGAGGACTTTCTTCCCTTTCCTCCTCCTCCTCAGCCCAGAAAAAATGGGATGATCATTCTAGGTACACACAGGACACTCTAGCAGCATCCACCAAATACAGTCTTATCTTTGAAGCAGGTTACGAAGTCTTCAGCTGGAGGGGAGAAATGAACTCGAGACCACCACAGCCTTGAATGGTGTGTTGACCAGATTAACAGATGCAATAGCAGTAAGTGAGAAAGCAAAAGCCCTACTTCCTCTAGAGCTAAGGTCCTCATAGCTCCACTCTGAAGACACCAACTGATTTAAGTCCTGAAGCTGGAATATATCTAGAAATATGTGTGTGTCCTCATTGAGGACGTAAGCATGTAGCTGTTTAGCACTAGTATGGTGGGGAGTACTCTAGTTGTGCCCAAGGACAGATGTTTAAATGTCATAGGACCTTTACAAATGACTGAGAGAGTCTGGAAAATAACTAAGGAAATAGTAATGTTAGTAGTCTAATTAGCATCCAGATTAGGCATATTCCATGTTACTGAACCCTTTTGAGACTCTGGTATCCTAAATATAGTGACAGTTGGTGTTTCTCCATTTAAAGTTCCATTAGAAATAAAAAAAAAATTCTTGGCACCCTGAAAGCTTTGTCCTCCCATTTCAAATCCTTCCTCAAGTCTGCCTACTCCTGTGTATCATGAATCTAGCAACTGTCTACATCTTTTATCTCTTTGTCTACATCTTTGCTTGCTCTGTTTAAGATCTATACATGCAGGAGATGCAAAGAAAGCTGTTATTTTTTTCCCCTAAGCGTTGGAGGCTGTTGTGGGGGGATACTACACAGATTTCTCTCATTACTACTTTAATGATGTTCTTTCTGCTTGATTTTTTCTTGCCTTAATCTTCCCTGTGCAACAACTTAAAATCAGAAATA
Source organism: Caprimulgus europaeus (assembly GCA_907165065.1). The sequence goes on along the minus strand of OU015523.1, from coordinate 95,345,556 downwards.
CTTTTTTTTCACTCTATATATAAGAAATCTTATGAATTCCACTACTGCATTATGGATCCTTCTTTATAGACTACATGTATTTTTAGCGCCATATAAAATAATGATACCACAGTTTATTTAGTTAAAATAGAGAATGTAGGGAAAACAGTGTAGGCTCAGTTCTATTGCATCAAACTCTAGGATCTCCTTACCTGAAACATATTTCTCCTCAACTCTCTCTGTAGGCATTGGAACATGGTAGATGCCTTCCCTGAGTGATTGATCTCCTCCTCAAATCTGAATTACTCTTGGAGATGCCTACAATTCATCATGGGCAGCATCGAAGTCTGGGATCTAGTACTCAGTTAAGCATCTTATATTAGAGGAGAGAATTAATATTTTAGGTGCCCATGCTGCTACCTGCTCCAAATAGCATCCTGTGTCATTGTGGTATCTCACTAAAAGGGATAACCAGAGGCTTGCATGCAGACCTTAGAGCCTTTGCAGATTTTGCTGGTAAAGTTATGCTACTGCAGACATGACAGTAAATAAGAATAAATTAGAATAAACAAATAACTGCAGAAACACAGTAAGTTTTCTCCCTGTTGGACAGCTAGCCAGATTTCATTTTCACTGTTATTAATACCAATAACTCCTTTCTGTTCACAGTAATTGCTCTTGATTCAGCTTGATATAATTATAAAAGAAACTGTCCTGTTCTCCAGAGTGTCTTCAGATTCATAGTTTTCAAAGAAATCAGGAATTGTCATTATCATTCTCATACAATTTTCAATATGATATGCTGTGTTCAATCTGATGAAATACTGCATCATTACAGTAGGTGGGAACAACACTACAAAATTCTTTCTTATACAGCCCTGCAAATGACTGATTACTCTTATTATTGGGATTTGAAATGATAAAAAATAAAAGTATCCAATATTTTGCAAGTAAATCAAATAGAAACTTACACATATAATTATTTTATATGCTTGAAAGGAATTAAAAATCTTCAAAGTGAAGAGTTCTATAAACAGAACAGATGTTTTAAAAAGGAAAAAAAGAAGAAATCTGCTTCTTAACATAGTAGCAGCTGGTGTCCTGCAATTACCCTCTACACTTTGGATTCTGTGAATGTTACAGCCTACTTACAGATAATTTTATTATTGTGAAATTTGCATTTAATATTCTAGCATATTTTTCATTTTATATAGCAAAAGGAAAGTGTGAGCTAAGACTCCAAAGCTGAGTGTTTGAGCTGATGTGTGTACACAGCAGAAAAAAAGCATTTCTGTTTTTTGTAATAGGTATCCAGACTGTTTGAAGATACAGGGCTAAGATCCAGAAAAACTGGATGCAGTTCCTTTGGATGGCTGTATATTTTTGGGACACTTTACCCAAAACAGAGAGAGATCCCGAGGCTGGTTTGACCTACCTCTGCTTTTGGTTAAAGATAATTAGTGATAGGTGTTTGCCAATTTCTGTTTTCACAAATGAGAATCAACTTGTCTTGGCTAAGCTGTTGACAACTCAAATGTGTTTCAACCTAAGGTCCTCATTTCCCCTCTTTAAAACCAAAACATTAATTTAATGAAATGTTCATTACACCTTTTTAGGTTCCAGCATTAATGAAGACTGTTTGCAACATATTTTAAGCATCACTGTATGGGAGGGAGCTAGGCTGCAAAATGTAGGCACTTAACCTGTCTCTAAAATTCAGCTATGCGTTGGAGCACGTTCAAACAACAGCTGGTGTGGTTTGTATAGACAAAAGACAGACATAGCACTTTTGTGACCCTCCAAAGATATGTCTAATATGGATACATAAGCCCTCCCTCTCAAGGCCTTAAGGGTCACCTGCCATGGAGGCAGTTGATAAAGTAGGTATTTACTTCAAGGAAAAAAATCTTCCTTGTATTTTGAACATACACTAAAGTCCTAAGCCATAAGGAGTGAATGGTACCCCCTAACTCAGATGTGCTCAGCAGCAGGTGGTGCAGCTGTGGGCAGCTTGTACCAGAATCTCTTCTTACAGAAAGTTGTCCCAATTCAGTTTTTGAGGCTATCAAATTCAATAGGGATCTGGGCTTGGTTTGGGGCTCCTTCATTTCAGTTTTGCTCTTCAACAGGGAGAGTTAAAAATTAGCATAGGAAGGCTTTTGATAACTTTGAAATTTAAATTTTATTCATTGCAATGCAGAGGCCAATGAAAAGTGTTATGACAGCCTGGAAGGCTGAAAATTTGGCCTACAATATACCACTACTAGTACTGCATGTGATGTTCCTTTCTAGAGTGGGTGGAAGACAAAGGCTACACTTGCTTGTGACACCCTGTCATGAATGCTGTGAGCAGTGGTTCCTATGTGCTCCATCACTATTTGTTTGTCTTAAGACCTAACACATGAGCAGAACAAACCTTAAGAATATTTCTTCTTGGACATAGAAGGGAAGATGTGGCAATACTGCAGCTTTCTGCAAATTTATGTTTATATTATCATGAATTGTAGTGTATTTCATGTTCAAGAAGGGAAAAAACCTCTTTAAGGCAAACTTCTGCTTCAGCCATTTCAACACAAAAGAAGCACTGAGTTTCCATAAACAGAGAAGCTGTCATTTTTGATAATCCAGGGTGTGCAAGATATTTGGACGGGTCTGGCACATATGACAAATGCCATTGGAGAACCGTGCCATTCTGCAGTACCAGCTGGAGCTGATACCAAAGAGTGTGCCAAAAGAGACCAAAAAGGTACCCTGTCCTTTCCTGGTCGCCATCACCCAGCAATTTCTTCCCATCAGTGAAAATCAAACCCAGAATGTCCTGCCTGGGCTCTATGAACTGCAGAAGGCTCTTTAGAGAAAACTATTCAAAATGTGTCCATGCTGGGGACTGGTGGGGAGCCAGGAGCTGTGAAACAGCAGCCATTCAAGGGTACCCTTAGGAAGATTTGCTCTGATTTCTGAAAAGGAGAAATTCTATGGTATGTCAGTAATGTTTATGTGTTATTTAGACCTTTCCATGTCTTGCTCATTACGTTGCAGAGCTGGAGGATGCTTTGATTATGTACTGTTACGTCAGATGCTTGCTCAAATAATACAATTTAATTCATATTGAGCTCCTGAAGCCTTTGCATTTCACACTGCTTTAACACCACCCACCCATCAAGAGTACTAATTAGAGGGAAAATATAGCTCACACCAGTCATTTATTTTTATATAGCACCCCTTGGCACAAACTTCTTAATGTCCTTTTCTCGCATTAAATTCCAATCAACTGAAAGTATTCTTTATTAAGTAGCCCATGAAATAACAACAGAAAAAAAGAATATTAAGGCTATTACCTGTTTGAAATACTTCCTAACAATATACTCCAGAGAAAGAAGAGGTTTGTGTGTCTTAAATTCACTGGGGAGACCTTGAGAAAACAACCCCCAGAAAGGAGGGCTGGTTTTTCATTGCCTCAGTACCTGCTGTTCATTTCCACCATGCCTTCTCCGCATTTATGATGGCAGCTTTAGAAGAAGAAAGGGAAAATAAAAGACCAAAGCAACGATAAGGAGGAGAAGTATATTAAAAAAAGAGAGAACAAGGAAACAAGAGAAAATAAATGACTCTTTGTTCATATCAGGTGCAGTGACAAAGTAATTGTTTCAGAAAATGCTCCTGTCAGAAAACCTCTTTTCCACAAAGGAAAGGAGAGTGGGAAGACAACGACAGTACTAGCTGGAATATTTGAAATCTTACTTGTCAAATAGTCTTACCTGTTTTCACCTATATAATGTATTCATTTAAACTTAAATACTGTTCTGGAAGTGTGCAACACATCAACAGCTGGAAGCAGTTGTAGAATTTGGCTTGCCATTGCTGACACATCATGCCAGCACTGCAAAGAGGTATACTGTCATGTGTGGTCACACAGTGAATAGGACAGCGGCAAGGAGACAGGTTTCCTCTGCTCAACTTAAACTGATCCCTGTAAATTCCAGTCTGTTTCCTTAAATCCCCTTTGAGATACTCATTGCAATCTAAAGACAGGTCCTGTTGTGTGAAAATGGAGATTTTCATGCATGCTTGTGGGATCGAAGCTACCCTTGTCCTGGCCTAGGTAAAATGACCTTGCTTTCCCTTCATGAATGTTCCTCTTCGGAGCTTTAAAGGCTTCTCCATGGCCCAGCTATCACCTGGTGGAGGTGGAAAGGAGCTGTGACTTGGATTTCCAGTTTTTCAGCTGCATTTCATTAAACAGCCTGTAGCCTGGTGCTGGCTCAGTTGCAGGAGGAGTGTACAGCTAGACTGGAATGCCTGTCTGTGCGGCTGCACGTGCCAGGCAGCCTGACAAAAAAGGTCAATTATTAATACTAGAAAAGTCCATGTAGACAAGGCCTGCTGTCACAGAGTGCAGCAATGACTACATAAATACTGAGCAGTAATGCTGATTTCTATCCTGTTTAAGAAATTTAAGGTGGACTAAGGAGAAAAATACTCTGGGAGACATTTCTTGTTGGGTTCTCTGACAGCAGGATCCATTCAGCCGTTACCACTGCAACAGTCTTGCATCTTTCTTGTTTACCAAAGCAACATCCTGGCTAAACTATCATCTGAGAGAGGAAGGAGGAGTCCAGTTGTCATCATGCTTGCAATCTATGACATTTTTAAAGCAGGAAGCTCTATGGGATGATGCTTGTGTGACTGCAAGGAGCATGTTGAGACATGGATCCTCCTTGTTTAGATATTTTATTTTTTTACTATCTTTTATCCTTTGTTTCAGATAAATATACATTCTTTATTGTTTAACTAGCTTAGTTAACCCAGTCCTGTGTAACTTTCAGCTACTTCAGAAAAATCTCATTATAGTGGAAAAACAGAGAAAAAAAATAGAAAGTGAGACTCCAAAACAGTGTGGTGAAATACTGCTTTTATTTACATACACTATGCCCTGAGGGTTAATGGTGCTATGTGAGGCCAGGTGAGGGCAGAGTTTTACCCTGGGTTTAATTCTAAGCTGGGAATATAGTTTCTGATGCCCTTGTCTTTGGCTGGTGAATGAACATTCACACAGGGAAGCAAAAGATTTGTAGTAGATATACAGGACTCCAACAAATATTCTGCTTCATCTGCACATTCTACCTCATACCCAACAAAAATTTTTGTCTCAGTGGAACAAATACCATGTGAGGGCTACCAGTTAACTGTCACCTGGGGCAACAAGGGAATCTAAGAGGAAACTGAGTGAAAAAAGTTATTAATGGCATTACAGCTGACAGTGATTATAATCAAAGTTGTATTCTGGTATCTGAACTGACATACAGCTTGGATGCTGAGTGATATCAAATATGCAAGGGTTTACTGTGGCTGCTGCAAACAGAGAAGTGACTACTTTTTGTCAACTCAGTCTTTTTTGATCTTACGACATGGATCAAGTGAAACTATACACTTATGTTTAACTAACTGTCCTCCTAGAGAAATCCCCATAAGGATGAACAATTTCTCAGACATACCTGGGCACCCCTTTCCCAGGAAAGTCACTGAACATCAAGCACTTTAGTAGGAGTGAAAGGTTAAATGACTCTAAGAACCTGCTCTCACTGTATGATTATGAGCATAGATTAAAAAAAGGGGAGAGACAGCTCAGTTTTGCTTTTATTAGATCCTCACTTTTTTTTTTTTTTGCCAGGTTTTTAAAGGCCTTAGAGCCAAAGAGAGAATGAGTCACTGCAATCGCTTCTCATTAAATTAATGACAGGAGATATAACAGAGGGAACTCGCTTGGTTAATGTTCCTAGCATCCACAATGCTAAGCCATAGGAAATTAAACCAGAAAAAGTCATGTAGTGTGCCTTGGACTGGGTGTTCAATTAACCTTAAATTGGAAATGTTAACATTTGATTTGAAAACAACAGTTAGGCATGTGCACCAGGTGCCCTGTAGCTGAATAGGGTAAAAAAAGACGTAAAATCAAATATCAAGTGCTGTCATTTGCACTTTTGAGTTAATATGTACTGGGTAGTAGCACCTCTGTTGAGCCACATTTCCAAAGGCGATGAGTTCTTCACTGCTCTCATTGCTGTCTTTTTAATACCAAGTCAATTACGCAGGCACCTCCTTGGGTTATAATAGGTGCTGAACACTTCTGAAAAATACCTGCTCGGTAAAACCCATTATTTTCCAGTCTGACTCCATAAAAATCAACCTACCAGAGAAAATAAATTCTGAAGGACCCCATGTTAAAACGTCTCTTCAAAGAATACTCCATTTTTGGTAGAGAAGTAGATATGAATGATCCTCATGCAATTCAAAGAGATTCAAAAGGCAATAAGATGTTAATCTGCTGAAAACATAGTAAAACTGTCTTAGGTCTACAGAGTCAGCCACAGATTGCAGGAAGAATAAGATCTTTTTGTCCTGAAAAAATAAGACTGAAATTGTTTTTAAAATTGCAAACACTCATCAGTGTTCAAAACAGGCCAAATTTCAGCAGTGCTCCCCAACTAATATTTACTAACTTTGAAAATTGAATTTTTTTAATTAAAATGAATGAAATATGCAATCATTATTTTAAAATATTTTATTTTAAGTGAGGATAGGCAGTTCCTGATATCCTTGACAAAAATGTGGGTATAGCAGTATTAATGCCAACTACTTTTTAAGCAAAGAATTGAAGATCGAGGTTTTTTTCTAGTAACAATTCTAATTGCATAAGATCTCAGGTCTCTCTGCCTGATAATTTTAAGTTTTGGAACAATTCATGTTGAAGCATCTATTAGACCTTTGGGAAAAAACCCAACAACAATATACCTTTTTGTCTCATAAATATCTTAAAAAATGCTGAAGGTTCTTCAGATCCATGGCTAATGTAAAGGAAATGAGGAAACACATTCCTTTCATTTCCCCTCTTTTGTGTAAAGGCCAAAGTTTAACAGAGAAAGAAGAATAATTTAGAATTTTAATTATGTTTGTAACAGGAAATCAGGAGAAGTCCTCTACACAAAGATCTTTAATAACAGAAAACGAAGAGTGTTAAAACCACTACAAACTGTATAGAAATGTAAGGTGGACACAAAAACAGTCCAACAAATTAAATTACACAAATATTGTACGTGATCAGTCCATTAATTTTTTTCATTACAAATTGCACAACATTTCTTTACTACAAAACATGAGAGCTGAGCAATCATTTATTCCTGGCATTGCTCAGCATGCAATAGAAGTACAAGTAGAAGAATGACTTTTACACTGAGTAACCCTCGCTAATAAACAAGGCCATTATCCTGGCAATGCAAAAAATAATTACAAATAGTTGAAGTTGGATGGGGAGTTGCTGATAGACTGTAGTGGAGATATTTTTGAGCCTGGAGGTACAAGTAATTTTCTCCACTGGTTTCTGGAGAGAGCTGTTTCAAAAGTGGTAGATAAAAATAAGAGGATAACATAATTATTAAACAACATCAAGCTAACAGACATTTCTTTATTAAGATGCAAATAAACTCTTCATGTCACAGACGATGACTTGTGCTATTTTCAGTTCTTTGCCAAACTTGAATGTTTTGGGCCAACAGTTTTCACAAGAAGCAAGTGCCTTAGTTCGAACATGTTTGTTTAAGCTCTGTCTAATGCTGTTCAGTCTTTTCCGAGAGAGGGATTAAGGAAAAATATGTTTTCTTTTGCTCATCACAAGTCTTACAATGTTTTTTAATTAAGAAGTTCTAGCCACTTCCACGTGACACAGCCAAGATGATATAATGGTGATATTAATCTTTGATGTCAAAGCTGTTCTTTGTTCAGTCCCTGTGCAACTTTATTGCCATCTCAGCTTCAGTTTCAGCTAGGGCTGATGTATTCAAATGCCTCCTTTGCCTCAGTCTTCACTACATGTGTTTCCCAGACCTCTGTACTTACTGAGAAGAGTTAAAAGAGGAGAAGGAACAGCAGTGCAGGTCAGTCAGGGACTACTTGAGAGAACATGAGAAAGAGAAGTCCCTGTGGCTGGTGGGCTGGATGGGACATTAGACAAATCTCTCAAGGATTATGAGAAAGCTGTCTAATGTCCTTGCAAGGCTTTTCTCTATCATATTTGAAAGACTGTGCAAACTGAGAGGAGGTCTCTGACACCTGAAGAATGGCACCCATATTTAAAAACAGCCAAAAGGAAATACAAGCTCATCAGCCTCACTGCAGGTCATGGCAAAATCATGGAGCAAATCCACTTGGAGCATATTTCTGATCACAAGAGTGAGAAAAATGTGATAGAGAATATAGTCAGCATGGATTTGCCATGCATAAATCATGCATGATCCCTCCTGACCCACCTGATAACCTTCTGTCATAAAATTACTGAATTTGTGGATTAGAGGAGAGGAATGGAAATAATTTACCTTTATTTGTCAGTCTCCCGCAATATTTTTGTATCCAGTTGAGACATGTTTTGGATGAGTAGGTACCTAGATGTGCATAAAAATGGTTGAATGATCAGGATCAGAGGGTCCCAATTAATGGATTGTACTCCATCTGCAAGCCTATGACAAGTGAGGTACTGCAGGAGTCCTCTCCTCTTGGCATCTGTCCTATCTAACATCTTTACCAGTGATCTGAAGGAGACAACTGAGTGCACTCTCATCAAGTTTGCAGCAAGACAACAGTGAGCTGAGGAGACCAGTTGATACACTCAAAAGCAGGGCTGCCATCCAGAGGCACCCAGAATGGGTCAACAGAAAAGTTATGAAATGCAATGGAGACAAATGCAAAGTCCTGCACCTGTGAAGGAAGAAGTCCCTGCAGTTATGCAGGCTGAGGGTTGCCTGTAAGCCAGACTGGGCAGTGAGTTGCACAGAAGTCAACAGTGTGCCCTGGCAGCAATGATGGGCAACAGCCTCCTGGGCTGTATTAACAGGAGCTGAGATGATAGGTGGAGGGAATGGATTAATAAGCTCTTGGACTACATCAGGATACTGCATTCAGTTTAGTCCACTAAGGACAAGAAAGGAAACAACAAACTAGAGTGAGTTCAGAGGAGGCCACCAAGTTGGTCAGGGGCTGGAGCACTTGTCCTGTTAGGAGAGGTTGAGGGAGCAGGACTTTTAAGGCTGGAGAAGAGATGGCTTCAGGTGGACCTTGCAGCAGCTTCCCAGTTCCTATGGGGAGGTTACTGAGAAAAAAGAGCCAGGCTCTTCACCAGGGTGCATGGTAGGAGGATAAGAGATGTTGTGAATCAGTTGAGAGGTTCGGATTAGATATAAGGGAATTTTTTTCCCAACAAGGACAATCCAGCTGGGGCACAGATATCCCAGATGTTATCATCTCCAGCCTTGGAGATTTTAAAGACCTGACTGGATAAAGCCCTGAACAACCTGCTCTGACTCCAGAGCTGGCCCTGCTATGAACAGGAGGTTGAACTTGAGACCTTCTGAGGTCCTTCCCAACCTGAGTTATACTGTGATCCTGTTCTGTGATCACCCTAAAGTAGGCACTGGCATTCAGTCTGCTTAGTCACTCTAAGACTCCATCAGCTGTATTGGCAATATCTCTATTGACTATAATGGGAACTTAGAAGGCTCCTAGCAGCCATGTGGACATGGACATTTGGACAACTTTGCTCTCTTAAATACTTGGGAAAAAAAGAATGTTTACCTCCACTCACCAGGCTCAGACTATCCACAGCAATAAAGACTCTCTCCCCTAAAGAGAAAGGATGTTGATCATCCAGTCTCATTCCAAAGGACATGAGACAGGCTAAAGCTGAAGATAATGCACTCCTCTAAAAACACCACAATCCATTATGCAGTGAGGAAGAACAGAAAGACGGAGTTGGAGAAAATAAATATGGAAAATTGACCTGAAGATCCAAATAAGATAAATCTCAAATCCACAATTTTCTGAATTCTGAGTCCAAACACACATTTGCATACTTGATAAATCCAGACTTTGTCAACCAAAAGACCTGATCTATGCAAGCAGGTTATTAACAAGAGGCAAAAAAACCTGATGATATACTCTGAGTAATACAGTTGCTCAATTAAGGTTCTGACTTTCTGTTGCCCCAAACAGGAAAAAATTGTGAAATTAATTGATAAAAATCAAACTGTCTTGTATGCAAACATCAAGACAATTGTTGAACAAGAAATTTATGATCAATAACCTCAAATACATCAGGTAGCTCAAGAAGAATAACTTCCTAGAATTCTGAATTGTAGCAACAATGAAAATGTCAAAAAGGCTGAGAAAAGCTTCTTCTACCAGAAAACTGACTTAAAAATAAATGAATGATAGAGGTTGAATTGAATAATAATTGCAGTTAAGTAGTTTAATATGACTAAAGACAATATGTTCTTCAACTTTAGAATTACCTACTTATGCACTACTGTGAAAAGACAAATTGGATTTAAAAGCTGTTTTTCAACATTGGTAATATTTGTCTAAAAAGATAAATTCGCTACGGTCAAAGTGGCATTAATAATTATATATTGGTTAAGACTCTGTAGGGGAATTCCAAGCAGGATTAACATTTAAAGCACACCAACCTTTTAAGTTCTGGATGTTATTTGAGGTGAATTGGTAGATGAACTGAAGAAGAACATATTACACATTTTTGATTATTCATTAAATTTTCTTAGTGTTCTTTATAAGGGTGATCATCTGATTTGAGACAATTTGTTCATGCACCTTATATCTAATTTCCCATTATTTATGAACAATATTTTTTAGGAACTGAAATCCAGGTATTGGAAACCTCCAGGAATGGATTGACAAAAAATAATAATCTGTGCTACAAAACATACAAGTTTAGTGTGTGTTTATGCTGAATCCTTACTTTGACTCTTCAATTAAAATGTATCATCTAGTGGATTTGTAGGCCTGAGATGGTTCTTGATTGAAATTTAATATAATTTAACAGGTTGATTTTAAGAAGGAAAAATACACTGAATTAACTCACCAAATATTTGTGATGTAATGGGTAAGGAAAAAAGGCCCATAATGTAGTTGGATTTCACAGGAAGCTGTCCAGATGTAAATTCCAGCAGTATAATTACAGAGAGGCCAGGAGATCATCAAGTGAGGCAACTCATCACACAACACTCACTTGTAACCATATTTGAACCTAGATGAGGACTTCATGTTGGAACAGGGCAAGAAGCTATTTTCTCATTTTCTTGGGTTTAGAATATTTTAAATTTCTCTACCAATCTAGGACAAAACCAAAGAACCCCAAAGACCAAAATTAAACAACCAACTAACCCGCTTTCCCATAAAATATAGCTTTAGAACAGTGGAAATGCTTACTTTTAGATGTTGATCTTTTTATTAAAAATCTTAATTTTCACTGTAGCTATGTTTCGGAAGAAAAGTATTTCTGAAACTCAACAGCAGACCATTTTCTTTTGAAGCTACTGGAACAAGATATAAAAAAAAATGTAAAATCTTTTTGACTTGTGAAAAAATACTGAAAACAATCCTTTGTCATATAAAAAAAAAATCTAGTTTTGACAAATTGGCATTTCAAACTAAAAAAAAAAATATTTTTCTTGCAAATCACATTAAGCTTTGTACGTCTCCAGGATACATTGCAATGAACTGATTCTTGTGTGATTATGTACGTGCATTAGGAAAGACATCAGCCACAGGCTGACAGCCAGATGGCCTCCTATGATCTTTGGACTTCTAAACGTGAAAATAAAGAAAAAAAAGACCAACAAAAGGAGGTCTCACATTGCAATATCCCTTTCTGTGAGTTTTAAAGATGTTTTTTTCTTGATTCTGGCTAGAATTCAACAAGAGATGACTACCAGAAAAGGTTCTCTATTAAATAAATTAATTGCCTGAATTATCCCCATTACTTTTTTGATGTATATATTCAATTACACAGATGTATTTCATTTATAGAAGATGATACTGCAACTTGAAGAATTATGAACTGAAAGCTTAATCATCCATCTAAGTACTTGTGAATATAATTTGTAAGTATAATGAATTAATTTTTTTCTCCTTTCTTCCACCTTTATGCCCCCAATAATTGCAGTGCTCAAGTGGAAATGGGAGCCACATGTGGCCACATATCCAAACAGCAGCCAGTGAGTCACATCAGATTGCACAAGTGCCCAGGTTTGTTATCTCAGGGTGAGCTGGTCTCCACCTTGTGCTGTTCGGTAAAACATTGAACACCTTAGCAAAATAGTTGCTGGATTGTTCTTGAAAAGGAAACCTAGGGCCAAAAGCTCTGTCAATTTTCCACCTTCTTGAACTTGGATCTCCAAAAAATAGGTCAAAAGACTCCAAACACAAATTTTAGAGCAGCTTAAATATAATGTTGATGAGGTGGTTTCACGATCACTTCTTTGTTGAAGCTCAGAGAGACTCTCAGCATGCCTGTCCTGCTGAACTCTGGTGCATCCCAAGGTAGACTCTCTTCCTTGGCAGGAGTGGGAAAGGTTTGATGGAAGGCAAGCTGTGCATAGGGCACTCCTCCCTTGAGCCACAGAGTACATGGCTCTTTGCCATTCTCTTTCTACACATGCAGTTTATAAAATTCAACTGCCCAGGGAAATTGGTTGTCAGTGGCAATTGCACTGAATATTCTCCTCTTTCTGCAAATGCAAATTTCTTATCACTCTGATGCACAAAATGGCAGACAGGGCAGCATGCTATCAGAGACGGCAGGCTGGAGGAGCTGAGGACGTCTTGTCATATGCCACTTCGGACAAGAGAGAAATGGCACACAATGGAGCAGTTAAAAGGTAATTTTCACATAAAGAACTTGGGGAAGGAAATCTGGCTGACAGCAAAAGAATTTGAGGTAGGAGGGAACACCAATCAGTCACCACAGACATATATTATCTTCCAGGAAAATAGAGAGAAAGAGGAGGAGGGGATGGAGGACGAGAGCTTGCTGAGGGCAGAGCAGATGGCTCAGCCAGTGTGAGGGCAGTGCCATTCAGTCAGTGTGTCACAGGAGGAGAATTTACAAGGTATTTTTAAACTATGCCCTTGCATTTATTTGTCCTAGACGTGATAAAATAAGAATAATCTTTATTTACTAGTGGTGCTTTGCTGTCATTTATCTATGTGCCTATACAGCACAGCTGACATGGCTCCATAAATAATGTTCTGTGGCCAACTACGGCAGTGATGATGCCATAAAATACATATGAAAGCAACAAGTGAATCATGTTTTTAAAACCATTAAATCGTTTCTGTTGAGTGTGAATTCAGAACAGATTTCTTTTAAATATCATTGATATTATTACCATTGTCTTTGTGACTGTGACATATAGAGGTTGTCACTGGATAAAAGATGTCCCTTGCCCCACAGAAGGTCACATTTTAAATTTAAGACAAGAGAATATTGATAACACCAGAGAGATGAAGAGGGATCTTCAAGAAAACAAGTGCTAATTGGCAAGATGGAAGGGGATAACTGGTTGCCAAAAAGGACAAGCTTTAAAATTTTTTTGAAGATATTATGTGAAATAAAGTAATAAAGAGTATTCTCAGTGAGAGCATTAGCATTATCTCCCCAGCACAGGCAAAAATGGAAAAGAGTACTCACAAATGTGTTTAGAATTTAGTAAGCAGGAGACTGGAAACCCTGGAGCAATCAAAAATAGCAGCAGTCTTTGAGGAACTGAATGACAGGTGACAAGCAGAGTAGGGACTGGCCATGAAAGGCTTTGAAAATAGAAATGTCACTTAAATTTAGTGAGATAGAGAAGCAGGATGAAAAGACATGGAAAATAATAGGTAAGTGGTAGCAGTCTGAACAGATAAGAGGAAAATCATGTTTATCAAAGCCAGAGGAAAATATGTTGCAACAACTAAGACGAGCTGATTATGAGAGCTGTGAAAGAGATTTTAGCTGTGTGGATGGACTGCAAGCGTGACATTTATGCAATGCTGCTCAGGGTGAACTTCAGGATGTCAGGAGACACAGATAAGCTACAGATTATGTGGGTGACCAGGTTAAGAATCCAGGAATGGATACTGCCTGAGGTGACTAACACCACAAGTAGAAGGGGGTGATAAAACACTCTGGTAAATACAGAAAATAGCTGGACATCCATGAGGAGGTGCCAGAGAAACAGACTGAGATCTTGGTGTGTACCAGTAGAGGAAGGCTGTTGGGAGACATGGGTTGACTCTTTGAGGACTCGAAGAAGATCCAAGTGAAGACAGTCACTGAAACTGGAGGAAGACAAGGTTTTTCGAAGAGTTACATGATCAATCATGTTGAAGTAGACAACAGGCCAAGAAGGATATTCCTGTAGTACAGATGCTGAACCTCTCTGTGAGGAGTCACTGAGGGATTAAATGTGAGTGAGAGCTTTAGGAAACAGTGTAAAAGATGGAGACTGCCTTCAAAACAAGATTAAATCAAAATGGAGGAGTTAAGCTCTTGCCAAGGGATACGGGAAGGGGCAGTAGTCAGAAGAGGCAGGTGGAGTTGAAAGGAATGTTTTAAGATGGATGAGGTGGAAAGTTTTCCACATGGTGAGGAAACAGGTCCAGGCAAGAGTGGGAAGACAAGAGGGAGTGCAAATGAAAGGATAAGAAGGGTTCTGAGGAGATCAGCAAGGGCTTGCCAGGAGAACTAAATGTTAGCATTGTCTTAGGTACTCTACCCTGTCTCAGTAACTATTACTCACAGTTACTGATTAACTTGGCTGTTATCCAGTTTCCCTCTTGCAGAGAAGAAAAATCATAGAAATTTAAAAGAAAAGTGAATGGAGAGTTTTGCTAACTCTTCATTTTGATCCAAAGAGGAACAGTGATGGAAGAAGATTGTAGAGGATGGTAGAATGAGTAGGTTTGCTTGCTTGTCATGATTTAAAGGTCATCCATGACACTAGATTGCCAGCAGATTAGATTCTATACTGGAGGAATTGAAATGTTGAAGTGACACTTCTAACAGCACATGATGAAAATGACAATGTCTTCTGTGAGCTGCAATGCTGAGAACCATCACTCTGCTGTTGGCTTTATAAAAATAAAATATTTGGAGAAGAAATGATGAGGACTTGAATCAATTACTATGGCTCCCAAAATACATAAATGCATAGCTCTCTTGTTTTTGAAGACCTAGTGGTGCTATAATAAAGTCAGCTGATGATTTACCATTGACTTCCAAAAAATTTTCTCCCCCAGATGACTGGCAGATACATAGATCAAAACAATAACACTGATCAATCTCTTCCAAGTTGGGGTGAGCATCCACTCCATGCTGACCTCTGTATCACCAGCCCTGGGTCCTTGACAAAATAGGAGGCTGCCAAAGTAGTCCCTCACATCCTTTAATTTCAAAAAGTTTCTGGAAGTATTTGCTTGCATTACTGTTACTGATTGTAAAGCACTGTCCATAGACTTAGCTCTGGGAAAAACACACAGTAAGTCATATAATCATTAGATCATGGCAAAACTCAGATTTGAAGGGACCTCTGGAGGTCTTCCAATCAGCATCTAGAATAAGTCAGGGTACGGAAACCAACATGAGTTCTCCCATCGGTGTCAAAAAAACAGGACTAATGGCATCTTCTCTGAATTGTTATAATCTACCATGGTTTTTTGATCTCTGATAACTTCCAAATTTTTAAAAATAATGTTTTTGAAAGCTACTGTAGGAAGAAACATGCTGCCTCAGATAACCCACAGAACATCAGAGGTAGAAGTGAAGGCGATTAGAGACAGGAAGCAGACATATCTGTGGAGGGGCGTGGAGAACAGACCAAAAGGGAGTAGCTGTAAAGAACCAGTTCAGGAGGAGAAGTCCAGGGATAAATTTTACCTTGTGTTGTCTATTTACCTGTTTAATCTTAATTGCTATTGAATCACGTGTTTTTAGAGATAATATATACTGCAACTGTATGATACATGTGATAACACGTATGACAATTCTGCATCCTCTTGGGAGACTGAGATTAAAGAGCTGGAGACTGCAAATGCTCTGGGATCCCAGAGGAAAGTTCTTTTTTATGGCAAATAAATTTCTCCATTTAGCTTTCTCTGATTATTCCTCATGGGAAAGGAATTACAGTGTCTTCCTAATATTTATAAGAATCTATAGGGGACAAGGAAAAGTGATGGGGAAATGACAGAAACAATGTAAATGTCGATGTAGGATTTGAAAGAAAAGGTGGTTTCTTGGCTGAATTGGAGGAAAATAAATCCAAGCACAGAAGGAGGGATGAGTAGAATAATGAGACAAACACAAATTTGAGGTATATTTCACTTGCTAAGTTGTAGGTGGAGAAAGCAGATATATATAAGGATTGGAGCTGCTCTAAATGCAACTGTGAGGATTTCTCTTGACAAGCTCTAGAGCATCTAAAATACACATTGATAGCTAAACCTAAACCTGCCACCCTGACTCTTCCTTTATAGTGAATGGAGTGAAACAGGCACTTCCAAAGGGAATTGCAGGAGGAAATACTAGACAAGGTCAAACTTTTAGATGTCTAAATTAAAGCAGATATTTCCTACATTGTGAGTGCGAGTTCCTTACTTAAACATGAGTGTGTTGCCATTTGAGATGCCCTGAAGTATCACTCTGGCACTTAGCTATTGGTATTGAGAACATGGGGTCCCTTAGGTTTGATGTTACATCTGGCAGCCCTGATGAAAGTCTCTGATATTCTATGGCGCCTCAGATTTGTCTGGGGACCTATATGTGCGCAACTGAGCAGAGTCCCTTCTGTGTGCAAAAGGAGGGAAAAGTAGACCTTTCATTTTGAAAAAAACAAAAACAAACCACATTTAGAAATTATCATTTTTTTCCTTTATCCATTTTTTCTGTCCTTTGCTAGAAAGAAATTGGAAAACTCTCTTTCACAGACTATGCTGGTTTACCCTGAAATAAAATTATTATCAGGCTACAGAGCTAAAGGCCAAAACAAAATCTGATACTTGTCATTTCAGCTAGGGATTCTTCTTCCCTAAGTTTAGGCACCTAATTGGCCTTTCTAGAGTGTGAGTTACCTCATCCTCAGACAGGCTCATTTCTTGGGTAGCTCTCTGGTACTGCCTGTTCCTGTCATTTGGTCGTAAGAGGAGTATATATAGACAAATCATCTTATAAATGTTTATTTGGAGCAAGAGAATTAAACACGAGTGAGATTCCTTTTTTTTTTTTTTCATCCATAGATATCCATGGCAGAGATCTTTATTTCTGAATAAAATGTATTTAAATAAGACAAATTTTGTCCTAGATGTGCCTATTAAAGGAGCTTATGGTGATGAGCTCAGATATAAATGTCCCTGTCCTGTATGTCTTAAAGTGCCACCCTTTATATGTGCAAATAAATCTACCCTGTAGCTAGATTTCAGAGATTCATCAGGTCATTGGTGAGATCTGCTTGATTCCCAAAGCCTGGGTGGTGTAAAGGGCACAGTGATCACGTATATGTCCTTCACCATGGGCTGGAATTGGGTGTAAGTAAATTCTCGGGCATCCTTCTGTGCCTCCCAATAGCAGATCTGGCTTTGAAGAGGGGAGATGGGTGGGCAGAGGGCACAGTGTTCACAACCAGGGATGGCTGCTACAGGAAAGTAAATGGCAACCACAACCCTGACCACAAAGGGTTTGGTTAACATTTGCAGGATGCTCACTGTTCACTCCCATAGCACTGCCAGCAATTCTTACTAGCCAAATGGGAAGTGCTGTCCCCCCATGGGTGACATTTAGCGTGCCTGGGACGGTCAAGTGGTGGAAAGTTTCTGGTGTGGGAGAGAGGAGAAATGAAACAGGCCTTTCCTAGTGCAGATCTGTCAGCTGCAACAGACCTGCTCCAGGAGACTCTTGGTCTGTCCCCAGTTCCTTCCTATCTCACCAGCTGCACTAGAGTTCCCACCTTTTCAGCCACCCCGCCTCCATTGTTCGTGTAGCTGTCAAGAAGCAAAATCCTCCAGCATGGCAGCAGCAGTGATCATCCTTCACTGTTTTTTTGTAAATTAATTAATTACCATTTATGCCTACAAGGCAAAATTAACAACTCCAGCTGCCAGTGGATGCAAGCTGTAAAAGTGATGAACATATTAAATTTTTAAGACCTGAGCCTGAAACAGAGAATTGAAGGCAGACTTAGGAGATGTCTGCCTCACAGGGGATATGAGTATTGAACTGAGTCTCCTTTCTGTGTCTTTGCTCCTTGTTTAATTACAGGCCTTCTCACAGTCAGAAAACAAAAGCAGCCTTGTATGAAAGGACTTGTCTGGAGCACAGGGAAGCACTTTGGGAAAAGCAGAGGTTTTAGAGAACTGAAGAGTAGCATTTGTCACAGAACTGTCCAGGGAACAGCTCATTAATTGAAGTAAATTAAAGTGTACACTCTTAATGGCATATCTGTATAGTTAAATTATAGTAAGTGACTCCTACTTAATTACTTTATAATTTTGCTGCTGGATTTAGTGTAAATGTGTTCAAAAGGGAGTCAATAACTATAGGAGAAAAGAAAAAATACCCACCATTGAACTCTTTCTACTTTGAGATAATCCAGTCCAACAGGGAAAAGTTTTTGGTGCTTCTTACCATTTCTACATTGTACTTTTATATGCCATTACCTATATCTAGCAATCAGAGAGTTTGGATCACTTTCCTTTAATTCACACTTAGCAGAAAGCCTATTTTATTGCAGCTGGTTCAGTTCCCTATATCAGGTCACTGCCCATGCTTGGGAGCAGGGCAAGAACAAGTGCTAGGTTTCAGCTGTGAAGAGTAGCCAGTTTATTTTTGGCAACTGCTAATTGACAGTGTTAATTAAACAGCACCCTCATGGTCAAGTCTAAGTTTTCCTTATCCTTCAAAGTGTTTGGGGAGTGAAGAAGAGAAAGGTGGCAGGAAGGATCCATATGTACAGCTAGGAAAACTTTCAGAAACTGCCTGGCAGGAGAGTATCACTGGATTTTGCAGCTGGCTTCCCTCAGCCCTTGGTTTCATTACATTAAAAGGAAAAGGAGAGAGAAAGGGGATTTTCCAGTTCAATGGCTGCTTTGGAGAAGATAAACATGACTTACGGTCCTCATTTTAGTTCCCAAAGAAGGCAAAAGAGAGAACGAAAAGCCTAGGGGTTATCATGGGAAAAGAAGAGATGACAGATAACTCCCCTGTCACCAGGGCAAGTATGAGATGGAAGGAAAAAAAAACAAAACAACTTGCATAAGTTACGCCTATACACTTGTCCCTCAGCAACATCATTCCATTTTAGAAGATGTTTTTTTCTTTTTTAGCTTTCAATACCCATGACGTTAAGGATCCAAGCAGACTTTTTTTAAATAAGCTCATCTGAAAGTGGCTATTGGTGCACAAGCAGTTGGTGGGACTTCTGGGGACACGTAAGTGACCTAACAGGAGATGTTCTGTGCTAGAATAATGAAAGGCATAATGATCAGGATTAAGAGTACTGCCCAGGCAGGTATACATAAGCCTTCTTGCTTTCCTTTATTTACAAGTAGCATTTCCCTTCTCCTTGGTGAAAGAATATTTGCAGACATTTCACTAAAATGTTCTTGTAGATTGTTTTCATTGCTTTCATTAGTGAAGTTGTAAATAAAAGAGGTAGTGGGTACCTTTAGTACAATGGTGGCACATTCCTCTGGAGCACAGCTTGGCTAAAGCTACAGTGCAGACCAAGACCTTTCAACATACCCCTTTCTTCGTAATGACTATATACGAACATACATTCATTGCAAATCTAACCTTTCTTTCCTACATTGATACTGAATCACTGGACCGTATAGGCCAAAAAGCTCCTGAGTTTGTGCACTTGAATTAAAGAAAGAGTTTGATTACTTAGCTTATCTTTGCTATCTCTGATCCTGAAGGAAAACTGCAAGGTAAACAGCTTCATCACATCTTTTTTAAGGGTATATAATAACTGCTTTGCTTAACTTAGTAATCTAGTGAAGTCAGATAAAGAAGAGAGGTTCCGCTTTGTAGCACTGCAACAAGTAGTCCACAAGGTATAGGCAAATGACACCATAAGAACAAGGAAATTATTAAACTCTATTCATATTTTGGGGGGGTCTTCAAAAATGGCAGAACCTATTTAATCAGATTACCAGTGTTTGCCAGTGATTTAAGATATTTATGCATATCTACATTTAAAAATTATAGAGATTGCAACACTGTAGCTATCATGGCTTCCAAATACAGGAGAAAAAAATTAAAGGAGAGGCAATGCCTTATATTACACTAGCTAAGCAGGCTGGAACGGACGTTGTCTCAAGTGTACAGGCTTTTGTTCAAGCAAGCTGTGCAAAACTCGTATGCCCAAAAGTCTTTCTGGTTTTTGCAGCTGGTATTGACCAGTCTGAGATATTATCACACCTTGACAACCAAGGAATAAAAGAAGAAATAGAAGACATGCAGGTGTACTTAGTGTCATTTCCTTCAGGAACGAAGGATAACAGCCAGGGAACCAATAAAACATAACCTTCAAACAATCCTATTTTAAAACTTTCTTATCAAGGTAGGAAGGTTAATATGAGCATCAGGGAGAGGTCTTGAGAGTACCAGAAATAGTCCTGTGGAAGTAGAGCTCCTCTTCACCCACACCTTGCCCTTGGAAGATTTCAGGTTTGATGGATAACAAACATCCCACAAGAGTCTAAGGCACGCAGTGCATTGCGGCAGCTGCAGGACAAGCCAAGTTCATTTTTTCTCATCCAAGCTGGAAGAAAAGGAGTTCCTCCTGTGAGAATGAGAAGCCCACAGAGGGGATGGCAGGAAAAGTTAATGGGAAATGGCTAAGTTCAGGAGAGGCTGAAGTTCAGGAATGCTGCAGGAGATTCCCTGTAGAGTACTTCCAATGAAAAAAAAATAACTGGATTCTTGGAAACCTGCAAACAAAACAAGCCATTAGAAATGATTTTTTTTTTTCAACTTGATCATTTTTGTGAGCTGGTAGTCGAGGGTGTTCAAAGCAATAGGGGCCTGGGGCCAGGTGTTATCTATCTTTGAAACTCAGCAAGTAAAGCTCTGGTACAGCAAATTTGGTACAACTATGTTTTCTGTAACTGATGAACATTTAAATAAAACAACTATAAGGCTATGAAAAATAATGAAGAGCAAACTTTGAAATTGTTCCTTCGTACTTTTATAACCTTTGTAGAAAGCAGCAACTTTTAAAGAATATTGGAAGAAAAAGACATAGAATATAAACTCCTACAGTATGTTAATCTCTCTCCTGAATCTCCAGCATGTACAGCAATTTAAATACAGATCTAGTCATTGTAATCACCGAAAATATGGGTGGGAAAAGGGACTGCTATATGGCTTCATTAGGTTTGTTCAACAAATAAGTCATTGCATATTGGTCTTTTGCAATGTTGGTGTTTATTCAAAGCTGTACAAGTACTGCTGCAGCTGCAGAGAACCAGCCCCTTGGCCTTGCAGAGCTGCTTTCCTAAATGCTCACCTCTGCTCTCTGGGCTTACACACACTCTGCAACTTTGTGCTAATACTAGGGAAGTACCATTTGCTTCATGCTACACCTGGACCACTTTGCTACTTCCAGATTGTCTCCAAAATCATGCCACCGTACATCAATACCACCTACCTTCACTCCCAGCTGCTGCTTCTCCATGCCCGGAGATACCCCATCTCCCTGAGGTCTGTCATTACGAATTTTCTAAACTTAGGTCTTTCTAGCAGCTCCTGACACTCTCCCACATTACTGTCACTGTCACTGTTACTGTTACTGTCTTGCTCCAGGGCATGTGTGGTTCCTATTCACATGTTATATTTCCATTTTGGAGCTTGAGCAAAATAAAGTGCAGGCCTTCACTCCCTTGCAGAGGAAAGGCAGATAGGTAAAGAAAAGAAGAAGCTGAGGGAAGTTGGATAAGGCTTGCACAATGAGAACAAAACACATAGTCCTGTGAGCAGCAGAACAAATTAAAACTGAGCTTATTGAGGATTTACATTTTGAGGAAAGTATTCCTGTGTGGATGCTCTGGTTTCTAATCAGAGCTGAACTTACCTAGTAGTCCTTCTCTTTCTGAAATCCTTAAAAGTACCCCTTCACTTAGCTGCCTATTTTCTTGAGATATGGGGAAATTTAATATTCTTAGGAACTCTTTCCCATATGACTGAAACTAGTCAATTTCTTCAAAGCCTATTACCCAGGAAAAGGCAGATATATGTTGATGTGCTGGTTTCAACTGGGATAGACTTAATTTTCTTCATAGTAGCTGGTATGGCGTTATATTTTGGATTTGTGCTGAAAAAAGTGTTGATAACACAGGGATGTTTTAGCTATTGCTGAGCAGCGCTTGCACAGTCAAGACCTTTTGTGCTTCTCACACCACCCCACCAGGGAGGAAGCTGAGGGTGCACAGGGTGCTGGGAGGGGACACAGCTGGGACAGCCAACCCCAACTGACAAAGGGAAATTCCATAACATTTGGAGTGATGGCATTTGTTTTCCCAAGGAAGCACTAGGCATGATGGAGCCCTGCTTTCCTGGAGATGGCTGGACACTTGCCTGCCCATGGGAAGTAGTGAATTAATTCCTTGTTTGGCTTTGCCTACTTGGGCAGCTTTTGCTTTACCTATTAAACTGTCCTTATCTCAACCCACAAGTTTTCTCATTTTTACCCTTCTAATTCTCACCCTCATCCCACCAGGGAGGAGTGATTGAGTGGCTGTGTGGAGCTTAGTTGCTGACTAGGGTTAAACCATGACAGTTGAGAAAACTGTTGTGTACACCATGTTTTCCAAGGAAATTTGGCTAAAAATAAATTGCTCTTTGCTATATTTGAATATTTTCCAATATCCAGTATCAAGAAGCTGGCTCTTCCTCTTAGAAACTGTAATTACTTTACAGGGCAGAGAAAACCAGCAAGAGTTTCAGGTCTGCTCTAAAGACCAGTCTAGGTATAAACAACAGTATTTTGGTTCCTGTATTCTAAGAAGCTGCATCTTTTGGGACTTCTCCTTTGCCTTTGAACGCACAACTAGGAGTCTCCACAAAAATTCAACAAATATTTGGAGTAAAATTCAAATCTGTTTTATTATGATGCAGTGAGGATGCCATTCCCTACTAGTAATGTGGTTCATACTATGTACAGAGTAGTATGCATAATCTAGACTATGATCTTGCTTATATATACACCAACATGTGGTAAGAAGAGTTGGTGAGAGACAGTGAGCATGACTCAACCAGTTGTAATTAGTCCAGTGGGAAATACAATATCTGAAAGTTACTGGCAAGAGATTAAATTAATGGGAGAAGGAGAAAATGTGGGCAGCAAGTGGGGGCAGTGGGAAGGGAATGAGAAAGATCTTTGAGCATGTTTCCTTTATTTCTTCATCTGGGAAATATCCCATTTCCAGATCTCATCTTCTTTTTCCAGGAATACATAAACTGTGATAGCAAAATGTACAGAGTAATTGTGTTCTTGTTTCAGCACGTCAATCATAAGCATTTCTAAACAAGTCAGTGTACAAAGCTGTCATTGTATAAAATGATTACTAAAATCAGCCAAGCACATTTACATTCATTCTCATGTCATAGGAAATCACAGGGGATGTGTTTGCGATGCAGGCAACTGCTGTGGAGCATGGAGGTACTTGAGTTTGAGTCATACCATCCAGTTGAGGTAGCAGTCCAGCACCACTGTAGAGTGCTCAGTGCAAACAAGAAGTCATTAACAACCCAGCTTCCCTCTCTGAAGTGTGATTTAAGTTCAAAGCAGTGGAAACAAGACCAAGTGGTAGTATACAGACACTGTGGTCTGTCTACAGGGCATTGCAGCAGAATCAGTATGGGTTCTTGGCAGATATAGACCATATTGCTTGAAACATTGGCCAACCAACCCGAGCTGGAAAGGACAAAACTCCCAAGGTGAGGACAGGGGAGTTTTAGAGTTGACTTTACCTTGTTTAACTTTAAGCACTTAGTAGTGCATTGTTTAGGCTCAGGGAATCACCTGTGGCATGATCCATTTGCCTACATGTAGACATAAATGCTATGTTAGGCAGCTGAAGGTATTCTGCCTGACCTCCTGCAGCCACTTCTAGGGAATGTGGATCATCTGTAACATCAGACTTGCCAGCCCTGTGCAGATGCAGTGCATCCCATCCCTATGGTCCCTCCAGTCAATGAAGGCAGAAAGACACCTCTGATGTGAGAGTAACCCCTTGGTAAAACATGTGTCAAGGTGTGAGTCAGGTGTCTGAACACAAACATTCAGTGCTACTTGCGATGCCCGAGAGTAAGTTTACACCCTCCCAGGGCTGGCAGATACCACGTAAGACCTATATCCCACTGGAACCTCAACTGAATAGTCAGAAGTGCTCTAGGAAATCTCAAATTGCACCAGACCCCTGTGTCTAAAGAACTGAACTGTGCCTAGTGATGAATGGGATGATTTGCTGCCAGCAGGTGCCTATTCTCTCACCAGCTGGAGAGGGAGACTAAATGAGTGGTTTAGATGGGGTTTGGATGTCTGAAGTTGGATGAAATGAATCCCTATGCATACAGTAATTCAGAATTTGAGGGCAGTAGTATGAACGACAGAAACTGCACAGAGCATGTGTGCAACCATGACAAACCACATTCTTGGGTCTGTAACTGCCTTAAGCCCTTGAATTCCTTTATTTAACACAAGCTATTGGCCAAAGAAGGCACCTGACCCAATGAGTCAAATATAAGGGACAACACTCTTGCCTTCAATTGCACATGCAAACATGGAGACAACACACAAAGATCAAAATGTAAAGAAAAGGAGAACTGGGTTGGAAAAAATCAAGTCATTTCGCTAGTGAGGCCATTCCTCCATTAAATACACTAAGTGCTCTGAGGATTCAGTTGTCCGTAGCAGAATTGGAGCTGAGGGACTATGTGTGACAGCGATGCCAATAGCAAGTTGGTGAAATTACAGTTGGACTCATTTGAGCTTGGAGACCCTTTTTTTTACCCATCAAAGTGTGCCATCAGGCAACCTATGGGTGACAACTTCACACCCAAATAGGAGATAGTAGTGAGTTGTATAGTTCTTCTGCTATGGTTCTCAAGAGTGTATGCACTGTAATTACTCTTTTTTTCTCATCATTCTTTTTGTATTACTACTACCACATTACTCTGGGCTGTTATCTCACCATCACCCTGAACTAAGCAAAAGCAGCCCTGCTGGTCTCCATTCGGAAGAGAGCTACTGAGAGCTGACTGATTCAGTAAAATCACTGTCTCTAATCCAGTAACTGAACTGATTCCCTAGTGTGACACTGTGCAGCCAAAACCCCTCTCTGTGGTGTCTATGGACCATCTTTGTGAATTTGCTGTCTTAAACATGCACCTACCGTTCAGCTTACTTAATGTCTACAATACCATAGAATCATAGAAGACCAGGTTGGAACGGACCTCAAGGATCATCTGGTCCAACATTTCTTGGCAAAAAAATATTCTCCTTCCTCTACAAATGAGGGCATTAGTGCAGACCTGAGTGCAGTTCAATGGTGAGATCCCAGCACTGTACAACACACAACTGCTTTTTTGTTGTTTTGATCATGAATTTTGAAGAGAGTTGAGGGTGGAGGCACCACTATCTGGTCTGATGGAATAAAAAGCCAGCAACTCAGATTGCCCACGTCAACAGCAGAGTCAAAATGGGTAAAGGAAATAAAGGAGAGGGAAGGAGACATAGTAAACACAAAATGTGTGTTTTCCTCTGAACCTGGATTGGGCTGGCTGGTATTTTGGACATCAGGAAAACACTGGATGGTAAAGGTAGATTTGCTCAAGTGAAGCAGGAAGCTCCTATCATGAGTGTCTGGTGTCATCTCCACTCCTGGGAGGCTGTCTGCCAAAGTCAACTCCAGTGCTCTAGGTAAATTTTTATCACAGCAATGACACTCTGACCAGTGTGAAGTCGTTCTTCAGTTTCAAGTAGTTGCAGTAATCGCATTAATTCCCAGCCTAAGTAGCCTTTTTTTCAGTCTGCCACTCACTACTTAAGCACTCCTCATTCAGAAATAGGGATGAGACTCCTGCATTTGTCTCTATTCACCTACAGCACATCAAGGCTCCTTTGGGATAAAGATCCTGCTGAAAGCCACTATGTTTTCTTTCATTATTTCATTATATTTTGATCATGCCTACTTATCCACAGTGCTCTGATGTATGTCATGAGGCTGCATGGTATATCCCTGTGACAGTACCTGTCAGAAACATCCAGTTCACAGCTGTCATATGGTATATGCCATCTGCTTAGAGAGCTGGGCACTGAGCTGTACAAAACCAAAGAAAAGGACAAGAAAAAGTCAGCGAGCTCTGGCGGAGAGACTGAGCTTGAAAGAATATTCCCTCCTACACATTTGTATGACACAGAAATATAAATAATCATTTTAGTCTCTCCACCAAAACCAAAGCCTTAAAGTTTTTCATATGTTCCTGTATCCACCCCTCTTCAGCATCTTGAAGTTTACTGTGAGCAGTTTATTTACTCTTCCTATTTGTTTACCTTTCTAAGCAGATCCAATCAAAGGACTACTTCAATTTGCCCTTCAGTAATAGGACTAAAGCAGTGGCACCAAAAACCACCTCAGAGAGAATCTACCTGCTATTACTGAATGAAACCGAGTAAATTCTGGGAAAAGTTAGTAATAAAATGCAGTTATTTTATGGCTTTGGTTATAAAATGGCCCTTGGGAGGTGCTCAGCAGGTGTCAAGCGTATATAGAAATGACAGGTCACAACATCCAGGCCACCTTCCATGGTAGCCTACAATAGTACAATAGCAGACTGCATTAGTACCAGCAGCAAGGCAGCACTAATACAATACAGGATCCACACAGAGTATCTCATGTTGCTTGGTCAAAGCACTTCTAACTCCTTGTATGAGCTTGAGCAGAGGGAAATTGGGGAGGTTTTTGCATGAATATGAAGATATTTTTTTAGGAAACAGGATCAGATTAAAAAGTTTTCTCCCTTCTATTAGAAAATGACATTAAAAAATAAGTCAAAAAAAAAAAAGAAGAAAAGCCCTGACAAAAACTTTAGCATTCATTATATTAATTTTCAAATAAAATTTACTTTATAATTATTACTTATATCATTATCACAGTTAGTTGAACTTCTGACAATACGTTTTCTGTATTTTTTTCCTTTTTATGTCAGAAATATCTGACATTAGGACTATGTAAGATCTTCTTTCAAAGGGGAAAGTAATAAGTATTGACCTTTCCTGAATAGTATCGCTTTTGCAAAATGAAAGTTTTCTGAAAAATCTTGGTCATTAAAAATTTTTCCAACTAGCTTTTCAAGGAACTTTTAAAAGACTAGCAACTCTATACAGAAAAGAGGCCAGCCTCCAGTTTAACCGTATCAGACACAACATCTGGCACTGAAAACTCTCCGAGTGTAGTTCACCTTAGTGGGAAAATGGACAGATGCAGAGACATTTGACTGTGTAATAACATCTGTTATGCAAACCAATATTACAATCTTAGATCTGTATCTGTTAATGGGCAAGACAAAAATTAAGCTGAACTGAAGGATAAGAAACGATTTAAGATTACAAACTTAATTAAATGGAAGATAATGGATTTTCATCCTGAACAGTTGATTAAAAACTGGGATCTGATCGGAACAAAAATGCAAGCACATCAACATAAAGAATTTAGGAGAAATATTAGGCAAATTAAGAAATAGGCATTACTGGTTCATTGCAGGATGGATCAGTATCGATGCATCCCGATAGATCTCAATGACACTATTTGCCTAAGCTTTGTGGACTAGTGTGGTGGTTGACTTTGGCTGGATGCCAGGTGGCCCCCAATCTGTTCTGGTGCTCCTCCTCCTCAACTGGACAGTGGATAGAGAATGTAATGAAAGACTTATGGTCTTTCAGATAGAAGGATAAGGACAGGTTGATCACTCACCAATTACCATCATGGGCAAACTAGAACTGACTCAGAGAAATTAATTTAATTTATTGCCAATTAAAACAGAGAAGGGCAGTAAGAAATAAAACCAGATATTAAAACACCTTTCCCCCACCCCTCCCTTCTTCTCAGGCTCTCACTCCTGATTTCCCTACCTCCTCCCCACAGCAGCTCAGGTGGACAGGGAAGGAAAGTTGTGGTCAGTTTGTCACACTTTGTTTCTGCTTCTCCTTCCTCCACAGGGGAAGGACTCCTCACACTCTTTCCCTGCTCCAACATAGAGTCCCTCCCATGGGAGACAGTCTTCCACAAACTCCTCCAACTTGCGTCCTTCTCATGGGCTGCAGTTCTTCATGAACTGTTCCAGTGTGGGTCCCCCACAGGGTCACAGCCTCCTTCAGGCACATCCACCTACTCTAGTGTGGGTCCTTTATGGGCTGCAGGTGGATATCTGCTCCACTGTGGACTTCCGTAGGTTGCAGGTAGACAGCCTGTCTCACCATGGTCTGGAAGTGACCTCTGCTCTGGCACCTGGAGCACCTCCTCCTCCTCCTTCTTTACTGACCTTGGTGTCTGCAGAGTTGTTGCTCTCACATATTCTCACTCCTCTCTCTGGCTGCAATTGTTGTGCAGCAGGCTTTTTCCCCCTTCTTAAGTATGTTATCCCAGAGGTACTATCACTGTCCCTGATAGGATCAGCCTTGGCCAGCAGTGGGTTCGTCTTGGACCCAACAGGCATTGTCTTTATCAGACATGGGAGAAGCTTCTAGCAGCTTCTCACAGAAGTCACACTTGTAGCCCCACTGCTACCAAAACCTTGCCCCAAAACTACTATATAGGTAGGTTATACAAATGGAGGACATAAGTTCTACGTGAAAATTTTGCTAGAGTCTAAGGTGAATATCTAGATTTTTATGGCTACAAATCTAAGATTGTAGACATAAAAATCTGCTGCTAGATTAGTCTATGTAAAAAAGAAAAGACTAAAGCTGGGAGGATCCATATAAAAAGTGCATGCTTGAGATGGAAGATAACTAGGCTAATTTATATGGTTTATTTACCGTTGTCTTAAAGAACAGGAAAGATGAGAGGAGGCTTAATAGGAATGAATATTCAAAAAGGAAAATTCCATCAGACAAAGATGAAAAAAATAGAGAAATTCAGTGTGCTACAATTTCTGGAGCAGGGTAATCTTCAGCCAGGAAGTACTAAGATGTGAGATCACAAGCCCTGCAGCAAAGCTTTTCTAAATGAACCTATTCATCTGTGGCTAGTGCATTAGCATTTGAAATCAGCAAACACAGCACTTGTATTTTGAAAAGAGAAAAATGACCCATGCAGTTACAGGACCATTAGCCTTGTTTCCAGTGTATGCAAGGTGTTGGAACAAATTTCAAAAGAAAGACTACCTAACAAAGTGGAGATAAGCAGAAAATGGGATATGATACAACCTGAATTTACAGCAATTTTGACAGAGAAACTTGCTATCTTTCTGTGATATATTGATCTATGTTTAGGTGAAAGAATGTGATAAACACAACTTCCTTGACCTTCTGCTAAGCCTCACATAAATTCCAAGGACAAATTACTAATGATTAAGGCAAAGACAAGGGAGATTATTACAGTTACTTTTAGGGAAAGATCTTGCTCCAGGGTAGGTAACAACAGCTAACACTGACAGAAAATGAAACCAGTAAAAGGCAGATCCTAAGTGGAATATGTCCAGGATCAGCCATTATGTCAGTTGTTCATAACACTAGGATACAAAAACAACTAGTAAAAACAGTTAATGACACAAATTTGTGAGACAACATTAAGAGAGAGGAAGGTTAGAATATCATATAGAAACAACATGATAATCTTGAGCAGTGAAACAATAAAAATCAGGTTAAATTTAACAGCCTGAAGTGCCAGGCAGGGCACATAGAGACTAATAAAAAGATTTGCTGTAAGCTGGGGCTGAACTGTGATAATGCGAGGAGAGGAGAAAGACCAGACTGGAAATAATCATTCACAGTATGGCCATGAGTCATCATCATGATTCAGCCACACAAAGGTTGATGTAATTGTAGGATGTATCAGGAATGATATTTCAAGTAGACAGGGACAGATGAGAACGGTAAATCAAAGAGGATTATACCTGGAGTATGACACAAACCCAGCCACTCATACTCTGTATGATTGCTCAGTATAAATATTGATGGGATAAGAGGATCTAAACAGAAAGAAAGATCTTGTGTGTTGGTTTTGTGTGTGTGTGTGTGGGGGGGGGGATTGTTTTTGGTAGTGAGGGAAGGGACTACCCTGTATGAAGCTTCGTGAAAGCTCCCCTGGCTCCAAGGTGTACACCCCCCTCCCCAGCCCAGGCTGAGCCAATTAGTAATAGAGAAACACCTCTGTGAATCCATATTTGTGAGGGGAACGACTGTCCTGAAAAAAAAGAAGGTAGAGAGAACCCGAAGGAGACACCATTGACCTGAACAAAAGATGATCATCGGCCTAAACAAAGAGACAGCCGTGTTACCAGGAGGAAGGAGGAGGAGGGGGATGACAGACACCCTCAGACACCCAGTTCAACCACACTGAATAGGAGAAGGCAAAGGAGGTCCCTGCAGCCCATGGAGGTTCAACAACGGAGCAGACACCCACATGTAGGCCATGGAGGACTCCACACTGGAGCAGAAAACCAGGCCCGAGGGGAAGTGTGACTGTACTGAGACCCAGAGTCGCTCAACGCCAGAGCTGGGGTGGAACCCCAGAGCCAGGGGGATGAAGATGTGCACCGGACTGGAGACCTGTCTGCATCCCATGGATGTCCCCATGATGGAGCCGGGAGCTGAGCCCAAAGAGGTCTGTGACTCCATGGGAAGCTCGCTTTGGAACATCTTGTTCCTGGACATTCATGCCAGGAAAAGCGGCAATGGTGAACTGACTGCAACCCCCATTCCCTGTCCCCTGCACCGCAGAGGGTGTAAGAAGGTAGAAAAATCAGGAGCAAAGTGATTTGAGCCCAGGAAGAAGGGAGTGGTGGGGGGAAGGTGTGTTAAAGATGTGGTTGTTACGTCTCACTGTGATAACTCTGATCATTGGTAAATAACTGAATTGATTTTTCTTCACCAAGTTGAATCTGTTTTGCTCATGACCATAACTGGTGAGTGAGCCGTCCCTGTCCTCATTCTAATCTATGCCTCCTTTATTGTGATTCCCTTCCCATCTCACCAGGTGGGGGGAGTGAGTGCAGGACCGCAAGGTCCTATCTGTGGGTTAAACCACCACACATTTTTATCCAAAGAAAGAGGTACAAGGGGAACATGGAGATAGTAAGTTTCAAAGATTGTAAGATGCTAAAGAGACTTCTAAAAGATCTCTGTCTGCTGTCATTGGCAAAAAAGGCACTCCCTGGCAGGGAAGTTCCAAGGGCAGAGCGCCAGGTAGCACAGGCACAGGCAATGCAACCTCTTCATGAAGAAGCATGATGTGCATGGCCAGGGGATCTTGTAATGTGACTACTTGTGTTAGCAGGAGACTTCAAGGGTCTTTCAGTCTCTTCTAGTATATTATCTGCCTTTAGTCAGCTAAATCCACAGGTATCTGGAAGGAAATGTTGCCAGAGTAAGATTTGCAGGGTTTTGCCTAAAGATGGATAAGATCTGGAATTTGAAGCTCTAATTCTCCTCTCAGATGCTTTTCTGGGAGCTTTCTCAGGGAGGGAGCATTAGCCATTCATTCAGTCTTTTAATCTGCACTAGAAGTGAGAGGATCGAGAACCATAGCTCAAGTTGGCTTTATCAAATATGAGGGAGTTTTAAAGTTTATAGTTATTACTCCAAGAAAGCCAGGAAACTCCCTTCTTGTTTATGCTTTGTCAGGAAGGAACTAGTATATACCAGAGAGGGCTCAAGTAAAGGCCAACAGGCCCTCCTTCCTCCACCACACAGATGGACCAATGGGCGTGATGAATTGTAAAGTCAGATATCCCAGTCGGAGATGGAGGTGCAGGTGACACCTGCACACAGGTCCATGCCAGGGTAGCATGGTGTCTGGCTGGCAGCAGCGGCCCTGCACGCTAAGCAGCCCCTTGCCCATGTAAAACACGCACAGCGCCGCACTGCACACCAGGCGAGTCATAGACACTTCTCTTATATGACCTGGTTCAACCTAAACAAACACTCTTCCACCAGAGGCAGTTAGACATTATGTTTTGGAGCTATCAGAGCACCTTTTCCTAGCTGGAGGAAAGTTTGTTCTTCCAAACTTTTCCCGGGGGTGCCATTCTCAGCAGAACGTTTGACACGAAGTTGCCATCAAATTGCCAATAATTAATTTTACGTTGTGTTTCCTGGACTCATTTTTACTAATTTTACTATTGCAAGGAGTACATTTTGAGGCTCATGAGTGACAATTCTTGTCACAAGGAGCAGATCTCTGATTAATTCTTTCTGCTCTAGATTAATTTGTGTGACAATCATTTGTGACAAAGATTAATCTTTCAAACAATTACTGTGACAATCTTCTCCACAGAGGCAAGCCATCGCACTTCTGCTGCTTTACTCTGACCTTGTTCTGTGACTTCAGGAAAGTTATTGTTTCCTTAAGACTCATTTTATTAATCTATGAAATCTATATAAGTTATCTGTATGGAGTATTTACTACGTATCTCAGGACATGGGAACTTAATAAACTGTGAAATGATCAAAAGGAAAAAGGTGATTGGAAAACAATCTGGATCTTTAATTAAAAAAAGGATAATAGTCATAACTTCACAAATATTACAGTAAAAAGCCAAACCAAACATTAAAAAAAAAAAAGCATGTATTTTTCTGGAAGATTTTTGCTTGTTTTGCTTGTTTGCTTCTGAGAACTGAGCATTTTCATTAATAATTTCATTATTTTTGATTAAATTAGTATCCAAAATTTCATAAAAAGAGTTAGTGAAAGGCTCAAAGTTCTATATCTAACTTCTCATGAACATCGGTCCACACAGTGACTTTTAAAGCATGCAGAATCTCTTCTCTGCCTGAAAAATTAATAATGTAGAGACAGGGTTATTCTTAGAAAGACACAGAAATAATGTTCTGTTGGGTTTGTGTGGAAGGCCAGTTTTGGTAGTGGGGGAAGGGGCTATAGTGATGGCCCCTGTGAGAAGCTTCGAGAAGCTCCCCTGGCTCCAAGGTGGACCTGCCTTCAGCCCAGGAGGGAAAGGTGGACCTCCTGCTAGCCAATCAGAAATAGGGAAATGCCTCTGCAGATCCATATTTAGGAGGAGAAGAACTGGCAAGGAGGGAGAGAGCCATCAGGAGACCATTGACATGAACAAAAAAACAATAAAGGACATGAGAGAGGAGGAGAAGGAGGGGATAAGACAGAGAACTATAGGCACCCAGGTCAGCAAGGAGAAGAGTGGAGGGAAGTAAATGGAGTCCCCCTGCAGACCATGGAGGTTCAGTGGCAGAGCAGATATCCACGTGTAGGCCATGGAGGAATCCACATTGGAGCGAGAGGCTGTTGTGACTACATTGAGGGCTTATGACAGAACAAGAAGCCAGAGATGCTCACACTCGAGCAGGAGGGGAGGAGGCATGCCAGAGCGGAGATCTATCTCCAGCCCACGGAGATCCCCATGCTGGAGCTGGGAGCTGTGCCTGAAGAAGTCCGTGACTCTGTGGGAAGTCTGTGTTGGAAATACTTTTCTTCTGAATTCTTTTAGCCTGCAGGAGGGACCCCACACTGGAAAGAACAGCAGAGACTGACTGCAACCCCCAGGCCCTGTCCCCCTGTGCCACTGCAGGGAGAGAAGGTAGAGAAATGGATAGCAAAATAATTTGAGCCCAGGAAAAGGGAGGGGTGGGGGGAAGGTGTTGTGAGAGGTGGTTGTTGTGTCTCACTATCCTACTCTGTTTGATTGGTAATGAATTAAATTGATTTTTCTTCCTCAAGCTTAGTCTGTTTTAACTATGACCATAATGGGTGAGTGAGCTGTCCCTGTTCTCATTTCAACCCATGAGCCTTTTGTTGCATTTCTCTCCCTGTCTTATCAGGTGGGGGTGAGTGAGTGAAGGACCATGTGGTCTTAGCTGAGGCTGAAAACACCTCAAGTGTGACCAGCGTGATAGAGAAGGCAACTTTTTCTATTAGCAGACTTCTGCTCTTTCCCTTCTTTTTCATATTTGAATAAGAATATTTCGTTCAGCTACTGTTCCTGTTCACACCTTTGGTGTCTAGAGGGGCACTCAACTGCCTACAAGAGGTGTTTGCTCTGCAATACGTCCACAGTGTTACAGACTCTTCACTGAGGGCTGTCATTTGCCAGCAAGTGACAACCCACAGCTTGCAAGTCTGGACCTAAAATTATTTTCTACATCTCAGTTCCAAACTATGTTCCCTTTTATAAAAAACAGATTTCATTAGACTGCAGGGTAGAGACAGCAAGACTGAAACTCAGATTAAAAACATATTGAGAAGAACCTGAGGGAATTTAAGTGCTCAATCCCAAGAATGTGATCATGTGACTTTGAAAAGTCATGCCCAGGGTGGGGGCTCGCAGGAGCCTCCCGATGCTGTTGCCTTCAGGAGGCCCCTGCTGGTGTTGTGCACCCTGAAGGTGCACAGCCGGGACATAATTTTTTGGGGGAACAAACTGAGCGGGAAGGAGCATCCTACTGCCCTGTCCCATGCAGAAACCACATGGTCAGGGCTGTCTTTAACTCTGGGGAAGACACAGGTCTAGCCCTCCAGTGTGACACACAGAGCAGGCAAGGCTGACGACACCTCCACTGAAGACCCTGCTTCTGGAAGGTTTGAGTGTTCCTCTTGTAGGTGCCTGCAGGTCCAGTCCCAATGAGCTTGGCTCTCCTAGCCCTGAGTAGGGAACAGAGGGTCCTTAATCAAACCAGCAGACATCCCACTGGCAGAGAGGCACCTGAATGCAGATGTTGCACATGTCTCTGTGAAGCCAGATCTCAGTAACTTCACAAGGTCTCACCTGAAACTGTTAATGGAGATTAGAGCCTTCTCTAGGATCCTGGAGTTACAGGTAAATACTCCTTCTAACATGTAAGCACTGCATTCCTGCAGTTTTTTACTGGTATAAGCCTATTACTCCCCTGTAGTACAGTGTCATAAAGCTGGACAGGTTGCAGCAGTGGATCACTGGTGGTTTTGTGTTAGTTGGTTGCGCAGTCTTTTCTCTTCACTTACATATGCTCATGCAGCTAATGGGACTGTGATGAAGTCAGAAAATCACGCCTGATTACAAGCCTTGCAAATGGTATCCTAATAACAGAAAATCCTGTGATTTGTATGATGGAGCTAACGCACAAAAAAATGTTTTCAACAAACCAGAGGCTATGCTCAGAGGGAAGCAACTTCTATATTCGAGATGAAAGTTAATGAGCCTGATGCAAGGTGTGAGCAAAGAAACATGGTGGAAATTAAAATCTTTCAAGAATCATTAAGTGTAGGCATTTGAGTTTTCTGAAATTAATTTACACTAAAACTAATTTTCCAAAATAAAGCTTTGGCAAACAGTGTTTAGTTGTAAATTTAAGCAGTAAATCATTAGATGCTGCTGATGCAACAAAGGCACTCTAGATGAAAACTTTTCCTGTGACATGTTGTCTTAATCCCTAATTCAGTTTAAAAAGGAAAAGCAATAAATCTCATGCATCTGAACTTCTGCAAAGCATTGGGTACTGTAGTTAAATGGGAGACTGCAGACTGATTCACAACTTGACAGGAAAAAGCTATGTGGGATGTGATGGGAGGGATAATGTAAGGGGAAATTTTGGCTGGATGGGGTTACTGACACTGCTCCTCAAGAACCAGCCAGAAATAACAGAGTGATCAAAGTATGCTGCCCAGATCCAGGGTGACTCTTATGCCATTGGAGAGGTAGCCATTGAAAGACACCTTCAAAGTTAATCTGGATTCAAGTGAGATGTCTCAAGGAAAAGATAGGCAAGTATCACTTCCACAGTTTTAGGCAACAGTGACATCCCCCCATGAATCTTGTATATAATAAGAACATCCATGATTAGGACAACAAAAGCAGAGCAGATTCTGGAAATTGTTAACTTACAGATTTTTCAGAGGAATTTTCAGGCTGGGACAGTGCTAGAGGTACTTCAGAATTAAAGCATCTGTATGGTCACATCCATACAAATGCAGGGTTTATATAAGCTATGGGTCATGTAGGATGATTGCTGGACTTAGACTTTAGTCCCACCATACTGCTTAACATAGACCTAACCGGCAGAAGAGATTGGTCAGTCACATCATGGAAGACATCAGGTATGTAAGTCAATGGGCAATTTCCTAGAAGGTGGTGATCTTATTTCATAGAATCATGGAATGGTTTGGGTTGGAAGGGACCTTAAAGATCATCTAGTTCCAACCCCCCTGCCATCAGCAGGGACACCTTTCACTAGACCAGGTTGCTCAAAGCCTCATCCAGTCAGGCCTTGAACACTTCCAGGGAGGGGGCATTCCCAACTTCTTTAGGCAACCTATTCCAGTGTCTGACCAACCTCACAGTAAAGAATTTATGCCTGATATCTAATCTAAACCTTGCCTTCTTCCAGTTTAAAGGCATTACCCCTTGTTCTATTTCTACCTGCCTTTGTAAGAAGTCTCTCCCCAGCTTTCTTCTAGGCCCCCTTCAGTTATTGGAAGGATGCTATAAGGTCTCCCCAAAGCTTTCTCTTCTCCAGGCTGGACAGCCCCAGCTTTCTCAGCCACAAAGTGCCATAGGTTTTGTATGAAGCTGAGCTACATACATCCTACATTGTCACAGTGAGTGTGTAAAGCTTGGGGCAAGGAACACACCTTGTATTAGCTGTATTTCGAGTAGTGTTTCTAAGTCTGAAGAAGTCAGGCATGCTTAGTTTGACAAAATAAACTATTTTCCTTTATAAAGAAGAATACTTAAATGTAAAGAGAGAGCTGAGATTGGCCAGACCTTTTAGCTTACCAATAAATCTTAGAGGAACTTCAGTGACCAGAAAAGAGAAATTTGACTTAACTGTCATCTAGAAAATGGTCAGAGCAAAAGTCATGCCTTTGTCATGCCATGCAGTCCTTCTCTCAGCCTGTCTGCTTTCACTTTGTAGCTGTTAAAATGTCCTTGTATAGTTGTCAGTGATTGTACAGAGAAATAATTCCTGTCCTGTTAACATCCCTCAACACTAGACTATCATTTAAAAAATCAATTACTCCAAGGAAAAAGCTATGGCTGCCCTAAAAAACACAAAATGAAGAGCACACCATGTCAGCCAGGCAGAATTTGCATAGCTCTGGTTTCCCTTGCTCTCGCCCAGTGGCTGAGTGTGCAGTTTCTTGGGCTGCTCTTTGATTCTTTGCCATTCTGAGGATTTTCAAAGATACACGCCAAATTCAGAAGGAATATGATACTTGCTACTTTTTCATCAAAGTCTAGGAGAACAAGTCAAGATTACTGATTACTAGGCCCGGTAATATCCCTGTGAAGAAAGTCCACCATGGGAGACCATACCTCCACTAGGTTTGCAATTTGCCACGTGGCAAACACAGGTCCATCATGGCAGTACTTATCACAGTTTTAAGGTCGCCCTTGAGCCAGTGTCTAACCATTTGGTCTCCAAAGCAGTTCAGCTGTGCTTGATTCCTACCTGCAGTGTTTGGAGCATATCTGTGCCTAGTAGACCACGGGCAGCAAATCCACTGGCATCATGATCCAAATTAGTTGTTCCTGGCCTTTTGACCTTCCTTTCTTTTCTCTAGTACCCCTAAACAAAGACAAGTTCAAAGGAAAAGAAGCAAGACACAGACTGCTGTGCTGGATGGCTCTGCTTCAAAGGCAGCAAGGGAAAATGAGGTATTTCTTGGTGCCCTTCGAAGACGCCACTGTTCCTCCTCGTGCTCCTCTTTTCTGTCTCCTCCATTGCTCACACTGATTCTCTGAGGGTCCAGGTGCTCTAAATCAAACCAAGCAAATGTTCTGGCAAGTAAAAAAGGAAACAACTCTTTTTTTTCTAGTTGCTATTTTAACCCCAGCTCATTTTTCTGATCCAGTTTATGACACAACCCTCACACAATACTACTGTGAAGGGGTTGGGGTCGGACCTACATCAAATAAATTTGCCAGCAGGCAAATAGTCATGTAACTGTACCTTGAAGTTGTCTAAGCAATTAACATTAGACAAATTCAGAACAGTAGTTCCCTACCTGCCATGAGCTAAACTTCTTTTTTCCTTTTCTGATCCTAAGAAAAGATGTACTCTGCAGAAAACCTTGTATATTTATTCCCAATTATACTGCTTAGTCTAATAAAAGATTCTCCTGCTCAGTAAAAAAGGGACAGAATTGTGAAAACATCCCAGGAATCCTACTCTTCAGAAAATCTTCAAGTTTGTTTCGGACCTTTCTATTCATATTATTCCACGGACTTTGTAAGAAACTGCTGTAACAGAACTCTGCAAGAGATCTTATGGGAAAAAAGGTGCTTTTGCAATAAAAAAATCTCTAAGCAAGTCATTTTACCCACTCCTTCTCAGCCTCTCATAAGTTTCATTCACACACACTCCTCTGACCTATATACTCACAAGGACCAAGACACGTGCCAAATCATCTTGGACCGCTTGTAAGTAACAAAGAGGATAAAGAACACCAGCAGCTGAGGCCTCATCATGTATGTTGTCTTTTGGACTTGCCTTTTGTGCTTTTAGGAGTAGATGCTGTTTTGGATTGTTTGTCTTGTGATTTTGACTCACCCCTTGTAACTGTTAGGCAAAATTCCTGAATTTCACAACTTTTATTTTTCTTGCCTGATAAGCTCTACTCCTGTTCTTCATCCACTTGACAACTTTAACTTTAGTTCATTATGTTCCTCCTTTCATTAGAATGAAGTCACAGATACTGAGCTCTGTGGTGATTAACAAATGCCTCTCCTTTTAACCTTTGTTCTGCTGCTTCTTCCAATGCTTTTGCATGCATTTCCATTCTTCATTCATATTTCTATTTGAAATTTCTGCAGCGCTAGTGGAGTTACTCCTAACTTGGGATATTAGAAGGGACAGCTCATTACAGTTCTCCCAGGAATACCAAATTCATGTGGTGAGAATGGGGCAGAAAGCCACAGGGGTTTTTTTTATTCAAGATTTATAAAAATATCGAACATGAGCAAAATGCAAAGAATCCCATGCCTTTGACGTCACATAACATATTATTTTATTTTAATGTGGGTACAGCTATTCAGATAATTTGCTCTTGGTTAATGCTTTGAGTGCTAATGTAGTCACTTGTAAATGTACCCACACCTTCTGTTTGGGAACTTCCAGGTCAGCTACATCGCAGCCCACCTCAGCTCCAGTGAAGATCACCGCTGAGGCACTTCTCCTGCACTCACTGATTCAACCCTCTTCTGCATGACATGAAAGCAGAAGTCTCCAAGACCTCTTATTAATCTCTGAGAAAAATGTTTACTCCTAATGGTAGGCTCATCAGCAAATAACAAAATGTCATTGACAAAATTATTATAGTCGGATGACAGAATGGATCTCCATAGCAACAAGTAAGTGGGGCTAATGCCACCCTTTGCAGCATTACAGGCAGCCACACAAAGTTTCTTTTACTTTCTTGGAGCAGAATGCAGTTGCTGCTCAGCCCTGGGACCACAAAATGTCTCTTATGGCTCCTTATTACCTGCCTGAAGTCAAATATTACAGAATAAAAGAATCACAGAATTGCCTGGATTGGAAAAGACCTTTAAAATCATTGAGTCCAATCATTAACCTCACACTGACAAGAACCCAACTAAACCATGTCCCTAAGCACTATTTTTACATGACTGTTAAAGACCTCCAAGGACAGGGACTCCACCACTGCCCTGAGAAACCCCTTCCAATGCCTAAGAACCCTTTCAGGAAAGAAATTCTTCCTCAGATCCAATCTCAACTGCCCTTGGCGCAACTTGAGGCCATTTCCTCTCATCTTGTCACTTGTTACTTGGTTGAACAGACCAACCCCCACCTCTCTACACCTTCCTCTCAGGTAGTTGTAGAGAGTGATAAAGTCTCCCCTGAGCTTCCTTTTCTCCAAGCTAAACAACCCCAGTTCTCTCAGCTGCTCCTCATTAGACTTGTGCTCTAGGCCCTTTATCAGCTTTGTTTCCCTTCTTTGGACAAGTTTCAACACCTCTATGTCCTTGTTGTAGTGAGGGGCCCAAAACTGAACATAGTACTCGAGGTGCAGCCTCACCAATGCCAAGTATAGAGATAAGATAACTTCCCTACTCCTACTGGCCACACTATTCCTGATACAGGCCAGGATGCCATTGGCCTTCTTGGCCAGCTGGGCACTCTGCTGACTCATGTTCAGACAGCTGGCAACCAGCACCCCCAGATCCTGCATGTACTGCATGATGGCACTCAAGATGATCTGCTCCATCAGCTTCCCTGGCACCGAAGTCAGACTGACAGGTCTGTAGTTTCCTGGATCCTCCTTTTGGCCCTTCTTGTAGATGGGTATCACATTGGTGAAATTCCAATCTGCTGGGACCTCCCCAGTTAGCCAGGACTGCTGAAAAATGATGGAAAGTGCCTTGGAGAGCACCTCTGACAGCTCTCTCAGAACTCGTGGGTGGATGCCATCCAGTCTCATAGGCTTGTGCACATCTATGTGGTGCAGCAGGTCACTGACCATCTCTTCAGATGGTCTTCTGCAGAGGGATCATTCTGCTCCCAGTCTCTGCCTTTTAGCTCAGGGATTGTCACAGCTATGAGCAGCACCTGATGTTCCTTAAAATTGTTTTAAAGGAAGGAGCAGGACATAATAGTTCCTTCCAAGAGTTCTCTCCTACTCATCCTCAATAGAGCAAGCGGAGTGGAGTCCTCTGCAAAATACACTTTGTATTTGCATTCAGTTAATTTTGAATAATTTTGTGTTTCATTTTGGAAGTGAAACGTATTGAATGGTGAGGAGATGAACAGGGAGCTTTTCCTGTCTTCCTAACTACATATTTGATTACCATCAACATTTTAACAATTGCAGATATACTATGTTTCAGTAGCATTGAATACTCCTAATTATTTATTAATTTCTTGAAGTTTGTGCAACTTGAACAGGCCAAAGTTTCAGGCGTTAGTTTAGCTGAGGTTAAAATTTTGTTCTTGTTTAAATGTGTTGTTCATCTCCAAGTAAGGCTTTCAGCTAGTACAAACTAGCTTTAATGATTTCAGTGCATCTGTGCCATTTTCTCTCCTCAGTATCTTGTCTTACTGTCTGTCTTGTTAGCTTTCTATCAAGGTTCCTCAAGAAATGGAGGAAAAGAAAATGGTTCTGGCAATTCCTATGACAAAGGTGAGAAATACATGCATGCATCTATGAGGAAACATATCTCTGGCATGCACAATTCTCCACTCCGAACAGTACAATCAACTTCCAGGTAGATATTCTAATCTTAACATATACAAACAATGTCCATAAATGTCACTGCTAGGTGCATGACTCATCCCTCAGGCACAAAGCACTCCTTCCAAAGTAAAGCCAGGATGACACTGAAGACTAGCACAAATTTTCCACTAAGTACTTTTCTTTGTGTTTTTCTATCATTATACATGAAATAAAGTTGCTGCCTTGAGACTTGATTCTCCATCACTTTGCTAGATACCTGCTGGGGCTAATTCATATGAAGTTATGGCATTACGCATCGTAAAAGAAGGGGGTATGCGCAAGTTTCCTTATGCCCCTGGCTTTCACAGAGAATATGTGATGTAAAATGATTAACAGTAGTCTCTGAGCTCTTAATATAACTCAGATGCACAGTTTATGCCTTTTCCCCTGCAACATATTACTTCCTCCATTTCCATATGCATTATTTCAGGCAAAGAAGCCAAGTGAAGAAGTGACTTACCTCCCTTTCAACATAAGCTTTGCACAAGTAAAAACAAATCTGCTCTTACATTCACAGAACTGTTTTCTGATACACAGCAGATAGCCATAAAAAATAACAGAATAGATCTGAACAAAAAAGTTATGAGCGACCATGTGTAGGCACTGAACTCAGTGATAATACTCCTAACGCATGTATGATATTCCTAATCTGAATTTAAAACAATGATGTTCTAATAGACCAAGGAGATGGTAAATATATATATATATATACACATGTAGTGTTTCTACACCAATAACAGGCAGATTTATTTTGTAGGTAGTGATTTTCACCTTTGTAGTTGTCTGATTCAGTTTATGGTCATTATATGACTCTCAGTTTTGTGACTGGTATTAAGGTATGTTTCTAGGAGTTAGGCTACCCAATATCCATTCCTTCACACTACTATGGGCACAACTGGTCATTTTCATGAGGAAAGCCTCACTCTTAGAGATGGATTCTTTTACATCTCTTTTACCCCATATTATCCTCATGATAAAAGTGTAAATGTTTACTTTGTTTCTCTGCTTCTATTTCTGTCAATATACACTCAGTGAACCCACTGGCCAATTTCTACCTAATTTGACAGCAAGCTTGACATGCTAAAGTTATGAAGTTTTTCAGACCTTCATGGATAACGTTGGCTGGATAATTGAGGATCACCATTTCGTAACGTCCACTCTCAGGGTACCAGATAAAGAATTCACAGGTGACCCTTTCTTCCTGGAATTATCCAACCCACCAGTGCATGATACCTGCAGCACCACCATGAGAATTTTTAACTCTTTACTCTCCTCTATATAAGTCCAGGAACAGGTGAAATTGAAGTGTACATGGCAAATGAAGTGGGGCCTGGAAGAAACAGAAGCAGGTTTGGGAGTGCTGAAACATGGAGAGAAAGAAAAAATGGAAAGTGCAGTAAGAGGGGTAAGAATATGGAGGTATTATAGGGGCTGACTGGAAGTTGGAAAGATGAGAACAATGAGTAATATTGTGCTGGGTCTGATAAAGGATTTGAGGGAGATTGAAGTTATTGTTGGGGGAAAGCACTTATAAAATGAAGCTGAAAGCCTTGTTGGCAGCCTTATTCATGCTGCTAATCTGATTCTTCCCTCAAGTCTGCCTTTCCAGGAGGCAAAGTTTGAGGACATGTAGAACAGATACTGAAATCTTCCTTTCTCAAAGAATTAATCTCCCTGAAGCTTTATCTTTCCTTTTTAAAGATGTGATTCAGCTGCTGTGGATGTCTGGCATAATCAGGTTAGATGCTGAGGCTGACCCAGGAATGTTGACTTTCACATAATCTTGGTATTGTAGTGCTTTGTTGGATTATGTGCCAGCCAGTTAATAAAGCAGTAGTTTATCATCTTTTATTCTTAACACATATCAATATACCAAGAAACAAGAGTGGAAATATTTTCAAAAGAAAGGAGAGAGCATATTGTAGAAGTACAATGCAAAATTACAGTCTGGGTAATCCTTGCCTATGAGATCTCCAAGGAAGCTCTCTGCATAAAACTAGCAATTGATGCAAGCATGAAGTATTCCCAGTGTAACATATCAGAAGCTTTTTAGATATTCTGAGCGATGGGGCTACAGTGCCATTTTAAAAAAGAGATGCATGTCTGAGTTTTTAGATACTGTTGACTTAGAAAATAAAAAATTTCCCAGAAAAGGTTCTGAACCAGAAAGTCTCAGAAGATTATTAGAAAGATTTAGTACAAAAAGACAGTGTGTGTAAAAATATAATGAGTAAATATAGAATACAGAAATAATAATTTAGATTAACTATAATCTATCACAACAATTGTTAGATGTCTATACTACTCTTTTAGTAATATGATCACTATTCCTGAATAAATTTGTTTCTCCCAGACACTCTTTACATGGATCCACATAATCCTATCATCTAATTATAAACTTAGTTTCTCCAGGATCTTGTATTTGGGAATCTGTTCATTGGTAGTAACAGGAATAAAAATGCAGTTTATAGGAATATACTGAAAGAGGAGGAGTAAAGGATAAGCACAGAAAGTAATTCCTAGCCACAATGGTATAAAAAGTGGACTGGCTGAACATGCTAGCAGGCAACAACTTAGACCTGGTTTCTGCTAACTAGACCTTTAAATTACTCTCATCCAGAGCTGCTTCAAATAAATAAAATTTGAAGGAAACATGCTCACAAGAAATACACCCTTTCCTTCTCTGGGGTTTCTCTGAAATTTTTACTTGTCAGCGCTTTCAGGGAATTTTGAGGCAAGGCTGGAATGATCTCAGTTCATTCCCTTCAGCCTGAAGAGAAACTACTCCAGAGCTGCCTTCCTAGAACCATCTTGCCCAGTTCTGAAAGAAGGATTTGGCTAGCAGTGACCTTACCCCAATTTTCCTGACAGGTTGAGAGAACAGAGAGGGCTCTCAGTCCTACACTGCTGCACTTGGGACCAGGCAAAAAAGAACCACACTTATGGGTTTTGTCCAGGTTTCAGCTGCTTTC
The DNA here is from genome assembly GCA_907165065.1 of Caprimulgus europaeus. The sequence continues at coordinate 95,301,322 of OU015523.1, read as the reverse complement.
TGTATGTTCTCCACCCACCCATGGTCTGCTTTTGCCATTTCCCAGAGCTCTGCCTACCTCAGAGCCACTGGATCTGGCCCCATCTGACCTTGGGGGGCCTGTGAGTTTGACATCAGCTAAAATTTTAGTCTGGTGCATCATCTCACTGAGACTGCTGGTTCTTGCTTCTGTAGGAGCCATGGCATTGATTTTCTACATTTTTTGTTAAAGCTGTTGTCTTTATTATGAATTAAAAAGAGAAGAGCTGTATACACCAGTTGGTACAGAAACACAGAAGAGTTTTAAAAGTGTTAATTGCAGATAGCTCTTGAGCACTGTGTAAATCCTATTTTGCATGTTAAAGTGAGACTTTGATGGAATAAAAGCTTTGTGCTGCTCTTCAGCTCCAGGGAAGTTCACTCAGAGTGCTCCACTTTGTCACCTGCATGCACAGCTCAAAATGTCTTGAGGGTGGGTCAGAAACATCTTCTGGTTGAAAGGAAAAATATTCGTTGTGTGGCATTAGGAAAATAATCTCTCCATCCATGCAGTGTCTGTTTTATACATAAATAAAAAAAATCTGTGCTGTGCCAAAGCTGGATCAGAAAGTTAAAGCTACCTGATGCTGCTGCTAGACCTTATTCCGTTACAGATTTTGCACAGGTGGAAAGCTGGCCTCAGCTCTGTTCAGCTTGAGGTTTGTGGACTGCTGATCTTCCCCACCCACTTCTCTTTTCTCAGCCCTGTCTTATTTTTGCTCCACCAAGAAAAAGCTTTGCTTGTTACATCAGGGATATTATGAGTAGCAATCTCCAAATATTGACCTCATAAATGTCTTGCAGCAAGTTCTCAGGAAGCTGTGCTTAAACCCATTCAATGGCATCGAATATTAAGCCTGTAATTTTTAAGATTTTCTATACGCAGTTTTTCCCTCTTCACTTCTTCCTGATCTGCCTCTGAACATGATCCAGAAATGCTCAGAAACAGCTGAGATACTTTGCTTCAGCATTTACTATTTCTCATGAGACCCCTTGGAGTAGGCAAAGAAAGGATTTATTACCAATCTACCTTATAAGTTTTTCAGCACTCTGAAAATCTAACATTTTTGAGGCTTGGTTTCCTCACTTAGACAGGAGAAGAAAATCTGGATGTTCTTCTAAACCAGAATTCACATTAAATTTGACAAATACATTTTGTGCTGGCATTATCGCATTTTAACAGGTGGGATACAAGTACCTTGCTGCTCAGGCAGGCCATTGTGAAAAGCTGGATTCCCAGCCAGGGACACAGGAAAGCTGGTCTTAAAGGCTGCATGCCTATACATAGTGATGAATAGGAAATGAGAGTCTGTAATAATCTATCTCTGATTTGAGTTACTTTTCATATTTCTAGTCACCTGAGGAATGTTTGAAGAGTGTTCATTACAATGAAATATCCCACTTACATCGTCCTGCATTACTTTGCAATAAAATTACAGTGGTTAAGGGCATCTGGTTGTGTGCCTTAGTGAGACTTCTCAGCCTACCTGAATTACTGCAAGCTGGCCAACTGGTCTGCAGGTCATGTACGACAGTCTGTGACACAACTTGTAAAAGAACAGCAGTGGGAATTGAACAGATATTGAATATTAAAGAAATTTGTGGAGTATTAGGGGAATTTTGCTTCTCAAACAGGGAGGGGAAAAAATCTATAAAGCCCCTGTTTCTATGTAGGTTGGCTCTGGTATTCAGTATTGAAATAAGTAAGAAACCTTCAGCAAATGCATCATGTGAGTAAGTGAAATAAGGTTTCCTCCTGGCCCCATCTCCTGCCCAAAGACACTCTTGCAAAAAGTGAGATACACATCTCTGGAAGAAAAGAAAGGGACCAGGTATCTCTAACATGAAAGTCTTTCAAGCTAGTAAACACTCTTTGTTAAGAAAAAAATGTGAGCCCTGTGTTATTTTTCTCCTGAAGATTCATGAGGAAAGCTTTCATATATCGTAAATATGAATCTTTTTACTAAAAGATATTGTAAATATTGAATATGTTTGCACAGTAAAAGAAATAATGGCAAGCCACGAACACACATCATCTATTAATCTTGATTGCTCACATATCTGAAGCTCTTGCTTTTACTTCTCTTGCCTTTGGTGTTATCATGTCTTTCTGGATGAACATTATTTCAAGTGACAAGGAATTACTATAATTCTAAAAATAATTTATTATCTTCCAGGACCAAAGGTCATTTTCATTTTGCAGAAATAAATGTCAAATAGTGGATGATATACAGGATAATAATGAATGGGCAGTAAGCCAGAGGAGACAGCTGTAATTAAATTCAAGTTCAGGATGATATAGAGAGCCAAGAAAGGTAAATCTGTATGTTTTCAGGCAAGTTATCAGAGTCCATTTTACTGCATGATGTTCTGTTACCTGATCCCCTAATCCTGCCTGTGCCCTGAGCTGATCTCATAAAACACAGAAAACCTGGGGAAAGAGGGGTCCTACAGAAGTCCCTTTTATCTGAGTGCCTGGGTAAGGCACATGTTGGTGATTCATACTCAATGGAGCTGCAACAGTTTCCACCTGCAGAGGAGCCGCTCAGTGTCTGTGGAAGTAAATACAATAAGGAGAGAAGCACGAAATGCTCAAGAGGACAAAAGCTCTTCACAGGACAAGACTTTTTGGAGGCTATAGGACACGTAGACAGCTGTTTGCATCTCCTTTTCTGCTCAGTTTTTAGTTTGCAGTTGCTTCACTTGGTACTTATTTAAAGACTAAGACATCCAGTTGTAGTTTTGATAGGTAGATATCCAAGAGCCAGTGGAAAGCAAAGTTTCCATGCAATTGGCCTACTTTGATTGAGCCAAATAATTATCTCAAATTGATTGACTATGGGTACAATTCACTAGCCTAAAGCTAGGCATTTTTAGTGCCAGTTGCCCTCAGGTATCTCAGAGAGCTAGCTGAACTTTCCTCCCTGTGGCAGATATGGCAGAAGACCTTCAGACAACCTACAGCCTTTAAAACAGGCAGCTGGAGGGCAAGCAGGCTATTCTAGGGCATGTCAAAGCACCACAGACTCCTGGTTTTTAGGCAACTGAATTGTTACCTAGATCTCCATTGACTCTAATGGGAACATAAACCCCTAGCTCACAGAGTTACAGAATCACAGCACTGATGAGGCACCTCTGGAGATCATCCAGTCCAACCCCCTGCTCAGACCAGGGTCAGCTAAACAGGTTGATCAGGTCTGTGGACAGTCAGATTTTGAGTATCTCCAAAGGTGATGATGGGACAATTGCTCTGGGCAACTTGTACCAGTGTTCAACCACAACTCCCTCCAGGCAACTGCGCACCACCTCCACTCAGTACTGTCAGGAATGCCAAGGGAGAGACCCAGTTCACACAGCAGGAGATCTCTAGGAGGGACTGTTTTCCTAACACAGGGGTCTAGTGCCATTCAAAATGTCCTTGTGTGTCCTGTCAGACATCCATCTGCCAGTCCCAAGGGTCTCCAGTAGGTGCTGTGTGATATCTGTCAGCCTCCTGGGAATACCTCAGGTATCTGAAATACTCCCTAGAGAATCTCAAATAATTGTGGATACCTCAGCTATCTGAGATACCACTCTGGTGCCTAAAGTGAAACAGTGGAATTGCATTCACACCTTCACAGGCTGTAAGGGAGTTTAGACACAGAGCTGGCCACCTGCATAGGCACCTCCATGTAACTGACATTCTCATACTCAGCCACCGTCGCTGCACGTGGGAGCTCAGGTACCAATGTGCTGTTCTGTGCAGACGTATTCTGGGAGTTCAGTTTGAATTTGCATTTATAAAGCACAACTGAAGTTGGGAAATAAACTCCCAGTATCCAGGGCATAAAAAGTATTTAACAAAGAATGAATTTTCTCTGATGTATTGTTCTTTTTTTCCCCTACTTTTTGCTCAAGCATCTAATATTTATCAGTGCCACAAACAGTATCCACAGTAAGACAGCTGGTTTGCTTAACAGCAAATGTTATGTTGTATAACCCTATTACTACAGCTGTAATAGATGTCTACATCCTATTATTAGAGCTGCAAAGGGTCATGAACTGGAAAATGCAGGTTCAGATAGGGCTTGCTCAGGCATTTGGAGGCTTTTGGAGCTGGGAGAAAATGAGTAGTTTACTACTGTATTGGGTTTGCGTGGCAAGGTTTTGGTAGCAGTGGGGGGGGTGGGGACATGGGGTGGCTTACTAGACAAAGAAAGGCTGTTTGTGAGGCTCATGTGTGCATCCAAGATTCCTTGCCATTTAAGGATGCTCTGATCTAGGTTTTGATTTAGGCTCATTCACAGGCACAACTTGAGTAACAGCTGTCAGTCAATTAATTTCAATAAGTAATTAACAGAAAAGAAACAGGAAAAAAATAATCTGTACTCATGCAATAACAGCAGATAGTTCTTTAGTTGTACAAGAATCTTTTCAGTAAATCTGACATGACAAACTCACTTCCATATTGTGGAGGAAAATTAAGAATTCTCAGCTTAAGTGAAGCAAAAAATAACTTTCTGAGAACTCAATAAAACCAGATTTTTTCCCCTTCATTAGAAGTCTGCATATTATATGATTGAACTATTCCCAGAACAACAGAACTCTGCTCATGAATAAGTAGACAAAGGCAAATTGCAAAGCAGATGTTCTACTGACCTCCTCCCACTGGAATCTTCTAGCTGAACTGGTTGGATTATTCTCTTTTTCACCCATCAATAAATCAGCACGTCAACTAGACATCAATGGAGGAAACTTTCAACTAAGTGGGCAGAAATATAATTACATGATTCCCTACGGTGTTGCTAACAACCAGTAGTTAAAATGGAACCTCACGCATTGCAGAAGCATTGCAACTTTATCCTTATCAATTTATATATCGTGTTCATTATTATTTTGTTGGAATTTGGCACCTGGTACTATGAAAGCAGAAAAAAAATCTGGGACAAGTGGGGAAAGAATGTTTTAATGGTGAATTTCATTAGGCTGAGGAATAATGTCCTAGGGAAAGTAGTGTAAATTTGATTGTTTACTCATATAGAAATTGACTTGAAGGAACACTGGAAAAATGCAGACAGTAAGTGTGAGTTCCATACCCTGGTACTCCAAAAGAAAAGGAAACAGTATGAAGATGACAATATAGTAAATCCTTTTAATCCCTAAATCCTATGATAGTCTTGTCCAGTAAAATATTTGGATAAAAGCATATGGCTAAAAGTTGTGTTGGATAGGTGCCTATCTGATTCCATGAATATTCAACATTGAGCCCAAGAAAGTACAACAGTCTACCCTGCTTCTCTTCACTAATGCTAAATAACCCTTGCAATATTGTCAGTGTGCGGGTTCTTTACTACTTTGAGATTCCTGCTAATTCGTGCTATGGTATTGATTCAGACCGTATTAGCAAGAAACCTTTTAAATGTGCCCTGAGGTAAGTAATCTGCTTTTGCATTATATGTTAGTCAGAAACATCCAAAGGTGTTAAAACCACAAAGCCATCACATTAAGATTCAGTGTTGCATAAGGAAGAGATTTTGTAGTCTGAATTTATGCTGGTGAGGGCTTCTAATAATGAAGGCAGTCGTGAGCATATATCACCTTGCATACAAGCAATCCTAAGAGGGTATATTTAACAGATATATTTGCATACTAGCCAAGTGTTGCCCTTTTGCTTTGTGCATTGAGCTTCATCTGACTTGGCTGTAGGCATTTTATCCAACAAGGTGTCAAAGCTTGTGTTGCTGTGAGGAAGACTCAGTGTGAATATTTTCAAGGTGCTAGGACTTAATAAAACGTTTTTGAGAGTAACATCTGTGAGATGTTAATTTAGGAAGTTTTTATTCTGAATAAACAGGTGACAACTCTGTTGCCCAAGGAATTCAGGCATCCCAATAAGTGGAGAGGAAGAACTCTTATACTGAGCAGAAGGGTATTTCAGGGCTATGAAAGTTACTCTAAAAGTTGCTTTCTTGTCAACCTTTTATCTTCTTCAACACTTACAGGGTATAGAAATAGCCCAAGACACTACAAGCAATCGATTTTAAAGCCTAGTGTTGCTATAACTGCAGAGAAGCTATAATATTATGCAAATATTCCCTTTCATTTGATTGAACTATATACAGAGGAAAGTACACTGAATGTTGGTAAAAAAGTCAAAGCCTAACCTAGAATTAATTCCTCTATTATTGGTCATGCAATATTATAAAGAGCTCTGGAATTATCTTGCAATTAAGTGCTAGATAACTGTCACAACACAATTAACACGTTCATTTTATTAATACAAATTTCTCAAATCCATATGTTTACATTCCTCAATTTGAACTTGTAAAACCTGTGTCCTGGGTTATAGGGAAATTAATAGACTGTCAATAAATAGCCAGTAAACCCCCATTCCTGGGTGAATCATGGCTTTCTGTATGTCCCTGAGTTGTAGCAGCTCTCAGTCTTCTCCTCCCCTTTTCTACTGAGCTCAGTATTCAGCTCGTCACCTGCTACAGGCCTTTCTGTAGTATGGCTATTGTACTGATAAGCACTGAAAAGTGGTCAGACCTCTGTCACATCCTGTCGTCTTGCTCTCTCCTTTTTTCCCAGGAGGAATAACTAGGTTAATTGTTGACAGAATCACAGAATGTTCCTCCATCTTTTCTTCTGCATCACCTCTCTGCAGTTTTTCCTAGGGGATTGTGTTAACCCCAAATATCTGCTAACAGTACTAGAATGAACCTCACTGTGGTTTCTAAAAGAAATAGTAATAGAAATATTGAGTAGGATTGGACTCAGCACTTGTAAGATGTACTCCCAAGATTCACAGTGATCAAGGTTGTAAGAGATCATCCGATCACCTACCATGATCTATTCCCTGAGCTAGTAGCTTTAACGCCATTACCTCCATACTAAACTGAACCACTTGGGTCTGATTAAACATATGCTTTGAGAAGGGCACCTATCCTTGAGTGCAAAAAAAAGAAGTGACAGAGAATTTATCAGCAGCTTTGTAGCCAGTGGCTAATCACCCTCCCTATTAGAAGTTTGTGTCTAATTTCTCATTGGAATTTGGCTTCACTTCTAGCCACTAGCTCTTGATGTGCCTTTCTCTGCTAGATGAAAGAGCCATTCTGTAACTGGTATTTACTCCCCATGAAGGTTCTTGCACGCTATAATCAAGCTGTCTTTTGATCTGTCTGATAAGATAAACAGATTGAGCTCTCACTGTTTTCTCTTCCCCCCCCCCCCCCCCCCCTTCCAACCATCAAAACATATCTGTGGCTTATTTCTATATCCTCTGTAGTATTTCAACATCTCTTTTAAAATGTTGACATCAGAACTGTATACATTATTCTACATCAGTCCCAATAATGTCACACAGAAAGAAAAGTCAATTTCCTCCTCCTACTCACTATTCTGTTGTTTATACTTGCAAGAATTGAATTAGCACTTTCTGCCTCTGTATCGTACAGGCACTCATGTTCATTTTCCCTTAGAAGCCAATGCGATTTTCAGCCAGCGCTTTCCAGGGCACAGAACACCTTTTTGTAAGAATGGTCTGTGCTGCTTGCTTTTAAATGGATAATTTATAATATAATAGTTTAGCTAGGTTTTAGCCTACCATAACATGAAGTTAACCTCTCTAGAATTTTGACAGTCCTATTATTCTTGACCATATTTAGTACTGTATCACTAGTGATTTTGTAATAGCTGCCTAAACAGGTGAGACTGTGGAACGTCATGAAACTTCTTGCCAAACTCTACAGAAGCTTGTAGAAGTAATACTGTCTGATAAAGACCCCTGATGACAATAATTTTTTGAGATCTTTGAGACATCCAGCTATTCAGCTACTCAATATGTACTTTGTTGATACCCTAGAGAGTGCCTTTGTTAATCACCATATTGTGTGATACTAAAGCAAACACTTTGTAGAGGTCTGAACAACACCAGGTCAAAGCTCCTACATCAATTACCATTGCCAACAGAACTTGTAATCTCATAAAATAATTAAATGAGAGTTGTCTGATATCAGCTAGGTCCTTAACATGTATTGACTGTCATTAATTACATTCCTATGTCTTAATTCTGTATGTAAGCATTCTTAGGTCAGCTGATCTGTTACTTTGCCTGTAGCAGATGCACTTAAATGTCTGTACAACTTTCAGGTCAACTAACTGCACTTTTGAAAATTGGCACAGAATAAGCACTTGCAGAATCTTGCACATTCCAACAGATATTGCAAGCTTCATTGGGAAATTACACTGCTGATGAATGTTAAATAGTTACCATCTCTTCATTGCAATTAGTGCAGGACTGACAGTTATAGAAATATTTGTCATCTATCATCCATTAAATAAGGGAATGCAACATACTTCAGGAGCATACTTCATAATTCAAAGACTCCGCTTTGTTCCTTCGGAACAGTCTGTAAAATTTTTTTCAGTGTCTTTCCATTTTCAGCACCACTGTTAAAATTCCCATCTATCTAGTACATAATCTATACCAGGGCTTCTTTTGTTCCAGAAATATTAGTTCTTTGATACTGTCTTCTAATTCAGACAGATATAGATTCTCTTCAGTGTCTGTCATTTTTCTACTGGTTGCCTATTCTTGACACATATTGCAGAGTTTATCAGTGACACACATGAAAGCAAATTTCAGAAGCCGGGAGAACCTCATGATTGGACCTGTTCTTTCAACAAGGTGATGAATGATAGAACATCAGGTTCAAATACATGCTAATGTTATCAGACAAGCACTAAAATATGATACCTCTGTATGTTTTGTGCATGGAACCATGGTAAATGCTGATTATTTAACTTAGTTTACCAGAGACTTTAGCTAACCTGTAACACATCCACACAGAATTTTTAGCTTACTCATTACACCATGACAATTTGATCAAGGGTCTGAACCAAACTCACAACTAGGGAAGGATTCGGTTGGCAAACACGATACTCAAATACACACGTCCACATGTAAGTGCCTGCATGCAGGCAAGGCATCAAAGCTCCCAGCACAATGGGAGCTATCCACACATTAACATCCAGTCCCTTCTGACATGCAGCAGCTGAGACATCTCCACAGACATGACACAGGGACCTCAGGGAGCCTTAGGCCTCTCCCACCAGTGGCCAGAGGCTGCTGGTTCGCTCCAGCCATCTTAAAAGGTATCTGTTGCCTCTGCTCAGCTAACTGCATGTGGGACAATTCTGTTTAGTACTGCCAGCAGAGATGAGCACAAGACCCAGCTTGTAGGTAGGACATCTTTCCTGGACACACTTAGATGTCTCGCCAGGGTTGTCTAGTGCCATTTGAAATGTTCTTGTGTGTCCTGCCTGGTATCCATCTACCAGTCACAAAAGATCTCGTGTGATATCTGTCAGCCCCATAAAGTTATCTTGGATACCCTGGGGCATCTCAAATGGCAGTAGTTCAGGCATTTCAGTCCCCACAGATTTGAATCCTCTCAGGTGCTCCTTGTCCTCAGAACAGAGGAGTCAATCTCTAGGCTTCACCAACTGTAAAGCTTTTCGCTGACTATAGTGGGAGCACGAACAGCTGACTTATGTGTAGACATCTTAATTAAGGTGTTTTGGACATGGGCAGTTAAATTAAAGTGTCTTGTATTTGAACCGAATCCCACCCTTCTGTTTCCTTCACAATGCCCTGGAACTGAGGTTTTTTATGTACTTATATTTATTTTAGAATCTTGTCCTCCCATACTGAGTTAATTGCCAAGATGAGCTAGTCCTCTGAGGCAGAAGTTATGCTTTTTAACTGTGTGGGCAGGATTCAGAAACTTTGGTTGACAGATCTCTGTAGTCCCTTGAAACTCTTCCATCTATGGTGATGGTATGTTTTTTGCTTTCACTAAAACTTCTCATTCCCATTATGCTTTGAAGCATTTTAGCTACTTACTTTTACCCCCAAGATTAAAGCAGTGTTAATTTTACCCTTCTCCAGCTCTACTCAGTTATGCAGTGGCACTTAAGAGATTGAGACAAAGTTCCGTGACTTTAAAAATTCAATTCTGTTTTTGTACCATGGCAGCAGATGTATCTCAAAAAGACAACTGTCATTAAAAGAGAAGTTTGGCTTCCCGTCCATAAGACCACTGATTTAATTAAGCTTTCTCCAACACAGTATTTGACAATTCTTCAATTGTCAAACCATAATTTTCAAGTTATCTCCCATAACAATATAATGCACTGGAGGAGCGATAAATCTAAGTCCATTTGATCTTCTTGATGTTGAAAATATCTTTTCAATTTCTTACACCAGTCTCATGTGTGATGGTCTACTAATAGCTCATTAGGCAGTGAACTTTCTCTTTTATTCTTGCTAGTCCTCCCTTTTGTGTTCTGTTTGTTCCCATTAGTAAGACAAGAACTGAGCTTTGCACTTGAAATGGAGTGCAGTGTCCTGTGTAGTCACTCTTATTTACTAGAGATTTTAATTTTAGTACCCTGAGATTGCCTTTACCTACTCCCTCACAAGTTATGTCTTCAGTATGACAGAGTATCTTGCTCTAGACACCTACACTGAGCCATGAGAGTGGAGATACCAATAACATAGTAATTGTTTTGGGGCATTTTGTGTTCAGGTATCCCACAGCTCAGGTGACTGAGCTTGTGGGAGGTCAGGATGTGAGGCTTGGAATACAGGGTTATAGAGAATAAGATGGTGCAAACGCAACAGCTCTTGCTGAGGGCAAGACGTGGTTTTGCATTTAGTATAATTGTTGCTATTGAGAGCTAAAGGCCTTGTGATCAACCATACTGGGACCACACATGAAACAGCTGTGTGTAAAAGGCAGGCTGTCACCACTCAGATGAAATGTAGAACCTGTTATCTTACCGCATTTTCATAAAACAAGGTGTAACGCTAACTTTTCATTTACGAGCAAATTGCTTGGTCATTTGCACTGAATTTGTCATGTTCACATTAAAGAAATTTCAGCATAACACCCTGTAACTGCAAGATAGCATCAGTTTCTAGTTCTTTCTCCCAAGCACTCTACCTCTGGAAAATATGCTTTGGCAATATAACTTCTATTTCGGTATTGAACAAAAACTGAAGCTCTTGGAATTGTCTAACCCTGCATCCCTCAAAATCAATAGGACTAGTGACTGGCAGAGTTTAGTCCATAATCTTTTGTTCAGATTTCATTTGTGCAGCTCCAAAATTATATTTTAATTCCATGCCTGATCGAGTAACTCTGTAGGTAAACCACAGTACTGGTCTATGTTACTCTGCAGTGAAGTGTTCTTCTCTGTGATGTATGACTCCAGAGAAGAAGTCCATATAATATATAAAAGGGAAAATAATTATGTCTCTCATTGATTTACAAGTATAACACCTTCACCTACATCTGTAATCCAGACAGCAGAAATATGTGAAAAGGAAAAAGCCCAGTATGATCAATTTAATGTGCAGAAGATAGAGCTCTCTAGTGATGTGCTGAATATATGAAATAAAAGCTGGTAAATCTCTTTTGAGAACTATTTCTTGTGAACCTCACCAACCCTAATATTTATTTAGCAGGTTGGTCTTCCAGAGTCCCATGGAGAAATACAGTTTTCTCTGTCCCTAGAAGCCAGAGTCAGAGTTCAAGTCAAAAAATGTATTTCAAGCAACCATCTTTAATCACACATTTTATTAGCATTCTAGCTGGTTCTTCCAGAAGTGACTGCAATTTTATCTTTATTCCCCTACATTTTGAGGCAAGTCATTTGGTTTTAAGGGTTTCTCTAATGACTTTGTATTGCACCCAAAAAAACTAACACCACACCAGGAAAAAAAATAATCACAATTATTAAATGATTTGTTAAATAAACACATTTGACCACTCCTTCTTCATTTCCATTTTACTATCTCTATAGTTATAAAAGGTTATAAAATGTAGCCACCTAACCTTCCCTTTTACATTGATGAAAATGGTGATTCTGTGGCTTCCTTTGCCTCCACACTTGAATTTTGCTTCAAATGGCAAGTTTACTTCATAATTAGCAGCACTTCAAAAACCCTTCACCTTACGATTGCAAACTAGGTGCTACATTCCCCACAGAAGTGGTTGCTAATTAGGATAACTTTTAACCTTCCAATTACACAAAATCAAAGTTTACCGACGTGCTGGAGGAAACATACCCACATGAGAAGACACTGATTAACACGAACTCTCTGCCAAGCACTTTTTAATCTTTTATTCATTATTTGCAGGACTCTGGTAAATCTGACCTTAGAGTTTTCCCTTTACTTTCCAGGGGAAAGAGCAGACTTTTTCTCTGCATTTCTCAGGGAGATTGAGAATAATGATGAATTTTTCTCGCTTGAGTCATAACATTCTTTGAGGATGTTGAAAAATGAAGGACATTCTGATTGCTAGTGTTGATTCATGCCTACAATGGATCTTCATCACAAGTATTTTTCACAGATTTAAGATTAATAATGAATGGTTCAAATGTAATAGTTATGATTTCTTGTACCCTGGCCATGGTGCCTGGGAGAAGAAAGGGACACATCCTTGTGTTCTGCCTGTTCTTCACCTTTCCTTCTTTTCTTCTGCGCTGCAAAACTATAGGCAGTTGTTTCTCTTTAGGTTACCCCCTGCTCATTTTTTGCTGTTTGCACTTCTCTTTTTCCACTCTTCATCCAGACCTGCTGCTCTAACGTTTTTCAGGCAACAGGAAATTGTGAAAAATGAATTCATGCTGTTTCACACCCTCCAGCACAGTTTTAAAACAACAGAAAATAAAAAACCCCTCTTTTTCAAGTGAAAAAGAACTAAGTAAACTAATTACATTTCTTCTTTTCTTATCTTTTTATTGCTCATGCAGGTTCTTCTCTCTTTAAATCCCTCTCTTGACTTTCTCCTTTCTACCTATACTACCTTTTATTCAAAACTTAGAAAGACAAATTACCCAAACTGTTGGGCTTGCTCATGGGGATGACTTTGCCAAAATAAACTTTTTTCAGTCCTTCCAGAATAGAAATGATTCAAGCCATATTTCAAGTCCTGGCCAAGAGCCAGCAGGATGTGTATAATAAAGCAGTCAGATAGATCCTCTCTTTTAAGTAAACTCCAGTAAAAGATAAATTTGGAAAAAGGCATCTGTAGCAGCATCTCTATCATCCTGCATGAGATTATTTCCTTATGGTATTCCCTCCCCAGAGACCCACAGACAGATGACCTTCCCTCCCCAAAACTTTGCAGACAGGAATACTGAAAAAGCACCTCTTACCCCATGATGATATTGTGTTAATCATTGTACAGTGATAAACTATGACAGACACAAGCAATTTGTCATAGTCCATTGCTATGTTGCAATATTTTCAACCTATTCTTAGGCTTCTTCATGCTACCGATGCATTTTATTATAAACTCTTTCTTTTTTAGAGTTTATACTGCAGTTCTGGCTTGTATCATGGTCAGGGACACATGGTGCCCAGCTCTAACCTGAAAGACTTTATAGTCTGTATATGAAAGAATTTATAGTGTAAGTTAAATATTTTTGTTGTAAATCATGCCCCAGCACCTTCAGACGCCATGCCAACATATGACTGTGTTCTCACCAGTGCTTTCGTTGACTTCTTTGTAACAGAACCCTTTGAACAGAGCAGAGATGTGACCAGCCACAGCTTCTTATAAACAAACAGCTGATCCTGTTGGATGGGATGAAACCTGTACACTGTGCTCTCATTATTTTGGGTTTTCTCATGCAAAATTAAAATCTATTATAAATTGTACACCTTTGGCACCAAGAAAAAAATCCCTAGAAATCTGGCTTTCCAACTGCTTCTAAACTGCTACTTTTCCAGAACTGATGAGTGATTAGCTTTTCCTGTGGTGGTGAAAATAATGTGTGAAAACCTGCTAAACATTCTCAGGGAAATCCCTGAGCTGTTGAAAGAATCAGAGGGATCCTTCACAATCAAAAGAGCAAGCCATGAGGTAAAAGGTAAGAGGAAAGCACCACAGTGCTTACCAGAGAGAGGAAAGTGCTGTGACAGTGCTTGCAGTAATTTTGATCAATCTAAATTGCAGTCAATAAATAAATCACACTGAAACCTTCTGCTCTGGCCGTCAGCAACAAAAAGGACTGAGGAATGAATATCCAAGATCTCTCCTGAAAACAGCATGGCCATTCCAATCCCATATTCTCACATCTGAGAAAATAAAATGCTTTGTCTCTGGCCTCCCTTAGCAGGCAGAGTCCCTCCACTCACAAGCATTTGAAGCTTTCTGCAAAACAAGTGAAACATAGCACAGCTGAAAACTAAGGAAAATGCAACACAACATGCTGTGTAAGCAGCAATTATATCCTGATCCTTTGAGAAGGCTTAGGAGAAGTCCATCTCATGTCTTTCTCCTTTATCCTAAGGATGTCTATGAGATAATGGCCCATGAACTGTTTTGTGTTACCCCTTCACTCCTGGCTTGGATCAATAGTAGCAGCTGCTCACATCCCTCTGAAGAGCTGAGCTAAGCTTTAAGGATCCTTTTTGCTGGTCCAGCATGGAAACATCACCTTTGAAAAACTTCAGTGTTCCACATTTTTTTAATTTAAAATTTATCTAGCTCTTCTCCAGTGAGCTGCATCCTCCTCAGCATCTTTCAGAGCACAGAGAAGGTCTGAAACCGTTAATTGCCACAGAACAAAAAATCTCTTAGTCCTTCTAGGCATTTATTGTGCCTCTGAAATATAACAGTGACTAGAGAGATTGTGAGTAAGAGCCTCAGCTGAAAAAACTCTGTATAGTAGTTCTCTCCCCTTTTGATCATGTGGGGAAGTACCACAGTGCCTGTAAAAGCAAACGTTCAATTTGTCTTGTCACCTACAATGCCATTAATTAACTCACTGGCTAATTTGTTATAAGCTTAGCTACAACTAATGGATGCATGATGAAACTTGTCCTTGTTAAATAAGCTGCTGGTCTTTGATATACTTTCTTCTCGCACAGAATTGGAATAATTTTACACAAATGCCTATGTATATAAATTCCTTAAAGGACAAAAATGAAACGTTGCACACAATTTCAGAAGCTTGGATGTGTTTCTACTGCATCTCAATTTTCAAGATATCTCTGTTATTTAATGTTATGGGTCCCCTTTTCCTATTCCTTTTCCTATTCTGAATTGCTTTGAAACACATAAAACACAGAAAGGCAGTTCAGTCATCATGAACAACCTAGAATTTGGGTCCTCTTCTGAAATCGCACACATGGGTAGCAATACAATTTCTAGAGGTGGAACTAGGTCAGTGATATTGAGGGTCAGGAAGGGACAAGACTTTCTACAACTTACTGGAAGAGGTTCTTGATCTCACTTGTCATAGTGTGACATTTCTTGGAGTACCTACTTCTTCCTTTTTCCTGTCCCTGCCACCAGATAAATTTTACAATCAGCTGAATAATTTGAGCCATAGTAGCATTCCCCCTTCTGCTTGAGGCCAGTGAGGGTCCAAGGGAGAGCTGAGTGGGTTCTACAAGCAATATTCCTGTCAGTGTATGGAGCCAGCGGTTGTTTCAGATGAGCTCAGGAAACTCTAAGAACAATTACTCTACTTGTTAGTCTAGCATCCCATTGCCACAGACAGCAGTAAGAGTTTTCTCTTTAAATGTCACTTGTGTGCCTTACAAATTAATTAACAGAGGAGCTTGCTTGCACTTTGCTTGTTCACTTCTTTATGTAAGTGACCTTAGAGGGTTGCATAACCCAATACAACACTGTGATTCACTGCAATGCTCTACCATATTTAGTCTTATTAACAGCTATTTGAGAAAGGCTGCTGCTTACTCTGGAGAGACATCATTTAGAGTGCTATATAAAGGTCTCTATATTTTTCTCTCATGAAAAGGATTACTGCAGTATTCTTATCTGTAATGCAATCCAGAATAGGAAATACTCATTGATTTCTGAGGAGGCGTTTTTTGATATGGTGACCTGTTCCACGCTTTCATTTGAAGTGTAATTACAGCACAAAATACTAGGATGGGAGATGTGCGTTGCAGGGGAAAAATCAAATACATGTTTTTTTTTCTTGACATGAGAAAAAAACTTGCCCATTTTCTAAATGTTAATGAGCAGCATACACAAGAACCAGTGCATTTCTTCACAGAGTTTAAATACCCACCACAGTTACACCAATTGCAATTACAGTATTCTGAAAAATAGGGTGAGGGTTGAATTTTCATTCCCAACTTTAGCTCTTTTAGTAGAGAGGAACAGCCAGAAGACAGATCTGCACTGCATAAGCATTTTAAAATTAAAATCAAGGAATAGGTCCCTTGTCTCCTTGTCTTCCTGCAGTATGGTATGACTGTCATTTTCTGGATTTTGACAGACCTACCCCCAGCCTTGTCAGTGCAAGTGGCAGAAGAAAAGCAAGCTTGGTGCTAGTGTCAGCCTATTTCCCAGAAAAGTCATATTTTTTGCTGCTTAAACCTGTGCATTTTATAATTCTTTCTGCCTCCCAAAACATGAGAGAATTAGATTCATCAGTCTTGACGCATTACCAATTTTAATAGGAAATTATTTTTGTTGGAAAAAGTAAACCTTTCATTCTGATCAATCTGGATTTTTTATCCCCACCTTCTGCCTGGGGCCAGGGAAGGTCCATTTCCTACCCCCTCAAGGCAAGTCTCCACCAGGATCTACAGACTTCATCAGAAACAATGCCATTTTCAATCAGGAAACACTAGGAAAATCCTGAGAAGTGAACAGCAAATTAATATAGGGCAAAAAGATCCCATGAATACCTACTGCCAAAAGTCATATTTGAGGGCACTGTACACTTCCCAAGAAGAAGCCAACACCTTTGAATATTTAGGTCTATTTTCTTTATAAATTTTTCCTTTTCTTGAAGAAAATGGAAAAAGGAGGTACCTATGTTGCATACATATCTGTATGAGATGCTTTGAAAATTTATTCTATATGATGGAGTTATACTTTCTCTTCTGCTATATATGATGTAAATAAAATCTAAAAGCCACAGGAATTGCTTGGTAGTTTTATGAAGCTTTTAAAATGCAGTATTTACATTTTATAATTATTATCATACTTTTGGAGTGAATTATTCATATTATTTCCAGTGTCATTGGTTTTTTTCTCAGCTTTGTGGAAGAAAATCAAAGAAGTTTAATGAAAGGGGCTTATTTATTTATTTATATTGGTCATAAAAGAGACTGATCAATTCCTAACCATTTAATCTCAGGATGAACTTGCAGTAAAAGATTATGAGAATTCTAGAGTAAAGACCTCAACAGTACTGTCAATACCATGAAGATCAATGATGCCACAGTATGATACGATAGAGAAATGTCAAATACTGATGGAGGACACACATACAACTGTACTGTGGTTTTTAAATCCCTCTGTCTTTAAGGAGAATTTTGCTTCTGGAAAACAGATAGGCTCAAATCAGCAGGACGACAGGGTTGTCACTGTCCTGATCACAACACTACAGCTACCTTCAGTGTAGCTCTCACTTACAAGATGTTTTCACGTTTCCACCCATCAGACAACTACCAGATCTCATCTTCATAGTGACATGAGCTTCCTGCTGGATGAGTTGGTGTCCTGGTTTTTCTAGGATAGAGTTAATTTTCTTCTTAGTAGTTAGAATAGCTGTGTTTCAGTGTAAGACTTGTTATGAGAGGAATGTTGATAAAAGTACTAATGTTATTAGTTGCTGCTGGAGCTCAAGGCCACCATATTTAGCTGGTTCACAGATGCATTAGGACTGGGAGGGAGAAGTGTAGTGAATAAAAAAAAAACAAAATTAGCATTTGGATGTGCTAATGAAAGATTCCATATCATATCATGTCATGTTTAGTATAATATCCGGGGCTGACTGGAAAGGGGGGTGATTCTCACTGGCTTTCACTTGGGCTCTTGCTCTTCCAGGACTGTGGTTTTGGTTTGGGATTGTTGCTCCTCTGGGATTGTGATCTGGGAACGGGCTGGGCTTAGTCAGTGGGTGATGAGCAGTTGCACTGTGTATTACTCATCTGTATATTTTGTTACTGTTATCATTATCACTACTATTTTAATATCAGTAATTTTTTTAAAAGTTTTCTTGTATTTCAATTATTGAACTGTTCTTATCTCAACCTATGAGTCTCCTTACCCTTGCCCCCCAGACCTCTCCCCTGTCCTCTGGGGGTGGGGAGAAGTAGGTGAACAGCTGTGTTGGCTGCTGGCCAAGGGCTAGCCCAGTGAAACTATCACAGTTGGCTCAGGGGCTATAGAGATGATAGATAGGATGGAGCAGTGCTCAATCACCACAGAGTCCTATGAAGGGACTTGCCTTTGTTATAACAACTGGTGTTATATCTTTGACCCTACAAGCCAACCCCTCCTTTTTCTACCCTCTTATTTGTACTGGAATTGGAGATACTCAAGTACTGATCAAATGCTGCCCATCCAAATCTCACCTGAATGCTTTCAGGTAAAGAACAGTTATATCATAGGACTGCTGTGTCCTTTTAGATTTCAATGATAATCTTTTCTTTGCCCAGTGCTGTGGTGACTTTATTTCAGTGATGATGTACAACTGCTTTCTTCTTGCTGAAGATCTGCTTGTTTAGCAAAAACATCTGTTGAACTTCTCTGTTAATTTAGTCTCCTTCCCACTGTCCCTTAGACGTGCATATGAGACAGTAATCTATAATGAGAATGGAAAATAAAAAGACTGCAAGGGTTGTAAAAAGAAGGTAGCTGCAACAACAAACTGTAAGAATATACATTTAAACTGAGTTGAAAGAGTAGTTATCAGTGTCTGTTTGTCACAATGAAAAACATGGAGTCCTGCAGAAACCTGCTCTGGTCCCATTGATCATGCATTTTTAGGGCCTGTTAGTGAACTGAAAGTACATATACATTTGCACACAACATGAAGCAGAAAAGCGTGTCAGCACTTTGAAGGACAGGTTCAAAATTAAAATTAGTCTTGATAAACTGAAAAAAATAACCTGAAATCTGAAAGGTAGAATTCTATGAAGGGAAGAGCAAAGTGGTCCATTAAGGGAGACATTAAATGAATGAGTTCAAAATGGGAAATGATGTAGCAGGTAGCAGTACCACAGGGTATAATGGATCAGTAAGAAAATAAGAGTCAACTATGCGAGCCTGCAGGATAAAAAAAACCCAACTCTAGGTCCTTATTAACAGGGGAGTTACACATAAGACACAGGAAGTAATTATTCTGCTCTATTTGGCCACAACTGGAATAGTGGGTGCAGTTGTGATCCTCATACACTGAAGGAATGTAAAATTATTGGAGCTTGCAAGAGGGATAAGAGACTTAAAAAACATGATTTAGGAGGAAAGAATTGGGTTTGTTGTAACAGTCTTTGATTATGCAAAAGATTGTTGTAAGGATGGGGATGAGTCACTCTACTGTTTGCTATATCTCCACCAAACTGCTACTGAAGAAGATTTAAGAAGATTGGATTCCTCCTCAACGCAGATGGATGGACTGCGTGTTATCTTTAGATATCCCTCCCTTATTCTAGAGTACTATAACTCGGACACAGCTGCAGTATGTTAGTATGTTCTAAGGAGTTATCTTGCTGATCCTCTCTGAAATACCTTATTCAGTTTTGTGGATAATTGTGTGAGAGTGGTGTGAATGAAGCAATTAAAACTGAGGGTCAGAGGTCAAAGAAATATTGCCAGAAAGTCCTGCTCAGGTTGATTCTACTGGGTTTGCTTAAATTCTTCTTCATCTGACACCTCACACCAACATCCTGCATCAGCCCCAGGGCATATTATGTATTTCTGGGAACTGCTTAATTCAGACTGTCGAGTTCCCTTCCCCTTACACAAGCAACACATACTTGCCATTTGCTCTCTGGTACCCCTCCTGCAGAATTATTTTGCAGATCCTAAAGTGGCCTCAGAAAAACGGCATGTTCTTGTCAAAAAGTTTCCACTCTATTGAATAAGATTTCATTACTGAGTAGCCTTGGGAAAGTGGCTTCCATCAACTCCAAGACTGTATAAATATACATCTCATTGTTCTAGTTCATCAGCAATGAATTATGATTTTGGAGGCAGCACAGAGAGTGAGAAATCTCTGGGAAAAAAGCTCTTTACAGTAAAGAGGTAATCTAAATACTTGCACAGACCTCCTTGCTCTGTTATTTCAGCAACTCAGAGTTTTTACTAGACTATATTTTATACTTTTGCTACCTGTCTTTAAATTTCCCCACCTCATGAGGGAGGAAAACATTATACCTTTTTGTAGATTGGAATTTGGATTGGAAAACTGAGCAATGTGCTTTACTTTGAAAATGATTGCATTCATTTTCCCAGCTGCAATGTTCTGGTAGGGTGCACTATCCTGCCAGTGCCTACTGGTGATGAATATTCCTCCCATTCTGTTGTGTAGTTCTGACTCTACATAAAGTTTCTTTCTTGATCTATTCTTTACTTACATGGGTCATTCTTTGGGAGCACTGGTGGCTGTATGTAGTACCTGAATGATGTTATTTTGTACCACATAAGGAAACCAAAAATTTTATCAAGTTGCTTTTTTTTTAAATTTATATGACTACATTTTAAGTACCAAAAGGCAACAGTCCAATTCCAGAACCTTTCTGCTCACTATTTATATGTTGATTTTCTCACTGTGAAGTCAGCATTCTCAATGCAAGCTGAAGATTCCCAGCAACACATTCTCAGCAGCAAAAGACGAACCCAGATGCATTTCCTCATTCTTCCTGTGAGTTTTACGGATCATAGCTTTACTGATTCCCTGTCAAGTTTGATCTTGTGATTAGTACTGCTCTTTGTTTTGGCCACTTTTCCTGGACTGTCTATTAGTTCAGAGATATTCAAAAAAACACTGACTAGGGTCCTTGGCACTTAGGTTTGCTTGTGATAATAGCTGATCTTGACTGGCATATGAAGGGAAGCAAGCTTTGGGACATATCTTCTGCCTCCTCTTCTTCCGTGTGAGTGTTAAGGTACCCAAGAAAATTACTGAGTGCTGTTACCTTTCTAGATCAGAGAGTTTGGGTTGCTCATGGGAGCAGTCATAAAGGCAATTTGGTTATAAGGGGGAAAATACTGTCAGAGAAAATGCTTATCAGCCTGGATAGTGCTAGTCTGGGAACTAGACCTGTGCAAGCATATTTGAGAAGCACATTTGGCACCTTTGATATGCAGCAAGGTACCTAAAAACCAGAGGTTCCTGAGCTACTCTTGGTAAGTGCAAAACCAAGAAGCTGTAAAAGCAACTTATCATCTAGAAAGATGAGAAATAGTCTGGAGAAGAGGGAAAAGATCCTGAGAAAGTAGGAATCAGCAACTGCTATTGGCTGCTCTAGCTGAAATAACAGGAAAACAGTCTACAAAAATAAAAACTGATCTGTGAGAACAGAAAACATCATGGGCTATTTGCTATCCCAGGTAAAAAATAGAAATTAGCAGCATCTATTGGCTGCTCCAGGTGGTGATGTGCTGCACCCTCTTATATCCCTGTGATATAAATTTGATTTGCTTTCTACCCAAAATGGAGCCTTTTTCTCTGAGAACTCACCCTGCATGAACTTTTCTACAAGATCTCCTGGACAAGTTGGACCATTGCTGGGGACACCTGGCTGACTTCAGACTCTGTGGCATGTGTTATTCTTGAAGTGAGACTTTTTCTGTCATCAATTTTGATATCCTGCTCCTGGGAGCTGTTGGGTGAGTGCATTCTGGTACTATTTTGAGTGATATATATAGGAGTACATATAGTAATTAATCATATATGTATTTACTGCCTTACTAGTGCTAATTTCCTAGTAAATTCTAATATTTGAATATATGTTACTAGTGATTACTGTCATTACTGAAACATATACATATATATGCACTTATTTTTCTGGTACTGATTTTGTAATACATTTGTATATATATATTTGCTTTATTACATACTGCTTTACTAATAGTATTTTGCAGCAATCTCTAATAAAGATATTTAGAAAATAAAGCTTCTGTGTCCTTGGAAATTATGAAATCATGCAAACCCATTGTCATGGTAACCCTTAAGCCACAACAGTTGTCTAAATGCAGGTCTACAGCATTTACTACCAATACCGGCAGGTTTATAATTTTGATCCTTCTTACTTTATGTGCATCAGAAAATTATGAATGCCAGCAGTGGAAGAAGAAAAACATCCTGAGATTACAGAAAATGGCTTGGCTACTGTACCTCTCAGTGGCTGCTACTCTTCTGATGAATGCAATCACTTGATGCAGTGTAGCCATTACAGGAGAACTGGCTCCTAAGGTGGAATTTGAGAGGTAAAAAGTAGAATAAATGTAAGCTGAGGGAAGGAGGGAGTGTGTGTGAAAAGGTGTGTTGGGTTGGGGGGTGGGAGGGGTACTGTTTTGGTGGGGGAGGGGGCTTTAGTGATGGCCCTTGTGAGAAGGTTCATGAAGCTCCCCTGGCTCCAAGGCAGACCTGCCTCCATCCCAGGCTGAGCGGGTGATAGGGAAATGCCTCTGCGAATCCATATTTACAAGGGGAAGAATCACCTTGTCAGGGAAGGAGAGAGCCATCAGGAAACAATTGACATGACCAAAAAAGACCATTCAACACCCTGAGAAGAGAGGAGGAGGGGGGGAGGAGACAGAGAACTACAGACACCCAGGTCATCAAGGAGAAGATTGGAGGGAGGTAAATGGAGGTCCCTGCAGTCCGTGGAGGTTCAAAGGCAGAGCAGATACCCATGTGTAGGACATGGAGGACTCCACATCGGAGCAGGAGGCTGTGCCTGATGGTAACTGTGACTACGCTGACAGCTCATGACAGAGCAAGAAGACCCCAGATACAATCAATGCCAGAGCTGGGGGAGAGGAGGTGTGCTGGAGCAGAGACCAATCTCCAGCCCATGGAGGTCCCCATGCTGGATCCAGGAGCTGCATCTGAAAAGGTACGTGAGTCTGTGGGGAGTCTGTGTTGGGACACTTTGTTCCTGAACTCTCTTAGCCCACGGGAGGGAGCTCATACTGGAAAGAGCGACTTAGGTGAACTGACTGCAATCCCTATTCCCTGTCCCCTGTATCGTTGCAGGGAGAAGGCAGAGAAATCAGGAGCAGAGTACTTTGAGCCCAGAACGAAGGGAGGGGTGGCAGGAAAGTATTTTAAGCGGTGGTTGTTATGTCTCACTATCCTACTCGGGTAGATGGCTAATGAATTAAATTGATTTTTCTTCCCCAAGTTGAGTCTGTTTTACCTGTGGCCATAACTGATGAGTGAGCCATCCCTGTCCTCATTTCAACCGGTGAGCCCTTTGTTGTGTTTCTCTTCCCATCTCACCAGGTGGTAGGGGAGTGAGTGAAGGACTGCATGGTCTTAGCTGTGGCTGAAACCACCTCAAAAGGCAAGCAGCTCTAGGGAAAAGCGTCCAAATACTGTATCTTCAAAACAGGCATCAGTTGCAAAGGAAC
The DNA here is from genome assembly GCA_907165065.1 of Caprimulgus europaeus. Next base: position 95,277,894 of record OU015523.1, on the reverse strand, counting down.
CTGAGGCAAACATGAGAGACAGGAGAAGATAGGCATGAAGTAGCAGCCATTTAAAGACAAGTGAGTGGGAAGAAAAAGGAGCTTCATAATGAAGTACCAGAAAGTAGGGTGGGCTGCTGCCACCAAAGGTAGGAGGAGCATCACTGGAAGGCTGACAGGGAAAATGGCCTCCTTCAGTCCTCCCCTTGTTCCATCCTCAGTCTAGTGTGATACACAGTGGAAAAGCGTGATCCACTAGACCAGTGACTCATTTAATTGCAAAGAGCAATGTTGTTCAATTATTGAAAGACCTGTTTTGGTTCTCCACATCTAGTCGAAGTGGATATTTGCATCAGCATTGCAGGTCATGACACACTGAGAACTTGTACATCTTTAGAGTTGATGTCAAATAGCTGATTTCATTACTGTTAAGTATGCATTGTAACTAGCTGTTCTTCAACAGAGAACAGCTGTTCTTCCTGCCCACTTTGTCTTCTTTTCTTGTCTGTACTGACATATCTACAGTGACATAGCAACAGATGCCCAGAGCCTAGAGGAGGATCACAGGATAGCAGGAGTACACCAGAGGAGCTTCTTCAGAGGCCCAACTTAAATGCTTCTATGCAAATGCATGCAGCACGGGAAATAAACAGGAGTTGAGACATGCTCACGCCTGCAGGGCTATGAACTGATTCATATAACTGACTCAAGAATGGCCTACAGTCTGACCCTCAGTACATGGACTATCTGAGACCAGTCTGGATGGCTGATGATGATTATCATGAGCCCACCTACACGTCTCTGAGACCAAGCTTATTCTAATCCTATGAAAGAAGGAGTTTATTCCCCGGTCAGAATCGGATCACTGGTCGGGGGAGAACTTTTAAACCCATTTTGTAGGCTCACAAGAGACAGCAGCTGCTCTCCAAACAAGGAGTTTCCCTTTCAGTCCTTGCAGGGTCTGTATGTCTACTAATAGGGGAAAAAAATTATGAGAGGACAGTAGGGGAAAATCCAATTCCTAATGTGACTCATGTTTTTTCTTCCCTGAATGACTCAGGCAGCTCCTACAGCTGGGACATTAAAAGCAATATTCCAGTACCTGAAGGGGATCTACAGGAAGGCTGAGGAGGGACTTTTTACAAGGTCAGATAGTAATAGAACAAGGGGAAATGGTTATAATCTGGACAAGAGTAGATTTAGATTAGATATTAGGAAGAAATTCTTTCCTGTGAGAGTGGTCAGACACTGGAACAGGTTGCCCAGAGAAGTTGTGAATGCTCTTTCCCTGGAAGTGTTTAAGGCCAGTTTGGATGGGGCTTTGAGCAACCTGGTCTAGTGGAAGCTGTCCCTGCTCATGGCAGGGGTGTTGGAACTAGATGATCTTTAAGGTCCCTTCCAACCCAAACCATTCTATGATTCTATGATTTCTACAAACTGAAGAAGTAACACTAGTGGCTAGTCCTTAAAACAGAGCTGTGAAAATAGGCTTATCCCTCAGCTCTGGCTCTGTTAGCTCATGAAACTATTAAATTTTATTTATTACTGCCGAATCTTTTTGAAAAAAATTAGGTTATCATTTCATATAGATTAATTGATGACTTTGCTTCAACCTACACATCAGATTGTATTACATTCTCATATATTTCACATCTGTGAGTATTTGAAGAATGGAGTATTAAAGATATAACACAGAAATTAGCATAAGTTCAACCCAACATGCCTCACTACTACTGTGCCCCATAAACAGGCTGTTGATTAAAACTGAGCACTCAACCAAGCTGAGCAGTACTTGGGATGCAGTCTAGTGCACAAACACAAAAACAAATAGGAAACTTATTCACTGTCAGTGTGATGTTTCCTTAATGTGGGATCCAGATGCCTTGTACTTGTCTCATTAGGTAAAATAAACTTAAAACCATTTGTAATAAGACAGCAAGAATAATGAACCAAATTATATATTTTTAAAAATTCAACTGACTGTTCTTGCATTTTGAAAAAAAACAGGAAGTAAGGATTTAAAGAAAGTACCACAATGCTGAATCACAGCAGTCTGGGACATGATCACTGCAATTTAGTAAAAGATCTTCCCAATTTGTCTTCATAACATTTTATTTTCAAACAAGTGTTTTACACAGTCAGTAGTGTAAAGCTTCCCCAACTTCTCAAGGTGGAGGAGCCAAGTCATAGACAAGAGAGACGTGGGTTTTCTATGGGTAGTTACTGGAGATGCCATGGGAGCCAGGACCTAACTTTCTGAAGGTACAGATAGGACACCAGCTTCTGGAGCCAGCACAGCCACTGGGCTGGACCAGTGATACTATTCAGACCTCAGCCCCACTTGTCTTTGGGACAGCTAGCAAATGCATCTGGCCCTTGAACAGGATGTGCAAGTTTGTGTATGGGAAATCCAGTGAGATTCCCTACAACCTCCTAGCAGTTCTGCACAAGCATCAAATAGGATCAACTGAAAACCCTTAGTTATCAAGTTGTATGTGCCTTGTTGGTACCTCTGCCACTACACACTTACATATGGAGCAAAGAGCCTCAATCATGCACAGGGACTACTGAGTACGGCTGAGTTTACCAAAGACTGTTGCAGCTCCAAAATGGAAAAGACTTGGAAAATGCACTCACAGATTTTCTGCAAATAATTAGACAAAGGAACTGACATTTTTCAGATAACTTGTTCTGTTTCCAAGGGTGATAAACAATATAAGTATGATTAGATAAAACCTAAGATATATGTCAATTTAATTATTGCAGAATCACAGAACAGCTGAGGTTGGAAGGCACTTCTGGAGGCTGTTGAGTGCAACACTCTGGTCAAAGCAGGGTGAGCTAGAACAGGTTGTTTATGACTGTGCCCAGCTGCATATTGGGAATCTTCAGGGATGGAGACTTCATAGCCTCTCTGGGCAGCCTGTGCCAGTGTTCAACCACTCTCATGTTTGAAAAGTTTTTTCCTATGTATAAACTGATTTTTCAGTTTGTGTCCATTGCCTTATGTTCTTTCACTGCTTACCTCTGAGAAGAGCCTGAGTCTGTCTTCTTCATTCCCTCCCATCACGTATTTAACTACATGGGTAATATTCCTCTGAGCCTCCTCTTCTCAAGGCTCTCTCAGGCTCTCTGATGCACCAGTCCCTTACTCACATTTGTGGACTTGCACTGGTCTCACTCTGGTATGTTCAAGCTTGTCTTGCACTGGGGAGCCCAGGACTGGACCCAGCACTACAGATGTATCTCACTAGTGTTGAGATAAACCCCATATTTATAATTATACATGACTACATTTATTCTTTGCAATACTATAGGTTTGGAACAAATACTTTGAGGTAATTTATGTCACAAGGAAATCTTAGTGCCATTATATTATTATCATGAAACTGAAAGGTCAGCTTTACATTACCTTCCTTTTTGTATAGACAAGAATTCAAATATAAATCCACTTAAAATTCAGTAAAAAAGGTGACCACTAAGAAAGGAAAATAGAGGAAATAGAAAGCAACACGTCTACATGATTTCCTAAATGTTGCTAAATCTCTAAATTATTATTGTCTGAATCATGGTCAATCAATTTCACAGCAGATGGTCCCTGACAATTTGCATCCTGTTACTAACGCTATCTCCAAAAACATTCAATCTTCTGTATTTTACAAAATTTAGCACACAGAGATAGTTGCACCCAAATCCTTAGGTATCTTCTCTGTTTTTGGCATGTATAGTATTTCTGAGACCACACAGAGAAAATTTGTAAGTTCATGATTTTTCTGACCTATGGAACAAAGTAATTCCAGTAAGTGTTTGCCTACAGTAAAGTACCATGATGTACTGAAAGTAACACCATAAATAAAAGAAACCTGGGAAACTAGTGTCAAGAGGGTTTCATTTTAGCCAAGAGTAGATCAATGTTGTACTTAGCACTTTAATCTTGATCAAAAGACAAGAGACATCAGATTTCGCTGGTTTTGACTGGGTGAGAAGAGAAGAGAGTTCAGATTATTGGAGAGATAAAGGAGGTACACATTATAGCCCTCTAAACCACAGGAAGATAGATACTAATCTCTACATCAGCACTGAAAGCAGTTTTCCTGAACCACTGCACCATAGCAGGCAGCTCACATTTTCAAGCAGTGCAGTCTCCTGATGTAGCTGAGGAATACTCAAGCATATTCCTACTTAGATTCCTGCTAACAAAAGGTTATATGTCATTGTGGAGCATGGAACAGAAGGTAGATAGATAGGGACCAACCACTTAATTGAGAGATTCCCGAGCAGTGCCTGAAATTTCTCTAGGAGGCAGCTTGGACCCACAAGTGCAAAATCCTGTCACTCATTTTTATCCTAAACTAAAGGAGCAACCAGATTAAATGGCTGTGTGGAACAGGCATAATGGTGCTGATTTAAGTTACTGCCATGTCACAGAGAGCAGCTACTAACGGTATCTTTGAAGTATTATTCAACACGATAGCACACTTATTACTGAAAATCCTTTCATACACACTTGTTCAGAAAAGGGCATTCAAAAATAAATGAAGGCTATCTTATACAAGCCTATTCATTGTTGGAGATCTAGTGTAATTAATAACCTCTCAGTAAACAAAATTAGAAATTGTTAAACCTTCAGTTAAGCACTGTCAGATATATTATAATTATGTGGAAGAAATACCATGCAAGATGAATTGTTAAACAGCTAATAGAAACAGTGGATAAAAAAAATTATTTAATAGAGAGTATTATGAAATTACAGATAGTTTAGTCAATAAAAAAGTGGAATGCATGAGAAAGCAGAGAATATCAGATGCTTCCTAAAAGGACAAGATGCTCTTGTCCTCTCCAATAAAGGAAAGAGATCAGGGATAGGACACAAATGACTACATGCATTTTGAATTGTTATTTTCTAACACTTGTCTATGTGTGGCATATTTAATTAACTGTACAAGAATTTTAGAAGTTCTATAAAAATCAGACACTAATATAAATCCCTAACCCCATACTCTGAAATCAAACTGCTCTGACTTGGAGAGATAGTGATATGATTTTGCCAATATTTCTTTGTCAGTGAGACACAGACAGATGTACATTCAGTAAACAGCTGTGTCAGTGGCACATAAGATTGCTCAGGATCTTTCCTCCAGCTGTTCATAACCCTCCTGCTGCGTCACATCTGCCAGCAGAGCTGCTCCCACCTCATTTCCCCAGATTTAACAAAAGTTTATAATTTTAGTATTTGTACATCAGATTCTTTTGGCATACAATTCTGCTGGCACAAAGGTAGTGATGGAACGGAGAAGAGGTGAGAGGTAGATGAAGCACATGTTTCAGGCTTCAGTAGACACAACTGCAACATAAGGAGATGTCTGTCCAGCATGGCTTACTCGCCCTTTGTTGACAAACCCTGAGCTTCATCCTTTTATAGATGCGACAGCCCTTTGCCAGAGAGCAAGGAAAGAGTGAAATGGGTCACTTTATTGGAACTGAACCAAATAATCAGAGTAATTATCAAGACTTCTCTTCTTCATTAAAATAATACACCTAACTGTAGTGGCCAACAGCTAGGATCTCTGCTCTGCAGAATACCTTGGGACTTGAAGCAATGTCATGTAACTGAAAATTTTAAATATCTCCAAGAAACACACACTCTGAAATGTTTAAATTTTCTCATAGTTTCTGCCTTTTCAAAGTATTTCCTAGGCCCTAAGTCAGCCTTGCAGGTAGCAGATGGGCAGTCAAAGAAGCCCTGAAGCAGTTTCAGAGTGGGGAGAGAAAGATTGGTCCCTCGCTTTCATGCTGCCAAGGAGCTGGGGCAATAAGAAGCTCTCAGGTTCCCATGTGGGTCAGACAGATTTGCTGCCTCCACACCTTGGGCATCATAAGCCATCCTGACTAAAGCAGAGGGACATCCCCAGAACCTACTCACTTTAATTTGCAGAGGCTCACACCCTAAGGGAAGTTCTCTGACCTAGTGTTGATGTTCAATTTGTAGATGAACCCTTGAAAGCAACTTCCTCCTTCATAATTAAAGAGAGCATTCCTATGGTGTAATTAATCCCTTCATAGCATGTGCAGACATCTTGTAAAATGTGCTGTGTCCTAAAAGGGCCTATTTTTCTCCACTGACTGGAAGGAGAATCTAGGGTGTTCAGACATACTAATCATATGAGATGACTCATTCTACACATCTAATAGAAGTTAAAATGTAGACAGGACAAATCTATTATGATATTAACACTTGATGAAGTAAAGATTATTTCATTTTTACTTCTACTTACTAAAATGAAGCAAAAAGCTTGCTTCACCTCTCTTCCTGAGTCACCAGGCTCTAGAACAAAATCTCCTTGCTTTCTTTGTGGCCCGTATAGTTCATACCCTTTTCTGATGTGTGACACAACTTCTAGGAGGTGAATACAGGCTGGGATCACAGGATTTTCTGTCACTGGTAAGTGTTCTTTTTACTTTGAGATTCCATTAAAGAGGTTGCATAGCATTGTCCATAGACCACAGGAGACCCTTAAAAAAATTTCCACAGGTCCCTTTGCAAAAGAGCTGGTAGTAACCCCCATAAGAGAATCTAAAACATCCCATTCTAGCCAGACTCCTGTTGTTTTTTAAAGCTGCTCTATTTCATCCCTGCAGTTTGCAGAAAAACCTTCAAAATTCAACAAGGAGGAAGCTCTCAGACTAAAGAAATACTTTGTCCCATCAAATTCCATTTAACTTTGGCTGAGTTATAAACTCTTAAAAAGCACAAACTCCCTACTAAAACTTGAAATCCTCAGGAAAAAAATATTGCTGGCAAAGTGGCAAAATAAGTTTAAAAAGAGAGAAGAGGATTTAGGCACTCCTTTATTTCACTTCCAAGCACCACCAGTGAGTTCTGGAAGATCCTAGAGAATGGAAGACAGTCAGATCTGGTTGATCTGACCATGCTTCTCCTTACACCTATATGTAGTCCCATCAGATCCTGGCACGTAAAGCAAAATCTACTCAGACCACCAGGGTCAGGCATCTTTAACCAGCCTCTAAATATATGGCATCAGACACCAGCCATCCATCTCCTGTCTGGGAGACACTTTTCTCTGGCCAACAGCTAATACAGTAACTGGAGCACAGGACCACTGGCCCAACAAGGCTGTAAGTCCCACATAATAACCTGTTCCTGAGAAGAAGATTATTAAGGATTTCTTTCAAGTTTTTTCTTTAAAAGAAAAAAAGTTACATCTATAACTGCCTGAATAATCTTGGTTCTCTGATTAATTCTCCATATCCATCACGATACAGTCTACTTCTATTCCTCTGTGCTATTTTTTCTCCTGTGGTGATCCGATTCATCCCACACAGTGTAATGGTATTATTCCTTGCAGAGGGGAGACAATAGTGATTGCACATGCAACCATGATATGATTTTTCCTTAATTTTTGTGGCCTTGTAATGCTGATCAGGTTATTTCCCACATACAACATACATGAAATATTGCTAAAATGATTTAGATTATACAAGCATTCTTTTTTACTTCCTGATCTATTTTTCCAAGTTCCTGTTTGTCATGGTGCCACAGAGTGATTTTCTTTAATTTAGTGTAAAAACTTCATTATAGTCAGAAAACCTATTGTGTCATTTAATCAGTGCCCTTATCACCAGAAAAGTGGTATTATTACAGTATTTTTCTCTCTACTATCAGATGTAGAATTGTTGCATCTATCTTAAGTGATGAGCTAACAGAATTTATATTGTGGGATTACTCCTCTCTCTTAAATTTTACCAATGGAAATTTTTGCCTGACAAAAATAGTAAAATCGCCCACCACATTTCTGGCTTTAGATTCCATGCCTTCGTTACTAGGTATGTCTTTTTTAAAATTTTCACCAACTTTACTGCTTATAATATTCAAATATTTGCAGGCAGCAAAGTTTTCAGCTTATCATCACATACACAAGTTAAAAACATTTAGCTCCCTTAATATTTTCTCAAAAGTATCAGGCATTCTGACAGTGATGTGCAGTGTCTCAGACACTGGTAATTTCTAATGAACAATTAATCTGAGTTGTATAATTTTTCTTCAGAGCATACAATCTGAATTCATCTACAGCTGAGTACCACTGCAACCTGCCTCAGCTGTTAAAAATGTAAAGGCAGATAGATGATTTATTATAGGCAGGTGTAAGATGGCCAGTGAATCCTTGTTTTAGGAGGGTTTTTTTCCATTTCCTTTCTTTTATGAGTGAAAGGAAGGTTGAATCAATCGTCAATGAAACCTGTCCAGATCAACACAAAGGCATGTGACTATTGATTAAATACTGTTTTCAAAATAGAATTCAGCCTCATAAAATGTAGCTTTTTAATAGAATTCAGCCTCCAAAAATTAAATTTGTGTTGTTCCAATACTACTCTGAAATGAACACTTGAAATAAAAAAAATCATAGACAAGACTTCATGTTTGAAAACCTTTATAATATTGTATGATATTTATATGTATAACATCCCTTCACAGAATCACAGAATCGTAGAGGTTGGAAGGGACCTCAGGAGATCATGTAGTCCAACCCCCCTGCCAAAGCAGGTTCCCTACACCAGGTTGTACAGGAAAGTGTCCAGGCAGGTTTTGAATAGCTCCAGAGAAGGAGACTCCACACCCTCTCTGGGCAGCCTGGCCCAGTGCTCCGTCATCCTCACAGTAAAGAAGTTTTTCCTTAGGTTTGTCTGGAACTTTTGGTGTTCCAGTTTTTGCCCATTGCCCCTTGTCCTGTCACTGGGTACAACTGAAAAGAGCCTGGACCCATCTATTTGGCCCCTGCACTTCAGGTATTTATAGACATTGATAAGATCCCCTCTCAGTCTTCTCTTCTCCAGGCTGAAGTCCCAGCTCTCTCAGCCTTTCGTCATATGGGAGATGCCCCAGACCCCTCATCATCTTTGTGGCCCTCTGCTGGACTCTCTCCAGAAGATTCCTGTCTTTTGTGAACCAGGGAGCTCAGAACTGGACACAATATTCCCAATGTGGTCTCACCAGGGCAGAATAGAGGGAGAGGAGAACTTCCCTTGACCTGCTGGCCATGCTGTTTTTAATGCACCCCAGGATGCTGTTGGCCTTCCTGCCCACAAGGACACACTGCTGGCTCATGGCCAATCTGCTGTCCACCAGCACACCCAGGTCCTTTTCCACAGAGCTCCTCTCCAGCAGGTCAGCCCCTTACCTGTGCTGATGTATGCTGCTATTCCTCCTGAGGTGAAGGACTCTGCACTTGCTCTTGTTGAACTTCATCAGGTTCCTTTCCCTCCAACTCTCCAGTGTGTCCAGGTCTTGTTGAATGGCAGCACAGCCTTCTGGTGTGTCAGCCACTCCTCCCAACTTCGTATGATCATTTACAGCTTAGGTACATTGCATGAGAAACTTCTAGAAAGGTTAATGAATGCTTATATAAAGAGAGGTAGGGCTTTGAACCTTCGAATGAGCCCTCTTACTACTGTGGATGCTAGAGGACCTTGGCTCCTCTAAGCTACATATCTTACCAGAAATCTCTGGATGTTTTCAGACACTGGTGTATGAGAGGAGGGCCTTTGCACAGGATCTCAGGCATTAGTTTACATCCACAGAGAGCACTTAAAACCAAAGTTATTCCACCTGCCATAGCAAAGCAAAAAGCAAAGAACTGCAGCTGGCATTATACTACACATGGAACATTTTCATATCTGAAGGGTATTTTATCCAAAATATTCATATCTCAAAATGTCTTTATTAGCACAACACTTTGGGCCTTCAGGCTGGAGTGATCATATCCAAGCGGGAATCTGTGTGTTATTGATCTAGAAGTAGTTGATGATGATACATCTCCATGTGGGTGATGATGTAATATAGATTGTGATAATTACATTTCATCAACAAATTAAGACACAATCCTTAGGATGAAACAGAGGAATGAGCATTCCTGGAATGAGTACAAAAATGACTTTTCATGGGTCAGAGGAGAAAGCAATAGTTCCCAGAAGACTTACTGTACTTTATAGAGACATTTTCTCAATTTCTTGTAAGCGTGTAAATGATCATAATAATTCCTAACATGAGACTAAAGAAAAACTTTGAAGCATTTCTTCCTAAGAAAAGAAAATGGCCACTACAGCACTGTACATTTTTTAAATGCAGATCACTCTGATTTGACAGCAAAATAAATAGTGTTATTCCAAGATTTCCAATAGCTAAAATATTTTAGCTTCTTAAGACAACAGATTCAGGCATCATTCATAAAATATTAATTTGACTTTCAATTGAGAAAGACTTTAAAACCCACATAGAAAAATGACAAACTTTTTTCTGGGGCCACTGATGATGTAAACCATGGAGATACAAAAATGTTTTTCATAAACTGTTACTACGTGGTCAAAAGGGCAATAAGCCATTACTTTCAAGACACCAATAAAACTGTAAGAACTGCTTGCAAATCTAAAGTGTGTACTGTAGTCAACTGGCTCGAATCTGGCAATGCATCGTTAGTGACAACATGTCACTGTAATGCCAATGCTGGCTTTGGGTTCCACCTTTCTGCCCACAGGTAAATGGAGAAGGATAATAGATCCTTCTTGCTAATTGTCTGTCTATACTATACAGCAAAGTATTGAAAACATAAATCAACAGATAAACTTGGGGGCTGTACAGCAGCTGTATCTTCCATGTTTCAAAACTACTGAAGATGCTGAATTCTGTCAATCTGAAGCAGTGGGTTAGGCTAGCCTGCACCATGGCTCTTCCCGTGTCTTGTGATTGAAAGAAACTTGAAATGGTTTTCTGTTATGAGAAGCTCCTGCAGAATGGTTGAGAATTCCCTGATGAAACTTTGAAGTTCTTAAAAAATGATAAATTTTGTCTTCATCTTTGGAGACATATGACTTTTATTTCTCTTTGTTGGTCAAGAATATCATTCTTATTTAAAAGCATGACATGACAAAGCAGGTAAAAGTGGAAGTAGGGTATTATTCAGAGACATAAAATTCATATGAATTTCTCTTTGAATTGAGGAACAACAATATCTTAACTTGATCTATCTTGCTTTTTTTAAAAAAATACATTGACAATTTAGGAAATCATAAACATTACTGAGAGGTTGAAACCTGACTAAAGACTAGAACACAAAAAATATATATTTATAAAAATGCTGTGTACTGAGCAATTCAGTAAGCTATTTATACATATTTCAGGAGTTTTATATTAGGAAATAGGTAATACTCTACCTCAAAAACTTGGTTATTTCAGTTTATTAAACCATATGGATTAAGAAACACTTTAATATGTCCAGTCTTAACTCACATGCAACCCTGGAAATAGTATTTTCTTTATGAAAAAATACTGGGTAGATTGCAGAATCCTGCTAAATATTGATAAACTTCTGACAGAGCTTCAAATTAAACTTAATTTCTATTGTTCATATGAAGACCTTAATAAGCTTATCTCAGAAAATAAATATTGAAACATATTAAAACAGTTAATGAGCACCATTTTAATAATAAATTAAGTCTTTAACAATTTATTTGGATATTTAAAAATAGTATAAATGTGCACTTGAGTGAAAAATACATGAGTTGCTGAAGGAAAATGGTATTTCTCTAAAGTTTCTCCCAGTCACCTACCTGCTCACACATGATCACACACAGCTGGAGCTGGACTGAAACTATTTCTCCCAGTTTTGAGGGGATTGTTTCAGTGAGATAGTATCTTTTGGTTCTTAGATATAATCTTTATAAAGCTGCCTATGCTACTCTGTTTTTCATTATTACCATCAGTAACTTTTTCATTAAGATGCCAGTTTCACAATTGGAAATATTGTCTATAGAGTTAATTTTTTTAAGAGAAACTATTTATTTATTTGTCTCTGTAATGCATCCTCGCTAGCTTTTCATTGCATACAGAGGAAAAGAGGATCTTTTATGTTGACAAATTTCATACAAGGTACTGACAGTTAATGGAGTGTGAAATGTGCAGGCATAAAAGCAAACTAATGTTAATTGAAAACAGCTCCTAAACATGTGTGCTTATTTTGCTATCACATGGTTGGGGAAAAATGTACATTCATTTCAACTAGTTGTGCACAAAATCACCTATTTCTGTGCAATGATCTTTTAATCATTGTTTACAGCAACTGAGCATTACATTTGGCAGTAAGACTATCATATTATTACTGTAGACACTGCAATGGCCACACAGCTGCAGCAAAGAGAGGAGAAAGGAGCAGCTTCTGTTGTAGGAAATAGAGTAAAAGCTACAAATAGGATAATTTTCATTCTTTCCCTCCTCCTTCTTCCTCTCACAAACGTTAGCAAACTCCTTGTATACACACATAAGCATACATATATGCATTTCTAAGGAATACAAATAAATAAAAGACAGGACCTGACCTTGGATGTCAAATTTTAGTTCCTCTAAAGATGTTAGCAAATGTCTTTCATCTAACAGCAATATCCCAGTGCTAACTGCTCAGGACATAGTCCATTGATGTGTTTTGGGCCCTGGGAGCATTCCTAAAGTGGTGTGGGGAGGCTTTTTTGCTCCCTTCTCTGTAGATGCCATGAGATCCTACCAAAAGTGGCAAGAAAAGCAAGTAGCATCCTGTAACCATCCTTTATGAGAGACTTAACTTGATGACAGCCTCACAGTAGCAGGTTTTCTATCATGCCTTTTCCCTAGCAAAACAGTTCTGGTACTACTCCTCTTGTTTTAGCCAAACTTTAGTTTGTGAGACTCCTGACAACTAGCAACATCATCCTCCAAGTCCTTGACAAAGCAAGTTCCCAAGGAGAACCCAGGTACATACGTGGAGAAAGTCATTAAGCACTGAGATTTCAAAGATCTCCTACTTCATGTAAGCAGTGAAGAATTTTCTATTTGCAGTTGGGGTTTTTTCCTCACAGAAAAAGTAGAAGGTAAATGAGAAATTCATTCCCAAAAACTGACAGTAACCGAATCTTGGACTTATCCAGGTACCCAGAGAGGCAGACAGAAGGTTTGTGACTTCACTTCAAGTTAGTGCCAGGTTCTGTTTACACAAGTTTTCTTGTGCAGGCATGGTTTGGAAAAACAATACCTCCCAGGCCTTGGCATGTATGTCATTGTTCTCTGTGTATGCTTACTGAGATTCATTTGAACTGAAATAGTTGTTTCCTTTAAAAGATTCTAGCTAGTTGTACCCCTAAACTTACTTCATGATATCCTAGGAAATGCTGCTCAGCTGAAGAACAATTGAGAGGTCAGATGAAGAAGGGCAATAGGCAGTCAAGAGAGTGATGGTGTAAGCCAACAGGCCCATAGCTGGTGTGAGAAACCCAGTTATTATCCAATAACAACAGATATATTACTATTCCCAACTTCACCCTCGAAAGGAAAACAAAGAGAAGAGTACCTGCCATAGCATGATTTACCATTCCTTAAACAACACAGAACAAGATTAAAAGAGGAACATAAAAGTTGGTGGAGGAAAAGCAGCTACTGAGGCAAGCATTAGCAACCTAAAAGCAAGAACTGGAAAAATTATAAAAGTGATTAGAACAAACTATCTGTGACACCTGGAATAGAGATGAGTGTGCACGCAGCCTGCAGCTCAGTGCCCATGTACCTATTTGCACCCTGTGTACTCCAAGTACCTCTTGCTCCCTGGACAACAGAGTGCTCAGATGTCATTAAAAAGGACTACATAATACTGCTTACTTTTGTACAGTTTTCTTTGTTTCAAATAAATTTCTCCATTAGACTTGTGCTGTCTTTACATTCACTGCTAACTGATTGCTTGCTGTCTGGGTTTATCCCTTCAGCTACAGTGGTCGCAGTGAAGCAGAACAAAAATCGTGAGTGACCAGGAGAGGAACAGCTCAGGTGAGGGCAGAGTTTCTTTCTAAATGGAAAAGTTATAGGTGAGAAAATAATAAGAGTAAGACAGTGTTCAGTCAGTGGAGTGTAGTTTTAAGTGCAAATTAAAGCTCAGAGGAAAATGTAACTCTGAAAGTGGGCGTGATGCTAAGCTTGATGTCAATTAAATAGAAATGCAGCCTGAAACTCTCTACAGGAGAAACAACAGTTCCACAGCTCTGTCACAAAAGTCTGTTTCCTTCACTGGAAGATGCCTTTCTCATAAAAAAAGCCACATTGCCTTGTTCTTGTCTCAAAATAACCCCAAATTTTCTTCCTTTGGTTATGACTGTTCAGTTCCTTGTCATGGCAGGAAACCAAGTTAAATTGATGAGTTGCAGCTGTAATTTTCTGGAGTCAAATTGAGGTTCATGCAAGTAGGGAGAAATATACAGAGCTCCATACAGGATATAGGGTATTAGTGTTGACTCTGTGTTATTTCCCCACATCTATCCCAAAATAGTTCAGAAACAAGCCAAGAACATTGCCAGTATCTACTACTATTGAACTGACAACTTTGGTTTCTCAAGTAATTTACAGATGACTGAAATGCTGTTAACAGCTCCAAAATCCAGTCTGTAAAATTGTCACTGCCATTTTTGGCCGTAGGTATCCTAAATATAACTTATTTTCTTCTATGAGAATTATGATTAGGAGACTTGGTGAGGTGAGCCTTATATTTTTAAAATTGACTCCAGATTTTTTTCCCTCTGCTACTTCACAATTTTTAGAGTTTCTTGTGGCATTGATCCCCATTCCCAGTCTAGGGATTTGGTTATAGCTTTGCCTTTTAGGATCTTGACTGGAGATTGTGTGAGGATATACAACCATGTAGACTAGGGAGCAGCTTAAAAACAAACCACTTGTTGGCACCTCTTGTATATCTGTGAGCTGTCACTGCCTCTGCTAACAAAGTAAGGACATTACAAAAAAAGCAAAAAATATCTGGAAGTTATAGTACATTAGAAGATGAATATGAGTTAAGAACATGCTGCTGCAAGAAACTTCAACGCAATTGTGGAATGTCCAAACAAAGGTTTCAGAAGTGGCAAAGAATGTAATATTTCTGCACTGCATTGCTCTGTTGAGGATCTGTCTGCAGTACAAAAATGTAAAAATAATGGGAAAATCCCAAAAGTGAGTAACACTATTTCTGAAAATTTTAAAAAACAATTGTCAAGAATTTTGCTTCTTCCATCTAGAATAGAGACTTGAAGAAGGACATGACAACAGACCTCTCATTAATGAAAATACTATTAAAAGAGCAACAGAGGTTAAAGGTTTTCCATGTCCACCTGGTATCTTCCAATATAAACTGAGTTTTCATAAGTAGAACTGCAATCAATGGTTTCATTTTGCACCAGGTGTGGAGCAGAAAGTTCTTTGTCAGAAGCGATAATAAACCAAGTACGAGAAAAAAATGCTTCTAAAGGTAGTGATATCTGGAAATGTGGATCTTAGGAATATTTGGTGCTTTTAACAAGGCTACAAACACTGCCAACGACATACACTTATCCTTCCCCAGAGAAGGGAGATGGCTAAAAGTCATCCCTTCCAGGATTAATAATTTCTGATTCTGCTAATTCCTAAACTCATACATGTGCACAAAAGAAATTCTACATGGTCAACTTTCAGAGTCTCCCAACAAGCTTCCCCAACACAAAAACAGCATGCCAAATGCAAAATAATGTTACTGTCATCACCAGAGGCTCCCAGAGAGATTTCATTCATCAAATATCTGCTAGTATTAGCTGCCAAGTAGACAGCTGTCCTAGTAGTGAAATCCTCCCTTTCATGGTTTCTCTCCTTTTACCAGTAATGTTTCCTGCTAGTCTGGTACGGATTATATACAATCACTGTTCTCCCTCAATTTCTGTTTAGAGTAATTTACTGTCTTCATAGAATTCAAGCACCTTTTGTTTTATTTTATACTGTATATAATATAAATATATGATCACTATAAACCATATGTTAAGCTGACTTTTACAATGGAACAACTGTCTTGGATTTACTGGGATGGTTCAAAGAGCTCTCAAGAGCACTTACTCTACTGACAGAGTTCTCAGTGAATGCTCAGCAAGCACATGCTTACTCATGATGTGATATGATGCAGATTTTAGGAGGAAAGCAGGACGGATATCTGAATGGGGAGGTGCTGTTTCAGCGTCTGAGACTTTACTGAAAAGAAATGCTTTTCAAGCAAGAGGTGTTCATTGCTGCATCAGTCCCAGCCTGGATTTTAGCAAAAAGCAGGCCACAAAATTGTGTCACATGAACAGTATTTTCCTTGCCTTAGCCTTCTGAGTGAAAATAAGATGAAATGGAAGAATAATATGTAGTGTACTCCTAATGATTTAACCTGTCAAACTGTGGTACCTGAGCTGAGATCTATAGTCATCATCTGAAAGCCCTTACCACCTGTAATGCTCACATACAAATTATATTCCCTTTAAAGACTCATAAATCCTAATTAGCTTTAGCTCTGATGCCTTAGAGTCTCTGATTAAGGAGACTATAGTATCTCACTTTGCTGCAGTATCCCTCAAGAAGTAAAGTACATCATTTGAATAGTCTGATATAAAGTTAATAACCTACAAGCATCATGTTCATATCTGATATCTTTCATTAAGAAAATGCCAGTTGTCCCATTTGGAAGTTCATGAGAAAGAATAGGACAAATAAAAGAAAAACATTTACAAAAGGAGAGTGCCAATTTAGCAACGCAGTTCTTATGACTGCATTTAAGAAATATTAATATAATAAATTTATTTTATACTGGTGTCATTTGTCATAGAGCAATTTTGGAGCTCATATCTGAATTATACCCTTACTGTTTTGTAACTTGGGTGCTGAAGGGCTTACTGTATTGCTGGTCTGAATTGTTGCCTGCAAGCTGGGGAGCCCATTTTCCCTCAGGTTGTGTTGTCTCCCTACATCTAATGTTTTCTTAAAAGACTCAAAAGCCAGTTGCTTCTCACACTCTGCAGTTCTTTTCTTTAAAGATAATGGTTTCTCATATTCTGTGCTTTCTTCCCTTCTCTTCTAGATTGTCCTTTATATCCCCAGCCTTTTATGCATGGATATAAATTTGCTTTTTATTTCCTCCCTGCAAATTCACAGTCCTTTTTCCTTTTTTTTCACATATGCAGACTTACTCTGTTCCTTAGACATACTATTTGAGTGCTACCTTGGAAATTCAATTTGAGCTTCCCTGAGTTGACCTCAGTTTCACTTCAGTCGTTGACTGTACATTGCCAAATAGTTTTTGCAGCATTATAATGCTCTATCTTACCTCAAAGGGAGACCTATCTGGTGTTAACAAGAGTAACATCCATTTCCACTAATATATCTTAAAGCTAGACTTCTTGCTACATCTGCCCCCACTGAGGCAAACACTTCAGAATTATTTTGTCTTCTTGCAGACATGTAGAGTGCCATACCTGCAAATAAAGATGGGTAACAAGCAGAGCTGGTTTTAAAGCTATTCTTCCCATTGGAAATGTTGACCAATATTTCAAGGGCAAATAAAATTGACTTGTTAAAAGCAAAAACTGCTGTGTTGGGATTCTTTGCCATCACTTTCCTCACTTTGTTATTTACCTTCCCTCCTTCTCTCTTTCCTTCTGACAGAAAGAAGCAGGGAAAAAGGGTAAACAGGAAGAATGGGAGAAATTCCCAAATTCTCCTCCTAAAGAATCTCCTTTTCTGTTTTCTTCCTCTCCCTTCCTCTCTCTCTCACAAGCACACTTTTAAAAATAGAAAATAAGAAAGCAAAAGAAACTCTGAAAACTCCTGAAACATTCAATTTTCTTTTTAATCTTCCCTCTACCTTCCCACCAGGAAAGGGAATAAAGCACTAAGAAGCATACATGAAATGAAGGAATTTTTCCATGTTTTCAGGACTACTCCAAAGTCTTCTCAAAATAAAGCAGTTTATTAAATTCTGATAATGGATACCGTGATGTGACAAGGAAAAATAAAATGGTTTGCTCTTAGGTCACAGTGAATAACTTGAGACCTGAGGTTATACCTAAAGTTTTTCTTTGACTTTGCTGCAAGTTAAAACATCTTCTACTTCCAAAGGTGACAGAGAAGCAGCAGCTGTGGGCAGTTTAATTACAGCTGAGTCTGCAGTAATGTCTTCTGCAGAAATCCCCTGCCTTACATATTCATGCAGCTTTTACCCTCTGCCTGTCTCTTCTCTCAAATTCAATTTGCCCTCTGCTCTTTGCAACAAGACAGGTCTCCCCCAGGAGTTTGCCACTGTATTTGGGGGGATATTTGGCTTCCCTGTGCTCACGGAAATTGCATCTTCTCTGCTGAATCACAAGATGTTCCCATCTGTGTATGAGACTGGATTTGCTGTGGGTTCAGTGGTTGCACTATGAAAGCTTCCAAAGCCATGGAAGAAAAAGTGTCAAGAAAGAGCCCTTCTTCAGGAGAGCAGGGTGGAAATTTAACCCCACTGATCTTAAAATGCATGGCTAACACGGCCATCCACTTGTGGCTACATCACAAAGCAGAGAATGGCCTGTCAATAGGGCCACATGCAGTCCCTGCCATCTTTTCTCTCTGAAACTTGCATCTCCACCAGCCACTCACAATACTGGACAAGCATACGATGAAGACCGGGAGCACAAAACCACTGAGCAATGAATTCTGGCTATTTACATTCCCCATTGACTGCAGCAGCTTTAGTGGTGTGTGATATAGGTGTTTTAGACATGACATGCAGTAGGGTGGATGGCAGAGGGAGATTTGTGCTGCCAGGCTGAAGGCAGAAGTATAGTTTGAGGTCATGTCTTCACTTTTCCCTTGAGCTTCCCACAGGATGACATCTGCCATCTCCCAGCCACAACACAGGCATATGTTCTGCTAGCCAGTGTCAGCAAACTACATGGTAATGGCTACATTTCTCCTTACACAAGCAGGGGACATTGTCACAATAAATTACTACAGTGCTAAAGCTAAAAAGTGTCATGAATTGGTTCAACCCCTCTGAAGAATTAGATCTTAGTTTTATAAACCTTTGCTGTCAGAGAAAGAAAAGAACAAACACCTACAACTCCCATGAGCTGCTGTTAGCCCTTGTTGGGATGAGTTAACAAGAAGCAATTTTGGTCCCACAGCTTCTATGGTCCAGTCAAGTTGGCTGTGGTTTCCAAGAGTTGGTGGGACCGCATGTCTGGATGGTCAGCTTTTGATTTGTATTTACTTTCAAATCTACTAACATCCCGCATTAAGCCACTGCCAACAGGAGTATCTCCTGACCGATAAATACTATCCAGTCACAGATGCTAGGATACAAGATTACATACAGGATTATGGATTTGTGGTCAAAGGTTGAGCGGGTCAGAGAGAAAAAGCCACCCACTGAACCAGACACTAATGTTGCATTTCTTGGGAGTGAAGCAGCAGCAGCAGCAGCAGCAGGGAGACCTGAGATCCTCTTGGACCTGATGACAGTCAGTCTGAGAAACGGCTGCAGTTAACAGCCAGCTCTTCCAAACTGCATCTAGCATAGAGCTGGTTCTCACCTGGACCTTATGATTCAGTGGCTTTTCTTTATCAGTCAGAACTAATGAGCTGCCTTAGAGAAGCAGGTATAGAAGCTGGTATAGTCATCTTTAAGCTGAGCTCTAAAATAAAGACTTCAGTCACAGAAATAGAGATTTCACAGCATCTTCCTCAGTGTCCTGGTACTGACCAGTGTCTGCTTACTCCTTCTGTGGTAGTTTTGTTTTGTCTGCCTGAATTCCTAAATTAAGTTTCTCACACAAAGTACATTAAGGTCTTGTATTTCAAGAGTAATATATCTAAAGACAGAAGACTACCTCGATTTCACAAAAAAAGGAAAAAATCCTTTACAAGGATAGGGTAAAAACTCCCTAGAGCCACTAATTCCAAAGTTAACCACTGGGAAATATTTTGCATGTATATATGAAGTATGCACAAAACTGCTACATATAATAGATATAAAGTACTTTACATAGGATGTAGTAATACTATAAGTAGGGTACTAATTTGATATGCATCTAGGAAATGTCAAATCAAATTTGCCATACTTCATAAAATTCAATGTTTGAAGAGATTTGATTTACTTATGATTTAAATCCTAGTCCAGCCTTTTTAGTAGAATTCATTTTTTTCTTTAAGCAAAATGTGCATAGTGATTAGATAAGGAAGTATTTCTTTTGTTGTCACTGAAATTTCCCAGCTTTACCAAAACCCTTTGCTCTCAGGTACTATTCTCAGTCATATTCTATATACCTAAGCAGGTTATTTTGTAAAATTGACTCAACAAGAAGGGTTTTTTGGTCAAAAAGAAAGGAAAGAAACCAAAAAACCAAAACTGAGTCAACCCAAACCCTGTTATATTCTTTGCTTTTACTAATAGAACATCAGTATGACCTTTGCTCTGACCCTGTGTATGATTCAGAGAGTACTCATAACAAGCCAATTGGTGTGTAAACAACAGTTAAAAGTTAATGTTGCAAAAAGTATGGAAGGATTAGCTGCACAGTAAGTGTGCTCTTAACTTTAAAGGGTATTGCAATTGCCTACTATTATGCAAAGTGTAAATCAGCATAAAGTAGGCAATAATTATTTATTTTTTCACCAACTTTTGAAGCTCTAAATTGTGCTGAGTGCAGCTAATTAGAGTATAGTTCTTTGAACAAGGAACAATGTATAGAGTGCCTCTATTAATTATCAACTCTTGACAGAGATTTCCAAAGTCTGCTTATAACATGTTTGTTAGCTTCTAGTAGAAGAATATTAAAACTGTAAGGAAGTATCTGTTTTACCCCAGTGTGAAATTCTTATAGTACCTTCCTCTTGGTAGCCTTCACATGGCAACTTGCACCTCAGAGGAGGGACCACCATCAACAAACCCAGAACTCTTCATCATCTCTGAAGAGAAACAATATACCTTAGTGAAGAGAGATCCAAAATGGGAGTGTCCCCGGTTTCATGAGACTGTGCATGGGGAAAGGGATATATTCTGTGAGTTAGGAAAATGTTATACCAACCTAACTTTGGCTTTGGTCATCAAGCTGAGAGGGCGTCTAATGAACTTTGCCCAATGTGAAGTTGCGAATATTGCTAGAATAATTGCTGGAATTGCAGGTTTTCACTGAACTTTTGTACAGAGTGTCTAAGCCCTGGCTTTGGCAGGGGGACTGCAAGGTGGTCTCTATGAGAGGAGGCCAGGGCTGCTCCATGCCAGACACAAACTGTTCCTGTCAACTCAAATGGGCCCACCGCAGGGCATGGCTGAGCCCAGCAGCCGAGGTGGTAATGTCTTGGGGAAAAGTATTTAAGAAAGGGTAAAATATGCCAGACAGAGAGAGGAGGAGAGAAAAAAAAAAAAAAAGTGAGAAACAGCAGTGTGAACATCAAGATCAGAAGAAAAAGGGCAAGAGGTACTTCAGGTGCTGGAGAGGACCACACCTGAGCAGATATCCACACTACAGCCTATGGAGGACCCCATATCAGAGCAGAAACGTGCCCTAAAGGAAGCTGGAGCCCATGGCAAGCACACTCTGGAGCAGGTTTATCCTGAAGGACTGCAGCCTGTGGGAAGGACCCATGCTGGAGCAGGGGAAAAGTGTGAGGAGGAAAGACCAGCAAAGAGGAACTGTTACGCACCAACTGTAAACAGCCCCGCCATTTCCCATTTCTCCTGTGCTGCTTGGGAAAGCAGGAGGTAGAGGAATTGGGAATGAAGGAGTAAAGTTAAATCTAGGAAGAAGGAGAGGGTGCAGGGAAAGTGTTTTAGTTTTTCTCTTTGTTTCTTACCATTCTATTCCACTTTTAATTGGCAGTAAATTACACTGATTTTCCCCAAGCTGTGTCTGTTTTGCCCAAGACGGTAATTGGCAAGCAATTTCCCTGTCTTTATCCTGACCCAGGAGGCTTTTCACACAATTTTGTCTCCCTGACCTGCTCAAGAGATGGAATGAGTGAGCAGCTGGGTAGATGCTTGTCCCTTCACCAAGGTCAGACCACCACAGCATTGCGCAGCTAGACTTAGGGGAATCTGATATGCGTCCAACAGAAGGAGTGCTGGAAACAGACCATCTCCTCTCAAAAGCGTGCAAGGTGATTATCAATGTACAATTGTTCAGAAGTAGTTCATCCTTGTAGGTGATGACTAAGTTAATCATGAAAGTACTTGCAAGTACAGATGAACCCATCAAGGAACTACACGGAAATAGTCAAGTTTACCATTTCAACTGAGCTGAGAACTCAATTTCCAGCTTATAGCAAAGGCAGAAACTCTGTTTCAGTTAATCCTTTATTCAACAAAAGTTATTTTGTTTTTCTGTCAAATGCGGCAAACTATTTAACCTTCAATTTTAGTGGAAGGGCAATTTAATTAATTCATAGAATTATTATTTTAATTGGATTTGAGAGAATCAATTTTTCTGAAACTCAAGAAATAGGGGTTATTGGCTTGGCTTCGTGGATGCCATTCCTGCTTGCATTTCAGCTAGCACTAGAAGCAAGGTTATTTCTCTCTGAGGATGTCAGTCTGAGACAGTGGCATCCATTTCAGTTTTATTATTTTAGTAACATAAAAATGCAAGAAAATGGAATGTTGAAATCAAACTCTCCCCTTCTTAACACATTTTTAAATTACAGAAATGTTAATTAGGCTGACATCATCAAGTGTCAAGAAAAAATAATTAATTAAAAGGGAAAAGATTCACATTTTGGTGAGGAAATATTTTTTCAGCTGCATCATGCAACTGTGGCACTTGACCTAGCTGAGCACAGCCTGGTAGATGAGACAGAAGTGATCTCCACAGAAGTGTTGTCAGTTCCCTTTGCTGTGTTAAGTAAAGCAAATTCAGTAAAACAGTGAAAAGCAACCAGACTAGTCTACTCTAAAATAAAAGGAGGCTCTTCCTGTATTCTGGAAGGACTGGCTAGTTGAGGAGACATTGTAAAATCAGGACAGAAACAAATCAAAAACTCTCAGTAACAACTTTTCAACCTAAAAATACCATGTCTTGAGACGGAAACAGCGCTTCATGAAAAAGGTAAGTCAAGGGCTGGATTTTTCTTTATCTTTTTTAGTTGCAGTGAATTCTTGGGTCATTAGGAAGCACATAGCTATCATGATCTCAGCTCCAAACAGTAGGAGCTTCTAAATGGTGCCTTAAAGCAAACAATACTCCTACTTCCTCTCCTCTTTCCTTCCCAGTGCACGGGCAGACAGGAGTGGGCAGTATGTATTATCAGTGTTTGTGTTTATGTACCATGTATAAGCTGAGCCTGGGGCTGAGCACGTGGTTCCCTGATGGCACCAGGCACAGTCTAAAAGCAGAATAGGATACAATTCTCACCTCCAGAAGTTTCTAAGTAAGTCCAATGAGACAAGAAATACTGTAAAAGGAAACAGAACAGTGAAATTACCCACTGCCAGAGCTGGGAACTACTATCTACTCTTATGTGCCTGAGGCCTTGTCTTTGACACCATGCTTCTCTTAAAACCATGCAAGTTGTTTTTGCACCTGCTTCTACAGGATCAGCAGTAAATAGTGTCAGAGAAAGTTCCTCACAAGTGGGACATCCAGTGCTACCGAAGACATTATGTATTTGAAGTCATTAAAAAAAAAAAGGTCCCTCTAACAATAACATTTAAAAAATTGAAATATTCAGGTAAGGCAATGAATTTACCTTCTATGGCTGCACTTTTAAACACCAAGATAGATGCTGACATTTAATTTTCTCACATTTATATTCCGAAGAGGAATTATATATTCAGTTTACAGAGATTTATTGCACTTAATTGCTTAGCAGCATTTGATATAATATTTAAAAGGTCAAAAAATAATTTTAATACCTATTGTGAGGTCCTGAACCCCTGTGGATTCCCTCTAAAACAGAAAGCAGGTTAGATGTGAATGTGCACAAATGAAATGGCTTCAGAGGTGGGAAAAAGGAAAAAGAAAAAAAAGAGGCAAATACTGGTTCAACCCACACTCACAAAAGCACATTTATGGAGGTAAATACTATCTGCTTTGGTGGGTAGAAATATGTGCTCACTGTTGCATCTAAAGTCCTCAGCTGTAATCTTCTCACTGCTTGTTATTCAGCAAAGACCCTGGAGGGAAGGGAGTCCATGCTTGTGCTCATACAGAAGTCTAATAAGATTGTCCACTCCCAAGCACTGGAACCCATCTAGTGTTTTCCATTCACACTTTGCAGTAATAGGAAAATTAGGCAGTTTATTAAACAAAACCATGCTGCAGAAAGCTTTGCTCTCTTGAACACTTTCAGAATCTGAGTGTCCTGGTTTTTAGCTGAAAAATTTTTCTTTGTCTTAATCAAACACATATTCCTTTTTTCCAACAAAATTTCAGTATTTTTCTAAAGAAGGTTTTATTTTCCAAACAGCTCTAGTAGACATCTTATGTCAATGACTAATTATGTAATTGATTATAATTTAAGGTCAAGATATGATCTTGTGGAATTCAGGTTAGTTCTGTTGAAGTCTGAAGAGTTATGGTCAGGCAGTAAATTTTTCAAGATACTGTGAAGTCTGTACCACTACACCACACCGTCCTCTCTCTGTCTATGCCAGCAAGTGAACCTGCAATGATTAATGCATTGAGTCTTATCTATCTCCTTCCCCATTCAGATCGGGACTGAATTCTCCAGTGGGAAGGCCATTATACGCTGGTATGGTCATCAGTATATTCCTTTTTCAGAAGTGTTGTAAACAGGCCAAGACATGAACAAAGCAAATGAAGAAGTTCAACTAAAGGGTAAAGTGACAAAAGAGTCTATGATCATCAGACGACCCCCAAAGATGACCAGTAGGCATGCAAAGAGGACTCATATATTAATGAGGACTTGGAAATGTAATGACTATGTTAATAATTTCTTGGAAAAGTAACGAATATGCATGTTTTGATAGTACAAAGCTTCTGTAGAAAGACAAGTCGGTGTGCACGATAGGTGGAGTGATCCCCTGTGCATCCAGCACTGTAATAAAGAATGTCTGCTTCTTAAGACTACACCGGTGTTAAGTTCATTCCCAATTTCGGTGACAATGTGGCTAAAATCCTACGAATAAAAGAGCAGCTGAAGAAATGTGTAAAACTTGCTCAGAAACAAAAGAAAACAGAACAAAACAACCTTTATTTTTGCATACTAGTTTGTTCCAGTGGGCTGCTTGCAAACCCCAGTAGGTTGCTTAATGCTTCTCTGTCTGTCACCCCCTGGGAAATTCCTGTAATCATTAAGCATCATGGAGCTAAAACCAAAACCAACTGATATACAGGGCTTCCTTATACTAATTGCAACAGTGAATATTTTTCAGAACACCCGTCATCCTGAAGGAACAGGTGGGATACTTGAAGATGAGGTTGTTTTTACAACTTCATCCAAATATTATAGTTCCTGCCATCTTAGATGCACATCTTTGGGCTTCTCTTCTGGAGATCCTCTGGGATGTTTCTATAATGGCAGAATATTCCCCTTCTAGTGCTATTAGATAAAAGAGGAATCCTTGAATAGAGATTCTCCTTAGAGTTTGGAGTCCTCTTGCTCTCCTGAGGGGAGTTTTATCATTACAGTTCTTACCTCTGCCGATCTTCTTTGTTACAGTGCCCTGCTATGTCAAATACACAGTGCAGGAAGACTTCTCTGTCTTCATGCCTGTTCACTCTGCTCCATCTTATTATGCCATATGATCCTATATCAAGATCTGCTTTCAGTTCAGGAGGTTTTCCCAGAACATTAGCTCTTTTTCGAGGTTACAGCTCCAGCTTTTCCACATTCTCTGCTGCACCATTAAGTCCACTTTTTCTCACCCTACACAACCAGCAGGCGATAAATTTAGTTGACAGCGGTACCCCACCACTTCCTTCTCTCCTACTATCCCTCTATCCCATCAGCTGCCACTGCCATATCTCTTCCTCCTGCTTACTTGACCTCCCCAGTTCAATGTCCCACTGCAATCCTCGCTGTACCCTCTTAGGCTATGCTGCTCAAAAGTGCCTTTCTCTTGCTGACGCTCACCAGTCACAGAATCACAGAATGGTCAGGGTTGGAAGCAACCTTGGGAGATATTCTAGTCCAACTCCCCTGCCAAAGCACGTTCCCTACACCAGGTTGCACAGAAAAGCGTCCAGGTGGGTTCTGAACATCTCCAGAGATGGAGACTCCACAGCCTCTCTGGGCAGCCTGTTCCAGTGCTCCGACACCCTCACAGTAAAGAAGTTTTTCTTTAGGTTTGTATGGAACTGTTACGTTCCAGTTTTTGCCCATTGCCCCTTGTTCTGTCACTACAACTGAAAAAAGCCTGACCCCATCCATTTGGCCCCCACACTTCAGGTATTTATAGACATTGATAAGATTCCCTCTCAATCTTCCAAGCATTTGCCTTGCTTTTCCCCTTCACCTATCATCAGCCTCCCCTCCTGACTGACTTTTCCCAAACCCTTTTAGCACTGACAGGGTTAATAATACAGCTGTGAAATGGGAAGGGCAACATCTCCTAATTCACTTCCTTTTCGCCACCCCCCCCCCTCTGTTTTTAAGGGAAAAAGCTGCAAACACAATTTCAAGGACTGAATGTGGCTGAAATTGCACTGGAGGGGACAATCCGTTCCAGCCCAGAAGGCAGTGGGAAGAGAGTCCAAGCGAAAGCTAATTGTCTATCTCCAATTGTAAAATGGAAGAACAATAGGACTAATTATCTTCCACTTTGGTTGCAACAGTTTGGCAAACCTGTCCTGACTGCTGTATTACTAGCAAAGCTGAAATGTTAAGACATACACACAGTGAGAAATCATAAAAGCAGAGCAGCAAAAAGAACACAGGGGCTGCAGGAAGAAAGATTTAAAAGGCCACATGTGCACAGAACTGGGCTTAAACACATCTACAAAGGAAAAAGCACACACTGATTTTCTTATCAATATTTGAGGGGTCTGAGCATCAAGAGCAGTTACCTCCTTCAGCAGGAAGTATGCAATTAGAAGCAGTGGATGAAATAACAAGGTGAATTTAAACTGCCCATTGTGGAGGGGAAAAAACAAAAAGCCTTTACATAGGAAAATATTCTAGGAAGTGAGTGTCCCATGGCTTGGGGTGTGGAGAACTAGACTGGTTCAACAGAAGCACACTGCCTGCAGCAATCCTGCACTGCCAGGGACACGCAATAGATGACCTAATGGGTTTTCCCATCTGTTAACTCCATGTTCTGAATTAAATGACCACAAACTCAAGATCTGTGTGTGTTTATTAAAACAGTTGAAGATTGCTTCTTCGTGCTGTGTCCCACAGGCTGGTATAACTGCTTTGCTCTGCTGCCAGCACAAGCACTTCAATTATTAATGAAGAAGTGCTTTTTTAAAAGGTTTTCCCATTCCAATATGTTAAATCTGCCTTGGAGTTGCACTACTGTGTAATTAAGTTGAATGCATTTGAGTTGGAGGCACAAATAAGGTGGATGTTGTAGTAGCAGTGTAATGATGGGATTTTTCTCCAACTGATGATACACCTGGAGCATTTAAAATTTTCCAATTTTGAAGCTACTGGCTCAGTCTTGTTCTTTACCAGGGAGCATGTGTGAGACAGAGACACTGCGTGCAAGCACTGTAGAAGTCAGTGACTACACTGTGCATGTGAACCCAGACCTGTAGCTCGTCCCAGAAGCTTGGTGGGGGAACACAGAAAGTAGACTTCAGGCGCTGATTTGCTAGCCTATTTGGACATTACAGAACTAACTGTTCTTGCTTGCCAGCACACATGGATGCCAGGGATATCACAAGAACTTGGAACAACACATTGAAACCTCTAAACAGCAGCAGCAGGGTGGGGAAATGGGGAGCCCCATCCCAGACAGCTGCAGGCAGCACCATTCTCCAGCTTCATGTTTGCATTTTCCTGAAGCTCAGGGCCTCCTGGAACAACCTTCCTAAACCACCAGGCTGATTTCTAGTTTCTATGACTCTCTATAATAATTAATTTTCCATTGTCTGGACATTGAGGTGGGTAGCATGGATCTGTTTATTTTGAAGAACCACCTGCAAGTCCCAGTAAGTATTTTGTCCCCATGCCGGAAAGGACTTTGCAGAATACAGCCTGTAAAATAGTCCTGAATCACTTCTTTTTAGTACTTAGAATCATAGTTCATGCATTCTGGTGTAGGAACTTCTGTTCCACATTCTCCAGCTTAAGTTTTGTGAAAGTTTAATTCTCCATTAACTTCATATTAGCAGGAACACTCTTGGTTTCAGAGAAGTCACAGTTAGGAAAAACAACTTACTGCTTTTACGAAGTCTTCCTCTATTTGTCTTGGATCATACTGTTTTCTTTGTTCACCTATCACCAGCACAGGATAATTCAAGCCAGGTGCACCAGTTCAGCAGCCTGGTATTTAAGGACATTTTTAAAGGAAAAAGGTATTCACTGAGCAGCCCTTGACTCAGGACTCAGACTCTGCCAGGCTGGCAGGGCTCAGGGGTTTCGGCCATTAGCAAACAATACCAGGCTCATCTCCTGTCAGGCGTTTGGGTGGATGCCCAATTTACTTTAGAAGCAAACTTCTGGCTTGAATCTTGCATTTTAATGCCACACGTTACATTAAACACTACACAGGGAGCATCAAAGAAGCAATCTGGTGCAATGCTTGCAGCTCTCCTGTGTGATGCATTAATTCCACCTAGCATGTGCCAGGTACGTCTCTTAGCCTTGAAATTTTCCAGCACCACAGAGCAGTTTGTTATCTGTTCCCCTCCTGGTGTGCTCCTTAGGGACAAGTTATAAGGCACAAATGGCAGAAAGGACCTTCTTATAGCAGAAGTGTCTCTCCAAAGTCAACATGCTGTAGGCACTTCTGTCCTTTTCACTTCCAAACTGCCCTACACACAACTCCTGACTGCAATAAACAAGACGCTGACAAATGAGTTATGCTCATAATAACTCTTCCTACAAGGCAACCAGGAAAGGAGATGCACTTTACCCACTGCCTATTCTCCTGTGGATTATGCAATCCAAAAGCTGCCTATAAACAAAACCAGACACATATAAGCACACAGCTTCTAACGTGTGCCAAGCAGTCCATGGTGGGACTTCCAGTAGCACCAGGAGCCTGCCTCTGCAAACAAAAGAGCAGGAATCCCTATTCTGAATTTGCTCCCCATTACAACCTGTGCAACTGAGTATGATTTCTTGCCTACACATGGTTTCTATTGAAAGCTCACCTGTCTGTTCCAAGCCTTCCTTTACACAGACAGGTTCTCCACTGTTTTCTCTCAGACTGTCACTTGATTTCCAGTGTTAGCAGTATTAAAAGTCAGTCTCAAACAGGAAAGCGTACTGGCACAGCACCTTGGGAAATGGCAGTTAGAAGAACCCCATGGACCAGACTCTGCCCTACTGCAGAACATGGCTCAAATAAGCTGCTTCTGTTCCACACCAGGAAACACATAGGAATGAAAACAGGAAATTTTCCATTTACATTGATTTCCCAGTAGTTTGAAAGACGCTGTGCTCCCCTTGCCAAACTCTCCTTTTCTTAGTCCAAACAGGGACATGGGTCTAAGTTACTTGGAGAAGTTTTTCGTTGTACAGCACGCCTGACAAACATATGGAGATAAAGTAGTCTAAGAAATAAAGAAGGATAAAAAGGGCGTTAAAATAGGGACTTGACAGTGTATGAAAGCCAAGAAAGGATTAAAACTTTAAAGAGAGCCCTCCAGGACCCTGAAGACTCTTTTGAACAAGATATAGTCTTTTTTTTTTTTTTTTTTTTTTTTTTTTTTTACTTTGTGGGGTTTTTTAAATTTTATTTGAAGTAGCAAACTTCAAACCATGGATCATTCCCAGGTGTGGTGGTTTGACTCACAGTGGGACCATGCAGTCCTGCATTCACTCTCCCCACTCAGTGCGATGGGATGGGAGACACAACAAATTGGGCATGGGATTATGAATGAAGGACCAGGACGGCTCACTCACCAGTTATGGTCACAGGCAAAACAGACTCAGACTTGAGGGAAAAAAAATCAATTTAATTCCTTGACATTCATCAGAGTAGCACAGTGAGACATAACAACCACATCTTACAACACCTTCCCCCACCCCTCCCTTCTTCCCGGGCTCAAATCACTTTGCTCCCGATTTCTCTACCTTCCCCCCTGAAGCAGCACAGGGGACAGGGAATAGGGTTTGCAGTCAGTTCACTGTTGCTACTCTTCTTGGCATGAAAGTCCAGGAACAAAGTGTTCCAAAGCAAGCTTCCCAGGTCACAGACCTCTTTGGGCTCAGCTCCTGAGTCTCAGGGTCACAATTCATAGAATCATAGAATCATAGAATGGTTTGGGCTGGAAGAGACCTTAAAGATCATCTAGTTTTACAGGGGTAGATAGTGATAGGATGAAGGGTAATGTCTTTAAACTGGAAGAGGGTTGATTTAGATTAGATGTTAGGAAGAAATTCTTTCCTGTGAGGGTGGTGAGACACTGGCACAGGTTTCCCAGAGAAGCTGTGGATGCCCCCTCCCTGGAAGTGTTCAAGGCCAGGTTGGATGAGGCTTTGAGCAACCTGACCTAGTGGAAGGTGTCCCTGCTCATGGCAGGGGTGCTGGAACTAGATGACCTTTAAGGTCCCTTCCAACCCAAACTGCTATGTGGTTTTATGATTCTATGATATGCATGCTGTGGGTAGTACTCTGATCCTTGGGACGCCCAAGTCCTGGGACTCCTTTACACATACATCTTCCTTACAGTGAGTCATGCCAGCATGTCTCTCAAGACTTTCTCATAGATGACCAGAGCAGACCAGTAGCGAACTGGGATTTATTGGTGTGCAAGGGGGTGACCTGTGTGTAGTTCATTGACTCTGTGCGTATCACAGAAAGCTGCAGTGTCCTTTAGTGTATTAATAGACATTATATAAACATGTGGTTGGATGAAAGGCAATTACTTTTACCATTCAACACTCTCATACTATTAATGGTAATGACCATTCCCTCATTCCTGCCTCTCATCAGCAGCTTTCAAGGAAGCATCATTAAGAAGGCATATTCCAGTACAAGACAGACATCAGCCTCAGTTAATTTAAAAAAGGTATTTCAATAAAGTTAATTTAACATTCAGACCAGAGATGCCTTCAGGGATCTGCCCTGCACAGCTCTGATGGCCATCTTAGTCCATGTTTGCATAATACAGGTGTGTAAGACCTGGAGATGCCCAGTGAGTGTGGATTTTCATCAAAGACTATAACATAGTAAGTCAATCTTCTATTGGACTTCACAATACAGTGGTGTTGCATTACATAAAGCGATCAGGTTCTCCACTTGTACTCTGACTTACAATACTTGCATCTGTCATGATACAAAACTTGATATTTGGATCTTTGGTGGACTCAAAAATGAGTAGGAAAAAAAAAAGCTGAAATGTTTACAGAGACATCAGATCCCTTTGGAATTTTTTTTTTTCTTTCAGTAGTATTCGACTTGTTTCCTTAAGTGATTCAGTGCTTTAAATAAATAGTTTTGATTGCCTTTAGTGTTCTCAAAACGTTTGGATTCCAGTGATATTCAAGAACTAGTGCACAGAAAAGGCAGTGTGTATTAAGCTAGGTAAATAATAACACCTTCTTTTACAAACCAAGTTGTAAGCTTTTGTGACCTCCTCAGGACTGTCACAACAGAATTTTATGGGCTCTGTGGAGAGTACTTGCTTACAAACTGAGTCTAAAAATGAAGGTGGGAACTAGTTGCACCACTAAGCCAAAAGTATGCTACATTTCCTCTGCAACACCTTAAATTATACTAAATTATTCTGCAAGAAATACAGCATCTAAAACATTGGAGGTAAGCAGCAAAGTCTCACCACAGTCAGTTGAGCTGAGTCAACTAGTTCAGGTAGTGCTGCATGTAGAAGTAAAAACCTATTTACATATCTGGGGGTAATACAGTTCTTTTAATATATTTTGCAGATCTGTTTCAGCTTTCACTGTTGTAAGAATGAGATGCTACGAAGATACAATTTGTAGCTTGATATGCGACTCACCATCCTACACAAAATGATTATAGGGTAGGATCTAGCACAGCCGCCCAGGGAATGAGCGGCCCTAAATTTACTGACACAGAATCAATGGAAGCTTTTCCATTGACTCCCAGTGGAGAGACTCAATTGCCTTTCCATTAAGCCAACTGTTTTTCCATGCACCTACAATTTACGTAGATATCTATCTTAGGCAGATTGGATCCTAGCCTGTAATGCTAACTAACACTGTTGACAAGCCACAGTCACAATAACATGTCTAATATTTAAGGACAAAATCAGCCAGTGTGTCTCTCTTACAAATTTGCACCTTCTTATCAGTCCACATTGCCCAAACAACCTTGATTTAGATTTAGTGCTGGACTCTGTTTGCAAAAAGACAACAACTGTGCCTAATTTCACACAAAATTGGACCTACTGGGGCCTGTCCTTTACAGATCTCTTGCATGCATCCATTACACCTGTTCTAATCAGTCAAATACAATTAAACAAAACCTGATACCAAATATCTTGGGTTTGGCAAGGAATACAGCACGCACACAATAACAGACATTCATACTCATACTAATTCATGTGCTGCATAATAGTTTCCACTTTGATGGTTAAAAATTACATATTGTAACTTTAAAAGTTGGAAAATGTGTTACCTATCCTAGAAATAAGAGAAAAAAAACGTAACATCAGTCACCTGCCATTTTTAATAGAGAGCTGTAACAAATAGCAGCTATATATATATTTTTAAGACTACCACTTCAGGGCTGCAGCTATTTGGTTCTGCCATATTTAAAGAGCGAGAGAGGTATGTAGAGAAAAAAAATATTTGTAAACTTAACTCCTGCTGATCTGGCAGGTCTCTACCTATTTCATAGGTCTCTGGTACCATCTGCCATATGCTGGTGAATTCATGAGCTTTTGGGGAGATGGGAAGTACAAACATATTCGAGTTACTCCCTGTCACCATCTAATGCTGCTAAACCAGTAAAGGTGACCCATCGCTTCAGATTCAACATTGACTCTTTCTTTTTTTCCTTTTTTAGTGCTTCTCCATCCATCAGTGTCCAAGTAGAAAAATAGCAAGGTCCTCATGGATTCAGCTTATTCTTGCTTTTCTGCTTATGTGCTGCTAGAGAATCAAGAAGAAAAAAAAGCCCAAAGAAATACTGACAAATCAGTGCCTGGAACACAAAAAAAAATGGAACAGCTTTTGTTTTCCTTTTGTAGTATTGTACTGACCTTGAGGGGGAGAAATTCTAATTTGAATACAGCAAGATCTAAAATTACAAGTAAGCACCAGCAGTGAATAAAGGAAAAAAATAAAATCTTTGTCATCTTTTACAAAGTGCTGGAAGTTATTGGAGAAGGGGAAAGGCAGGAAGGATGAAGTCCACTCACCTTCTTCTGCAGTGTCTAGCATCTGATGAAAAGATAAAACAGCTTTTAACAGGCATGTAAGACTCCCCACAGATTATACTGGCTTGGCAGAAAGTTCCCACAATTCCACCTTTGCAATATGGTATAAGGTTTTGATCACCCATTAAAAAGACATTATTTCACTGGATAACAGCTGAGATGACAGAGGCTTTGGATGATGACCAGTGTTAATGGTGGGCAGCAAGAGAGAATGGTGCATCTTTAAGCAGCAGACTGAAGCAAATCAGGTGGAAAACACTCACTACTGTTTGGCAGTTTAAATTGAGGCAAAAATTAGTGGAAGAGATTCTAGTACTAATGCTGGAATATACAGCTTTATGTCATGGGACTTGCACTGATGTGTGTCTGGATGACATAAAATTTTACCTACAGAGGAACTGGCCAATTTGTAACTCAGACGATACACAGCATAATATTGTTTCAGAACAAGCCAACCTGCCAGCTTCTTCCTAGCAGAGCTGAAATGAAATTATCTAAAGCCAAATGTGTTTTAGTAAATTAAATGTCTGCAGAGGCCTCTGGTGATGTAAAAGCTATTGTCAGATATATAAATAGTTAATATTTACAGCTGAAAGAAAGACATGAAGAAGAACCTGGCCAGGTTTCAGGTTTAACTAAAACTAAGCATAGATTTTTAGAGAGGTTTCCTTAAATAAGGCTGCAGAATTCCTCCTTAAAACATCACAGGCCATTCATTGCTTCAGCAGAAAAGCTTAGTGGATGCTTCCCAGTAATGTGGCCTCTAGTGGGAAATTAAGTTTCCACAGAATCAACTTTTTATGCAAGAAAAAATTAATTTTGCCCAAAGCATTCAGATTTCCTTTGGGAAAATCAAAACAAAACATTTCCTTTACTACATTGGCTTGACCCAAATGAAATATTTCAGTTTATTTTTTAACTGAACAAGAATATTTTCTTTCAATTCAGTTCAACTTGAAATTGCCTCTGGGCTTGCAGTTATGGTGGATATAAATGGTACAGGAGAATAAGGGAACAAGAAAATTTGCATCTCAGACAGTTAGCTGGCCTACAAGAAAACATTTTTAATTCAGCAATATTAAGATGTTACATTCATATCAACAAGACTGAAGCAAAACACTTGGATACTTCCAAACTGAAGTTCTTCAGATTTTTTCCTCCCATGAAAAGAATCTGAGAAATGTTTAAATAGTCAAAATTGCACATGAGAAAAAAATAATAATCCAGCTCTAATTTCCAGCCATCCAATCATTACATCAGTTTTATGCCATAGCAATTCCATTGATCTCCACTGGAATCACTAGAATCACATCAACCTAAAAGTGGTTGTGGGTGCAGTGATACTGATCTCAGTGTACAGGGTTAGGCAGATAAAAGATATGCCTTAAGGTGCTCCAGGTTCTCACATTTACCTCCTTGTTGGGACTCTTAAGTATGCAGAGAAACTTGCAGATCCTGAAAGAATAACATATAGTTAGAAAGGACGACATCCTGCAAATTACCAGGAATACTGCGCATGTCTCTCAAACTCAGAAATGAATGAGAAAATAAGGCTTTTAAAAGTAAGATAAATCACACCTTCACCTGGGATTGAACAGAGACTGAAATAAGCATTTGCATGTGGGATAGTGTGTTTAGTTTGGGGAGGGGCGGGGGGGGGTTGGTTTTGGTAGTGGGGGAAGGAGTTACCCTGTGAGAAGCTTTACAAAGCTCCCCCGGCTCCAAGGCAGACCCGCCTCCAGCCCAGGCTGAGCCAATGAGCACCAGAGAAACGCCTCTGTGAATCCATGTTTGTGAGGGGGAGGACTGTCTTGAAAAGAAGAAGGTGGAGAGAACCTGGGGGAGAGGCCATTGACCTAAACGAAAGACAGCCACCGGCCTGAACAAAGAGAGAGCTTCATTGCCAGGAGGAAGGAAGAGGAGAGGACAGAGAACCTCAGACACCCAGTTAAACTGCATGGAGTAGGAGAAGGCAAAGGAGGTCCCTGCAGCCCATGGAAGTTTCAGTGGCTGAGCAGACACCCAGAGCAGGTAGGGACCCCTAGAGCTGGGGGCAGAGGACGTGCACTGGACCAGAGGCCCATCTGCAGCTTGTGGATGTCCCCATGACAGAGATGGGAGCTGAGCCCAAAGAAGTCCATGACTCCATGGGAAGCTCACTTTGGAACATCTTGTTCCTGGACTTTCATGCCAGGAAAAGTGGCATAAATGAACTGACTAAAACCCCCATTCCCTACCCCTTGTGTTGCTGAGGGGGAGAAGGTAGAGAAATCAAGAGCAAAGTGATTTGAGCCTGAGAAGAAGGGAGGGGTGGGGGGAAGGTGTTGTAAGATGTGGTTGTTATGTCTACTCAGATGAATGTCAAGGAATTAAATTGATTTTTCTTCACCAAGTTGAATCTGTTTTGCCTATGACCATAACTAGTGAGTGAGCTGTACCTGTCCTCATTCTAATCTGTGACCCCTTTGTCATGACTCCCTTTTCATCTTACTGGGTGGGAGGAGTAAGTGCAAGACCACATGGTCTTACCTGTGGGTGAAACTACCACAGACAGACATGAAAGATTAGAGAGTTTCAGTTATTTTTATATATAAATGATACACATTTGCTTATTACAGATTGCTTAGTATATATTGCACTAAGAAATTATAGTTAAACTGTGTTATTCCAGCTTCCCCTTCAGCCTCAACTTCTAATATTCAGTCCTCATTCAAAAGCAGACCAGACCAAATCAATACAGCCAGCCAATTTCACACCAAACACCCTCACAACAGCACACCAGTTACTTACCACAGATTTCAGTCAGCAGGACTCGTGGCCCATGGGAGGACACAGGGTGCTGGTGCCACAACACCTGGCTTGCTCGGGATCATCACCTGTGGACAACAAGGTTGAGGGATGCTGCTCCTGTGTGGATTTCAGAAAGGCCATGTCAACCTGTTTTCACCTAATTGCAACAGCATGGGTCAAGAAGGTTGAGAGATCCCAACTGGGCTTGGCTGCAGAGCATGAGTAGAAAAGAGAACAGGACTGTTTAGGTATTTGCTCTGGTTTGTAATACCTAGACTCTGATTCACATCTTGAGGCACCACAGTATTAACTGCTCTGACAGTCCCTAGAAATGTAAACAGAGATACCAAATAGTAGTAGTCTTGACCACAACACGAATTATTCACATTCCACTTGCTTCGCTTTTAGATGTCAGACTGAACAATTAACCTCTACAGTTTATACATTTACTGATTACACAATCCACTCAAAACACCAAGGAGGGCAATGGCAAACTCAGAAATCTGAAATGAACCTGAGAACACCAAATCTGGATTATGTAAATTGGGTTTTTTATTTCTCCTTTTTTGGATGAAATTGTTGAAAAGCAGCATTTCTAGGAAGCGGTTATGTGTACCATGCTGAGCATAAAAACCTTGCCCAAGAGGATAGATTAATGTCCTACAACATTTCCAAGCAGAGCTAGGGAACAGAGAGGAGGCTGTCACGGAACTGATATGTTGGTGCTTTCTAAAAATTAAAAAGCAATATGTAGTCCATTCCAGTGCCAGCTGTGTTTCTAAAGAATGCTTTATGTCTAATGCAGACCACATTGCCGCCATTTTAACCTAAGATTTCACTTAATTTGCATAGGCTGGGATAGACTGCAGCTCTCTGTTTTCAGTGCAGGCACGCTGCCTGGGATTGCAGGTTGCAGCATGTGGGGCTCTACTGCTATTGGAGTGCAAGCTGGTTTGTTTAAAAATGGGAGATCATGGGATCTACAGTTTTCCAGAGCCACTCACCTTTAGGAAAAGCAATTGTCAAGGCTGGCTATAGGCATGACTAATCACCTAGAAGTTGTACCTCAAGTTGTTCTCTCAAGGCAGAGCAGTGTGGAAGCCCTGGTACCCTCCTTTCATTGGGTTCAGCATATGAAGGTTGCATACTTTTTTTGTTGCTTGACAAATGCTTTTGTTCCATGTAATAATACTATATGGAAGGGAAGCCATTTTCAGGTTCTTGCTGGGAGGTAGAGGATTTTGCAGTCAAAAAAAATCCTGAAATAAATAATAAAAAATACTTGTGCTCAGTAGCACATCCAATGTACTTTGCCAGAAGATATCATAAGATCATAGATTTGTTTCTGAAATACTGGGCTACACAAAAATGGTTTCTGATTCATCCATGTTTCATGTGCAAACAAAAGACATTTCATCTACTTGTGCCTCAGTTTCACATATGTCAAATAGTTTTCTGAGGGTGACAGAGGCACCCTTAGAAGTTCAGAAGGCACCCAGACCTTGTGGTGATGTGTCTACAACTAGACCAAAGGAAATGATGCAGTGCATATCTGAAGAGCTTCTGACTGTACCTTAGACAAGGCAACATTCAGCCTGTTTCCACTTACCTTTTATGTTCCTGATGTCCAGAGCAGAGCCACGGTCTTAAATGAGTCATTGGAGCAGAGTAAGGATGAAGTATCTGAGTAAAAGTCATGTCACTACAGTGAAGGGGAGATGAAGCTACTCTGTACAGAATAGGAAGGTCCTTTAAGCATCTGCTTCAGGTCTACAGGGAGCTGCAGATGTGAAATCAGGATTCACAAGCCTTTTACACACAGTCTATTTCTTAGTGTATTAATTCAGGAAAGTAGAAGACCAGGTCTTAAACCTCCATCCCATCCTTGGAGTGGAAGAAAGGTGAGCAGCTCTGCTTGGTGGAACTGGTCTTTACTGGCAACTACAGCCTCTGACCCACAGTTTGAGTACTGGCCTGCAAAAAAGTACCTCCCATCTATGACTGCTACATTAAAGAGTCATTAGAGCCCAGAGAGAACCATCTAAGAAAACAACATGACACCTGGGTTCCTCATCACGGAGATAAATGCTGAATTCACTTGGTGAACACAGTAACCCATTTGGTTGTTGTGTTAAAGGAGAGAGGGAAACAGCCTCTCGTGGATCTTGGGTCTGCCAGGACTGAAACATTTCATGCTAAAATCAGCATTATCAACCTTTTTTACCAATTTGTGTTGCTTGACAGTCTCCTGGCCTCACCCATGGGATTGAGAAACTTAAGTACTAGGGTGACTCATTTCTGACTCCCAAGTGTGCATCAGTAAGACCTATTGCCTGGATGCTCCATCCTGCTTTTGACCCCTGAAGACATTAGCACATGCCAGTGGAGCTGTGGTAACTCTCGACATGGTTTAGTCAAGGACTTGTCAGTGTTGGTTTGATGATTGGACTCTGTGATTTTGAAGGTCTTTTCCAATCTAGGCAGTTCTGTGTTCTGTGATTCTGTGTTTGCAGCTCCCCAGGATCTGCAGTGGGGTTAGTGGAAGTGTAGTAGTTAGCAAAACCCAGAACTGACAGTTGGATATGCCAATAAGATATTCCATATCGTATTACGTCATGTTCAGTATATTAACCGGGGCTGACTGGAAAGGGGGAGGAAGGGGGGCTTGGCTGCCAGCTAAGTCAAACTATCACAGTGGTGTAGCATGCAGAGTTGACCTGCAGGAACACACTACAGCTCCAATGGGCGCACCAGGACCCACCGGTGCCTGGTGACACTTGCACCTCTCTGAGATCTGCCTCCGAAGTGCCTGAGCCTGCTTGTATAAAGCCACTGCCCTCCAGATGAGGGAAAACTGCAATGTATTTCAGGATACTCAGGGGAGCAGCAGACCCACTCAGTTGAAATTTTGAGCACCATATGTCTCAGAAAATCTGGGAGTAGGTTTTGTGTTAGGTGGAAAATTTAAGTTGACTACTTCATCTGTGTCCTGGCAGCAGAGGTACAAGGCAGAAACAGTGGAAGTCTCTTTTGTTTACCCCTCTGCTGTATACTGTTTTGCTTTACTGAACTGCTTTATTTGGGACACTTCCTTGGGACAGGCTGCTGGGGTTAATTGTTGTACCCAACTCCTGACAAACGAGCGTGACATCTGTGTGACTTCAATTTTTTATAAATACCTATTGCCAATTTGATTAACATGTCAGCACAGACCCAGAGTTAAAAATGAAAGGGGCTGAATATTGCTCCTTCCTTTTAAGGGTGTCATAATGAAAAAAGCATCTACATGAAAAAAGCATCACACTTACACTTTTCACCATGTGAGCTTATCTACCACTTGTCTACCATGGTGAGCTTTAGATTTTGTCTCTTTTAAGCCTGCATCCTGTAAAACACTGTAATTGCATGCAGCTGTGTTCACAAGCCATCCTGCACAAATGGAAAGCGTGCATTGAAAAAGCACCCAAACAGAGGACCTCTGAAATACACACTGCAAAAGCTGCTAGTTTACCCAAAAGACCCTCTTTGGTCTGCCCTCCCCTGCCCTCCTCTGCTGTTGCTACCTTGCAGTTTATGACATACAGATAGTGGGAGGTCTGACAAACCGAACAAGGCAGCGAGCAAGAAATTCCCTTCCTGTTGAAATCAGTAATTCCTCTGTGGAGGCTGCTTTTTTTGTATGTGTGTGCTCTTTCTTTTGTGTCACTTCGAGAAGGACTCTGATACTATATTATTTTAAATATAGCTTGCCCTGGGGCGGGGAAATGCACAAGGAAAGAGTCGGCAAGCAGCCTATCTCTCAGAAGAAAAGAGCAAGCCTCGCAGCACAAGAACTGGCTTCACTCGAGTGTGCAGTTTAGAAGTCAAAAAACTATTCCAAATACCACCATTTTGGAGGAGGCTGAAGAAAAAGGACACAAAACTGGCTAAACACAGTGAAGAATATGGTAAATCAGGGTACAAAGTGAACCTAATTGCAGTTTGAGAGTGGGCTCTGAAGTACAATGTAAGTCTTCCTTAAATTGTATTTTTTTAATCATAGTATCTACTTGTTTCATTTCCATTCTGAAGCCAGGCTGGGCCAAAAGGTACAATTATCTATAAAAATCAGCATGGAGCAGAATGTGTAATCTCTGATATGAGGCTGAAAATGGTACTGAAATGCAACAGAAGTCAGAGACTATCAGGCATATTATGGAAGATGAACTATAAATAAGAGCATATCTAATTATTTCAAGAGAAAGATGCTGGACAGAATCTTTAATCAACTTTCTTAATAGGGAAGTGAGAGCTCTGCTGTTTTGTATGGGAAGCTATTTTAATACTGCTGTGTTTAAAATTGTGTGATTACAGTTACCAATAGCAATAAGATGTAGCTCCAGAGGGGAGTCCTAGTGGTTGCAAAAGTTTTTTCTCTTTTATTTCTCCAACATTTTTGCTCTCTGAAGCCTCAAGTCCACATTCTGTATTCTACAGTTTAGTTTTGCTTTTCAGCTGGATTTTCAATGTATGCCAACACTGGACTTCCTATGGAACTGAAAACAAAACATTTCAGCATTCGGAGTAATTCCGGTATGTTTTTCTACATCATACTAGTGGCAAAAATACAGTCGGTGAAAGATTGTGCTCCCTCAACTTCTGGCATGGACAGCTGAGGAATATAAAGCCTGATGGTGACAAAGGGTGATAATTTCCTATTTTTCACTATTTATCTCACCGATGTCGGACTTAGCAATGGATATTCTTTGTGATGAGGAGAGCTCTGTGAACCCAACTGCAAACTCCTTAATACAAATAAATAACGAGAGACGACTCTACAGAAACGTTTATGGAGCTGGAGAGATTAACATATCACATCTCTTTAACTCGACTGTGGACTCTGAAAACCTAACCAATCTTTCGTGTGAAAGTAACATGAGTCCACCGTGCTACTCATCCCTGTTTCAGCTTTCACAGAAAAACTGGCCAGCTTTGCTGACAGTGATAGTGATCATTTTAACCATTGCTGGAAATATTCTTGTCATCATGGCTGTGTCACTGGAGAAAAAACTACAGAATGCCACTAACTATTTTCTAATGTCACTTGCAATAGCTGACATGCTGCTGGGTTTCCTTGTCATGCCCGTGTCTATGCTAACCATTCTGTATGGTGAGTATTGGCTGTGTAACTTACTGCATGTATTGAGAAGCTTTAAACATTGTATGCACATGTTGTTGTTGTTATTATTTCATTCTCTAATCACAAAAAATTGTAATCACTCCATACAAATTTAAATATGCATTTGTTAATGAATGTAAGAACAGGTGAAGTACCTGAATTTTTTGCTACTTTATATTTGTAGTTACAGGCATTTTAAACACAGTCCAGAACATTTTATTACTCAGTTGCTGGAGGAATTATCTCAAAGTGTACATGATGATGCTTTGTTTTCTCTATTCTTTCAGGTTTTTTTCCCTGTCTCTTAGTTTTCCGTATTCCTAATGTGAATGTAGGGTCCTGCCAGTTACTTTACTCTGAAAATATGCACAGAAGCACTAATGACTACCTTTAGATTCAAAGTAGGCAATCATCTCTTCATTTTTTTTTAAAATGAAATAAAACCATACCATTCTATGATTCTATAAATGTAAATAATTCCCTTAACACTAATACCCTACTTAGGCATCTAGTTACCAGCAAATGCTAGAATAAGTACTGTGAGAGTTAAAAAATGGATAGGAATTAATTCTGACTAATTTTGAGTAACATTTACAAATGCAAAGCTATGATTTCTTAAGATAAGTTATTTAAGAATTAAGTGAATAATGACTCACAGTTCATACCCTTGTAGATGATTAATAGCAAACCTTCTCATTTTCACCAAAACCGTTTTGCAGCACAGCTCATGTAGAAAAAAAGCAGCAGCCTATGTGTCCAGTACGAGTATTGTCAGGCTGTTATAATCCCTAAACTTCAAGAAATGAGTTTTCCAGTGCCACAACTGAATTGCTACAGTTCAAGGAGAATCCAGACAACATCAGGAGAAATGTGAGATTGTTTGCAAAGATTTCCACGCTTCACTATTTTGGGACTAAAGGTCCAAGTATGAGTCTGTGACTTAGGAGAGATTTCATCCAAAAAACTGGAAGTTTATTTCCCAGTTTCAGTATTTCTACAGGTTGCCCTCAGCAGCATTTGCAAACTCTATTTGGCATCAGTGATGGTGTAACGTTGTGATTTATTGTATCAGTGGTGCAGTTTGGTGCTTTGGTGAGAGAACCAGCATAAAAGAGAGCTGCGGGAGCAGAAATTTTCCAAAGCGTGAGATTAGCAAAACCTTTTTAAATCCGGCGTGATTCCCTGAGACATGCAACAGGGACTCCTGCTGGCCAGGCTCCGCTGCCGAGGACAGAGGCACCCGAAATCCGCGGCTCGGGAGTGATTTGGAGGTTGGGACGTGGGATTTCCTGCATGCAAAGAAGCCAAAACTCTCGTCACTGTGGCTGGGGGCGGGGGGGGGGCCGAAGGCTGCATCACCCCCTGCGATCGCTGACATGGAGGAGCAGCAGGGCACCTAAAGCCATAGGGGAGTGAGTGTGCTGGCTTTGCATCCCCTCTCCCCAAGAAGAGGAGGCCTTTGTAGATTAACTTGGGGTGAGAAATCATCTGGGGGTTCATGCAGATACCAGAAGAACCTTCTCAGCATGGTACACCGTCAACCTCCGGGACAATTGTGTGGAAGGAAACCTCCCCTCACACGGGAGCATTTGCTTGGCCTTGGCTGCCAGGATGCAGCCGGCATCAGCCACATCACCTATGTTGACAGTCCTGATCCTAAACTGGGGGCCTTTGCACCTGTCTTACCCTGCCAGGGTACCTCCTGTGGAACGAGTGTCCTTCACCACTTGACCTGCAGCCCCTTGGAGGAGGATTGTGACTGTTTTGCTCAAAAGAGAGATTTCCTTCTTGGGAGCTTTCCAGGTACTGTGGGCAATTCCCATTAGTGTGCCTGGCCACACCAGCCATGTGCTGCCCCAGCCTGCAGCCTTTGGGCCAGGCAGGCTCCTCCATCCACCCACCAGCACCAGCCTCTGCTCGAAAAAAAGACACCCAGCAAGTCCTGCCAGGGTGGATGTGCCCACCGAGCAGAAAACTCACGGAGTTGAACAGCAACACTGGTTCCCACCCAAAAACTCCTAGGGTGCTGGATGTCTGTTGCTACTGCCTCAGAGGGTCAGGGTCATCCCATAGCATGAGGTGACAGTAACAGCGTGGAACAGCTGTTGGGATTATTGGCAGATGCAGCGTAACTCCCTGCGGCAGTGGAAGAACCAAGCACTTCAGAGGGTTCCTGTCCAGTCCAGTGCTGACCCCAGATGTGGCCTTGGCTGATTTG
The DNA here is from genome assembly GCA_907165065.1 of Caprimulgus europaeus. The sequence goes on along the minus strand of OU015523.1, from coordinate 95,234,419 downwards.
CTTCTGACAAGGCAGGACAGTGTACAGGGCCTTCTCAGCAACTTCCCTTGCCTACAGACTCTCCTCTCTTCTTTCCTTACATCACTTCCTTAGCCTTTCACTCAGAATAGTTCTCCTGTACCTTCTGCTACCAACAAGCAGCAGCCCAGCCATCCTGGCCAGCTTGGCTTGTTTGCATCCTCACCTGAAAGGCCTTGTGAGAAAATATTTCTCCTCTCCTGGATGCTAATATCTGGCTACATCAGGAAGAAAACCTTATCTCATCCTAGGGGCTACCTGCCTTCCCTTGCAGCCTCTGAACCTGAAATGTATAGATAGATACACAAGTATCACCTGCCTGTCCCTTGGATGGACCACATGAAATCCTGGACCCTGTAAAACTTTCCCTGCCAACCCAATCTTTAAATTGCAGCCATGTGTTTTGCTTTATTTTGTTTTGTTTTGTTTTGTATGTTTCCCCTTGGATATGTTGAGGGGTGAATCAGACAGCTGGCCAGAGCACAGCACAAGGCAAAGGTGCTCTGCACCATGTGCCACATAAAACAGCCCAAGGCCTGCCTGGAGGGTGTTATCTACACCCTTCCTAACTCTTATTGCATCCACGGTTGGCTCATCTCATGTACTTTCCCCTTTCTTGGTCCTGTAGTCTCTGAGGTAGTTTATCTGATGGATGTTGTTTTATCCCTGCCCCATCAAGGTTTAGAGCAAGGACAAGAGGTCTAGATGGATATCACAAATGCATTCTCAAAGGCCACTGAAGTAGGAAAAAAGATGCATGTTGTCAAGTGTAAAAATACTTTATCGCTTTTCCCTGTGTAAACTGTCCTGGCCTGACAGAGAGGTGCTGCTAGAAGACATGCCCCTGAAAGCCAGCCCTCACATAACACACTCCAGAGACCAGATTCCCCACTGCAAGACCAAAAAACAAGATAAACATATCCATAAATGTTGTACAGCTTGTCAGGCTCAGCTTATATTACAGCAGTCCAAGAGCACCAAGAAATAAGTCTCCTCAGTGCTTACTGAGACTAAACTTAGTTTGGCACACACCTAGCTCCTCTGCCTCTCCCTCTGTTCCTGCTGTTAGAAATCTATCTCCAAAGGAGACAGGCACCCCCCAAAACACTAGCGTGTTCTCACAATACCAGCTCTGGCATCGCCCCATGCCACACTGTCTTGGGCAGCTCAGATAATATGCTGTAAATTAAATCACCACATGATAAGGACATGGATAATGATAAAACTTGCTCCAAGGAGAGTTATTAGTAGTTCCCTGCAGGACTAGAAGGGCCTTTGAATAGGGTCCTGCAGGGCTCTGCTTAGCCTGGGTCTGCTCAGAACTGCTCCTAACAACGTGCATAGAGTGTGAGCTTGTACTGCTTTCCAAAAGCACCAAGCTGGGAGAGGTTATAAGCACTCAAAGGGACACGATCAAAATCATCTACAATCATCTGGAGCCCCCAAGAGAAAGTCTGAAATGAAAAAATAACATTCAGTGAGGACAAATACAAAGACAACAACTTAGGAAAAAGATAGCAAACCTGCTGCTGCTGGGGAAATCTGTCCAGGCTTCAGGAATGCTGAACAAGATCTGGCTGTCAAAATGGATTATAAGCTAAGTATGCATCTCATATTTTTATGCAAAAGGTACTCATCATTCCAGGTTGTGTAAGTAAGGACATTCCCCGCAAGACCCATGAAGCAATCTTGTATTTCACTTAGCAGTCAGGAGGCCTTTGCAAGAGTACCGAGTCCTGTTTTGGTCACTGGATGATAAGCAAGATGTGGATAAATTAAATAGATTCCAGGGCAGAGAAACAAGAAGCACAAAAGTATTAAAAGCATCATCTGTGAGCAAAAGATAAAGGAATTGCCTTTGCTTACTCTGGAAGATGAAAAGAAAAAACTGGGCAAGACATGATAGCCATCTTCCAATAGCAAGGACAGCAATCAATTATTCTTCATGGTCAGTGGAAAGAAAAGGAAAAAGGGAATGCTTAATTTGCAGCAAAGAAGATGTAGGTTGGATATTGGTAAACACTAACACCTTTGCTTTGGATTGCTCTCACTGGAGGAGCCTCTCAATATTCATTGATACAGGGAATATCTTTATTTAGGTATGTGGTAGGTGCCTAAAGACAGGTGATATAAATATCACTGGTATGCAACAAAATACATTTTTCTTCAGCTGCCACTAAATCTAAAGTTTTAGTTTCATAATTTAGGTGTCTCTGCATATCAGCAGGTGTTAATAATGCAGTAATTATGAGGATAAAAAGTCCTAAAATAAAATTGAGAACTTGCAGGCTTACAATGACAAAATTGTTTCTCTTTACATAGATTTGCTGCCAGAAATGGTTAATTATAACATCAAGCTTTAGCATTAAGCAAATAGAATTAAAAAGAAAAAATCATACACTGCTGACAGCCTGGGAAAGAAGCAGAGTTAATGTCAAAAGCTATGGAGAGGTTGCAAGCAAATAAAAAAAGGTTTCTTAAAACAGTGTCAGGCAGCTTCTGTTGAACTCATCACTTACTACGAGCTCCTCCTAGAAGGATGTATGCAGTAAGACGTATGTGTCACAACAAAGGATGTATGCCACATTCTTAGCTGATGTCAACTTTCTCTTGTGCAGGATACACATGGCCTCTACCTACAAAGCTCTGCGCTGTTTGGATCTACTTGGACGTGCTTTTTTCCACTGCCTCCATCATGCACCTCTGTGCCATCTCATTGGATCGCTATATTGCCATTCGAAACCCCATCCATCACAGCCGGTTTAACTCAAGAACTAAGGCTTTTGCAAAAATAATTGCTGTTTGGACCATATCAGTTGGTAAGTGAGGCAATATTTCAGCATGTAATTGCAGATTTCTAGCCTTTGAGAGGATTTGACATATACATTGCAGTCTAAACCTCTATTCTCTGCCTGTAATATTTTTCTTGCTACAGTCTAAGAAGTGCTGTAATAGAGTAATTATGCAACGGAAATGAACAATGACAATTGGAAATGGAGGAGAACTGTCACTGAAAGAATATACAACAGTGATAGGACTACTGGCTTCAAGTTTGTTTTAAAAATATGTTTATTTCCCATATTGATTATCTGTCATTACTTTCATATCTGAAAAGAAAAAAATTATCTCAAGTGAAAAATATTTCCTTGTTTTATGTCAGTTGTTCCCAACTTCTTATTAGGGTCATTTGCTTAGAGATGTTTCTTATGGGCAGATCTTTTCTGCCTTCCTAAGATAGGGTATTTTTGCATCCTATTCAGGAGTCATCCGATACTCTGTGTACACTGTAAATGAGACAAGTTTCCCCACAGGACAGTTCAGTGTTGCAGCCTAAAATAGGTGCCCTGAATGATTCCTTAGATTAGCCTCTTTGCACTGACAAAACCCAGAGGCTTGAAACTAGGCATGGGAGTGCCACTCTTCTATTCCCATGGTGGCAGCGCCCTCAGTCCAGAGCAGTTTCACAGCAAGGGACTTGGAAAGAGCTTGATGTCTGATGCCATCACAGATTTTCTCACACACCCGGGGCAATGGTTCTCAAATGTGTTGAAAGCACAATTCCCTTTCAGCTCATCTGGTTTTGTAGACCCCCTGAGCATTGGCAGCTCACTTATTTAGAAGGAGAAAAAAATCACTCTCTTGCCCTGGAAGAGATGAGTGCTGCCAGCAATCAAAGGTAATTAGCTGCTTCCCTGGCTAATATAAATTATTGCAAGTGGTAAATGTAATCCATCACCATTTTTCTGAGGGGAAGGAAAGGAGATGATGCCTAACATTGTCTCCTGCCTGCTGCTCTGAATTGCCTCCTGACCTCCCATTTGATCTTGGCCCAGAATCTGGGAAAAAGCAGTCTACGATATTTATGGCTTGAATTAGCCGTATCTTCTGCAGTGCAGAAAGAAATAGTGGGAGCCCTCTCCCCCTATCCATCTGTCCATTCTGTCCATCTCTCCAGAAGGACAGATATTCATCCTCCAAGATGCGTTGAGGTTCAAAAGCATCATGTGGGCTCTGGGGCATGTTCAGCTGATCAGATGTAGATGTCTAGCACAGGCCAGGCTAACTCCACCCTAAAAATACCTAGCTCTCAACTCTAAAGGAAGCTTAGAGCAACTCAGGTGTAGATGTCTTTATCTAGATGAGATGAACCATACCTTATATCTCTGCAGTCATGTTTTTAATTTATCCACTAGAAAACACATTATTTAATCTGTCCAGTTTTTCCAATCTTGGACAATGCTAAGTGCAAGCATTTTCAGTGCTTTCTCCATATAACACAAAAAAGTCAAGCATTCCTTAAATTTGTATGTACTGTGTTTGCATTTGTGTGTGGTGCCTGTGCTTAGTGTGTGTGAAATTACTTTGCTTTGCTTTTTAAACATGAATAAATTCACAGAATGATCAGAATGAGCATGCCAGGGGCGAGCCAATGGTCCACACTGCTCAGCATCTTTCCTCAGACAGTGGCTCACTATTAAAATGAATCCAGAAAAAAATATTATTTAAGCCCTATTAGTTAGAACATCGTTTATGGCCTCTAGCAGGAGGGGTTAGCTCTTTGATATCTTGACATTTAATTTCCAAAGTTAGGACTGCTCTTTGCAGTTATAACTGGTAACAACTTAGACATGGTAAAAACATCTTTTCTGCTCTCTGAGAGAATTTTCTTTTAACCGTGATCAGATGAGACACAGATGTTATTTGTTATTGCTACAAGTGATAGCAACATGGTCCCTATTTATATAACTGAAAATAGAAGCCCTTATTTTATTGTAAAGCACCAAGTGTGGCATGAATGAAGAGGACAGAGTCCTTCTTTACTGCTGCTGGATAAAGACACATGTAAGGGAATGGTGGAGGTTAGGAAAATAAGTGGGCTGATAGGGTAAACTGCATCTCATTCACACATCACCTGTCATCAAATCAGTGAGTAGGTTAAATAGATATAAATGAATGCAGGCAAGGACACTGAGGTGTGCAGGAATTAAGTGATGCTGAGCCTGTTTGCTAGTCTTGTGGAAGCAAGGGGCATAGGGAGATGAGCTGAAAGAAAACGGGTCAGTTCCTATCCTGGCAACTGTGTCACAAATGAGCTCTGGCAAATGCTATGTGTTCCAGAAGACAGACAGGGAAGCAAACACACAGCAAGCTATAAAGAAGCTGCTGAGCTAGTCACTGCCAGACAGGATTGAGTTTGCACCATGGCTTGTTGCTATACTAATAGAATAAATAATAATGCCAGCATTATAAGAAACCTTGATAGATCTCAGGTCATCCATGCAACTTCCTGTCAGTCAGTCATTGACCCTGTCCTCCTGATCTGCCATGATCCAACTCAGAACAATTAGGAAATGGTTTCTGAAGAACGAGGTGCTCTGTGTGTCATTTACCAGTCTCCAGACTCTCAGTGCTACTTAGAATGGCAGAGCTATCAATTATGTAACTCTTTGCATTTTCACATAGCTATAGCTGGCACAGGCAGAGCTGATGCTGGGCACAGCGTACTCTGGGCAGTGCATGGTGTGGCTGTCATCTCACTGACAACTTTGTAAAGGTGGGAGTTTCTCAAAGTTTTGCCTTTCAGCCTCAGCTAGATATCCTTTGGCTTCCCCTTGCTCCTGCAGTTTGCAGCTGAGCTGGTGCCCTGTGAATTTTCATGGTATATGAGATAGAGGGTAAAAAGCAAGAGAAGGAAATGAAAGGCATTGTGTTCTCTTGTGTAGAGGTTCATTTTACCAGGGGAAGAGGGAGGAACCTGCTGATCAGGAACCCTTGATAGCTCTTTCACTGTCAAAATCCCTAGTCCATCCTCTTGCATATCCCCCTTCAATGATTGCTTTACCAGGCTGAGTTCCAATCTATACAGGCTCTGTTTGTGTGGCAGTATCCAGGTCATCTTGGTACCCTTTTCTGAATCTTTTCTAGTACTTCCACATCCTCTTGGAAGCATAGGTGGCCAGATCACAATATTCAAGACATGGACACATCATTAATTCCTTTGGTGTAGGAATGTTTTCTGCATTGTTCTCAGTTCCCACCTTAATAAATCCTGCTTTTATTTTAGTCTTTAGAACCATCCCTGTGCACTGAGTTCAGTGGCTCCAAAATCATGGATTCACAGAATGGTTTGGGTTGGAAGGAACCTTTAAAGATCATCTAGTCCAACCCCTTGCCATGGGTAGGGTCATCTGTCACCAGATCAGGCCGCTCAAAGCCTCATCCAACCTGATCTTGAACACTTCCAATGATGGGGCATCCACAGCTTCTCTGGGCAACCTGTGCCTGTGTCTCACCACCCTCACTGTAAGAAAAATTCTTCCTTAAGTCCAACCTAAATCTACTCCTTTTCAATTTAAAATCATTGCCTCTTGTCCTGTCACTATAGGCCTTGCTTAAAAGTCTTTCTCCATCCTTCCTATAAGTCTGCTTTATACATTGAAAGGGTGCAATAAGGTCTCCCTGGAGCTTTCTCTTCTTCAGGCTAAACCTCAATTCTTTCAGTCTTTTCTCATAGCAGAGGTGTTCCAGCACTCTGTCCATTTTCATGGCCTTCCTCTCTTTCCTGAGCAATGACAAATAGTTTTGCACATCTAGATAGGGCCCCTCCCTAACTAGTGTACAACTCTTTCCTTCTTAGCACCAAATTTTGTCTACTACTTTGCTGTCCCTTAGCCAAGATTTGTGAGGACCTTCTGCAATTCTCTACAGCCAGCAGCTGAATGTCACCAGCACAGTTACTCAGTCCCAGTGTCCAGGCAGCCAGGTCACGGATGGGCTGAACAGCATGGATGAACACAGATGGCTGTTGGATGCTGCCTTCTACTACATTTTCTGTGGAAACTAACCACTTAATCCCTCTCATTGTTTTCTGTATTTCAACTTGTCTTTTTTCTACAAGAGGACCTTTCTTCTTTAGCCATTAGAGTTTAATTTCTTTAACAGCCTTTGAAAAAAAACAGTGTTGTCAGAGCATTCTAGAAAACCAGGAACTTTATATGAACTGGATCACCCTTATTAACCTGCGCACTGACTCCTGCAGATACATCTAGGCGATTTGGGAGGCATGGTTCCAAGCTGAACCTGTGGGGAATGCAGAAGTTCTAATGCTTCTCAGTCTACTCATATCTCTCTCCTTATTGCTTCTAATTTACCCAAGTAATAACAATTTCATTCACTAAATTTGTATTTTTCATTTTATTCACTAAAATAACAAATTTATTCAGTTAATTTGATACAAAGACGAGTCAATCAGTGGTCTTCCTTCCACTGGCTTCAGTGATATAAGAAATATTTTTAAAAACAGCATTAAAAATGACAGATAATTTTATTTACTTGACTTCTCAAATCTTGAATTTCTTAGTTAAAAAAAAATTGTACTAACATTTGTTTTTGCATTTATTGGAAGAAGAGCATTTAGCCAGCAGCCTTTATTTCACTAGACCATGTAATGCCATAGGCAATTGGTTTAAAATGTATTCTAATTAGTATAACAGATTCTAATCGTGTCTTTAATTCTTAAATCATCCAGTACCCAGAGTGGCTAGATAATTAGATTATTTGTAGCTGTTGAAAGCAAAAGCCCATTAAACCCTGAAAATTATTCCATTTGTTGTAAAGCACAGAGGTCATTACTGAGAACAGGTGTAGAAAGTCCAAACACTTCCCCATCCTAGAAAAATTAAAGTTGAATTTTGAGTAGTGTTTAACTGGAATCTATAGAATTGTAAATAGAGCCTATGCCCAAAAAAAGAGGTAAAGCATGTTTGATTCACAAATGGGCCTAAGAAACTTATTGCTCTGCAAGAGGCCAACAATGCATCATTCTCTCCCTTGAAAATCCTTGAAAGGGCCACAGAAAAGAATTGCAGTCATGAATGTTAAGCCTTTATATATATCATTCCTCAGTCCTTATTTCTCTCTATTCCTTTGTTAATGCTCTAAGTAATGTGAAGTTTGATCAAGCCCAAATCCTCTTAGCTGAGTTTTCTCTTCTCTTGTAATTTCTCACTCAGCCTACACATCTGTTCACTGCCTTCAGGCAGTCTCTGCTCTCCCCAGCCACTAACAACTTAGATTTATTCAGTACTTTTCATGCAGAAAAAAGTCCAAAGTGGAGCTGGATGAAGCTGGTGAAATATCTCCCATCGCATAACTCACTTAAAATTTTGCCATTGTTTTCAAGGCTTCAAAAACACAGAAATTATGTAGCATGTGAAGCAGCATTCTCCAAGGTGCAGGGTGCAAAAAGTTACCTTCAGGTGTACAAAACAAGCCTAGTGCAACTAAGTCCTCTGATATTTGGTCGTAGGACATTAGGCCTTATGCTGACACAGAGGTTTGCACTCCCTTCTCAGGCAGCCAGCAATTTCTCTGCATGACTTCTTGCTGTCCTACAGAGTGTAAAGGGCCAGGGAAGCAGCTGGGATTTGGAGAGTACAACTACCAGTGTCTCTGGATTGCAGTTTGTTGAAACCTTTGGCCTCCTTCTGCTCACTCCTCGTTCTGCCAAAGACAACCTTCATTTGAAAGTCCCTTTACTGTTTTCAAAAGGCACAAATAGTCAAGGGGCTGTAGGTTGTGAATCTCTGTACCTGATCCACCACATCCTCCACTTCTTCCAGGTGACATAATTTGCCAGTTCATTCAAGTCTAATTTAGGGATGGCTTGGCATAGGAAAAGACCACTTGTTATAACATGGAGTATACTGCCAAAATACATAAAAATTGCAAATAATTACACACAGCACTGTACTCTGACAATATAGATTTAAAGTTGAGCACCTAAGTTTGGAAGTGCTGGAGCTGAACTTGAAATATCTTCTACACTACTCTCTTTACCATGTAGTCATTCACTTCACTTCCATCTCTTTCTTTTGAAAACTTGGCTATGCATTCTTAGCAGTATTTATAATCATTTCCTTAGTTAACATTTCCTTTTTTTTGTAACTCATACTCATGAAATCATCTCCAGGGAGTGAACATACTGTTAGCTCTTTCTAGCTGGAGGATCTCAAAGGCAAACATTATAGTTTTTGTGTTTGAGCAGTCCCTTGGCACCTTTCCCATTTGTGGATATAGATGTGAACTGAAAAATAAAATTCCATCAAGATGTTGTCAATAATTATAACAGAGAAATTTGCATTAACTATAATGAAGGGCCATGGCACAAAATTTCATAAATGAAGTATTAGAGCTTCACCACCATCTCACAGAAATAGGATTGTCATTGTATTATTTATAGAGACACTATGTATGAGGCTGTGTAGTCAGCAGCAGTTATGCCAGTAGAAAGTTCATTGCCATACTAATGACCCCACCAGCAGTGACAATTAATGAGTAAATAAGCAATTCATATGTAGGTTGTTCAAGGGAAGTTAACATTCAGTGCTGTGATGCATGTTTCTGAGTTGGCCAGCATGTACATTCTGGTTATGAGACTTAAAATGGTTCTGAGAAAGAGACATAAATATCGTATTTTTCCACATTGATGTAAATTGTTCCCGTATTTCCCATGTAACAGAATCCTTTGCTTGATTTGTTCTTCCCAGAAGAATGAGCACATCTCATCCACCAGACCAACAGCTTATTGCATGTATCTCCTTCCCATAAATGTGAAGGTTAAAAAAGCTTGCATTTTGAACTTGTATACATTTTTTCATTTTCTGACAAGGAGGTGTTACTAGTCTTATACTTTTCTTCATGAAAAAAATGCCCAAAGGAAAGGTAAAGATTAAACTGCTTCTTAAATTTTTCAAATTTGGAAACACAGGGATAAAGAAACAGCATACAAATTCAGAGGGGCCACATTTCCAAACCAGAGACATTGAACAAGCCAGAATACCTCTGGATGGGAAAGAATACATTATATCAGTACATAGGTATTGTCATATGAAGAATAATTATTACGTAGACATTTACCAATTTCTTTGCTTAATTACTTGATTACCAGGAGGAGGTGAAGGTTTTTGCATATGAAAAAGGCACACACCCATTTTCTGAGCTCCTCTTTTGCAAGAAACTTTCTACTTTACAGGTGAAAAAAGGAAAGAGAAGTGGTCTCAACATTATTGTGTGTCTTTTCTTTCTGCTTTGATTTTCTTTTTAAGGGCAAGTTTTAAATGATAGAGCTGTATTTTTAATAGCAGAACTATGTGAGCCTGGTTAGTCAAGGTGCTGATTACAGAATTTGTTCAATCTTTTTTCTAAAAAAAAAAAAAACAAAACCCAAACACTTGTCTTTGCTTTGAACACCATAAGTACTACATTCTTCTTCCCCTTGAAGCTACCAACAAAAAAGTATTAAGTTCAATTGGAGCAGGTTGGTCCTATTAACAGGTTTCTTTGAATCAGTAAGTAACTGTTCCTGGTTGGCAATATGACCTGTAATCAGCCAGTCTCTCTTTGTAGGATACTTTAGAGTAAATGGAATGTTTTAAGAAAAAAGGCAGTAACAGTATAGTGTCTATTATAACTTATTCCTCCTTCTCTGAAAGGCTGTATTTTTAGCCAGTCGTGTACCCAGTGCAGCATGCAGTACATGCAAGAATCCAGAATGGATTTCCCATCCAGAAGTGGAATGATACACTTCAGTCCCACCACAGGATACCCTTTTCTGCAGAAAGTGCTATGTGAAGTGTTGCAAAATACAGAAAGGACATGTTCGCAGGCCTGCTCTCATCTTATTCCAGTAGAACTCTACAACAATACCTGCTCAAAAGCAGTTCCTATATTGACCAAGAAATTACTTGAGCATCTCTAATCAGAGGAACTGGGATTTCTGCATAGCAGAAGCCACATGCAATATAAATGAGCAGAAAAGAAGTGCACAAGGAATCATGTTGGGATTTATAAACTATGTCATCTGTACACTATAATTGCATTTAATTGCCTTATAAATTAAAAATAATGTTGTTAAAGTAGCACTGTATTGCATAAAAGAAAATGTCAAGAACAAAGACATTTTCAGTCATTTTAAAATTATACAGAACAATTTCACAGCTTCTTTTATGTGTTTTAAAAACTGAAATTTTATTTAAGCCAGATTTTGCCTTTTATAATGTTAAGAAAGTGAAACATGTCACAGAATTCTGCTTTAAAATGAAATGCTTACATTTATCCCAATTAGCAGGAACATTGCAATTGTCACACACTCTGGCTGCAATTAACTTTCCCCATGCATTTCCTGGCCCATGCCTTTGGCACCATTTCTAAGCAGAAGCCCAGCTAACAAAAGTCAGGGATTTGGTCAGAGCTGAGACAACATATTCCTAATGACCTACAACAAATCTAGAAATGCCTGTGAGCTGATTTTCCTTATGATGTCCTCCCGAGTTATTGATGGAAAAGAGCCTGTCATACTCCTATGACATCCTGAAAGCAGGACGAGGTTTTGAGATAAAGGCTCTCTTTTCCAACTGATCAAAATTGGAGCTGTGTATTTCATAGTATTCAGCCCTGCATTTATGTTGCAAGTAAATCACACCCACTGGGAAGACTAGTTTCCTCTCAGCAGAACATAACCCTTATTACGATTTTGTATTTGACCTGATCTTTAAAATGTCAATTTGACCACTGTTGCCAGGATCAGAGGCTGAGCTGAGCTATGAGTATCCCAAGATAAATACCATGTGGTTTTAGGTCTCAGGAGCACTGTGTGAGCAGCGTAACTTTCTCTTTACAAGTGTGTGATCAAAAGTTTTAGATTGAATGTTCCCAGGGTAAAACAAGCCCTGTCTTGCACACCACTGCAGGACGTGAGGAGGTCCATCCAGCATTCAGAGTAGCCATCTCTTGTTGCAAGGGCAATTCTTGTATTTATTTTTCATTTTCAAAGTGGTTTGTGACATTTAGCAGAAAGATAAGCCTAGGGATTATGCTGTAGCACCTATGTAGAAACCTGTAGATGGGAAATATGGGCAGATATAATCTATCATTTTTTCATCACTTCTTCAACCCTGCCATCTTCTAAATGTGACCAGGGCACTGACTGATCTGACGAAAGAGCAGTTCAGTTCGGTCAGGGTGAAGGGCATTATCCAGTGGGTGGTCAGCGAAGCATAAAGCACAGGATCTGGAATCATGATGTTCAGACCTGTGCAGGTCTCTAAACTGCTTCTCATTCTGTTTGTCCTTCCAAATTACCCATCGCATCAGGACAGCTACCCCAATAACTGTCCATCCATTGTTGCAGTCTCCTTGTATAACTCATCAGCAGCTGACCATTTGCTTAATCAGCAGCCTCTGCAAGCAGCCACAAAAGGAGACACAGACAAGACAAAGACTTGGATTAAAGTGGGACATGGTCTGAGCTCTAGAAAATCCGTAAGAACTAGTGTTGGTTGTCTGTGCCCTTCAGGTCCAGTGCAAAACTGTTGCTAAAAAAATCCCACCTTAAACAACTTATCTGACAGTTATATTCAGTCTCTTGTTAAACTACATAACACTGCTGGAGAAATCTCAGAGAGATACCAACAGAAATCTCTGTTCAGTTCAGTGGAGGATTAAGGCAGAGTGAAGTAAATTACCAGCATTCAACAAATCATACAAAGTAATAGTAAAAGCCCAGAAGTGTAAAAACTGGGATAGCAGAGGATCTTGTCACCTAGACTGCTCTAGGACCCATCACATTAGTTGCTTATGATAGTAGAATATCTAAGATCTTTCCATAATTTCTAGCTTATTGCTACCATTATTTTTTTAAGCATTACCATGTATGAAGCATGTATAGCATATAATAAGTCCTCTTTGAGGAGCCTTCAGGAGCTTCACAACTACAAAGACAGACTGATAATGTGTGATCTGGGAAAATCCTTATACAAATATATGGTATTTCTTGCTTTCTCGAAGCACAATTATCCCCACATCTATTCTCTTAGGGGCCTGAACAGTGAATACTAAGAAGCCACCTGATATGGAAGACAAAAAGGTCTTCTGCTAAACAAGAGAGACATCGCAAGTGGCTGGAGTTGATCCCACTCAGAGGCTCTTTTCCTTTTTAAATTAATATATTTACCTAAGCCAGTGACAACCATGAATTTGTAACTTTTTTCGAGTAGAAATTAAACCATTGCTACAGGGAACTTAAAAACATCAATGCAACTTAAACAACATTAACTGAGTACATGAAAGGAAAAAGGATGTTTGACCTCCTCTGCTGCATTTTGCTGAGCCACAGAAACAGCAGGTTTGTCCATCCAGAAGCTTTAAACAAGAATGAGCAGCACCTTGTCCCTCTGCACAGGACTAGGCTGGAGACATATGGCACCTCTTGCAATTTTTCAAACTAAATATTCAGCTTTCTATCATAAGTTCAGTAATTTCTAACCACTTCTCATCACCACAGATGAAGTGGTTACACAGTTGTCATCAGCCTATGTCTCCTGGAGGACAGCATTAAGCCAAATTCCCTCCTGACTCCGGGCTGACAGCAAGACTATAGCTGCTCCCTGGCTGCCTGGGACTTGGGCTCTGCTCAGCCAGCATCCCCCTGGCAAGCTGCTGCTTCAGCCTCATGTCCATGACTAGCCAGACACCTCTTTACTCACTACTCTTTCCAGACTCGGGTACAGTGACCAGAATCAATCACACCAATGCAGTGACCAGTCTCAATGTCACCAAAGACCAGACTGCAAATAAATTGGTATTGTAAATAATAATGCAATTATATTACAGGGTGGGAAGTCTTAAAAGCCTTTTATTGTTACATTAGAAACCTTCCCTCCCACCACCAATTTTTGCAGCTGCAGTTTTATTTCCTCTAGGCACTGCGCAGTGCAACACACCTCCTGGCAGGTCTTCCTTGGTGGGAGGCAGGGATGAAAGTGCAGGCAGATGCACTGAGCAAGCTGGAGTCCATGTAGAAGGGCTGGCACGTGGGGTCACTTACCCTGTCAGCCTCCCCTGAAATATGCCACCATCCCAGCTGGGAGTGCTGGGATAGAGACCAGGGTGATGTGCAGGCAGAGGAGTCATCCTGGGAGTCTTCACCAGACCCATATAAAAATATAAATGCTATTGACAAGCTGCAGGACTACTACGGGTTAGAAATCTTCATGGCTACCCTATGTCCTTTCTTCTATCTACTTGAGATCTGGCAGAACAACTCCTTTGAGCTACCAGATAGAGCAGCACTGATGCATTGCCAAACTGTAAGCTAAAGGTTTCACAGCACTGGCCTTGTTGGTCTTCAGGGGACCAGTCAGTCAGCAAAACAAGGCTGATGTGAGCAGTAAAAATCTTAATGATGAATTCAGATCATTAAAACATAGATTGTAACTCAATTTATAAAAGCTGGCAATCTTAGTTGAGCAGGTATGTGGGCACGTGCAGATGGGTATGGATCCACGTGAAATTAGTGCTTATTTTCAGCCCTGCATGACAAGTTGTGATATCCACATGCCTCTGAGCCAAGGAGGATACAGAGTACCCACGCCTTTCCACTCTTTGCCATATTTCATACTCTCAGATTTTAAAATGCACCTGAGGCTGCAGGCAGGTAACCCTGACCTCCCCTTCTTCAGGCACTTCTCTGTGAGAACATAGCAGAAATAGTTGGCCCGAGAGAGGGCTAATGAGAAATAGAAGCCTCTTGCCAGATGTGAATCTAATCTAACCCAGCTCCCAGCAGAAGAAAATTATGTCATCCATACAGATGGCCTCTCTGGAGTGGGGTTTGCCCTTTTCTCAGTGCTCCTTCATCATTGCCACTCTGACACTAGTTGTCCATGTGCCCTCAGCATCACCTGGAAATCATGGGACTAAGCAGGGAAAAGGAGGAGAAATTTAATCTTGGATGTGATGGGGCAATGTGGTGCCAAAATGCTGCTGAATCAGCCTCATAAACCTCACCTTGCCTTGCCTCATCTCTCAGGATGGGCTGTTTTCATCTGGAGAACATAGGCATGGTGCTTTCTCAGATGAACAAGTTTGCTCTACATGGCACAACAGCATGCACCTGATGGAGATCAGGTTGAGTGGGTTTCTCAGGACCAATAAAGAGGAAAAGGATTTTTAGGCTGTCTTTATTATTGGCTTTTAACCCTCTGGACATCCTGGAGCTAAACACCTCTGCCCTGCCTTCTGCTGCAAAAGCAAGTCCAGATGCCCTCTTGCCTCCCTCTTCTTCTCTGCAGGTGCATTTGCACAGTAATCTACACAAGGCAGAGATTTACTTTTTATCTAGAAGTCGACACACAGAGTCTAAGGTTGGTGTCTTTTGACATCTTTCTCCAGGCTTAAATTACTAAAATATTCAGAATCAGACTGTGAGAACTAACCAAGCACAGTAAAATGGAGATTCATTGAATCCATGGGAGACCTGTGGAAGAATCTGGCATATGGTACACAGTATTTTGTCCTTTAACTATACTGTGCAAAAATTTATTTACTGGGCAGTTTGGTATTTCTTACTTATTTAGGAAAAGTTCTGTGCCTCGGTAGATATAAATGTTATAGTAAACAACCAGCTGGAAATCAAGTATATATGTCATCTAAAAAGAAAATTTCTGCATAAATGGAATAAGTCTTTCAATTTTCTGAGCTTTCCACTGATCAAGAACATACTCTTTATATTTGGTGGCCCTAGAATTTAAAGTTTTACCTGTGGGTGTCCCATTCTGCAAGTCACCAGTGTGCTAACTCCAAGCAGAAATACTTTTACTCTACAAAGACAGAAGCACTGCAGAGCTTCAGTTAAAATGAGGGAACCTGAAGCCAAGGGATAAGGAGGGCATTACCTGGGAATAACTACAAGCATATCAGGAAATAATAAAAAAATATAATATTCAAATGTATACCAATAATAGCTTAGGGAATTGCAACTGCCTCCCTGCTTATGAAAGCACAGATTTCTCCAGCAATTTCTTACCCCTTGGAGGCCTCCCTTCTGCACACTGTAGTCAGCAGAAGGTGACAGCAGCCCACGCACATAAACCTGTGCTGGTACTAAACCAAGAGGGTTTGGTTACAATAGCAAGACTTTATTTCAGCTTCTTCAGTTGAAACCACTGGGGATCTGTTCACCATTCCCCCCAGTTGCACACATGAATGGAATAATCTGGAATCCCCAGTCCCTAAACCTTTTTTCAAAATAAATTTCTTCAGGACATTTATAAATCTTTCTTTCTTTCTAGCTAGCTACTTGATAAATGCAGACTTCTATATGCCTCTGTTAGTCCCTCTGTTAGTCACTGGGTAATCATATTACACAGAGGGATAACAACTTTCTCTTGATTTGAGATAGCTGTGAGAAACCAATAAACACTTTGGCAGAAGCCTCTGCCCAAACCAAAGATAGTGTCACTAGCTGAAAAGCAAAGACTCTGAAAAACTGCAAAGCAAAGAGGCTCCACTGAAAATTGCTATGTAAAAGGTTGTGCCTTCCATGGATACTCAGAAGGATTAGAAAATCCAGCAAGGAAATGAGAAGGACCAGACACGAAGGACACAGAACTGCTGTAAACAAGTCCTGCAGCACAGCTAAGAAAGGGGATTTGAGGTGTGTGTAGGTAGGAATAACACTTAAAGCCGAGAGCAAAGAAACTATTTCCTGCTGTTGGATTCTTGCTGTCTCTAGGAAACAGGGTTGCATCCCCATTTTGTAAGGGAACAGGATTCTGTCAAAGCAGCAAGTGACTCCATCAGTGCTTTCCTCTCTTAACTCAGCCCATCCTGGAGCCCTGGGTTTCTAATCAGTTGGGTCAAAAAGGGACAACTTCCCTTATTTTTTTGCTCTGTCCTCCCTGCATTGCTCCTCTAATTCTGTTTCTATTTATTTTATTATCACAGCCCTACAAATTAATTTGGACAGGCACATCTCTCTGCTTGTAAGAAACAGGCTTCAGGACTGAGAAGAGAAATAAGAAAAATTAGGAAAAGACTGAGACTTTTCTGATTTTGTTTTGCTAAAATGAAATAGATCATTTAAAGCATTATATTATTATAATGATCATTTACAATACTTTTCTCATATAAAAAGAACTGAATACATTTCCCACTAGGCTAAATGATATGTTTCCTTAGAGATTTCTGAGTTGCCAAGAACAAAGCCATTTCAAAATTTATAGAATAATCCAGGTATTACCTGGTACCTGCTATCTGAAGCTAAATACAAAGTAGTTTTCCTTTCAGTTGTACTAAACAGAACATATGTGACCAAATAGCATATTCCAAGGCAAAGCTACAGAAAACCAGCTCTATGTGTGCCCTCGAATAACAAACTAGATTTGGCCTATAGACAACGATAAGAAAAGTGCCTGGATCTGCTCTGACGCCAGTCCTGTGAGGATGGCCTCTTGGGATGCAGAAAGGAGATGATGCTCCATCAGCCTTGTGACTCATTCAGCTCTCGAGGAAATCCATCTGAAAGCAAATATTGCACAGCGATTTGTGAGAGAAAGCTCCTCACCCACTCATGCCTCCACCAACACATGTACTTGCCACTAGGGTAACTAGATGCAGATGCAGATGGTGATTCCCAAACTACCCAGAGCTTTTCAACATCCCCTTTACCTGGGTGGAAATTTCTGCTTCTGCACTATCATACCTCAGCAAATTGCACAACCTTGCTATTGGAAACAATGTGGCTGGCACTATTTGGGTGGTAACATAAAACATGAAAGGTTCGTCATGATTGGAAATGAGTCAGTTGAGAAATAACACTTTTAAGTGCATGCAGAAATCAGCTAAGTGTTTGCAAGTCTGGGGAAACGATGACTCCTGTGATGGCAAGTGTCACACACCAAGCAGAGGCTCTTTAAGTCTGAGTAGTTCTTCTGCAGATGTTTAAGTGAAAGTGCATAAGTAGCTGTCACTAAACTCCAGCTCCTGATCTAAGGTCCAGACACATTTGCATCCTTGATACTCAGAGGAGGACATGGTCCATGCCCCTTCTCCAGGTAGCTCACTGTGGTTTGTGTTCCTAGAGTAAGCAAGCACCTACACGAGGCACCATGGTAGCCCAAAGAAATAAATATTATTTTGTGCGGTTATTTCAGTCTAAAACATTGAAAATAATGAGATGGCCATGTTGTACCAAGGCAATATTTATACAACATGAAACTGAGGATATGCATTGTATGCCTTGAGATGTAGCACGTGAGTACACAGGGGCAGCTGTCAGTTGTTTGAATGTACAGATTTACCAAAGGAGGGCATTCTCTGCATACAGAAAGGCAGCAGATAGCAGGCATGAACTTTTCTAAAGAATTAGACAATGCTGCCACATTGAGCTGCTTGAAGGAGAGACAGGCCTTCTCCAAGCAGCGATCCTTTCAGAGGTCCCCAGTGTCACAGTGCATCTCTGTGCAGTGGCCCATGATCTGGCCCATAATCTGAGTATGTCTGAATCAATGTGACTGCTAAAACTTGAGCTGGAGAGGTTTTTTTCTTTTTCATGCATAGGTGAGCAAAGGTGTTGAATTTTGCTGAGAAACTGTAATGACATTTCTAAAAGGTATTTCCTACCCTGTGGACATTTATTAAGGCACATAGTAATGCACATTTTTATTCAAATAAATTGAAATGGCTGTATGTGAGGTGAAAGCACATGACTGACATTTTCTGCTTGAAGAAGACTTCATGGAAGGAACCTGACTTTTTCAGTTCCTCCCCCTCCTCCTCTTCATCCTAAGTAGCCCAAGTGTGCAGGACATATTATAAACTCTGGCTTTGATTCATTGACAGTCTCAGCAGCTCAAGGCAGCTACAAACCCAGTTTACTTGTCCAGTTAAAGCGGTTTTATGGCTCCTGTGTATCTCTGAAGATTTGCACACCAGCAATGTGTATCACTAAATCAACCTTTGTCAGTTTTAGCAGGCTTTTTGAGAGAGCAAGAAGAAGGATAGTATTGCTTTACTTCTTAACCTTTGGCATTCTTGGGAGCCTTTTGTCATTCTGAAGTTGTGCCCAAATTGTTGAGGTTTAATGCAGGATTTATTGCATTATTGTTTGGGTTTCTGTTTTGCAGTTTATTAAAGTCCATAGAGTTTGAAACAGCTGCCTGTGTATAAATCAAGCTATATAAATAAATAATCTTCTACCAGAGGAACATAATATTTAGAGTTTGTTCACGAGGGGAAATGTTCTGATATAAGAGGGAATGTAAACTGGAAACACTACCTCCCCTGCTTGAGTGGAGTGCTTCCTTTGTCTCAGTTTAGTTTGATTTGGAAGTGAAGCAAGATAGACCATAAAAAAACACTCAGGGGATATCAAGACTTTTTCCAGACTGATCTTGAGCTAGCAGGAGCCAGGAACGTGGAATAGTTGTTCTGCAACAGCCTTGCCAAGCTGTTTCTCACAGATCCACTCTTTGTATAAGGTCCATTTCCCAAATACCTGCTCATCCCTACCTGGTAGCACTGTGTGATCCTTTCTTGTGAAGCTGATTTTCTTCTCCTGATGTTTGAATGCACAGGCACAGCCCATGTCTTCTTAAACACCCACAGTCATCAAGAGCAGGAAGCTGGAAAGTAAGGACAATAAAAACAGCAAGAAATTATACATCTGAATTATCAAGGAGAAATAGATTGATCAGCTTCAATCCTTAAAGAAGGAATTCATTCAGCTGCAGTAACCTTAATCCAGCTTAGACCAGGACTTTTGTACTGTTTTGTCTACAGTACAAGCTTGACCTTGACCAAACCCAAGTGACATGTGGGTGACATTTTTCACCATGTGTGCTGCTTCCTAAAAATCCCATCAAAATATTGGAGGTGGGTTGCACATGGAAATTCCTTTTTTTACAGTTAAAACATGACTGCCTTTGAATTTGGTTCCTGTGCCCTCACTGGGATTTGCTATCCTCATGCTGCAGAAGACAGAAGCTACCTGTTGAAGAGGGGCAAACTCTGTTCCTTTGGGGAGGGGAGCAATAAGTTTAGTCCTGGTAGAGATATGAAAAGAGAGAGTTGGGCTGGAAGTTAATTTATTCCATGCAGGAATGCCACAATATCATTTGTGGGATCCCCTACCCCAGCACAAAAAGCAGGTTGCAGTTGTCAATATTCTCTGCTACCAAACCATGTTATCTCTGGTAATTTCAAACTTTATACAGGCCAGTTACCCATGGATGTAGGAGGAAGATGCTTTGAATGGTCATTCAGAAAAACTTACATGACCAGCAGTGCCTGCTACAGCTCTGCTACGAACAGCACTTTTGCACTTGAATGACAAGAAATATGGAAACCCCAGTTACAAGCTGAAGGTTATTTCCATTTTTTAATGCCAGAAATCTGGCATTAAAAATTAGATGCCAGTCCCCCAGAAGCTGCTAACAACAAAACAAAGCAGATGGGGAATTGTTGTTCTCGTATTTTGGGTGAGGAGCTGTAACTGACTTTTGCCTTCTACTTGAAGGAGCTTGCAATTATGCTAAAATTTTCCTCTTTCTAGTGCTGCTGACTCTCCTCCCATGCCTTCTGATGCAGCTGAACCATAAGGTCTGTAGTAATGAAAGGCATCTTTTTAATGTGTCAATACCATTGTTTATTTTATATCTGCAGCTCACACTAGGTCCTTGAATGAAATGAAAAAACAGCCCTGCTGTTATCAGTCCAGGGCAGAACTCGACAGGAAACTTACAGTATTGTTCTGACTAGTGCTGTGTCTTCATGCAGCTGAAGCATAATGCTGGGAGGTGCTGGGTGCCTTCAGTATCCCTTCAACTCATCCCAAAAAGAAAAGGAACTTCAAAGCATTCCCCAACTCCCTGGAGGTGTTTGGCACCCCAGATTACTCAGTCATGGCTGGGCAATGTAGCTCCACAGGTGACCTCTCCCTCTGTGCTATCAGTCAAACTGATTCAGACTTTTTTAGGCAGCAGCTTTCCTTGGATTCACTGGAGGTTTCCATCAGCCTAACCCAGGAGCTGCCACACACTGCATGAGATTGCACCTCACCCATTGTTTTTTCATAGCCTAAGTTCAAGCATTTAGGGCTTGCACAGTCTTGGAACAGAAAGAGAAAGGGCAATACCACAGGCTCTCCATCAGCTTTTGCCCTGGGCAGATAAGAGCAGTACTCTTGTAAATTGGCCCAAGGCATTGCCACAACTCATTTCAAAGCTGTGGAGACAAAATAAGCTACAGTGTTGTTAGAAAAATAAAGACCAGTGGTGTTAGAAAAATAAAGAACTTTGTAGAAGCTCCAGAAGCACCAAAAGAAGGGAACTTTTAAAGAGAATAATAGTATCATATTATAATTACCATTATTATTATGGTTTTGTACTGTGCTTGGACTCCACAGCCTCCCTCTAGGACTGGAGTCTTTATGCTGGGCACTGGAAATGGGTGACATGAAGAGGCAGCCTATGCTTTTAGAGGACTCCCAGTCTAAGCACCAGAGTGGGAAGAAGGGAAAGGACCGGAGGTAGAGGTACCATTGAAGTGCTGATGTTGAGAGCATGAGTTTCAGAACTCATCTGTGAACCAGGAAGGACATTCTTGGGCACACAGGGGACAAGGCAGGGGACAGCATCATCCTCACATCATAAGAAATTCTTCTCTAATTATTTTTTTCTTTCTCAGAAGACAAATACAATCTTGGATTTCTATTCAAAGATGCAAAAGGAACCGAAGCTCCTAGATTATATTAACTTTTCAAAGGAGTCAGACTCCTAGCTGCTTTTATCCAAACAGGGCTGAATTACTGTTCCTTGCTTCACAACTACACTTCTTCTTTACAGCACATCATCACTTTTGCTGTCTGAACACTGCCTGTCTTGGAGTGACAGCATCCATTTGTGGA
Source organism: Caprimulgus europaeus (assembly GCA_907165065.1). Next base: position 95,212,656 of record OU015523.1, on the reverse strand, counting down.
GAGGGGAGGAGACAAATACTGAAAAACAACCCAAACCAGCAACCAAAGAAACAGCAGTTGTTTGATTTTTATCAGATACTAGCAGCATTTGAAGTCCCTGAGGAAATGGTAGAGTGAGTTTGAATGAGATGGAGCAGTCCAAAGAGAATGGACTCCATCACCTAGCCTTGCCGCTCATGACAAGGCAAAGATGTAGCACATGCTCCAGGGGAAGAAAAAGTTTCCAGGGTAGCCATCACCTTCAGGGATGTGCTTTGATAGGGCAGCCTGTAGTGGCTGGCAATATCATAAAGGGAATTTCACAGTCCTGCAGGGTGAACCACAACTCAGACTGCCTCATATTGGTGTCTCTCAGTGCTTAATTTGTCCCCATCATTCCTCCAGCTGTTGCTACGGAAAGTTTTTTTAGCATTTAGACTGTGTTGACTGTATGGAGATTACAGGGAGAAAAGAAAGACTCAATGAAAGATTACAATAAAAATTTATCTTTCCTCCTAAAATCAGTATTTCACAACCTAGTCAGAAACCAGTACCCAGAACACTTTTAATCCTCTTGCAAAAAGCAGCCCAAGAACACTCTTGAGCCACCCAAGAAAAGAAAGACACGATATCATCTTGATTAGAGTTGATAAAAGCCTCTGCCAAGGTGGCAGAAACCAAGGAGCAAGTCCAGAGGTCACTACAGGGGGCCCAAGATCCAAAAACATAAGGAGTTGCTACCAGGCATCATGGGACAGTTGGATAGAAGCAAATGTGTTCTAGCTGTGGCTGAGGTTTTCTGAAGGAGAGAGGGAATTCAGATTAGAGCAACTGTAAAATCCCATGTAATGACAGTGCTGCTCTGCCCCTGCCCCTCTTTGCTGGGAGCCTGTAATGGTGGTGACAGCACAAACACCAGAGCCTGGCAGACCACAGCTTAGTTCACAAAACTCAGCTTCTCCAAGACCAATGCTTCACACAGAATCCTTTCTTAGTGTGGCCTCAATAAAATGCCGCAACAGGGTTAGCATCATGCCACTCCTGAAACATGGAACACAATATTTTTCCTTCCCCTGTGTAAATTCAGTTTGCTTTGGGATGTTTATATATTGTGGCTCTATCTGTTAGTGTTCATTTGTGTCCTACAACCATTAATTCTTTGAGAAATATCTCTGTATAGCTGAGAGTGTTTTGTTCATTTTTTGTCCTGGAGATTAAGAGTGGTGTTTTTTATTATTGTATTTAACCTCTTCTTTCTCTAATCTACCTTCAGGTATCTCCATGCCTATACCTGTCTTTGGACTACGAGATGACTCCAAAGTGTTTAAGAAAGGCAGCTGCTTACTTGCAGATGACAATTTTGTCCTAGTAGGTTCTTTTGTGGCATTCTTCATCCCTCTAACCATCATGGTGGTCACCTACTTTTTAACTATCAAGTCGCTGCAGAAGGAAGCTACACTATGCGTGAATGACATTGGCCCAAAGACCAAGTTTGCTTCATTTAGCTTCCTCCCACAGAGTTCCCTGTCCTCAGAGAAACTCTTTCAGCGCTCTTTGAACAGAGACGTGGGGAATTCTGGGAGGAGAACCATGCAATCCATCAGCAACGAGCAGAAGGCTTCCAAGGTTCTTGGCATTGTCTTCTTTCTGTTTGTTGTGATGTGGTGCCCGTTTTTCATCACCAATGTGATGGCTGTAATTTGCAAGGAGTCATGCAATCAAGAAGTCATTGGAGGACTGCTGAACGTCTTTGTTTGGATTGGTTACCTTTCTTCAGCTGTCAACCCACTCGTATATACGTTGTTTAACAAAACCTACCGCTCAGCTTTCTCTCGTTACATTCAGTGTCACTACAAGGAGGAGAAGAAACCTTTCCAGCTGATTTTAGTGAACACTATCCCAGCACTTGCATATAATTCCAGCCAGCTCCAGCTAGCACAAATGAAGAGTTTGAAAAAAGAGGCAAAAATGATGGCTAAGGATTATTCAATGGTCACGATAGGAATACATCATTTGGATGGTACCTCCAAGGGAAGTATCAGCCCAGCAAACGAAAAGGTCAGCGGTGTGTGATGGTCAGCAGCTGCCATGACAACCACCATGCGTACGCTGAAAATTTCACCTGGCTGTGAGAAGCTCTGATAGCTTAGGAAAATCAGCCCTGCTCAAGAGATCCATCCTCCAATAACATCACAAATGCCTCACATTATCCTGTGGATGAGAAGCGGGGTTGAAATGGTATCAAATGTGCAATTTTTTTCATACAGTACTTTGGCTGTTTTAAGCACAGGCTTTATTAAACTTATTTTTTTATTATTCTAAAGGATATATTTCTTAAAGAAAAAAAATGCAATTTCTGGTATTATAACATGGGCTGTGAAGAAAACTACACATTTCTTTTCTCTTTGCAAATGAAAGCTAAGCTGTCCTTGGATGTCCTCACAGAGTAGGCTCCAGCTAGTTTGTCTTGCTACAATGGAATTTTATTACCATTAACTGAATGAGCACTTTATGGAATTTTAAATAAAATTATGGTTACTTTACTAATATATATTTAAAATAAATTTTAAAGTATTAAAGAAGAATCTATTAAACCCTGTATAGATTAATTATATGGACATTCTGGTAACAGTGTTTTTATGGCTATTTTTTTCTTCTGAGTGACCATTCTGAAAAGTTACTGGGCTTTTCTGCCATTCATTCTATAGTTCAAATTAGCAATCTTCAAACAAAAATTATACTTGAATGACCCTTTGTTTCTACCACCATTCTTAATCTTTCTTGCATGTCTTGTGCTTTATTTCCATTCAAAAAGTTTCATCTGTTCATCTTAAAACTTGAAAGTAGTTTTTTCAAAAGTAACTACTGGGGTTGATTCCCTGTTCCCTTCTCAGGTGTTGGCAGGGAAGTCAAGTGAGAGAAGAGTGGAAAATCAGACACAACATTGCTAAATAATTTCAGGAACAATTCCACATGCAAGCCTTTATTCAGTTCCAACAGAGCCTGATTTAAGTAATGTCAATGGAAGTTTTGCATGAGTAAATCCTTCAGTAAAAGGTTGCAGCAGATTCTCTCTCACCATTTATGTTCGGTTAAAGGGGCCATTATGATGACGTCCTTTTGGTTTTTTTACTGTTTGTAGAGCCAGAATTATTAGAAAACTGTTACTTGCTCAAAATTGTTTTCCCAGTTTTTTGCTGTTTTGCTGTTATGGTAGATTGCTCAGGAACGGTAGGTAGCTTGCACTATTAGGACTCAGCCTTAATGAAATATGTATGGGCAAATGGGGCCCACTTGAAAAATAACAGGACTTATAAGCAGCACTGTATTTCACCCGCATAGCTCTAAGGGCAGAATACATTACATAAAGAACATGAAATACATTGCTTGACAGAAACGCCTAGTCATTAAACTGTTTCCTCTTGGGCATCACAGACAATTTCACTGAAGCCAGAGAGACTCTGCTGGAGAGCAGAAATATAAATGTTGCATCCACCTGCAAAATCTTAATTCAAGCATTTGATTCATTCCATGAATTTTGCAATCAGAATCATCAGAACCAGGATGTATTCCAGTTTCAGATCCTGTCCACTCTGAAAAAAACACTGCCTATCCAGAAGCCAAACTCCAATGCCTTCATCAGTCCTTCTCTTGAAGTTGTTCAGTTTCACAGACCAATTAAATTTCCACTAAGGCAAAAAAAGAAAGAGGCAGAGAGAAACTGAATCTGATTCTAGCCTACCAGCTGGGGGTCTTTGGAAGAGGAAAACTTTTAGCATAAAATACTGATCTGTAGTAGAAGAGGACTTAAAACTTGGCTGGGTATTTGTCTGATTTCCAAGAAACTGCTTTTATTGTTCTCTTGCCAGTATGACACCTAAATCTGCCAGTTTTATGAGCCATTTCTTCCAGTGTGGGACAGATCAGAGCCACTGTGCACAGGTCACACAGGAGCTCTGCATGCACATGGTGACAGTGACTCACTCCACAAGCCCTCAGCCTCCACACCTGGACGTCTTGCTGCAACCCCGTTGCAGTGATGCCATGCATCTCATCCACTGGCTTGTGGCCCTTAATGGTTTTCCCCCAAAACCGGGAATTTAGGATCACCTGATAAATCAAGTGGTAGAAGTGCTGTGCTCACTGAGGTGGTTCATATGGTCTCTCTGGCTCTGGGTACACTTGATCACCACAACCAAACTGAATAGCTTCAGCAGAAGGAAAAATGAACTTGCTGCTCCTGCCTCCCTATGCACACCCTGCTCCCGCACAGTGCCGTGTGGGCAGGGGTGCCACACAGGCACAGAAGGGATGTCAGGGGGAATCTGCTAAACACAGCTGAGCATGAGGACAACCATAGTAGTAGGTGGGAGCAGTGACTTTCCACTGTTTCCTGATGAGTCTGATATGAACCCTAAACCAGGGGGTTTGAGCTGAGGACAATGGCCAGCTTGTATCACACAGGCCAGCCAGGCAAGTGATGGAGCACTCATGGAGTACAAGTGGTCCAGGGCATCTCACAAAACAGGGTATTCAGGTACCTCCTTGTGTCCAGATGTCTCCACTCCACAACTGGAGAGATGGATTTGAGGATTCACCCTTGGGAATAGGCACCCCAGGGAAGAAGTAGGCAGTAATAAAACCAAAGGTCTTTCATGCATAGGGGTCTGAGGCTCAGAATCTGCCACCAAACCAGATTGCCTTCATATGATGAATACTGACACAGGATCGAAGGTCTCTAACCCTGTGTGTGAGGGGAAAGGAAACAAAGATGCTTCCACCAGTGGAGGAAATTGCCATCTTTTTGTGCAATTTGTGCCCATCTTGATGCAAGCATCTCCGGCCTTGCAAGAGAAAGAAGCAGACGGGATGGACAGCTCGGGTCCTGGCCCATTTGTGCCAGGAAGCAGAGCCTGCCTGCGTACTGTACAATGTATATGGGCACCTTACACTTCTTCAAAGTTCAATTCCTCCTAAAACTCCTTGGGGTCCAGTTTCTGGTCTATGCAGTCGAGTTCATCAGCTTGCGCTTGATAAACTGCTGCCAAGCATTTCACGTTCACTGCTTACACTCTCCACTTACCGTCTGCATTTCACCCACGTGGCAAAGCAAATCAGCTTCCCCTGTTTCTCTTTCATTTCACCTTCTGTTCCTCTTTCACAATGTCAAATTGCTCAGGTTGCAAATACTGACAGGGAATGTTTCACTACAAACAGAGAGGGTTTCAATTACTTGCTTGATGTTTCATTAAAAGATGACTCTGAACAATAATGTTTTCCAGCTTATTAAAAGAAAACCTATGCGTTGGACCCAAGAGACTTGACAGCATTCCTTTAATTGACAGCTGGAGGTAACATAACACTTATTTTTTGCTTAGAAGCAGGGCTACCTGATGCCTGACATTTTAATGCTGTGAGCACTCAGATAGGTGGTTTTATTGAGTGATCAACAGCTTTTGCCTAAGAAGCCTCTCAAAGCCAGGAATGCACAGCAGATAAAGACCAGTATCTCCAGCTCTTTATGGACACGGTTGACAGTTTAGCAAGGCCTGATTCTGCCACCTTGCACCAAAATGTTGATAGATTTTTGTGTGGTTTGCCTTAGTGAGGATGACAGAGTCAGGGTCTGAATTCGTTCTACTCACCATGTCAGATCTGCGGGAGGTCGTTCATCAGTAGATAGCAATTAATAGAGTCATTATATTGCAGATAGATGACAAAGTTCTGCTGTTTTAAACCAGAATTTATAGCACTTGGCCCATGCTTGGGATGAACACTACAGTTTAGTATGACCAGCTTCAGACCAACACTTTCACCTTGCAAAAAAAGTGAGTGTTTTCATTATGCATCAGACTGGAATGGAAACTTTTGTAATTTTCCAGGCAAAAACAAGAAGACATTCACACAGACTAGCTCAGAGGTTAGGGCCTTCCCCTACCTCACAGGAAAAGCATGCTGAGTCAGTGTGTCATATCTGCATCCAAAAAACCTGCTTTGTCTGAAAAAATGTTTCAATTGACAATTTTTCAAGTAGATCAACATTTTATTACTGTTAAGACTGCATATGAAAAATGTCCAAAGACATGAAGCTCACCATGTATCTCCCAAGCTGGTGTGCAGACTTCTTACACTTCAGGGTAAAAAATCCTATGTATCTATCCCATCCAGCCAACCATGCACTGTACTTATGTAATTATTGCCAAACAGTGAGATGCATTCTATTTTGAATACCTGTATGTTTGCTTATGTAAATACATAGAGAAAAATGTTTGCTGTATTTTGTAAATGTTAATGTAAAACAGTGTTCCAATGCTTTATTGTTTTGTCAGATCCCACTGCTAGTAAAGCAGATTAGAATATTTAAATGCCATCAGTTGTTTTATAAACTGGAGGTTTGTATTCAGTAATTATTTTGGTTTGGTTTAATCTCCCATACATATCCACAGTACAATGTCTGTTGAAGGTTAAAGTAACTTTAAATATCTTGCTGGACAAAGAGAAAGAGCATGTTGCAGAAATTAACTATCTCAGTAAACTGGTCCAAAATGAGCCATTGCAATCATTCTCTTTTTCTAAGAACAGCCGTTCTTCTACTGAAAAGGTATACTCTTTGGATAAGTACGTATAGCTTAAAACATTTCAGTCTCAGGAACAACTTACTTGCCATAGTAATAAGCCAATTAAACTAATTTCACCAAGAAGTCACACTATAAGATTAATATAAGCAGCATAAATACATAGCATTGCACAGTTGAAATAACACCTGCGTCACAGAACCACAGTGCCATCTTTTGGTAGTAATTCCTATCGTGAAGAGTATTAAAATAAGAAACCAAAATGGATTTTGTTACTTTTTTGTTTTCTTCATCTTAAAACCAAAATTAATTTATTCCTCCAACTGATCTTACAGCTTACACACTCCTGTTTACAATTGCAATGCATATCAAATTAGCATGGCTTTTAATAAGATATCCCCTCAAAACCTTGCTGTAATCTCAGGGTTTCATTCAGCTTTTTGATGTGTAGAGAAAAGCCCACAAGGGCATATTCTTCAGAAGTTATCAAATGATGGGCAACAGTTTTAGCTACAAGCCTGTGAAGTGCCATAGGGTGAAATGTGCCAGATAAAATCCCTGGATGGAATATTAGCTCAGTTTTACTTCTGTGGTACCAGACTCCTGTACGTAGGCTTCAGGGTATCATAATTTCTTATGTTCTTTGGAAAATTCCTTGCTAGATTTACTTGTTTTGACACTAACCATTGAAAGAGAATACATTTAGCTTACCCATATGGCACTTCAAGCCATAAATGCAGAGATATTTGGAAAAGAAGATATTTGGTCTTCAGATTTATAGTACAATCTTCTGAGGACACTCCCTGAAATATAGCAATAGGGATTTTGGAAATTTTATGTTAATGCAGTGAAGTTCTTTTATATACCTGTAGCTTTGACATGTGAGACCTGGCAAAGAGGCACAGTGATTCAAAAGCCTCCTTGATTGAATCCCATTATGATTGATGTAATTTAATCACAGACATACCATGTTATATAATCCTGAAAATAGTTCTAACAATAGTTCTGCAAACCACAATTAATTATGTCCAAAGATATTTGACTATGCAAAAGCTTAGTATTTTTCAGTCATATTGAAATCTTTGTTTTAGGATAAACAACAGCTGACAAACTCATTAGATTTATTCAAATTCAGTGTGACAGTTTACATGTGTAAAGTTACTCATATTGTTAGTGTTTGCAGGACATTGGTTGGGAGTAACTGCATCTAAACTGCTCTGGTTGTATCATGGTGTAATGAGTACAAAGCCATGCCAAATAGGTGATGGTTATAGTTGTGTTAATATTTTAACCACCAAATTCCTATCAGAATGGAAAATTAAAAACTAATGCAAAAAAAGAATTTTAGGTGGTTGTGAAGAGAAATGAAGAGTTCATCATGGCCAGGCACTGTAATTTGTCAAGTGCTGGACTTGCTTGGGTTTTATCTAAATATGCAAGGTAATATATTTTAAATATTATTTTGCCACCCTGGGTGTGAAGAGAGTGCGCAGAGAATCAGACCTGGGATTCTTCCTTAGGAGATCTTAATAAACAATAAGAATTTTTTTTTCAATCTATTTTCACACTGGGTATGCTTGGGAATGATCCTATGTCAGCAGACATGCTTATAGTCATGCGTCAGAAGATTTGCCTCAAATCAAATTGTCAGTAAAAAGATAATGAAATAAAAGAGAAAACCACACAGAGACTATGTAAAATGACATAAACCAGCCTATGGACATATTCTCTGAAGGGAATCAGAATGTACATGCATCAACGTGGTTCCTCATCAAAGGCTCAAGAGAAACTAACCACAAGTTAAGACAGAAGGTTCTTGCATGGTGACAGAACCCCTGGGAGATAGGAAACAGGCAAGACAGAATAATCAGTCTTCACCATGGAGGCAGGACACCAGTGAGTCCCACAGGGGCCTCTAGAAAAAAAAATATATCAAAAGTGACAGCGTGCATAGTAGAGAACTGATTGCAGAACTGGTCTGCACAGCTGTAGCTGTTTTTCTGCTGGATTTCAAACTGAAAAAGTGATCTGTGTATGTATTGAATTAAGCAATTCCCCATTTTTCTGTTCCTATTCTTCCATAAATATTTCTGCAACTGACTTAAAAAATCTCAAGGAGTTAATTTGTAAATTCTTGGGTCACAATTCCTTGACAATACAAAAATTAGTATTTTGTGAGTTCACTGTTATTCTTCCTGTTATAAGTGTTCTGTAGCAATAGAAAAGATTACTAGCCTGAAAATCTTTAAACACTTCTTCAGTGCTCTCAGGAACCCAGTAATAAAAATTATGTTCCTGCAACCACACAACTGCCGCAGGAAATGGAAGCAAAGAAAACATTAGTTAAAATGATGGTTGCTGAGTTTCCAAGCAAATTTACAACACATTGGTTTTGTAAAGCCTCTGCTGCTCAATAATTTGATATGACAAAGATGTTTGGGTAATCCGTCTGTTTGCAGAAAAAGCAAAAGGGGTGTGAGTTGAAAAACTCATTTTTCATTGAGTCAATCATTTAGGCTGGGAACTGCTGGAGGTCCATTTGTTAAGTGTTCAGGTCTAAGCCAGTTGACCCAGCTCCTAAAGGCAATGGAGAAAGAAGCAGTCTAAAATGAGTATTAAGGCAAACAGAAAGAATAATCCTTTGGAATTGCCTAGTGGAGAAAATCCCAGCCTTCAAATCCCATGAGTATAAAATAGTTCCATTCACAACTAACAGAAGCTATAAAGTAGCCATATAACACTGCTTTTCAAAACTAAATACCTGGGGTTAAGGCTAAGCCTGGAGATATGGTATAGGGGATAAATTTCCCGCTGTAAGAGGACTATTAGCAGTCACATTTGGGGTCCTTGAAGAAGACCACAGAGTATTTGCCAAATGAGTCTTTTGAGCAACAATCACCTGGAAGAAGGTGAAAAGATTGAACTGTGCCGTCTTCTGATCTGTCCAGGAAGCAGGCAGCTGATGAAAGAAGAGCACAACTGTGCCACTTTAAGTGAGGTTTCACCTTACAGACCTACATCTACAGAAAAAAGGGAGAAAGAGAAACATGTTAAACAGATTACTGCACTCACTGTGAGACTACATTCATACATATTTACCCTTACAACACTTTTGAGGAAAAGGTAACTACTGCTGGGACCTATTTGCTGATGGGCAACTGAGGTACAGTGAGATCAAATCACCAAAAGAAGCTCTTCACTGGGCCTAGAACAGAACCCAGAACTCAAAAGACATGTGTGATAGTCTAATTCTCAATGCTGAGGGAACAGAGACTTCCAGAGGATATCTGGGTATCTGCAGTTCTTACTGACACATGAAAAAAAGTTCCTAGAAACACAGATGAGGTCTGCATGTTTGAAATTAATCAGGTCTACTTACTTTAAGTTTCAGGAACCAGTAAAAGTTGTAAGCAAAAACAGTTTATAAAGGCACTTTCTGAGCTGAATTACAGTAGTCATGAGACCCTGAATGACCCAAAGAAAGACAGATTATCCCAAAGTTCATCTTCAATATCTCCCATGAAAAGAAACGGTAGTCATTTGGGAAGCAGCACACAGGGGTCTGAAAATGAATCCAAGGCAGGGCATCTGCTTCAGAAATCCACTTGTGAAAGACAAAGAACTATGCAGGGTCAAACAAAAGTGGAAAATATCAGGATTTAGAAGCAGAGTGGTCTAACGAATACTCCACTAGAGTATTCTGAATTGCTGCATGTAACTGTGCATAAAAGCACTGATGAAGTTTCCACACGAGCAATATTCATCATGGCTGGACTCAGGAAATCTGTATCTCTGTTCTCCATTCATTAAGTGTAGAAAATACCTTTTTCCTCCTTTTTGTCTTGTAGATAGTGAACTCTTCATGTCAGAAGATTTGCTTTACTAGGTTTTTGTACAGTCCTCTGCACTGTGGATCTGGTCACTGACAATGATAATAAGCTCCTTCCTTTTTTTTTTTTTTTTTATGACCTATATTACTAATAGTACAGAATAGCATCTCCTTTCCTAACTGCAACTTACATTTTTTCCTAAGCCCCAAAATATGTTCCCGAACTGAAGCCTCTTCTTTTCATGAAGATCTATTATCCTTCTCTCTTTATCTCTGTTACTGCAGGAAATACAATAATCAGTCTTTTTTCTTAGCTATAGATCTCAAATTGCACTCCATCTCATCATCCAGGTGATTAATAAAGACACAAAACAGTCTTGTCCCTCATATTGATCCCTGAGGAGTGTCACTCTGCCAGTTGGACTTTGGACTGCTGATCAATACCCCTGTGAGCAACTCAGCCAGCAATTTGGAATCCAGCCAATCTGCCACCCACTTTACTGTCCTCTACTCAAGCCCGTATTTTGTCAATTTGGCTACAAGGAGATTAAGAGTTGTTGTTGCAAAGCCCTTGCTAAAGCTAAGGTATACCACTTCCACTGTCCGCGCTTTGTCCATTGAGGCAGACTTCTTATCAAAAGGCAATTAGACTGGTCAGTCATGCTATGCACTTAGTAAATCCATGCTGGCTACTCCCAGTCACCTTCTTGTCCTTTGCATACCTGGAAATGGCTTCCAGGAAGATTTGTTCCATAACATTTACAGGGATGGTGGAAAAGCTGACCAGCCTTTAGTTTGCTTGATCCTCCTTCATGCCCTTCTTGAAGGTAGGTGTCACTTTTACCTTTTCCCAGACATCAATAAGACTTTCTGGATTGTCCTGACCTTTCAAACATAATAGAAATTTGGCTTGCAAAGACATTGGCCAGTGCTCTCAGCATCATCTAGCATATCCCACCTGGTCCCATAGATTTGTGCATACCCAAATGAGTTTAATGCTCCCAAACGTTGTCCTCTGTTGTGGTTAATACTCACCTGGCAGGTCAACTTTATCAGGGAAAACTGAGGCAAAAAACCCCACTGAGTACCTTGTTCATGTTCCTTGTCAGTAGCTTCCCTGTCCCACTGAGCAGTGGGCCCATACTTTCCTTAGTCTTCCTTCACATCACTTCTAGTTTCTGTCCCAGCTGAGCTTTGGCTTTTCTAACTCCATCCTTGCATGCTTTAGAGATGTTTCTATATTCTTCCCAGGTATCCCATCCCCGCTTCCACTTCCTTTTTGCATTTGGCAGAGTCAGGAGTCTATTCTCCATGGTGGCCTGTGCTCAGTTTTCTGCAAAGTGAATGGACCCTTCTTGTGCTTTGAGAAGGTTGTCCTTGAAGATCAACCAGCTCTGCTTTGCCTGTCAGGGCAGACTCCCAATAGATCCTGTCAACAATCACTATTTGCTCTCCTAAAGTTCAGAGTTGTGAATCCATTTATTTTGGTCATTTAAGATAGTAATTATAACTAAATAATCCCACATATTAGTGAGTGAAAACTTGTACCCTTCAAGGTTTATTCTTTTCTGTGATTTCACTTACTCAGTCTGAATCAGATTAAATGAGGACGTTCAGAAGCTCATTGTCTTTTGTTAAAATTCCGATCAATCCTTTTTTTTTTTTTTTTTGCTATTCCTCTTGTGGTAACAAGCATCTACTTTTCCTTTTTCATCTTAATGATGCTTGGAATCTTCTGTCTCTTTCATTAACTGTACTTCACCAGGAATGATACATATTATTAAAATAAATGTTCTTCCTGCTGGGTATCTCTTCAGTTGTTCCAAAAGCCATATAGGCAGAAAATAATCTTTCAAGTAAAGAGCTGAAGTAACTTGTGTATTGTAATTTTGCGAGACTCTTCAACTTACATCATTATAGATAACAGATTTAAATAGTCCTCACAAGAAGAGTTTATGATACACAATTTAAAGTTTCTCTCTACTATTGTGATCCTAAATTTGACAAATTTCTTAAAGTCTGTGACCTGAGTTGCACCCCAAGACCAAGAAAGAAAGACCACTGGACTTGTATTACTTCAAGGCTCATGTAGGGATCAAGAAATCCTAGGAATGCCAGCTCATGTTGCTGATCTTAACTTATTCCCTCAGACGTAAAGAAAAGCCTGTCTCCCAGGAAAAGAGAATCATAAGCCCAAACAAATAGCATTTATGTCTCTACCTCTCCTTGGGGCTTCCATTAATATGGCAAGCCTTAATGTTCTACTAAATTATTTATTGGCTGTAATGGAATTTAAATTCGTGCTTTGGCATTTTCTAAGTCAGATCTTAACTAACAGTCCTGTCAGCCAATATATTTCTTTAGCTGCAATTATACCTCAAATTTTACCTGGATATCTGAATTCAAAATACCAGCTTCAAAGGCTCAGAAAATCCAACACAATAAATTTCAAACTGTATGTGTAAAAAATTTTCAAACAAGCAGATTCTTCATAAATTCAAAATTAATTTGTACTAGAAAGAAATAGAAAACAAAAGATATAATACAAATATGTACAGTTAATTTACTATTAAAAATGCAAGACTGCTTAATTTTTTATTGTAAAGCATTAAGAGGAAAACACTTTCTGTCAGAATTATCAGATACACATACCTCACTGGATTTAGTATCAGTTGTAGCATGTGCTTAATTTTGCATTTTTCTGAAATTATAAGAAAGTATTACTAATAGTTCTTACTCACATTACTATAACAAAAGAAGCAGGCTTGTTTTATTCCCTGGAAAATTTTCAGTACTTTAATTGCTCTAGAGAAATATTTTTTTTCAAAAATACTACCTTTTTAAATTTCTTACCACAAATGGCTTACTTCTGCAACTGGAAATCTTCTGTCTATATATTTCCTGCAATCTCTCTGCAAAGGAGAGGATTCCTGAACATCATCAACCCCACAGCAGTTCAGAGCTATTGAGTGCAGTGCTGCAGAAACACCAATACAAGATAAGGCCAAATTAAAGAGAAGCCAGGGGAGCTATACTGATAATCAGAATGACAAAAGACAACTGCTAATCTAGAAATCATCTCTGGGCACAGAAGAGAATGTGTAACTTGACCAAAGACAAATTCACAAAGTTGCTGGTGGAAACATCTCCATTCGCTAAGCTGTTTAATCAAATTAGGTTCTTTTTACAGACTGGATTCTTTTTTGTATAGAATTAGAAAACTTGTAAAGAACACCAAAGGAGGAGACCAGTTACCATCGACATCACTTGTAACTTGCATCACAGTGCAAGCAAGACCAAAGGACAACACTGTTTCCCAGAAAGACCTGTGGACTCAAATGACACACTAAGTCTCTAGTGGACAAAAAAGAAATAATGAAATCAAGATATGGAGCAAAGAAGAAAAAAAAATCTCAATGTAAGCACATCAAATAAGTGAAGGTGTGTAGTCACTAGCCTCTGCCATGGGCTTTGTTGGCTAAGAAGCACCTTGGGCAAGTTGCAGAATAAGTAAAGAACTGCCTTGAAGGCACAGCAGTTAATGACGTGATGAGTTGCACTCAGGTGAAATCTTGACAGTATGGAAGGAAGGAAAAGAAAATGAAGATCTAACTTCCACCTAAGACAAAAGGTAACATGGATGTGGTAAAGAAGGGGAAACAGAAAAATAAATCATAACAATGCAGTGGCAGAAAATTCTCCTTCTCCCTGTGTAAAGCTTCTCCCTTGAAAAGCTGAAGACTTGAAGCAGATTGTGTCAGTTCAGTCATCATGAAACATATTGCAGAATAATAGTGTTACCAGCCATATATGTTGCTTGTAAATGACTGATAGTATGGTATTAGATGGTTTAAAATAATTTAGAAAAATATGACATTACAATCATAAATGACTAAATTTTGAACAACTAATATAAAGAATACTAGAAAAGTTATTTACAGAAAAGAATGACAAACAAATAATCTCCCGGCAAAGCAGACAGTGAAGTGTGAATTCAGTGGTCTGAATAACCAAAGCAAAGATGCAATCACATTAAAAAGTTGAGAAAAAATGACTGAAAAGCAATAGCAGGAGGTGGAATCCACAGCTACCAGGTAAAAGAGGTTAGCAACTACCATCCTTAATTCCAACTACCTCAACAAAACTGTGGAAAAGTGTGTACTCAGATGTGTGGCCAAGAGAAGGGCTGTACTTACTAAAAAGGTTGCTTGCCTACAATGTGGAAGTTTCTCACTGGAATCTTTACTGCAAATGTGTTTGAGCAGGATGAAGCTAATGATATTTTCCCCAAGCACAGAAAAGATGCTGAAGATGGGGTGAAAAGGCAAAAAATCTTCTGACAGAAGATTTTTTCTGACAGAATACAAAACCATTCTTACAGATGACAGAAGAAACGTTAGGCAGACAATGTGAGATTATCACCACTGGATTAGATCAGTGCTAAAGTGGTTGAAAGTACTGCCTGTGTAGGGGGAACATGCAGAAAGTAAGTTGGGAAAGTATGTGTTGCACTTGAAATACAACAATAAAGTAATATGTAAGGCAAGAGTACATAAGCCATGAGATTTTCCAAAGTGGCTATTTGTCTTTCTTCTGTTTTCAATACCCTCATTTCTATTATTTGTCATGTTGTGCCATATAAGGACAAGCCATTTAATGAGGAAGGACAGGAAACTATTTTAATATCTGTTTTGTCACAGGTAATCTTAAATGATAGGCAGAATGATCCCCAAATGAATTAACTGGTGACAGCTGCAGACACTGTCTCAAAGGATACAGAAATGGCATTAAGGTTAAACAAATGTGCATAACCAAAAGATACGGAAAAGATCCATACCACAGCACAGAAGAGACTGCACCAGATTGGCTCCATCTACCTTACACTGCCCTCAACACCATCCAGCTTTTTCCACTTCACACATTCTTATGCACAACACACTATGTACCACGAGAACAGCCCTCTGGAGGGCTGCAACACAGCTCACATTGTTTATCTATGCATTTACTTTAGTCATTGTTGACTGAAAAGACATACAAAATAATGCTTGTATCCTGATGACACGGCGATGTGGGGAGGCCAGGTAAACTCAGCAGCACACTGCCATTTGGATCCTTCTGAATATATTGCTCTGAAATGGGAGCAAATTGGACAGAGATTATCTAAGGGACTCAGACAGGAAGCCCAGGAACATATAACAATCTTACAAGCAACACTGCTGAGATAGACAGGTTTTATACTCACAAGAGAGAAATAGCTAAAAACAATCACAGACACCATGGAAAACAAGATGTGCTTAATGACAGCTAACTACACATACTACAGAGAAAAAAGACTGGCTAAAGTTTTGATCAATAACAAACTAACTGGGCAACATCTCGCTAGTGACAGTAGGGCATTAAGAGAGCTACAAAATGCACACAGAGATGGAAGGAACAACCTGAAAAGTGTTTGAGAAATACTAGTGAAGAAACAACCTGAAAAGTGTTTGAGAAATACTAGTGAAGAAACACACTTCAATTTGCTTCATGGCAAACTAAACTTTCCAAAAGGAAAACTGGGAGAAAAAAGTTTAAATAGCTCAGAGGCAGACTGTACCAAGCAGAGAGACAGGATAGGAAAGCTGCTCTGGAAGGCAGGATGGGTGGCCCAGGTCCAGGGTCCAGCAATCATAGCCCAAATGAATGGATCTGCTGGGGAGGAGTAGAAAGTAACAGGGCAACAAAGTTGTTGGTACTGTGGTTTGCTAGAAGTAGGGATGAAAAATAGAAATGAATTATTGTCACATCAGTAAAGTAACAGATGATCAGACTGCAAAATGTTATGGGCAAAAATAGTTACTGCTAATGCAGTACACGCTAGGAGACCAAAAAGAGGGAGAAAGCTTTGCTAAGGACGTTTTTGGCATTTAATAAGCACATTTAATTGCAATTATTTTTTTTTAAAAAGAGACCCTTTAACAGCAGCAAGTGAGAAGAACTTGGGTTATGAATAAGATGAAAGCACTGCCAAGTGTCCTTTTTCCTTATGATCTCACCAGTGAGCTGCCATGACAAAAAATACCTACCTAACTACCTACACTAGAATTTGGTTTTGTTATAAAATCAGGAGTCCATCAGGCAGCAGCTGCTATGAAACAGCTGAAATACTGAGGAGAGGTAAAAAACCCAAAGCTGAATGATGCCATGGTTCAAGTTCAGGCCACTTCAGCAACTTCTTTCCCCTTGAGGTCTTGGTGGTTGAGGGAAAATAACACCCACAGAAACGCTTGCTGCCTTGCATAGTTCACTGTTACCAGATTTCTGCATTAACTTTCTATTTCTTTCATCATTTTACAGTTCGGGAGTTTCTTCTTCAGGGCTGGGAAAGCAATCCCTGCAGCTCAGGGGCACGAAGGTGCCAAGGCCACACGCACACAGCCGCTCTCCCCAGCCCTGGGTGGAAGGGCTGGAGAAACGCCTGAGGAATAGGGGAGCAGCACCCGCGACCCTCACAGACACAGCAACCCCCCAGCTCCCCTCTAAGGGACGTGCGTTTGAGCTCCCCGTACCCCGCGGCCCCCCGGTCGCCATGGCGGGCGTGAAGCAGCCGCCTGAGGCCCCTCAGCGGGACGGGGGCGGGCCAGGGCCGGGGGCGCAGGCGGGGCGGCGAGAGGCCTTGCCCGCACAGGGCCCGCCCCCTCGCCCGCGTCGGCTGCTGCTGGGCCCTGCCGCTCCTCCGCGGTAAGGGAGAAGGGGAAAGGGGCGCCGAGTTGGCGCCGGGGTGGGCGGCTCAGAGCAGGGAGCGGGGCGGCCTGGGGTCGGGCCGCGGCCTCGCTGCGAGGAGAGCGGGGCGGCGGCAAGCCCGTGCGGGCCCGCGGGCCCTCGGGCCCAGGCAGCGGGCGGCCGAGGGGGCGGGATTGCCGCCTGTGGGTACACCCGAGGGCGGGAGGGTGGAAATGGAGGCGCGGGAGAGTGCTTCCGTGCAGCGGCCAGGACTGGCTGTGTGGAAATTTAGTCCAGGAAGGGAAATGGGTCCTGAGCCGAGCCGAAATGTGGCCGGGGCAGGCGACCGGCGGGCCGGCCCTGCGTGCTGCTTCCAGCTGCCCCTGCCGTGTTGCTGCCGTCGGGACGGGGGTAACACGCTTCAGCCTGGACGCTCCTTGATCCAGCCCCATGGGGGTGGCCGGAGACACCGAACAGGCCCCGAGGGCTGCCCCTGGTGTGTAGCTTTTCGTGCCCGATGCACCGTAGGAGTGCACAGGTATGAGGAAGGGAACAGCCCTGGTGTTACTTTGTTTCTCATCAGGGTTTTCTTTTGTGCTGACCCTTCAGGCCTTTTCCCCTTTGGGATCCCTAGCTGGCCTTAGCCTCCATTAAAACTGACAGCATCTCCATTTGTGTCAGCCTTCCCCAGTTCCCTTAGCAAGTCTGCTATGAGTGTGCTACTGGCTGTTTTACAACTCCCATGACTTCCCTTGCTTTGTATTTTTCATATAATTTCCCATGAAAGCAAGCCCTATGCTTCTCTGTGAGGCCTATGTTTCTGCTGTCCCCCAGATTTTTAGAAGAAGGTAATTAATTTCCATCAAAGATGATTACAGTGCTAAGGTTTGTGGTAATTAATGGTTGTGTACTGGCATGCATGGTGAAGGTGGGACAGGTTTATCTCCTGCATGGTCATCATGGAGGTGGCAGGTTGGCCACTTGACACAAGTAGCTCTAGGCTGACCACAGTGCGTGAGGTTTCTTGTTTGGTAGCAGCATTGGTGGACAAAGAGCGAGAGCTACAGTTACTGCAGAGGTAAAGGTGATTGGACATGTGGGTCTGTGGGAAAGCAGGAAGGATTTGTCAGCTCTGCTTTCTAGAGTTCAGCTCTCCCTCCCCTCCATTTCTATGGGGAAACAGAAAATTAATGAGAGATTAGAAAGTGTTTACAGGAGATTCTTTCTTCTGAAAAAGTGCAGTGTTAAACAGAGATACTTCAAGTTGTATTCAACTTTTCTGTTCCCATAACTTACTCTAAATTAATTCCAGAAATGTTTTTTCAAATTTAACTTGCTCCTTTTTTTTTTTTTTTAACAGTTGAAGCCATGGCACTTAAACAGGTTTCCAGCAACAAATGCTTTGAGGGTTTCCAGAAGGTGTTTGAACATGACAGGTAACACTACAAAAGCAACCTAGACATTTAGCATGGGGCGGTGAATCCATACTATCATTGCTGTTAGTGTTCTCAGTCTGCAGGAAAACAGAGTATGTTCTCACTAATATCTATATTTCAGTAAGGAATGCCTTTGACTACTGTTTTGGCTGTGTTCTTGTATTTCTATGTTAATATTTAACATGTCTGGTAGCAACACAGTGCTGCAGACTGGAGACAGTAAGCCAGTATTTTTACCTTTTAAGATGGAGCTCCATTGCTTTGGGTTGTCCTGTTTGCTGCACAGAGAACTGCCATGTGTACAGAGTTCTATTCACTCTACTGGGTATTTCACTTTTGTGCACTCTTAAAAAATGTTGTCAGCAGGTAGATAGATTCTTGTTATTTGATGAAGGTGAACGTTCCAAGGAAAAAAATAATTAGTTATGCTTAGATAAGCTTTTATTAACAATTTTAGGCTTTAGTATAAATTGAACAGTTGTATAGTCTGTAGATTTAGCAGACTGAAAACACTTCTCTCTTGGTGTGGTATGCTGTGAAGTGTATGTTCTGTGAGTCATGTGGATGTGTTTTTCAGTAAAAAATACTTTACAATTTAATGTGCAAGGCTCAAGTTAAATATTGCTGGGGTTCAAAATTCAGTTTTCAAACTATTGTCTGTTAGCAACGCTGCCAAAATGTGGCTTATTTGTACGTCTCTGTTTTAAATATATTCACAGTAAGGTAGGAAGGTTTGCTCTTGTCATTTTAGGAGACTAAGGCTGAGTTTTTAAATAGCTTTTCATCTTATTTAACTTCTTAGTTGTTATAATTCACTGACAAAATCTCTTTGAATGAAATGTCAACTTTTTTTTTTAATGTTAGTGAACTTGTTAATTAAGTAATGGTGATAACAAGGATTATTTTATTAATACAGTGCAGAACTAAAATGCAAAATGAAATTTGGAATCTACTTGCCTCCAAAAGCAGAAACAGGAAAGTGTCCTGTGCTGTATTGGCTCTCAGGTAAGTAATATGAATTTTAGTAACTGAGAAAGATAATCTTAAGCATGTTTAAGCTGCTCTGCTTTAGTTACTGAAAACCTGATGTAGAGGTACTTCAGTGGCAGCTCCTGCAGAAGGTCATCTTCTGGAACACACATTTACTTTGAGTGCATTGTGATAAAATGGGATGCAGCTGGCCTCAGGAGGTAGTGTATGATCAGTGCTCAAAATGTTCTACCTGTCTGTTCTAATATGTACATAGTTTTTGTTCCAAAACATATATGTTTAAAGGTTCTCCTGAAAGGCCTTCCTATTGGGACATCTCCTGCTTCCCTTTGTCTAGGACAGGCTGCTTCAGCTGACAGGATAGGGGGCAAAATCTAGTCCGTGGGAGCCATCAAATTTGTCCTCTGGATGCTACTTTGTTCTGAGTGCTATTTTACAGGGAGCAACTGATGAACTTGGAAAGGGAGGTGCTGTTAGCTGCCTTGGGGCAAACACATCTGGAGTGAGGTAACCCTGTGGGATCAGAAATGGCCAGGGGCTGAAGGGGGTTGTGTGGCAGGAGTGAAGTTGTCTCATCCACAGCATCATTTCTTCATATCTCCAGCTGCTGCAGTGTCTTATCCAGCTGCTGTCTTGCTGGATGGCAAACTGGGATGAGACTGTCTGGACAAACGTGCTCCCAGTTATCCTGGCTTTGTTCCTCTTCCCTATTCCTGTCATCTCCCACAGAACTAGGTCTTGCACCAAAAGTGCATAAATAATGTGAAGGCGTTGCTTTCAAAATTATCTGATTTATGTTGATGGTGAAGCCAGGATTAATTAGTTACATCTTTTTTTTTTTTTTTTTTTTTTTGTATTGTTCAAAATAAAAAGGAGAAGCTCTGTCTGTTCTATGACTTTAGAAGTTGCTTTATTAACACTTGTGTTTAGAAAGTTGGAGAATTGACTGGTAATGTGGAGATTACATTCCTTGTATGTATTCATTTCACAAAATAGCTAGTAGGTCTGATTTGTAGAATGACAGTGGACTGGGTTGAAATACTTACCCTTGAAGTTGGAAGCATCAAAATTGTCTGAAGAGCTGTGAGTCATGCAGCACATTTATTTTTTTTAATCAAAACCATGCTGTCTTGGCTAGTGTATCAGTCAAATTGGGTTATTCACAACTTGCCCTCAGAGCAAACCAGAATCATTAACCCCTCTCAAATGGCACAGTAAAGAAAAGTTGAAATACTAGTATGCAGTTTTATTTATTTTTAATTGGACTTCAGCTGGGTTTGCTGCAGTACAAAAGACATGGATTGCTGTGGGGTTTGGAGCCAGTGTGCTTAGGGGCTTTTATCCTGTCTAAAGATTGTAGGATTTGTCAGACCCAGTGTAGAATTCTGTAATGCAGACAGCTGAAGCCTCAGTAGAGCGAAATACGTAGTTGCTGGGTTAGATGTCAGAAGGTAACAATGTTAACTTGAGCAAGAGTGCCAGCAGTCAATGGATTTAAATACGCAGTACTTAAGGAAACTGTATACACCACATGTGTAGGTGCTCAAGGGGGTACAGCGTGCACATTGACCTGGTTTTAATCAAATGTTAGTGTGACTAGATGTGAGAGTGCAACTGTGTCTGCTTCTGTGGATTATTAATTTTTTTGAACCCAGTGAAAAGACTTTGCCATGTTTATGGAGACAAGAATCATTCTTGTTTTTCAAAACCTTTTATTTCAAAAAGGTTTTTGAAACTGGTATGCTGTGAGTGATGTGTAACCAATTATATTTTTGTTTCTCTAGGATTAACTTGCACAGAACAGAATTTTATAACGAAAGCTGGCTTTCATCAAGCTGCAGCTGAACACAGCCTTATTGTAGTCGCACCAGACACAAGCCCACGTAAGTGGTAACAAGAGATGTAACAGTCATTACACTGAAGTACGCTGAATTTGTCCTCCAAGAATGGAGTGCTGCAGTTTGCTACAAAGTGGGTTGCCCACCTGAGTCAGAATATGACCTCACCTCTATATCTTGTATTGTTTTGCTAGATTATATTGCCTATATTCTTAATAACATGGTACTGAAGGTTTGACGTTTGAAACTCTTTTATTGTCGTGGCACTAAAACTAGAACAAAGGGGCCGTTGAGTTCAGCGCAGAGGAGAGGGAAGAAAAGGAAAACAAGAGGCATGTCTCATCAGAGACACTTGCCTGCACTTTGTGGCTTTGAAGATGTGTGGAGTCAAAGAACAGAAATGCATGTTTCTAATGAAGAGGGACAGAAGAGTATTAATGAACTTTACACTTCATTGTTGCTATCTGCTTTAGACTAGAGATGGGCAACTAACCTCTGCAGTATTCACATTATGTCAGGATTAGAATTACCCTTGGGAAATTGTGCTGGGACTTGTTTTTGGTGTTGTCTGTGTAAGTTGGCTCTATCAATGTGAAACTGCATTGCATGGTTCATTGCTGTATCCACTAATTTTCAAAACTCTCTTTGCAGCTTCTCTCTTGCCTTTTAGTCTAATAACTGATTAGGATTGCTCCACTATTTAGGTGAATTTCAGTGCGTGTTTCATATTATACTCTTAGATTTTAACTAATCTAGTTAAGACCCTAATTATTCTTAAATCTCTTCGAGCTGTCTAGAGGAACAAGTGAAGAACAGTGCAAATGTAATCACAAATTAAGAGATCTGAGCATATGTAGATAAAACACAAATATGAGCTTTTTAACTGTGTAGTTAGACTACATGAGAATTACCTTCTGGGAGCTAGGACATGTATCTGAATGGGGAAAGACTGGCTGAAAACCTGCAATACCTGTTGTTACAGACCCTCTGTTAGGCCCTGGCTAGCTTTACTTTTCCTTTTCATAGGGGTTTGCTTTTCCAGACAGGTGTGCTGAGGAGTATTTTGCAGCTTCCTTTTCAAATTTCTTTTTTCAGGGTTTCCCTTAAGTTTCTTTTAGCATAATCAGGATTGGATTCATTGCTTGGCAGGACTTTCTTTCATCTCCGAGGACAGAAGATAGGAGACTTTTTATATACAATGTGTTGTGTAAGCAGCTCTGGTGCCTGTGGCTGCTGGACTGTTAAGTTACAAAATCACTCAGTGTTCAAGGGCACGTCAGTGGAGCAAACTCAACTTTGATCCCTGTAAAAATCTGATTTCATACTGTGACAGGGTGGCAGGTATCTCTCCACAAATTGTCAGGGACTGTAAAGTTACACATGGGTTTGCACTGTTAATCTGACAGTGGTGAAAGCCCATGTAATTTTGGATTGCAGAAACTAGGAACATTTTGGAGTAAGGGTGGCCATTATTTCCTGTCACATATACCTTGAAATATTACATTCTGTTCTGCAAACCAGGCTGGTAAATCACAGGCTAATCAAAGGGAGAGTAAGTGAGGACTGAATGGGATGTATTGAATTTCAAGGAGACATCTGCAAATTTAGTTTGAAAGTGTAGCCTTAGAAAAGAGGATACAACCCTGCAGTTATTCAAAGAAGAAATTACTTAAATTTTATGGAGAGTTATAGGTGGGGGCAATGAAATGAATTGCAGAAAAGGTAGAGTTATGTACTTAAAAAAATGATAGAGACAGTAAGTGTTATTACACTGTTGAATGTTAAAAGGGGAAGTGTAACAGACATTATTTGAGACACATAAACTGTTCTGGACAAACCATTTGGTGATATATGGTTCTGTCCTTCTGAGGGAAAGAATTTTCTACGTTTTCTGTTTCTCACATAGTTTCTTTTACTTGATAGGATAAGGCCTAATAACTGAAATAAGCTGGTGGCACCAGTTAACAAGTGCCAGCTTTTGAGTTAGTCCCTGCATAAAATGGACAAAGCTTTAAGTATTAATTGAGGAGAGTTGTGTATGTTATATTTATTTATGAAGGGATACTGAAAGAAGTTAGAAGTTGGGATACATCTATAGGTAATATGTAAGTGGCATTTTGAAAGTGTTGTTGAAATAATACTTGAAAACACTGTACTAATGAATGAAAATCGGAATTGTCTTATAGTTGGAAGGGTAGAGACATATTGATTGAGAAACTTGTGTCCTGAGTCTCTGATTTTTATGGTAGGTTTTCTATAACTGAACGTATAGTAAAGGAAAGACAGTAACTATAGAAAGAATTTTCATGGTAGGTGGCTGCAATATTGATGGAGAAGATGAAAGCTGGGATTTTGGCACTGGTGCTGGTTTCTATGTGGATGCCACTGAAGATCCTTGGAAAACAAACTACAGGATGTATTCCTACATAAAAGATGAGGTAACTTTGCTGCTGCGTTCTCCTGGAAGGGGTATGGTTCAGTCATGCTCTTTGTTCTTAGCACCAAAGCTTGCTTGATAGCCTGTGGGTGGCTGGTTGTTTTCTTGCTCTCATGATTTATTATTTCTTTTTTAATCCTTGGTTATTTCAGTGATTGAGTTTACCCAGTTGTTAGGCCCTTCCTCCCCAAACAGTTACTATGGTAGAACTGAGGGGGATGAGAACTTCAGCACAGAGGTAATAACACCTGGCTGGGCCTGAGCAGAAACTCCTTGAGTCTGGTCTGCTTCTTTTGGGGTGACCCACTGCACTTTAGTGCACCAGAACTTCAGTTGTATTGCTCATTTAGACTGTTTACACAGTCTGTCTTGTGAGGGTGAGGTGGTGGTTTAGTTTCTTTTTCTTTAGCTGGGTGTAAAAGGAAATCCTGGAAATATATATTAGGTTAGAAAGGTCAGTGTCTAATTTGCCATTCTGGTCACTTACAGGAGCATGTATTTATGTATCTATTAAAATGAGACTATGTTTATAAGGAAATTCTCACATGTTGTGTTGTAGAGTTGTGATGGATTTCTATAGAGATACTTTGAGTTACTTATTATCAGAAGAATTGTTCCCTTTCATTTTTACAGTCCTGTTCAGGTTGCTTTCAGGCCGTGGTTTCAGATGTCAGACTAGAAGCAAAAATGTGCATTTAGTTTCAGTGGCTTCCTGGCATTAAAATGCAGTAGTTGTTTGTGTACTTCTTTGACTAAACATGCTTAAGTTGCTTTAATATTTCTATGCCATTATTATTCCTTTACAGCTGCCTAAACTAATAAATGCCAATTTTCCAACTGACCCTGAACGGATGTCTATTTTTGGTCATTCCATGGGAGGTCATGGAGCTCTTATTCTTGCTCTGAAGAATCCTGGAAAGTACAAAGTAAGATGTAATACAGCTTATATGAGGTATACTAAGGCTTATGCAGATTTCTATAGAAGTGAAGAAAGAAAACATAATACCAAGTTCTCTTATAGCATTAAATATATAAATAGTTTTAGTTGTAGCAGTTAATTGATAGCTAGTATTAGAATACAGGAAATTGCCAGAAACACTGTGAGTATTGGTGAAATTAAAAAAACAAAACAAAACCAAAAAAAATCTGCAGAAGTTAAGAAAAGTTTGTTTTCTCTTGGATGATGCTACAGCTCTTCCAAACCAATTGTTATATTTATGTGTTAACAGGATCCTTCTAGCTCTGGAGTTGTGTGATTTGCTGTACCTTTTAAAATCTTGTGTTGTTCATTTTGGAGCTTTTATTACTAGCAAAACTTTTCATCACCATTCTGTGTGTGTTTGCTTAGAATTCTCTATGGAGTCTGTTAACTCCAACTGATAGCAAGTGTAACTGTAAGAACTTGAACTTCACACAGAATCTGGAGGACATTCCCTCCCCCTCTTTCCCCCAAGACTTGCATGTCAGAGTTCCTAAAGCTTGATTTTTGGAGTATTCAAGGAACCTGAAGTTGTGTTCATTTGAATTCTACTTGAATGTAAATCAAGCATGCTGGAAATGGTTTGCCTTTCCTTTATGCTCATGAGGATTGTGAGAAATTGTGTTGTTCTCTTTGGAAATATGCCTGTGTAAAATGCATTTCTAAGGCAGAATCTGGCACTGGTATTTGAGAGATGAGGGGCTCAGCCTTTGTGGCTCAGTCCTGGCCCTGCACTTTGTGGTCAGCTGCTGCAAAAATGAAACTGCGTTTTTTGAATATAGCATAACATTTGCTCAGTGTCAATGACTTGGTGTTATAAGAGAATTGAATGTAAGATAAAGCTTTGTTTTTATCTCTCTTTTTTATTTTTTGGAGCCATTAGTTCAGAAATTTCCCTTTTCACTGTTTTCACTTAACTGTTAATTGTATTATCCAAAAGAATTAAACATTAAATTGCAAATACCAAAATCCAGGAGAACTGGCAGTGGCTCAGATGGTTTGTTGCTATTTCTTGCAAGACATGAGTGGTAATATTGATGTCTCAGGGCTAAATCCAAAAGCAGAACACAAGAACAGGGCTTGGACTTCTGACCCCAGTACCTGGAGTTGTGATCTGAAATGTGCTTTTCTTGACCCCTAATCCTGGAGGTACCTAAATTCATGAGACACTGTTGCACACTTAGACTGGCTGAGCAGCCCAGTGCCTCAGGCTTTTGTTATGCTCTGCCAAAATCCACTGGGAGGTGAAATGGTCCCACACTCAGACCATGCTGACCCAACAGTAGACTTGAGATCCTTCTCTGCTGCTTAAGGGAATTCAAGCCAACATCTCCTGACAAGGAAAGGAACGGGGTGTCTAGCCCTGCCTTCTGAAGCTTGGCTGATGTGCAAAAAGGAAAGCAAACCTGTGGGAGTAGAAAGAACAAGTAAGAGGGAAGTAGGATAATGGTTAGGATACCTTGCTCAGAGGGTTGGTGAGGGCGTCCTGGGTTCTGGCAGTAACTTCAATTTTTGAAAAGGCTTTTAGTTTGCTTGTTAGCAGAAATCACTTTCCTTAATTCAGACTTTTTTTTCATGCTTTCTTTTGAACAGTCTGTATCAGCGTTTGCTCCTATCTGCAACCCGATTCAGTGTCAGTGGGGGAAGAAAGCCCTCGGTGGATATCTGGGACCAGACATTAGCACATGGGAGGTACGTGTTGCAGCTTGCAGGCCTTTAATAACGCGTGAACGAGCATTATCTGTAGCTATATCGCTCCTCCGGGCTGCCCCTGAACTGGTAGTGCTGGTGTTTTACTACACCCCTAAGCATGGGTAAGTGGTGTGTGTTTCTGGTGGATATGACTTGCTGTTGCCTGATGGTGTTTAGAACAAATTCAATGAGACGCAAGGGTCTCATCAAATGACTGAATTCCTCCCTGTTTTATGAAGTTCTTAAAAGCTGGGCTAAGAAGAATTGTGAGCAGTCTGGAACTTCCTCTAACACATGGAAGCAGTGAGCATAAAAGAAAGTTAGGCTGTGGCCTATTTCTCAAAAACTCAGTTCTCAATATAGAAAGTAGCTATTTTTTTGTAGCAGCCTGAAAAGAGAGACTGCTACAAACTGTTCTGGGACTGATGAGCCTCCTGGCATTCTGCAGGGGCAGCCTGTTGGAGGCAGCCCCCTGGGTACTTGGAACTTGGTATCCCTGTAGAACAGGATTAAACCAGACTAAATTAAGTTTTAGCTCCAGGGGCCTAATTTTGAAATACCGGTATTTCAAAATTCATATTGTATATGAATTGTTAAGATACAAAAATGTTTGTGTGCCTGTTGCTGCATTATTTGGGCAGCCCTTCAATATTTTTGATCTCAGCATAAACATTGCACTGTGTCTCTAGCTAAGTTAGAAGGGACCATTGTGACCAGGTACTCTTATTTCCTTGTAAATAAACACAAGCTGCAGTTAAATCCCTTGTAAATTGGATTAAAGTATCTCTTACAAATACATCCAGGTCTGATTAAAACATTACAGGAATGGAGAGCACTAGCTGCCTTCACAATTGTTAATGGAGTAGTTTGTATATTTAACAATTGCCAGTTAAATTTGCTTAATACAATTAAATTTATTTTGGGAAAAAAAAAAAAAAGTTTACTGGCCCCTAAACTTGCTTTGGAGCTCTTCTGTAAACCCAGTCCAGTAGATCTGCAGCAAGCATCAGGAATAGACTTAGGCCTGCCTTTGGCACAGACTTCACCAGCAGTGTCCCTCAGGGTTCAATTCTCGGGCCAGTCCTGTTCAGTATATTTATCAACGATCTGGATGCAGGAGCTGAATGCACCATTAGCAAGTTTGCTGATGACACCAAGCTGGGAGGTGCTGTTGACTCTCTTGAGGGACAAGAGGCCTTGCAGAGGGATCTAGATGGATTGGAGCATTGGGCTGTGATTAATGGGATGAAATTTAATAAGTCCAAATGCCAGATTCTGCACCTGGGACATGGTAATACCAGGCACAAGTATGAACTGGGAGAAGAGTGGTTGGAGAGCTGCCCTGCAGACAGGGGTCTGGATGCTGGTCGACAGTGGGCTCAGCAGGAGCCAGCAGTGTGTCCTGGCAGCCAGGAGGGCAAACCTCACCCTGGGGTGCATCAAACAGCATCACCAGCCGGTCAGGAGAGGTGATGATCCCACTGTAGGTAGTGTTGGTGCTGCCCCACCTGGAGTACTGCGTGCAGTTCTGGGCCCCACAATTTAAGAAGGATGTGAAGGTCCTTGAATGTGTCCAGGGGAGGACAACAAAGCTGGTGAAAGGGCTGGAAGGAATGTCCTGTGAGGAGCAGCTGAGGAATTCAGGTTTGTCTAGTTTGGAGAAAAGGAGGCTGAGGAGCCACCTCATTGCTCTGCAACTTCCTGAGGAGGGGAAGTGGAGAGGGAGGTGCTGATCCCTTCTTCTTGGTATCCAGTGACAGGATGCCTGGGAATGGTTCAAACCTGTGCCCCCCCAAACCAGGGGAGGTTCAGACTGGACTTGAGGAAGCATTTATTTACCGGGAGGGTGGTCAAACACTGGAACAGGCTTCCTAGAGAGGTGGTTGGTGCCCCAAGCCTGTCTGTGTTTAAGAGGCATTTGGACAATGCCCTTAACGACATGCTTTAACTTTTGGTCAGCCCTGAATTGCTCAGGCAGTTGGACTATGGATCATCATAGGTCCCTTCCAACTGAAGTGGTCTAGTCTATTCTATTTTATAGACAACCTCTGATCTTCATATTTCCACTTAAAATTGCCATGTGTTACACTAGTGTTTTGACCTTTAGCTGCCAAAATAGTTACATCAGAATACCAAGTTATTTTGACAGAATCTAGTTTCTGTAGGAGCGTGTGAATCAGTACTTGGTTATATTGCCGTTCATCAGTTCTGTGTGAATTTAGCCCTGGGCTGGACATTCTGTTTGGTCCAGAAATGATATCAAGCTGTCAACTTGGTAATTACTTAGATTGTACCATTTGCCTTTTTTAAAACATGAGTATAACTTTTCAGCTGCCTGGAATTTCCCCACTTTTTTGCTTTTCCAAAGTACAGTTTGGTTTCCTGATCAGTATCACCCAGTACTCTATATCTGCCATTCTTTGCAGTCAGCAAATTTGACCCCGTCTAATGTATGTAACTCAGTGTCATGTCTCTTTTATTCCTGCAGGCATACGATGCTACACAACTTGTGAAGTCCTATCCAGACTCTCACCTGGACATCTTGATTGATCAAGGCAAAGATGATCAGTTTCTATCAGCAGGTCAGCTGCTGCCTGATAACTTCATCGCTGCCTGTACAGAGCGGAAAATCCCAGTCGTCTTTAGACTGCAGCAGGCAAGTTGCTTCTGCAATCCATGATTGTTGGGTTGTTGGTTTGTGATTTTGGGATTTATGGAGCAGGTAGCAAAGAGGGCGTCTCTTCACTAGGCATGCTTTTACTTACCTGCGAATCTGTCCCTGGCCAAGTGAGGAGGAGGATGAAAAGTGACATTTTTCCGCTAACATCAGCCTTCAAAGAGTGCAATATCCATCAGGTTCAGCTGCATTTCACCACTAGGTGGGGTCATGATTTTAGTTTCAACAAGCAGATCCATTGATGGTAGCTCAGGCTGTCAGTGGTTAGCTGAAGAAGCAGCATTAATGATTTTTAATAAGTATCACAGTCACTGTACAAACAGTGAGAGATGTTGGAAAAGGACCTGGGGATGTTGGCTGACAGCCAGCTGAACATGAGCCAGCAGTGTGCCCAGGTGGCCAAGAAGGCCAACGGCATCCTGGCATATATCAGAAATACAGCCGGAAAAATCAGCAGGAGTAGGGAAGAGATCGTCCCCCTGTACTCAGCACTGGTGAGGCCACACCTTGAGTACTGTGTTCACTTCTGGGCCCCTCACTACAAGAAGGACATTGAGGTGCTGGAGTGTGTCCACAGAAGGGCAGTGAAGCTGGTGAAGGGGCTGGAGAACAAGCCTTGTGAGGAGTGGGTGACGGAACTGGGGTTGTTTAGTCTGGAGAAAAGGAAGCTGAGGGGAGACTTTATTGCTCTCTACAACTACCTGAAAGGAGGGTGTAGCAAGGTGAAGGTTGGCCTCTTCTCCCAAGTAACAAGTGACAGGACAAGAGGGAATGGCCTCAAGTTGTGCCAGAGGAGGTTTAGATTGGATATGAGGAAAAATTTCTTCACCAAAAGGGTTGCCAAGCATTGGAACAGGCTGCCCAGGGAAGTGTTGGAGTCACCTTCCCTGGGCTATTTAAAAGACGTGTAGCTGTGGCGCTCAGGGACATGGTTTAGTGGTGGGCTTGGCAGTGCTAGGTTAATGGTTGGACTCGTTGAATTTAAAGGTCTTTTCCAATCTAAATGATTCTATGACTCTGTACTTTTGCTGGATTCCTTATCTGAACTGTGGGTATTGTGTTCAGCACAAAACTTTGATTTAGTTTATGTGAGTTTGTGTAAATCAGGACAGGTGTGAAATAGCTTGAAATCTTATTTAAACACCCAGGTGGAAGGATTCCCTTTCACATAGTGCAGTCCCCCAGAACAGCGCTGTCCTGAGAGCACTGGAGTCGCAGTAGGCGACTGATAACTTCAAGTCAGACCCAGTGAGGAACTTAGCTGGGGAGAATGAGGGATTGTCCTCTGATTTATCATAAGCCCTGCACCAAAAGATAAGTGGAGCAGATCAGAGGTTTACAAGTTATTTTAGCTTAGTGCTGGAGCAGTAATTTGAGACCTGGGCTGTGTTCTCCTTATCCCTGTGTTTTACCCAGAGTAGGGCAATGCCAGTGAGGGGAACTGTGCTCTCAAATGGCACCCTGCTCTGCAGCTGACACTCGCTGTTATCCTTCTCTAACTTACATGCCCAGATTAGGGCAGGTTAAGGTACATTCTGTTTCATATACACTTAACCTGTTTGTTAAGTGTCCTTTACAGTTTTTATATGTAATACAGGTATTCTTTATTTCTTAAATCAGATCAAACCAGAAGAGTCATTAACTTTCCCAGTAGAGAGCTTAGCATGATTGCTTTATCATGACTATATGTATTTGCTCATTTCTTTGTTGTTTTTTTTTTTCCCTAGGGTTATGATCACAGCTATTTTTTCATTGCTACATTTATTAATGACCACATCAAACACCATGCAAAATACCTCAATGCTTGAACCGTTTGGATGGGAGCATTGTCTGTCCAATACACATCAATGGATTGAGGTGAACAAAACAAAAATGATTTGCTGAAGTAGTGGCTGTAAAATGGAGCTCTTCTGATTGTACTGCTATGAAAAATAAAGGTCCCACTTAATTCGATGTGTGTGCTTTAGAGTAAGTATTTGGAATGTTCTTGTATGCTTTGAGAACTCTCTCAACACCAGGAAGGTGTGTGCTGCATTCTAAGTCAAAATGTCGTTTCAGGCTGTGGATGTGGGTATGTACTTGGGACCTCCAGATGGTTTCTAGTGCAGCTGCACAGAAACTATGAATAACAACAGCGTGCCTCTTCAGCTAATTAAATGCCAGTGTTCACTTCGTCACTTAGTGCTGAAAGAAGTTGTTAGTGGCACAACCAATCAAGCTATGTGATTAATCTGAAAGTGGCTGGTGTATTTTTCCTTGGCCTGTGTAAATACATTTCAAGGACAAAGTCTGGTGGAGAATACAAGCAGAAGTTTGCTGTGCAGAGTGGTTTACTGTCCTGTGCGTTACTAACATCAAAAAAATCATCTGAATAGTATTTCATGGATGATACTTAAAAGACCTCTTAATAATCACATGAAGAAGCAGTCTGTAGTAAAGGGTTTGTTTTCTTTCTTTTTCTCCACTTGCCTTTGTTGCTGAGTGTAAAAGGTTTATGCTGCATTTGTGTTTCTTAGACATAACAGGACCGAGGGGAAACTGATAAATAGGTCTGAAAAAAGCATTCTCTCTCTGTAGATGATGTGGTGTCTCATTGTTGAAAACAAGTGTGCTTATTTTACAGAAGATGGTGGAATTTAGGCCTGACAGTTGTAGATCTAAAATAGTTCCCAGTGGTATAATTCTATCAGCTACCTTGTGTGGGGCAAGGACACAGACTGTGCCAGTGAACTGTTTGTCTTGCATTCAAATGATCACTTGTAAACTCTGCTTTCCTGTGGTTCAGCTGAACCGGCATCGTTGCTCAAACCATGACTCGCTTTTGCCAGAGGAAACGTGAGGGTCGATGTAGGAGCGGTTTGTTTGTGTAAGCAGTGTGGAATGAATGCTCTCCGGTTCCTCCAGCCCCTGCTAGATTCTAGGTTGCAGAGAGGCTGATGCTGGGAACTACGTTTCTGTTGGTGGTGATGGCCTTAAAGTCTGTATTGACTTTTATCAGTCTTGCATCTACCTATTTGTTTCTGAAGTAAGCTGAGCAGGCTGGGGAGATATAGACTGTGCACATTGCAAGGGTTCTCTGAAATGCTGAATGCAAGTTTGCCATGCTGTGCAGGTTTACAACAGACACTAACTCCTCCTTTCTTATAAAGCAGGACAGTGACATAAACATTTTAAGCCACGAGTGCTAAACATTTAGACTTTTTTCCACTCCCACAACACCAGATTGGCTCAAAGGCTTGTTGATTGTGTGGCAGCTTCTTCCAGGCACTGGCTGTGCCGTAGCCAGCAAATGAATTCCTGCGCTGTATCTAATACTGGGCTGGAGCAGAAGTGTGCTGTGCTGGTACTCCAGCCTCGTGCCCGGTACTACCAAGCGTAGCAGTGGAGTTGGGGTGCCCAGGTTGGGCAAGCACTTCTTGCCCAGGTTGGGCAAGCACAAGCAGGCACTTCTAATCAGAAACATTTCCATTTGTTATCTGTCAGAGCTGGTCTTTTTTGCCTAATGCATTCTGATAATTGTATTTAAAAGGGAAAGGGGCATGCCCTTTTTTTTATCCATTCCCTGAAAAGGGGCATGTGCACTTGCCTGTTATATTAGAGATTAAAAAGCAGTTTTAACCCTGTAATTTACAGTAGGTGCTTTTAAACCACCATTTTAAAGCTGCAGAGTTAATGGTAGGAAACATCTTGCCCTGCATAGGCAGGGAGGAAAGCCCTCTTTCATACTTAATCCATGGCATCATTCTGTTTCACATTATACTAGGGCTAGTTGTGGGGAGCTTTATTTCCTGTATCCTTAATTTACAGTTCAGCAGATCAACTACCACATCAGCTTCCCCAAGTGACTGCCCAGCTACAATTCTGGAGCTGAAAATGCCTGTGATATTTTCTACTCAGTGCTCCTAATAATTGACTGCCCTCCTGCATTATTTTCTTTCTTGATAAAACTGAGTATTTACATGCACTGCCCCCTTCCTCCTTGAGGGGCACTGCCTGATGCCTCGCTTCTGAGCAGGAGCACATTCAGGTAAGTGTCTGATGGGCTCTTGTGAGTCTGGGAGAACTTGCTGTGGAATTCACTAACTTCAGGTGTTTACAGGAATTGCCCTGAGCTCTTACAAAAGGAAGGAGCCCTTGAACTGCCCTTGCCACAAGCTGCAAGTCCAGGGCAGTGCAAACCTGTGAGAAGACTTGGGGCACTTGATTCAGTTGAGCAGATGGCTACAGACACCAAGTGTCTCTGCAGCATCTTGATGAGAACTCTGTGAGGCTGTCAGATCTCTGTTGCTGACCATGCTCAAAGCCCAGCTGGACAGGGCCTGCAGCTGCCTGCTGCTCCCCAGACTCTGCTCTTGGTGAGGAGCAGCATCAGAGGACTGCTGCAGGACTCTGCCTCACTCAGTTATACTGATTCGCATGCAGCCTTCTGTCCTGGCTTTGTAGTGCAACAGCCACAAAGGCACTCGGCTTCCTTGGTCATCAAAAGTAGGTTCTCCCCAGGAGAATACTCCAAAAGAGAACAAATACAGCCATAAACTCACCTGGTTAAGGTAAGGCCTTTTCATTAGAGAAATGAGAAAACAGCAGACTCTGTACTTACAGGACTTCAGCAACCTGCATGGGAAAGAGAAGGCTCTATGCTATGGCCTACAAGCATAGCAGAGACAGGAGAAGGGCAAAGAGCTTGGCACAGCCTGGTCACATTGGGTTATCCCCAGGTCAGAAAGCCTTAACTGTGTTTTGCTTGGATTCACTGGAATAAAGAAATCATCAGATTTTGCTTGCTTAAGCACAAGCCTGCAGAATCATCTTGGCAGTTCAGGAGGGCAGGGAGGAAAAAAAGCTCACTGCACAGAGAAGCAGCAAACGGCACACAGAATGATTCTCATAGAGCAAGCTGAAGGTGGCATCACCCAGCCCTGGAGGCAGCAGGGACTTCATCCAACTGCTGCTGTTCACTACCTGACTGGCAGAAGACCTTAAGCAACAGGAACAGCAAAGCTGCAGGAAGCTGACGTGCAGGAACTGACACCAAAGGGACAACCCAAGTGTCACAGCCAGATCCTATCCCGGTTTAGCTGCAAACTTCCTTTTTTTTTGGGTCACATCATCATCATCTTTCCTCCATCCCCAAAACCTCATCCCTCATTCCCAGTGCTGAGTTCTCCAAACACCATCTCTTTTACACAAACTGCCAGTCACAGGGGTAGTCAGCAACGGGTTCCTACAAATAATATAGTTTAATTGCAACTACAGTAAAGATCTCTATACATTATGTTCACTGCTTAGGGTGTTACAGATTTGCCATGCATGTTTTATTGCACATATAAATAGTGTACAAAGATTCATGGAGGGTCTCTTTTAGCCGTACAGGTTTAAGACTGCATAAAAAAAGCTGTATTACAAAATATTTAGAGCTATTTATTTACAGCCAACTTCAAGCAAATAGTGAAAGACACTATCAGGAGAAAAATGAAATTTTAATTATGAAAAAACAAGATTTGTCAAAATAATAATTACAAAGCTTCATGTTGCCATATATACATCGTAAAAAAATACTCAGGAAACCTGCATTTTATCCCTCAAGATGCAGAAATCAATATTCCTATTTTTATACTTGATCTTTGAATGCTTTTAAAATTTGATAAACTCTGACTTGAAAACTTTCTTTACATTGCTCATGCTTTTTTGACAAAACAGATATTTGTGCAGCTCTGTAAAATATTAAAATACATTTTAATTTAGTGTTAAAGTGCACAGTACATTTTATAGGAAACAATATGCTAGCTGCCAATCAAAACTACAATTTAAGTCAATGTTCCCTCTGTAAAATAAACACTTTTGCTTTGGTTGAAGTAACTGGATAATCCATGCATACTGTATGTGCCTCACTGGCTATGAGTCCACTTTCCTCCTCCTAACACGCTGCTGCCGGTACCTACCAGTACATTGGCAATTTGTGGTGTTAAAACACGTCGTCTGCACTCAAATACAGTAATCATTAAAAATCTGCGACAGGAACACTGCTGGGTTTCGATGCAGTGTCTGTGTGAACGTGCGTGTAACTGCCTTGACACACAGTAGGACAAGGATGCATCATCCTTCCACAAAGTCCTTGCACAATAGTTCTCTCCCCATTCCTTTGCTTAAGTATTCACTCCTCCCACCACACGTCTGGCCTCTTTTTTGTCACTATGCCTTTCGAGCTACCTGCTTGTGTGCAACACTGACCCCTAACAGCTCACCTTTTCCCCCATGCAGCTGTCCTGTCCCACATGCCAAAGGTACACCGCTAGCTTCTCCTCTGAAAGGCAAACGGATGTTCCTGATACTCAGAATCGCTCTTGCTGGAACTTTTTGATCTAAAACATGTGATGTTTTAATAATAAATTCTGCTTGTAAAGATCTCTTCAAAAAATTAAAAGTAGTGATAAGAAAAAGAACCTTATTTTCTATTGCTGAGATGGGATTAGAGGTCTGATCCTCCAAACGTTCACTATGGAACATTGTGCTTAATTCAGTGGGAAAAGGATGGAGGTGCTCGGGAGAAGCACTGTACCCAGCAGGCTGGATCGAGAGGAGCAGGTCTCTGAGACTGCCTTTGGCAAGTTTAATAATTTTATCTCCTCTCAAAGGAATCATTGAAGAAAACAATCAATTTTTTTTGGCTACCTGGTAGATTTTCTCTCTAATGTTTTTGTGCTGTTTTTTTATTATTTGTTCTGTAGTGCTGTAGTCTTTAAAAGAAATCAAGTTACAGTGCAAAATTATATTTCAAGACACATGATCCTAATGCACATCATTCATTTTGTTGTGGCAAAAGTTAAATGTCTTGTGCATAGTAAAATAAGCAATCAAAAATATTTGTTCACATTTGCATTTGTTTTTCAAGTTTATATATTTCCTTTTTTTTTTTTCTTTAAACATCTATATACAAATAAAATGGGTGTGCTCTCAGTTTCAGCCAATTTAGTCTACTGGGGGGAAAAGTGCTACTGGAATGTAGGAAACTCAATGGAATGCAGAAAAAATTTTACCAATGTCCCACAAATTCAAGGAAAAGAATGCCATTCCAGCTAGCTGTTATTTTAATACAAGCACCTATTTTGTTTGCTTTTTCTCTTACCTATTAGAAAATACAGTTCATGGAGATCTAGAGCTACTGCACACCAAGTAGAATAAAAAATAACTAAATATTTATATTAAAATAAAGTGTTTAACCACAAAAAAGCAGTAATAAAATACAGTTTCCTAATTTACATTTTGCATCCAAAGGATGAATAACAACTCACTAATAAATAATATTTATATAAATATTTTATGTCTGCATATTTTTAAAATGCAATAGCCTGAAGCAACTGCAGAAAAACCTAACGTGGTAGAAGTCTGATTTACTCTTCCCCCCTCCCCCGCCTCCAGCAATGATTACAATGATTCTTAGTTTAATAATACAAAGGTATCTTGCTGCAAGACAGCTGTGTACTCCACACATTTTTAGGTGGCAGAGAGGTGGCTGTTTTAGTAAGTACTGTACAAAGTGAACTATAAAAGCAGTGACGTGACAGTTTGCTTTAGAAAATGTTTCTGTTTAGTTTCTGGTTTGTAGTTCGACGCACATGTACAGTCTAAAAGATTATTTTAAAATCAGAAGTATAAGAACACTCTTGGAGCTCTGGGGTTCTTTTTCAACGCAGTTTGAAAAGATGGGCAGTATTTTCATTCTTTGATGGCACAGTGGAGCTGCTAACAGCAGAGAGGGTAGTTTCATGTGAATAAAGCTTGTTTCACTGTGGTTACATCTAGCAATGCTTGAACTGTTATGCTCACTTTTACCAAGCCCTTTTCTTCTAGGATGTGATGTGGTAGGCAGAGCTTCTCCTAGAAAAAGACAAACAGAGGAGTAAAGATTAGGATATTCACTGCAAAACTTTGCTTTACATGAACACAGTTGGAACACAAAACCCAACAAGTAGGAACCATTTCCTATTTTTTATTAAAAAGAATTTCCTGTGATTTTGAAAGAAAGTCTCTGATTTTGCTCTCATTATACCTAGGAATTAGTGAGAGATCTGTTAACATTCTGGGCCTCAGAAACCGACCTGTTCTGTGGACATCTTAATTAAGAGTGAGGGCCAGTAAGTACACACTGAACTTTCACCCACAAAGTGAGATAACATGGCATTTACCCATTATTATGTATGAATAAGTTTGGGGACAGAAGGCTGATTTCATCAGTCAAAAAAAGTTCTACCACTGAGTTCTACACAGGTAGGTCTTGGTCCCAGGCTACGCACCTTGAAAGCCACTCATTAGCATCTACAGCAAAGTGTGTGCAATGTTGTGCATTCAATGGGCAAAGCGTTTCACTCTGAGTAATTAGCAGCTTATTTTGAAATACCCAGGAATCATCTTTATTCACCATTAGGAAACAGCAGTCATGGCCAGGAGGAAACCTACTAGCTGTCCACAGAGGCTGTTACACCAGAAGACAGTCAAACAGTAGATGCTGTATCTCCTACAGGTAACAAGAAACCCTCCAGTGAATAATTACAGAAAGCTTTACTTAGAGGTAGCCTTGTGTCATGATTGACCCTCTCTCCAAAAAGAACTTTTTCTTAATACAACTGGGTATTCCCACTAATGAAATCCATGAAATTATGAAATCAGGAGGCAGGTTTATAAAAAATAAATGGACAGGCTCGACTACGTCACATAAACCAGAATTACAACTGTGAGACTCACTGCCACAACATGGAAGCCAGAAGTGTAAGTGGGATGACAAAAATATAGAGATAGAAAAAAGCCCCAAACAGCGCTATTAAACACAAACACGTGGATACAGGCTCTGGCTCATGAAGTCCTTACACTGTGCATGTCAGATTGCTGAAAGTCTGAAAAGGCACCATCTACGTGATCTCACCTTCTGTTCCTTCCCTAAGCACCCACACCTGACCATCAGCAGACACAGGATACTGACTTTTCAGTAAGAGAGGGTTGTTTTGATATTCTCAGTATTGAATCTCTTAGCTGTTCGACAAACTTATAGCTTCTAAAACTACTGATGCATTTGAGATTATATTTTAATTAATTGCCTGTCTTCTATTGAATATTCTTCTTGCTTCTGTAATGTCAACTAAGGGCATCTAACTTAATGCAATCCCTGGTCCTTTGTCACGTCTCCTCATATTCACATTGATTATATCTCCAATTTAAACATCAGTAATGTCTTCAACCTCTTCTCATGACACATTTTGTTCACCGTTAGTCCCTTCCCTGACCCTTAGGAACACTTACAAATACATATTCAGGATGATGGAACAGGAACTGGCACATACAAGAACAATTAATAAAGTTTTTCTCATGCTATGCACCCTATGTTTAATTGCTTTCATCTGCTTTCACTGTTGTCCAGGAAATCTCCAGTGGGCCACAGCTCCATCAGAATGCTACCAGTATTACACAGCTGCTCTGCTTCATCTGGTGTTTATGACTTTCTGAGCATTTCCCTTATGCACAACCAACACTTGGTTTGCTTATTTGTTCTGTGAAGTTCCTCACACCCCACTCCAGCCTCAATGAGAGAAAAACTGCAAAACTTACCTATTAACTACTGACCCTAGAAAGTGAGAGCCAAACTTTATTCATAGTTACGGCATCTGATACTGGTGTGTTTTAGGCTGACATTTTAAATTTACTACTTAACATCTTTTATTATTTTATGTTTAAAAGTCTTGTGGGCTTTTTATAATTTAATTTCTAATTTTTTTTTTTTAAGGTTGATGATTATAGCCCAGAACACCAAACAAATACTGTCAATTCCTTCTGCATACACAGACCCAGGAAACAATTTCAGGTAGATAATTTTCAAGGAGTTTGGCTGAGCCAGTCTGCAGTAGATGGACAACAAACATTTCTCCATCGGGAAGATTCTGCTGCAATACTCTGGCGATCTGCTAATGCCGGGTTTCCACTTCCATTGAATTTGTGGATTCTGATTCTGAACATTGAACAGCTGCAGCAACTGCCTCCCATTCCTGCCTGCTACTGTCCCCCTCTCTGCTGGAGCTATTTGCCCACTCAGCAGAGAGGAATACCCCCCACCTTGCCGACATTCCACTTCATCACCCAGATTTCCATTCCAAACCTACCCTAAACTGATCATTTAAGTGTAGACATTGGGTTCTGCAGTTCATTCTTATTCATTCTGACTGAGATATCAACCTTCAAGCTGTCAGAGAAAGTTCTCCTCAACTTTTATTCCCCTGGAAAAAAGTCTCTTTTCCAGAGAAATATATAAACCTATTTTAGGATGCAAAATCCTAAAGTGATACCTGACTAGTACTGAGGTAGCTCCAAAAGAAGTCAGAGATAGTGATATCAAATAAAAGGAAAAGAAAATCTCAAAACATTTCTACTTCAAATGTATGATTTTACTAAAAATATTTTGCCCATCTAGTATCTTGGGGGAAGGTTCATATAAAAATCTACAGTACTCTGATTCCAATAATTTTCAAAAAAACTATATTCATCTTATTTCTTAGGAATGCAAATCAGACATCTGAAATGAAATGTTATTCTCTCCACTTTCTTACACTTCTCTGCAGTGCCCTTGCAGAGTGGGGTCTTGTTTCACAGACTGGGTGGCCCACAACATGCTACTTCCTTAGTTTTCCATGCTGGACAAAAGGCATTAAATAGTAATGCCTGTTGAATCAAATATCCGAAAACTAAGTGATTAGTGTTACCAGGCTGAAGGGTAGGGATTGAATCAAAAAACCCAGCCCCAAAACAACCTACCTTGCTAGATATTTAGGCTTGAGAATACTCTAAATTTTTCTATTGAAGCGAAATTTGTTGAAAAAGACACTGTCAAAGATGTTTCCTTTAGAAAAACTTAAATTCTAAACTTACCATTTTTGTGGCACCTTATAGCACTCGGACAACTATTCTGTCATGCCTTCTCACTAGGAATTTTGCAATTGTTTATAAGCACATTTTCACTAAAAGCACAAAGGAGTGTGTGCCCCATTTTATATAAAACTCTGATCCAATATATTTTTTCTCCTTTTAAAGACAAGGCATTATCTAATTATTTTAAATACAGTACAGTAACACAGTTTGTAAAAAAAGAAACAACAAACCATCTCTCTTCCTGCTGTATTTACTAGATGCATACTCAAATAAGGAAAGCTATTTAAGAAGGGCTATAAAAAAACCCAGGACTGTACAACTGTGTTTTAGGAGTGAGACATTTCACAGCATAATCATTTTTGTATTATACATCATTCTTTATTAGTTCTTGAAACATATACAATTGACAGCCTTCTCTTTTAAGCAGAAGGTGGAACTTGGTTAATATTTTATAAATCTGCAGTAAAACATGTGGCTATGATTAACTTTCCAAAACGACAATGAGACTTATGCCTCTGCCATCTCCTAAAAATGACAGACTTCATCTTAATATGTCATGAATCAATTCTCTAGTCTATCTTCAAAGCTTTGGAAATGGCTTTCATCAACCCTGCCTCACATACTTTTAAAATCACTTAAAATCACTTAGCTTTAGAGTAATATATTAAAGTCTTTTCAGAATAAGAAAAGTCAAATCTTGCTAAGAATAGAATCCAGAGCACACTGACAATCAGCTCAGCTTTCTGCATAACAGCAGTGACCTTGGGCCACAATTAAAAGTGTCTCACTCCTTACATTCAGCTGCTGTCCTTGCAGCACATCTGTTTTCCATGCTCTGCCTCACTCCTGAACCCACTACAAACCACCGACAGCAGAGCTGTGAGGGTGCAAACCATGAAAATTTAAAACTTTTCTTAAATCCTGGCATTTTGAGACAACGTGCCTGGTCAGGAGAAGAACTCATCCATGACTCTGGGAAGACTCAACCTCACCCACTTCTCCCCACCTTTGGATAAGATTTCTGTCCGTTTTACATAAATACCAAATCCACAACACTTCAATACAGCAGCATGAATCACCACTCTAAAAATACTCCTATTGAAACCATCTCTGCACAAAACCCAGAAAGGCAGACAGGAGAACTGGCTAAGACTAGCCTAAAGACTAAGACTTCTCAAGACTAGCCTAAAAATTGTTAAAAACAATTGTGGAGGGAAGGGCTGTTAGTCCACTAACAGCAGCATGAATCAGTCTCTTCTGTATCTACTACAAAAATGAAGATGTACATTTTTAATGTAATTTTTCTCACTAAGAACATAGAGGAACTTAATTACTTGTTGCAAGCAAACCACTTTCTACACATGTATAGTCATTCTGGATGGACAAAGAA
This sequence comes from Caprimulgus europaeus, assembly GCA_907165065.1. The sequence goes on along the minus strand of OU015523.1, from coordinate 95,171,221 downwards.
ATTTTCAACCTCATTGTGAAGGAAAAGAACAGACTGCTTTTGATGGGGGGTGGGAAGCACAAAAAGGAGGCAGCAGCCAGGAGGTTGAGTCACAAAGCAACACAAAAACACAGTACAAGAGGCGTCCCACAAACATACACACGTGCATGTGCTTGCCAGAGCAAGCTTCTAATCCTGGAACAGAACACCTTGGTTTAGCTGCTGTAAAAGACAACAGGAATACGCAAGGACACTAATCCCACAAGGATACGTGACACACTACACACACACATCTGTGTTCGTGGACATCAAGTGCCTTCAAAGAGAACTGTTTGAATTGGTTTATGTCAGGGCAAACAGCTCAACAATTCAAATACAGTAATTCATTATCAAAAAGTAATTGTTGCCATTACATCACATGGGCAAGTAGCAAAATGAACACATCATGGTATCAGGGGCCAACTACATTTATTAGCCAAAATAAGAGAAAAGGAATTCTACAATTTGGCAAGAGCCTTTCTCTTTCTTCCTTGTATTGGTAGAATATGAGACTTAAGATCTGAGGGCTCGGGGGATTCAGAAAATAATGAAATACTGAAATGTGTAGCTACTCCAAGTACAAATTAAAAAAATAAGACCAAGTAATGCCCATCATTTACTTTTTGGAGCCAACTACTCGGAAATGGAAAGTCGCTAAAAGAAACATCAGGACTTTATATTTAGAGCAAACATGTCAAATATATAAAAACTTGACATTTTGTTAGATCAGGGCCAAGTTTTCTTTTTAAAGAGCTGAAAAACCTATAGCAAATATTTACTTTTTCATATATCTAAGGCAATTTGAAATTATGTCTTTTATATATATTTTGCTTATCCACTACTGTGTAGTGTAGTCATGTCTATATGTGCCCAAATGCCCTGGTTACCATCTGAAGTGCAAAAGAAAAGAGCAGAAGATCAAAAAGCACAGTAATTCAAGCTATAAGTATATTTCATATTTTTTTCTTTTAATTTACAAATGAAAGATTAGTAAGTTTTGTGAAGTACACATTTATGACCAGATTTGACACAGCAAAAAAAAACCCAAAAATCAACCCAGTACTTTAATACTGCAGCTGCGATTCCGTATTTGGAGTTATAGCCAGTTAGATATTTAAATATGTGCATCTTCTGAATACGTAATACATTGCAAATATTTACAAAACTGTATTTGCAGATGGGCTTTGGACCCCTTTACAGATTCTGGCCTTGAGACATAAAATTTTAAAAGTGGACCATGTATTTCACCAAAACATCTCTCACTTTCAGTCTAACATGCTATAGAAAACTGTGACCTGAATGAAACTGGAGGGAAAAGACAACTTCATGAAGACAGACACACATTGAACAGTAAGAGAAAATGTATACTTACACTTGAAATATCAATTATACCATAACCTTATACATTAAATTCCAAGAGATAAAGTGAAGGAATGTGTTTTGTATCAAAGTAGAATGGGCCATTTTTATACTGCTCTTTCTGGATAATGCAGCTTATAGGCTAGAAATGAAAGAAATGGTAAACGGTCCCCAAAATCTCCTCTTTTTTTTCTAAACCTGCATATATGACTGCTTTCATTCTTTTGTAATAGGAATAAAATGCCAAGTATACTTCTTTTCGTGAAAAATAATGATGTGGCAATAATTTGGAAACTTAATAATGTCTAAAGAGTAGAAAACTGGAGTGAGTATTTTCTCTGTTCTAATTCAACCCCCATTCCCAGTAAGTATAGCCTTTCAGGAGACTTGTCAGGAAGACAAAGGGATCCACATACAGCTTTCAGTTGTAAAATCTTGTTAATACACATTTGAAGAAAAAGGCATTTGAAGGACTACTACACTGTATTACTCTGCAGTTGAAAGTATTTATCTGTTTTCTGGACAAGGAAAAAGAAAGCCAAATCCTCACATCAAAATGCCCCTTGTAATCCAATGCAAACATATTTTACTTGCATGCATATTAAATGAATTCATTACAGTTTGTATTTATTACTTTACTGCAGTAGGGACGACATGACCTCCACAGTACAAATTGGAATAGACCAATTTATGAAGAAACCACAGTTTGAAAATCTCTGATAACCGCTGCAATGAGAAAAACTGAATGGGGAAACAAATGGGGGAGCAAATATAATTCATATTATTAATGAATGTGTGGGTGAACTACAGCATACATTGCTTTTAAACCCAAGCTCATCAACTTAATCACGTGACTGACTGTGAGCAGTACGTACCAAGTGTGTATAACTGAATGTCTCAATCCTGGGATCGCCTCAAGAACCATCAGTCAGTTAAACTGTTGGTTTCCCACGTCACAGGAACAGCAGCATGGAAAGAGGACTCTGAATTTAGCACAGAGCCCATTAGAGTAAATTAATGAGCTACATATATGTTTTAGTTTCCACCTCCCCATTTAGTGGGAGAATTACTGGCTTCAGGGATGGGCAGACAGGTATTTTTCACATTTGCATTACGTTTGAAATAAATTTCGAGAAAAATTACTATATTCACACTTAAGAGGAATGTAAGGGTATATTTTACTATTCCTCTCCCTGTAAGATTTATGTATATTTGGAAGTGTCATCGATAGCAACCCAAAAAAATACAAAACCAGGAAAGCTTCATGTATGGCAGTAAGGCTTCTCTTTCACAGGCTGGTTCAAGATGGCTTCAACTCCATAACTACAAGAAAGTGCTTGTAATGTTACACTTTAATTATTGTATATTATCACAGTTGATAATGGTGAGGAACTGTACTCTAAGTAACTAAAAGACAACTCTGTTTGCACAGTAAGCATATGCCTAAATTTAAAACTTTGGACAAACTTTGAGAGTTACGTGCCATCATGACTGGGATATGTTCCGTTGGTCTCCGTTGGCACAACAGTAGTTCAGTTTCCAACCCAGTGTCTAGTCTGATAAAACACTCAAATACACTGAAGACATGAACTTCCATTTCTGCACACTGGAAATGGAAAACACACTGATCTACTGCTTCTCTTAGCTCCCTCCCAAAGCTATCTGATACAGTGGATAATCACACACGATATTAGACAAGGAGACAGATGTGTACTACAGGATGGTAGCAACAACTTCCACCTTTTCAAAAAAGGTTAAAATATACATGTAGATTGGTAGTAAAGAAGGTGTGCACAAAACAAAGAATTGACCAGGAGACCTGTTTACCACTTACAGGAGCAGGAGTAAAACCCAACCCTAGAGAAGACATCACTTTTGTCTCAAATACCAATGCTGGATTAAAGAATCATACAATTAATAGATTCTAAACTGATTCAAGCTTTATGCCACTGTCTCAGCTTCACTAGAAAAGCAACATTGTTAAAACAAGACAACCAAAATCCAGACAAAGATCTGCTGAAAGTAGAAACTTAAATGTCAAGTTGTGACTCTGAGTAAGCATATGGTGTTGGAATCACTGAAACTAGGTACACAATGTAGAGACAGGCCCGTGCAGGATGAGGGCTCAAGTCTGTAGCTATGCACCCAAACAACCAGTACCTTTTCCTCAAGTATAAAGAACCTAGAAGCACTCGCTGAACTCATGCCTGGTCACAGAAGACACTTTTTACAACAAAGTTGTTGTATGAATGAAATGGAATCCTTTAAAAAAAAAAAATTGATTTATGCATCATCTGAAACTAATTTTTCCATCTTTAAATACATATCTAATTATACATATAATCCTTATATATATATGTATATATTTAAGCCACAGAAACCAGCAATAGAACTGCATTTAGAAGTTTTTTTAATAAATTTTTACAAGTATATATGGAATGGGGATATTTATAGTATAGCACTAAATCATAACCATATGGCCAGAATAATTAGTAACATATAAGTTTTTATGCTAGTTATACTCTAAAAGTCTACAGGTATTTTTTTTATATACTAGGCAGTGAGAAATGAATGTATTTATTTCACAGCCATGAAACTGAGGTCCTTTGGTTAGCTAGCCTGAGACTGAATTACAAATTTAGTTAACAGCATCTAGGTCAATATTGCAACATCAATATAGGTTTGCATTGAAGCTTTTCTATTTTTCAATCGATTTTCATTTATATATTTCACGTTGATAAAGTGTAAAAGAAAAACATCTGTCTTATTAGCCTTTTACAATAGATGAAGGGAGCATAGAACTGGAAGGGAAACGAAGGTCATCAGTCCAGCACTCTAACCATAGGCAGAGTTCATAGACACCAAAATGCCTCTTGGCTAAAGTTTGTCTGACCTATTCTATAAAACCTTACAGGATGGAAAATCTAGAGTCTTCCTAGATGATCTATTTTCCTATCTACATTGTCTTTGTTACACTTGTTACGCAAACAAACAAACAGTACCTGCATTTCACAGGTGATGAAACAGAGACAAGATAGTGACACGACTTGCTTGACGTCACACATAAGAATGGCAGATACAGGAATCTAACAAGCTTATTCTCAGACTACCTTATTGTGTCACACTGTACTCCACGGTCTTCATCCTGAAACATTCTGAAGTCCCTGGTGTACTATGGGTTGCTCATAACCACCACTAATTTACAGTCATCTTTGGGGTGTAACATAGCAAGTGTTTAAAAGCAGTTCATGCTGCTTTGTGCTACAGAAGAAAAATATTATTTTCTATGGAACCTGGAGGAAAACAAAATCTAAGCTGGAAAATATAACTACTCCAGTATGGAACTTAATCAGAACAGTAGAGATGACCAACAATCTTTAAAGTTACACTACACTTGTTAATCTAAAGGATTAAAAAATAACAGTAATTTGAAAGATAGTTCTCTAAGTGCTCTTAACACAATCTGTGTTGAGATAATTGGCACCAACTCAGAAAACACTATTATCTGTTGAGATGCCACCTCAGTTGCTCCAGTATTTGCAGCATTCTTGGATTTTCACAAAAAGTAAGAGGCTCAGTTCTATTTAGTTTATGATAAACATCTAGACTATACCCAAAAGTGGGTAAAAGTAGCTTCACTGCTTTAACGTATTTAGTGTCTAGTCTAGGCAACATAAAAGAAAACAAACTATAAATAAAGAGGTACATAAGTTCTTAAACTAGAGCTGGAGGGGGGAGAAGAGCTGGGACTTGTCTTCAAGATGCTACTCCCTCTCTCCCATATTTCAAGAGATTAATAAAGATATTACAAGGAAGGAAAGTGAGGGAAAGGGAGAAGTTTGAAAGACAAAGGAAGGAAATTAAGTACCTGTAATTTGTCAGAGAGAAAGCAGAAAGTTTGTGTGCACATGCGAACAGGTTATGCTGTTAGCACATTCCAGTGATAAGTTATATACATCAAGACTATAAAAAGTATGTGGAAAAGACAAAAGCCTATTAGATCCCAGGAGCGAAAGGTAGAAGTTGATTGTGGGGTTTTCTCCCCGAGGGCGAGCAGAGAGTCAACAGTCTTTCGAATGTGACGAATATCCGACTGCAGGATGTCATACGGAGAGCAGAGGTCAGCCTATCCCGAAGGGCAGCCATTAGAACAGAAAAAAACAGTGCATAAAATTAAAAATACAAAAATAGAAAAATATTGATAAATAAACTATCACAATATTCTAGCATTAACATGTAGGAATAGTTTCTTCCTAGTATTGCTTTAGTCACAAGACACCCCAGCTTTCTTTTATTTCCTCTAAATACTCAAGCTATCGTATAACATCAGAATGTTGAGATAGAAGAGCTCAGTCCTTCAAATCCTTCCAAAATTACGCCCAGATTCACAAGGGTAAAGAGGTGCATGTGATCCACTTATTCCAATGGCATCTGCACACCTTTGTCCATCTGGGCCTTATTCAAATGCTTAAATGGAACCAGATGTAAAACCTAACTTACATAATAGCAAACAGTGGGTTAGAAAGCTGTTAGAAGCACAAGCAGCATCAATATGAAGTCTCAAGAAAAAGTATGTAAAGAAATTGTTAGAAATATGCAAAATTTTCTAAACATAATATATAAGCTAAAACTTGGTATTCAAATATCATCTTAAATGATACCCTGGGATGGAAACTGAAAAAGTCAATGTAGCACTAACTAGACTTAATTTTAATCAAGTTTCTAAACTGAAGAATTTGACACTAAATTCCTTAAGCAACATTTAAAAAGTCATTAGCAGGTTAGATTCCCATACTTTTTTTGGAAAGTATCAATGACTTCATGTAGCAGCTTACTCCAGACTGGCTTTACAAAATGAACTGTAATATGTAATAATAGTATCAATATGCATACACAATATTTAACATTAAAATCAAAGCAAGCAACAACTAGTCCTTTCAAAATGCAATCTAAGAGATACCATTTTACATTGCAAATCAGGCCTTACTCTCAGCAAAGATGGTGAATATTTACAGAATAAAATTATAGGAAGTAAAAAAGAGATCCCCTGTTTCAGAGGAACACTATGCTTCTTTAGTAGCTTTTCAGTTTCACTTGCTTAATGAACTGACAGTGCACCCAATAAATGAAGACATGCAAGTTCAGATGTCTGTTTTCTGTTAGTGCAAAGTTTCAAGGTCTAGTTGGCAATAAATGAAATTTCAAAATATTTAAAAGGCCCTTCTATCCTGAAAAGTGACTAATGAAACTGGAAATAAGAACTATTAGTCATGCACAAAGAAAAAAGTTACACCTTTTTTTTCCTTTTTTCTTTTTTGCTTACCATGCCTGGTTCTAGCTTTCACAGGAGTTAAAAGCTGCAAAATTTTACTTTTGTTACTTAGGCCAGCAGATACATGGCGGGTGGGGGAACATTGTCATTTTTGCAGTCCTTTTTCTGAATTTTTTCAACTCAAAATTCCAGTGCAATAATAAACTACAGTGCGACTGTATTTGGCTTTTTCTAATGGATGAAAACTCACAGACAGAACAAAACATGCTGATCTTGTTTAAAAATGGGATAGGACTAGTACTACATTCAAGAACATCTACACCCACAAGCTGCTTACCAGAGAAACTAGTTTAAGAGCAAACAAACCACTCACTCATGACCATCAACTACGTAATATATTGTACTTTTACCCAAAACACCAATAAACCGAGCAAATGTTGGATTAATTTTTAAATCGCATAGAAGCTTTAATACCTACTTGTTGCAAATATATTCCAAAAATAAGTATCTAAGATACACTGAACTTAAATGTATATACAAAATTTTGCAGAACTTTAAAACAAGGACTTTTTAATACTTTTTGTCCAGACCGCTCCCCCTGCCCCCGACAGTCCCTGCTGCAGTCAAAGATGGAATGAAGCAATTTCAGAGTTAGAGAATAAGAGCTGGTAAATAGGTTGAATTTTTACAGAGACTGAAGAACTTGCTCATCAGAAATTAACACACTAAGCAGTACACAGGAGAAGCTAAAGTGTACAAAACCAGCCAACACATGCAGAAGAAACTTCCTGTGGGAACTGCCTTGCTGTGCGCTTTAGTGATATTCAGTGAAATCTGGGGAATTTCTGATCATTTTTGCTTATATTTTGTGTGTTCTGCGACAATGGATAATTTGGGGTTACATTCACACCTTATCAAATAAAATGTGTTTATTGTATGTATTTTAAACTTCTGTAATATAACTCTGGATTTTTTTAAATATAAAAAAAATATAGCTTTTCAGTAATGACGAACATATTTCCACTTAAGTTACCAGAATTTTACAGAAGCTGTGAAATGAAAATACCAAACTAAAACATGACATCATGAAATAATGAAAAAGTATACGACCCCAACTCAAAGTCTCAAAGACAACCAATCAACCACCCACGCATCCACTCTTTTAAAGCACTGCTCTTTTCATTTAGGAAACTGAAATTCTTACCAGTAAGAACTAAAAAGATACTTATACGTAAACATTACATTTATGGACAGACTAGTTATTTCTGTGAAGCTACATGATTAATTGTACAGCTGCCAAAGTCATGCACACAGAATAAAGACAGTAAGATGGAGGTGGAATGACAAAAGCATAACCAGCTGGTTGTGTGCACAAATCACCCTCATTCTACATGCTCCTGCAGTGACTATGAAAACACAGAGCATTTCCAAACCAACCTCCACAAAGTTTGACTCCTGTAAAAAAAAATTGAGTAAGCTTGCAAAAGTGCATTAAAGAAATGAAGTCTGTAGTGCATGTGCACTATGCTCAAAACATAAATGAAATGAACCTCAGAATGACGCTTTCAGTGCTCTAATTGACAGCACACTGAACCACTTAACTCCATACTGTAGGCCCAATAGTGTACATTACCAAGCACAGAACGAAGGGCGTAGGAAGGAGTCATACCTGATAAAACTTACTGCAACTTCATGGATGTCTCACGATGAAACTATGGAGAAGTAACTGATTATGTGAATTGATCAGAAAACAAGTGTAAATGGCAATGAAAATATACCTTGCATTAAACTGAGAAACACTATTACTAGTTGAACAACTAATAGATGGATAGAAGATAATGCACTTGACACACTCTGCTTTGATACTTCGTTTACTTTGTTCTGCCAGGTTTAGCACACAAAAACCTCCTTTTTTTCCTGTTTGTTTTACTTAATTAGCAATTCCTACACTAACACAAATCTTAGAATTTTAGAATAATTCTGGCTGATGCTGCAACATAGTAGAGTTAGTCTGCAGAGGAGGAGGTGAGATGTGGTAACAGCTCCTGTTTGCAGGACTTGCAAGTCACAGGAAGGGGCACAGCTAAGCCTGCTGTAATCTGAATCTTAATATGATGATTTGAAATCAAAAAAGCCATTTCTTGCTATCACTTTTATGTTCAGTATATGTACACCAAGTAGCTGACTGAAAATCTGAGATATGGCAGAAGTCTCTCCTTCCTACCTGAGGAATAACTTGTCCCACTAAACCCTGCTGCACCGCTACTGACGTGCTGGAATACAGAAGCTCAATAAACCTCCTGTAACAACTGGCTGTGAAAGATTTCATTTTATCACTACCTTCTATCAACAGGAATTACCATTCTAGTATTAATCATGATAACTTAAGTCTATCTTTCTTTCAAGCTATATGAAGACTGACAAGTTGTATCTGTGTATGTGGGGAATGTCTTTCTTTTTTAAAAATAACTCTTCCTAATTTCTCTGAGCTTAAAAGGCCCCATAAAGGGTCAAAAGATGCTCAAGTGTATAAACTGTTTAAGATACTGGTCTAAGTTGCAGATCATAAAAACTAATTTGTGTAAAAAGAGAACTTCTGCATTTTGGCTCACAAACACTGAAAATACTTTGTTGAATTTCTTTTTTGACAAAAAGCTTAGAAGGTCCTACTTCTAATATGCCATATTTGTTCATCATTGAGAACTAGAAGAAATGCACACCAAAACTTGTAACTTTTGCCTTTCAAATAACACATTGCATTTACAGCTTTGTTTTGGTCTAAATCTCACTTATGATGAAGCATGATTCAGTCCACCAAAAATGAGTTATTTTTTTTTCCATTTGACAGGAATATTTGTTAACATTACTGAAAGTGCATAGGAAAAAAAAATGCTTTGTAATATGGATTACCAATAATAACAGCTAGCAAGAATGAAAGCTAAAGCTTGTTATTGATTTGCAGGTTAAAATGGGAAAGTCTACTTCTTTTCTACTAGTAAGAATACTGATTCTGATATGGTAACTGACAAGTTGAAGAAAGGTATATGAATATTTTTGTCTTTATTTACATATATCAATACTGGTTTTATGCAAGAGCAGTTGAAACCAAAATAATTCCATAACCTGTGATAATACATCAGACTTTCCTGATCATTCTTAACACCTCTGGGAAGAGATGTCACTAAGAAGAGTAAAACTGCATTAGAACTGGTACCTTTGACACTTCGGAGGCCACACTTAAACACAAAGAGAAAGAAATTTTTTAAAAAGCTTTATCTTTTAAACCCAGAAAGTGTGAAAGGGTGAGTGTGATATAGGGGGACAAGTATCATAGGTGGTGTCATTAGTGGCTTCATACAACATTACCAATCTACTCCAGCTAACGGCATCATCAAAGTACTGCATTTCATTCAGAAAAATGCAGTAGGACAGGCACTTCTGCTTACCACACATCTACTGCCACTTGCTTATTCAATCTGTATCAGCCAAAAATTAGGAGTGTTTGTCATTCTATACCTATTACAGAGGAGATCAGGCAACTTGAGAGCTTCTAGTTAACAGTGTAAGATAAAGTCTTTTTTGTAGTTTTCTGAATGACAAGGATTGTACCTTTTCTGTCGTATACCTCCTGAGGGGCACAGCAAAGACGTTTTTTGAATCTTCAGGCTTTCAGAGGCTTACCTGCCACCATCCCTTTCTCACGTGAAATAAAAAATTTGTTTTGTCCCAGAAAATTAGAGTTTACAAAGATCTCCGATATCCTGGAATAAAAAAAGGCTCTACAGGAAAAGTCAGTGGCAAAACCAGACACAAGTTGCTGGTCTGACAATCCTCACGGTTCTGATAGCCTCCTGGTGCAGTAAGAGCCTTGCTATTCAGTTTCTTATTTAAGGGTCAGAATCATACACCGAAAACACCCCTTCTGCATGCGATCAGGAGCATCATATGGCCGTTAATAGAAAGCAATTTCAACATGGCACGTATTGTACTGCAATTCTCATCTGGCAGGTAACGGCTTCCTGATGCCAACTGGCACACGATTCCAGGATCATCTACGTATCAGGTCATTATAAAGAGATGCTCATGTTCCTAAATTAAGTATTTGTGATTCTTTGGTAAAGACACCAATTCCTGATGCTTATTATGACATATTTGGATATGGATACCAACTGCATTTTTCTACATTTGGATGAAGTTTCCCAGGATCATTCTGGGGAAAGCAATTTTGACCCAAGAATTGAATGCTGAAAGTCACAGAAGTAAGAGACCTGCACATCAGCACAACACAGTAATTACTTTGTTATTTTCATGTTTTCATCTTACATGATTTGACAGGATATTATTTAAAACCCGTGGAGGTCAGGAAATAGCATGCATTCTATTCCGTTTTGTAAACAACTGAGAAAAAACAAGTACCAGGAACTAGTGACAATTTAAAATCCTTAAAAAAACCTCCAAGCAGCAGAATTTCAAGTTAATTCTCAAGAACTAAATATGGACATAATTATCACAGAAATGTCTAATACCTATGGGTATTAAGATATCTGTAAGTGAAACCTATCACTTTCCCATAAGATTCTTGTTTAAAAAAAAGGAAATGATGCACTGCATTCCTTTTACTGCTTGCCCAGTGGTAGTTAGGCAATGTAAAACTCCTCAACCCAGAGTAACATTAAACACACCATCTGTAGTTCTTTAAAAACTTTGACAGTTAACTGTCACACTTGCTGTCATACAACTTTGTATTTCCAATACATATCCCTCCAACATCCAGCAAAATTATATCATCTACCACCGATTCCGTAACACAATAGATTTTCACAATATATAGCAAATATATACATTTGCAAGTTACCAACAGCTAATCAAAAAGCATATCCTCAGAGTACTTAAAATCGATCGTAAATTTACAGTTTCAAGCTGTTCATTTAATGTTTAAGTGAATTAGTAATTAAGTGAATTAGTTTTTCCCCTCAAGAGAAGTAAATGCTTATTTAGATTCATAAGGATGGTTAGTTTACAAATCAGATTGTTAAGATCTGGCCTTGTGTTGCTTTGTGCAACTCTGCAACAAATATAATTTAATAAAATCAATTTAAAAATCCTAAAAAATTCTACACTAGTTTTAACAGAAGCATTAAAGAGGAGGGATAATAAATATATTAAAATGTCTGTTCATAGAAAATAAAAGGGTATTTTTCCAGAAAACTTACTTATAGAAATCCAAAATAAAAAAAAAACAAACAACAGAAAACCCTCCAACAAACCTCTGAGTAAAGGCATTGCTTACCCATCTGTAATATGGCACTGCAAGGATCTTTGTAATTTTTTCTGGGTTATTTCCATTTCTGAAAGATCTCTTGACAACAATGAAAACAGCTCTTGGCCTTTTCTTTCCCAACAGGCTACACTTGGAAAAACCTGACTTGTGTTTTAATTCACTGAATAATTTATAATGCATCAGAAGACAATGAATTTTGAGGTAGCTTAAGAAACACTCCATGTCTACAAGCCCATAGCACTGAGATTTTGATCTTCTCTGAAGTGAAATTTTCCCTTTAATATGAAATCATTTCAACATAATAAATTACATAATTACAAGAAAACTAAATCAACCATTGCAACTTAGAAACCCATTCCGTAACACTAAATTCTCAGATTACATTTATGATGAATCATTCATTGGAGTTGTAAAAGTCTCCCCCTCAAAATTCCTACAAATAACAAAAATTAACTGTTACTTTTGCTGTCCTCCAAATCAAGTGCTAAAATATAGATAAAATATAAGGAACTCAAACTGGAATTCTTTCCTAGCGTGAAATCTTTGCATTACCATTCACTCCTCGAGGGGGAAGTGGGGGAGATACACACAAAATATCCTTTTGTTTCAGCATTCTTGAAACATATACTAAAAATAACTCAGTCTTAATTACATTGTCATATGTAGGCAACAAAACAGGGAAAATACATCATTCAATTTTCATGTTTTCAGATTAAAAAGGCCTTGTATAACACTTTTACCCTCTTTTGAGGGTCATGTATTTGAAATTAACTTTCTCTTAACAGGTACTTCTAGACCATAAGAGAGTTTTTGAAATATTCCCAATGGAACTCCAGAATTCATTACACTAGTTAAAAGATATTTTGCCTATTAATATGAGAATAAATTACATTATTAATATTGTCACTCTCAAATGAAAAACAGAAAACATCAAGGACTGCAATTTCACTACTTAGAACTTCTGAAACGTATCTACATTACAGCGCAGCCTTACTCATACATACATTCCATACTTCACACACAATGGTTTCCTTCACATCACTGCAGAAGTGTTTCAGTACAACAGATGAATGTGGTTTTAGTTGCTTTTACAATGTATACTATACAGTATTAATATTGTAAAAAAAAAGAAAAATCGATAGTTAAAAAGAATGAAGCCCATATTCTAAAAGCACGAGGTAAAAATGCAGTTTTGTGTAACAAAAAATGAGGAAACTTTTGACTAATTACGTATTACCTAATTACCGTATTCCTTTTTTATTTTCCATGGCAAAGACAAGGACATATTTAGGATAATAATGAACTACTAATTTAAGACAAAATTTGTAATTCTTAAGTGCTATGACATGAGTCACCTAAAGGAACTAAAATACCATTGAATCACATTATTTAAATATTTTTTAAAATTATATGTCTTTATAGCTAAAAAAACTGTAGTTCATAAAGTTATCCTTCAGCTTTAAAGTAAGTAGTAAGTTTTGCATTTTGATCATCTGGAAATGACAGTTAATTAAATTACCTCTGGTATCCCCAGTTTTCTACATGCATCTAGAAAGTTTTCCACATTTCTCCTGCATTTGGCCATGCTAAGTTTAGGCTGTAAAAACAAAAAAAAATAGTTTATGGCAAAAGAAGTCAATAACATTAATTCAGTCAATAAATTCACCTATTGCATTATTCTTGTACTGATACACCATTTCCATATTGCTCCTGAAAACAATGCATAAAATTCTGCCCAGCTTTTTTTTCTACCCCTCTAAAAACATCACACCTACAAATATGATCCGAGTACCTAAATTGTGGATGCTGTGGGCTTTTACTTAGTTATTAAAGTCACCAGCACATTTAGATCTCTACTTGTTCACATCTACCTTGTGAGGCTTTAAAACATACCTCTTAACGATGATTTGTGCCAGGCAACATTGATTTTTCTGGACAGCAATCAAACTGATGAAGGATTTCAACATACATCATGGGGAATAAACTTAACTAATTAACAGGATCTTGCTATTTAAACATTTTATGTACTCACAAATGTATAGTAACTATATACAATTCTAATGTCTGTGAAGAAGAAATTTCCAGTTACTGTAGAATTTCAAATACTTCCATAATTTGTCTTAGTCAGGACTATTCACCCAATAGTTACAGGAGTATAATGTTACATAAAACCCCAACAACACACTATTTTACTTTTTCAATGCAAGATGCAAAACAGCTATCATTCCTGAACATCCAATTAAACCAAGAATTCACTATAGTAGCAGGAACTTTAAAGAATTGATTTTCTAGCCTAAAGAAATTTGAAGGCTGCTTCAAGCAAGAGAACATCATAAATATAAAGTTGAAACAAAATGAAAATGAATTTTAAATCTTTGCTTTTTGTTATAGAAAACACCACAAGACTTAAAAAAACCCCAAAACAACAAAAAACAAAGAAACAAACCAAAACCAACACTAACAAACCAGCAACAAAACTCCAGAAATTCAACTTTGTATATTTTGGCAATATTGTATTTTTAACAAAGACAGCAGTAACTAAAAACCAAGCAACAGTAAAAGAAACTCCACTAGAAAAAAAAAAAAAAAAAAGGCAGATAGTCTAAAAACATACAAAACCTCTTCAGAGCCAGACTGGTATCAGAAATCTGTAACAAAGATCTGGCCAAGATAAAGACATCAATAAACAGAGAAAATACTAATAAAATTAAGTTTTAAAAAATGCACACATACAGATTACAAAGATTTTATGTCCTGAAATCTTCAGGACCTTAGGTTTGGCAAGCCCATACTAAACCACTACAGTGCACGTTTCTGTTCCATTCTGTCTGCAGGTAAAAGGAATAATTTCTACATTTAAGCCAATAGGAAGAATATGCTAAGTGCTGTAAGTGCTTTAGTTACATGACATCTCTAAGCCAGACATTGCTAAAGTTAACCTCATATTTCTCCAATCACCAAAGGGATAATTTTATTTTAAAAAGGGTCTTGCATAACAAAAACTTGTAATCACAGAATTTCATAGTGTACTGAACAAAAAGGGCATTATGAAAAAAATCTGATCTGTTGCTAGATCAGAGAGAGGCAGGATAATTTTATTCCCTTATATGTGTGTGTATATATATATATGCACAAACATTATACATATAAAATATATAAAAATTAATGAACATTGGAATTTGTAATAATATAAAAGTTGCCCCTAACAGCAAAGAACATTCGTTGAACAGCAACCTGTCTTATGTAACCAAGTATCACTTGGCAATTAAACAGTAATTTTTTTAACACTGCAGTGTACCGAGAAACATTCAACTTACTACTGCTGGTGAAGGTACATGAATACTTCCTACAGACCGAGGACGAACATGATTTACTAAGTGGCAGAGAACTACACCATCCATTAGAGCAGACCCCAAGTCTTCAGGCAAACAAATCTTTAGCCTTGTTTCAATGTTCTGCAAATAAAGAACACATACACACTTTAATATAGAAATGGATGAAGGGGGAAAAAAAGGGAATATATATCCTCATCTTCTCCCATGCTGTAGAAACATAGCCAGTTTTACAGATTTGGTTTACCAAGAAACACACTACCTTTATACAACTAATTCTTTAAAATATGAAACTCAACCTCCTCTACCCTATATTGGTCACTGAATTATGTAAACTTCTTTAAAATAACTCAACACTTCAAATGCTGCTGTCATAATATGCATTTATTTTTATATATACCTATAAAAACACACATGCATGCAATTAGCCATGAGATTGTACTACATGTGGCTCCTCCCTTTCACCATTCTTCAAGTCTTCTACTTATGCATCTCAAATTTTCTTTATCATCGGCACTCCACATCAGAACTACACTGTGTTAATCACTGTAAAAGGCAATCTTTTCCCTAGGAGCCTAAAAATTACTTAGGAAGCATTAGAATGATCAGAAAGACAGGTAAGGTAAGGCAAAACATTCAGATTTAAAAGAGAATTTGGGGATACTTAATAAGTAAAACTGAAGTCTCATTGAAAGGAATCTGATATTGCAAAATAAAATACTTTTAAAATATGCTGTAAAAGACAACAAATACTGTTTCTATAAATAAATTAGCAAAAAAAGGAGGGCCAAGGAGAATCTCCATCCTTTACTGGATGTGGGGGGAAACACAGTGACAATGAATGAGGAAAGGGCTGAGATCCTTAATGCCTTCTTTGCCTCAGTCTTTAATAGTAAGAGCAGTTGCTCTCGACCTGGTACAGCACTTAGACATGGAATTCTATGGGGCTGGATGGGATTCACCCAAGGGCACTGTGGGAGCTGGCAGAGGTGCTCACCAAGCCACTTTAGCAGCAGTCCTGGCTAACTCGGAGGAACCAGTGGACTGGAGGTTAGCAAATGTGACACCCATCTAAAAGGGCCAGAAGTAGAATCTGGGGAACTACAGGCCTGTCAGGCTGGCCTCAGTGCCAGGAAAGGTTATGGAGCAGATCATCTTGAGTGCCATCACATGGCATGTGCAGGACAACCAGGTGATCAGGCCCAGGTGAAAGGCAGGTCCTGCCTGACTAACCTGATCTCCTTCTATGACAAGATTACCTGTTTAGTGGATGAGGGAAAGGCTATGGATATTGTCTACCTAGACTCTAGTAAAGCCTTTGACGCTGTTTCCCACAGCATTCTCCTACAGAAACTGGCTGCTCATGGCTTGGGTGGGGGTACTCTTCACTGGATGGAAAACTGTCTGGATGGCCAGGCCCAAAGACTTGCGATGAACAGAGTTAAATCCAGTTGGCAGCTGGTCATAAGTGGTGTTCCCCAGGGTCAGTGCTGGGGCTAGTACTGTTTAATATCTTTATCAGTGATGGGATACAGTACACCCTCAGTAAGTTTGCAGATGACATCAAGCTGGGCAGGGGTGTTGATCTGCTTGAGGGTAGGAAGGCTCTATCTACAGAGGGATCTGGAAAGGCTGAATCAATGGGCTGAGGCCAATTGTATGAGATTCAACGAGGCCAAGTGTCAGGTCCAGGCACAACAACCCCATGCAACACTACAGGCTTGGGGGAGAGTGACTGGAAAGCTGCCTGGCAGAAAAGGATCTGGGGGTATTGCTTGACAGCCGGCTGAACATGAGCTGGTAGTATGCCCAGCTTCTCCCAAGTAACAAGAGATAAGGCAAGAGGAAATGGCCTCAGGTTGTGCCAGGAGAGGTTTAGATTGGATATTAGGAAAAATTACTTTACTGAAAGGGTTGACAAGCATTTGAACAGGCTGCCCAGGGAAGTGGTTGAGTCACTGTCCCTGGACAGTGTCCCTTAAAAGACATGTAGATGTGGTGCTTAGGGATATGGTTTAGTGGTGGCCTTGGCAGTGCTAGGTTTACAGTTGGACTTGATGATCTTAAAGGTCTTTCCCAACCAAAATGATTCTATGATTCTATTTGAGAACTATCCAGGAAAAAAACCTTACAATAATATTGTTACATATGATGAGTTTCCTAAATCGTGCTCCAGTCTTGAAAACATTCCAACATTATACTTAGAGACAACTCTTAGATTAACTCTCAGAGATAATTACTTCTATTACCTTAAAACAGGTATGTCTTATTCCTAGTTGAACCTCCTTAATGTCATTATTGTCTACTAATACCTTACCTCAATGTGTGCTAGGTGTTTCAGATGAAAATAGATTATTCTCTTTAGAATCAAAGGAGAGTGTAAGTTGGAAGGGATTTCTGAAGGTCACCTGTTCTAATAAATTTGAAATGAGATCAGAGCCTTGGTTAGCTAAGTTCTGGATATCTGCAAAAAAGGAGATTTCACAACACCTCCAGGCAACCTTTTTCAGTGTTTCATCAAACTTATTCCAAACAATTTTCTCCTTATCACTACTTGAAATTTCTGTCTCTGCAACTTGTGCCACTGCCCCTCATTCTTTCACTGTGCATCTTTGAAAAGCCTGGCTTTATCTTCTCTATTACTACTCTTCAGGCAGCTGAGGACACTCATACGATATTCTCAGCACTCTTTTCTCCAAGTAAAATAAATCCAGCTCTTAGCTTCTCGCTCATACATCCTTTGTTTGGGTGCCCTCACCATGAAGTAGCCTCCACTAAAGTCATCATATTTTCCCAGTTTTTCTTTCACTAGACACACTAAAGTACTCAGGTGTATGGTCTCTAGTGTCAAATAAGAGAGTGCGTCACATGTAGTAGTATGTTTTGCTTTCACCTTGGATTAATTCATATGTTAGAAAGCATTTTGGTATGTGAGATATGTACAGAAAATTATACATAAAGAATATACTTTGAGACTTTTTTCTAAATCTGTTACAAACAGGTTTATAAACTTGATTATTAAAAATTCCTTCTCTCAAAAAACTGATTTGCATGTTGGGAGACTACTCAGTATAGATTAGGATGCTTTTTTGTTTTATGAGCACAGGGCACCTACAACACTATTTCAATACTAGTTTATGGTTTGAGACTAGATTTAATTAAAATTGAAGATCTTAAGAAGTGGATCAATTCTCTTTCAATTTTGTCACCATTGAAGAACTGTTCCATTTTTCAAAATCACCTGTACTACAGCAGCAATTTGTTCCACTTAGCACTTCAAAACTATTGAAAGTTTACCCTTTGAGTGGCAAAAATCCACCAGTATTTCTTGCTAGACTCTATTGCACAAAATTAAGTGAAGAATCACTCTCAAAATGACAACTGTCTGAAGTGACTGTGGATGCATACAAAATCAAATGGCTCAAATGGAATAAAAATAAGAATGTCTGAAGAAAAATTTTTATGAAATGGAACAATTTCTGTAAAAACACACCATTCTAAGGAAAAGTGGGGAATGTATGGAAGAAACACCAAAGTTCTCACAATACACAGCTCAGGTGAAGAAGCTGAGCTAAAGGTAACTGTGTATTTAGATTTCTAAATAAGGAACCTGAGTACTGTAATAGTTGTTCCTTTTTGTTTAGTGCCCAACCTGGTTAAGGCTACAGGTTCTGTGGAGTCTCACTAAATTCTAACATACCATGAAACAATTCAAAAGCAAAATATATGTAACTAATATATATACTAATGGATATGCTTATTCAGTAATATGAACTTAATGACTTGCATGTTCTGGGCTATTTTCTTGTACAGTACATAATGAGATGGTCTGGAGGTTGCTTCTCTCACTAAAGGACCCAGTATACCGGAGTAAGCTTCATTAATTCTAAAAATCTCACTATGTGCTTCCAAACAGGGCCAATCTTCTAGCTTCTGTCATCACTCCTTGACTTGTAATCAAACTTCTCACAAGAGACAACAGAACTTTCATTTCAGGACACAGTGCTTCAGGGTGAGGGCAAAGAAGGATAGTGCATAGAGCTGAAGGTCAATAACACATTCAACCACTATTACTGTTAATACCTAATACTAACACAGTGCAGAGAGATCCTTACCAAGTCTCCGTGATCATGCCTGATATGGTAAACAACCTTGTTCTACTTTTCACTGTGAGGATTAGCTGAGCTAATGCACAAGGCAGGAACCTTGAGGACATTATTTTTAGGAACAATTACTTGGGGACTTGCTACACACTTGTGGTAACTCTTAAAAGAAATGTAAAAAGCTGCATTGATGCTGCTGACTAGACTACACACAGAAGAATTGCATCTGACTGCAGTTTATTTCTGCTACTTCCATTTTCTTCTCCATTACCAATAAATCTGTCTCATTTAATTCCTGTATCTTGTCCTTTTGGCACCATCCAAGTTTAAAATTTGTAATATACTATATTCAATTAACTATGCTGAATCTTCATCAAGATCTGTTCTGTTAGAAAATTCAGCAAGACAAAGTAAGACTAGTCTTAATTAATTAATCCACACTTAAAGCAGGTGAGGACCTGAGGTAAGAAAATGAAGATCTAAAGTCCTCTAAAAGTCCTAAATAGTTCTACATTATACAAACTGCCTTTTAAACATTATTTGGTAAGGAGAGGAAAAAAAGTTAGCCTTCTTGATTTAAAATTAAATAATACAAGACATTATTTAAAATAAATTAATAATTTTGGAATTAATTCCATGAAGACAATGACATGAGAACAAATAATCTTGTACTTCAGTTGCTATATCAAAGTCATGTACCACACTTTCAGGATTTGCACTTTGTTTAGGACTATAACAATACTATCTCTTTTGTTGGTGACATGACATAACTAAAAACCCTGATGGGTTCAGGCTCACAACACTCCTTGCAGAAAAGGATAACTTTTTTTTTTTTTGACACAAATAGATGTGATACAAACAGTGCTACCTAAGTATTAGCCGTGTAACACAGACCCTATGCAACCACATGCAGCAATTCTCGCGTCAGCCTCTAGCTTCTATATTCAAGACAATATATCAGGAAGCTATCTTGTAAATTCAGATCTTCAAGTGATGATATACTAAGTGAAATATTAATTTCATTTCTAAGTAAGTTGTTTTGAACATTAGTTATCTGCTTTAAATAAAGTTTCTAACTTCAGCTTTAACTAATAGATGTCATTACACCTTTTACTTGCTAGACTGAAGACTTCTCCAGCTGTGAGGAAATAATTTCTAGACCTCACTACCTCTTAAGTGACCACTTCAACCTTTCTGATGAAATTAAATTAATTCCACCGGTGCAAGGCATGCTGTTTAACTGTACGTCACTCAGTTAACTCCCATTGTTATTTCCCATTTTTACAAAACATTTCCTGAAGCACCCACATATAACCATGATAAAGCACTGCAGGAATACTCTCATCAATGTGATTTGCAGAAGTAATATTGCCTCAATTAACCTTTTTAACATTCTCCTAGTTAGACAACTTTCCCAAAGAAAAATTACAAAATACATTCCATTACCACAAATTAATTCTACCAACACATACCTCACGTAGCTGTTCCACAAGCTCTCGCTCTTCTCTCATCTGCTCCATTTTCCTCCGAATTGTAAACTGTGGGTCTATTGATTCCAAATTTCTTTGTGGTCTTAAGAAAACTGTGATTTTAAAAAATACATATTTTAGTTTAAAAATGAACACCTTGATTTATTAATTTCTAAATTAAGCTAAATCCTTTGGCACTGCCTCCAGCAAAATCTGTTAGAACATTTCTCTATCCTCAGAAGTACAGAAAAATATGATGTTGGATTACAATCATAAAGTGGTATTTTTTGGATATTGCTCTGAACCACATCATGCACCATCAATGGAGTGGATAATTTTTAAACCAAATCCTTATCTCCACAAGCAAGTTCCATGAGACGATTAAGCACTGTCACTGTCCCTCAGAGATTCTGGTCTGTACAAAATTTTGCATCTAACATGGCAGGAAACACTTCTTAGTCTTTAAAGTAGAATCCTCTGCTACAAGATGCTGAATTGTGTAACAAGCTGTGACAAGCATCTTCCTACACAGGACAAACTGCTTACTAGATAAGGTTATACTAAAAAAGAAAACCCACCCACCTGCCATTCAGTAAGTCTGCCTACATTAAAAAGTCATCTTGCAAACGCAGCACTGCACAAACTCTTTGCAACACGCCCTCCCACCAATCCTAGTTCTGCCAACTGTATCACTTTGCCTAGATATAGATCCTTGAAATAATTACAAGAAATCTTTGCGTATATGCATCTGTACACTTCCCTTTTTTGTGATAAATGATTGTTTTGAATGGTTTGGAAGAGCAAGAAGATGAACACTCAAAATGCAACTGTCATCTATTTGCCACTCAAATTATAGGCCAACTTGATTATTATGGAAAATTATATTGCTTAAAAGAAAGAAGTGTTCTGAATTATTGTTTTCCTGCTTCTCTCCTGAATGCAACATGAAACTCAAAGTATCAATTAATGGGGTGGAAAACACAAAGCCTAGAAACCTCCATTTTTATATACAGCTACTGCTCAGTCTCAATTTTGTTAATTTAAGGCCATTTAAGAAAGAGAGGATAATTTTTGGGTCCATAAGTAACAGGAGAGAAGAGAAGCCTTTTTTTCCTAAAAGGCACATCAGAAAATTGGAAGTGTATGAATTGCGAATGGCACCCACTAGAGGAGTGAAAAATGATTAATTACTCTTGACTGTAAGAAAGGTACACATGGGTGTAATCACAGTAATTTTGATGTTCCATTAAAAACTGTAGCACATCAGTCATCTTATTTAGGTTGTGGTTTGAGTAATAAGCTGAATTTTAAAAATCAGTCCTCAAAATATCTAACAAAATAAAAAAAATAACTCCTGGTAGAAGGAAATTTCATCTACGTTCTGACCAAAAGTAAACTGTTTAATGAAGTCCCCAAGTCAGTATGGGAAATACTTTGAAATTTCAGACAAGTCTAGTCATGAGGAATCTCGCCTAACTGCAAGCCAGTTGTTTAATTAACAAAATTAATCATCTAAAGGGATAGACAGACACTACAGCCAACAGGCAGAAGTTCTTTCCCTTATTTACTAAAAAAGAGGCTTAAGGTAATAAACTCCTTACGTATCCTTAGGTTACTTATTTGAGGCTTCAAAAGTTTCTTTCCAGTACTTGACTCACACAGTCATAGTTTTAACTTCTCACAGCCAAATGCGATATGCTCCACTGCTGTTAAATCAGTAATTTTAGGAAATGCCATGTTAAAGGCTATTAAACTGCTTTTAAATAGAACACCTAAATATTAAAGTTTACTAACATAAAACTGTATCCTTTTTAAAGTCATCAGAAATCCCACTGGCAGACTGGGAGAGCACCCTGGAGAGAAGGTTCAGGACAGAACTACAAATACCAACTGCAGCTCAGTTCCCTTCTCCAGGTGGACTACATAGCTTCACCAGTGTCGTCGTTCAGAAGAATCTACATACAGGCACACACACCATAAATAAAAACATCCATTATGCTGCCCTCCCATACATAATGTGACAGTAGCACAGCCATGCCTTCAGATGCAAGAGGTCCACAGTTGTATTGACATTAAATCTTTGCCTTCGTAGAAGGCAAACTGCAAGCTCAGAAGAGAGCTCTATTTCCAAAGCACAGTCTATCAACAGACATGTGCTGCTCAGTATTTTGCAGAGGCACACGTACAACTACGATTGCACATACCCAAACATACAAAGGCTGTTAACAGCTGTGACTACTGTTGTTATGAAATATAACACTCCAAATACCTGATTTAACTACATCATTTCAAAAGCATTACCTATCCATTTACATAATTTAAACTAATTAATATCTTGGTAAATTTCTCATTAAAGCACTTCTATATGGTGAAAATTAAACAATTAGAAGTATCTAAAATATTACTTAGTAAATCATAGAGTTTAGGATGGCTACAACAACAACCAAAAAAATCAAATCACGGGTTTTCAAAGTGCAGAAACTCTTAGCCAGGACCTCTATTAATCTCCAGAATTGTACTGAATTCAAATTTCTGCATTAGTAACTCTGAAACAATTTATTGGAGACTGCTCCTAATTTTTTAAGAGGTGAAATAAAAATCTCTTATTACATTTATTCAAATCTGTAGTTGCAATTTGTCAGATTTTCATTTTAGAAATAGTTCACTGTATAACTTCAGTAACTGAGCTTTGCTATACCTCACAGATGAAATACCTAGATAAAACCATACTTAAAGAGTAATACTGTATTTAAATGTCACTGGAGTTTTGTTAGCAGCAGCAAGATTTCTAAAGATTCTCTACAAAAGTATTAGTTCATATTTATGTTCAATTTTGCAAGTATCAGAGTATTATCATGGATTCCACTTAATTTGGCTACAGCTATCTGTGTTTAGGCCTTTGCTAAGTCAATATCAATGTCCCAAGATCTACTTCCTTCTGATTTCAGACTACAAACATCTGTTAATGAAAAGCAAATATCAACATTACTTATTCAATTCTGTTCATGAATGAGACATACATTTGACCACAAGGAAAAAGGCAGGCTGATCTCAAGGCAGTGGGAAACCACAATTAAAAGTTTCTAAATAAAATAGAATAAGTTTAATGGATTAAAAAACAAACCAAAAACCCCATACATACACTCAAAAGCATTAGTTATAAAAGTTTTTATTATATACTGAATTGAAAGAAAACTGTTCTAACGCAGGAAGCTTTAGCAGGTCTATTGCTTGCTTCTCTGCATTACACACACTTTCCAGCAAGGGGAGTCCATACCTCACACAGTCCTGAAGGTCTATTTTTGTACTCTTTCCAAGAGCAAGTTTCTGCTTTTTGAACCGATGGTCAACCAAGATTATTATGTAATGCTTGTTCCAGTAATTTTTTTTTTAAGTATTTTGTAAAAGTCTCAACAAGTTAAATGAGTAGTAGTTAATAATTTGATATGTATCCCACATATCACAGTCAAGGACAAACTTCCTTGTGAAAATTTTAATTTTTGTACTGAGTTACAATGTACACAGGTGCACTATTTATAGCATATCAAGGAATTTAGTGTCCCGAGTACCTAGTTTGACAACATTATCCTTCAGGTAAGCAACAAAATGATTTAACCTGACTCTAATAGACAAAAAGACGACTGGACTAATGACAGGCAGAGATGAAGTCAGGCTAAAAGTTTACAGTTAAATTTCTCTTTGATTGATTTATTCAGTACAAATTTGAGTAACAGTGGAGTTATTATACAAAGTCATTTGCTAAATCAAAGCCGCCATAATGGTATGGCCACTGGTCTTGGGAGACCTGCCTGTTCCAAGTCTTATAAAGCCTCCTAGAATTTCTGGACTTAGGCTTGTGTATTACAAAGCTGTTGCCAGGTAGTTACACTAAAGATGATCTGAAGTCCTAAGATGCTATATTGATGCATGGAATTTCTATATCAAAGGCTACAGCTATATTAGCAAGTTACACAGGGCTAGTGCGTGGATCCTCACAGCACTGGCCTGCACACATCGATACTATTAATGTTGTTGCTTCCTGGCACAGTTCTGGTCAGTGCAAACCCACCTCTCTTCTACACAATGCCTAGGAATAGCTCGAGGAATAGCACAGGCAAAGGATATTTTCTTAAATGCAGCCATCCTGTTTTGGAAAGTAAAAGTGCTTACATATGGATTTGAATCACGCTGTGCCAACCAACCTCAGTGCGAGAGTATGGCCTTTGGTCCACTTTACTTCCTGCCATAGGAAGATACACCTTAGATAACAAACTTAGCCCCAGATAACAAACTCTAAACAGAAAGGCAACAGTCCTGATTTACAACTTTTTTTTTTTTTTAAAGCAGTTTTCTGTTGTAACAGCCCAAGGTAATAAAACAATATTATTTGCATTTGGCTTAAGATTTGAATGATATGGGACATCAATCCGCTCCAAAAGCACAGTAACATGCTAGTCTCTACTGCTCATTTCACTTAGAAGAGTAAAACATTAACAAATCCAGATTAATATAAATCAAATTCTGCACTGATAAAAGTACAGAGCTTTCTTTGTTAGAATATTCATCAAGCGAAACATCCAAGTTAGCTGCATACCATCCTGAATTAAACACAGGTTTTCAACCTACTGTTATCACAATTCTTACATTTTATACTCACTTCCTTTACAGAGTCGATTCCTTACATATGCTTTTTGATTTTATAATCAAGAACACTGTGGCAACAGCGAGCATTGTTAAGCAATGAATTGAACTAAGAAAGTAGGCGTTCTAAATTAAATGTTGGCCTTTATCAGTCAAGATGTGTGGTCTTGGTTTCAATCTGATGCATTTGACAGATTCACTGCCTTCTAATACCTAAGCATCTTTCTAATTTATGGCAACTGGAAGAACAACAGGACTACTTTAAAAAAAAAAAATCTGCCTATCAAATATTTATAAACAGTTTAATTGTCTAGGTTCTGTTTCTTCCATCTGACATTTAACTATTAATGCAGATTAAGATCCTGACAACCCGAACACGGCCAGCTTCGCATATAAGTGCCAAGATTCAATCTACTATGATAATAACACCCTTGAGAAAAAATAAAAGTAGAAATAACAACAGCCACTAATGTAGCTGGCCTTCACCATGCACAGAGACATTTGATAGCTTACTAACAGTTTCTGTTGGACAGAAATCACTATGCTTTTTGCTTAGCTGATTATTTCAGCTTTGTTTCTTCACAGATTTGTCTTCTAATTAAGTTAGTTATGCACCTGCATCAATAACTGCAGATGGAAGCAGGATATTTTTATTAACAGTCAGTATCTATCAAAAAAAAAAAATTAAAAATGCAGAAAAGATGGTAGCAAAATTAATTGCTCTTTGAGTACAACTTTTATAAACCCTTGAAAGTAAAGTAAATAAACCTACATTGGAAATAGTTTTTGGAGTGGATATCATGGGAAACGTTGTTCTGCCAGACTTGAAAACAGTGACACTCTTCACTCATTTACTTTTGATACCACATATTCTACAGTAAATTAACGTGCATCCCCTGAGGTACTCAGTCTTATCCCCTCGAGAGCACTGTCTTTCATCCTTAGCCATACGGGGCGTTTGCCATATCATTTTGTTTTCAGAAAAAATAAGTAAATTATATATGGAACACCTACCATTGTCACTGTTTCCTTCAGATGGGATACTGTAGCTAAAGTTGTCCCATGTTTGTGCCTGTGTAAGTGTGTTGAAGGAGACAGGAGGAAGACTGAGGGATGGGTCTGCTGGAGGGGAATGATAACCAGTCCAACCATGGTGGTATAAGGACCAGAATGGGGATAAAAGTGGGCAGCAGCATTTCATATATGGCATTAGGATTGTATGGTAATGACAGAGATGTAATTCAAAGGTGATTAATACAAAAAGTGTAATTTTTGAGAAAGGAATGAGAGATGTTGCAGAATAAAAAGAACAAAAAGTTATGTTAGTACTTGCAAACCGTACATTAAATGCGCAGTTAAGGCTGTTAAGCTTAGCAAGACCATTGTAACCAAAGCACTTCACACACACTTGTTTACAACCAAGTTTTAAGAAAAGGTACCCATAGATTTTACATTATAGCCTGACAAAAACCTTGACTCTGTCAGTTACAGGGTAAATATATCAGCTGTGACATTGCAGCAATGAAAAGCTCAGAGAATAAGAATTTTGGTATTTTTTGTAACTATGTAAAAAGAACGTTTCCTCCCCTAAAGACAGAAAAATTACACATCCATATGAAAATATTATTATATTACAGCTTCCTAGATTATATTGTCAGTAGCAACTACATTATCCCATGGATTCCCTACTGGAGCGAGTCCAGAGGAGGCCACGAGGATGATCCGAGGGCTGGAGCACCTCTCCTATGAGGACAGGCTGAGAGAGTTGGGGCTGTTCAGCCTGGAGAAGGGAAGGCTCTGGGGAGATCTTATAGCGGCCTTCCAGTACCTGAAGGGGCTACAGGAAAACTGGGGAGGGACTTTTGACAATATTACCAAAATGAAGACACTGGATTAACGAGTAAGATTATACTATGCAAACAGTTGCAAAGGAGTAACTTTTCTCTTCACAATGCAAACTGCTTTGTGTTTTTGAGTTTTGTTAGTGCTTCTTTTAGCCTCTGAAGGAACAGAGTTTAAATTTATTAACTATTTTGAGTGATTCCTTTTCAGAGATCAAAAGCACTTCCCAAGAGCAAAACTATGGTTCTAAGAAAACTTGTCATTATTGGTTCTTTCCAGTAGTAATTTTTTAAGGTTTTCAAAATTAATGTGAATTTGTGAAGCTCATACTCTGTGAAACTATTTCATATACAGAAGGAAATATTCTAAAAAAATTTAAAAAAACCTTCTCTCTTTTTACTTTCTTTGCAAACATCTGGCCCTTGAAAAGAATCTGTCAAGAAGTCAAAACACATTCATTACCTTTCAAAACATTTTCATTGGGTACCATGTCACCCATCAGATATGAATTTTCCCAATGTTTTGCCTAGCTTTAAAATGAAAGAAAAAGGACCTTGAGTCCTGGACACCTATCAGTATGTACTAACACAGAAGTTTAAGCCACTGTGGTTTATCCTCTGGAAGCACTTCCATCCGTGTGTGTACTTCAAAAACTGTATTCCTTACCAGAAGTGTAGAACAGTTTACTTTCACCTTTCCAAGAGACATAAATCATTAGAAAATGAACGATGGGGGCAGAGGGGGAGAGAGAAAAAGTCAAATAGAAAGCAACATTCATTTAAAATATATTATAGATTATAATACACACAGTAAAAATAAACTCTCAAATTTCAGAAAGGTATGGTTGCATATATTTTCATTGAAAATTTGCTCCTATTTTTTCCACAGAGCACAATGTAAACATTTAAGTTAGAACATTTTAATGTTCTTTTAATCTTGCATTTAGGATTTAAAAGATAGTAGTTCAAATGTAAGCTCTAATGAAGTTAAATAGCTAAAACTCATTTCCAATGAGTTATAAGGCTTCCCCAAAGGCCATGAAGAACTTAAATGAAAAAAACTAGTAAAATAAACCACAAACTGAGCTGAAAAACTTTCCTGGATCACAGAATTCCTGGACCCCTAGACTAGCTCAGCTCTAGGGCAAGAGAGCAGTATATAATTAACAAACACAAATTCAGACAGTGATAGGATGGTTCAAACTCACAAAAAATTTTAAAGGAAATACAGTGAAGAAATTAGAGACATGGCAAGCTAACCAGCTTTAATGGGAAAAACACACAGGATTCACAAATAGTATTTTCAGTCATACACTACTTCTATCTGTAAATTATTCTTATGTGATAGTAAAACAAATTTGAATACTACTTTTAGAGTAAGTCTAGAGTGGGAGCAGGAGAGGAAACAATATGCAGCTTCACTACTCCTACAAGGTTTCATTTCATTACATTGTGCTACATAGCTAATATACTGTCTTTTTATCTGAAGTTGGACCTAAAGTTTTACTATTGTCAAATTCCCCTGACTTATCATGGTGTAAATTTAAAGTAACATGACTGAAACTGGATGTGATCAGGTGAAAGACTGTGCAGTAATGGCTCTAGGTTGGTGACTCTGTAGTGTATGATATGGAAAGGAAAACAAATTCAGAGTATCAAGTTTTCTGCAACCCATAGCTGTGACTATAAGACACTATAGTATTGGCATATTCAATGCAATTCAAATATAAGACTGGTGCGGAAAACCAACAGGTTATAACCAATTGACTTTGGTATTTCATGGGGCTGTGCACAGCTGCAATACAGACAGAAGAACTGTAGGAACTGTGCCCATCTGGTCATCTATCACGCAACTTGAAGGATTTATTGCAAAGGACTGCAACCACTGCAATCTAGTCTTCCTAGAAATCCTTTAAAAAAAGATTCACTAGGCTACTTTGCCCTGATCTATTACAGTCATTAAGTAAAGGACATCTTGGTGCACTGATACATGAAGATTTGGAAACTCATGTTAAACTAATACTTGAACAAGACATCATGGTCATGCATTCTCTCCCACAATGCTGCTTCCAGTCCTCAGCAACACATTTCACCAGCAGCTCAGCAGAACACAGGCTACATCCCGTGAAAGCAGAAACAGGGCATGGGCTTGTTTGCCTTCACACATCTTTCTCCTCATGGTGTTATCACAACTGGACTGTGCAACATTACTCAATGTTCTGTTTTTTTTCCAAATCCTGAAAGGACCTATTTGCTCATCATTTAATACATACTTTAATATATAAACACACCTGTAAAGCATCAGAAACTTAAGAATAGAGTCAGAGTTTAACAGACTCAGAAATGCAACTGAACAGATCTGTCAAATGGTATATCATAACTACCTGATAAATTTAAAATATCCTCTTCATGAAACAAAGTTGGTTCAATACCATTTTCTTTGCTTTTTAAAGCTTTTTAAGAAACCAAATCTATGGGTACAATTTCTTAAACATTCAAATATGAAACTGCTGCCATTATTGCCAAGACATTTTGTTATGGAAACTACAAGCTTGTAGTGGTTTACTAGCATCTGATTAAAAGCATTTGTGGTGAACACAAGAAACCAAAATTACAGTCTTAGGATGCTGCAACATACTGAAAAATCTACAGTTTTACAGTTCTTTAGCGGTGATGCGAGATGACTTAACAATATTGAATACCTCAGCACTGAGAAGACTAAAACTTAACTTAACCCTGTAACTAATCCTGTTTTTAAAAGAAGCTGTTATCCAAGCCTTCAAACACATCTATAGGGTTTGGGGGTTTGTTTGGGGTTTTTTTTTGTTGTTTTTTTTTTTTTTTTAATAAATAAACTGCTGCTTGTTAAAAGATTGATGGTCATGCAGATTTAATGCATTGCAAATTCATTAAACTCATCTGCTGGCTGAAGTAAACATCTTTCTTCCTATAATGCTTGATCCTTACACAAGCATAACTACTGAAAGACTTATGCATTGCTCTGAAAATTGCTCATTGCAGTAAGTGTTTTCCAAACAAGCCTAATTATTCATATATATTATTCAACTGTATCCCTATATACCAACTAAGCAAAAATCACATTTCAGTTAGTATGTCAGCATATTTGACATATATGTATATATGTAGAAAATGTGTATTTATGTACATATACACATATTTTAAAAACATATATACAGATAATTTTACAAAACACCTGATTTATTAGTAAGGGAGGAAAATCGATTCATATATAATGTGCCAAACACATACTTGTTACCAACTGAGTCTTGATTCAAACCTACAACCTTAAAACATTCTTATCTTCTTCTAACTGTTGTACAGAACTCTTGTACAGTGTTTCATCACTGCCTTCTTAAGGGGAAAAAAATACAGACATCTATTAATAATACATTAAAAAAAACCCAACCAAACTCACAAATTGGTTAATTTTCTTTCCCACATTACCTGATCGTGGCTTCAGACCAAAAGGGATTGTGGCGTTTGTAGTAGGAGACATTGTTGGACTTTTATCCTTGTTCTGTGTAATTCAAGAACATAAATCTTGGTAAGAGTAACATCCAGAATATCTCAGTACAATTGACTATATACAATGCAAACATTCACAATACTGCACACCACAACTATTACACCATAATCTGATCACGATATAGCCTTAAACCTATGATAATCTCCCTTTTTTATTCCATCCTATTCCTTTTCTGGAAAATAAAAGTTTCTGACCAAAGACTGCAGGATATTCCCCCTAGCTATAAATAAGCTCAATTATTTCTCAGTTTTCTTCCATATAATTGCTTGGTTCCACCAAACATACATTTTAGTGGCATAGTACATTTAGAAAAACAAAGCAAAGGCATGTTTTTTCCTTAGATATATTTGTTTCTTTCACAGAATTAAATTACCATCCTGCATGGTAATTTCCATGTAACATTTAATTTCTGCCTAAAGAGCAGAAAAGACAAAGCTAAGCTTACACCTTAGAGCAGCATCACCCTTGACACCGAACCAGGCTAAAGTTGCAGCAGGAAGAATGGAGTAACAGCATGAAGGAGAAGGCGAGTATCCTGGTTTTTGCTGGTATAATCATCATACCACCAGTGGTAACATAGAGAGAGTCCTGTAACCAAACTCCATCATGGGAATCCTGTTTAAAAAGTGATTCCTCAGGGAGACAGGAACTATAGGAGTCCAATCAAGGCTAGTGGAAGGTGGCTGGGTGGATATGAATTTGCAAAATCCTCATACACAGTGCAATGTAGAGCAAGAAGCCCAGTTTCCACACAGAAAATACAGAGGGGAAAAATCTCCATGAGGAGCTCCCTACGGTTTCCCTTTTTGTCTTTCTGCTGAGATTCGCACTGTTAAAGCAATAGGATCAATAAAATCAGATTCCTCTCTGAAAACTAATCAATGGTATGACATGAATGTACAAAAAGAAATTGCACTGAAATCAACAGAAACAATTGTGGAACAATGTGGCAGAACAAACAAAATGTAAAAAAAATGCTTTATACTAAGCTACATAATTCAGAAACAAGCTTATCAGAAAGTATATTCTTAAACTCTAGTCAATCCTTAAGATGACAAGAATAAACCACAGAGCCATTACTGATGAGCTCAGTCATATTTTCTGTGATACTCAATTATATGTTTCATTTAGTATATGAACCATTCATATAAAACATGTAAGAGACAAATGGCACTAACATCTTACCTCATTGTGAGAGGTTTGCCCACTTGTATTCCAAACAATTAGCTCATTCTGTGTGTTGGGAAAGGAGAGGGGGGAAACATTTTAGTAACTGCATTAGTGATACACCACATCAGGATATTTTACTCATGATACTCAGATAGACATTAATACTTTTTTTTCACTGAACAATTAATTTTAATTAATAATAAATGCATTTATTGAAAGCCGAACATTTTAAAAAACCTTGTGGAAATTGTTTGCATAGATTTGTCATTCATTTTTTAGTTTCAGTCCTAAGTGATTATAATGGTATTTGTAAGATTTTTATGCTTGTTGCTTCAAATGCATTATCCATTTTTGTTCCACAGAATTTGTAATTAAACTATCACCAAGAGTTTAATATACAAATATAGACTTTTAACATAGATTTGAAGAGAAGCATTCCATAAGCAGTTTATTTTATAATTGCAATATAACATACCTTTTGTTACCACTTCTGCTACAGTTAAATTGGAAACATGTAAATCACGTTAATAAATATGAAATACAACCATTGATTCTGCATCAATCGTAACTCAGTCAGCAGAAACACAGTTGGCGTAAGTAAAAACAAATTATAATTCAATTAAACTAATTTTTTTATTATTATTAATCAGTAAAAAATGGAAATAAAATAAAAGATGGCACTTGGAACACTTGGTGCCAACAGCTTTCCAAAAGTTAGCAAGATGGGAAGGAAGATTACACACCCATTTTGCTTCAGGACCTTACTTCGCTAATTTTCAAGCTTAAAAAAAAATCTTGAGCTTTAGACATCTTTCATAGTATTACCTCAACCACTGTATTACCTAAAATAAACAGAAAGAAATCTCACTCATCTGATCCCAGCCAGTTCTACCTGGAGACTCACATGCTTGAGCACTCCTGTGCTCAGGGACTATGTTCTTGTGACAGTCTTGATAGTTATGCCTACATACGCCTACACTGCAAGTCTAATCCCTCTCACATCAGCGAGGTCACTAGTCAGAATTTTGAATTTATGCTAAATTGACTTAATTTAGTAACACAAGTGCTTACTGTACTACACAGAATGTAGCTTGATTGCAAACCTGCTCTTTCTAGATGTGTTTCCATTTCATGGAACACGCCTAGTGCTTTCACCTGCATAACACAGTCCAGATCAGGCCCTCTACAACTGTTTAGGAAGATTTATTTCTCCTTTTAAAAAGGTTCTTAAAAGTGAATCAGCAGTGTCCTTATTAAACAGTTCATCAAAATACAGAAATCACACACATTCTGGCACTGAATTAGCCTTATCTGTTAATTTTATCAATGTAGTAAGAACTGTTACAAATAAATTGTGGTAACTCCAATGTATGACAATATAATGAAAGAGATGAAACAATCCTATTTTAAATAAAAAACAAAGATAAAATTAATACTAACAAAATCAAAAGGAGATCATAGGGAATATTCTACAGTAATGATGATTATAATTTTTTTTCTCAGAATTTTCTTGAAACAGCAGTCACAAAAATCCCTATACAATCAAGTTCTCAAGTAATAACATGCACCAAATATTTAAATTAGATTTTTTCTAAGTTCTTAATTTCTGGATCATTGCAATCTACACAAAACTTAAAATAGTTTTGGGACTTTATCATCTCAACCTATATACAGTCTGTTTGCAAAATTAAACACATTAAAAATACTGGTGTTAACAAAAATCTTAGCAGTTTATATAACTACAAGAGTATTCGGGGTGAGGGGGAAGAGGAATCAGGTGTTGTATTTTATTGAAGATCTAACTTTGAGGTGACTTATTTTTTTTCCAGGGGCATGCAACCGCTGTTTATATTTGAAGAAAAGATTTTCATTAATTTCATTATATCATTTTCTTTCCTGAGAGATGGGTCTTAATCAACCTCCCATTTGGAGCCAAACCTTGAGATTCATGCTAAGGCAAGGAAAAAAACAAAACAAACACCAAAAAACCCCACAATGGGCCTAAACCCACTATTATCTCCACACACAAACTGTTAGAATGCAGTGATCCATCCCAAATTTTTCCACACTTATTGTATCTAGACACCTCCATACCTGACTCAATGACCATTTTTCACCCTGTTCGCACATTCTCACTGCAGACTTTGGTTTCTCCATAATCAACTCCCTCCTCCTCTGAAATTCTAGTTCCTTTTCAGCATTTTCTCTCTGTAAGATAAATAACTCTTTAGACTATGTACCAATGGAAATAGAACTATATCTTGTTTTGCATAACACTACCTCAGAAGTATTTCTTACAAACACTGTGATGTACAGTGAACAAAGAAGTAAGCAGATACTTATACATATACTTGCAGTTCCAGTACTAACAGGTAGATAATGTAAATCTAAACAAAGTATGTCATAAAGAATTCATCAGTCAGGACACAGATCAAATAATAAGCAGCACAGTAAAACTCCAGTGCGCTGGGAAAATATTAATTTTTCGTTTAAAAAATATTTTGGGGTCATCCTTGATGAATGTACTGGTTTGCTACATTAGAACAGGAAGATAGAGAGGTGGGATAGCAGATGAGTATGCGTGGCTGAGCTATGAACCAGCATACATGAAAGCTGCACACAGGAGAAAAAGTAAGATGAAAATGTAAGTTATAAATGCAGAAAAAATTTATATACACACATATAAAAAAAATAAAAACAAATCCATAAAAATGTTTGTCCTCCAACCTACTATTTTTTTCCCTTTTCCTTACTTAGCAGATTAATAACTGATGAAACTGCTTGCTTATTTCCTGTCTTTCCCCTCCCCAAATATTTTGTAATACACTTATTAACATACCTGACAAAGGGAAGACATCTCCATCTGCATTTGATCACTGTATATAAAGATAAATAAATGCAAATATGTAATTCATTGTGTAGAAACTTAAATATGATGAATCTAACAAAGGCTTTTTTTTTTTTTTTTAATATGTAGATAAACACACTTTACTGTAGACTCCTGAAATTCTAAAGGTGTTGCTGGTTCCGTGGGATACAGATTCACACCACTGCTTTCTGAAATATCCATGCTTAATCTGCAAAGTTTGAAATAGAAATGATGCACTGGGGTATAGCTTTGGTAACCATTCTGTTCAGGATTTAATTTCAAACAAATGGATATATGAAATACTTTCATAGTAATGTTTCTAACCTGGTTTCTAACCTGCTAAGTGTTATCTCCTAACAACTTTCTGAAATGTCTCCTGATGCTTCACTATCACTAGTTCAGTCAAAGCAACGTTTATGCTCTCCTCTGCAAAATGTCACCCTGAGCAATGGCTTGTATCAAAACAGAAGGACCTGTTTTCTACCAGCAACCATGCCATTATCTAGAAGGCTGTAGATTTCTATATTCAACTTCTAGTACCTTATGTTCAAATAGATGCCACAGTCCTGAATCCGAAACAAACATCTGAAAATACTGAAAAAAGATCGAGTCTGAAATAATTTTCATTTCCAGAACTGAAATGCTACTTACGTGCACACGGGGTTTGTGGATTTTAAACTCTCCAGAACGACAACAGTAACTGGACAAGCATTTTAAGTTTAATAGTCATATCCATTAGCAAAACCAGCTCCAGTTGATACGCTCTCCACTGAAGTCTATTCAGTGCATATTAGGCATATCAGCATCACCTACTGTTTCAGCCCCTACAGTGGTTTCTTTTTCTAACTCCTAAATAGCTTTCAGTGTGAGAGAACTATAATTCTGGCTAGAGTTATTATTTCAACTAGGTTATCCTGACTAGGTGATTAGAGTTATAATGATGCACAAAGATAACCTCTTTGGGGAAAGTTATAATTTTTAGACATGCTCTAGGGTTTAAGTTAAAAGCACATGAAGGCTTTTCTGCATCAAACTAAGGAGCAATGGAAGCATTTAAATTCCTTTATGGATCTGGACACAAAGACACAAAACTATTCAGTATGAAAACCAACATTTTCTCACATTGCTTTCTATAACGCAAGTATATAACAAACTGCCATGTAATCCAGTAATTATAAAAGCAATTATGAGGAACTCATGGCCCAGAGGATTGAAAGTCTACAGCATAATTTGGCAAGTATTAGGCACCCAGGTGTATCTTGCTGGGTAAGTCTGTATGTGAACATACAGGAGATACACATTGAAAAGCTTCTATCACGCTCAGTAAATTAAAAAGAAATACTCATATTTTTGGGTTAGAAAAAGAAAGTGCAGCCACAAAAAACCCACTATGTAAAAAAGGAGTAGAAAAATACAGACATGCATGACATGATTAGCCATTTTTAAAAGCCACATTTCAAATTTACTGTAGTGTTACTAACAAAAGCACATGTGAATATGCATGGAGAAACGTATTAATTTTCTGTATTTTACTGCCCTTTTTCATTTAATAAGAAAAAGAAAACATGTAGGAAATAATGGCAATATTTGACAAAAACCGAAATGATAAAATTTATAAGGCTAACAATTGATTTTTTTTTAATGTCACTTTTTTCCAAATCAAACTTTTTCCTTTTTTAATTGCAATACCTCCCACAAAGTAATAAGCCTCATATGAGGTGCAGAAGCAATGGTATACTATCTCACAGAAGCCACAGGAACTAAAATTTGTATGACTTTTTATTAAATAAAAATACTTGTGATTCAAGTATTAATACATGATTCAAGAATTCAAGTAGTCTCTATACGATTCAAAATAAAGACAGATATTTGTCTCTCTAGAAATACTAACAGGAGTGAACTTCTGTCCTAAAAGGTAGAAAGGACTGCTGGGTG
Organism: Caprimulgus europaeus; assembly: GCA_907165065.1. The sequence continues at coordinate 95,134,384 of OU015523.1, read as the reverse complement.
AAAAAGCAGTATTAAAATAGGTCTTTAAACTAAAGAACAGCATAGTCGCAAGAGCAAACAACTACAGTGCACTGGCCAAGGGAGGAAGGAGAAACAAGGATAGTTTAGGCTGGAACTGACAAGGAGGTTTCTAGTGTTCAGAGAAATTAAGGTCTAAACCATCTGCTTCATAGAAGTAATGAAGAGAAATGTGTTGCCTAGTTTTGAAATGGACTTAATCAAGTTCTGAAGTGGTCACACAAAGAAAACAGCAAGCACCTGCACAGAACTACCTACATGATTCTTGTCAGTCCTTTTCAGTAGGACACACATTTATTTTCTTTTAAATACTTATTCCTTTGTTTATTCATAGATCCAGAGTCATTCCACCTGACTTTAGCCACTTAAAATAGACACCTAAATTATAAAACTTTGCCTTCAGTAGTCAGGGGAAATCTAAATAACTTCTAGCTGCCTCTTTCTCTTTCTCCTTCTGATTTCAGAGGGAGACTACAGAAATTCCACCATTAATTCAGGTATTTCCTTCATGTGCTCCCCTGAGGTGGAATGAGGCTGGGGCAGAAGACCTTCTCCAATCCCAACAAAATAGACCAAGTATGAATAAGCAGAGGAGAGTGTATAAGAAATGTGATTATCCTAGACAAAACTTCAGAAAATCACATTAGTGTACATGAGATGAATGGTTAAGAAGTGTCTCCAACTCTAAATTTAGGTTCCTTTTAAATCCTTAATTTACAGGGAATCTTATCTAGATACTCAGAGAGACAATGCATATTTCCTTCTTAGCTATCTAAGCACCTCCTGAAAAACACCAGGATGCTAACAAAGCATTTCATAACTCTAAAGAACTTTCAATTATCAGTTAAAAAATAACTCTAAATTAAGAAAAAAATTAAATACACTACATTAGCATATCAGCTATTTTAAGCATACCTGTTGGGATCTTGTAATAAATCTACTGCTTCTCTTAGTTGTTCTATCATTGCTATATCAATAGTTTGATCTTCTGATAAATTTATTCTGTAACAGAAAACAAAAGCATTCAGAAAAAGAGGTACAACAGCAATTATCAAGGATAGTCTGAATTTCAGTTTGTGAGCTGTACCTTCCAACAGGCATGCAAACACTATAGAGTGGGAAAAACCAGTCACTGTGCACACTAGTTATGTGCTGAATTTATGGGAAGTTTCTTCTGAAAAAAATTCTCCAGCACTTTGCCTTTAAGAAAGCCCTGCAGCCAATACACACATAAATAAAAAATGTGAACTAAAACTTTTAGCATTCAATTAAATAGATTGACTACTAAATTGAAAATGTATTTACTAATATTTGACTCTTATTAACTGCATTCATCACACATATTGTTTTAATGTAAGTACTAGATACAATTCTTTTGATCAGCCAGCATGCTTTCTTTTGCTTTGTAATTCTTTTTGGGGTTTAGAAGCACAATCATCAGTTAGATCTGCCAATAAAGCTCTTTCAGAAAGTTCTTATACTTCCCTTCCTCCAATTTTCATTCTTAAATCATATAGGACTCCACTGTTCTGCTTAGTGAACACAACTTTACAGTACATGGTGAACTAATGTTCACTTGCTTCGCTCTTGAATTAATGTCTATGAATGAACTAATGAGTGTTTCAAGGTTAAAATTATGTCAAAAGAAGAAAAAAGACTGAGGCATTTTTTCCAATTCAATTACATTTTTAAAAATGTACCTTAAATTTAGAATCTACAAGTTTTGATAAAATCCTTTTTTATCAATGCCATTAACAGGTTAAATATCAAAATGCCTATTTAAAAAGCTTGCATTCTGCACTATTACAGCACTAAATATTACAGCACTATTGGTGCATACAAATTACTTAGTTGTATTATAATGCTCTCTCTATTAGGCAATAATGTGTAAAACATTCAGCACACACAAAGTGCAAGGTTGTGCTTCTCTCATGCTTCCAAGTCTACAAAATTATTAACTGATAAGGAAATGCCAGTTCTGGTCAATCCAATTAAATGACACAGCTAATTACTTACAGATACATAATAAATACTTACATTTCGTCTGTTTGCCATTGTGCGTCCTCTTCTATTCTCAATAGTTCATCACACTCTGCTGCTCTGCTCTGTAATCAGACAAAGTGATATTGAGAACTCAACTTTGCAATTAAGTAGGCAGATAAATTTTGCTTTCAGATTCAGCATTGACCTAATTTATGTAACAGTTTAGGGTGGCTAGTGGAAGCAATCCAACACTACTTCTCCACTCCTCACTCTACCTCCTTTTAAGATACTGATTACAAGATCTTCTATTCACTGTTCAGATTTTATTGAGGTCAACAGCCCTCACCCTCCTTTAACTGTAAAAAGAAAGTCAAGCAGCATGAGAATTCTTTATTCTATGTCCCAGATTTCATTTGTGCCTTCTGGTGTATGCAAACAATGCTTCAATTAAGCATGACCCCAACTCCCCTCTTAGTTGCTCTCCTCCCACAGCCAGATTTGTTTACAGAGCAAGGGAATTCCAAATATGCAAACAGCAGCAATTACGTACTTCATCCATAATTATTAACAGGACTCCTATTTTACAATTTTAATAGCCATGAATATATATATATTTTTTTTTACAACATATCAGAACAAAAACCACATGCAAGAATTCATATCGGTCAGCTAGTTATTTTGGGTTCAATGCAGGCATAAATTAGATGCCTCACTGTCCTACCCACAATTATGAAGTGCTACTGATTAGAAAACATGACTCTCTCTTTTACGAGAGTCTCGAAATTTTACTTGGTGCTTTGCAATTTTCTGTTCTCTTTCATCTCAGATAGGCAGGAACACTGCAGTAGTTCAGCTGTCAGTAAAGACAGAAGCTCTCTGAATGGACATGCATTTGTACTAGTAGAGAATAAACAGCAGAATACAGAGGCTTAGCTTCTTTTGTGTCATGTGTTTGGTACATCAGTCACATCACCCGGTATGCGACTCTGCCAACTCTGCCAGATGTGTCACTGAAGAGTATACCAGCTTCTCTAACATTCCCCAAAGTTGGCCCGTTCCCCAGCAGAATGAATTAAGCCTCTCTTTTTTCTTTTTCTTCTCCTTACAGGAATAAAGTACATGATTTTTCCCAAAATAAGGGTATATATCATATAATATATTGCTGATGATACAGAGCTGGGAGGAGTGGCTGACATGCCAGCAGGCTGTGCTGCCATCCAGAGAGACCTGGACAGGCTGGAGAGCTGGGCAGGGAAAAACTTAATGAAATATAATAAGGGCAAGTGTAGGGTGTTGCACCTGGGCAGGAACAACCCCAGGTTCCAGTATAGGTTGGGAGACGACCTACTAGAGAGCACTGTAGGGGAAAGGGATCTGGGAGTCTTGGTGGAGAGCAGGATGACCGTGAGCCAGCACTGTGCCCTTGTGGCTTTCAGAGAAGACTCTGAAAGTCTTGCATTTTACTAATATATCAAATTCAAAAATTGCTCAACTTAAAATATAAAGTAAATAGTACAGAACATATGTGCCACTTTTTCTTAAAGCCTTAAACATAGTTAAAGGATAACTCTCATATATACTAGAAGAAGTGTTGTGGGTAAATTGACCTCCTAGATTAATTATCATCACTTTAAACCTACCTGCTTATTTTTGCCTTTTGTATTTTTTATGACAATTACTATCAGTTGCTGTCTCTTATTTACTAAAAAGTCTGTAATTTGTCATTCCTGCTTGCTCTATACTCATGAAAGTAGTAAAGATATTTCCCCCCATTTAAAATTGTCAAAGACTTGCCTTAATGTAACTCATAAATTCAGTAGTAAGAGTATCCGATTCATCAAATTGGTCTTCTGTTTCTCTTGACTTATCATTGACAAGCAAGTGAGAAGATCCGTGATGGAATTCCACTAATAGCAACAATAAAAAAAAAAGATAGAAAAATGATTTCTGGTTCAGGTCAAGTCTGTTACTCAACACAATTTAGTGTATTAAATTATAGAGCTTAAAAGCAAGCAAAGTTTAAATTCAAAGCATATTAAAAACATCAAATAAGTTAAGACTTTTGCATTCTAAGGAGTGATGCCAATTAATTTCAAAGTTGTAATAAATCAGTACCTTGGGTTGATACAGTTGTAGATCAGAAGCACCACAACAGGCATTGATGGAGTCAATTTTGAACTACACCAAATATATTTTACCAATACAAGAGCACAGTTGGACAGCTAAAGTGTGTTTTAGGACATTCAGATGTCTGTCAGTGACTTGCAGTTTAATGCAACTTTAGAGCTGTTATACTATAACAAATACTCAAACTCTCCGCAGAACTCAAACCAAACAACTCGGAGCTGTCAGAGTCTATGCCAATCTCTTGCTTACATATACTACTTCCAGGGGTATGAGGCAGTAATAATAATCTCCTCTGCTTGAAGTGGTCTGATCCTATAACTTACTCTCTCCAGTGTGCTAATAAACACTGTAAGTAGGACGTAATGCTTTTACTATCACACTTAGTATTCTACTAAATTCTGATGAGTAACTCAATTGAAGTCCATTTAATCTAGTACGTAACACTGGAGAAAGACTGATCTTCTATTCATGTGGTTTCCATACGCAACTCGCTGAGTTCATCCTTCCATTTATCGTTAGTATATGCAGACTTTGGAGAAACACTGTTTATCAATATGTAGATATAATTTAGAAATATGTAAGTTACTTGAATAAAATTTAGATTAAATTACACCTTCTCTCAAAATCTGAAGAGACTTGTTTCTTTCCAGGGGAAATTCTGACTTTAAATAATAAAGCTTTATACATGCATTAAGTCCAACTACAGAAAGGGACTCTGCTTTTGTACAAGATTGATGCTTGTTAGGCTGTGATTTTTGCAAACTGCATTTAGTCTTACATACAGAATTATCGACATAATTTTCTCGTATTTAACTTCCACTTTTTTTTTTTTTTACATTCCAACCTTTTCTTGAGTTAGTGTGGTGACCTAAATCTTCCTTTACAACCTGATCTTCTTCCACGATGTCCGACATTGGAACATTAAAGCTGATAGTATCTTCATCAGATGGCTAAGAAGAAATAAGTGAAAAACCTGTTACAGCTCAAACCATGTATGAGCTGATAAGAACGTATGTATTAAGAATTGAGTGCTCATTAAAAAGTGGCAAACTAATATGTGAGAGGATACCAGAGCATCTAACATGACCAAATCCTATTGTAGGAAGCAATAGTCATGTCAAATACATCCTCACAGTAGGCTTGCCAAGCAGCACAATTCATCTGCTGTCTTTTCCTATCTTCTTCACTGCACTAGTCCTCTCCTTGTAGCGACACCATTGCACTGTGCTGCTCTCTGCATGCCTTCCTGGAACAGCTGAAAATAGAGGCTCCTTGTTGTCACCAAAGTCTATAGGAAAACAGCCTCATATCACAGTCCTTTATTCTTTCCCTCCAGGACTCTTCTCTCCTGCTTTACCATGCAGCTTATTAATTTAAATGTACTTTAAGCTGAGACAATATCTTGTATTAGATTAACTGGTAGAACTGAAAACAGGTATAAGCTCTCACGTACACTAGCTTTTCTTCATTGACTTAAAAAGCGCATCCATTTTTTTCAGCTGTATAGTTGGTACACTAAACCACATTACTTTTATCTACAAGTTTATCCTGTCCATGTCTCTACAGACAGTGGCTACACAAAGAAGCACTGACATACTAGCCTTCACTTCTGTCTCATGCCACTGGAATCTGCTCACATTCTCCAGACATGAACTACAGTAAAAACATAGTTTCCAGAAGAGGCCAAGTTTTTATTCTTGCTTTTCTGAGATAGAGAGCTTACCACTAGAACAGTCTCTCAGAGCTTTGCAAATGTATTTCCCAATAAACTCACTGGCATTGCTCATTCTTTAAATGCTCTGTGTTTCTGTCACTCACTACTCTATCCGTACATGTTCCATAGAGGTATTCTGTAATTATAACTGCTATAAAAAACATATAGTAGTTTGTTCCATATAGTTTAAGAATATTTTTAAGGAAATGGTATTTCCATGTTTATCAATTCAGTGCATTGTAACACAAGATCTGCAATGGAATAGGACATTGTTACATAAAATCAGTTATTAAATTACACAGTCACTAGCTTCCAGTAGAATTATGCCATTCTTGCTATTTTTAGATGTTCATATTCCATGTAGATTTTTTTTTTTTTTTTTTTAATTGTGAAGTAATTGTGAGGTAATTCCTCCTTGCCAAGAATATCCTGGACATAACACATTTTGTAAATGTGAACCACCATGAATGTGCTTCTTTATCAATAAACTGCATGTTATTAATTAACTCTATGAATTCACTGGTTGCTTCTGCTGCTTAAAGAGAAAAAATTCAAAAGGATGTTCAGGGACTTTAGCAATAAATTCTTATCAAGATGATGAAAATTTATAATGAAGTGAACTAATATTGCAGTATTGTTCCAATTTGTCAATTTTAAAAATAAATTTTAAGTTTAAAAGTGAAACAAATTAGTATCTTTGACATGAAAGTATTTTAAACATGAAACAGTTAAAGTTTGGTTGGGTTTTGGTTTTTTTTTGGTTGGGTTTTTTTTGTTGTTAAAAAAAGGACATGCACAGTATAAATTCATTTAGACAACCAAGGTTACAGTGAAGTTCATTTTTTTCTTTCAGGCTGTATCCCATGTGACATTTAAGCACTAAATTTAATTGTTCTAGATCAAAGATTCATGTTTTCTTAATGTTGCAACTATCATTTGAAAATATTACAGTTAAATGTTCTCATATGCATTATTACAAGTTCTGAATACTAAAAGAGGTAAGATTTTTTTTCTCAGCAGAGTAATACGCACAGCTTTTAGGAAAATATTCTGAAGTTCTGGTGTAAAAAAAGTCATGAGTCATCCAATTTGGAAACAGAAAATCAGTCCTTTAACAGGCTATGTCTCACTTTCAGGGCCTACAGAATTCTGCAATTGATTTTCCAGGTGCTTCCTGACAGTGTACTATGAAACAGAAACTATCCAAAGTAGCTCGCAATAATACAAAAGTGTTGCTCGTTCACAGCTGAAATACTGTATCTCAATTCCTTTGTCCACAGTTTTATTTTTATTCAGCTAGCAACAGAAGACGACAACAGACATAAAAGAATCAAAAATATCTAAAATTATTCCAATACTGAATTCAGATGATGTATCTTGAAAGAATCTTCAGATACATTCTTGCTAGTGCTAATGTGTCACTCTTATATGTAATAAAGCAAGGACACCATCTAGATCTTAATAAGTACTCTGTTGCTGTAATGAATTTTAATTAAGACCAAAGGGAGGTGGAAAAAGAATCAAAATGCTACACTGTTCCTAGAAGATGAGATATATGCGTGCACTACCTTAAAGCAGAATTTGCCTTCAAGTTGCCACGATCAATTTTACAGCAACACAAGATATGTTTCACTTGAAATGCCCAAGATTACTATAGTTCTGAAGAACTGACCCTGTAATGATCTTACCAACAAACCAGACAGAAATATGTAAATTGTTCATTTAATCAAGTACTCCATCCTATGTGTATGAACTCAAAGCTAATTAGCAAGTTTCCTAAAAAATATATTAGCATTTGAACAAGTGATTAATTTATCATTTTTAAATTGCACAAATGCAAAATGACCTTGTAGTATTTTCTGTAAAAGAGCTGAAATTCGAGAGCCACTAGTCTTCAAAGCAAACTGTAGTTTGGTTTTGTATGTCTGACATATTTATAGAAACCCCCAAAAATATGTTTTAATGATCACTTTATGACTGACCACTTAATGTTTATCTAATGTTTTGTATGTAAATAATGTATGTGAATCTGTATTCGCAACATGCTAATATTTCTTGCACAATTTTCATGGGTAACACAGGTATTAAAGGTTGCCTCAGAAGGAAAAGTGAGTGCTGAATTTACTCCCAAACACGTTTGAGATTACTGATCTCAGCATCTATTTTCACCTTAAGAGCAGAGCAGTAGTCAGGTAGGGATAGAATGAGTAAATAGATCTCATATAAAAAGCCTTTGAGCTAGTAAAAATGTGCCAGTTCACTGTTGGTTGTCTTTAAAACAATTTTTGGCAGCATTTCAATTGCTATGTTTTGATCACAGGAAAGATGATCTATTTTCTAAAGGTGTTATTTACAGATAAAGAGGAAATTCTGGAATAACAGTTTCATTAACAAGCTAACTCAGTTTCAGGAGGAGCAAGAATGGCAAAACAATTTGTAAGTGTCTCTGAATGGACTGCATGCTCTTATAACTAGAGGGAAGCTATTAGAAATCACAATAATTCTGCTTGATTTCCATCTAGCAAGAAACTTGCCCAAATACTTGGAAATCCTTGGGGAGTTTTAAGTGCTTTTTTATTTAAAAGACCAATCAGTGTGTAAGTGGATTCATTTTCAATTTGCTTTTTAGTAACTACAAATTCAGTACCTAAACCTGATTCTTTATACATTTGTTCCAAAAGCAATAAAATCTGTTTTGCTTGAAGGAGGAAAGAAACACTAAAGAATCAGTGTAAAATTATTTTAAGTAGCAAGAAGACCATTCTTTTATTGTGACCTGAATATTTCCCGTTAGATCAGACCACAAATCCCATTAGTTGTACAGTTCAAAGATCATCACTGACTGCAAATTATTTACTTATTTATCATTTTTACTCAGTTCAACTCCAAGTAGACTCAGTGCCTCAGAAAAAAGGTCTAGGAAAGTCAGCTGTAACTGCTTAGCCAACACTAGTCCCAGAAAGCCATCCTTTCTCTTTGCTTAGTCAGACACTGTAGTTCAGAAGAAATGATGACGGCTTATTTCCAGCACTGCCTAACTGCCAGAGCATGTAAATGCTTTAAGATCTGCAAAGCTTCTGAAGTTCCTACACTACAGCAAACTGCCATAACCATGACACCACAGAACACACCAGGACTGGGCACACGAAACTCCTGTTCATTCCCAACAGGAAAGAGGTATCAGTCAGAGGGAAACCATGTGAGAAGCAGACAGGTGTGTAACCTGTTAAGACACTTACTTCACTGGAAACAGCAGATGTGGATTCTGGTTTGGTCATTCCCTACATTATGTAAACTGCCTGAAAACTGTAGTCACTTTTCATTATTGGTAGGTTGTTGACCATTTGTAAGCAAGTATCTCACTGCTCTCTCCAGAAAGAGTACAGACAAAAAAGAAATAAAATCCCATTCTCTTTTTATTGATTTAGCCATTTCTTAGCAAGAAATCCACGTCAAGAATGTGGTTGCACAGTTTTGATGGCTAAAAACATATTCACAGTTAATCAACTTGAAATACAGTTAAAATATGGGTACAGAGGGAAGGGGAGTTGGACACAAAATTCAGGCAACTTACCTCTGTTGCTGACAAACGTTTATCACCATTATCACTACCAACACCTGAATCTGAGTCCTTTTTACTTGGGTAGATGTCATCAATGCTAGATGTGAATTATAAAAAACAAACAAACAAACAACAAACTAAACAACAATAAAAAGCTATCATAGCATTTACCATTAGAATTCTGCTCTAGTTTCTTGAATCAAAGCAAAATTCCAACCAGTCTCAGTGGCACAGCGTGAAATAGCCTAATATGGTTAAAAACTATGTTTGCAGTCTGGTGATAATAAATCAGATGGAATGGCTGGTTAGCCTAGTGATTAATGAAAACAACAGGAAAACAGAAATAATCTGCTATAAAACTTGCTGTTGTCGATACACTAGGTAAAAACGCTTAGTTACTAAGTAGCACAGGAGTCTGAGTGAAGTCATTTACCCAGGGGAGAAACAACTCAACTAGTTGAACTTAAACTGGAGTCAACTGATTTAATTGTAACCACTGATGCATTAAAAACGAACTGATATTTCCCTGCGGCTTGAAGTAGTTATTAACACAGAAACCTTCTTTTGGTGCTTTAAAATAGACTTTGAAATTTAGGTTTTTAAGAAAACAACTGTAACAATGACAACTGCTGTCTCTTCTGGTTTCATTACCTTGTATGACCTTTACTCATTTTAAAGTGCACTATTAGATCATACTAATATACATCATATCATACACTCATACTTTATTTTTTTAAAAATATGCTTTATTATCCTCTCATTTGCAATCCTGAAAGCTGCAATCCTGAATTCAGATTGACACAGCAATTTTCAGTCTTCACATGAATAAGTTATGCGATTAATTCTTGTCTTAAAATATCTCTTACTAGTAAACAATAAGGATTTAGAGTAGAATATGCATACAGAAATCACAACTGGGTAATGCTTTTTCTTTAGAAGTGTGAAGTTATTATAAAAAAAATTGGTAATTATTATGTGATAGAGCATTATGCCGTCAGTTACCAACTGGTGCCTACTCCGTACTATCCCTTTGCCCTAACCTGTATGATCTTATATGACCAAAATGTCATACAGACCATGACATTCCTGTCAGTTTTCCTGTATACTAAAAGAACAAAACCAAAAACCAGTATCCATTTCCCAAGTGGAAAACTTAATCTTTGTCCTGGATTCTCCCCACCTTCAGCCTTTATCTGACAGAAATCCACAGAGGTGTCTCCAAACAAACTTGAAGGAAAGCAACTTGCTTGAAATCTTGTCTAAATGACTGACAGAGAGATTCCATAACAGTTTTGTTTTGTTTTCCCCAGAGTGTTAGCAGTAACATCTCTATTTTTATTCACATCAATACTTTGGTTTTTATTGAGTACTCCTCTCCAAAAATAAGGTGTTATCATACTTTCTCTGATTTGCCATATTAAACTTTCCATGTTAGTGAAGAAAGAGCTGTCTAAAAACTGGCTTCAAATTAGCTATGGGGATTCTCATAAAAAGGGGCTGCTTTGTATCTAGTTCCTGTCCTTAAACAACCATACAAGATGACATTTCATAGATGTTTGATGTAACACACTGAAGATTTTGTCTTTTAGTTTGCTAACAAATAAGCACATTTCACTTTAAGAGGGTCTCAACATTCATGCAATTCTCTTTGCTGGATGGATATGCCTCTGGTTGAGTGAAAAAAACTTAAAACAACAATACAACAAATGTATAGCAACATATAAGTCACAAAACAACACTAGAAATTAAAACTGATTTGATGCGTTAAGAGATTTACAAGAAAGTTCCAACACACAATGATAGTACTATCTCAACTATTTTCAATATATTCCAGTAGTCTACTAGTAAGAGGTTAGATTTAAACTCAGGTTAATTTCTAAGCTGTTTCCTAATGCATTGTTAACTTGAATCAGAACTATTTGTTAAAAATATTTTGTTCTAAACTCTTACACGGATTTCACTAGAATAAAATATATTAAAGCAAAGCAAATCTCTGTTCAAAAACGTACACCCTAAATAGCATCTAAACAAATGAAACTCTGGAAGCTAAAGCTATAAATATATTTCACTTTGCTCACAAGTGTTACATGAAAAAACTAAGTGAGATTTTCATACATACCTCTCTTCCACAGGTTGTGGCAAATGCTGTTGTTCTATGGCATTAAGATAGAGTGAGTCTGCTGTTTTAATCTGACAGGCCTGTACAGTCAGATATTTGAATATATGCACTTTACCCTTTGTACAAATCTGTTAGACAAGGAAAAAAAGTTAGGTATATATAGGTAAAATGAAACAAACAATTTATTCCAAATGTCACTTAGTGTAAAATTCCATGAAAACCAACTCATATTGTCACCACAGATATCACATAAAGGAAAATATATATTTTTTAAAATTTCTAAGTACTTCAATTACCCAATCAACTATTTGTGTGTACTAGTATAAACACCTTCAGAGAGTAAGACAGAAAACAAAAAAATAATGTATTCTACTTTAAAAAAATCAAAATGAGCTTTTCCCTCAAAAAATAATTACAATAAAATATACCGTATGGCCTGTTACTAACAGTAAATTTAATAATTATCTTCCAAAATTGATGAATAATTATATTTAATTAATCAGCATATCCTTTATGCTCTTACTCATATTGTTTTTACAAGTGTCCACCATCTTTACAATGCATTTCACCTGCATTTTAGAATCTTTTTCTTTAACTGCAACCTTCTATGTCAAGTGCCTGCTGAAACTTGTTCTGTATTTTTTGAGCTTAGTAACAGTATCAGCACTAGTTATGAAAAGCATTTCTCCAATGTAATAAAAACTCTCAAGTATGTCAACAGCTGTTGATCTAGAACAATGGTAGCTTTCAGAGATGTCGTTTGAATCGACTGTCCAGTAAGTCAACAACAGCAAAGTTGTCCTTAAGCAACAAGCACAGGTCCCATTCATTTATTATCATTATCTCTCAGCATGGCCTAACAGTTCAGAACAGGAGTTTGATTTCTTTGTGTATCACAATCTATAAAGTTACACTATAAAGTAAAATAAGTTTCATATGGATTACATTCTAGATGCTCTGTGTATTCTTTAAGAGTAAATCACTGCAGAACCTTCCAGAACTAGGCTCTTATTAGCAGGCAGAAAATTTATCCAGAGAGCTTCTTAATGCTCTTTTTCAAAATTATATACATATTCCAACAATAAGTTTCACATGCAGATAGGAATAACAAAAATAAACAGCTAGCTAACAGAATGGAAATTCTACATTCATGTTGGTTCCAGTAGTGCACAGGCTCATGCACAGAACACAATATAATTTCTGTGTCTTATTTATATATCAACAACTACTGTCTGTGACTGACTGAAGCTCAGAAGCTGCAATTGCAGAAGGTGACATTTTCTAGGCTATAATTTGATATTATCCACCCATTATTAAGAGATTATTTAAATGATAGATGTTACTTACTTGTGCTGGTGGAGACTGCAAAGGATTATTCTCAAGCAGTAATACTTGTAACTGCACCATCTTTCTAAAACAAATTGGAATCACAAGTACTTTATTGCAGGAAAAGTCGAACTTTACCAAGGGAAGCTGTACTAGTTCTAAAAGCAACAAGAAAGAGAGAAGGTGTTATATTTGTATGTGGTTTCACTATAAAATATTTCTGAATAAACCCTCTTTTGCATTCAGGAAAAATACAAACTGAGGCAGAAATAAGAACAACATTTACTCCATTCTATACTGGCAAATGAAGAGTGCTATTGTTATACAAGTGACGATAAATTTTAAAATAAATACTTTGATTTATATTTTTTTATCCTGAAACTCAGCTGACAGTTCCCATACTGCATTCACAGGAGATTATTTGTGCAACTTAAAAGGTACCTAGATTCATAAAGTTAATTCATTTTTAAAAAAAAAAACCTCATAGTGTTACTTAGTGAGTGCCACTGAATGTTAAATTCTGCAAGATCAAATGGAATAAATTAGGTAAATTTTTTTAGCTAATTAAAATTGAAAGGTAATTACTACTTTTTAAGCATATTCATTTACATGATAAAAAAAAATCTTTCAAAAAGCTAATAAAAAGAGCTACTATAAAGATATTAAGTTTGTTGTTTTGTTTTGGTTTCTTTTACCTTGGGGTAAAACTTCGAGGTAATTTCTTCTGACATTCAGTTCTTTTAAGGATTTCAGTTGGCCTATCTGCTGTGGTAATGCTGTGATTTCATTACAGCTGACATCCTACAGTAAAAGTAACAGAAATAATGAACTTTTGCCTCTTAAATATTACATAATAGAGATGTGTATTTGTAACTAATTTACTGTTACTGTTGTAACATTTTATTAACCTGAAAACATGGAATCATTTATGTTCTGTCTTCACAGTGCAAAATTAGATACATGAGGAAAAGTTTACTCATTACTTCAAACTCAGAGCAAATACTTATTTGGAGAATAAGTAATAAGATAATTTTTAAAGTTATTTTAATATCTATAGAAACATTCAAAACCATTTACTTAGATGTTCTACCTTTTTGTTCATATGAAGCACTCAGTAGCATGATTGTATAACCAAATATGTTTGGATGAAGTATAAAACTGCTGCTGTGTGGATCTGATTTTTTAAAAAAGCTCCTGCTCTTTTAGAAGGACTATTTAAGCAAGGAAAACAAAACAAAACAAAAATCCACAACCCACCAACAAACAAAAACATCAAGATCACTCTGTAATGATGCTCAGGAAAGGCATATGTTTGATTATCACATCAAACAGGAGGACATAATAAAGAAAGATGGTCTTGCTTAGTTGTAAAAGGTACACCTTAAAACCTTAAACTGGTTCCAAGTAAGTCTGATTTTGATGGCTAAATTCAACTGGTTTTATAATTTGGATGAAACTGGGACCTACCCTTGTTTCAGCATTCCTGTAACAGTAACTGTTGTACAGTTGAGTCAAAAGTACAGGGTCTGGCTATACTGAGGATTATTTCAAGCAATACGTTTACATACAGTAGTATTGCTGTAATAAATATTATACTTGAACACTGTTGCTAACATGAAACTGCTACAAATGCGTACTAAAGATCAACTGATTGGATTGAGTCAGCCTATAACAAGATAGTTTTCAGATACTAGCTCTCATTTTTACTATCAAACTGTCTATAACCAAAGCAAAATCAAAAGGGCATTGAAACCTCTGCTTATATCACAGGCAACTGGTAAATTTGAGTAACAACCCAATTATGCTTCCATTTCTGGATAAAAAAAAAAAAAAGAAACAGTGCTTCATTGTATGACAGCTAAGTAAGAAATTTTCCTGAAAAGCTGAAGGAATACTTTTAGGATGTTCGCTCCTACTCTCCTGATTGTTGCAAATGATGGATTTATACAGTATCTGGCAGCTCTTAGGTCACAAAATTCCAAGTCATCTCTTTGAAGACAGTTGCTTTAATACTGGTCAAAAGTGTTACATTAATTCTCTATCTTTAAGTCTGAAAACTAGTTAACAAGAAATTATAGTAAAAGGAAAATCTGATCTGGCAATGCTGCTCATCAGATGAGTTTCTTCGCATAACAGAACCTAAGTGCTGCCAAAGCTTCCTTCCCTTGTCAAAACAGAGTCAAGAAATCATTTTAGCTTTTAGATGAGGAGATTAAAAACCCCAAGTTAATGAGTGCATCTTCTGTCCAAGCTGCCACAAAGTATGGTTAATTGCACTATTCCCAGATAATTTATTTTTAAAGCTTTACTGTCCTATTTTTAATTTACAGACTTATAGAACTTCATAATTAGATACTCAATTTTTAGAGCACAGAATTTAAATTTAAAGTCACCTTGGAACAGAGAAACTCTACACCAAGTGTACTTATGCACGTACATCACAACAAGTCAGGGAAAGAGACACAGAATTTTAAAGTAAGTGGGGAGAGAAAAAAAAGAGAGGAAAAAAAAAAGAGCCCAGCAGTGTGTAGCCTGAAAAACAAAGTCCACTTACAACCTTTCGAAACATCCTCAATGAGAGAGATCTGTTGTGACAACATGTCAGCATTTATAAGATCTTCAGAGACAGTAGAATCCTTTTTCCTACTAAATACTACAATCTTTATTATTATTATTATTTTGTTTGAATAACTGTATAAAACAAAGACCTATAACATTATTTCTAGTTATACTTATGGTCTTGACAATTATTAGACTTCATGAGTGTGTGTGTGACAAGAGACAGTGTACGTCTCAGCACCAGCACAGTGTACATCCCAAAACAAGAGCACGTCCTGCCAGAGGGCTGGGTGGTGGTGTCACTTGAAGGCCACATGCTGTTTAGGCTGGCACTGCTCTCGCACAGCTGAATGTTTTGTGCAACAACTGCAGCATGATTTAATCTTTTTTTCCTTTCTTTCCTTTTTTTTTTACTTGTTTTGGAACAATGATCACCTTATTATCTAAACTGCATGGTATTATATATGCCAATATAGATATTGGTTCTAACACTATTTGCTTCTCCCAGTACACCACAGTTTAGTCATTTCCAACTAAATAATGCAATTCATTTCACTGGAAATGTACCAAACACTTCAGATGGCATCAAACTAAGTCATCGGGTCCTTTGAACAGAACCATATCCAATTCAACAAAAACTAATTATTCACTTCTGCCTCACCCCTTCTAATCACAAAGAACTGGCATCAGACCTTCAGCTTCCATAATTCTTCTAGGCTACCAAAGTGACATGCTGCTATAGCCTCTCATTTGAAATATTTTTAGAGCAGGAATTGTTGTGTTCTTCATGTCAAAGAGTAACACTGAAATTACTCTGTAACTGGAAACACATGAAAATCCAGTATTCCAGAAGTTAAACATCTGATTTGTTTTTAAAAAAACCCAAACAAACCCTACCTCCTTTGAATCTACATCGATTTCAATTTTTAACTTTTCAAAATTCTAAAATAAGGATAAGGGCTACTATTAAGCTAAGTACAAACTCTTACTAACAAGGGAAACACTTTCAGCATCACCAATGCTAGTTCACCTTACCAGGAGGGTTCAGACTTGAAATTGGAGGGGAAATTAGACATACAAGCACTTCAGCAGCTCTTTATTGGAAATATTATGCCAGACCTCAGTTAATACAAAAAAAACAGGTGATTTTAAGTCATTCAGGTGATTCTGAGATTCCCACAGACTGGAAAAGAGGAAACATAACCCCCATTTTTAATAAGGGAAACAAGAAAGACACAGGAAACTACAGGCCCGTCAGTGTCACCTCTGTGCCTGGCAAGATCACAGAGCAGATCCTCCTGGAAACTACATTAAGGCACATGGGAAGTGAGGAGGTGACTGATGACAACCAACATGGCTTCATCAAGAGCAAATCGTGCCTGACAAATTTGGTGGCCTTCTGTGATGGGGTTGCAGCACTGGCAGATCAGGGAAGAGCAACTGACATCATCTACCTGGACTTGTGCAAGGAGTTTGACACTGTCCTGCACGACATCCTTGTCTCTAAGTTGGAGATACATGGACTGAGTGGGTGAACCAATCAGTTGATAAGGAATTGGCTGGATGGTCACACTCAGAGTTGCGGTCAACAGCTCAATGTCCAAGTGGAGACCAGTGATGAGTGGTGTCCTGCAGGGGTCGGGATAGGGACCAGCGCTATTTAACATCTTTGCTGGTGACGTGGACAGTGGGATTGAGTGCACCCTCAGCAAGTTTGTTGACAACACCAAGCTGTGTGGTTCAGTTGACACACTGGAGGAAAGGGATGCCATTCAGAGGGACCTTGAAAGGCTTAAGAGGTGGGCCTGTGCAAACCTCATGAAGTTCAACAAGGCCAAGTTCAACAAGGCCAAGTACAAGGTCCTGTACCTGGGTCAGGTCAATCCCAAGCACGAATACAGCTCAGATGGCCAACTCTATCCTGGGCTGCATCAAAAAAAGTGTTGCCAGCACGTTGAGGGAGGTGATTCTGTGCCTCTACTCTGCTCTTGTGAGGCCCCACCTGGAGTACTGCATCCAGTTCTGAGGTATCCAACTTAAGAAGGACATGGACCTACTGGGGTGAATCCAGAGGAGGGCACAAGGATGATCAGAAGGCTGGAGAACCTCTCCTGTGAGGACAGGCTGAGAGAGTTGGGGAGAGAAGGCTCCAGGGAGACCTCAGAGCAACTTTCCAGTACCTGAAGAGGCCTACAGGAAGGCTGGGAAGGGACTTTTTCCAAGGGCAGGTAGTGATAGAAATGGCTTTAAACTGGAAGAGGTAGGTTTAGATTAGATATTAGGAAGAAACTCTTCACTGTGAGGGTGGTCAGACACTGGAACAGGTTGACCAAGGAAGTTGTGGATGCCCCCTCCCTGGAAGTGTTCTAGGCCAGGCTGGATGAGGCTTTGAGCAACCTGGTCTAGTGGAAGGTGTCCCTGCTCATGGCAGAGGGGTTGGAACTAGATGGTCTTTAATGTCCCTTCCAACCCTAACCATTCTATGATTCTAGAATTTTGACCAGACAGAATCACGTCAGGTCTTTCAATTATTTCATGAGCTACTCACCGTTAAGCTAGGCTACATTTAAACTAGAAGTAATCAAGAGCTAACATGTTCCAATCTCTTCAGCCATCCTATTGCCTAAACTCAGATGTGTTCAATACTGTTCAACTTTAATTACATATGAAACTGGAAC
Source organism: Caprimulgus europaeus (assembly GCA_907165065.1). The sequence goes on along the minus strand of OU015523.1, from coordinate 95,116,298 downwards.
CATAATCTTTTATTGAATCTATCTTAAGCACAACAGTAACAATGCTATAGCCTAATACATTTTTTTGAAGGCTTATAAAATCAAAGCATTTCAGTAATCTAATTAAACTCATCACACATACACAAAAAATAAACTATTTGGTAAGATAAATTAATAATTCTCACCAAACAAAACAAAAAACCTGGTACTCTTTAGCTCAAGTATAACCCAGAAAGGAAAATGTTGATCCTCACCAACAGCCACATCAGTTGTAATAAATAATAGAATCCTGATACCACAGGATTTCTGTACAAAGAAAATACTAGAAGGAAAAAAGCCACTTCACTCCACAAATAAAGAACTGCTAGCAGGACTGGGGCCTAAAGCAAGACCAGCTCATTTTCTGTAACATAATTTAGTAGAGGAAGTACTGTTATAAAAATAATTATATTATAAGCAGACACTTTCAAACACTGAAAAGATGTGTAAGACAGATGCAGTCAATGGAGACACCAGCAGCTGGAAAAAGAGGTTTAAATATCATCATTTTACTGTGCATAAATTAGCAGTGTCAAAATGCAGTTTATTTGTCAATTTGCATCTTAAGGGGTCAAGGTGAACAGAAATAACCAGAAGACATAATGCATATGCCTTAGCATCCAATACACAAAAGAGGAAGAAAAGGAGAGAGAAAGGGAAGCATTCTCTTACATACATTTTCCACATACAAAATTTTAAAATACATGTGTAATGAAATTAATTTTAAGTTAAGGTACCAAATAATTTTTGCTTTTATTAGACAGTATATTATAGATGATCTACTGCTTGCAGAAACAGTAGTCATGTGGACAACTTCAAAAACAAGAGGAATACAAAAATTTTGTACATCTGTTTAGATGGGTGTTCCAGGAAAGGAAGGTTGCATGACAAAAATAGTGAAATAAAATGAAAATAGACTGATAAGACCAGTATCACTAGTGGAAAGCAATGTGGTAAGCAGATAGTAATAACAGAGAGAAAGGAAGCAGAAGGGTAGGGTGCTACAGCAGGGGATACAACTTTGCAGAGCCTGATGGAAGAACTATGAACTTGATAGAGCAAAACAGTGCAAGTGGTGAGTAAAACTGGTAAAGACTGCAAACTCAGAAGCTGAGTTTTGAAAGAACCAAGGGCAGTGATGTTGTTTAGAGAGGTTCTGAAGAACATAAATGAAACTATTATTGTGTTGTTAACCAACACACTTGATAAGTTCAAAAGTTTATTTTTTAAGCCTGCATTGCAGTATTAGACATTTGTTCGAATGTATTTGCAAAATGAAATTTACTGTTTCTAGTTAAATACAAATGAAGTCAAAATAAAAAAAGATCAGTAACATACCAGTTCCATTAACTGTTTTAGCTGACCTATCTCTTCTGGAAGACAACCTAGCTTATTGTTACTTGCAATTAAGACTTTTAGAGGAAGGCCACACAGGCAAGCTGGCAAAGAAGAAAGCTGATTTCGACTGCAACGAAACAAAACAAAAAAACCAACCATTAAAAACAACAGTGATGTTCTTCTGTATACTGACATAAAGTCTGAGAGTTGTAAAATTCCTTCGTTTTGATGGGTCAGATTTTATGCAGATAAAATTTAAATTTTTGCAATAGTAACCATTAAGAAAACACTTGCACATCAAAAATATCGGAATTATTGACTAAACCATATTGTGGGATATTACCACTCTGGAAAAAGTGCATTATATCAGTTTAACAATATTGTAACAATTCCGGTTGTCACCTAGAACAGCTCTTTCCCTTCCTAATGAATACAAAACAGTCAGCTGAGTATTTTGCAGCTATTTAAACAATGCTGTGGTTTTATGTGGCAGTATAGTGGAGGTCTTCTCTTCCAAATGAAAAGCAAACAAATAAATCACAAATAAAGCAGTTATTTTTCTAAATTACTTTAAAGCATACTTATAGTTGAAGATTATCTGGTACTTGTTGTTCTATGATTCTGACATTAACCCAGGTTAATACAGTGAAAAAGTCTGTGACCATTAATGGTTCTTTTCTTTCCAAGACTCAGAGTCATTTTATCTCTGTATCTTACTTTTTCCTAAAATTGATAAAACATTTTTTAAGTGACTGATACGCCACCTTACTCTTCATACCATATTTCTAGGAAAAAAGCCAAAAGTGAGCAGAAGATTTTAATGAAGAAGAGATTTTCATAAAGAGAAGTTGCAAGGAAAAATAAAAATTGGTAGAAAACTTGCAAAAGATTTAGGTCCTCATTCCAGTAACAATTACACAAGAGGCTAGAACTTAAAGATGACAAATGACATGACCTTTTGTGATCTCCAGGTGATTAAAAATACTAATTCCTTGTGATTTGTGGATCAATTCCCAGAAGAAACTTTAAGTTGAACAGAATAACATATTAACTACTGTCTTTCCTAGAATATTTGAAGGTTTTCTTAAAATATAGCTTTTTTTTTTATTAATAGGTATTAACCCATAGGAAAACAATGAACAGTAACTTAAAGCGGCAGCCCAGTAAGAGCCATTTTAGCTAGCTTCTGCCTGACTATTAAGGCTCCAGAGAACAAATATGCATGAGTGAACTCTGAAAACAGACGGCAAAAATAGTCCTGTGTAATTTCAGTAAGAGTTGCAACACTGAATTGAAACAAAAGGAAACAAAAATAAAGATTCCAGAAGTCTCAAAACATTTGTTCTTTGACTGCCAATCCAGTGGTCTGCTACAAAATTGCATATAAAGACATATATTCATTCTCCACACAATGGTCTTAAAATGTTTTGCAAAACAAGTTATCATCATATCTCTGTTACACAGGCTGAGAGACAGAATATCAAATAGCAAACACAAGGATATTAAAAATGAGACATTCAACTACTAACCAGTAGTAGCTGAAAAACCGAATCAATGTTTATTGTGGAGTCAGGATTCTCAATTCTAGTGTCTTTACAGAAGACCAAGACAAAACTTATTCTAAAAAATAAGTATAAATAGCTTTTTAAGTTTTAAAGAAATAAAATTGAGAAAGCCTAGCATCTAAAGGAATTATACTATGCAGCAGATCAGATACCTCCCCAAAAAATTAAGTAAAAATCATTTTTATGTTCTATAGAACTCAGAATAAACTAAGAGAGAAGCAACAGCACAAAAACAAGGTAAGTGAGTAATATATCAACATTAGTTTAAAAGTAATTTCTTTAAATAAAACATAAACAAGGCCCAAAGGCTATGTATATCTCTTGGCATCACTTTCTAATTCTGTTTTGCATATGGGCTCTGCTGGTAACGGGCAGAAAAATATTCATTTTAAATCTATAATATTTTCCTTGCCAAGAAGAACATGGTTAGCAAGTCAAGGATATCTTTCCTTCTTCTACATACTGCTTATTGTGTTCAACTAACACAGGGGAAGGGCACATACAAGTGGAGTTTTTAAACTGAGGGAAATGACCTTATTTAGTGAAACACTTAAAATTTCCTTTCATTTTGACTAATTTATGTGATACATGATATTAATTCTAACTATTCTGGGTTTGTCATGATTCACAGAAATTCCATTATAACATTGAGTTCGAATTCACTAGTTCACTACATTGAGTTCATTCCAATTCCTAAATTTACTAAGATGTTTTATGCAAACTTAATAATTTCATCCAGTCTTAATTTCTTGCTGTATTTCTAACAAACGCTATTTCAAAGTTTCAAGTCCTATTCCTTACATATGTGCAAATACTCAGGGGACATTATTCTCTTTCAATTTTTAAAGCCAAAATTAGTGTTTCACAGTGGCCAAACTGCAGTACAGTAACAATACAGGAAGGCTTGAGAAACATCCTCAGTGTTTACAAAACTTATGATTGAGCCCTCATACCTTGAATTTAAAAGCCCAAGAGCCATTTTGTCCCCTGCCTAAATTTCATTCTCGCAAAAAACAGGTTATTATATCTTCACCATTACAGTTTTTACATACTAAACTGCAAACAAATCTCTGCACCTCATCCCCACTGCAGAAGTGTTGACATTCCCTCTCCCAGAAGTATATATGCAGTCACCTGCACCAATAGCAATTCTCTACACCGATTAGTATTCACACACAGCTTTCATGGGAAAGAGACAAACATGTCTAATTCTTTGTCCCTTCCTCCTAAAAAAGCCCATAACTATACTTATTTTGGAATAAGAGGATAAAGTAACATGCTTTTCCTCTCCATTCCCCATGAAAAAATTTAAACCTCTGTCTCTATCTTGTCAACATTTTAAGTACAAAAAATATGTCAAGTTTCACAAAATTTATCATGAGAAGGGAATTAAAAAAATCCAACTGTGCTGTGACTAGCATTCTGAATTTGCTAGAAGAGTAAGGGAAAGAAAGGGATTAACATTACTTGATCTTTCTGTAAACAATTAGATTTATATTTTGGCCTATACAATGCCTTCATACAGAGCTGTATCTGCAGCCAATGAGTTTTTGCATTACAACTTCCAATAAAACAAACACATTTGAAAATAAACAAAAAAAAAATGTTGCAAAATTAAACTTACCTCAAATTTAAGTAAGTTAGCATTTGCAAATTTACTATGGCATCTGGTATAATTTTAATACAATTGTGGTATAGATTTAGAGTTTCCAGTGACACGAAATGGCACAACTCCGAAGGAACCTCAGTCAATCTATTCTTGGATAAATCTGAGAAGAGAGAAAGAGAAGGTACTTTTTTTGAACCATCAGAAATATATACTTTAAACAGCTACACTTCTTTTAAAAATAAGTTAATAAATGTAATCCTACAGTGAGACAGCAAATTAAGGCAATGTTTTTATTATGCAAAATAAAACTAGTGCTAACCTTCGCAACCTTGAAATGGAACAGGCTGCATCCAAAAGAGCAAACATTCAATTAAGATTTATTTGGTCTAATAAAAAATAATTATTTGCAGGACTCCGTATGCTGAGGAAATACTTGCAAACAGAACGAAATATAGATTCCAAACCGCATATAATATATCCAAAGATCTAGCCAATACACAGCCAGACATCTGCAAATAATGATGGTGTTTAGAGAAAACAGACAACAAGGATTATACCTTCTTTAAATTTTATTTTAATTTTTTTTTAGTTATTCAGATAACTCTTCAAGCTGACCTGCATTTTCTAGATCTCAATCACAAAAGAATATTACCTATAAAAATGGTGAAGATCTTCAGGAATGGATTTGATATATAGTATAAATACATACAAGACAACAAGGATGGATTCCTATCCCCTAGTTGAGTCCTTGTACCAACAGAATATAAGCTTTTTATATTTGACCTGTTAGTCATTCTTTATTTCTCATTTTAAGCACACAGACACAAAGGAAAAACCATAGGAAGAAATGTTACTGAGCTTTGTTCCTTAACTACCACATTATGAAAAATGAACTAGATGATCTTTAAGGTCCCTTCCAACCCAAACCATTCTATGATAACACTGATGTGAGCTCAAGTCAGAAAATAATAATGCATGCCAGCATTCAACTGAATTAGTTGGGTTCAAATAAATGTTTAAACAGTGTTGCAAACCAAACGTCTCTTGTGATCAGAAACCACACAAATGCCACTTGCCCACACCACCAGACAGGTAACCTGGTCTGAATAACGCTCATCTGTTTTAAGTGGAAGGATTGTACCTAGGCAAAAAGTGAAACGTCTGATAGGAAGGATACAAGGAAAAAAATGGAACTTAAAGATCTCCTCACTTCTTCACTGCTGCTATTTTAAGCCTCCTCTCTGATCCTTCAAAGCTTACTTTCTTAAAGTACATAAAGGGAAAGGCAGCCAAAGTATAGCAGATACATTTCCTGAGTGCTGATGAGCTGACTCCTCTCTTTAGGGGCATAAAGCAAATTTTTGCTTTTGTGAACAAACAAGCAGAAGTCTGGAGATCTTTTTAACTTTCTTTGCAGTTCCAGACTCCTCAGCTTTTGCTGTGCAGAGGCACAGCTTGAGTTCAAAACTATTGTCAGTAGGAAGGTTTTATCATTTTCATTTTTGTTCCTGTCTCCTGCAATGCAAGCTGAAATTCAGTACACTATTCCCCTTGCCAGATTCCACTTTGCTTCATTTTGTTGCTTCCAGTAAAAAGTTGGTTTCATTATTCCATCCACTACCAAGAAAACAGCAATGGCCTATGAGTGCAGTAACTGAGAGCAGCCCTGCTGACACAAATAGCAGAATGATTGAATTGAACACCTCAACCAAAATTATTCACTCTAAGTTACTATACAACAGCAATGCTTGAACTGCTCTGCTTTCTCTTACCAGGCTTTGACAGCAGTTAGATGCAGCACTACCTCAGCTTCTACTTTACGTCACGTCTGCCATCAAACTAAAGCATTCCCTGTTTGAGTGAATGTTATTACTGTTTCAAAGGGGAAGAAAGCTCTTCGCTGTTTCTCTGTGGTAGTGCTTCAATTCTCTACTGTTTTCTATTTGCCATGAGAGTACTTGTTTACTTACATGACACTAAAAAAAAAAAAATACCACTGGTTCCCTCTCCTCCTCCTATGTTTATAATCAGATATTAACTGAGGACTCACATGCTATGACTTTTTCAATCATGTAGGGGCTCTTCATATTTTACAGTTTGACTTGAGAGAAAACCTCCCCTTTTTTAGAATTGATGCTTTTCAGCAATGACATCGCCACGTATGTACTACTCTTCTTTCCTCCTTCAAAGGGGAAGGAGCAGCAAGATCCAGAAGAGTTAACTGAATTTAGGTCTCATTGAAGACAACCTACATGCTACTGGATGGTACATGGAGAGTGACCTCTCATCCTTCATCTGATCCTTCTCAAGTGATACACAGATCAAAAACTGTGAACACAAAAATGTTACTTCTTCTTGAGCTACTAAAACTGCAGTCTACCACCTAAACTCTATCTTCATGCCTGTTAGCATTTACCTTCACAACAAATAAAAGCAATTGTTGCCACAGCATTCAACTTACCCTTGAAAAATTCTAGTACCTCAAAAATGTGGAACAGCAACTAGATTGACCCTGCTCCTATAACAAACATTACTATGTCAATAAAATGGTTTGGTTTTGTTTGGGCTTTTTTAAAATAAAATTATTAAAATCCGTTGTTCTTAAGGACTTTTCTTAGGTTAATCTGAAGAAGAACAAAACAAAAAACCCACAGATAACAGGCAAATTCCTTCCTGTCATCCTCAGGACCATGAGTTATAGGATACACTATGTGTACAACAAAGGAATTCAAGAATTAATTTACTTCCTTTGTTGTAAGTTATTTGTTATTGTCTAGTTAGCACAGTTTAACATTAAGATCATTTCAACACCTATATCTATCGTTGCTTCCTAAATAATAAAAACTCAATTCTATTCACAACATAAGGCAGAGGAATACAAACTATACATTTAATTCAATACCACTGTAACATAACTTAAAAGAAAAAAACAGAAGTTTGCTACTATAATTTCCTGCAAGAGGTATGATTAATACCAAATCTGAATGTCTTTGAGAAACAAAGTACTGAAATGGACTTTGACAGACAGAATACTCGTCACTTGTTTTTTTTTTACTAGTGGCAATAATTTTTGCCAACAAACAGACTTCCCTGATCAAACAGCTGCAAAAGAAAAAGAGATATTTTTTTTATTCAAACCTAGAATGAATCTGAGCCTCTGAACATCATGCAGCTGTGAAGAAAGCCTAGAAGCTTTCAGATGTCTCTGAAAATTCCACAGAATAAAGTGTATGCCTTCAGAAATGAAAAGTAAGGAAAACAGCCTGCATAACAACTTTTGCCTCAAATTACTACATCTTACAATTAGTCTGTATATATTTTACAGTTACTCTGATATTTAAGTCCTAGAATAAAATACAAGGGTTAAGCCTTAACAAAACCGCACAACCTTTTGAACATATTGAGAAAACCAGTATGCATGTAACTTGTTTCTGTCACAACTCACAAACTTTCTGAAAAATATTTTGCAAAGGTTTTCTTGGGTTCATTATTTAAGGAAAAAGAAGAATGCAGAAACTAAAATTTTAAACAACTTCTGCAAATATTTTTAAAATACAGAATAAATAGTTGGCAAACCTTTAGTTTCTTATAATTTTTTAACTCTAGATTTCCCAAATCACTAGAGCTACACATTCTCCTGGCTTTATTAATTTAATGAATAAGGCTTCAGGGTAATTACACAGAATCACAGAATATTAGGGATTGGAAGGGACCTCGAAAGATCATCTAGTCCAATCCCCCTGCCGGAGCAGGAACACCTAGATGAGTTCACACAGGAAGGCGTCCAGGCGGGTCTTGAATGTCTCCAGAGAAGGAGACTCCACAACCTCTCTGGGCAGCCTGTTCCAGCGCTCTGTCACCCTCACTGTAAAGAAGTTCTTTCTCAAATTTAAGCGGAACCTCCTGTGTTCCAGCTTACACCCATTACCCCTTGTCCTATCATCGGTCGTTACTGTGAAGAGCCTGGCCCCATCCTCCTCACACTCACCCTTCAAATATTTATAAACATTAATCAGGTCCCCCCTCAGCCTCCTCTTCTCCAAGCTGAAGAGGCCCAGCTCCCTCAGCCTTTCCTCATAAGGGAGATGTTCCACTCCCTTAATCATTTTGGTGGCTCTTCACTGGACTCTCTCAAGCAGCTCCCTGTCCTTCTTGAACTGTGTGGCCCAGAACTGGACACAATATTCCAGATGTGGCCTCACCAGGGCAGAGTAAAGGGGAAGAAGAACCTCTCTTGACCTACTGACAAAGTTATGGTACAGACTAGCTTTTGCTACAGAAATGGAAATTAATAGAAGGGTGGAATTAAATTGCTTATACTATCTAACGCAAAGGAGATGTAATAAATTATTGAATCTATGATGGCAGAAGTCCATTTCATGATTGCCAAGACAGTACAGGTCCGTTTCTCCTGAGGTGACTATTTCCTATAATTTCCATTATGAAATAGTTGACACAAAGACAAACAAATATGAAGGGGAGGCCATGTGCTGGAATGAGCTTTTTGTTTTAAATGAAATGCACTATTCATTCATCACTTACGACATCAAGACTTTTTCAAGCTACATCTGGCTTCACTTCATCTTTTCCTGCCAAAAACAAGTTTGTTAAACTCCAAAATAAAGTAACACAACACAAAAAAATAAGCAAGCCAGTTTAGAAAAATATTAAGATGGAATCTTGATCTTTAAAAGAGTCAGCACAATTCTGGTACAATGACGCGGCTCTTGTATGAGAAATGTTACTATGTTGGAAGTTAGACAGGAACTACACAAAATAAGCACTTCCTTAGCTGGGAGCTAAGGACAATAAAAAACACAATGTTCCTGCTGGTAAATAAGTATTTAACAGAAGACTCCAAGCACACTGCACAGCCAGGGTCCATGCTGCCATCACACCACTGATAACTGTCCCCATCCTTCCAATCCCTGGAGCTACTGCAATGAAGTACCATCACTGACTAGGACCCTCCTGACTTCATGCTTTACAGGCAGATTGCCAACTGCCACTCTACATGTACACATGGAATAAAGCACTGCCCATGCAGGAACCAAAATGGCATTGTCAAAATAACCACAATAATACTAGAAGTCCTATAGTTACATTTCTTTCAGTAAGGTTACCAAAGTGCTCCAGTCTTCCTACCTTTCAGTTAGCAATACATTATTATACACCAGCTATTAATAATTTATTAAATAAAAAATGCAGACTATTCACAGAAGAAACAGTTTAAGCCTTTCAGTCAGAACAGCAATTCATTAAATAAATATGCATATGCATTACTGCATCACAAATCTTAGCCAAGATTTTTAATGAAAGCAGTATTATCAAAAAGTAGTGATTTTAAATTTTCAGATCATAGAAAAATTCACACTGAATTTATACTTCTAACCCACAAAGTTACAACAGACAAAAGCTGGAATTATGCGAGTAAGCATCTATTGAGCAGGAAAAGTTTGAGAGATAAAGATCTGAAACAGAAGAACTATCTGTATTTGATACGGAGTTTTGAAATCAAGAAATTTCAAGGTAAAAAAGTCACCCAAACAACCTTAATTTGAGCCCACTAAGTTCCTATTTTTGTACTAGTCAGCAATTACTGAATAAGAGATAGGAATTATTTTAAAGAATGTATTTGCATTTGTATTAAGATATCATTCAAGGTATTCAAATGAGGTGTCTGAATTAGATTTGACAAAATTCAAACAAATCACTGTCTAAAAAAATAAGTTCAACCATAATTTAATGGGAAAACTATGCAAGAATGCTGGGAAGTACATAAGTACATAAAGAAGTCTGTATATGACATGACACAACTGTATGGACCTTCACCTTTCACACTGTAAGATACCCATATTTTTATTGGGTTTTTAGGAAGCCTGTATATCCATATTAGCTGCCTATATCTTCATAGATAACTGAAGTCACAAATTGATGTCACTATCTCAGACAACTTTTGAAATATCTACTTAAATGCAATTCAGACCTTCAGCAAGGCTGTACCCAACCTATTTTTGCCTTGGCAAAGAAGGCAAGTGACCTATTATCACTGCAATTGTGCCGATCAGAATCAGTCAGTGCTCTCTAATGAAGCAATTGCTTCATTCTAGCTTTTCCCTCTAAATGGTAGACAAATGCTATATATTAGACATGAAAACACTGTAATGCAAGTATAAAATGCTATATATTTCTAAGACATGCCCTACAACTTGTCATTATCTAGCATAGCAGCATACCTTGTCTGGGAGGGACTTTTTCCAAGGGCAGGTAGTGATAGAACAAAGGGAAATGGCTTTAAACTGGAAGAGGGCAAGTTTAGATTAGATATCAGGAAGAAATTCTTTCCTGTGAGGGTGGTCAGACACTGGCACAGGTGGCCCAGAGAAGTTGTAGGTGCCCCCTCCCTGGAAGTGTTTAAGGCCAGGTTGGATGAGGCTTTGAGCAACCTGGTCTAGTGGAAGGTGTCCCTGCTCATGACCAGGAGGTTGGAACTAGATGGTCTTTAAGGTCACTTCCAACCCAACAGTCCTATGATTCTATGAACTACTTGTCATCTTCACCTGTGAGCAGCATCAATGAATAATGTGCTGGATGTATAGCTAGCTTTTCCTGTAGCGAGCAACTTCTACAGACAGTGATACTCCACAAACAAAAAAGAGGCAGCAAAGACCTCCACTGACTCTGGTTTGTTCATGACAATTATGCCACAAAGAACGCACAGCATTTCTTTACTGAGAAATATTTCTATTTAAGTTATTTAGCAGATAGAAGAACAAAAAATAGAAGACAAAAAATGGCCAATACAGTAAAAACAATTCTGCTTCCACATAAGAAAAAGTATATAGTGGACTCATAGTATATATGGACTCGAGGCTTTCCATTCTGAAACTAGAACTTGTAACAGACTGAGAAAAAAGTAGCTTCATTACTGATGCAATAACATATTGTCTGGATGTATGGCTGCTGACTCAAAACATAGACACTGCATCTACCCAGGCAACTGGACATAAAAATGTAGAGACATTGCAAAAAAATATATTTTAACAGATTATGAAGCGACTCTGCTGTTTCATACACACTTCCTAAGTGCTACGTTTTCTATTCCACCTGACTCCCATTGTTAATTTAAGAATTAACATTGAAAGTTGCCAGCTCAAAGCCACAGAAAAAATAATATTACACTATAGGTGTAGCAAATTTCAGCTAACACTAGTGATATTAAACACAACACTGTTTTCAGTGTCACTGATGGTCAGAATGAACTCAATTTATTACTTGTCAAACTAACAACTATAATGGTAATCATATTCACCACAGTTATCAGAGAGGACCTAAATTTGGACTTTAGAGGGAGAAAAAAATCCATGACTGAGGGAAACCAACACTGGGAGAAAGCATCTCGTACAGTCAGGCACAGGTGTCACCACTAGAGGGGGTCCTGATCTCACAGACCGGGCCACCACCCCATAACGGTGCTTCTCCAGCCGTTTCCTTCTCTAGAGTCCATCCACGGCACACAGAAAAGACAGAAATGGGAAGGCACACCTTACAGCCTCCCCCCCGGCACTCCTATGAGCCTACTGCCCACCACCAATACGACAAATGAGGCTAATCACCTGCAACCATTACTGCAGGAAACAAATATATGAACTGATTTCTACTGAGGTTGAACCCTTACAAAAACCAAAACAAAACACCTCTCTTCTGAAACAGTCACATTCAAGTGTTTTTCCCCAACCTTCCCTCAGATGATGTAACAACCTGAGTTGCCCTTGCGCTCTCTGTAGTTACAGCAACGTATCAGTTTATTCAGACAAAAGTGGCATTAAACATTAGAAGATATTTTTGACAAAGACCCTGCTTACAAAATTAGTCCTCTGCAACAATCCTCCTCTACCTTTCTACTCTATTTCACCGCCACTCCATTATGGAATACATTGCTTGCTTTTCCACAGTGCCCTGGAACCTCCCAATAAAGCACAGCCAAGTGTAAGAAACTTGCATCTTGCATCTCTTCTCAGGCAGTGCACTAACTAGCTTGAAGCAATCTAACAATATCAGCTTTCTCTCCCAGACAACAAAACATTGAGCAAACACCACTTCAGGGTCTTCTGCTTCCTCTGTGTGAAACAAGGGTAGGAGAAAGAGGGAGCAAAAGGGTAACTCAAGGAGTATATTGAAGCTTGCTCTCATTATTAGCTCTGTGGCACACTCCAATTCCAAAGAGACAAAGGAAATTTCTCTGCAAGAAACATGCTCAAAATGTCGAAAGTCACAGAATCACAGAATGGTTTGGGTTGGAAAGGACCTTTAAAGGTCATCTAGTCCAACTCTCAGCTGAAGGGCAGCTAAATTCTTAACACCCATTAAGTCTGGAAGAATGAAGAGGAGGCTAATAGAGCAATCTGTCTCATTATTGCATCTGCCTTTAGGTGGCAAAAGAAAACATTTAAATTTCTCCTTTACCTTCTATTTCTTCCTCTTTCGGTCAACTGTTTGGGGTCAAGACTGGCAGAAAAAAAACAGTACCTGAGGGGGCTCTGTTTACATACTGAAGATGAACCTGGTGTGGAAGTGCATGAGACTCCCTAAAAATATACTGTAAATCAACTGGATTCTTCCTGCAGATCGCCATGGAGGTACTTATAGATTTGGGACTGTGGTCATTCTTGGCTGGTCACCAGGTGCCCACTTGGCTGCTCTATCACTCCCCCTCCTTGGCAGGACAAGGGGAGAAAATAATGAAAAAGCTCACAGGTCAAGGTAAGGAGAAGGAGATCACTCACCAATTACTGTCACAGGCAACAAACTTGAGGAAATTAATTTCTTGCCAATTAATAACAGTAGGATAGTGAGAAATATTAACAAAACTAAAGCCACCTTCCCCAGGCTTAACTTCACCCGTGACTCTCCTACTTCCTCTCCTAGCCCCCACCTCCCCCAGTGGCACAGGGGAATGGGAACCGTGGTCAGTCCATAAGCACTTTGTCTCTGCCACTCCTTCCTCCTCGTACTATTCCTCTGCTCCAGCATTGGTCCCTCCCATGGGTTACAGTCCTTCATTAACTTCTCCAGTACGAGTCCTTCCCTTAACCTGCAGTTCTTCACGAACTGCTTCAGTCCAGATCCTCTCCACAGTGGACAGTCCTTGACAAATGGACTGCTCCAGCATGGATCCTCCACAGGGTCACAGACCCTGCCAGAAACCCTGCTCCAGCTTGGGCTCTTCTCTGTGGGTCACAGTTCCTTCTGGGAGCCTGGTACGTGGCATGGGCTCCCCATAGGCTGCAGGTTCCTTCAGTGTATCTCCACCTGCTGCAGCATGGGGACCTCCATGGGCTGCAGGGAGACAACCTGCTTCATCACGGTCTTCTCCGAGAGCTGCAGAGGAATCACTGCCCTGGTGCCTGAAGCACCTGCTCCCTCTCCTTCTTCACTGACCCTGGTGCCTGCAGGACCGTTTCTGTCACATCTTTTGCATTCCTTTCTCACACAGCTGCCATGTGAGAAAGCATTTTTTGCCTTTTCTTAACTAGGTTATCACAGAGACACGGCCAGCATTGCTGATGGGCTCAGCTTTGGCCAGTGGAAGGACTGTCTTGGAGCCAGCTAGAACTGGCTCTGTCTGACATTGGGGCAGCTTCTGGTGTCTTCTCACAGAAGCCACCTCTGCAGCACCCTGTTATCAAAATTTTGCCATATAAAACAAATACAGGCACCCAAACACCTGTACCACGAGATGGAAAAATCAGACAGAAAAACTTCCAGCAGCAGAATGACATGTGGGCTGAAACCCATGAAGCATTCCTCCTTCTCCCACACCTTCCTCACAAGAGGGAGGATACAAGTAATTCATTTTCACTCCTTAATAAACAGCCAACCCTAAGAAGGCTCCATCAATTGTATCATTCCAGTACTGAACTAGTCAGCCTCAGCAGGACTTAAGTATTTCAGGTGTTTTCTCAGACACAGTAGCAGTAAGAAAAAATGTTCGCCCAACTCTCAAAACTTTAAAAAACCTGTTCTTCATAATTTTCAGCCTTTATAGTAGGTTGATGGAGAGCACTGGAGGAACAAAAACTGAAGTGTTCACATCATACACTATCCAGCTGAACATCTTTACTATATCAAACTATATTTCAGTCATTTACCTCAACTGTTTATACTGGCACATGAAAGAAAATTTGATAGTGAACACCCATTCATATGAAAGCAGAACCTTCCCTGGTTCCTCTCTGAAAACAAAGTATACCTTGATACCTTAAAGTCCTCAAGATTAGCTTCAGCTATCACAGATACACTTTAATTATTAGCACTGAATGCTGTGAGATCAGATAAACCGTAAGCTATAAGGGGACTTCCAAGACTTCTCATAGGACTAAGACTTGGGTTATGAAATTCTTTTCTAAAAGAAGAATAGTGACCACAGCTTTCACCTAATTCAAAACAAAAGTTCAAAATGTGTAAGTTGTGTACATATGTATACAAACACACAGTCACACAACCTTATTTCAGTCCAGCAAGTTACTTCCACCTATTGAAGAACAAGAAAAGATGTGACACAGAAATGTGAATTACACACAATCCCAGAGATGGTGGTGGATCCCTGCACAGATGTACTCTAGCGTCTTCTATTACAAATCTCTTGTTGCAGCCACAGAGATCTCCTTTCTTAAAGCTGTCCACTTTCAAAACCAACACGCTCCACTTCCACGGGGGAATTCCACATGATGTACTCAAAACCAGCAGGATGTAATCTAGTGGTCTACAGCCTTTTCCAGCTCACATACAATACTACTAAAAGGAACAAGCTGAATGCAATGTCAAAGTTTGTTTTTCACTTCATTATCTATTTAAATGGCTATAATTATTTTTCCTCAGGCTGTGAAGAGAGGACACTATTTATGCTATGCATTATTTGCCTTGGTGACCTGCTCGAAGAGGAGCTACTTCACATTTATCATCTGGTAGAAGTAGCACATAAAGCAGTTTCTGTAAAGTTGCTAACTTGCCTGCACTCTGAAAACGATTATTTTTCACACCTGACAAGCTAAAATATTAGATTTGTTTATTTTTAATTAATTTTTATACATGAACTGTCTCATGTTCTGTAAGACAATTTGCTATGAACATGGAAATGAACAAAAGTTATGTGATCTTCGTGTATTTCAAAGGTACGTGAGCAAAGACATGAAAAAGCTACCTGATGCTAATTTACAGTGACATGGAAAGCAGAGTGTTACTCATCTAATCACTTCCCTTTCTGTCCGCCCATCTCCCACAGATGCCAGAGCTAATCTACCTTATGTACATTATTCATGTACTTCTCCCACAATGGTTCTTGAAGTCAGCACAACATAATTGTTAGAGTTTATCAACACAAATCTGTTTTGTAGCATAAAAGCTGACTTACATTATTGAGCACATCTTTAAACAATAAACTCATTCCATGGCTATTACACAGGAGAAATGTGAGAAGAATTATTTGAAATTATATTTGCAATTATTATTAAATTTGAAAGAAATGGCCAAGAAATACTTCAGACTTCTAAACAAAACAGAAATCCATGAAAACGTTACCAGAGGCTGAGGTACCAAGAAAGAAAATCCTGGAATAAACAAATAAATTAAATTGTAATAAATAACCAAAAATCAGATGGCCATTCATAGATAAAGGAAAAAAATACTACTAATAAGATAAAAACTTATTTGAACTGAAAGCACAGTACATACTGTCTCGATCCTTAAAAAACCCAAACAAACTAAAAAGCACCTAGCCGGAACCACTAGAACTATAGACATGTAAATTTTGCACAAAGATCTCTTTCCTATGCAATTATTCCCATGGCTCACTTTGAAGTTTAAGACAATGTTTCTCAACCTTCTCATTTTTCTTTCCTTCAGAATCAAAGAACCTTGCCTTTGCAGAAAACAAAACCGAAGCAGTTATCTCATCCAGTGTGCTGCTGTTGGTCAGGGGAGGAGCTGGGTTTGATAGATAACACATGCAACATTTTTTTTTCTTTTTACTTGTTTTAACAAGTCATAGTTTACACCAGGATTTTAATCTAACATCTTTATAAAATAAGAGACACCAGATACATAGTCTGCAAGATGACTGTGAGGGAGACATAAAACACACAGATGCCCTCTACTTATAAACAATCCAGTGCCTGGGACTGGGCTGGCAGAAACCACCCTACATTTGCCGTAACACTTGCTGGGGGACACAGGAGGGAATAAGCCAGCATGGACAGCATTTGTGGGTCAGTCTGCAACCACAGGTAAACATCAGCACTGTGGGTATGTAACAAGTGTATGGCAAAGTGCATTCTGAAAAGGACAAAAGAATGCTTCCTTCTGGTTTATATCCTTCATATGCTTTGGCTGTTGGTGTTTGTTTTGGTTTGGCTTCTTGGGTTGTTTTTTTGCAAGGGGGGTGTCACTTCACGATCTTCTGAAGTGCACAAAATGACTAATGCTCATCTGTATAGTCTACTGAGCCAGGCCTACAATTCTTGCTTCTGGTGTAGATTCATTTCTACCTCCTTATTTATTTTCTTTTCAAACTACCTTTCAAGAGGCCTAATTTCCATCTTACATGCTAAGTATTGTAGTGATATTTTTTTTCTATAAGAATACTTTTGGACAGAGTTCTCTTTCTGAAGGAATTCTGTTTTACTTTTATGTGTATCTGACTTCTTCCTCTTTGCTTGATGGCTAACGTGTTCTCAATGCGGTAACACATTGCATAGACACAGAACACGTTGCATATAAAGTAGAAAAGGGACAGAAAAGTGTTAATTCACTATGCCCTCCCCACTGATAATTAAAATAGAATGTAAAGAAGTACCTACTCTGAGATCTAATCCTGAAGAGGCTACAATGGCTAGTCGATTCAGGCCCAAATGAGAGATCTACAGGGATTTAGTAAGGAGTCCTGTGAAGAGCAGATGGACAGCATTATCTCCTTTTGGTTATCATAGCCTGATGGGTAGAAGGCAAGTCAGACCTATTATACCTTAGATTTAAGAAGTCTAGTAAGTGCTGTGTGCTTATTCAGGATGCTGAACCTGCTCACCTTAAACTACCATTGCTATTACTCAGTGGCTAAACTTACACTGATACAATGAACTCCAAGACAGCAATTTCAAGTCAATTCAATTTTGAAGCCATTAATGCACTGCAAAACTCACTGATTCAATAACTGATACTTTTAACTGTACCCCTTAAGTGTTCTTACTCAATAATTGATATTTTTAACTGTACCCTCAACAACTTCATTAATATACAGGTAGTTAAAGTGATCCACTGGTGATTTAGCTGATTTTGTCACCTTTCAGATAATATTAAAACTACTCCTATCAGGACTTAAGACTCTCACCAAATGTATTCTCATGACTTAGTATTTGAGTGTCAAGTCATGCCTATTAGGAAGAGGTTATACCAAATGAGAGAACTGTGGTTTTAATCAAAAAATTCTGTGGCATTCTGCTCAGATTACAATTTCTTTTCTGCATTAAAAAAGTAGCAATCTTGTATTCTTACCTAACTGGCTCCAAATTTAGCCTCCTAGAAAAGAAGAAAAAGGAGAAAGGGGCAAAAGGGGCAAAAAAAGGAAGCCCAAGAGTTCACAGTAACCTCTAAAAACTGGGTACTCTGAGACCAATGCATATACTTCTCAGCTCTTGTCCCTTCTCTCTCTCTCTCCCCCTGCCTCTTCATAAATTTGCCTAGGAAATGCATTCTTTTGGGAAGAACTCTGAAGAGATACACTAGCAAATATATTACATTTTACTTCTGAGGGGGGAAAAAAAAAAAAAGTTCTGATTATCCAGAAATTATGAATCATTTCAATCAGCAATTCGTTCTCTGAAGAGATGGCATTGCCACATACCCTCAATGTATTTCCTATGCTTACTTAATGAAAGTTTCATCTCTCAATTTTGTTTAAGATTGACACAGATAGCAGAAAACCAACTCTAACACAAAAAGCTTCTAATGTAGCTTGTGCTGAGCCCTCTGCCAGCACACCCGCAGATAGTGAAGGTGTTATTCAAAAGATCGCATTATCGCAAAGTTAAATCCATTGTGCAAGGTACTACACAACTGGTGTGCCATAAATTATCAGTTGATCTATTTTCTGTATACAACAGTATTTGATTTCACAGAAGCTAATTTTAACCATTGACTGAGAACAGAAATATCTACTATATACTATGCTCTTCTAACAAGTGGAAAAGGGTAAAAGATTGGTAAAACTTTGTTAAAAGGTTAGTTTATGCTTTTAAATTAAGCATGTCAAGATTTTAAAATGCCAGAATGCCAGCAAGCTTAAGAGATATTCTGTCTAGGTTTGCTATATCATCTGAATTCTTTTGCCAGAAACATTTGTAGATAACAGATTCTCCGATTGCTCTCTCCAATGCCTTACATCCAAGAGGCTTTTTTCTTATTCTGCAGCCCACTTTCTATGTAACTGTCCACATGAATTTGTAAGCCTAAGGACAAAGATTATCCTTTTAATAGTTCCACCTTCTGTCTTTTTTCCTGTGATACAGAAATATAGAATAGTTTGGTTCAAAAAGACCATTACAATCATCTAGTCCAACCGTAAACCTAGCATTGCCATTACCACTAAACCATGTCCCCAGGTACCACATCTACACATCCTTTAAATACCTCCAGGGATGGCGACTCCACCACTTCCCTGGGCAGCCTGTTCCAATGCTTGACAACCCTTTCAGTCAGGAATTTTTTCCAAGTATCCAACCTAAGCTCTCCTGGTGCAACTTAAGGCCATTCCCTCTTGTCCTATCACTTGTTATTTGGGAGAAGTATATTTGTGAGAACAGTATCTTCTCCCAGTCATTCTTCTGCAAGACTAATAAACAAGCTAGATTCTTCTACTTGCCTCTTGTTACAGGTTTCATGACCATCCAAGTGGAACTTTTCTGCACCTGTTTCAGTCTCAAGTCATCTTCCTTGAGCGCGAATGGGACATAATCCTCCATAGGATTACCGACAGGAGGATTATGTTACACCATTGCCATGCATAACATCAGTAAGAATTTCTAGTCGCTGCTCAAATATATCTTCTGATACAGCCTCAGGACAAAATCTTATGTTTAAAATTTGTCATATTGACGGCTTGTGACCATCTTAAAAAGTGTCATATTCAGGTTTTCTTCCTTTATTAATTACAAGTGATGAACTTATGACTTAGAGTAGACACTTCGCTTATTGACTCTTTAAACTTTCAGCTATATTTCTTCTGGACCACTCTTCACAGAGCAATCAATGTTTCCAACACTAAGTACACCCTGACTGTTATACGTCTGTGTTCTCAGCACAAAGAAGTAAGAGTGCTTAAGGAACACAAAACTGTGTGAGAAAAGCTGACATTAGAAAATACTTTGTTTCTATAACAAAGTTTCTTGTTTTAGAAATGTTACCTGCTTCAGTTGAAATTAGAGAAAACAGAAAAACAATTACCGCAAAAAAAAAAAATCCAAGTTTTTGCTCACAAACAAAACTGCAAGCAGCAATTTCTATTACAGGCTCATAACAGTAAAACGTTATGCAAGCTTAAGCACACCTGGCATTACAACTCTCAACTGTCACTCCAAAGATGAAAGCTATGATGCTTTAGTAAATTAAGTCAACAATCATACCCACCTTTACCAATGGATTATTTGGAAACATATGCCTATTGCTATTTGCTACCAAGTTTTTTCAGATCTGGTTTTGTCAGGAGTCTAAAGAGAATCTTGCCACACCCTTCCTTCCCACTAATACATCAGTCATGTTTTAAGCATGAACACAAAAACCTAATTCTTTACATTTTCCACTAGCAAAGTTCTTTTTAGAGGTTAAATAAACCTTTAAAAAAAAACAGGTTATTTAGGCTTATTTAAAAGTTTATTTTAGAGGTTAAAAACCTCTAAAATTAGGTTTATTTAAACAAACCTTTTACACCATAAAAATTCTTGAACCAAGTACGCAGAGATTAAACTTACTTTATTAAAAGTATGTGGGCACTACATTTGTGGGACAATCTTCTGGTGTGAAATATCAGTCATTTGTCAACAACTGCCAGTCAATGTCAGCAGCTCACAGAGGTATGCACTAGCATTTCCATTTCATGTTGCAGCTTTCCCAATGCAACAGAACCCATGCAAACAACCTCAACAACTTCCATCAGAGAAGACTCATTTGTTATCCTGCTGTTCATTTTTTACTGAGAAACAAGAAAATCTGCTGCAAGAAGGCAAGGTAAGTTATGGGTCTGGACACCATAGCCAAGTTCCAAGAACATTATTTATTAACAAAATATATAAACTAGATTTATACGCAAACATTTTTCATGGTGAACATGAGGCGAGGAGAACAAATACTAGCATGCACAGAGGAAGAAGGGAACTCAGCCTTCCTCCAGACATGATGAGTGCAGCCTCTTCAGAGCATAAACCAGGCAATGTGGGCAAATGAGTGATTCACTGAACATACGGGCTGTCAAAGAGGACATCTGTAGGAGCAGAAAAAAGTTGACATGGACGTGGACCAGCATCCCCTTCACCATGCAACTGCAGGACTTTTTCCATGACACTGCACATTATAACAAAAAATAGAGTGAAGTCCGTTGCAATTCATGTTTGCATATGTTAAAGACGCAAAGTAGGAACAGGGAATAGCAGTGCTGGGTAAGAGGTGGAAAACCTCTATTCGTTTAGCTTCAGTGAACAAGTGATCTTCAGCAGCATGCACGACAACACTTAAAGAATTCAGGGCCATGGATCCAGGAGTGACTCAACTGGCTCATCAACAGATCTGTAAGATCACTGCCTTTGACAGAAAGGAGGGGAAGGCAGAGTTGGTTCATTGATGTTCCTTCAGCAGGAGAATGTTCAACACAGTCAGCACTCACCAACTCACTTGTCTTTATTCTTCCAAGGGCATAAAAACACAGTTTCACTGCTCATTTGCAACTGAAAAAGATAACGGAGGAGGAGTATTTTTCTCTACTGAATTCAGTTCTACCTCAGGTGTGCAATGCATACAGACTACTTTCTTCCTTTATTATTTCATACTACTGACAGTGAAGGGAAAAAAACCTCAAAGTCACCCTCATCCATTTTTCAGCTTTGACTGCTGGAAAACAATATTTAAGACATTATTAAAGCTGAAAGTAGTATTTTCTTCTTGGGGATTAGCAAAATGGTGGCCTTGGATCACAGCATAAACTGCATTTGTTTTAGAGAAACCTGAACAAATTACGTTTACAACATACAGATAAGTTATAGAAAAAAACAAAACTCCTACAAATATGACAGTGTTACTTTAAATGGCTATAAAAAAAGATTGGTCTAAGGTGTTTTGTTTTGTTTTTTTTTTAAAAATAATTTCAATTATTACACTTTTTCTACAGTTGACATTACCATAGCCTAAATGCACCGTAATTGCTTTGGTTTTCTTTAGAAAAAAAAAAAAATTCAATTCAGATATTACATGACACTTATGAGAACAGCTCTTCACTGACTGGAATATGAAAATAGGAGTGGAGAAGAGGAATCTCAATTCTTCATATACTACACTCATAAACAAACTCTCAAAAGTACCAGTGTCACTAATATACTAACTCTTCAAACTATAATATTTTAAATTAAATGTATATAAGTGATCACATGAAAAAAAATCTCCTTAAGCAAAGACATAATTACTAAAGTCTCTGTTAATATATATTTAATTTCTTTTCCTTTGGCATATGAATATATAGCAACTGATAAAATGCTTATCACTCAGTTGCCTCAAGCTGCTTCTAGTTGTAGACAAGGGAATTTATTGCCAGCAGAAGCAGTCTACATTTTTTAAATTGTTTCTGCATTCTCTGTATACAGATTGTCAAATTATTTGCATGTGGTAGACTCATGTCATTTCCAGCTGCTCTTTGGTCCTTACTGTTTTGTACCAACATGCAACAGCTTTCAGTACAGCTTATCTAAACTTGGCCACTGAGCAACAATATCTTTCAAAACCACAACTAAACAGGCAAAACTTCTCTCCTAGTCATTAAAAAGTATATAAAAAAAAAAAAAAGTATAGCCTTTCTTTGACAGCCAACCAAGCAAACAACTCGGTAGCTTTCATTCACTGCTCTTCAGCAGCTTCCACAGCCCAATTCTGGCAGGCTAAATGGCTATTTTAAGCCTTCAAGTTCATTTAAAACTAATTAAGCAGTACTGTAAAGTGCCTTTTAAGACTTCTATGAGTCCTTCATATATTTTAAACAACTCGTATACTAATTTTAAAAAGTATTATAATCAAAAGCTTGTAACTGATAAATGAACTCCAATGCCTACAGTTTCTGTGTGTAAGACTCTCTATTACAAAGGCAGCTGGTGAAAGCTTGCCAGATTCCTTCAAAATTTATTTCCAGACTTTAACATAAACTTTTAGGTGTTTCTAGTAGCTTTCTGGTCTTAAGTACTTCCAAGAAAATACAGCCACACAAGGATCTATACTTGGGTTTCCAACATTGACTTTTCAACATGACTAATCTTGCACTGAATAGTGAAAATGGTGTTCAAATAACTTATATGCTGATTATAAATCATTAAATAATTTTTCAGTGTCCTATGTTTAGTGAACTACAAAGTTTCCTAACTAATGTAATGCTTAGTCAACTGCAAAGTTCACTAAAAAGTTAACCAAATCACTGTCTTGGTAATATGAACATGAAAAGGACCACACAGACTGAATGATAATCCATACCGTACTCAGATTAAGAGTTCAATCAAAAACTCGTTAAACAAGGGGAAAAACACTCCTGATATTACACTGGGCTTTAAATTATTATCCTTTTTGTATGATATGGATAAGATGGTGAGACATGCATGAGGTAAAAAACATTCTAATTAGGAATCTAGAACACTCTTCACAAGTCAGGAAGTGCTGTGACTTCATACTGTCTTTCAGAATTAAAAAAGTTTTCTTCTCAAATTCAGTTATACTGTCCACAGCATCTGCTCAGACAAATTTCTACACAAATCCTCTCCAGTTTGCTTTGGCTAGATTCCTTGGCTGCACCCTCTCGAGCGAGATTATGTGACCCCTAGTACTATCCCTGCCATAGAAACTTCCCTGATATATGCTAAACCAGAGACTTTTGTTCCCTAGATTTTCCTACTAGCCACCCAAATTGTTATTGATACAATGAATTAATTCAATTTGAATTCTTATACAGTTTTTAGCTTGTTTTCTACTGAGAGAGAATTATCCATTTTATCAGTAATGAAAACAGCATTTTAAATTCTTGCTTTATTGAATTCAAGAGCTAGAATCATTATTTAATTTTTAATTTCTTAATGGGAATTTTAGACATGTGCATTAGCTAAACAAACAAAAACAAAAAACAACCCAATGAAGTAGTTTGGAAAGGCCAAGGAATTCTAAAAATTAACATGCCTCTTCATGCCCAGTGTGCAGGGCTCACAGGATTTATTTTTCATACTTACTTTGTAATTTGGTCTGGAACTCCAATATCTTCCTGTCATGCAGGGACATACATGTCAGGGGCAAGAAGTCAAGGGACTTTCACTCCACTCTTGGTCTCAGCAAAATCTGCATTTTGATATATATGTGACTGCAGATTACCAGCACTCGGTTTTCCATTTCATACCACCATTGTACTGACTGATTCCTCTCCAGGACAGTTTTCTATCGCACCAGCAATTACCCAAACATTTTCAATGGAGCAACATAGACCATTAATATTTTCCTAGAACACTATGAACTAATTTAAGTCTGAAGACCAGACTTTTGTCTGATTTTGCACTTTTGTGGAAAAAAAAAAAATCCAAACCAACCAAAACCCAGCCTCTTCCATCTTTTATCAGTAAAAATAAAACTTCACATACATGTTGTTTTATGGCTCCAGGAACAGCTAAATCACATGCAGATGAAAGTGACTGCCCATGTGAACACAATGCACAAAGTCTGGAAGGACCTTAAATGCCTTCACTTTAGATTACTATCAGTAGCTGATATACAAGAATGAAAACAAGACTGTTGTGAAACATACAGTTTTCAACTACATAGCTTCTTGTCTATTCAAAGGGGTAAGTTTATGGGGGAAAAAAGAACTGTGCTATTAATAGTAATACTGTAAATATATTTATTCAGACACATGAACTGTCTCAGCTGTTGCTTTGAATGTTTAATCATATAATCTATGGCAAACACTTATGGTAAATCAACAACTCAAGAGAAGTAAAGAAGACAGCAGGTCCTGACACTGCTTAAATTCAGTACAGGCAAAGCAATAAAAAGATGACATCTGGAACTTAATAATATGCAACAGAAGTTTAGCTTTACTTTTATATCATTATTTCTACAGTACTGCAAGTTCATTTAGTAAAGTGCACTGCGTATATCAAAAATATACTGTTTTTTACTGTACACAACTTCATAAATACTGTAAGGGACTGTTTATTCCTTATAGAAAACAAACTTTAACATCCCTATCCTCGCTAGCAGGAGGTGTGAAGTTGTTTAGATATAGTATCTCTTACAACTGAACCCAGCAGAACAAATTCAAGCTATATTGACAACAAATGTGCCCAACCATCTAAACTGCTTCAACTGGGAGTCCGAAAAAGAACATTTGAGTTACTATCTTGAGCCTATGTAAAATTGAAGCTTTACTTATACAGTACTGAAATTAAAAATAATATAACAGAAATCTAATACAAACTGTTCTGCAGAGGTTTAAAAATCTAAATTAAGAAATAAAACTTTAAAAACATTATGAGAAGAAACTGCACATAAGATTGGGGTTTTTTTCTTATTTTTCCAGCTCAGTCTAATCTTACAATTGAAAAGTTTATTCCTCTGGAACTACAAGATGAAAAAAGGGCATCAGTTGAATGAGAAGGTATGATAAAGTTATCAGGGTCAGATCGAAGAGCTTTTATCTTTCTAAATGAGCTCAGCTTTTATTTTGCAAGCTGCAAAGTAATTCTAGTCTGATCAAAGGGAGAACTTAAGAGCAGCTGTTCAACTGCACATATCTATCTCTCTATATTCTTGGTCAGTCAATAATGCTGTTTGCATTCTTTAAGTCAAATAGTAGCCTGCTAGATTGTGATCTAGTTAGGCATTACAACTACACAGCTGATAATACTACACTTCTTACAAGTGTAAAGTCAAAGGCCAATTTAAATGTTGTCAAACGACGCTGTGAGTAACCAGCGCTACACAGGAAGATGAACAAAGCATAAAAAGAATTCATATGGTGGACGGGAATCTAATTTAACACATCAGATAGTGGGTTTTAAGGCATGGGAATATAAAAATTTCATCCAGCAATACAGGATATAAGAGTGGAATATAAAGTTCGCAGAAAAATGGATAGTATTGTTAGAACATTTGCACTGTTTGCAGTATGCAAACACTTTCAGATACCCTAAAAAGAGGCACTGAGTAAGCAAAGCTGAATGACATTTTCCCTCCCTTTTCTGAACTGTATGTACTTCAGAGGATAGAGATTTTGAGTTATAACAGGTTTATGAAAGAGCAGCACAGTGCTCTATGTCAATTGTAAAAGTAATTAAAAAATTCAGAAAAGCAAGGAAGGAAGCATGACCAAATTAAATAGCAAACAACAACGCCACCATATTTATCCATGGAACATTTTATTTTGAAGACTGCCCGTGGTTCTAGTGGCTCCTTTATCAAAAGAATACGTCCAGAACTGAAAAGGCCAAAGAAGAGTGAAAAATAATAATAAAAGCTTTGGAACAATTTCCATAAAAAAGCAAAATTGAGTTATTTAAGATTCTTCATGTTGGAGGTAACCTAGTGGAAGGTATATGAGAGCTAAAGTCAGGAGCGGAACCAATATAGTCAGTAGGGAATGATAATTCAACTGTCTCTAATTAAAAAACCCAAACCAAAACAACAAACAAAGCAAAACATGGAACTCTCAGAATTGCAGAATCGTCTAGACTGGACAAGACCTTCAAGATCATTGAGTCCAATCATTAACCTCACACTGGACTAAACCAGGTCCCTAAGCACCTTGTCTACTCTTAAAGGTCTCTTAAACACTTTCAGGGACTGTGACTCAACCACTTCCCTGGCAGCCTGTTCCGATGCCTGATAACCCTTTTGGTGAAGAAATTCTGCCTCAGATCCAATCTAAACTTTCCCTTGGCACAAATTGAGGCCATCTCCTCTTGTCCCGTCACCTGTTACTTGGCTGAACAGACCAACCCCCACCTCTCTGCACCCTCCTTTCAGGTAATTGTAGAGAGCAGTAAGGTCCCCTCTCTGCCTCTTTTTCTCCAGGCTAAACAACCCCAGTTCTCTCAGCCACTCTCCAGTTTACAACTCCTTACAAGAGTTTACTGGAATTCAAAAGGGAACTACACAAACTTGCTGAAGGAAATACCTACTCAAGACTTAAAAACAAAGGCAACACTTCTCTTTCATGAAGTCTCTCAGCTGCAAAATTTTGAAAATTGGCCATTAGTTCTAGAGGAGGTAAGAACACAGATTAGATTAGTTGGTACTCTCGCTTAGGCACACACTATCAGCTACTGAGACAGTCTACCAGGCTAAGCAACAGTTACTGCTAAAAGCTCCCCTCTTTCATCAGGATATAAAAAGCTCAGATGAAGTTAAAGCCTGCAAAAGTTCAGGGCAATGGCTTTGTTAAAACTGCCAATTGACATTAATACATTATGATTACAGACTAAAGTTCATTGATTTACCATAGTCCCTTAGCTGCATAACAATGGAAAGCAAAGCTACTACTTGCCATTTCACTTTGCCATCTGCACAGCAAACCTAGTATGCAACACTTTTTAATTCAATGTCAATTATTTTAAGGTTAAAGTAGACATTTAACATGCCTCATTATATTTCAAGACTTTTAACACAAGAAGTTTTGTATGCATGACAGCTTGACATTTTAAGATGACAGACAAATTGAAAGAAATAGGACTTCTGATGGAAAATGGTTGCAGCCACTCTGTCAATGGAATGATAACTTTCGGTTTGAATGGAATATATATGCAAAAAGACTAGAAAAAGAGCTCCTTCAGATCCCAGCAATATGCTCTTTTAGTAAGATAATAAACAGTATTATTTTAGGGGCACAACAGCATAAAAAAGCTACATCCACATATACAAGAATTTTAAACTTTATATGAATAACTAACATATGTATTACAGAGGAACAAAATAATCTCTTCTCTGAAAAGTTCCTAAATCTAGAGGTAGATGACTGCACAGATGCCTAACATGCACAATTTCACAGGCACAATTCTTTAGCAGACCTTACTAAATTCTACATGAATGATGCTTTCCAATAATAAATAAAAATCATTATCATCCACTGCTCCATTTAGAACATCAGTAAGTTACACAATGCTGGATTTATAAGCAAAAAACTAGACCCACACCAAAAGAAGGAAATGTGACCCTCCTGCTTTTCTTCACAAAGCTGGCAGATCCCAGTTAGAATTATTTTTTCCACCAGACAACAAAGGGCAGGCAACAAAAAGTGCTAAATAAGACACCTTTCTGACATGACTTCTGTTTAAAACATCTGACAATATATGAAGTCATGTGCTAAAATTCCCAGCTTTATGGGATTCCAGCATAGGACTGTAGCTGAAACAAAAAAGCACTTACATTGCTTGAATCTCTGGTTAAGCAGGTGAGGTGTTTTCTCCAAATTTCTCCTTATATTATATGAGCTAAAGCAAAACACGTTTTATTCAATTAATCCAGCAGTTGCACCTATGAAGATGATGAACCTGCATCTAACACTTCAAGGGGCACTGTTTTTCAAGCACAATGCTGATAGTGAATTTAACATGAGCTCCAATGAAGAGGAAAGTTGCAGTGGATTTCATTATGTTTGAGACTTGACTCTCAATGACTATATCTCATTGTGTCCATTTTAGTAGATATATTCACCATTGTGCAAACATGAGAGCAGTCAAGTGTAATTGTTGCCATTTGTTTCCTCCTTTGGCTCCAATGTTATGATAATTCAGTCACACAATGTTCTGTCTTGACAGAAGACTAGTTGCTTGGTCATTTTGGGCAAAGTTGATCAATTCCCTCCAGCAATTTTTTCAGCAACAAGTGACAAGAAACATAAACCTCACAACAGGCTTACAAATGCTGATGAATTTTTGTAAGGCTTTTCAAGAAAAAAGGTTGGTGGACATGTAAAGGTTAAAATCAGGAGCAGTTTTCAGCAAGGTCACCTACTGACAAGGTCTGAAATAATTTAAATGCAGTTGTCAGCAAATCTATTTTTCAGTAGAACGTTGCCTACCATGTATCTATAATATTTATTTTTATATGTAAATACTTTATTGCAGATTAACACAAGAAAATGCTTAACAGAGTAAAACTAAGCCTACTTGGCATGTAACTTGACCAAGCTGGAAAAAAAAAAAGTCCAAACCAGATGTCAGTTGTCCTTTTACTCACAAAACACATGGTGTTGCCTGAGATGTAAAAAGGAAGTATATCACATATAAACAGTCTGAATAAAACATTTTCTAGAAATAAGTATATTAGGTTTTAGGTAAAATACCATCTTTTCAAACCCACTTACTATTGCAGCATAATACTAAACAAACTCAGGATTTCATATCTGTCACATCCATGTGTTGCATAAAATCAGTGACTGATTTAGACTGGAAAGGACCTCTGGAGTCACCTGGTCCAACCTCCAGCTCAAAGCAAGGCCAACTATATCACATTGTACAGGGCCCTGAGCTACAGATTATTGAGTATATCCAAGGATAGAGGTATCACAGTATTGCTGGGCTACCTGCTCCAGTGATGGGCTACCTGCTCCAATGACTGACCGCCCTCATAGCCACTGCAATTTCTCATTAAAACTTGTGTTCATGCGCCTTTTGTCCCCTCACTGTACACTCCTGAGGAGAAGGTGGCTCTGTCTCTTTGTATCCCACCATTAAATAGATATTGACAGCAATAAGATCCCCCAACTCAGCCTGCTCTTATGAAGTCTACAAAACCCCATTCTCTCACCTTTTCCTCATACATCATGGACTTAAACTCACCAGCCATCCTGGGAGTCCTCAAGACTCACTTCAGCATGTCAATATTTCTTTTATACTGATTAAAATCCACACAGTAGACAAGAAGCAACCTAAGTACCAAATACAAATACTTCCCTCAGCCAACCCAAAAGACTCTTGCCTCTGGGCACAGAGACAAGACCTTAAACTACTGGAACAGCAGCACAAAACATATGTAGAACATACCACAAATTTACAATTTAGTATATTTAAAACAAAATAATCACCTAAGCACAGAAGGCTAAACAAGAAAAGGACCTGTATCAATAATCTGACAAATTGATAATAAATTAGTGTTCCATGCAGACAAAATTATGCTAAGATTAATATCAATGAGAGGGTCTCCTATGGTCCATCCCCGCAAATGGTCCGGATGACAACACGTAGAAACCCAGAAGTGTAAAGAGCGTGCAACTGAAACACCTAAATCTATCTGAGAGAGTGTTTGTCAAAGAACTGGTAACAAGACAACCCTGAAAAGGATTAAACAGTAACTGAGGAATTACAGAGACTTTTGAAACAAAGTAAGAGTCAGCTTGAAAAGAAGGACAAACATTCAGGTTCATTTTATAACAGAGGAAAAGAACCTCATAGTGGCGATAGAGCAACCACCACAGCCTAGGTAGACAATGAAGGAATCACCCCACTGGCATCATGACCTCCTTCATGCCTTGAGGAGCCTCCTCCCCACCAGGTGACAGTGGCAGCTGCATTCCAACCAGCACAATGGCAGTTCGGGGTGAAGCAGGTGGGGGCATCCATGGCTCAGGTGGGTTCTGTCACTTCATGAGAGGGAGCTTGACCATTGGTCTGCAGATTAGCACATTGTAGGGAGCAGCCCTGGTATAAAGCTGGACCATCCGCATCTCCAGAGAGGTGTGTAATTAGGTGAACTCACAGTGCTGGAAGAGCAAGCGTTGCTTGTAACCCACACTGTCCACGGAGCTTCTGTGACAGTAACTGTGTGAGGGAAGAGGGGAATTAAAACTTTTCATGATTAGTAATGAAAAATGTTTATATACTTGTAGGCTTTTATTAACATTTTTAATTGTCTGACACTGGTTTATCTGCTGTATTCCTGGTATCAATTCTAAGTGTACAGTTCCCCGATTGCCATTTAATTACATGTCTTGGTTTTGCTAGGATAGAATTAATTTTCTTCTTGTTAGTTATAATAGCTGAGTTTCAGTTTCAGTATGGGATTTGTTATAAGAATGTTGATAAAGTACTAATGTTATTAGTTGCTGCTGGAGCTCAAGACCATCATGTTTGGCTGGTTCACAGCTGCATTAGGACTGGGAAGGAGAAGCATAATGAATAGCAAAACTCAAAACTGGCATTTGGATGTGCCAGTTAAATATTCCATATCATATCATGTCTTGTCAGTATAATTAACTGGTATTGACTGGAAGGTGGGGGGATTCTCTCAGGGATTGCTTGGACTCACTCTTCCGGGGTTTCGGGTTTGGGATTGCCTCTGCTCTGGGATCGCTGGCTGGCACAGGCCGGGCATCGGTCAGCAGGTGGTGAGCAATTGCTTTTTGTGCTTTAAACTACATGATCTGAGCAGCTTTTTCCTGCAACAGTTAACAAAGTAAGTCTTTGAATAGATCAACCTTTACATTTATTTCTAATGTTCCTAAGCATTTGAGCACAGATAACACAGAACAGACATACTTTTTTGTAGAGAGAGGACACAGAGAAAACAAAACAAAAACACATGACACTTCCTTGGTGAAGATTCATTATTCAGCTGCATCCATTTAACTCTTTAAAAGATACATCTTTTAACAAGACTTAGATTGAGGAATATGACCCTAAAGAGGCATTCAGTACCTTTATGAGCTCTCCAAATTCCTTCACCTCTGATCAAATTCAAAGTAGGTCTCTCCATCAGTTAAGTCTTAAAATCTTATGCTAGCCTGCTTCACAGGATGACATTATATCCAGCATAATCAGCAATGCCACACATATGCACGTTAATTAAAAGCAGATGTTAAAGAAATGAAAAAATATATTGAGAATGACTAGACAACTGCCATGTAACTTGTTTCATGCTGCAGAATAACAGCTCATAGGTACAAATGCAGAAACAGGCAAGGTTAAAAACACTCACATTTTAACAAGATAGTTCCAAGCCAGTTTTACGGATGCAAGTTTTCAGGTTTGTTCTGCACTGCTGAATAAGGTAAAGAAATTTTTACTTCTAGGGAAACTAAACATAAGGTCAGTCTCAGACAAGAGATACAGGTCTTGCCTCAGCAAGTTTACCTCAGCAAAACAGAAATACCTTGTCCTCACTGTTTTGCCAACACTGCCCACGCACAGCTATCATGGTTAAAAAGAAAAATCTAAACCCATTCCACTCCCACTACTATTTTTCTCCTTTAATAGTGAAAACAAAGGCTCCATTTGGCCAGATGGCTTCAGGTCTCCTGAATCGAAATGTCTCTTCCCTGAAGAACTACTTCATTATACACATAATTGCAAAAAAGAATTAAGCATGAAAAAAAAATTCAATCATGCAGAAAAATTATATATGTTCCCTAACATCACCTTTACCAAATTATCACCTTCATAAATGGAAACTTGGCAATGTCCGCAAGGCAGACTGTTGCACAATCCACATTTCCCAGATCACACAAGACTTTGTTTCTCACAGTCACCTAACTCAGAAGTCTCTGGCAGGAACAGAGAGTTGAAAATTACACAAAGTTATATGCAAAAACCCATCATGACTGACATAAAGGAACAAATCTTCATCTAAAGAAAGAGACAGTAGGTGACCACCTTATTACAGAAGTCATCAATATTTTCTGCACTTTGTAGTGTGTGGTTATCTTACCAAAAAAACTAAAGCAGCAGAATAAATAAACCCAGGCTGACTATTGGCTTTGTACCTTCTGGTCCCAGTACAGTGCTCAACCCTCAACATCACCATGTATCCCACCAAGGTAGTTTCTTTGATACATACCATTTTTTCTAATCTCACTCTGTTAACAAGAAGCTCTCTAATAATTTCTCTGATGCAAAAGTTTTAAATGCATGAGACCTGAATAACAGCCCAATTCCCTTCTGAATTCCCTCATTGTACTTCTAACATTACAATCCTACAAGATGAGTTGTTTAAAATCCTTTCAGAAAAGGCTATATCTGAATTTCTAACATGAAGACTGAAGGGCAGAGAGATTAAATAATTCAAGGCAGAAGTAAGGACACATTTTTAAGTTTTGCATTAGACTGGTTAAACTATAGAAACAAAAAGAAAGTGAGCAGCCACTGTAAGCTATTAACAGTTTACTAATTTGGATTTTGAAGTAATTACTGAAGTAAGCAATTAGTCAAGAAAAAACACAGAAGGTAGTTCATACTGCACAAAAAATGTAGTATTTAATTTGACAACATATCACCACTTTGCACATCTGAAAAAAAGTACATCAAATCTAGGTGTATAACCCATCAAAATACATATGCAGTATTTTACGTTTTACAGTTGGGGTATGACTTGCACACCTAAAAATCTTGACTTTCCTTAAACTCTTTCCAACTAGTGCAACTGGCTCCCCACAAACTCTCACCTTAAACTAAACAGTGTCAGTGCTACTTAAACAAACAAACAAAACCAACCAAACAAAACCCATTTCTTCATGCTCAAATATAATTGTACAAAAAACATACTTAAGGCACTGGAATCCTAAGATTTGTGTGAGGTAAAAAAAAGCAGCTGACGAAAGTCATTATTTAGTTCTTTTGTATTTGACCTCATTACAAGTGTAAGATTCTAATTTCCCAAGGAATGTAATTAAGTTGTGAAATTCTCATACCACAGCAGAATGCCTTGTCTTAACAGAACTATAAAAAACCTGAATAAATTATTTTAAAAAAAATAGTACTGTAAAGATTCACAAGCATTTTTGAAACTATGTTAAAAATAGCTGCATGCCACATATTAAACAGGAATCAAATTCAGTAGTGATTTCCATTTTCAGCCCTGGAAGTTAGAGACAAATTGCTCTTGCCAGTTGCAGAAGATACACTATCTTGGAGTTTCCATAGGGAAAAAATAAACACTGAAATGCAGAAACAAAAATCCTAAGATTTACTGCACAAGGAGCTCTTAACAATCATTATACATTGCAAAAATAGTCCTGCAGACTGAGACTTCTAGGAAGAAAATTAACTCTATCCTAGCAAAACCAGGACATACTGTTACAAGCTTCTTTAAAATTTCTTAAAAATCTGAGATGATCTGTAGTTATTCTGAAAACTATTTTTTGCAATTCCTTAGAAATTCCCTGTTTAATCTTTCCATTGGAGAGAAAAGTCACAAAGAATCCATGGTATGCCACAGAAATGTACTATTTACATAGCACAAAAAGATCATGCCAGTAGTTTCTAGGGTGCCCTATGGGCTGTGGATGATTATTTTTTTCTTTATTTATAATGAAAAACTGGTTATGGCTTTATTTTCATAAATTTAAAATATATTTTTAAAATTCTGGGGCATACAAAAATAAAACAAACTATATTCCAGCAAAATAAAATTTAGATTTTTGTGCCAGTAAATTCTGACTCTGAAATTCCAACTGAGTCAACAGACTTCTATTTTGCTAAGTAAAAAAGACATGATAACAATATGACTATTCCAAAAACCATGGAGAATATTACACAAAGGACCACTGTGGCAGGAAAACTGCAGTCACTCATTCATCAGAATTTTAAGTGTTTTCAGAGTCCAAATGAACAAGCTACAATACACCCACAAAATTTATTTTTAAGAGGTCAGTAGGGTTGCTTGTTTTATTACTGATTGTCTTTTCTAACTATTCAACACAGAAAGTATGCTGAAGCCATTAAATGTATAATGTAGACAATAAAATGCAATATATGCAACATATCCACAGGAAATGCCAATCAGAAACAAACTGCCTGATTCTTGGTATCGTGCAAGTATCTCTGCAAACATAATAATACATGACTAAGATAAATAAAACCATCAACCACACTGCTCTAGCTACACTAACAGGCTTGCCTCTCTACACTAGTTCATGCTCACCACATCCATAATTTAGTTGCATTAAGTTATTCAGTAATCTTATAATACAAGCAGCATACTTAACTCAGAGGATACACAAATTTTACATGTCATGTTCACTTTCTATGGACTCTGATAAAACATGGCACTTTACACTTGAGAAATAGGCTGCTTTTTTTTTTTTTTTTTCCTTCCCGTTTCACAATTATGAAAAACTTTGGAAGATCTGACAGGACCTTAAGGCAATGCTGGTATTGCAATGCTATGGACTTCCAAAAAAAATCAAATAAAAAACAACAGTACATAAAAAATAATCTATTATTTTCAAGCATGTTTGCTCATGAACACGCAAGCATAATTTGAGTTTCTCCATTTATCTGTAGCATTATATGACTGTAGCATCCCTTTCTCCAACTCAAAATGGGGCAATAGTGGGAAAAAACTTAGTTTTGGAAAGCTTACAGCCTTTACCTCACAAGTGGCACAACTTAATGAATAAAAACAATGTCTTCCTTTGAAGCAACAGCACACATCATGCTTCTGATGTGCCTACATTTTTTTATTTTTATTAGCTGCAATTCCAAGAAACCACCAAAAATGAAGATTACCTAGTATCTGGAAAAGGATGACCAAACATAACACCTTAGCCTTAAACATCTACCATTCTGAAACCACCAGAGAACATGCAGAACATGCAAAAATATTATTAAAAAGTCATTTCATTATGAACCACTACAATTAATTTAGTTTAAGGAAATTCATTTAGTTGGTTTCTCAGCTCATTTTCAAGCTGGGGGCAGGGGAAATACTTTTGATATTTTCTTGTTAACCCTAAATCCACAAATTCCCCACAACTACAGCTCAGAAAAACTGAGATACCATGAGGGGACGCCAAGAACAGACACACATGCAGCACAACAATATGCACAACAGAACTAATGGTGGTTTTTGAACCAGATCCAGAACAGACCCTTCCAGAGCTCTTACAAGGGATTATTAAGTTGAGAGAGAGAATTTGTGGATCAGACTGGGAAGTAAAACCCTTCTCTCTAAAAATTCCAGGATAAAAAAACCAAACCAAACCAACACAATTTAAACAGCTAGCCACCACAGATTTTCTCATAGACTGCAGATTTAGTGACCTCTGATCTGTTTTCTCATTCAAAAACTACCTCCTCAAATCACTCATCCAAAAAGCTATATTTAGGTTACTTTAATATGCAATGTTATTAGACATGTAATAGCCCTACAGTAAATAAAGTTTTAAATCAAATACAAGTTTGTGTAGCATGTTTAACATTGCTTTGTAATAGTTGCTTATTAGAAACATAGACTGGTTTGGGTTGGAAGGGACCTTAAAGATCATCTAGTTCCAACCCCCCTGCCATCAGCAGGGACACCTTCCACTAGACCAGGTTGCTCAAAGCCTCATCCAACCTGGCCTTGAACACTTCCAGGGAGGTGACATCCACAGCTTCTCTGGGCAACCTGCCTGTGCCAGTTCCTGACCACCCTCACAGGGAAGAATTTCTTCTTAATATCTAATCTAAACCTACCCTCTTCCAGTTTAAAGCCATTTCCCCTTGTTCTGTCACTCCCTGCCCTTGTAAAAAGTCCCTCCCCAGCCTTCCTGTAGCCCCTTCAGGTACTGGAAGGCCGCTATAAGATCTCCCCAGAGCCTTCTCTTCTCCAGGCTGAACAGCCCCAACTCTTTCATCCTGTCCCCATAGGAGAGGTGCTCCAGCCCTCGGATCATCCTTGTGGCCTTCTCTGGACTCGTTCTAACAGGTCCATGCCTCTCTTGTGTTGGGGGCTCCAGAACTGGACACAGTACTCCAGGTGGGGCCTTACGAGAGGGGAATAGAGGGGGAGAATTCCCTCCCTCGACCTGCTGGCCACGCTTCTCTCGATGCAGCCCAGGATACGGTTGGCCTTCTGGGCTGCAAGTGCACATAATAGTTAATAACAGTTGCTATTAAAAATAAATTTGATCATTAATAAAATAGTTTTTAAATACTTTAATAACAGCCTCTTCAAAGAGTACAATATTCAAGGTATTTTAGGTAGGTGCAATTATCACAAATGAACGGTTGGATTTATGTTCCCATACAATTTCCCTTCTATGAATCTCCCATTCTTTTTAGCAAAAATAGCTTAGATAAAACTGCACTATTTCAGCCTTTCTAAAAGCTTGTCCTTTGAAAAAGGCCTTTAAAAAGCCAGTAACTAATATAAACTTGACTTTTGCTTAGACTCAATGATCATAACCGTCTTTTCCAACCAAAACGATTCTAGGAACACTACACAACCTTTACTGTTCTTTGCTAAACAAAGATCCATCAACCCACAAAACATTTATGCACTTGCCAAAGCAGCACGTATACGTGCAGTAAAAACTAAGAGGATCTCCTAATCTTTTTCTGATTTTCCTAAATACAATTTCTATTTTAAACTTATCAAAAAGAGGAAAAGAATCTCAGAAATATGTTCCTTCAGCTGACATGGATTCACCTCATCTGGCTGAACAGAAAACTTAAGACTGTCTTTGGAATAAACAAGCAGCACGTTACTGTCATGAGGCGAAGTCTAAGAATTGCTTCAGACCTAGCAAATGCTACAGAAATGTGGCCAGTACTAGTCATAAATGAGACCAAATTTTGGGCTTACATATCTGCTAGAAGATGAGAAACTCCAGACAGAAAAACCTAAGTCGAGGCTGAAACTCATGAACTATACACTCATGAAGTGGAGTTCACAAAGTGCAGGGTAACTGCATGAACTACAGGAAGGCTAAATTGCACTCGGATAAAAGCATGCGCTGATGAGTACATCCTTTAGGAAGAGAAAAGGAACAGCTACAATTGTCCATTGCTGTCAGTGCCAACAACTAACACAGCTGCATGAGAACCTGGTCAAAAGTCAAGGTCATTTTTGTTAAGTGGTTTTTTTCTAAATATGGCAACAAATGTCAGCTTGAATTAATTTTTTTTTTTCCTCATTGTCTTTTTGGCCCCTCTTTTTTTCAGCCAGCTGGCCAGATAGCAGTCACTTCCAAGGTAACTGAACCACCACAGTTTGTTTTCCATCATCCACTTCCTAACACAGGGATTATGTTTTAGATCTGCATCTACTACTTTATTGATGGTCCTATGGCTTTTTTTTTTTTTTTAAATTTTTCAAAGAATTTTCAATCTTTTACTACTGGTAAATTTTCACACACTTTAGGTAAAGCAAGTTCAGAGAAAGTGATTGAACTATTCAACCAAACAACTTCAAATGGTCCAGCTGTCACACACAGAAATATTCTAACACCTGCAGAAGTGGTAGGCTGCACCATCCCCCCAGATACTTTTTTTTTTTTTTTTAATCTGCAGTCAAACACAGAGTCTTTCTAATTCACTACTGGCACTGGGTAATGCATCCTTTTCCTCATCATGCAGGAATCAGGACAGTATGCAATACAAGCCTAGGCAAATGATCATGCTTATTGCTGATAAAATGTACCCAAACAACAAAGTCTTATATAGAACTGTAGGAACATGGATCATTTCAATCTACTTGATACTAATATCAAGATTTTTATAGCTTTTTCTTCTTTTTCCTTTTCACAAACCCCTTAGAATTGCTTCAAGACTATGGAAGGATGCTTCCATAGATATGAAATAAAACACAACCATCCATCAAGACTGATTCCAAACAAGTTCTTTGAAAATCTTTGCTTTGAGCTACAAGCAGTAAATTATTGTGAAATATGCCATGGCTGTTAAAAGGAGTTGCCTTCCATAAATAAGGTGCAAGGAAGAGGCTTTGTATCTTGGCAGTCAGATACTTCTACAATGTTTATAGATCACATTTACTCTCTCTGTCAAAACCATAACAAACAATGTTTTAAGTCTTTAACTAGAGCTGGTTAAACTCTTGTGTCTTGCAATAGTACTTGGCAAAGTTATATCATTGTTTATTAAGGACCATCAAAAAACAGAGGAAGCAACCTGGTGCCATGCACACTATCCAGTCACAGCATACAACAAAAATGTTCCTTATTTAATATGGAGATGACAAATGGGTTAATCTCTCTTCATTACTGCATGATAACCCAACACTCAGTCAACAAAGAGAAAGTAAACAGTAAAGTGGAGCAGGAGAGTGTTACATTTTAAGCTAGAGAAGGAGCAGATGACTGAGAACCGTTTTCTAAGAATTCAGAACCAGCTTTCTAAGAATACTGGTTTGCTTAAAGTTGGTATAAAACAAACTAACCGGGCTTCCAAGACAAAAGTCATGTTAGAGGAGGTGTCTACTTCAGCTATTGTGTTTATTAACAAAACTAATTATGACTTTAAATCTACCACGTAAATTTTGTTAAAAGAAAAGCAGAACATAATAAGCAGCAATGCCTTCTGAAATTCATACTACACTAATTCCAATCACATCCTGAAGTGTGGATGCAAGCTTTTCTCACACAAAGATTTTCTGCTATTTTCAGAAATGTTTACAACAAAATACATGTAAGAATATGAAATGATTATTGCTATATCCTCTTCAGAGAAAACTGATTTTCAGAGTTGCCCCTGAAGAATCCAACTACAAAACTATAAAAACCATAAAAAACACTCCTATCCAATTACATCTTGCAGATTTTCTTTCCCATGAAATACAGGGTGTTTCATAAACCAGCTGTATAGCAGGTTAGCCCCTCTGGATGGCTGAGTTCATCAGTTGGACTTCTTATGGCAAGGGACAATGGAACTGGGGTTGCAAGGAAGACACGCATACCTGACAGAAAACTTATTTCCTGCAGTTTTCATCAGAAAACAAGTTTTATATTAACAGTACTTCTGGAAACGGTTGGGAAATAAAGTGTAGGAATGGAAGTAATCCTAAGACACACTAAGAACCCACTCACATTTACACATTTGTGTTAAAACAGTTTTGCAATAGTTTCTCATAAGCTCCTGCCTAGAAATCACTTAACCTCTCTCCCCCTCATTATCAATTTCTGTTTGTTTCTATCAAGTAATTTTATGATAGTAACTGAGGACTACTAAAAGAAACCAACCCAGAATACTTAGCAGCTGTACTACAAGATACAGCATATACTTAAATCAGTAACAGTGTTTATTTATTGTTATGGAGAGAAAGTTGTTAGGACTCCACACGTGTTAAAATCCAAAACTGAAAGTACTCTAGGTGACAATCACCCAATGGGAGTATCAAATTCCACAGAGTGGGGTTAACCATTTTTCAAATACCAGGTCTGTAACAAGAAAAATCTTGTTCTGTGCTGTGGGGTACAATCCTGATGTAGAAAACTTGCCTTGAGGGCAGAATCAAACACTGCAAAGGATTCCTCACAGATAACTAACAACTCAAGAAGCAAAAAGCTATTATTTCTTAGGAGCAGTCACATATGGTATACTGAGGATTCCCTCCTCTCCTGGCCTGGTTAGTAAGAACTGCTGCTCCTTAACACCCTTCCAAGTCCCACAAGAAGCAAGGTGGAGCAATAATTCCGAAAGGACAGAGGTACATGCTGCAGATAGTACAGCTCACCACAAAGACATAGATAAGTAGAAGAGGACAGTACTGCACTGAACACTCACACAAACACAGATGGCACAGATAGGTCTGTCCAGTTCCTAAGGATCAGTGCTCAGAGATTATAAAGCCTTCACTACTGTCTCTGACAGCTGCCCTCCAGAACTTCAGTCCTTCTACTGTCTGTCCCCCAGACCTGCAACCTGCTTGCTGGCTAGTCCACCTTCAACTCTGCTAGCAGATCATGTACACATCCTAGAATGACATTCACAGGAGAAAAAGAAAAGGAAAAAGAAAAAAAGAGTTCAATAGGATAGGATAACCCATGGTGATCAGGCAGCAGGGCTTCACCAGGCAAATGTACTAACCAGCTGCCTGCTTAAATGCAACTGGTCCCTTTTATCCCTTCCTTCTCTCGTTTCTCCCATACTCATTTTGATCCTTCTCTATCTCTGGTCCTTGCCTTAAAAATTCCATAACAGATCTGTGCTATCCCAAAACTCTTTTGTTCAGTCCCCAGTTCCACTCCTCAATACATCCTATGCACCTTTATTCAACAGCTTCCCCTTCCCAGTTTGCCTGCCATTCCAGAGTTTCTTCCAGTGAATCACCTCAGCAGATTTTGCAAGAGGGATAATGGCTTTCTCAGTCCCCTTTGCTGGTTGTAGGAGAAGCTGATTCAGACAGATCAAGTTGGCTCAGTTCTCCACCTTGTCAGTGAGGTGTGGTCATCACCTGCCTATCTGAATAGCCACATCCTTACACATACGATCTCAAAAAGCAACAAGCTTTTGAGACAGCTTAGTTACTATTTCACCAACATTTCAGCATTTTTATTATATTATTTAGTTCTATTTTTTATTTAAAAGCATTTAAGCATGATTAAATAAACACATTTTCAGTATACTGCAGTAATTAAAAAATAAAAGCTGAAAAGAAAAACTTAGTGACAACTTAATGTAGCTGCAAATTATACCAAACTGTTGGGGGTGAGGGGCAATGCTACTCTTTCTTACTATAATAAAACCCATCTTTCCCCTACTCCTACTTGCAACCTTTCTTCCACCTTTCCATATTGATTCCAGCACTTGCTCTTGTATCTTGCTGAAACATTTTCAAGTCTCGAGATATCAGTGTATCCTCCTCTATCACACTTACTCTTACCATATTTTTACCAGGTAAAAACTACTGTTGTGTCTATTTTACAAGACTGGGATTGGAGACACAGCAACTGACTGACGTGAAATTAGTTTTTCAAAAACACAACACATGATTTGCTTCAAATGCAGGGGAAGTTGTAGTATCCATTTTTAATAAGTAACAGAAGCCAGTAAAGCAAGACTAATAGAGGAAAGCTAGATTTTTCTGTCTTACCTCAGACATATCTTCTAAGATGACATCTTATTTTCCTAAGGTAAAATTATTAGGCAGAGAGACTGTAAAAGGATTCAGAGGAGGAAAAAAGTGCACAGTAACACTGCTGAAAGTGGCAGGGAAGGGGTG
Source organism: Caprimulgus europaeus (assembly GCA_907165065.1). The sequence continues at coordinate 95,074,562 of OU015523.1, read as the reverse complement.
AAAGAGAGAGACAGAGAATCTCCCTGTCTTTACTGAACACAAACACTGTTCTAAACACCAGGAGAGGAAGCCAGCTTTTGCCTGAAGAATCCAAGACACTTTCAGTTTATTTTTGTTTTTCTTGCAGACTGAAGAGTTACATTGCCCAGCATTTGCTAAATGTAAACGTTAAGATTCAGAAAATATGCCTACATCAGCAAAGTTCAGACTCCTCATTTGCACTGGTGCAGGTCCATTAACAATAGTAAGAGTGTAGACCATAAAAACTAGTGCCAATATAGATACTATTGCTATGTCTAATGATATACCAAGTTAGGGAATAAACAACAGCATCCTTGCTGGGCTTTCACTTTTAGTTCCAGCAGAGAATTTTCACCCCATTTTTAAAATAAGGCAAATAAGTTTTAAGGTAATTATATTTTATTCACTATTTCTTTCAGAATTAAAAAGTGATCTGCATTGTTTTATATATATAAGCAAAAGCTAGGCATTTAATTAATGAAGATGGTTTTTTTCTTCTGCTTTTCTGGTATGCTCCTAAATAGCAACTATATTCAATAATAAAAAAGGCTCAGTTCTATTGAGAATCTAGATATCACACAGAATAATTGCATGTCTAAAAAATGGGTTTATTTTAGCCTTGGCTATCAACATCATCCAGAAACTCTTTCTATACTGTGGTCAGTCTATTCATTATGGCTAGCCACAGGATACTAATTTGCTATGTTATTTGAAGGTTTTACTGTCTTTTTTAATGTATGCCCTTCTTGGGCTTTTCCTCTTTCTCTAGTGGTCCCATCTTCACTCACATTCATTTCAGACAATTCCACAAGGAAACCACAAGCCCTGCCAGTCAGGGACCTCAGCATAACCCTTAAGAACCCACCTTCTTTCCTACCTTCCTTTTGTTCAACACCTTGCAAACTCCACATCTCAACTATCAAGGCACAGAAGTAGTCCTGAGGAGTCACGATCAAAAAAAAAAAGCAAGCAAGAAAAGGATTTGAAACTTCTTTCCAGTTCTCAAATAAAAAGTCCATCTGAAATATTTCCAAATATATTGTAAAAATATACTCTACTTCTAAATGAATATAGAGAAATTCTGCACTTGAATATAAACCAGACATTTAAACAAAGTAACTTTTTGGAGGGTCTAGAATATTCATATAAAGAGTAAAAAAACCTATCCAGATAGATAAAGCTGTTACATTAACTATACCATGGTACCAAGACACACCTCTCTTTGTATAGTCAAATGAAATCACTTTCATTATAAATAAAATGCCTTTAGTAAAACACACTAACTAAATCTTTTAGGTGAATATGTACTCTGCTTAATATGCTTCAATAATTATCACCAGCCATAAACTGTCTTATACAGTTCTGAAATTGACTATGTTTATCTTAGCTTCACCACCTCAAAAATAAAGATATTTTAAAAAATATCACAGTTCACTTCTAAATTTATGGAAGGTTAATGACAAATTCCCTGGTGACAACAACATGAATGGATTTTTAAAACCACTTCAAAACTTAAATTAACAGAAGAGGTGCCAGTGAGATTTTAATATGCTTAGATTACAAAAAGTCAAGTCAATAGGAAAATCGCTTACCATCTTGTTTAACCATGATAAGATCCTGTAGGATATTACTCCAGACAAACATCCTAACAAAAATTCTGAGTTTTGCCCAAAGTGATAAAAGAAACTGAAATTAACTATCTGAAAACACATTTAAACAGTGAGAGATTTATAATAATTAGTTGTTTCTACACATGTATAGAGAATTTGAGTGGACAAGACTCCACGACAGGGAAAAAACCCAACTGTAAAACATTTAATCACACTAATAAAAATGCTTATGAGCTATGAAAAGAAAATATTCAGAATTACAAAATAAAAATATGTAGCTCTTTTCTGAAAAAACAACAGTGCCTCATGGTGTAAGACAAAACTACTTCCAATGTGTATAAATACACATATGTAAAAGTTCACTTACACAATACAAAAGCTAGTCACAACTTACTACCCCATCTCAGGGTCCTGGATAGCAAGTTGCTTAAGTTCCTTCCAACACAGAAGAGTTGGACCAATCTGTTCCGTTTGCTTATCACCACTTTGAAAGTATAGTGTATTTACCCCTATTTAAAAACCATCCTTGGATAAATTAATCTGGTTACATGATGCTTACCAAGTTCCTCCTGCTTCTCTCACAAAAGCCACGTGCCTTCATCAATATTCTTTGTTCCAACAAGCTTGCTTGCTGCTATATAAACGATTCTGAGAAAATTACTGAATAAATTATCCTATTCTGTTACCAGGAATAATAAGTAAGTTATGAGGTTAATGAAAAGTTCTCTCAACTCTCAGGTCCTGCTAAGATACAACTATAATTTTCAAACCCTCAACATACACAAAAAGGAGCTATATTTACTGATTCTTAGCTATTAGTTAGGAACTTAAAGGAAGCAATAACATTCTAGCAGGGCCAAATACTATCACCAGTACTCCAGTCAAAATTCACATAACTTCATCATTGAGGGCTTGAGGCATTTTCAGGAAGGGTTCAACCACTGCTGAAGAGACAACCATTCTCAGAAACAATCCTTCACAGGAATTCTCTTTTTGTGAGAGACTTCTTTCATTAGTTATGAAAAACAGGCAGTTTTGTGTCACGTTCCTCCTCTGTGGACCATAGTGAGCCCACATTACCACCTCTCACCTTTAAAGTGATAGATGTCTTTCACTTCTTCCAGAAATTATTTGCTTGTTTACCACCTTTCTCTTGTACATGCTTTCCACAAGCTTATCTCATTGGAAATTCAGCTGCAACTCTGCAAGAAGTAAGCCTTGCAAGACCATGCAGCACTAATCAGCCTTGTACAGTGAGAAGGGAAAACTGCACTGAATACAGAGAAGTGCTCCTACTCACCTGGTTTAAACCAAATGTAAGAAGGAATAAAGCTGTATACAGGCAAAGTGCTCAAATTTTTTTCAGCCTCTCCAAGAAGAGCACAAACTTTCTGAACAAAGTTTACACTTTAAGTAGCAATCTGTAGAGCTCCTATCAAGTCTAACTTTTATTTAAAAACTGGAGAGTTGACATCTTTATTGTTTGGTCATATAACTTTCGCAAAAACTTCATTCTTTTACAGCTCTTCAATTCTACCTGGATAAACTTAATCCTCCTGTACCCAGGGTTCATCTACTGCTTTTACATTCATCTGTAAGACTGAGAAAAGGAAAAGTCTTGCTCTTAAACAAAAAATTTCATTCTAGAATCTCTGTATCAGGCAGTCTCTCCTTTGGAAATCTGCTTAACATTCAGGGTTTGGTTTTGCTTCTGGCTATTGCTTGTATTTTTAGTAGTTATAAGGGAAGGAGGATGTTCTTTCAGGAAATCCTCAGGTTTCATGAGAAGGATCTGTAAACAGTCTGAGTAGAACAGCACTTTCAAGCTTTTATGTAATTCGTGTTTTCACTTTGGAAACTACTGTTGCAGAGAAACTGTCCCAAGTGAAATTCAGTGCAAGATCTCTTCTGCCTTCAATTCCATCAGATCCAAAACACTTACAAAGAGTCTCTCTGACATGGAAGGTTCAGGAACACAAGTTCAGAGGGAAAGGTTTTCCATACGTTTGTTTCAGTAACAATTTATAAGGAATACCTGAGTGAACTTTTACATATGCTTGAACATTATGTATCTGATAAGACTGTTTAATGCTTTGCATACCTCACATTACACCAAAGGTTTTTCTTTGAAGTTGCACAGTCTAAGCACATCTTGATTTTACAAAGCCATAGGGATATCCTGGCTATTTCAGTGGTCCCCATTCCTGCACATCCAAAACATCAGTACTGTCTAAAGAGACTTTAAGCAGATAACAGTTACCATAGTTAGGGACACACCTGTATCGACATTAATTACCTGATTTTCAGTAACTCCTGTTGTACTTCGTTAAATGATATTTAAAAAACAGAGACTGAAAGTTACATAACTAAAGGACATGTCTGAAAAGGCAGAATTTTTCTCCAACATATTCTGTCACAAATATATAATCCAGTTTTAAAGCACTGTAGTCATAATGAAAAGGTTGTCACATACTCAAGTGACATTGTTTTTCTTCTGCTTTAAAACACAACAGTGAATTCACATTCACGCTTCCTGCTTACTGAAATGAAAACAGTGCTGTACTACTGAAGAGTCAATGTCACTGTTTTTTTAATAAAGTGAATCACTGCAAAGTGAATGGATAACACAAGTTAGCAAAATTGAAGTCTCATCCCACTGAGTAGTTTCCCATGGCAAGACATTCAACTATTCCTGAACTTTATATTACCAGCGTGTTTGGTGTCCATGCAATACATCGTTTTCACTCAACAATTCCTGTTTTTTTTAGTAAACACTAATATAGAACAGGATCCATCAAACGCTTCGTATCTGTAATAACAAATATTCTCCAATTCCTGTATTAAGATACCTTAAAAAGCACCAATATTCAAACACCAAAATCAGTATACCATAACGAAGAGGTATTAGGGGAAAATATCAGGTCAGATCAGACAATCTGAGAGAATCAGAGAAGTTACTGCAGCTCCACATATAAGCACTATAAAACAAAATAGCTAATGCTACATCATTACCTATACACATAAAAGTGTGACCTTATAGAAATTACTGTAAAAATATACTTCCATAAGTACATACTCCAAGTAGCAACCAAGTTCAGAATGAAATATATGCACCTCTTTGAATCTAAATTTTGTGTAATCACAAACTTTGCTCTTAAAACTGATCCTGAAAAGCTCCCACGACTACACCAGAAAGATCTCTAATTTTAAAATTAAAAACATAAAAACATACCTTTTTTAGTCCCAGCTACAAGAAAACTAAAGTCCAAATTTTAAGTCCATATGCCTGAAGTGTGTATATGTGCATGCATAATTCTCTCACATGTCTATGGACACGTGCTTATACACCCCTGCAAATGAGAATACAATGCACAATGAACGAGGCAGTTCTTTATTCAAGGTCATCCTTGTTTGGGAAACTGCTTTATACAAAATGCCGGTAAGCAGTTATTTCAATAGCCAATATAATTTGAAATATTTTGCCTGCATATAATTGTGAATCTAAAAACAAGTGTGTTTTTATATGAATAGTTACCCAGGGAATAGTCTGTTAAGGAAATACATTCTCATGGCTTAACTATAGCTTTATCTGGCAGGTGAGTACCCTATCTCCCTTACAAAGGTTTAGAGAGGCCTATAATTGAGTAAGAGATATATAATACTACATGTACACAAATCAAACAAAGGATAAAAAAGTAACAGTGATCTGTAAATTAATTTTTCCTCAAAGTCTTACAAGCAAACATGAAGTACATACATTGGTCAGACAGTCTCACCAAAACAGGGAAGACTGATCGGATAATCTTTAGAAATGTTGACTCAAGCCCTTGCAGAGGCCAATTAATTTATTCTGAAATTAAAACTAGCATTCTGAGAAATATGATTACATGAAAACTCTTGCCATTTGCTAAAAGCACATGACATTGTAAATCATTGGTCAGAGAGGTACTGGGGCTACAGTAAGCCTATTTGTATTTCTTTTGTTAATGTGAATTAGTTCATCTTTGATTTTCCTATTTATCTAATTCACTTGAAGGAAGGTAATAGGTAGGTAATTGCACATTGTTTGTCACTCTGCATACAAAAAAGGCACATGAAAGTATCAAAAGATTTTTCCATACAGTCATAAACAACCAGAGTCAGTTACAAGTAAGAAGGTACTTAAGTGTGCAATGCAATGTCCTTCTGTTACGAGCTGAAAGTTACTATTTTTTCAAGTTTCACTTCTAAGTAACAAAATTGACCAAAACAAGTTAATCACACATGTATTTTCATAAACTTTCCTTTATTAAATAACCTTTCAAAATTACAGACCCACTTTCTTGCACAACTAAAAAAAAATTTCTTAGAGAAAACCCTTTTGAAAGGGTTACAACTCAGAATTTTTCTGCTAAAAGAGAAAGTGGGCTCAATCTTCTATTCCTTTCATTTTTCCTCAGTGTCAGAAGGAGGCCAGTACGTATTTGCACCAAGACTCAACTCTTCTCTGAACTAACTAGTTTCATTATTGTAAAACAGAAGTTAAAGCAAAAGAGGGGAGAAACAACAAAGAGGTATCCCAAGATTTACCCTTGTCATCTTATTCTCCTTTCACTGAACAGTACAGATGTATTCATTGTGCCATTCCAAGTTAACTATGAGAACACTGTGCAAAACAACAGACTTGTGCTACATAACTTATAAATTTTGCTCCAAATTAGCAAACTGCAGTAAAAATGGCTAAGGGTGTTATCTGTAGATCAGTGTTTATATAGTAGGTTTATGACAGATCAACAGCTAAAGCTTCTTTTTTGCTGTTTAAAAAACCCCACCTATTATCACAGTGGAAATTCAGTGGAAAGTCCCTAGAAACATTTCAGATTATGTAGTCAAATGTTATTATTTAAACACTGACTTCCTCCAGTTAATTTACTGCCAGGTACACTGACTAACAAATATTTTAAATGAAAATTAAGGAACACAGAGCAATCCCCCAAGGAAAATATTCACTTGCTACCGAACTGTATAAATGCAGTGTAGTAGGATATAAACTAAATGGTCATCCTCAGTGTACTTCCTTTTCCTCTAAAACTTACAGCTTACTATATTCATGAGGACAATAGAAGAGACAGTCAACGGAGATTTAATCGTACCCATGTTGAAAATCATTCAGTGCAGCTGAGACAGTAAAACCATAACTCTATTTGCTACTATTTTGCTAGTTACCTAATATACCGCAGTCATTCCTTGTTTCTACTCCTTTAGCCACAAAGGCTAACAGAAAGCACAAAAAATTTGCATTTGGAGGGCTAATATTATTTAAACATTATTTAGAAGTCTGTCACCTCCGAACATACCTGCTGCCTGTTCCACTCCTCATCAACTTCTCCAGTTATAACATGAAGGTTCTCACTAGTTGAAATCTACCATTCAGAAACTTTATAGCCTCTGATGAGTAAGTATTATGGGAATAAATTAAAAAATTAGAAATACTGTTAAATGTTGCATAAATATTTTATGAAATAGAAAACATATTGGTAACTCCATTTCAGAATGGAATATTCAATTAATGGAAGAGAGTTTTGTGAGAATCACATTCTAAGACATCCCTTGATTAAATAAGTTACTGCTGTTCAAGCTGATAACATCGTACAAAAAAAAGAAACAAAATCCCACCTAACACCACTGATGCTGAATAGAACAGCCCTCCGCATATTTCATTACCTAGACCATTTTACACTAATATATGGCTAAATCATAAAAGTACTCTGGTATCATTTTGCCACAGACGAGTTCTCCTGCAGATTTTAATCCGATTAAATTCAGAAAACAGGTTTTAACGGTCTTGCTTTTAACAGCTACAGTTTCTGGTGATTTGCTAAAGAAAGCAAAGAAAAGAACCCTAAGGAAAACAAGTATTTGTCCTCTATCATATACACTGTTCCTCTAATTGCAGGGGGAGAGGAGGAAAACTTTCACTTATTAAAACCACATTAATGAAGTTACATAGTAGTGACACTGCATACAATGAAAATATATTGCAGCTAATATAAATATCAGAAAATAATTTTCTAACATTGAGATACTGGAACATATAAACAAATTCTCCTAATATGTTATTGTTTACATTTCCGCTGATATAGCACTACAGTTTCCACAAGACAGTCTGAAAGTAAGAATTAAAACCAAGGCATAGCACCTAAGACCATACATACTAGTTAATGAGCAACAATAATGATCTTTCAACAGCTACAACTGCAAAGTCACTTTGTATACAGACATCTGTACTACTACAGTCACACGGACACAGACATACTGAAACTCATTTTGAACTAACTAAACTCAGATGCTGACAACAGGCTAAATACTGCAGCGTGACAGGAGACCTTGCCAAGAAAATAGGTTGAATAAACCTGTGCTGAGGTTTATGAAGGTAAAAGATGACAGTAAGCTACATTACACTGCTATAACTTAGCCTTATAAAGAATCATTTGTTTTAGAAATTCAGAACAGGGAAAATCTCACATCAGTTAGAAGGAATTTTACCAATAACTTCAGTTATGCCTACCTTTCATCCTGCCTGCATTTGCACACCAAAATATTAAAAAAACCCCAAAAACCAAAAAACACAACTTCTTTTGCTTTCCTTGTGCATACAGCTTTTTCTTTATCTATTAATCTGTCTTTATCTCAACCCACAAGTTTTCACACTTTCACCCTTCCAATTCTCTTCTCCATCCTACTGGGGATGAGCGAGTGAACAGTTGTGTGGGGCTTAGCTGCCGACTGGGGTTAACCCAGAACAAATAAATAAAATTTACCACCATACTGCTTAAACAGCGTTGCTATCAGAAAAAAAAAAAAAAAAACCAACAACAAACAACACTATTTCAACCTAAACAAATCTATCTCCTAATATTCTTACTAAGCATTTCAATCTTGAGTACTTCTTTAAAATGAAGAAACCACAAGGTACTCAGAATATGGTTTAAAACTATAACCAAGATCACCACATTCTCTTTTAAAGTGCTGTAAAAGCTCTTCCAGAATGCTTTAATTTAAGTCCTTTCTTCACTATTCCCTAGACAGGCTAATAATGTGAGTCTGTATTTGGTAACAGATGCCAAGTGTATCAGAATTTATGTCAATACACAATTGGAGCAAAACTCTACAAGTAGGTTTGTGGGTAAATATGTCAGCAGACAAAAGGTGTCCAAGTAATATATTTTGTATAGATGCAAAGCAAGTCTACAAACAAAATTTAATCACATTGGGTATACTTTCACCAAGAAAATGTTAGGAATTCACAACAGGAGGAATACCTGGGAGTTCAAGATACTTGGGAATCCCCTAGCTGACAAGAACAGATTGAACAGGTTCACACTTGACCCTGCCTTGCACAGGTGGCTGGACTAGATGACCTCCAGGGGTCCCTTCCATCCTGAATTATCCTATGATCCCATAAAATTTAGATACAAAGTTAGAGTAAAGCTTTTATTAAATTAACTGCATATTTTAACTGACATTTGCCTTTTTATTTACAAACAAAACTCTGTTTAGAGAAGCTGGTTTTCTGAAGCTGTAATTAGATCTTAACCAAAAGCTTATAAAGGGAAAAGTTTCCACTAAAATCAAACATCAGTTGAACCAAAATTATCATAAGAGAAAACCACAGATAAGAGATCCAGAAGTGAACAACACAGCTTTGCCATCCAAGAAAGGCAACTGAAGGGGTATGTTTTAGTAAGATCACAAAATGATCTAGTGGAACCTACACTGCAATTGTTTAGAATATTTAAAATGGTACAGGTAAAAATCCAAACCACTTACTACTCTATTTTTACTGCCTTAGATATGATCACCTGGACATATCACCAATTCACCTTAAAGAGTAAGACTGCCTAGCATGCAGTTTATGTCACTGACACTTCTAAAGCTGGTCTTTATGTACAGGCTGTAGCACCAGCACATAAAAAAAAAAATCTGATGTCATCTGCATTCCACCAAGGGTGGAGGCAGACAAACACTTTCTCAAAATGAGTTCCCAAGAAATCCACATTTCATAAAACCAAAACATCCTGTTTCTATAAACAGAACTGTCAAGCAATCCATCCTAGAATGGATACTCAAAGAGGAATTCTTAATTAAAAAGCAACTTTTCCTGTATTTGATTCAAAACCTTCTTCAACACAATAAACAACCTTCATTTTTATGCCCCTAACTCATATAGCAAAACACCAAAAGAGACAAAAGTGAAAAATTATTATAAGGCAGGAAAACCCACCAACTTTGATATCTTTAAAAAACACCATCAGAAGCTAGAACTTGTACACTACTGAAACAAACCATAGTCTATAATCTCATGTCAATATACTGTCTACTAGAAGAGCCTTTTTGATATTTTTCTTACCAGAACATCATTTTGATTTGTTTGTAGAGTGTTAATCTGACATCTACTCAGAGAAATTGAACAATATCTTCAAGAAGGTCATTAAGCATATCTTATCAGAAAACTTTTACATGTATTTTTTCACATCAGTCAAAATTTTTTAGACTTTCCAGCCTAGAATACAAAGCCATTGCTGATAAAAATCTGCAAGTGATTGATGTTAATGGTGCTATAAGTAAAAGCAAGGTCAAGTTATAGACACATGAGGGTCTGGAACATATGGTAGATTAGATAAATCAAACTCCTATTTAAACCTGTCATGTGAAAACTTAAAAATACAACATGGAAGAACACAATCAGTCTTGGGAAGTGAGAGCATAAGCTTGGAGTGATGACATCAAGAGCTCCCACTGACTCTAAGGTACAAATGACTATCATGAAAGTGGGGTACATAAACAGCAACTATTGATAAATAAACTGAACACACATTACCCCACTGACACTATCTGCAAAGCACCTCACAAATTGCTATGTCCAGTTGGTGAGTTAATAACTAAGTGAAAGGCTATAAAAAGGTTAAAGCACCCAAAAACCTACAAGGTTTCATGAAATTGCAAAATTTGGGATCTGAAATCATACTTCACCACAGAACACCAAAGGTTTGTCTTGCTTAGGACTGACTCACAAGCCCTTACAGCATTCACTACAGCAATGTAAGGTACCAGCAGCCTCAATTCTTACCACAACTCCTCTGTTGGCAGTTATCTTCCCTAGAACAGGGGCAGCAGGCAGAATTATGTGCCAGCTCCTCAATACCACTATTCAGAACCTGTCCTGTAGTTTAAATCCACCTTCATCACCATTTAGTCTTGTCACCCTAGTTAAATGGGTAGTGCCTTTCAATAGGAAGCTAGATGGACAACTGCAGTAGCATCTTAAATCTTAATAGGAATTACTTCTCATTAATCAAAGCTCTTAGATTATTAAAGAGAAAGGTAAAAATTAATTTATAAACAACTGAAGAGGAGTAAATGTCTGATACAGTAGATTAGCTGATCTAGTAGTTAAAAGAAAAAAATGATCAGGAGTTGAAGCTAAAATACAAACTAGTGTCTGTAATTTCTTCTATCTATTTCCAAAGGAGCTATACAATTAATCATACTACTACCGCTGGCATACTTTAAAACTGAGACAGTACATATGAGCCGTAAATTTCTGATCTAGATACAAAGACTCAGTGAGAGAAATTTATGGCCAGTATTAGGCAGAAGGTCAAACTGTATCAACATAAAAGTCTCTTTTAGTATGAAGCTATATCACTTATTCCCTGCTTCAACAAGTATAGTCCACTAGCCCCAGAATGAAAACAGCAGCACGAAATAAGGTGAGATACATCTAGTAAAGAACAACAGAAGTGACTAAATATTAGAGAAAGCAGTTTCTGTTAATAAAGCAAAAAAATCTTAACAGCTTATTGCTTGTTACCATATTTTTTTTTAACACTCCTGCCCACAGATTTAATTACGCTTTTCCATAGGAAAGACATACTAGTTACGCTCACATAACCTTAATTTAATAACTTAATCATAATAATTGCCAATAAATTAATATATTTCTCCCTGTCTTGACTTCTTCCAAACATCTTGACTGCCCTATCCTCAGGCTATTCCTATTTCATGCATCAAGGAAGGATTTAGAAACACATTAAAAAGTTGAACTGTATTGTGTATAAAATAAGGAGGTTAATTTTTAGTATATATATGTAATCATGGAATCATAGAATGGTTTGGGTTGAAAAGGACCTTATTTTGGAATGAGTGTTTTATGGTTGTTTATGAGCTATGTCTACACCAATCTCATGCAGAATTTGTCCGTGCTGATTTCACTCACAAAAAAAATGAATTGTATTTTTATACAAATTCTAGTCAGAAAAGCTTTACTCTCATGCAGCACCATGCATAATTCCCACAATAAAACAATTTGGGAAAAGGCTAACAGATTTGGGAGGGATGTAGAGAGAAGCAATGTCTTCTCCTTTTCAGACCTTTTACTAGTGAAAGATTTTTCAGATTTAAATAGTTAGCCCCTCATTATTCTCATGACTATTCCAAACTCCTGGTTATGAAATCATCAAAACTACTCAGAAATCATACAGAATCCTACATTTATTATAAGCACATATTCACATATAGTAACTGGTGTACTTGTTTCTTGGGTGGGGGGTTCACTTTGAAAGGTAAACTCTACTATACTGGATAGAAGTATAAGGAAACTTCACAAACTCATTCTCTTGCCCACATGCATAGTCTCATCTGCAATGCAAAAACCAGGACACTGTGCTTCACTATTCCCATAGCAATATCATTACTTATTTCTGCATTTTAGAGCCTTTCCTTGTAAAGGCTAAACTTTACACTCATTCTTATTCCCCTTGTAGAAAAGCCTCTTTTTTTTCAGGCTACCATTGCTTCATAGATAAACATGGCTTAAATTTTTCTGATAAATTGGATGTTGGAAGCCTCACATGGCCACATCTCCCACAGTTTAACATTTAAGTGCATAACTAAAATGCTTCAGCGAGACTACCAATTACTGCAGTTATGTTACTACCACACAGAACTGTTCAACATCAAACTGAGCTATAAGATTCCAGAAGCCATTTTTAGCTTTGGGCACTAGGCCAAAAATAACCTTTTCAGTTCTCTAAGAAGCCAAACGTACAAAGATATGAAAATTGACAGAGGGAGTGCAGCATTTCTTGCCAAAATACCGATTTTTTTTTGTAAAGCTAATACTCTTTCATATTACCTGATTCTTAACTGATTGCAAATCTGTAGTGATATTTAGAGAATGAGTATTTCTGAATCATACTGTCTTGCTTCTGTGCCAGATGCTACTATGAAGTGAGCTCTTTGCTTCTGCATTGTGTTAATACATTTAAAATCACTCCCAGGGCTTAAGAGCATAATGAAAGCTCCAAGGTTTACATCTTTACTACTATCCCAGCATCTTCCAGAACAAACCTTCAGTTCAAATGCTTCAACCTCCATTCTTCCACATATCTTGCACTGTCTTGACTGAGATGTAAAAATAAAAGCCAGAGAACCAAAGCTGGATTCCTTTCACAGTTTTGTCCTTGATCTGTTCCGAGATCTGGACTAAGCCATTCAAAATTTCTGTTCCTCAGTTTTTCCAACTCTAAAACCAGGGATAACCTGCATCCTTACAGAACAATGAAATAACTCACTGATAAATGCAAAGTTTACAAGGTAATTTATAACAGAAACATAGAACAAGGCCTGTGCTAGGATCAACTAAAACTAGAAATCTGCTCAAAGTCATTATATTAACACTCAGTATAATTATATAAAAGGCTTTTAAATTAATCAAAATGCAAGAAATTCAAAAGACTACTTTCTCTACCCTTAGAAGTTCCTGATTGGTTGGATGAAAGTCAAAGCTTCCCATAATGCACTTTAACATAGCATTAATAGCTGCAATACTATGATACAAAAGAATATACTAAAAGGGTGGCTGTCTTACCTCTAAATTCTCTTACTAAAATTTTAGCAAATTTAAGTTATTGGGTATTTCATATTAGCTCATCTTTTAATTCAAATCATAAGATCCATACCACTGGCATCAGAGATTTTCTTTGAAGAGCTTGCCATAGATCACCTTAACTTTTCATGTTGAATTTGAGTAAGCATATGGGAAAAAAAGAGGGCAGTTCCAAAGATGGGGAAGAAATGTGCCCTTTTTTTGAAGAAAAACAAACAATTTCATATTCAGCAGTCTCTTTCACCCTTTCAAAAAAACTTAGAAAAATAATAGATGAAACTGCACATTGTCAAACTAACATGATAGTTTTCCATCAAATTTGAAAGCTCAGATGATGAATGGAAACATCGATTGTAATACACCCATAATTCAGCAAAGCACTCTTAAGTTTCTGCACATTTGACTAAGAAGCTACATCATTTGCTCATGAGAGATTAGAAAAAATAATCAAGAACTACACATAGTGACAAAGTACGTTGATGCTGTAAACAAACTAGGTACAAGTACTAATAGGTCTTAAAACGGAGTATGGAAACAGAAAACATTTTAGATGGACTCCTCAAATTCTTAGTCATACATCTTTCTTCAAAAACACTACTAAGCAGGGGAAAGTATCACCTCTGGTAAAGCTTGCAGGTGACAGGATGTGTGTGAGCGAGAAAAAAACAAGTCACTAATACAAAGCCATCTGAACTGGCTGGTAAATGAAACACAGGCAAAGAGTAGGCATTCAGCCAGACTGAAATTCACATCCTGGAACAGGGATTGGAAGAAAAACTTACCGAGTAGAGAAATTACATCGTACACTGAGGAAGGCAAAAAGACAGTTTTGAACTTGGATGAACTAAAAAAAAAACAAACCTGAAAAAGAAACCCTAGCAACACAACATCCAACAAGCATGGGAAACCTGGGTTTAAGCATCTCCCTTTAACCAATGACAGCTGCTGTTTAATAACCAGGGCACCTTCCCCCCCACTCCGCTGATTGCTGAGAAGGCTCCTTTCATCTTTGACCAGAAATCCCTTCTCAGAAATCTTCATAGCTGTCTGTATTTCTTAATTACATAACATACGAATGACACTAAGTTCTTCCTTCCCCACCAAATAAACAGACAGCTTTGTTGTTACTACACTTGCCATGCCTTTAAATGACTGAATTGAATAAATTCAGCTATGCCTCACTACTTTCAAAATACAGTAAATTAACAATGGCAGTGGTTTGACCTGTCAAGTATTCAATAGTTTTACCCTCTATTTCTCTTGACACTAAATTTACAAAGAGTTAAAAGTTCAAACAGAAAAAAAAGTCATTTTAATAATAACTTTGCTTACCATGATACCAATTCCACTATCTGTAATTCTGAGACAAGGTTTCTACTACACATGAACTGTTGATTTTTATTTTGAGTACCTTGCCTTACTTCCCATAGGCCTCATCCAAGGATGTATTCTGCTCCGCTTCTTTCCTTGGATTAATTTCTGATTCAGTTTTCTTTTACTACTCTTATTTCTTGCCAATTTTCCAAAATTTCTCCAGTGACCACCAATTATTTTTGCACACACATTTTGTTAACCTGTTTCTGTTCACCAAACAACAGGTTCAACGGGTCATTCATTCTTTTCTCTTCATATTTAAGCATGGAGGATTTTTTACTCATCTGATTTTTTCATTTTTACTTTTTGCTTGTCTAATGTAGTGCTACAAAGAAGTGATGCCACTGCAAATAATGCAACCAGACATGCAGAGTTCAAATGTTAAAACCTGACAAGTCTGTATACACAAAATAAAGTGAAATTGTCATGTTGTTACTTTGGTACTTTGAAACACACCACTACATATTATAATTTATAGTATAAAGAAATCAAGGCACACACCATGTTAAAATGTGCTTCCAAGATTTTTTTTGCTAAATTTAGTTACTTTAATACAAAAACTTATTTACCTTAAATCCTCCACCCACATATTAATGCCAGCTGTCCCAGAAGTGTCTCCTACCAGAAAGGAGTATTTGTAGAGCTGCATTAGTAGAAAACACCAAACTAGCCAATATAGTCAAATCCAAAAACTAGAAACTAAATCTATTACCAATCTTGCATCTTACAGTACTGGAAGGAAAGTCTGGAAAGAAACAAAAGTTCTGTTTTTAAAGAAGTGTTTCAAGTCTACCTTGATATTGGCAATGTACCTCAAAAAGGAAGAATTATTAAGAAAAGCACAGAAACAATTGTAGGGAGACAAAACATTTATAACCTTTACAATACATGTAATTTATATAGGCAAGCAGTTAGTGTATTTCAATACATTAAACTATTGAAAAACAGAAAAGGTAACAGACAACAAGTATTTTCCGATA
Source organism: Caprimulgus europaeus (assembly GCA_907165065.1). The sequence goes on along the minus strand of OU015523.1, from coordinate 95,058,648 downwards.
TATTTTAGTATTTGTTCAGTACAAACAATTCCCTCTGTTCTACAAAGACTTTCTGAATCAAGAAAAAGAAAACCGCCTGTACAAGTCCGAATCCTCCAAACTTAGTATTACAATTACTGCAACTCGCACCAAGGAATAAAATCACCCAGCTACAGAAAATCAACAGAAAAATCTTATCCATTCAGCAGCACAGGTCACTCTTAACATGATGCTTCACTGTTTTGCTCTTGCTCTGCTTCTCATAAAGATCAATTCAAGAACACTCTTCTGATATTCAGAATCACCAGATTCCTCCAGTAACTTCTCTAATGATGCCTAGGAGAGCTCTAGAGTCTTCAGCACAGGAGAGACATGGACCTGTTGGAGCAGGTCCAGAGGAGGGGTCACAACAAAGATCACAGGGTTGGAGCACCTCTCCTGTGGAGAAAGGCTGAGAGAGTTGGGGCTGTTCAGCCTGGAGAACAGAAGTATTCAGAGAGACCTTATTGCAGCCTTTCAGTACTTAAAGAGAGGCTATAAGAAAGACGGGGACAGACTTTTTAGTAGGGGCTGTCATGAAAGGAAAAGGGGTGATAGCTTTAAACTGGAAGAAGGTAGATTTAGGCTAGATATAAGGAAGAAATTTTTTACAGTGAGGGTGGTGAAACACTGGCACAGGTTGCCCAGAGAGGTGGTAGAAGCCCCATCCCTGGAAACATTCAAGGTCAGGCTGGACAGGGCTCTGAGCAACCTGATCTAGTTGAAGATGGCCCTGCTCACTGCAGGGGGGTTGGACTAGATGACCCTTGCAACCCAAACCATTCTATGATTCTGTGATACACTGGCACCATGAAATTATCAGCTAGCTTTTAACTAGGAGACAGAATTCCCACAAGCTCAGCTGAACATGAAACATTTCATGCAGCTTCCACAGTGAGGGCAAACCTCAGGCTCCAAATTAAACGCAAAAGTAACACTCATTTGGCTCGGCCAAGATCATAATCTCTCTCACAAGTTTAGACTTTTTTTTTTCTTTAAAAATATTTCTCCTACGTACTGGGACAGAAGGACGAAAGACTGTTATTGTTATTTCTATTTTTAAATAGTTAAGACGTTTACAGATATTATGGTGTTCTGCACCATACAAGGAAAAAAAAGGGATAAAAAGGCAAGCTGGCCAGGCAAGGCACCCTTGGGGGAAAGAGGCTGGGGAGAAGTGTTAGAATTTTAGAAATTAACTCCTCCCACAAAGACATCTACCCACAAATTCAGCAGAAAGTAATTATTCCTCCAGAAGCTTAACTCCTCAGTACCTTTCCAAAGATATACTCTGATGTGTGCATTATACCTTGCAAAATCTGGTCAGCAGAGAGCAGACCAAAAACATAACACCCCTTTCCATTTTTGACAGTGATCTGCACACTGAATAGGGTGACAATATTTCTGGTTCTTTCAATGTTACACCTAGCAGAACAATAAATGGGTACACTATTTCCGTCATTCCAATCTCAACAGACCATGTTAAGGATATCTCTCTGGTTTCAGAAGTGTCATTTATATTGTATCTATAGGACCTTAAATACCCTCCAGTTCCAACCCCCCTGCCATCAGCAGGGACACCTTCCACTAGACCAGGTTGCTCAAAGCCTCATCCAACCTGGCCTTGAACACTTCCAGGGAGGGGGCATCCACAGCTTCTCTGGGCAACCTGTGCCAGTGTCTAACCACCCTCACAGGAAAGAATTTCTTCCTAAGGTCTAATCTAAACCTACCCTCTTCCAGTTTAAAGCCATTACTTCTTGTCCTACCACTACCTGCCCTTGTAAAAAGTCCCTCCCCAGCCTTCCCATAGGCACCTTCAGGTACTGGAAGGCCGCTATAAGATCTCCCCAAAGCCTTCTCTTCTCCAGGCTGAACAGCCCCAATTCCCTCAGCCTGTCCTCACAGAAGAGGTGCTCCAGCCCTCGGATCATCCTCGTGGCCTCCTCTGGACTCATTCCAGTAGGTCCATGTCCTTCTTATGTTGAGGGTTCCAGAACTGGATTCAGTACTCGAGGTGGGGTCTCACAAGAGCAGAGTAGAGGGGGAGAATCACCTCCCTTGACCTGCTGGCCATGCTTCTCTTGATGCAGCCCAGGATACGGTTGGCCTTCTGGGCTGTGAGCTCACATTGCTGGCTCATGTTGAGCTTCTCATTCACCAGCATTCCCAAGTCCTTCTCCTCAGGGCTGCTCTGGATCCATTATCCACCCAGCCTGTACTTGTGCTTGAGATTGCCCCAACCCAGGTGCAGGACCTTGCATTTGGCCTTGTTGAACTTCATGAGGTTTACACAGGCCCACCTTTCAAGGTCCCTCTGGATGACATCCCTTCTTTCCAGCACATCAACTGAACCAGATGCTTCCTAACAGAGCCAGCAAAAACATGGCAAGTAGAATGAACAGTCTGTGGCCTGGGGAACTTACTCAGCCTTCCTAGCATGGTCATTCTGATACACAAAACATCACTCCCACTATCCTGGTTGCTCTTGCAACTCTGTAAGCAGCAAAATATGACACTGGCTTTTCCTTCTGCAAGAAAGTGAATGCTAAGCTTCCCAAACTTAAATTTAATAGTTAACCTTTTAAAGTATGAACTTTATATTATTATTGGTAGCACAGACTGTAAATGTTATGCATGATAGAGTCAAATCATTTTCTCCATGTTTTTCTAATTCTCTGTTCACAAAATTCTAATCATCACCACTAATGTAATTTCTCAAGAAACCAATTTTTCTCAGTTTTACAGATATCAGAAAAGTATCTCAAGCCACTACACTCAACCAATAATATATAGCTCACCTCCCTGCTTATAATCCTTTCTTTCACTTCCAACACTTCATATATTTTCATGCAGTTTGTATGATACTTTACAGTCTGCCTTTGAATATTATCTTCATTCTATCTACATTACATTGGCTTTTGCCTCCTTCTCCCAAGTCACAGTTCTACTGAGCAAATACTCATTCTGCTTTGTCATAGCCTATTCTACCCTGGTCTCTTCCCCTCACAAAAGCATCTAGTGTTTTCAAAACTCTACATTTAGTAACTGTACTAAGATTCACACTGTCTCTCCTGTTTTACAGATGTTTAAACCAAGACATGTTCTGTGCCCCTGACGCAAAAGAAACAGACTAGGGGAGGGAAGAAAAGGAGACACACAAGCCATGTAAGAATATTTGGGTTCTACCTCCCACAAGGCCTGTGATCACATGCCAGTGGATCTTCAAAAACAAAGCTGTTCCGCTAGAAGCACTTGAAAAGAAACCTGTAGCAGCTTTACTACCATAATATCACTTCTGGAGCTCTGAGTCAGTCTTTTCCAAAGCAGATAGGCCAAAGGCACACAAAGTGACAGTATTTCTACAAAAGCAGTCTTCATCCATTTACATGTGCAGCATAGCCAAACATGGTTTGGCAGTTCTAGGTAGAGCTGTTTAAAAAGCAGCTACCCCAAACTGGAAGTTAACTTTAAGGGCAAAGGCTCATTAAACAACTGAGCTTATATTCCTGCTCAAACTGAGAGGTTTCACCCTCTCTCCAATCGTGTCATTTTTAGGTTGTCATCTCTCCTACTTCTTAGCCCTTGCACTAGTTTTGAAGCTTCTCTACAAACAAAGTAAGCTAGCCAAAAAAGAAACAAACAGAAAAACGACCACACTGTGGAAGGAGGTGGATACACACAGAGCCAGTGGTAGAAAGCCATTAATCTGCTCAAGCCACATTCTGAAACAGTAGCCAGGCAATTGAGTACTCCTCATTTGTTTCATGCAACACAAGGCACTCTGAGCTAATTCACTTGATTTTGTTCTGGGAAGAGCCCAACAGCACCTGCAAAGTCACTGACTGCTTTTCAGCTACGAGGGCATAAATCTCCAGACAAAAGAGGTAACTTTCAAAAGCACAACTGACTAGACTCTATACAGCAAAAGAACTAATAGACCTTTTTCAACAGGAGTCAATAGCCTTGATGTTTATATGATCCACAAGCAAGGACATACTTTGACTCGGGGAAGAAAAAAAGGGTGAAAGGGCTTTAAAGGGTATCCTGCAGTTATAATTTAGAAGCATAGACGAGCTTAGCAAAAAAATTCATTTAATTTGATAAAGCTCTTTCACAAAGCAGTGCTTATCAGAAAAAAAAAAAAAAAGGAAATAGGATATGTTAATACAGAGATGTCCAGACACACCACATTATGAAGTTACATTCTGAAGTTGTATTTATACTGTTGGCTACACAATAATGAACATAAATTTTTTTTATCTTCCATTTTTATCCTGATATAAAGACACATTACATAGTAATACCAACAAAGAGTTACATCCCATAAGTTTTGGCTGCAGGGTAATATTCAAATCACTTGTGAGAATAAACAAACATACTTCTTCCTCTCTCCCTCTCCTAATACACTTAGGATATTATTCATGTAAGAGACAGAATAAGTAAAGTTAGAAATCATCAAATAAATACAGGAAGACTGTAAAAAGGGACTGACTATCGAACATAAAGAAAGAAAGAGTTCTATTCTTTTTTTTTTCAGATTTATAATTAAAAATGTTATTTTTTTAATATGTTTGGATAAAATGAGCAAAATGAAAGATTCCCAAGATGTCTCATTCAAAAAACCTACAATGTAATCAAAATATGAATTCAAGATGATGAATTATGACCTATTCAAAACAGTAATTATCAGAGAGAATTCTTAAAAGGAGAGGGGCATATCAAATCTCTTGTCTTCTCTAGTGACCAAATAACCTAATTCTAAAGAAGAGTCTGTCTGGTGGTCATTTTTGGTTCTTGAAAGTGTGCAGTAGCACAAATGAACTAGTCTGAATCTGTGACATCCTTCCCAGTACAACCTGCATTTATATAACTGCATATCTACTGTTATAATTAGAACAATTCCCAAAAGTGAAGGAAGAATTATGTTAATAAAGGAGTTCGAGAAAATTGGTGAATTATGGCAAGCTAACTGTGGTGGACAGTTGTTTATTAAAAAAAAAAAGGGGGGGGGGTAAAAATGAGAATTAATTATGGCAATCTAATACACAGTTGTTTATTTAAAAAAAAAAAATTAGAAATAAGGTGGGTGGTTTGGGTTTTTTTTCATTAGGAGTGAAAAGAACATACTTCACCTGAACTAGTCACTTCCCAAAAGATTTTTCAGAAAGACAAGCAGAAAAAACTTCCAGCTGTTGGGTACAAAGGTATTCCTGGACTTAACTGTGATGAAAGACAACTTGTAATTTGTCACTTTTTTTTTTCCTTTACATGATCCCACAAGAAGCACTTAGAAGTCAAAATTCAAGCTTAATTGAAAAAAAAAAAAAAAAATTCTAAAAAACTAAAATTAGAACTCTACAGATTCTCAGACCATTGTTCAGGTGCTAATGCGATTTTTGGACCATCTTGAAAAAAAAAAAAAAAAATCTGTAGTCATACAGTCCAAACAAGTATTTCAAAGATGCTAACAGGCAGACTAAGATGTCTTCAGCACAGCATTGTCTAAAGAGCACAGTCCATTTATTAACATTTTAAAAAGCAGCAGGTAGGAGCTATTTTGTCTGGTGAGCATTCTAAAGCACAAAAAAATAAATAGATACTATTTCCAGAATTTCATACTGTCCCACTAGCACTCAAATACTTCAACTTATATTTCTTTTCAGGGATCTAATATCTGATTTTAAAAAAATTTGCTTCTCTCCAACATCACCAGAAGCAGCAGCAAGTAATCCTTCCTCATGAGCCTAACTGATGCCACAGCAGTGGATAAGGCAGGTATTCACCAGAAAAGGTTCAAAGGATCTGTCTTCAGAAATACAGCCAAAACCTACAGAAAGGGGTTGAAGTGATACAAGCAGCCATGGTTACACACTTAAGCAACAGCTTTGGGGCTTTTTCTTCCTCTTTTATAAACTAGCATGCTTCCAGCATTCCCAGTGGTTTTGAGGAATATAATTGCATACTATGACTTAAGAACTATGTGATTACTGTGTTACTGCCTTCTGTATAACCCAGCCTGTAATAAAAGTGATAAGAATAGCATTTATTATTTTTGAAATGGTTCTTGCAATGCATCCACACTGATGTGGTTTAAAACATCTGACTAAACTCAAGACACTTTACATAAAGGTTTTATTTTCTTCTAACAGTACTGTACACCACACAAACTCCCTTCTGTGTGCAAAGATACTGCCTGAAATTTCATCTGACCGGGTCACTCAGCTCCTGGGTAAAACTTGCAAAGACTGAGGAAGAAATGTCTTATCATGTCTCTATAAGCAAGATGTATTCAATGCAATGAAAAGTGACAGAAGAAAAAGCATACCAAGAAGCTCCACAAATAGAAAGTGACAAGTATAGTTAAGCCTCTACAGTTACTATGGAATGTAACTGCAAGAAGAGCTAGAAAAGTCAAACCATTCAGTCCCAGCTATTAAAAGCAACCAAGCTAAGTCTCTTTCATAACTGTATCAATTGTTATATAAAATCCAACTCCTAACTTCTGGGAAAAATTAAAGGCATGAATAGACAATGTAACACTTCTGTCCTCCTCAGACCTACCTAAAGTGCTCAGAACTTTTCTAGAAAACAAGCCTGGTAATATTATTTGAGAATAGCTACAGACCATCATTTTCTGAATCCAAAAATACTGCCAGTATCTAACGATAAAACACTGTCACAATGCAGACATGGTTTCAGTTTTCCAGAAATCCCCTGCTCCTCAGATTTCTAAACTAAATCCTCCAGACTAGTCTTTTCTAAATCATGGACTGTCTTTATTTTTCAGTGAGATTGGCCCTCTTTAGCAAAAAAACCTTTAACAGTGAAGGGCTACCCCTACCCCAAACACCAAAGTTTCGGGGCTTCAGAGACCTGTCAGCACATCAAATCCAAAAGCGAAACACACTCATCGCAAGGACACATTCCAAGTAGTACAAGAAAGTGCTGGTTTTATGCCATGCACATTTATGGAGAGGAAGCGAGAGAGAAAATTCCCATCAAGAGTTTGCCCCAAGAGCTCCAGAAACCTGGGCTGAAGCCAAGTGTCTCTCTGTTTATATATTCTACTTATGTAATGTAACAAGTGACAAGGAACACAGATTTTTCGGAAATACATCAATATACAATTTAACTCACAGGACAAACAATTTCCATTAAACAGTTACAACACGCTTTTACAAAGAAAAATACAAAGTAACTCCAGATTAACACATGGTTCTCCTAAAAGGGGATGAGTTAAAAAAAGGGCTACTGTTGTTAAAAGATTGAGACATGGGCTGTTCTACACTGCTGTTAATACAAAACAGAGAATTAAAATCTCATTCTACATTTAATTTCATATTTAATATCTTCCATACAAAGTCTGGCACATTAATGCTTGAAGACAAAGACTACTTTTCCCTGAGCTCTCCTCTGAATAGAAAACTTACTAGAACAAGTAAGCATGTACCAAGCATGTACTACCTATACATACAACACAGCTCATACTTGTACCAAACATACTTACACAATATACAAATACTAACATGCACTCACTGCCAATTTTTCCAGTACATAATTTTGTTCTCCAATAGTCTGGATCGATACCAGGTCGAAGCAAACAAGCTAACTTTCTGGATTACCAAACTACTTATCTCGTATCACAGCATGTCTTTGTTAGACTACAACTTTAAAAAAAGAAAAGGGTTAAAACATCTTGTTTGGTGAAACAAGCTGAAAGTCATTCTTCTAACTGCATACAGGTCCCCTATCAGGCTTTATCCCTTTCACTATCACATCCATTATTGAGTCAAGTTAATGGTTAGCACGGCAATTCATGCTACCAATTCTAGGTAGTTTCATTCATCAAGTTTCTTTCATATTTCTCTTTTATCAGTATGATGATATAGGTGTTCATACAGGCCACTGTGAAATCCATTCAGCAACAGCAAACAAGTGTCAGAGTCAAATAACAATTACATATGACATCTACCACACATCAGAGACATTACACTGCTCCTTACAATCGGGATAGATGAAAGTGTGCAGTCAGCATATATGTCTCCACATACAGGAAGGCACAAATACCCTCATGTGCAGGAGCAGTGGAGAATTTAGGTTCATGTTATCACATGCTTGCATACAGGTATAGCACCTGCTGTTTTGTGGGACAAGAACAAGTAACTACTTGTCTGCTCCTTTGCTGTTACAACACAACTATCTTCAGCAGGCAAATGGGGACACAAAAGGGCATGCGGAGGCGGTACAGTAAAGATCTTAGGAATACACTAATATAGTCTTCTAGTGTGGGTTTGTACTGTGCTACCTAGTGACACTATGTAAAGAATAGATTAGGCTCCATCTCCCAGCACAAACAGGGGCAGGAAAACAGATATGGCCCTTTGTGGGGGTCTGCCTCCTCAGGTGAGAAACAAGCATGACTTTTTTCATGTCAGAAGGAAGGTGACAGGGCAAGGTAAATGCATACTGGATACACCTCCCCACACCACTCCTGCCTGCCAGGTTGTCATGCCTGTCCCCTCTGCAGATTTATGTAATGATGGTGTCCCCCTCTGTAGAGCATGTACAGTGCCTGCAAAGACAGGGATTTCTCTCCACATTTGCCTGGGAAGATAGCATTGCATACAGAGCTGTAACTATGGCTAAATGACAAGGGTGGATGTCAATCCCAGCATCAGACAAGTGGCATTTGTGAAAAGCAGCATGCTCTCTGAGGTAGCTGCAGAGCAAAAGTGTGCCTATGGATATGCCTCCATCTGTGGCATGCAAATAGGTGAGACGTTCAGAGGCGCACAGAATAACTGAATGGCTTGGGTTAGAAGGGACCTTAAAGATCATCTAGTTCTAACCCCACTGCTGTGGACAGGGTTGCCAACCACTAGATCAGGCTGCCCAGGGCCCCATCCAACCTGGTCCTGAATGCCTCCAGGGATAGAGTATCAACAACTTCTCTGGGCAACCTGTTCTGGGGCCTCACCACCCTCTGGGTGAAAATTTTCCTCCTGATATCTAACTTAAATCTCACCTTTCTTAGTTTAAAACCATTTCCCCTTGCCCTAAATGTGGTTACATACAGACATGCACCCCCTCCATGCCTGGTGGGTCCACCTACATGCAGCAGGATGGAAGCAGCAGGTATCCAACCTGCCAAGCGTATGCATTCCTCACAAAACCGATTCAAAGGTGGGCTGGCTGCCACCTCAAACCTCAGCGGTCAGGGAAGGGTGGCACGGAGATGCACATTCCCCAGAGGGAGAAAGAAGACAGGTGTGAGCAAGAATCCCTCACACACACTCCCCCAGTGTGCCAGCTCTGCCTCACCAAACGCAGGGGATGGCGAAGAGGAGGGTGTGCAGCGATCCAGCCATATGGGAGCAAACACCTACCCCAGACACCAAGGCAGAGCGGGGGGAATAAAGAAAGCAGAGAGCTGGGAGCGGGCTCGGTTTCCGTGTGGGGACGGGCCCAGGGGAGGGCGAACGCTTCATGCCACGGAGGTTGAGTGAAAGGGCGGGGAGCGGGTGTCCTCCTCACAGGGAGGTTGGGGGGCTCTCAGATGCCTGAGGTTCCCCGGGGAACCCACCTTCCCCCTCCCCACCCGCCCCCTCAGGCGGATACCGGTACCGGCCGCCCCCTCCCCTCCGCGCCCCCGGTTCCTCGCCCGGCCTCACCTGCCCGCACCGTATCGGAGAGGTCGTGGCTGAGGGCGGCGGCGCTGCGCGGGAATTCCTTCAGCTTCCTGCCGCTTAGGTTGAGCCCCCCGGAGTGCGCTGCCTCCTCCAACGCCCGCTCCAGACCGCGGTTCAACGGCGCCTGCAAACCCAGCGACCCACTGCCGCCGCCGCCACCGCCCACCCCGGCCGTTACCGCCGCCAGAGCAGCGGCGGGGAAAGGCTGCGAGTCGCCTCCCAGCGTCGCCATCTTTCCCCTCGCCCGCTTCGCCGCTGGGGGTACCCGAGGGGGCCGCTGGACCTGCCTCCCTCTCCCCCTTCTTCCTCCTCCTCCTCCTCCCGCTCGCTGTGGTGGTGGCGGCGCCGCCGCCGTGAGGGGGAGGGGGAGCGGCGGCGCAGGCAGGAGGCGGAGGCGAACGGCCCGGGCGAGGCGCTCCCACTGCGCATGTTCCAGCTCACCCCCTCCCACCCCTCCCGCGCACTGTGCGCGTGGTGGGGCGCTGCGGCGCCACCTAGCGGTGGCAACTGCAACACGAGCCAATGCCCCCGCGCAGGCAACCGCCTCCCAGTGGCGGGGGGCTGAGCGCTCCCTTGGCTGTGTCACGGCGTTCCCCACCGCCCGCCCTCTTACCGGCCAGCCTGGGAGCTCACGCCAACACCTACTTCGCCCCCCGCTCCCAGCATCCACCGAAGGTATTCACCACGCTAACTAACACGAGGTAGTCGTGCCACCAAGCCTGACAATATTCAAGAAGCACTTGGACGACGCCCTCAGACACGTGGTGTGAATGTTGCGACTGCCCTGTGCTAGGGCAAGAGTTGGACTCGATGATCCTTGTGGGTCCCTTCCAACTCACAACAATCTGTGATGACTCCCTGAACCGCACCCGAAGGCTCAGGGGCTGGAAGCGCTGCGATTTGCGGTTGGATGGCGTGAAACCACCGTGCAGGCGTGCAGGAAAGCGTGCGGGTGCCCAGGCAGCCCTCCTCATTTGAAAATTAAAAGCTGCAGTGGCTCTTGCCACTGAATTAGGCCCTGGGGAGCATCTGCCCTGCAGAAGGCTTTTCCGTGACTTGCTCGTCCCGCAGGGGCTGGTGCACACATGTGTGTGGTTCCCTGGACCCAGCCTGCCAAAGAGAGACCCTCAAAGGTGTGATTTGTAGTGGCAAACTACAAAGCACAGGAACCATGATCAGTTCAGTTTTCAATGGAATCACCTTTCTAAGAAGCAAGGGTACTGGTTTTGGTTTATTTCCCCCTCCCTTTCTGCAGCTTTCCAAAGCTGATGTTTCTACAGGATTTACAGAGTTCAAAGCTAAAGAAGGACCTGGACACCATCAGCCATGACCTGTTTTTTACAGGCCGTTACATTTCACTCAGTTACCCTGTGCTGTGATCAGTGGCTGACGTTAAATCAAAGCCTTCCTGGCTCCAGGAAGTTTGACCACTGAGCGCTACAGGGCCAAGGAAGACAGAATTGCCACAAGGAAATAACTCTCCATTTCTGAAAAACAGGAGAGATCATAGCAAGTTCAGCAGTCACGACAAGAAACAGCGCTGGTTAATAGGGAGAAAGGGTGTTAGTGGTAGATCTTTTCACATAGCATCATCTAATATCCATTAAAAACTTGTTCTTTATAATTAAGGTAGGCTCTCAGTATCAGCATTTTTTATGGTAGCTTTATAGACATTGCATCACTCCAGAAGCATTGCAGGCAGCACAGCAGCATTTTTAAAGAGGCTGCCTTACATTAAGGAAAGAGCTGTCAGGTTAGATGGGTAGGAGGGGGATTATATTACTGTAAATACATTTATACTGCACCCAAAATACAGGCCCTGAGCTTAAACTTCAGTCCAAACTCCCCTCACACCTACAATTACCAGTTCTTCATGTTTGATGTGTAGATCTTGGGTTTTGGCATGACAAATTCAGTGTCCTACTAGTTTGAGAAAAGTTTGCGTGCACCCAAGAGCAATTCTTGACACCATTCCTTGGAACAGCCCCTAGCCAAAGAGGAAATCAACAGTTACCACATCAACAGTTGTGCCCAGATATCACATTACTTTTAACAAAGTTTGTTGGTGGGTTTTTAAGATAGTTTTTCCCACAAATTTTGACTAGTCACAGCATGTTTTGAATTTGTTAAAAGGCTAATTCCAGCTTGCGTGCTATCTTTGCATTGCTGCTGGAAACACAAAGAAACGGATGAATAGCTACATCTTCTCAGCAATTTAAATAAAAGTGTTGATGAACAGTAGCTCAAGTTGAATAAGCTGTGAATAAGAGCAAATACTAGACTTCCCCTATAGTGGAAATTTTTTTAAATGCAAGTTTAATGAACTAGGTACTATATTCTTTTATACTTAGAGAAGTCTGAAATATCATAGGTTTTATGACTCAGTAAATTACTTTGCACAGAAGATTTCCTGTGTAATAAATCACCCAATATCATGTAACTTGATTTTGAAACTAGTAACATAGAACTAAATATTCAGACAGCATATCTGCAGAACTCATCTTCCAGCATCAGTTCTCTACAGTCAGGTAACAGGTCTGTCTTTTGGTGAGGTCTGGTAAGTTTTCTCAGAAGTGAGATACCATGTTCTTTCCTCCCCCATTTCTGGTATGACAAAATGATTTCTAGTGCTGATTTTTATAAAAACAAAAAGGGGTTTCTGTTCTTTGTTGTCTTCACACCATACCACTAATCCTGGGTTTTGATTCACAGCATCTCGCATAAGGGATGCTAGCAGCAATACCTTTCTCAGACCCATTTGAAGGACAACTCACCCTCTTTTGCAGGAGGCATGCAAGGTGCCAAAGAGCCATCAGGCTCCCCTCCACGCAGGCAGGCACAACGTGCCCACCTCGGCTGCCCTGTTGGGTTCACTTGAAGGGCCCATGACTGGCAGAGGCAGACAACTCAGCACAGCATTCCCCCTTAGGACACCCAGCGTGAGGACAGTTAGGATATAGGGATGCTGGGGCCACCCTAGTACATGGTCTAGCAGGGATTAAAGATGTAGGCTCCCCCTTATAGCAATGCAAAGGCACACACCAATAATCAGTGAGCAAGTCTGTTTTAAACTGTTTTTTGATCTGAGCGGCTGAGGTGCAATGCAGGCATGACCTGTGCTTATCAGAGGCTGTGTAGAAAGTTCTGGAAGTAGCACTTTGAAGGTTACTAACATTATCAAGATTGTGGAGGGGGAAAAAATATAGCACTGAAGCTGTATTGCCTTGACTTTCTCTCTGCTCTGCCTGAGTGCCGTGCCAGATCTAACTCCGTTCCTATAGATACAACAGATCAGAAGTTGAAAACGCTACAGAAAAAAAAAACAAAAGAGCAATCACAGCAGCACTGCTTTGTTATCCATGCAGGTGCATATAAAAGGCCATGCTCCATACATTGACTTTGGTTGGATCACAAAGTGGGTACAGCCTCACACGGCAGCTAAGCTGAGCTAGTGGCAAGCTGTCATTGCAAACAGCCCTTCCATTCCTTGTCCCCTGCTACACGATTTCACTGGTTCCTATGTGATGGTATTTGCACTTGTCTGACTCTTCAATGAGTCCTAGAGAAGCTTAAAAATTAACCCTAGAAAGAAAAGAAAACAGTGGATGCTCTTCAGCAAGCAGACACAAGTGTAGCAGAGAAGAGAAAGAATGCAGAAGGAAGGCTTATGGGTGTAGCAGAAGGAAAAGACTTCAGAGGTGACCGTTCTGCAAATTGAGTCACATGTAATGGCTGTGACAAGAAAAATCCTATCAGAGACATACAGAAAGTACCATAGCTGAGGGAGACGATGAGCCTTAAAGTCGCCAAGTGAATTTCTAAGACTTAAAATTGGCAGAAAAGAGGCAAACAACAAGGCCCACATGGTATGTGAAGGTCAGAGTTGGGTGAGGGCTTATGTGCAGGGAGCTGGTGCTTCACAAGGTAGCACATGACCTCAGTGTGGAGTACCCGTCCTGTACTAGACACGGGACTTCTGCAGCATGGGGCAGGAGAGCCTTGCTTTACTTCAACATAGATATTTGCCTCATAATCCATGGGCTCTATGACAATCCTGACGAGGCATTATCATGGAGTGAGGCTTTCTTCACGCGAATATCCCAGGTGGACAAGCTGTCTGGTGTGGAGACAGAAACAACACACAAACACTAAGTCAAATGCCAAACAGAAAGTGGGCATCACTCCACCAGCAGGGCTACCTCAGTTTGGTGCAACACAAAGCAGCAGTCACAACTCAGAAAAGCCACATTATACATCCTTCATAGCATGACTGTAATGGCACCAGGACAAGGAAAATTATTAGATTAACTCCAAAAGAAAAAGCATGTTGATGAAGCTTCAGGTGGCACAGATTAAAAGACATTCCTTTAAATTAAAGCAGAACCTGCTCACAGCATGCCTAAGACAAGTGCTTCACAGCAGAATGAGTAGCCTACGTAGAGCAGACAATGCGCTGCAGCTTCCTTGCAGCAAAGCTAGTGAAGAGAGTTTGAAGGGCAGGGAAGCTGTATCAGGAAATAGCTCAGAAAAATCTGTCTGTATAGCACCTGCCTCACAGAATACTTGGGGGAAAAAAAAAACAGAGAGCAATTAATTGATAGGAGGTAGGAGATGAGGGGAAGCTTATATATAAAGCAGAAGCTCAGAAGGTGGGTGAGCAGCACGGTCACTGCTCAGAAGATACACGAGGTTCATCCTTGCATAGATACATAGATCCAAACAAGTTCACTACGTAAAGGGTCAGAATTATTTAATTGCTACAGACAAAGAACCACTTCTTAGTCTCAGTGGCTGATCATGGCAAGCATTGGGAGCTCAGGAAAGCATCTCCCTTGCTGTTTCCTGAGACCCAATGGGTGGGCAGGCTCAAAATCACATTGAGTAATAGTTGGTGGGGGCTAACTGCTGCAAGATCAATCCCAAATGGCACCATGTATGCTAGATGTGTTGGCAAGGTTCACTGTCATGGTAGTGATGCTGCTGTAGAGACACAGCTGCAACAGGACAGAAGCTGTGAGAGATCATGACCAAAAGCTCAGCTCTCAGCTAAGAGGTCATGAAAATAAACCTAAGGGTAAACTAAAACCGAAATGAAACTTAGTATCCCTGAAACGCTTCAGCTGACTAAACATTTAAAGGTAACACAACAACATGCCCATACCTGAAATATTAATTTAGTTCAAAGACTATTTATTAGCAGTTGTAAACTGGCAGTTTCTTCCAAGTTTTTCAGATGACCTTGAAACATGCAGTGTGATAGAGCAGTAAATACATCCACACTTTTATTGAATCTACTGCTGAAATACAACTTCAGCAGAGATTCAGAGGAATGTAACTGTGGTGGGAACCTTGCTCTTGAAACAGGAAGAGCTGCTAGGTGTTGGCACACAGTCAGTAGAACAAAGACATACTGTGTTTGGTTTGTGGCGTTGGGGGGGTGGCATTTTCTGTAGTGGGGGAAGGGGCCACCTTGTGATAAGCTTCAAAAGCTCCCCTGGCTCCAGGGTGTACTCCCCCACCCCAGGCTGAGCCAATTAGCACTACAGAAATGCCTCTGCAAATCCATATTTGTGAGGGGAAGGACTGTCTTGAAAAGAAGAAGGTGGAGAGAACCTGGAGGAGAGGCCATTGACCTGAACAAAAGACAGCCATCGGCCTAAACAAAGAGAGAGCTGAGTTTCCAGGAGGGACAGGACAGAGAACCTCAGACATCCAGTTCAACCACACTGAGTAGGAGAAGGCAAAGGAGGTCCCTGCAGCCCACGAAGGTTCAACATTGAAGCAGATACCCACATGTAGGCCATGGAGGACTGCACACTGGACCAGAAAAGCTGAGCCTGAGGGCAGGTGTGACTGAATTGTGACCCTGAGAGATGCTCAACGCCAGAGCAGGCATGAGGAGGTGCGCTGGACCAGAGGCCCATCTGCAGCCAATAGACGTCCCCATGCCAGAGCCAGGAGCTGAGCCTGAAAAGTTCTGTGGCTCCGTGGGAAGCTCGCTTTGGAACTTCTTGTTGCTGGACTTCCATGCCATGAAGAGCAGCAACAGTGAACTGAATGAACCCACATTCCCTACCCCCCTGTGCTGCTGGGCAGGGAAGGTAGGAGAAATCAGGAGCAAAACGATTTGAGCCTGGGAAGAAGGGAGGGGTGAGGGGAAGGTGTTGTAAGAGGTGGTTGTCATGTAAGAAACAACCTGTCTTCTAATAAAAATAGAGGAAACTATTGTTTATTGTCACTAGCAATGAGACAGCATTTACAGAGAGACACTGTTGGCAGTCCCACTGTGCCTCCAGTATACACGGTTAAAATACTACAGTTATACGTCTGTTGCAGAAAAACTATGCAAACCTGATTTCCTACCCTCAGCAGACTGTTAGCACAGACACATGGAGCTGATACAGAGATACAGAGTCCTCAGTCTATTGCAAAATCCAGAAAATGTAAGAAGATAGAAGACAACAGCCAAGCAGATGAACTCTGGTTTCCAGGTGGAGCACACAAGGCAAAGATTCTGTAAGACCCATGTTCATGAGTATGGGAAAAACAGCAGGTAAAATGCTTCATATCCCTGTTAAGAACAGCAAAAACACTGGGACCAAAGAGAACTACTGCCTGGTAAGCAGTTGTGATGTATATGGAGAAAGTGAAGACCTAAAAGCCAAGAGTAGCAGTGGAAATGAAAGAACAGCTCAACCTGAATGAAAGCCAAAATATTTTCCCTGCAAACCACACAAACTACCTCTCTGGTATAAACAAGCTCTTGAGACACCTGGGAACTCAGAAAGAGCCATGAAGCAGTACCAGCCTGGTGATTGCAAACCACTCACCTGACTTGAGTCAGGTAAATAATTTTAGTTGACCAGTGTGTTTATGCCTTTTCCCCACTCAGTCCAACCGTGTTGCTGATACCAGCTGACTAACAACAATAAGTGTGAAAATAGAATTGCAAAGCAAGTATTCAGATACCTACCAATGGGAAAAAAAAACCCCATGCATGTGATTCCTGAATGGGGAATTGTACCAAGAACATGATAATAGCCAGATATAATGCTTTGATAATGCAACCACCAGCACTTCTTCACCAAGAAGGTATTTCACCCCTAAAGGGTAGCTTTGCTTTCCAACAGGTGTCCAGGCCCACTGCATGAAGGATCATTTGTAATAACAGCACCAGCAGAATAAGGCTTTTACTAGAAAAGAGTAACCTCCTTCTCAGATATCCTAACAGCCCCCACACATCAGCAAGGATGCCAACATACAACTTTTTGTTGAAGAGCAACTCATGTGGACCCTCAGTTTTAATCACTTAGTTTTAAACACTTTTCATGGAAGTACGGCTGGATGTGTTACAGATAGACAAGATTTGGCCCATGGGGGCCAAGAAAAGTGCTGGACTAGGAAGGGGATGCCCAGTATACTCTCTATTTCAAGAAATATGGGCTGTATGACTTAAAAAGAAAACACATATCTAAGGGCAGCCTTCAATTATTTTCTAGTTCATATGTGATGCTAAAGCAGCCGATAGTGTCTTGCAGGTCCTGGGATGCTCCAAAACGACTTAAATTCACATTTGCCCTTCATCTGCTATGCTGCAAGTACTACGGGACAGCTCTGGAAAAAGACCAGCAAAGAATCAAGATGAAAGTTTGCAATCTAAGTGTCCTCATCCCTTCCATGAAGAACAAGGCATTCAGCAATTCATATTCAACATCCTAATAACAATAATGTTGACATAACTAGCAAGAAGCATAGCACTTGCTGGTCTATATGAAAGAAAAGCAAAGCATGTTTCATCATAAGCCAGTAACACACCTACAATAAATATAATAATTCTATACCAGTTTTAAAGGCGTTTTACTCACAGTTAGCTACAGAATACACCACTTGGTTTAGAGCAATCTTATCTTCTTACAGCTCATAATGAAGCTTCCATCCTGTGAACAGTCACTTAACATTAGTTGCCAGTTTATGAACTCAATCACTGGAGACCAGCACAGGGTGGGCTGGGTTTCAGAGGGTACGCTGAGGGGGAGACCTGAGAAAAGGCGATGAGAACTGCTCTTCCAGGCATGGTTTTGCTACTTTGCCTGCAATAGAAAGCACTTCCTAGCAGTGCATTGCAGGCTTGTGGCATCTGGTTGGTGAGCAGGATCCTCACACAGCAGACTCCTGCTACCTTCCACTAAGATCTAGGTCCTCCAATTGCAATATGGGGCTGTGAACTTTCCACCACTCCAACACCTCATGTGCTTGGAGCTGGGTGGGAGCCACAGGCAGGACCAGTGCTCAGAACAGCCCTGCTAGAAAGGTAGCACTTTTCTCTGCAGCCTCCCTCCAAACTCCATCACTGTCCCTTTCCAAACCACACCACAACATGAGAGCATCTCAGTCTTTGCCAAAGAAGATACTTGTGAGAACCAAAGTAATGGGCTTTTTTAGGGCAAGATCTTCTTCTTATTACAGCCATAAAAACACTGGAGATCACCATCAACAGAAGACCTCATTGTGCTGCACTGTGCAAAAATCCAGTTACTGGCCAGAATCTCCTGCATTCTAAGTACCAAATCATTTTTCATACACACAGACTTGAATGTTTGGCAACAGTGCATGTGGTGAAGGAAAAGGGCTAACATCAAGGAGCACAATGGAAATGATTCCTCTTGGGAATCCTCTTGTGCAGTGTTTTTAGTGGGACTGACTGAAAATGACAGCTCAAAAATTGTTGACATGGGGTAAATCCAGATTCTTGCAGTGCTGGGCAGGCAGCACTCCTTCCTTTGTCTCCTCCTCTTCCTCCAGATAAACACCGTCGGACTGGGCAACGCACACTCAGCACAATAGTTTTCCTTCTTGCTGGCAGGTGGAGTTATAGCCTGCTCTTGAGCATGGCAAAAGAAATGTGATCCAGTTAGCTGCAGAGTTTCATATCCTGCTTGTAGTGGAGGCCAGGAAGGTGCCCAGGGATGGATGGTGCCCTGACCAATTCCTCGTGACAGTCTGACTCCTAGGAGATGCCAAGAGGTCCTCCCTTGCTGCAGAAGGTGATGGGAGTGGAGGATGCTCACCTTTACAAAGAACCCATCCATAAGGGCATATGTCCTTATATTCCCAACATCCATCCTTTTAAGGACACCTACATGAATGTCCTTTTTCTCCTCCCTCAGTTTTGCTTGAGACATCTCCCTCACCTTGTGTCTTCAAGTACTTTCTTGAATTAATGCCTCACACTCTATTTTTAACAATAGGAGCTGAACACTGAAATGGCAGAGCTAAGTGAAGTGTCCAAGGAAAGAAAGGGAAGGAAAAGAAATTTTCCACCCACCCCCCCATCTGTGATCTGTACATCTCTGTTAATACGTAAAACACAGAGCAGCCTGTACAGCCTACATTACACATAACAGTTAGAATAGGGATGTTTTTTCCATGTGTTGCCTACAGCACTGAAAACACTGCTATTACTAAAACACCTAAGCAGTAATGCAGATTACTAGTCCTCAGTAGTTTTAATAAATGAAATAGAAACAGCAGAAGTCTCTGAGAAAAACCTTTCAGGGATCTTGCTACCATTCCCTAAATTCATTTGAGCATAGAGATGGCAAGGGTACATCCTTTATTTGTTTCATGGGAGCCTAGAGACCTGTTTAGAAAGGATGAAAACAGCTAGCAAACAAAGTGAAACAAATGTTCTTAGTACTCTGAGGAAAGCAAAAAGTAAGAAGGAAAGTGCTGGTCAGGGGAAGCATTCAAGCCCCTGCATGACAGATAGACAGGGGATAGAGATTATTTTTAGAGAAAAAATGGAAATAGAAATTAGAGATTGCAACCAGTGCTTTACTGATTTTTTTTTTTTTCCCCAAAAAACGTTCTGTGTTCTCTATGCAGACTGATTTTTCCAACATGTTAAGGTGGGAAATTGTTAGAGTGATTGGAACCATAACACAAATACCTTCTGCCCTGACGAGATTCCTTTCTCTGTAATTACAGTCCACATCAAATGAAGAATGCTTCATAAACCGTTTCAGAAGTTTTGTTCTGGAGTCATAAAACACCTTTCTTTGTGTATATACAACACAGCTCAAGTTCACTCAAACCAGCAGCAGGTTTCTCACACCTTTCATCTGTGGCTACTTAGTTGTGCTTCAGGCCAGCAAATCCTACTGCAGCAGCATCTCTTAGGTGACAAGTCACATGGCTCCACATCTCCCTCAGCAAGCGCTGCCCATCAGTGCTGGGGCATGGGGAGCTTTGGGTCCAGTCCCTTTCATTCACAGCATCTCCAAACTACCTAGTTCCTCACATAGATTCTGACTTTGGTCAGGCCATGGATATTTAACCAGATAAGTGAAGAAGACTGACTTAAAGACAAGCATATATTTAAAGGCTAATTACCAGGTACACCCCGTATTTGCAACATCTCTGCAATAAAAACTCTGAAAACTGGCTAGCACTCATGTTTTTAAAAGAACACCATTCAGTATTAAGTCAAAAGTCTTCATAAATCTAAACATATTACAGTACTTTATCAGCCAACTGTATAAATTCCTCAAGCGTGGAATCAGGCTTGTTTTACAATAACTCATTTCCATTAATCTGTATTGATAGGTAATAATTATATTTGTAGATGTTGGTTCCTTTGAAGCCCCATGTCATTTTTCTGTTGTTTTGCCTACAACTGATGTCAAGCTAACAAGCCTGTAATTAGTGTCTCATCACACCCTCTGAATTCTGGCAGAGACTCAGTATTTTTCCAGTCTTCTGTAACTTATTTCCAATTCCAAGGTATTTTCTGAACATCTTCAACAGCTCATGCATTGAAACTTGTGTATGACTCTGGTAGGACGCAAGCACAAATCCTGCTCCGTTTGGAATTAAAAAAATATTTTTAAAAATATTTCTGCCTGTTCTGCTTCACTGGTATCAGCTTTGCCTGCTCTTTTCTAGTGATGGGCCTAAAATGTAGTCATTGTTCCTAAGATTTGAATGCTTTGATATTACCCTTTGATGTCATTTGCAGATTTTTTTCTGAAATCTTTACTTACCTATTTTCAACCCTTAATAATGTCTTACTTATATAAATTATTCTTTTTTGTTCACTATAGAAATTATGTCTTTTCCACAGTTGATTTCCTTCTGTCACTGAATCATGACTGATATTCAGACCCTCTTTGACAAAGGGGGAAAATTGACATTTTTTCATCTAAATAAACTTCTCTGAAATAAAATCCCGTATTTATTTTCATTTTTCTACCTATATTTTGCCTCTCATGCACTTTTCTCATCATTTACTCCAGCTTCAGGAATCTAATTTTCAAGATAACCAATATGCATACAGTACTGGTGGCCAGCGTGCAGTGCTTGCCCATATTGAACATAATCAGGTCATGATGACTGTCCCTGAGGCAACCAAAGCTTTCTGGTGTAGCTATTAACTCTTTTTTATGAACAGAGACTGTAATATAAAGGCTGAGCCAACAGCTAAATTAGAGTCACAGAGATTCAATTAACTCCAGAAGTTCCTACTATTTAAATATCTGATTTTGCAACAGAAAAACCCCAGGTTCTTCTACAATAATGCTTAGGGGAGGAGGTAGGAGAGCAGAGAAGTTGTTTCTCTATTTTTCCTTTTTTTTGAAAACCCTGAAAATACTGATTCCCTTCCCCCTGATTTTGCCTTCACCAGGAAGGATCAGCACCAGGGCCGGAGGTGCCTGGCTCTCCAAGAGGCATAGGTCTGTAGGCTGTCACAGAGTGTTTGGCAGGCAGTTGTCTTCTCAGTGGCCATGTCCTATAGAGGACAGGTGAGAGTCAAAATTATCCATGGACTATACAAAGTCTATGGGACCTCTCATGGATTTCCCCTGGGCTTTGTGGGGGATCACCTGTGAGCGGGCACATGTTTTCCTTCACAGCCCTTCTGAAATTTGACCTCTTCTGCTCCCAGCCCTGGCAGCCTCATCTCTTCCCATTCCTGCCTTCTTGTCCAGTCCCAGCCTCCTACAATTTTTCACCCAGCCTAAACCTCCCCTCATTTCCCCATTCTCTTCTTCCTCTCTCCTTGTTCAAAATTGCTCACACATCTCCAAGCTCCAGCTCCGTTCTTTCTCATGTTTAAACAAAACAACTTCTTTCTTCTCCCTACCACCAGCCAGAAAAGAGGGGTATTAAGAGGCCAGGAAAAACAGGACCCAAGGCCACGGTAGCCCAGAATGGCAATTACACAGTCCAGAAGGAATGGTGTCCAGCTCAGACAGACTCTCCAAGGTAATCAGCTCATTAGCTGCAGCAGAAAACTACAAAGCATTTGCTAACTGCATTTTTCCCCCTAAAAGTTCTATTACTTGGCCATATTTGGGTTTATTTTTATGGAGATACAAAATATACAAAAGTCATCTACGATTAAGTTTCATGTCCTTCCTGTAAAGCATGGGGGCCAACTAGAGTTCCTAAATGAAAGACAGAAATTAACATCATCAAAACAATACATATTTTCTAGCCACATTCTTGGAAGTGACTGAACTGTTTTATTTATGCGCTTAAATTTCAGCTAAATGAGCAGATGCCCAGCAGGGAAATTTTTATTCCCAATTGTTACCATTTGGCAAAGTTATAAGCAACAGAGAACAGGAGCTCACCATGGAAATCATTGGACAAACAACAATAGACAGTGCCACTATTAATACAAATCTTTTTATTTTTAGATTTCCTATAAAATCTTTATTAAATATGCAAAGGATTTGTTTTACTTCTATTTTCCACTGCATTTACATGGGACTTCTGACTGAATGTTCTGGCGAATTGATGAGAATTAATAGCACCAATAAAGTACAAACCAACTGCTGAGATGAATACAAGCTGAGGAGCTTTTGGAGGCAGCTTTATAATAACAGAGAGGATGTTACTGATTAAAAAATATTTAAAGAAAAGATAAAATGCACCATAAAGTTAAGGGAAGTAAAGTTTCAATACTTTTTAGTTGAGTTTTTATGTCAGTCCCCACTGTGGTAACTGAGAATCTTTTTTAATGCGTATAAGAAAATAAATAACAATGAGAATACTATAAGGATATGAACAAAAATAGTAAGCAGGGAATAGGAAATAAGAGAAACTTGTAGAAATTATCAAACTAGGACAAAGAATTGTACCCTAAAATTTATAATAAGCAATTACACAGATGGACAGAAATCCACCAGTTGCTCTGTTTAAACCTTTTATTCTCCTAGAAGTGTAGTTACTCTTCCAGAAGAGCAAAGGTACGTTTAGCAGATCCTTCCAGTAGGAAAATCTGAAAGTGGGCTATTGATCAAGCTCTCTGTTATCTGAAAATGGCTGAATAAAATCATGGAAGAGAAATGGCTAGGAAATATATATTTATTTTGAAAGGTTATTATGTATGTAATATATAAAACCTTCCATCTCAAGAAGTCCCTGAGCTGGAAATAGCCAGAAGATTATTGACAAGAAATAACATTTATGCTTGCCCTGTTCTTATGTTCTGTCCTAGGCATCTGGTGATAGTTAGTGGTGGAGATGGGACAGTGACCTAGATGGACCGGAGGTCTAACCTAGTAAGGACGGTTTTAAGTTCTGATAAGAGCTGGAAATCAAGAATCTCTCACTAAACAGCAACCTTTCATAGAGGTTATCTCTGCTCATCAGATATCAGTGGTAAGCAGGCAGCCTCCTGAGTGAGCCCTGTCATTGTGCGTCCAAAGCATCTTGATCTCCTAAGCAAGGACACCAAGGGATATTTGCTGGTGTCTACAGTAGTATTTCCACTATGTTGTACTGGGAATTGGAGTAAAGATTGCTTCTGTTGTTTGGGTTGGGTTTATTTTGTTTGTTGTTGTTTTCCAACACCATATCACACAGGGCTCTCTCTTTCCTCCTGTGGTCTGAACCACCATGAAAATAGATCTAGACTGGCTATCCAAAAGTACCAGATTTGGTACATGTTACCATGCCTCCCTTGTAAAATTACTTCCTAAAGGAAATACAAATACAGGGCTGGAGTTGAAGCATCTTCCCAGGAAGTCACAAGCTCAGGAATACTTGCCAGGTTCCTCTTGTCCTGAGTTTACTTATTGTAGTTATCTACCTTGGAAATTCATCTACCTTTTTCCCTTTACCCCACATCATAATACTTGAGTTCTTGACAGCAACCCACAGTGAGGGTGGGAAGTCTCATTTTACAGACAGGAATCTGGAAGAGCAAGACCAAGATAACGTAATAGGAGGCCTTAAGCAGGAATTAGACAATCATTTCTGTATTTTGTTCTATCTATCCTGAAACGACTTGCCCCAAAACACAGAATAAGTGGCAGAACCCAGCTCTGGGCTGTCCCACCCTAATGTTGTACTGACTGGCTTCCCTTAAAGCATATGCAGTTGCCAACATCCTGACACTGCATTTCCATGTAGACTGACAGTGTTTGAAAGTGTTCAGCTGCAGGAATGTTTGGGAAGAAACCTCTCGTGAAAGAGTGTTGATTTGTCAAAACCGAAAACTTTTCCTCAGAAAAGAAAAAAAAAAAGGAGTATGGCAAGAAGAAAATTTGCAATTCGGCTGCACTGAAGTGGTTGAATAACTCAGCTTGGAACAACAGTTGGGACTGTAGTGTGCTTGAACCAGAAGCAAGAGACTGAACCCAATCTCCCACATCAGCAGTGAGAAAATGACCTGTGCTGATGAGCATCTCACATGGATGTAGGTATGTTTGAAAGCAATTTTCTCTTTCATGGAAGGAGAAAGCTCTTCCTTGCCCAATTCTACTGCAGTCACTTAGTAAAATCTGCAAATCCCGCCTAAGGATCAAAGTCATTTGGCTTTGGCTGGCTGCTGTTGTAGCTGGGTGATTGCAGGCACCTAAGCTATTCTTAGCACTTCAGCACTTCTATTCAAGGTCAATTCGGTGCATCTGCATTGCACTTCTGGCTCTGAATGCAGTGTAGGCATATGCTCCAAAACTGGGTCACAGCAAGAGGATGAAAGCTAAATCATACAGCAATTATGCTCAGGATCTAATCTGTTGCACTAAGACTCCCAGTGCCCTTTGACACTTAAAATGAGAATCTTGAAGCACAAACAGGAGATACTAAAGTTTAATAGCAAAGACTGTGCAATACTAGTTGAAAGAGATTTGTGCTTTATGTAGTCCTAGAGCAATTATTTTTAGATAAAACTTCAGGAAACTATTCAATCTGCAGCTATTAGCAAAGTGTCTAGTTTGAAAAAAAAACCATAAAAAATTGGGGATAAGTCTGTAGCAATGTCCTGTTTTGCTGAACGTGTCTGTGCAGATCAGGCCCCTCGCAGAACCTCTGCTTACCAGGACTGCAAGATTCCGCCTGGTATCAGGTGATGCTTTTCCACTACTTGGCTACCCCAGCGACACAAGGTTGTGATAGTCCACAGCATCCCTTCTTGAAATAACAACTCCTTTCTCACTACATTTTCACCCCCGGAGCTCCTGAGGCAGCTGGCATCCCACCCTTTCCCAGCAGCGTGGACGCTCATGAGCTGAACGCCTTCTGCACAAGAGAGAGGTTGGAGAGCACGACTTTTAACACAGCAGAAATGCAGGGCACGGTTTATAGCATACAAGCAGAGAGACATCTAGAGATAGCAGTTTAGCTCTGAGTCATTGCTGCCAAAACACATGGAAACAATGTTTAACATTTGTATTTCCATAATATTTAATTCCGCTGTCTGGGCCTTTTATCAGTGAAGTAGATTATGAATACAGATACAGTCAGAACAATAGAAATGTGAGCCTCAGTACTGATAATCTCTTGTTAATTTTTAACAGAGACAGCAACATAGCATTTAATTCCTCAATGGAAATGACTCAGAACCCATTTGTTTCCAACGAGGCAGTTTAAAAAATCTAATAGAAATAGATGTTCCAATGTTCAGCATCTTGCTGGATTATGCACATGCTTGGTTATAGCTGAATGCATTAGAATTTGAAAATGCTGACAGATATTTGGCAGTTTAAAAGCAGTCATCTTCTATCACTCTTTTGATGCTTGGATCTATATATTTTTAATAAGTGCTGTTATTGCAAAGTTATGAGGTGGAACTGATTAGGCTCTTCTTTACCTTTTACTATTGATAAAAATTTCCTTCAAGTACTAGCTGTCAGGTGCCTTGAAAAAAATACTCTATTTTTGTTTGCCCCCAGTGGAAATACCAAGTAGACACAAGCAAGGAATAGATGGAGAAAATCACGTCAATGTCACTGCTGGCCAGAGTCAACAATATTGCTTCCAGCTTGGAGACTTAGAACATCATTTCCATATTCCTGTCTATACAGAAGATAACAGTGGTTCAAGAAACCTCACTAATAAAGAACATAATTCCTTCATATTTTTTTGTACACCAGCCTGTAGGATGAGGAAATGACACGAAAGGGTTATTTTTATTATTGCTCAGCACAGTTTTTCAAGGTCCAAGAGAGCCATAAACTTGCATTTTGTGATGATCTCCATATTGCACAAAAAGATTAGCTTGAAGCTTAAGCTAAAGGCATCCCGGAAGAAATAGTTTCAGTAGTTCATGCATCTTCGAAACCTTGTTAAGCAAACAGGCAAGGCACATAAAATACCTCTCTAGTAGGATCAGATGCAAGTAGTAAAGAGGTTTAAGGAAGGAAATTATAAATTTAAAGAGAACTAAAGGGCTTAGTCATGAAGTAGAAATTTTAGTGAGATTCCACTGCAATACAATGCATCTGTGGAAAATTTGCCACACACCACATGAATCAAGTACTGCCAGGAAGGAAAAGAACAACTTCAAATCCTTCTGCCTCCCTACACCTCACAGTTGCACGCAGATTTCTAACTCTTTGTCTTTATTACATCAGTTCCATAAGTCAACCTTTCGTGTCTTCAACGTGCAGCAACAGATTGGTGTTTTACTACCTTTTGAGCACTGTAACACAAGTCAGCTGTGAGGAAAGCAGGATGCTTTGCCCTCTGCAGACCTGAGCCTGAGCCACAGGGCACCTCTTCTCTCCTGGAGATTAGAGTGCTCAAGGCAGCTCTCAACGCAGGAGCTACAGGATTGAGAAGCAAATAAAACACTCTTGTGAGGAGGGGCCCAGTCCACCTTCAGCTTTACAGCAACTATTGGAGTTTATTTTTTCCCAAATCATTCCCTCAGGTATTCCTCATCTACAGCCTCTCAAGGCTCATTTGATAGTTCATGGGGAGAAAGGGCAGCAAAGTTGAACCCTCAGATGGACATACAGCAAAGCTGCAGCCACACAATGCAATCTGCTCCCATGTTTGATGCAAGGCACAGCAAGCATCACCAGGGGAGAGGGGAATTCCAGTTACTTTCCAGCCTTAAAAGCCTGTAATGGTTGCTGTTAAAACTGCAACGCTGAAAAGAGCCATTACAGTGACAGAATGAGTTGAAGAGCAGCTCATCCCAGTGCTAGTGACAACTTATCCCCATTAATTCTACCTTCCCCCTAGAGTTATCTGTGCAGCCATGCAGTGAGCCACACAAGGAAATGGATTGATTGATGTTTACAGAAAACTTTTTTTTTTCTTTCACTTTTGACATGAGGAAGTCAGACTGGGTGTTTGAATTGGAGGAGAAGATAGAAAAAAAGGTTTAGGGAAGAACAAAGAGCTAGAAGGCTGGGTGAGAAAGCTGCCACCTGTTTAGCACCTCCACACGCACCGATCCCATGTGAGACAGCGACATTGCTGGCTGGAATACCTCCTAGCTCCCCTAGAAGATTCATTTCATCAGCAGAGTTTGAGATTTTTTTTAATCTGGATTTTTAGAACATATTAAAATTTCCAAATGAGTAGTTAAAACTGCCTTAGCTTAGCATTATATATACAAGATAGAAAGAAAGAGAACAGTCTGTTTTGATTAACAACTATTTTAATGTTTCTTGGACCAAAGGCATTGATCTGTAGCAAACATTGCTGCATTTATAATTCATAAGCACAGGAAGTGCCAAGTCCCACTATGAAGAAAAAGGTAAGACTGATTATGTGCCTTAGCTGTAAGTTTCCACATGGTACCATGTTTTGTTTAGGTTGTTTTCTAGTAAGTTGATCCTTTACTCTGAATTTTCTTGGTTTTCTGTGTACACTTGTGCCATAAGGAAATTATTTCTGGGTTTCATTTTAACCCTTGATGACCTATTTGTATTCCTGACCATTGCCTCAAATGTGTCTATTCCTTAGTTTTCTGTTTGGCTTCAGTTTTCCAACCAATTTTCAGCTTCTATGTTCAAATACAAATAACTCTGTTTAGAATAGCTTCAGCTGGCTGAATTTTGGCTAAGGGCTGCCTCTGGCTGAATGCTGCCCTGTAGACATTTGCTAGCAGGCAGGAGGAATTGTCACCTCCCCTGCAGTAAGGATGCCCACATGAGCTGTGAAAGTTCACCTTTCATTTCAAAAAATAAAATAAGTGCAGAAAGTAACAAAAGATAAACAGTTCCTTTGTTTTACCAAAACATTTCTGATCTCTGGGAGGTTTACAATGACACGTGGGAACTATTGCCAGCCAGTGGCTCCAGCTTTTCCCCAGGGCCTCATGCCCGTGGCAAGAGCAACCCTATGAGGGCTTTCGCAGTACTCAGTGGGGCTGGAGGTGAGCAGCAATTCCTGGAGTCAGGGCTATACTTCAACCTTGGGGATCTCCCAGCAGAAGATTTCTTGCCAGGCTTCAGGATATTTCCAGCTCCAAGCACCAACACCGCTCCAGCAACAAGTTGTCCCTCATAGGCAATGTGTTAGCCAGGCAAAGATGGTTCCTTGTAATATGCTGGCACTGCCAAAAAGAGGATAATTCTTGCACTGTGTGTTTGGCATACATAGATATAAATTTCTATATTATAATACTATATATATAAATTAGATATTGCATAACAACAAAACCTGAGAACTGAGAAACTTGAGCTGTAGCTTGATGAAAAAAATAGCTTGAACTTTTCTCAAGCTGCATTTGACCTTGATTTATTTTTGTTTTTATTAAGTCTTTTTTGAACCAGAACTGAAACCAGGACTACAAACTCATATCTAGATATTGGTTCAAAGCAGTGGTTCAGTGAAGATTGATGTGGTATGACAGATCATTTTGCCTTTTCTTTGCCCTTCACCCTGCCTCTCTAAAGCCAACCACAAGTTAATCCAACAAGCTGAGATGTACTGATCTGCTTATTAAATCATTATATGCCCATGTCAAAACGTCAGTCTCAGCTGAAGCTGAATCAAGGGCTCATACCTAAATTTTGCAGGCTGCTATGGGAACATATTATCATCTGCTCAACAAACACATAAAAAATAAGATGTGCTATGATATTATTATGCCTCTATCAGATAAAAGGACTACCTAGGTGTTGGATACTTAAAGGTCTCAGTTCTCCCTTTGCTTCTGCTAATTGAACTCCACTGACCTCCATGAATTTACATTACTATAGTTGTAAACTAAACTGTATCTATAATCATTTTAGCAGAGAAATTGATTGCTTACAGCAGATCATGTCCCAGCTCACCCACTGAAAGCCACCTTTCTGATAGCCTGCATTGTTTATCACTACTTCTTCTCCTTCAAAAGCTCCACCACTGAAGCATGCAAGTTTAGAGGCCACCAAAACCACTCCGGTCTATAAGATACAATGAAAAATGGTATAAAGAAATGCTATATCATAAATTATAAAGCTAATTATTGTCCAACCCCTCCTTCTAAATCTTGGTTCTTGTGGCTGTTTTACTTAGACTGGCTTATTTTGTACTCATATGTTCCTGCAGTTCACTCATCAAGAGTGAACAGTTAGCTGTATATGGGCTAAAGCTCAAGAATTTGGGTCTTTATTTACATTCGCTAAGTGGCAAAACAGCACAAATCTAATCTTATCTAATCTTAGCTCAGTACAAACTAAGATTTGCTTGTTGAAAACCCCTAAATTTTGCAAGCTACTGGAGAAACATATTTTCATCTGCTTGGCAAACCCACAAAAGTGATAACTGAGCGATTGCTGGAGAGTAGGAGAGGAACGCAAAGGTTGGGCTCCCACATAATTATGTATTCACCAAGTGACAGGTCCTGAGGAGACACAGATGTCTAAAACTGACCTTTGGCAGAATTTGTCACCCAAATGCAGAGCAGCAAAGCCGGAAACAACTGGTCAAACCCCAGTCATCCTGGGAGGATCCCAGACTACAGAGGCTGCAATTTCAAAGCTGTCCTGGCTGACTGAAGTGTTGCATCTGTACGTGAGCAGCAGCAGTGCCTTTTGGCCATGCTGAACATGTGCCAGAGAACACCCACCATCCTGGACAAGGGGCTTCCCCCAAGTTTTGTGAGAAGCTGGGGCTGGAAGTCCTCTTTGCACTGTTCCTGGCATGAGCTTGTGGGGTGGCTGTCCATGCTAAATATAAGGGATATGCCACTTGCTTTAAAACCTGGCCAAGTATTTCATATCCCTTATTGAACTGGATGTCAAGTGACCACCCCCTCACTGCATTTGCTCCCCATTTTCTCTGCCTGGTGCATATGCCAGATGGATGAACTGCCCATGAGATTGTTCCCTAGCATAATTCAGACAAAAGCATTAGCTTGAAAAATATCATAAATAGGCCTTTCCTATGAAAGCCTGACACACTTTACCTGAAAGGAGATTGGGATTGAATGTACAAGCAACCAAACCATCTGTCCAGTGATGGAAGGGACATGGCAGGGACACAGCAGCAGCCAGAAGTCTCTGTCTATGCCACAAGCAAGGCAGAAGCTTTTGATGGGTCTTTGTTGCAAGACCACGGCCACATCTACCTCTGTGCCTGGGAGTGTGCAGGAGACTGGGGACAAATCAATGTCACCTGATTTGACATCTTCATGGAGAGATATCTATATCTGAAGTGGCACCTCTATAAGCAAAGGAGAAAATAAGGCACTTCTAAGGCACAGATGATCTCATTTTATATGCTGCCATCTGCTTCGTCCCAATTCTCCCTCTCTCTAGCTTTCACCATCCCTTCAGTTCTGCCTAGCAGGGTAGCCAGAGCATCAAGGTTTCCCTGCTTGCATAGAGGGCCCAATATTGATCATGGTAAGAACATGAAATGCATCTTGAAACAACCTCCTTATACCTGCTGCCCATTAGAAAGGTCCAAATATTTATTGAGAGCTTCCACTACCATCTATCCAAACCCACCATTCTTGTCCTACATCCCTTCACCCTTTGCAATTTTTTATCTTGCTGGATTTTGTGCCTTCTGCAGCTGACGATGTCTAGTGAGAGCCAGTTGTGTTTTGAGCAGTTGCTGTTTTTCACCTTGTGAGGGTGTCTTTTGTCACTCCCTTCGCAGATTATCCTTCCCACCTTACATTTATATTGCCTATCTTGAGCAGTGTGTTGGATGAAATTGCAAGAAAAATTGCCTTTGCCTGTTAAGCCCACCACATCTTTTAAGAGTCACTTGCCAATGAGAAATAAGAGATGAGAGGGGCTTGGTGCTCTCTGAAGACCAAAGTACTGCCAGGCTGTTCTTCAAGTCGCCTGGAAAAATGCATGTGTGCACGTGTTTGAAGATCTTGGCGCACTGCTGTCCCTACGTTGGCTCACTCTTCCACTCAGTAATTAATTTTAAGAGCCCAGTAAGGAATTGACACAAAGCCCAAACGGAGCCTGTTTTCCCAGTCACCTAATACCCTTGTCCCAATATCTGCTCTGCCCTATGAACCTTCCCCAATCCACCCTCTCATCACCCTGTGTTGTGCGCCGCCCCTCCCTGCCCAGTTGCCAGCAACTCTGTGCAATGTTTTTGCCTCCATGACCCTTTGGCCCCACATCACCTGGCTCATCCCCATGGCTCCTGGGGCTCTGCACCCCCTGCTCCAGGGCTGGCAAAGGGAGAAGAGGGCAACCACAGCATCACAGTTAGCTGCTCCCCCT
Source organism: Caprimulgus europaeus (assembly GCA_907165065.1). Next base: position 95,027,012 of record OU015523.1, on the reverse strand, counting down.
TCCAAGCTGAAGAAAAGATGTAAGAGGGATTTTCAGCTCTCCTTCTTCCCAGAGAAGGTGATGAAGGGGAAGGGGAGTAGCAAGGACCACCTATGACAGGACAGGACAGGGAGGAAGGCAGCTTTGGGCTTCTGGGGGTTCTCTGCTCTCTCTCCTTGTGGGAGCCTGTGCTTCCTGGCAGGAGAGGGTAGGGAGATGGCAGGCGCAGGAGGACAGCAGGTTGGAGGAAAGCTGAGGGAAGAGTCTTTCCTCCACCAGGGCCAAAAATGTATTGATACTAAGTGATCCTCAGAGCTATTTAAATGTTTTCTTTTCTGCTCTGTTCAGCACTGGCACAGTGTGGTCTTGGATCAGGCAGAAGGGGTGCAATTTACAGACATAGCTTTGAATTGATGGGAGGAGCTGTGGTGTTCACCAAGGCAATGGTGTGGAGCTTGTATGTAGTGCACAGATGTCCCATGGCAAGGGTTGAGGAATGTGGCCCTTCCCAGGGACCTTTCAGAGCCAGCCCTACGGCTATGCCCCATCCCATACCGGCAGGGTACTGACTTCAGTGGGGCGATGCCAGGGGCTGGAGCAACTCGTTGGTGCTTCCTCACAACAAACACCTCTACACGGCCATCCTGAGCTGGTGCAGCTTGGAGCTGACATATCAAGGCCAGGTTTGCCTTTGGGGTAGGCACTGAAATCAGGGCACCTCCCCACTCCCCCTGCCTTTATCCTCCATCAGCTATACACTCCCTCCTGAGCTGCTTCTCCAGCCCTGCACAATCCCAGAGGCTCACAGCTCCCTGGTGCTGGCTGATTTCGATCTGGCTCTTCCAGTTTTGTGACATTCCCAGCAGAAGCACACTAATCGCAGCAGGAGGAGTTTTAGCACGATAGATCTGTCGCAGAGGTTGGTGAACCGTGGGTCTTCACGTCCTGCCAGGCAGCCACTGCGTCTTTAGCAGGGCAGGAGAAAGCCACTCTGGATCTCACAGCTGCTGTGCAATTCATTTGCACACAGCTTTCATCTTCTTTGGCCCATATCCCGGTGACTACAGTTAAGCAAAACTCTGTTTGAAGCCAATGGGAGTTTTCCCAGTAGAAAGTGGGATTTTTCCATAGCTTTCCAACCTATTTCAAAGCAAACCTTTATCTATCCCAGGCTGAACCAGACTGGTCTGTTTAGGGAAATACTGACTCTGTGTCCCACTAAAGAACATTCCTGCCTACCTTCTCATCCCAGAAAAAAAGGTGCTTCCTTCATCCCTGGGGGCATGGGAGCAATCTTATGAAACTTACAGGGAAAAAAAAAAAAAAAAAAAGTTGGCTTTTTCTCCCTCTTATTTTTTTTCCCAAATAGAGAAGGATGGACTCATTAGCAATCATGGGGTTTCCTGGACAAAAACATAAGCACTCCAAGCATGTCCTCACTGCCACATAGTTGCAGAACCTGCTTCCCTGATCAAGTTAGGGCTGTGCTGGCTGCTGAAACCGAGGGCAGGATCAGGAGATACTGGAAGGCTTCCAGGCAGTTTTCCCAGAGACAGGCCACCGTGACTGTGGCACTGCTCATTTGTCAGAAAGGATCAGTTCTGCAGGTGTCATCTCACAGCAGCCAAGGGGTACATCCTCCACCAAAAAGGATTAAGGTAAAATGGTCTACTTAGTCAACCAGAGAGAAACAATCATTGCAAATGGCCGTAGCTGCATGACCACAACTCCTAAGGGCATGACATGACATCTCAGAAATAGCTCCAGTATACCCAGCTGCATCTGAACTGTGGGATGGTTGTGCTCCATGGTGTAGACTTCAGACCTGCCTTGGTTCCACCTGGGAGCCCAGTTGGAGCCTGCCTTCCCCTGCACACATGCCCAACAGAAACCACTGGGTGGGAGAGATGGGGTGATAGGGATGGCAGATGCCCACCCTGCCTGCAGCTCACCACACCGGTGGCAGGCAGAAGCCCACCAGGAAGGGCTGATGGATTTCAAGGGCGAAGTCTGACAGACAGTGATGTGCAGAGAGAGAAAATGACCCTGTGGCAATCTGCTGCAAGAATAAACATCATTCCTCCTCCCCCTACCCAGCACACATGCTGCTGAGTGTTCAGGAATAGCAGCCTTGCTCCTTCCAGCTCAGGGTGAGAGAGGAGGCCAGGACTGCCATTTAGCGCATGGTTTTTTGTGCCCCCCTCTAATGCACCTACCAGAACAGCTCTTATCATCTTTTGCTAAGATGGACAGAGAGCTCGTCTGCATTTTGCACAGAAGAGTTTGCTTTGACATGTCAGAGGTTTTTGACAGCTGGCGATTGCAGAGCTGCCTCCAGGAACCCATTGGTGCCTCAAGGGTCCTCTTCCTGTGCAGCTCAGGAGTCCCCAAAGCAGTCCCGACAGGCACGCTGGCATGGCCACTTCCCCGCCCCCCTCACACACAGCTCCTGATTCACTTGCTCACAAGCAGATTCATGTTTTCCTGCTATTTTTACATACAGTAGTCACCCCGGTTGTGTGCTGGGCCGCATGATACACGCTATCATGACCTGACATCTTTCCCCATATATCTGCATGCTTGTCTAGACCATGAGTCAATGCAAGCCAGATCACATGGGATGCTCTTTTGAGTATCAGGCGTGAATTCAAAACTCTCATCTGTTGGGACCTTCTATTATGATCAGCTTGTATGTGTCTTCACAAGCCTCCATATGATGCTCTATTATATCTGGATGGACCAGACATTCAAATTAATTTAAATGAATTTATCCATATGGTACTGCAAATCCTAGTGACAGGAAGGAAAGAATGTATGGAAAGATCACATCCATTTTCAGTGGTGACCCCTGATCTTGGCTGTCCACCATGCAAGTTTTTCCTCTTGCATTTGACATGTCTTTGTTTCTGCTTGCATTGAGGACTCTGCTATTTATTGCATTTTGCATACAAAACTCTAATTAATGTCAGCAGAAGTTCTGCTTGTAGATAAGGAAGGAATATTAACTAGATCTGCAGTGCAGAGAGAGATTATATTTTAGTTCCTTTCATGCATTTTAGTTAGAAAATAACATTGTATTTGGTTGGTGCCTTTAACTTCCAGTGACTTCAAAGCGTTCTGCTCAATGCCCAGGCAGAAAACTTCCTACCACTGAAGTGAGGCTCCTCCTGGTGTGGCAATCAGCTAAACAACAACCTGCCTTTCAGGAAAATACATTGGAAAGAAAAATTACCACAATACAGATGAGCTAGAGTCTTACCCAAATATACAAGATCTTCCATGTCTGGATGAAACAGGTAGGGCTGCTCAGAGCTGGCACCCCTGAGCGGAGTGAGAGCTCTGCAGCAGGGTATTTGTGTGGGGTGTTGACCTGAGAGTGCAGGAGCAGAAGACAACGGTTCATTTAATTTCAGGTAGAGGCTTGTAGGGGTGATCAAATGTTTTTTGCCATTAGGGGCAAAGAGCATGGAAGCATTTATCAGATGTCTTTTTCAGATCTCCAATGACCTGTACCTCTGTGTCTGGGAAGATCATGGAACAGATCCTGCTAGAAGTTATGCTAAGGCCCATGGAAGACAGGGAGGTGATTTAGGCAGCCAGCATGGCTGCACCACGGGCAAGTCTTGCCTGACCAACCAAGCGGCCTTCTATGATGGAGTGACTACATCAGTGGACAAGGGAAGAGCTATGGATGTCATCTGGACTATTTGGACTTCTGTAAGGCCTTTAACACAGTCTCCACAACATCCTTCTCTCTAAGTTGGAGAGGTATGGATTTGACGTGTGGATTGTTTGGTGGATGAGAAAATGATTGGATGGTGCATCCAGAGGGTAGTGGTCAACAGCTCAATGTCCAGACAGAGATCAATGATAAGTGGTGTCCCTCAGGGGTCTTTATTGGGACCAGTACTGTTTAGTATCTTCAGTGACATAGACAGTGGGATCAAGTGCACCTCAGCAAGTCTGCAGACGACACCAAGCTGAGTGAAGCAGTTGACATGCCTGAGGGACAGGATGCTATCCAGAGGGACCTGGACAAGCTCAAGAAATGAGCCTGTGTGAACCTCATGAGGTTCAACAAGGCCAAGTGCAGGATCCTGCACTTGCATCAGGGCAATCTCTAGTATCAATACAGGCTGGGGGATGAAGGGGTTGAGAGCAGCCCTGAGGAGAAGGACTTGGGAGTACTGATGGATGAAAAGCTGGACATGAGCCAACAATGTGTGCTTGCAGCCCAGAAAGCCAACTGTGACCTGGGCTGCATCAAAAGCAGCATGGCCAGCAGGTCAAGAGAGGTGACTCTGCCCCTCTAACCCACTATGGTGAGAGCCCGCCTGGAGCACTGCTTCCAGTTCTGGAGTCCTCAGCACAGGAAATACACGGACCTGTTGGAACAGGTCCAGAGAAGGGCCACAAAAATGATCAGAGGGGTGGAACACCTCTCCTATGAAGAAAGGCTGAGAGAGTTGGGGCTGTTCAGCCTGGAGAAGAAAAGGCTCAGGGGAGACCTTATTGCATCCTTTCAGTACTCAAAGGGGGCCTATAAGAAAGACGGCATCAAACCTTTTAGCAGGGCCTGTAGTGATAAGACAAGGGGCAATGGTTTTAAACTAAGGGAGAGTGGATTCAGACTAGGTGATAGAAAGAAGTTTTTTTTTACAATGAGAGCGGTGAAACACTGGCACAGGTTGCCCAGAGAGGTGGTAGAAGCCCCATCCCTGGAAACATTCCAGGTCAGGCTGGATGGGGCTCTGAGCAACCTGATCTAGTTGAAGATGGCCCTGCTCACTGCAGGGAGAACTAGAGGACCTTTAAAAGTCCCTTCCAACTCAAACTGATCTATGATTCCATGATTCCATGAATATACCAGGGAGTAGTTCAGATGTTTTTCAAGCACTGAAATGGAAATAACAGTGGACTTCTATTTGAACAGAAGATTAATGTGCATTTCCAACCTCCCTTACTGCTGACTGTTGTGTTAGGGGATTTATTTGAACTGGACTTTGTCTGGAGTATTGGGGGTGTGCTTTTAAACAGTATCACCTTAATACTACCTTCACCTTGGCCTTACAAAGCTTACTTGTGTAAATCTCATGCTAAGAATCCAGCTCTGCTGTAATGAGTGGTGAGATCTGGTTTTGTCCTCAAACCTCATTTCAGGAAGTAATCTGGGCTTTTCGTGCCTGCTCCCACTCACAGCAGGACATTCTCACCCTCGTCTGAGAAGCAGAAAATCAAAGGAAAGCAGCATTTTGGTGATAAGCATATGCTGGCAGGAGCAGTGCTGTTAAACTTGCAACAAAGGCTTAAAGAACCCAATGCAGAGCCACAGCAATTAGCTTCACAGCATCTAGCAAATTATCATTCTGGCAGCACTGAGGGAGAGAGAGCTTCTCACACAGGACCAGCACCTCTTCCCACCTTTCTTTATGCTTTGTGCCAGTGCAGTCTGACTGGTTATGGAAAGGGACCTTGATATGGCCAAAGCCTTAGAAAGCTAAGACAAATATTTACAGATGTGTTGCATTAGTTGCCTACATCTGTCCTTCTGTCTGTCTAAGCATTTGCTTTCAGTACTGTAATTGAGCAAGAATAGGACTCCAAAGCTTGAGAGCCAGGGAGAGGAGGGATGGCACTGCCTGCTGGAGGGGCAAGGGGGTGGGCAGCAGGAAGGCAGCCATGGCTGTGCAGGAGATGTGGTATACCCTATAACCAGTGTGGATGCAGAAATGGCAACACAAGAAGGACAACTGCTGCAGCACTGCTTCCCATGGGGTCTCCAATGCCCTAGCCCTTCTCCCCAGCACCCCGTCTCCTCCAGCAGCCTGATGGGGCTGAGGAGGGAGCTGCCCACCTTGTCCCTGGGGCCCAGTGGGGCAGGTAATAATGCAAAGAGCTAAAGAAGAGAAGACTGGCTGCGGTAGGGAAGGGGAAGCTGGTAAAAGCACTGAGGATTGCCAGCAATGCCACAGCACCTCCCTAGGATCTCTGGGCTGGTGGCATCCCTTCCCCTTTTGGGCTGCCTTAGCATATTCTGCAACTGGCTGCTTCTTTGTAACTACATCGTAGGGAGAAGTCTGAGCAAACAAGAGTGAAAACAAAAAAGCTGCGTGTGGCTGTGTCCTGTTTGGCTGCCAGCTAAGCTAAACTATTACACCATTTGCAAGTGAATAAAAAAAATAATGCCAGGGAGCAGGAAAGGAAAGACAGAGTGAAGGAAAAGCTGGTGGAACCACTAGCTTTAGTGGGTGGGTGGCAGACTAGGAGGGCAAACCAGGGCAAATAGAAATCCTTTGAGTAAGGGAGGATGAACTCCCTCCCACATCACCCTGGGGATGAGGGAGGTCTGGTAACATCCAAAAAAGGAGGCACCAGGAGACAGGGACTGCAATGCATACTTTTAGAGGGACGATTGAGGGCTAGAAGTAAACAAGACTGAATGTCACACCTGGAAGTGTGACAGTCTGCCTGCCCTTCTTTAAACAGGGCTGGCAGTAAAAGAGGTAGCTGAACTACATGGCCTGTTTGTAAAACAAGTGAGATGAATGAGCCTAGGCTGGAGTGGAAAAGAAGATTCAGATAATTTGTGGTAGGATGGAAGTTTTGCCTCCCAGAAGTTCAGGACATAAAGATAAAATAGGTCCTAATGCTAAGAGTCATTGGGGTAGTTTGCCATCCATTTGAGCTGGAGCCCAACAGGGAGTCTTCAACAGCAGTGAGAAGAACTTTTTTCTGCTGTTTTGTTGTTGTTGTATGTTTGTCTGTTAATTTTTTTAAAAATAGAGAAAGTTTTATGGACTTTATTTTTCACTGATGTCTTTCAGTATCACACAGGAACATAGGTAGAATCGAATCCAGGGATACTCTGTTTAGTTTTTCCTTTTTAGATAGTTCTGCTAAAAAAAAACCCCCAAAACCAACCAAACAAACAAACCCCCCCCCCCCAAAAACCCCAAAAACAAAAACAACAACAACAAAACAGATTAAGAAAAGCAAAAAATGGAGAAAAGTACCATTATGAAAATTTCCTCTGTGAGCTCACATGCCAAGAGATACCCAGTAATCAGCATGGGAGAGTGGAGCATCTCTTTACCTTCAGAGAAATAGAAGTGGTGCCATCTCTCCCCATTAGCTACTCCCATGCCCTCCCTCTGTCTTTGAGAGCTACCTGTGTAACCACGTTACAGTGTCTCTACCAATTAGCATAATATCAAAGAGGGTTTTAGGGATCTGAAATCCTGACTGTAAGAAATGGTCTATATCTCATTTGATCATGCCGCTGTTATGATGCAATTTTTGGCCACTGAACTGTTTGAACCTTCACTGAGAGCAGCTATATTAATCAGATGGTGGAGATGTCCAATATTTTGGATGTTCCTGCAGCTTTCTTGTTTTGCTGCAGCTAGTTTAATTCTGGTGTTGCTAGGATATATCATCTTAGAGTACATAAATCCCACAAAGCCCTCACTGACAAGAGGATTAGAAGAGCCTGTCTACCAGTGGATTATGTATATGAATGAAGAATAAAATTAAACATAAAATGCTTCATTTCTAGTTAAAATGATGTAATTCTGTGGGAATGATCAGACTAGTTTTATCTGTTGTGCACCCCCAAACGATAAAGCTCTGCTCCAGCTGTTCTCTCAAGATACACCTGTGCAAAAAGCCAGCAGTTGTTTAGGGAACACCACAGACTTCTCCATCATCTGATTAAACATAGACAAACCCAAGGTAAATGTAAGCAGTCACTGCTTGAGCTAGTCATCCTCATTTCCCATTTATTCAGTGGTGAGAACCACATGCTTTTAGACAGTGAGTCATCTCACCCTAAGACACATCAGAAATTGTGCCACTGGAGTGCCCATTGCCCTCCACCAGGTGGAAAGGACGCCTGGGGGGCCGGACTCCAATGGAGACATCTGGGCTTTGCCCCACGAGCTTTTCAGAAACAGGGATCACTAGGCCCTTCAGATGCTGCAGCTCAGGATATGCTTCAGAGGTTGAATCAAACAGATGGGGCTTGACCCGCTTGCACTTGCAGCTGCCCAGCTGCAGGCTTGAGCCATGCCGGAGTGGTCCAGCTTCATTAGTGGGGCACTCCCCAACGCCTCCCTGTCCTGCAAAGGTGAGATGCTGCAGAGACTGCACTTGCTCACCAGCCCCTACCTAACAGCATCAACAGAACAAATACATAGGCACTCCCCCATACATATATATACTTTTACATATACACGTACACCTACACAGACATATACATAGGTTCATATATAAAAACCCCCAACAATATAGGACCTGTATGCATATGTGTTTTTATATATGTATGTATGTATGTGTATAAACTGTTTTATTCATTAAAATAAATGTGTAAAATTGTTTTATTCATTAGATTCAGGTATCCCCAATTTTATGATAATTTCCTCTCTAAGCATTAAATATGTCTCATCATATGGGACAAGTGGTTCTCTTTCATATAAGCCAGGTGGGACAAGATGTCTTGCAACACCTGAGGGTCCTCAGTGTGGTTAAGGCAAATTAAAAACTGTCCATCATGCTACTGCACAAACTGGCTTGAGGTTTGCTTCTACTTGCCCATCTAGCTCTGCTCAGTATAGTGAAGGGCAGACACATTTCAGGTTCATTAGCAGATGTCTTTGAGGTGTTTGAGGCTGGTGCCTCAAGACAAAGGAAGAGGTTTGCAGATCAAAGTAGAGCTTTGATCATCCAGGACATTATTTTTATGATCTGAGCTAAAAACCCAAGAATTTGACAGATTCAAGCATAATGAATAGGGCATGGAGCAATAGGTGACATAGCTCAAGACTCAATTTCTAAATTTAGAGGTGACTTTCTCAGCTTGGTGGCTGCTGAATGGCATGATTTATGGCTTTGCCTGTAGGAGGTAACCCTATTGCTAATAGGAAGTGACCAGCTGGTTAAACAGAAGATCAGGGTACCTGTGTCCCATGGTCCTGCTTCCCACATGCTGGCTTTTGTTGCCAGCATTATGTTTAAGATCATGACTTCAAAGGTTAATAGGAAGCTCTGTGTCTGTCTAAGAGCTACAAACCCAATACTGGCACAAGAGCAATGTGTTGTATTGGGGAGCAGCAGGAATCTGGCTTTCCCCTGCAGATGAAGCCAATGGGACACACACATGATAAGGGACTGGTCCTCTGCAGTGGGGTCCTCTGACACGTGGGCTGCCAGAGCTGGGAAAAGGCCATGGAGGAGGTTGCAAAAAGGCAAATATTTTTGTCTTTCCAGGGCTGTTTCATGTTACAGAAGGTATAATACAGGCACATGGTCTTATTTGGGGAAGTCACACAGGGGAATGGTGTATCGCTGATGGAAGACTTGATCTGAGTAACGGCATGGAACTATGTGTTCCCAAACTGCTTTCTTTTTGCCTTAAAATGATACTGTTTTTTGTTAGGGGAAATGCTGACAAAATTCAGATGTGTAGACTGTGATATACCTGCTGTTATTCTCCAATGCTCTTATCAGATATAGATATCTCTTCATTAGACAGATACATACATACACACAGACCCACACACCCTTACGACTTGTTTTTGCACTAATGTTGCTGGGCTGACTTTGTCCTTTGGAAAGTTTTTTTTTTTTGCGAATCTTGACAATTTTTCCTGGGGTATAATAAGCCCACAGAGTTTTAACAGGAATGATCACAACCTCAGCTGGCAACAAGTATGACTAGTGTTGGGTAGAAATACTATTCTTGGTGTTCAGAGAAATATTAGCAAAATGCCCCTGAATTGGAGTGTATTGCTGTAGAAGCCCCAAAATATTTCATCAGTGTGTTCCAAGGTCATTGAGTGACAAGATCTGTCAGCATAAAGAGACATCAATGCTTTGTTCTGACCATTTGCTGGGTTCTGTAAGTACCCATCATTCAGTATTCACATCTTTGACTATATTTATATTTAAATCACTCTGACAGATATGAAGACCAGAGACCAAGTTTTCAGCTATGTCTCAGCAACTGTAGATCAGTAAAAACTATCTTGAGTAGTTGCCAAGACAGTTGTGTTTGCAGCGTGACTGCTGCTGGGAGTGACAGGGCTATACAGGTCTAATTTGCCACAGTTCTACTTGAAGGCAATGAAGGATGTTGAAAAGTTTGGCAGAAATCCGGTAACTGCAAACATGGCTTGGAAAGGGTGGGAACCACTGACCCAGTTTTATGTATGTCCAGATACTTACCCACAGGAAAAATTCACACTGAGAACAAGTTCTTTTTTTTTTAAAGCTTGAGTTACTCTGGAAAACAATTAAAAAAAAAAAGTTAAGCAGACTGCGATTTCTTTTCCTGACACTCTCAAAAACAATCATTGTTTTCCCTCTTCCTGCACTGCTAAATCACGTTGTGAGTCTTATCATGCTTTGGCTTGGTTGGACAAGTCACATGTCAACATCAAGACAAAGTCATACAGAAAACAACACAGCCCCTGCCTGTAGACAGACCTGTGCTTGTGGCCATGCCAACAGCCCACAGCCTCTGCTAAAATATTCACAGTAGTTGCTTCCTGTCCCTGCAGCCCAAACTGTATTTCCTACATCAGGAAAATCATGTAAATATTCTCCTATGAATAAGTGATTTGTCTTTCAAGTTGTAAAATAGAAGTAATCTGTGCTGCAAACCTCCCTTTATGACCCCAAATAAAAAAAAAGGAAGGATGTTTTGGTTGCTCCTACAGAGCCAATAAATGTGCTTCAGGGGTCATTAACTTGAAATCCATTCTTTTGGAAAAAAAATTAAGAGCGGCACTGTACCTTATCCTGAAACTGCTGCCAAGCTTTGTTTAGAAACAGCATTTTACTGAGATCTTTTTTTTTCCCTAGGAGAAAAATCTGCTCGCACAGGGCGGAAGCTGAGTACACGCAGCAGAGAACCCGGCTGCATACCAAGTGCCACCCTACACTTGCATAAGCACACTAAAAAAGCCTCACTTCTCTTTTTATTTTAGGACCTGATCTGGCAGTGGCAAGTGGTTGAATTGCTGCAGCTCAGCGAGCAGCACGGCACAGGCAGCGAGTCGGTGCTCCTGACAGGCACTTCGAGGTCCCACACCAGCGTCCGGCGGCTTTGGGCCACCCACATCCTGCCAAAGAGGTTCACCCAACCCTTGCTGCAACTCTTCTCCTTCTTTAACCCCTTCTGATGAGCAACTGCTGTGAAAGTGAGCAGAGAGCAGGAATTAGGGCTTTGCAGGAGGTTTTGGAGTCAGATGGGCCTAGCGGGAGGCAGGTGAAGAGAAAGGGGTCACAGAGGGGCAGGACACCTGGGGCACCATTTGGGACAGGGCTCACCAGGAGGGTGGATGAGTGTGGCACAGGTGGTCACCTCTTGTGAGTGAAGTGTGCCTGATATGGGATAATTTTAGGAGATTATATTTTCCCTTTAATCGTGGATGCATCTCTCAAGTGTTCAAGTACCCTCCAATATCCAACTAAACTACCATGAACTTCAGGGCATCATTTACTTGGTCGTTATTGACAATAACATGTTTTGAGACAGTTCAACTCATCATCTGTGTTTTGAAATCAGTTAAAACAATTCTTCACAAAAAAACCTGAAATTTACTTTACAGCCTTATGTTAAGACAGTTTTTAACACATGAAAAATATTCAGCACAGCTCTATGTCTGAAGTAGGAACGGCATCAGGAGTTCTGAGAGGTTTGAGATCACAAGAGGAGCAGGATTCAGCCTGCTCCCTAATGCAAGACCCCTGAAACATGTTCAAGCAGCAGTGCTGAGCCTCTCGGTACTCAATAAGCCTTATGCAAATGTTCCATAGCCGTCTTTCTGTCAGATGGAAGCCACTCAGGAGAACTGTGTCCTGAAAAGTGTCCTGAAAGTCAGTGTTTTTGACAGAGAAAGCGTCTTAGACTGAGGACTGAAATTAAAATGTAAAGTTAAATATTTGGGTATGTATGTGACAATTTATTTTCTTTTTCTTCACTAAGTGTTTTAGCTAAAAGCTGTATTTATGGCTGAAGAACTACCAATTCTATCTTGTGACTTAACTCTCAATGAATGCATGATATAATTAACTTCAGGACATGCATCATAAGGCCATTTAATTTTAAGGTTATCATAAAAAAAATCTCGTGGCACATTGTGAAGGAAATGTTAAAATTTTTATAATATCCCTCTGTCAATCCCATGTAAGTGATCCTTCAAGAATTTAAAAGTGCAACTGGGAAATTTTTGTCTAACATAAAGAAATAATTTCTTTATTTGTTTAAAGAGCTAGAAAATATATAAAAAAAATATTTTAATGCAACTGTATGGAGATTAACTCTCACCTGGAAATATTCTTTGATATTTCCACATGTCTAAAATTAGCAAAAATTAAAACTCTCCTGCAGTTCTAAAACCCTTGGGAACTAAGAAAAGGTCTTTGTAAATGTTGTTAAACTGCTTTTAAAATCAAATTACTTTGTTATATAATATTAAATGAGAGGCTGGATCAGTTAGAAAAAAATGCTATTTTCTTTTCTGATAATCTATAACCAGAGAGGCATCTTCCAAGTAAGTTAACATCTGCATTATCAGAAGCTATTAATGGCACATTGTCAAAGATCAAATAATTTTAATTTAGTTCACTTTTTGCATTTTCAGATATTTCTTGTGCAGTTTTATCACTACCTCGAAAATAATAAAAAACATGGTAGGTTACTCCCCTTTCATATCTGTGCAATAATTAATAACTATGGGAAACTACTTGATGTTTTTTAGTTGAAATAGAGAAAAATAAGCCTCATTCAACAACATCTCCAGTGCTTTCTCTGTTGAAAAGGAAGCTCAAATTTGTGGACAACACAGCAAACTTTAATCCTACCAAAATAGATCGTATTAGCTCCTGGCCAACCTTGGAACCATTATTTATGTTGCAGTCATGACAAACTGATCTGCCTGGTCCCGTAGAAGCAGCAGCTGCTGCAGTGTAAGCAACAAAAAGATTGGAAGAATTTCACCCACTAATAATTCCTTTTGTGATCAGCTCTCTTTGCTCTCAGTTTTTTTTCTGTCTGTGGCTGGTTATAACCACTCTCTGCTCTATACCCTATCCACATCCAACCAATGACACTTACTGTGCCTTATCCAGCCCATATTTATCCCCTAATAATTGCACTGAAGAAATTAACATTAGATACTAAAAGGCAGGATATGGAGGGTCATCTTAGCTGTTCTTTCAAGTTAGCTAAAGCTTTCCTTGAAATTCATTTCAAACTGATCTTTTCACATTTGTACCATGGTTGACATTGTTTCTGTCTGAAGAAAATAGGGATACCAGGGATGATGGAACTAGGTGATCTTTAAGGTCCCTTCTAACTCAAACCATTGTGTGATTTCATGATTGTATGAAGACTGGGAGAAAACATAGTACCCTTTGGTTTTATATGCACTGCTTAAATGTGAACAAACGTCTGAGTTAATATGCACAGAGTCACAACAGCCGTGCTTGGGGGGCATGAGGCGGCCTCTAGCAAAGATATGTCAGGGTCATTCATTTGAAGTCCTGCTGAACGAGCAAGTACACCTTGTTCATTTTTCCCAGGAGGTTACCTATTCAGGCCAGGTTTTTCCATCTGCAAACCACAGGAACTGCAGGCATCCCCACTTTAGGTTTTTGGAAGGGCTTTTCTATCTCGGTTCTCCTGTAAAAACCTTACCCAAGCCTTGCCCTAAGCTCAGAGTGAAACACTTGCTTTCTTGTTCTGGGATTATCTGGGAGCTTTATTCTTCCACCAATCACATTTGCACTGTAGAGCCCTTGGTGCAGTGTGTTCAATCCCCTGCCTGCTCAAGCTGGATGAGCATTTACAGGACCTCTTCCGAGACCTCGGCCTTGACATCTGCACACCATGCTAGAAAAAAAGTGTCTTGACACTATGATTTAAAGCCTGACCCTGCTCACTGTGCTCACAGGAGAAGTACGTGCTGCTTATACAGCTCCTAGTGACCAATTCAAAACCTTCCCCCTTGCAGGTCATTTCTTTCCTGGGTTACAGACGAAAAAAGAGGAGCATTGTGTCTTACCAGGTAATGTCTCTTAACAGGCAGCCTCATCCACAGTTTCTGTTTCATACATTTCATCCTGTACTGCCTCAGGATAACATGATAGAAGGAACTTTGGCAGTTATTTTTGTAGGACTAGCTTTCATTAGGAGAGATCCCACCTTGTAATAGGACTCCAAGAGCAATACCACTGAGATATAAATACATATTTATAAATTTGCAAAAGATATAACTGAGTGTTAAGCTTTGTCAAGGCTCAGCGCATGCAGACAGCAGAGGAATGAAATATGTCGTGGTCTCTTGGTGGATGGATGCTCACCTGGGATGTCTGCAGCTTCTCAGCCTCCCCCTGAGGTGCCAGGGTGTGCTTTGCTGGCTACAAACACAGCTGTGAAGAAGTGCCACTGGCCAGACATGTGGGGTCCAGCCAGATGTGCACCTCCAGCCAGTTGTGTGCTGCCTCTGGAAAGGGAGCTTGGCAGACCTCCAGGGTGGAGACCTAAGACCCTTTGCAGCCAGAGGAGATACCACTGAAAGGGGCAAGAGGACTGGGTCCATTCTGTGAGCAAACTAGGGACCTGCCTGGGACAGGCAAATCAGACGAAAATGTTCCCAGAGCTGCAACATGACTTGGCTATCTGCCAACCACACAGATTTCCCTCCAAAAATTCAGCAGGGGCATTTATGGCTCATCAGTAACACAGACTTGCAGGCAATGCTGGCTGATCAAGCAGCATGCTGCCTTCCTGGGGCTGTAGCTAAAGGTTTAGCCCCATAGAGGCTGCCTGAGACCATGGAGGAGCAAGGGCCAGGCCTGAGTTTGGGCTGGGTCTGTTGTGCTCAGAGTCAAAGCAGCAGTAGCAAGGAAATGTTGGAAGACACCTAACCTGACCATAGGGAAGAAGCCACAAACCCATGATGCCAGAAGGTAAAAGAAAGCAGCAATAAGAATGGAAAGCAGTTTCTTACTGCAGGGACTCTCATTAGAGTGATGGTCCTCTCTTAAAGGTTGTGAGAAAGAGGAATCTGTGCCTGCTTTCGGCTGCCCAGAATGGCTCTGCAGAGCAGGTGATTTCACCAGCTCATTTTTATGATGAGATTTATGATGAGAGATGATGATCTGTGGTCTGTCCTCAAAGTACATTTATGCATCTGTGTTTGCTTCAGCAGAGTTGTGCCTATATAAACTGATGGCTGAAATCAGCCCATCTGAAGTGAGTCAAAGTAGAAGAAACTAGTACTCCTTTGGGCATGATGTTAAACAGATCTGTCATCATTATGTTTATGCTGGTCCTCTACAAGAAAAATGTTCCTCCACCTCGTGGTTAATGCCTGCCTATATATTTATAGATACCCTTTGCCTTGGGCAGGTTAAATGCTAAGAGTCCAAACCTAATAAAAGTCCACATCTCACTAAAACAAAAAAAACCCCACATCTCATTCCACTCGTAATCATTATATTTCTTGCTCCAACTGTTATAACAAAATGTAGTTTTCCTCATATTTTTCCTCAGTTTTGCTTATATGACATGACCTATACATAACTAGGGTGCTATGAAAATCAGAAGAGATGTAAATCATTCTAATGCTGGCATGCCTCCTTTAGTATTGCAAGCTACCAGTAAAATACCTGAGAAACAATGAGAAATTAAATTGCACAGGAAAACCCGTTTCTATTAGAATCTTCAGTTAATAGGGATGAAGCTGGCAGCTTTCACAGCCTTTTTTGTGGTTGTGGATGTGGACGTAGAACATCCACCATCTTACATGCTTGTGACTGTGTATTAATGCTGGTATAATCAGCGATACATAATAGGTCTGGCACAAAACATACACAAGTTGCACCTCTTACAAATGATAAACTCCCCAAGCTGAAACGATTATGCAATCAGTCATGTTACTCAGTTTTGTACTTCAGTCCAGTGAAAGGGCTGGCCCTCAAAGAAAGCTATTTGAGTAGGTAGTGATTACGCTACTATAAACATGAGAAAGACCAGACTTTGTGCACTGAAGTGATCAGAGCTCCAGAAGCTGCTGCAATTGTAAAATACAGTGGGAAAATGTGCAGAGCACTTTTTAGGTGTTCTTGCTTAGTTAAGCTAGCCTGGTCTTTGGTTATATGCTAGGCTGAGATATAAAACGTGGATACCGACTTGCTTTCAGGGTTGTCCTGCCTTCTGCACAGTCTGCTCCAGCAGTCCACAGTGGGTGCATTACTGAGGGAGGTGGGAGATGCTCTGCTTGTTCTGGCAGAGACACCTTCCTCAGAAGAAAGGGAGTATCATTTCCCAGGGGAGACTGCACCAGACAGCTGGCCTCACCAGCGACAAAAGGGCCAGTCCTGCTCTTCCTCTCCATTAATCTTGCACCCACACACCTACACACACCAAGACGTTCCTACACACCAGACACACATGGTGCCAACACTGACCACACACATCACACACTCCCATCCCCACTCCCACCTCACCTCACGTCCAGACAGTTCAGCTCCGCCACGCAGGAGAAAACTCACTCAGAAGAAATCAGGAAAACCCAGCATAAAGCAGGAATCGCTTTGGAAACAGCTTTTCTTGACTTCTACCATCCCAGGTATCTAGGACATTTTACTACATTTATGTGGCTGTAAGGTATGGCTGTGCAGCCATCTCATGCAGCACCCCACCAGGCTCTGGCTGAGGAAAGGCATTTTCAAGAACATTGCCAGGAAACAGAATAAAATGTTGATGGAGGAGACAAGTTTTTCATACTCTTCACCTGGCTACAACCTGCAGCATCATCCTCCTGTCTGAGAGAAACCCAACAGAGGCTTTTAAATTCATTAAAGTGCAAAGATATGTTGAATATTCTCAGAAAAATATTTAACACAGACTCTCTTCCTTTGGTTAGCAAAATGAGAGGACTGTTTTAAGTGTTTTCAGAACAAAGGAAAGACTGTGGAGGGGATCTGGAGAGATCTTCCTGATTATAGATAAACTCTACCAATATGTCTGTCAGAAAGGCTGCTCTGCACTGAGCAGCCCACCAAATACAATTTATATCTAACATTTATATCTGGCAAGCCACATATTAGACATATTATGTATGTGTTGCCTCCCCTCAGCCAGGGAAGGCTAATATAATATGCTTCTGACATCATTGTCATCATGTTTCTCCACTTGCTAAAATTATTTGAAGTGATTTAAGCAGAACTGGTATGATTTATAATTTCCTTTTGCTATTTATATATATATATACAGAGAGAGAGAGAGAGCCCTCATAATTTGTAAGCTGTTGTTATGCTTCTTAGTACTGTGTGCACAGGAATATGCTTTGGCCTTTCCTTAGCTGTGCACACTTAGATGCCTCCGCCACAGCGGTGAGGTCGTGATCCTGGTTTTGGAAGATGCCTGCACAGGGTAAGGACATGCTGCAGCACCACCTTTCCCCAAAGAAACATGACAGATGTGCAGGAGGAGGCACTATGGTAACACCCACAGAAAACACAGGTTATCAACACATGTCCATAAGGACATTTAAGACCACCATGACCACTTCTTCTGAATTACATGGTGTACACTGGACTGGTTCTTGTTTCATACCCCAGACCTGTGACTGTGCATCTGGAGCTGCCCTGCTCCAAACACGCTTGGATCAGAAGGCACCACAGAAGCACATAAAATATAAACCCTCTTTGTCACCACAGTAAGCCAGGATAGTTCAGCAGCTGTCTTCAGTTAGACGGACATTTACTAGCTATTAAAATCAGCCAGAGACTTGTTGTTTCCCAAAATGGGAACTTTTTTTTTACAGTTTCATGCCAACTTGCCTTCTACCTGCTGGGCCAAGCCAAGCACAGTAATGATCATAGCAGGATCATTTCAAGGGGAAACAACCTCCCTGCTCCTACACAATGTAGCCCTAAGTGTATGTACTACACACATATATCAGGTTTTTTATTCACAGCATCACATTTCAGTTCAGCTGCTTATTCCCCATGGTTCCTAGTGTATTTTTAGTTTGATATTTTCCTATGGACTCCTTGCTCTGTGATCGCTGGAGCTTGGCCCCTTCATGACGGTAGGGGTCAGGGGCTGGTGGGAATCCTTTTCCATCTCTTCAGGCAAGCTTTAGAGCAGGGCTGATCAGTTGGGTCCTGAGGGAAATAGCCTGTCTGTGAAACCACAACAAGCTGATAAATTACTGCAATTTGAGTCTTCTCCCAGCTGTACAGTTTGTGTAGCCTTGTCATTGCAGCTGCTGAAAAGGAATGCTACTCTTGTAGGCATTTGCTCGATACCTCTCCCAACAAAATTCATCACCTTTCTGAAGAGGAGAATTTTTTTGTATCTCAGAAAGGTAATCAAAATATTGCATATTCTTCCTGATTCAAATTCTGCATGAAGGAAAGCAAAGAACTTCAGCTGACATTCCACTCTCATGCACTGAGAATTAGCAGGAACTTCAAACTTCAACCAAGTTAGAAAGGCCAAGCTGTTGTATATAGGTCAGAGACCCAATGTGATACATCAAGATGTCATTTAGTACACAAATAATAGTTTATGGTAATGAAAAACCACACAAAACATAAATTATTATAAAATTGTGCTTTTTCACTGAAAACACTGCTTCATTGTGCTTCTTGACTGAAAATCCAAGATGTTGAGATAGGATTATTTCATTAGAGCTGGCTGGGAACATTTCAATAAAGGTTTTGGTTTTGTTTTGTTTTTAAATAAAAATGTCAATTTGTCTAACATTTTCATGAAAACTTTCTATTTCAGTGAAACTTCAGTCAGGAAGACCCTTATTTCTGGAAAGGTCTTTGTGGGCAAAACAAGAAAGAGCTTCCACTGTGAATTCACAGATCTGTGGGTTAGTGCACGTAACACACTAAAACACAAAAGACTCCTTGTTTGAATCCATTTTAAACTTTATGTTTAAAATCCTGAAAAGTGTTTTAGGTCATAAAAGATAAACAGTTCACACTTCAGACTTCACTTCAAGACCCCAGCAAAGAGGCATCCATCTCTTTCCTTCATGTCTTGTTGCAATAGTGAGAAAACCTCACATAAAAATCCCTGCCTCATTTTAAACTTGACTTGTTGGTTTAAACGAGTTAAATTACAACCATTTGTTTCTAGTAAGTGTTGCCCTGCTTACAAGTCCTGCATTTTCTCTCACAACGCTCTCATCTCTTAATTTTATTGCTGAGATGCTAAAAAAAGAAGTCTCCTGTTTGCCTTATTTCAGTTATTTTTTGCAGTTCTTTAAAATTTCTCTGGCTCTTCTCTCTGCAGTTTTTAACAGTCTTTTTCAAATGAGCCATGCAGATCAGATGTCAGACTGGTTTATTGGGGCCCTCAGCTCCTGGGCCCAGATGCTCCTAACAAGCTGACTCTGGCCCTGGCCATGGTCTCTACTCTTTGTTCTTACTTGGATGTCTTTTCATGTGGCTGGGCCAAAGCAAATCAAAGACTACAATAAGACCTTTCAACAAAATTGTTATTAATATGTATTACAGTAGCGCACAGAGTTGCCAGTTGAGATGGAGACTGTGTGTGCTGTCTAGCTAGACATTGTCTCTGTCCTGAAGCTAAGACAAACCATGGGCAGAGTCTGCCACACTCCCCTGGAGTATCTTTTTGCTCAAAATCACTAGCTTCATTGAATCCAGTGGCACTGTCCATGCATCCAAGTACTATTTTTCATTAATGACAATAGCAGCAAACAGCCAAAGTGATCTGGTTGAGTTTAGAATTACCCTGTTCCCTGGATGGGTGATATTTCTCAAATTCATTGTGAAAGACAAGGCGAAGGGGAAATAACACAAAAATCAGCACAGCTGCTTGCAAATCCTTTGTGAGAATCCTATTTCTACGAAGGAAGTAAAAGACACCTTAGAACTAGGATTTCAGAACGATAATTCATTAAAATGATAGATGAGGACATAGTGTATGTCAATATGAGCTTGTTTCTAGTGAGACTTCAAATGAGTTAATTGATAATGTACAAATTAACTGATTAAAAACTTTACTGAGAGACTAGTAAATCAGAATGAGACTTGGCTATTCTATTTCTGTATTACTAAACTCCATTATTAAAATGTTCTGGCTATTTATCACTGCAGAGGGGCTTGCTGACCTATCAAAGCTTTTGAAGTTTAATTAATAACAATAAACTGCTGCACAGAAGTCTTTCAGATCAGGTAGTAAAATTGCATTTGAAACTATAGCCTCTGCTGGAGTATGAATAAATTACAAGAACAAGAGTAGCTGTAGTCCAAGGATTAAGAGACTCACCCAGGAGGGAAGAAAACTGGTTTAATCTCTCTTTCAAGGGCTGTTTATGCAGATTAATGCAAAATAGGTAAGCTGCCTGTGGAACAAGGACAGGCATGCAAGTATCACTCTTCATTCAGATGTGAGCTCTGCTGGGTCTGGGGGAGTGAGGATCCCTGAAGGGAGGTCCCCTTGGTGATGCCAGGCAGCACGAGGTCTCTCTGGAAGGCTGATGGACAGTCAGTCAAAATTTCATTACTGGTTGCAATAGCAACAAGCCTGAGCCCAGGGATTTTGAAGTGTTTTAGGATGAAAGCTGTAGTGCACAGTCAAACCACTGTGCAATAAGGCATCACTTTAATCCATTAACTCTCCATTATGGGCTAAGTATGTTTCTTAATTACTGAGGGTGACTTTGGAGAGTGGCTTAACCACATGATTCTCACTAACATGAAAGAAAAGTTTATTGTTGCATCCTAGGCTTTGCCTAACATCTTAATTTCGTCCTCAGAGCTGTGCCTGCAGGCAGCAAAGTCAGATGAGATCCATTTAAGGAAAAATGTGTTTAGTGTCAGCATTCAGGATTTAGTGCACATAGCCTGATTCTCTCTGTATTTGTAATTCCCTGTTCAGTCATTTCCCTTCTACGCTGTGAAAACATCTTGTAGTGCTCTGAAAAGGCCAGGCTGAGAAACAACTTTTGGTGCATTTACAGCAGAGTTGCTTTTCCTGAAGTTAAGGAATGTGAACACAAGGCTAACTGGGCCTGTCTGGTTTTTAAAATCAGATTGTGGTCAGGCATGAAACAGGAGGCAGGGAGCAGACAGGGCTTTACAGCCTTTTTCTCCTCCCTTGGGCTGCCTCCAGTGTCACCAGTGCACAAGCTAAAATCTCAGCTCTGTGAGGACTTGTGCTCAGCTGCAGTGAGCTGCTGCATTCCTGCCCCCCTGCAGCCCCCACCAAGGGCACTGCAACAGCTGAGAATAACAGGAATGCGGCAGCTCAGGTCACCTTTCTCTCCCTCCCCCTTCAAAATACCCCTGTTCCAGATAGGAAAGCAATGGCCTGTTCAGGTAGCACAGCTCCATTCAGCAAGTCTCAATAATCAAGTTGTGGGGGGAGAGTTTAGAGGTCTCGGTGCATAGCAGACAGCTGACCCCTTGGAAGTGGAGGGTCTTGGTCTGGAAAGACATCTCTGCCAGTGGGAAACTGGTTAAAAAAGTTGCTTCTCTCTCCGTTTTCATTCCTTCCCTCCCACCCTCACGCTGCAGCTCACACTGCCCTCAGTTGTGTGAAGGCAGCTGCTTTGGGGACTGTGCTGCAAGCAGGTTCAATGGTCTTGGTTTAAAAATAAACCTTCTCTTTATTATTCATTCTTTATCTTAAACTATTTCAATAATCCACTTTGCAGCACAGGCACATAAGCATTGCTCAATGGAGAGGGCAAAGAGATATGGTGTTGGGAAGGGAAATGGTGGCTTAGGAACTGTTTTAAGTACAGTCCTCTTCTCCTGTCAGGTTACTGTAGTATGACCTGGATATTCCAATGTGTGCAGGACTCCCTGATCATTAATACTGAGTTGTACACCACTTGGTCTGGCAGCAGCGTGAATTAAGGCCATTGAAACATGGACACACCACTGCATGTTTGCTGAATTTGCGAGATATTGCACCATGGACTGTGTCACCTTTATATTTATGCTGGCCTTATCCTGCAGGAAGCAAAGCAATATCTTTCCCCACCTAAATACTGCAAGGACAGTTACCTCATCAACATTCCCACATGTCTGGTATTAAGTTCAATAAGCAGAATTGGCATTAAGTTCAATAAGCACCAAAATCATGCCCATATTTTGAGAAAGTCTCCTAGCATTTTTGAAGGAGACCCTACTGGAAGATCCATGGCTATTTGACACCAGTGGCTTCTCTTGTGGTGCATCTATAAGAGGGGAGGACCCCATACTTTATTATGCCAGTCTTAGTTAGGCTCAAGTGCCTGAGTGTCAGGCCTAGAGGTGTTAGTAAGACTTCTTGATGTATCTGAAGCAGCCTATGGAAATGGCGAGGAGGAGGAGAAGGAGGAGGAGGAGGAGGAGGAGAAGGAGAAGGAGAAGGAGAAGGAGAAGGAGAAGGAGAAGGAGAAGGAGAAGGAGAAGGAGAAGGAGAAGGAGAAGGAGAAGGAGAAGGAGAAGGAGAAGGAGAAGGAGAAGGAGAAGGAGAAGGAGAAGGAGAAGGAGAAGGAGAAGGAGAAGGAGAAGGAGAAGGAGAAGGAGAAGGAGAAGGAAGGAGGAGATGAAGCAGAAAGAAGGAGAGGCAGCAGCTCTCACCCAGACCTATTCTATGTAATACTATGCTCAGAAGCACTAAAACAGGATTGATCTCAGATGTTGGGACACAGACGGGAAGAGCAGGGGGAGGCAGGAGCTGCCTGACAGACTACTGAAAGAGGAGAACAGTTCATTTAGGTCACAGCTGGAAGGAAATGGTCTGGGGCCCACTGAATGTGTTGGTTGAAGAGTGTGTGGTGCAGAAGGCACTGGTGGAGATGAAAGCTTGCATATGAAACCAAGCTTGAACTAAAGAAATGCATATCTAGCTAGTAGGTACTATAAGTCCTCAGCTGTTGTGCAGCCCTGGGTGATTTATCTGGTTCACAGACTAACTGTGCTTGACTGCATGCAGCAAGAGCTGAGCTCTTGCTCCAGGTACAGTCAGTTTTACCGGTTTAGATGGACAACATGTCTGCAAATGTAGCTGTTCTTGGATCTGGAAGATGTCCAGCTGCTCTAGTGTAAAGCAGAGCTGACAAACCATATTGCAGTCAGGCTAGCTCTGTGAGAAATGAGCTTGGGCATCTTGGTACAACACTATGGAAAGCATGTTCAGTCAAACTCATAAACCCCTGTGCACTGCATACACCTGCTGCTCCAGCTCTGCCCAGCTTCCATATGATCAGAGACTGCTCACAGCTCAGCTCCAGCTGAAGTGAATGAGATCTACAATAAAGCAAAGCCTATGAAAATTAGGCCAAGTGTATCTCAATTTAGATATCTCACACAACTTGGCATTTCTGCAGATGTCAGCTGAACCGTCCAAGGGTTAGTCACTAGATGGGCATATGAACATGTAAATGAAGGTACTATATGCACACACACACCACCCCACGGAAGCACAGGATGGTTTTGGATTTCTCAGTGGTGGAAACAAGTAAAACTCAAGGCAATAAACTGAAACTAGAAAATGAAAAATTTATATTAAATAAGAACAGTAAAATGTGCTGGACTATACACTAGATCAGATTAAATATTCAAAATACAGCACAGGGAATAATTTGTCATAGAAGGTGAGACCACCACAGGGATAAACACACTGGTCTTTTTTCCTGTCTCCTTTCCATGAATCTGAGAATGAATAATGGACTTATTTCCCATAGAACCTGTAAAAAAGTGCCTTTTTTACCAGTCAAAACATAACTGAGTTTGTGAAATACTTTACTGAACTCAGCTAACTCTGTTCATATGAACAAGGCAACAAAGATTAACCAAAGGATGGCCATTTTCTGATTTGCCTGAAAATGTAGTTGTAGCCACTGTGTTTCCATCCGAGTCTGAGCCAAGGCAAATTTACAAGCTGGATCTACAGCACAGCCTGCTCCACACATAATTTCTTATACTGATTTAAACTATTTTGACTCAAGGTGTGGCTTACCTTAAGGAAGTTAAGGGACACTGCTGTGGGGCAGATGCTTAAACTGGATTTCTACTGGAACTTGTGGCTACCTTAAGGAGGGTGGGCTACTTTAACCACAGTCCCATCAAACCCAAGCAAGGGGCTGAAATATTGTGTGTAAGCAGTCCTGAAAGTATTGCTGGCCAATATTTGAAGCCAGACTTTCTCTGCCTTTTTTCAGCTGAAGGATCTGAGCTTGGTTGCTTTGCCCTGTTGAGTGGGACAACAGCATTAACATGAACATTAGCAGATAACCCTGGGTGCTGCATTTAAGCGGGAAGGGAACTTAAAATGGATGTTTACTCTTCAACTAGTCAGACAACATCCTCAGCAACCACCTTTATCTCTCTATTTATCTCCGGGTTTGGTTTGGTTTGGTTGGTTTTGGGGTTTTTTGGGGGGGTGGGTTGTAGGTTGTTGGGTTTTTTTTTTTTGGGGGGGGGGGGTTGTTGCTTTGGGTTTGTTTGTTTGGATTATTTTTTTGGGGGAGGGAGGGGAACCTTCCTCAAAAGGGACAGACACCAAGACTTAGATTCTTACATTGCAGAAGGGGGATGTGATGAGCATTTCCTACCAGCTATTCTTCTCCTTTGGGCCTTCTAGGTACTGCTTCAGAGGTACCTATTATCCTCCATTAACAGTAAAAGGGAGCCTACAGTCTACCAAGTCTCAATAAGGAGTTCTGGATCTCCCTGCTGAGGCCAGGTGCATTATTTTTAAGCCTTGAGCTTAATGCAGGCACCAGATTTGGAAGATCTGAGTGCTGCTTGTTGAGTTTGTCCTTATAACTCCCCATGAGACAGGGAAATACTCCTTATTTGACAATATTTTTTTATTACACCATTGTCAGCTCAGAAAAGTACCTATCTGCTATTTACCTTTGGATGTTCTCCTTTACGCCATCTAAATCTGCCTGATCTTTTTTTTCGCTGAAATTCAGAATTGATAAGGCTGACATCATAAGGCAGTTTAGCATTTCTGTGACTGCAACAAAATTTGCTATGCATTTTGGTAAGTTATAGAGTCTAAATTTAGGGGGAGTAACATTTTCTGCCAATATCCCAGTTTTAAATACGAATGGCAGGTTTAACTGAGAACAGGTGATGATGCCAGCAGGCTGTGCCAGGGCAGGTGAAACAGCTGACCTCATTTATTTCGTACCTCCCAGTAATATCAGCACAATGGCTCATTATTCCTTTGCTTACTTACAGGCTTTTGTATCTTCACCCTTGCAGTATCAGACCATGTTAGTACTGAATCTCAATCTTTGTACCTCCTCTAAAGTGGAAGAGGGCTATTAGCTGGCCTTTAAACAGCACGGGTACTATGAGCCTCCCTTTTCTCATCCTGCAGTATCACAGAATCATGCAATGGTCGGGGTTGGAAGGGACCTCTGGAGATCATCTAGTCCAAGCCCCCTGCCAAAGCGGGTCCATCTAGAGCAGGCTGCACAGGACTGCATCCAGGTGGGTTCTGAATATCGCTAGAGATGACCAGGTTGGATCCCAAACCTCTGAAGTCGAGTGGCTTCATGCCAATCTCTGTGTATAATGAAATGAGCTAAACTGGCACGAGACAACGTGGTCAAAGTACGGTACTGGCTGGCAAAACGGAGGCCAGGCAAAGGCACCCCTCTCTCTCACGGAACGGAGAAGGTCTCCAGGACGGCTGAAGCACCCTCGGAGGGGGGTCTGGGCCCAGGGCCGGAGGAGGCCGAGCTCAAGCCCGACGATTTAGGACAGGCTGGTTTGCAGGACGTGACGGAGCATCACCACCTGGGTAACTTCTGCGCACTTCCCGTACCCGAGTTACCTTCCAGAGCTCAGGACCTGCCCCTACGCGCTGGGGCGGGGCGGGGCGGAAGGAGAGCGGCGCTGGCGGCTCTGCCCCGCCTGCTCCGGGAGGGAGCGCTGCGAACGGGCTTTGGCGCCCTCTGCTGGGCTCTCTCCCGCCGCCAGCCAAAGCCGGCCCACACGGTCCCGGGCTGCGGTCTCTGGCTTCAGTGCGAGTTCCCGCCGGCAGCCCGCGTCTTCAGGGACCTCCTAAAACGTTCAGGTTTCCTCCTCCAGGCATCCAGCGTGGGGAAGGTGATGGTCACAGAATCACAGAATCATCAAGGTTGGAAAAGGCCTCTGAGATCGTTCAGCTCATCACCACCGCGCCCACTAAGCCATGACCCTGAGTGCTACATCCACACGTTTCCTGAACACCTCCAGGGATGGTGACTTGCCTGGGCTGCCTGTTCCAATGTCTGACCACTCTTTCAAAGAAGAAATTTTTCCTAACATCCATAGAATCATAGAATGTCTTGGGTTGGAAGGGATTTTAAAGATCACCTAGTTCCAACCCCCCTGCTGTGGACAGGGTTGCCCCATCCAACCTGGCCTGAACACTTCCAGGGAGAGGGCATCCTGTTCCAGTGCCTCACCACCCTCTGGGTGAAAAATTTCCCCCTAATATTTAACCTAAATCTCCCCTTTCTTAGTTTAAACCCATCTCCCCTTGTTTTATCGTCTATATGCCCACGTAAAAAGTCCCTCTCTCTCCTGTTTATAAGCTCCCTTCAAGTACTGGAAGGCTACAATGAGGTATCCCCAGAGCCTTCTCTTCTCCAAACTAAACAAGCCCAGCTCCCTCAATCTTTCTTCGTAAGAGAAGTGCTCCAGCCCTCTGATCATCCAACCTGAACCTCCCCTGGCACAACTTGAGGCCATTACCTCTCATCCTATCACTGGTTGCCTGGGAGAAGAGACCAACCCACAACTCGGTACAACCTCTTTTCAGGAATGTTTTCCAACCATTTCAGGGTGTTTTAACAGGACAGGACATAAGGAAAACACAAGACAAATTATGTGTTTCTAACCCATGCAGTGATGCCATAAACACCTGAAAGCAATACCACTTGTTTTTTTTTCCAGTGACACTGGTCACTGCATTGTCCCTGATTCTTCTCTAACTGTGATATAAACCTTATGCAGAACTGCAGTTTCCAGCATCCCACCCAACACGAGTTCACCCATCTGCTTGCCAGCCATGGGTGGCTGTGTAATACCAACACAAGCACAATCAGCATCTAATGCAGTAATTTACCTTCATTATGAACTGTTTTTTAAGAATTATGTGAAAACTTCATTAAAGTGCATGGAAGACAAGAGTTGAGGGAAGGAGTGGGCCCATGCAAATCTCATTAAGTTAAGTCAATTGCCCTGGGAGATTAAGGGCAACCCCCAGTATCAATACAGGCTGGGGGATGAAAACATTGAAAGCAGCCCTGAGGAGAAGGACTTGGGAGTACTGGTGGATGAAAAATTGGGGGTACTGGTGGATGAGACAGCTGTTCCAGGGAAAATGAACATCCAATGTCCATTTTTCAAAAGGCAGAGACCAATGTTTTTTATCAAAACAAAAGCTGTCCTCCTAAAATGTCAGGTATGAAATGTAGTACAACAAATAAAATACTGAACTATTTTGAAGTACCAGAGAGCAATATTCACAGACTCTGCATGTGCTGCTGGAATTAAAAGCACTTGCCATTATTTAATAACCTATAAACAAAGATGTCTGTATGAGGATTCCTCCATGGATGTTTCCCCTTTCTCAATCTCAAAACTCCAATTTTGGGAAGTCTGTGCACAGACATGACATGGGGACAGATCCCACAGCTGTGCATTCCCAGCCACGTACCCACCAAAGCAAGTGGACGCAGCATGAAATAGAAAGCAACTGTTCAGTGATGGCTTAAACCTGTCTCATCTGAGGCTACTATGGTCATTTCCCTCTTTTCCTTCCCTCTCCTTCCAGAAGCTGACATCTGTCCCGCAGCTGAGTCTGCCAGGATATCAGTTTAATTTAGAGATGTCCCTGGAACAGCTTTCGGGCATATGGAACGTAATATTACTACTGTGTCCCCTGCCTTCCAACAACAGACTGAAGTTATTTCAGCCAGCCTGTTAAATCGGGGGGTTGCAGCAACAGCAGAGGCATTCTATGACATACAGTAACTGTATTTCTAGCTTTAATTACCTCTGGCTTTTTGGCAGAGCTAGAAACTGTTTTTTTTGCTAACATTGAAAGAAATCAGATTGCACTGGGAACTACCCACTAGCTCTCCAAAACCAAACACAATCCCTTCCTTAAGGCCACACAAAAAGCCTATGGAAAACCTCTGTGATGTTTTGATAGTGCTTTTGTACAATTTGTTTTTATGCTTTTTTACATGGATAGTCTAACAATCTCACATTAATCCCATGGACATCAGGCATTCTGCAGCTACAACAAACTTATCTGCAACTATGGGTAAAGCACTGCACAACGTTCCCTTTATGTGCTGTCTGATTAAGTTAGTGCTTTTCCTAAATAAAATCTGAAACACTGGCATACTTTCTATTCTCGGGATTCCCAGTGTATTTTATTGCACAGATTGATTAGATCACCTAAGTCAATTGACCTTCACAAAGCCAGTTGTGTTGAAAATAGAACAGAGTCTTTTGGAGATCTCATTACCCTTTTTCTGGGAAAGCAGTAATTGGAAATCCTATTTTAAACAGCTATCTAGTTCATTTTAATATTCAAAGATTAATTCCTCTTTTCATTGCTATAAATGCCTAAAGCACCTTAATTATCATCTTCTTAAATCTAGCACATTCTTTCTCAGCTATTAACACGCAGCTCACTGCTGCTAAGCAGTGCTGAGAATTGATGGGGGGAATCTGCATTCATTTACCCTCACAACAAGAAAGCAGCCCACGTTGCTGCCAGTGCCTTCTTTATCAATTATTCCCAGGGATTTCCTTCATTGAAGGTCTCAGCTGATAACATGATGCCGATGGCTTTTGTTCCCATCGAGCCTATAAGCCTTTCTGTCTTTGGCCATCAGTGACAACTGCTTGGGGGTGCAGAGGGGATCAGAGAAGCCAGCACATCTTGAGGTGGCCTGAGTAAGCTGTCATGGGGCCACAAGAGCAGGGCATTTCCACAGGGGATAAGCCAGGAGTGAGGGGTGACATTTACACAGGCAGGGCAGTCACAAAAGGTTGGTGGTTTTTATCTCGATGTACGTCAACTTAATTCCCTGAAATATTGGTCTGCTGTGGCTGGTTTACCACTGCAGAAGTACCAAAATAGAAGGAAGCCTTGGCCGAGAGGGGGGGTTACCAAACTATCCCACAGGGCGGACCTTGGCAGCACTCTGCAGCATAATCACTTCATTCAGTACGGCAAGATTCGTAACCCAGGGCTCAGATCCCATAAAGTCAGAGCGACTCTTTTGTATGCTTCCATATGTCATTAGCTTTTATAAAAAGGAATCAAAATGTCAAGCAAAGGGAAGAAAGAAAACAGATATAAATCATTTAAATAGAGAATAGAAAGTGAATAGGAAAAAAACTAGGCAAAAGAGGATGTAACAAACACTATTTGCCTGAAGCAAAAGAACAAACCCTGCATTTATTTGTGGTATTCAAATAGAGAAAAAAATTCTGTTGATTTCATTCAGAGCAGAATCATACCTTGGCTTGATGCCTGTGAGATTGCAAGAAAGGATATCTATGTTTTCCATCTGGAATAACCCCTGCATACTAAAAAATCAGTACTTCTCACTTTTGTATCTCCTGCCTATTTCTCTATCATGCAATGGGTCTATGGTTTACTTCAGGGGTGTTTGGTGACCCACGCAATCCTCCTGTGTTTCTGACACCACCACAATGCCTGTTCTCTCCAAGCAACACAGCTATCTGCCAGGACTTCACCCAGCTTCAAGGTGGTCACTGAAGTCATAATAAAACTCAGTAGCTTCTCTCTTCTCAGCTAAGTCAAGGATCATTTATGACTATCAGGATCTCTACATTCAAATTAGATCACCAATTTTCTTTGAACTATTTTAATCTTGAAAGGTAACTTAGAAAAGCAAGGGTATGGACAGCAAGCTTCCATCCACAACATAAATTCACTCCTCCTTTGAAAAACGTGTAGGATGCCTGCACATCAGAACAGTTCAAAAGCACTGCAGACATAATCAAGAAGAAAAAAACCAAACAGCAAAACAAATTGAATGGGACAGAGAGGGAAAGATGCACAAAATGAGGCAGATGTCTTAACAGACTAGCATTATAAAGAAGATGATAGAATAGGAGGACACAAACAGGTCCTATCACTGGATTGCGTCAAATTAATTGTTTAATGTTGCATTCTTCATGGTCAAGCTAATACCCCCTCAGGTAACCAAGGATTTGTTTCTCACCTGTTCAGTCATTAAGCTCACAACACACTAAAGGCCAGAGCATGCCTGACAGAGGATTTCTTGGCAAAAGTAGTTTACACTGAGCATGGTTCAAAGTAAGGGCTGTCTCCCAGTATCCCTTCCCGTGTGTGAAAGCCCCCATAGCTCAGCTGCAGACTCAGCTTGTTGTCTTTTGGGGTTTTCAATAAATGTTTTTTTCACATTACATCTTTATCTAGAAGGAGGCCAAGCACATGCAGGTCAGAGCAACCCAGACCCTAGTGCCAGATGCTTTCCACTCAGTTCTAAGCACGGTGTGCGAGACCTCTCACAGGAGGAAGGAACCCACCAAACCTGCAGCCTTCTCAGTAAGAACTGTACCAGCGAATATAGCCTCTTTCAGAGAGCCTGGCTCTTTGCTTCCCTGCAACTGAAAAGCAGCATTTTTCCAATTCACGGGGAGCAAAAAAAAAAAAGCAAAGCAAAACTGAATTATTAACGTTCATGATTTTGACAAAAAAGGCATGACTGTTGCTCTTGTTTTTTCAGCTGTTCAGATGGGCAGCCAAATGAAAATATGACTTTTTAAAATAGTCCTACCCAGGTGTCAATTAGCTGTGAATTGGTAGATTCAAAGGTTTCAAAGGTTTCGGTTGTTGACACAAAACCATTTGTGGTTAAGGCATTTAATACATATTGCGGTATATTTCTAAGAACTGATAAAAGGCTGCAAATGCAAAAGGCTGCCTGTTTTCTCTCCAGCAAATGCCAGTTATCCTAGCAGTTCAGGAAACTCGGCCCTCCCTTCAACCTTGCCTCTTCCCAAATTTGGAGCTTCTTGGTAGGTTCTGACAGCTCATTTTAGAGAATACACTGTTAACAGTTTCAAATATAACCACACCCTGCACAAAGAGGTGCTGGCCCCTTCCTCCCTGCTAAATAGCTTCCGTTATCTAATGGAGTAATTTACCTTCATTATGAACTATTTTTTAAGAATTATGTGAAAACTTCACTAAAGTGCATGGAAGACAAGAGTTGAGGCAAGGAGTGGGCCCATGCAAATCTCATTAGGTTAAGTCAATTGCCCTGGGAGATTAAGGGCAATTCCCAGTATCAATACAGGCTGGGGGATGAAGGCATTGAAAGCAGCCCTGAGGAGAAGGACTTGGGAGTACTGGTGGATGAAAAATTGGGCATGAGCAGCAACGTGCGCTCACAGCCCAGAAAGCCAACCGTGTCCTGGGCTGCATCAAGATAAGCGTGGCCAGCAGGTCGAGGGAAGTGATTCTTCCCCTCGGCTCTGGTAAAATCCCACCTAGGGTACTGTGTCCAGCTCTGGAGTCCTCAGCACAAGTAGACACAGACCTGTTAAAGCAGGTCCAGAAAAGGGCCACAAAAATGGTCAGAGGGCTGGTACACCTCTTCTCAAAAGAAAGGCTGAGAGAGTTGGGGTTGTTAAGCCCAGAGGAGAGAAGTCTCCAGGTAGACCTTATTGTACCCTTTAAATATATGAAGGGGGCTTATAAGAAAGCCAAACTTTTCACCAGGTCCTGTAGCAATAGGACAAGAGGCAATGGTTTTATAAATGAAAGAGGGTACATTTAAGTTGGACACAATAAGGAAATAATTTATAATGAGGTTGGTGAGACACTGGAAAAGGTTACCCAGAGAAGGCTGTGAATGCCCCATCATTGGAAGTGTTCAAGGTCAGGTTGGATGAGCAACCTGATCTAGTTGAAGATGTCCCAGCTCACTGCAGGGATCTGGACTAGATGACCTTTAAAGGTCCCTTCCCACTCAAACCATTTTGTGATTCTGTGAAATCCTACCAGTAGCCCAAACTTCAAAGTAATTCCACACACTCTAAATGTTAAATGCTCTAAAAATAACACAACCTCAAGACCTCCTTCACAAAGCTTTCTTCCCTATGTAGTGGTGTCACTTGGCAGTACTACAGCCCCTACAGGTCTCGCTTTCTCAGTGTACCTATACATGCATCAGGCTGGTTTAACTAAGGAGAGAACCAGGCTGCAAGACACATACTTTGAATGAAGTTTCCCCATGAAGAGCTATCAGCTGCTCCTTATCCATTTTTATTTGCACATGTTCCCCAGCCTCAGTAAGATGAAACTCAGCACAAGGCTGACTGCTGGTTGACACTGTTGAAATTAAGAGCTGATTTGGTTTGGCTCTTGGCCATTTGCATAGATCTTATTAATGAGAGTTTGGATGTATTTAAACTCTGTTTCCAGCAGACCCCAGATCCAGGATAAACTCTGTGCTTCCGTGCACACAGTGAAACTCAGTGACACGTCTGTACTTGAAGCCCAAACTCATCTGGCAACCTGGGCACACCCAGTATTTCACTTGTCCGGCTTCTGACGCCCACTGTGGACTTACAAATTGGTGTCTAATTGACAAATAACTAAGTAGACACCTGGATTCTCTCTTCTGTATTCTGAAAGAAACTGCCTTTCTCATAACCAGTTGCCCTACATCTTACAGGCACTTTAGATTTTATCTGGACTAAAGGATTTTGCCAGCTGAAATCCTGACAGCACAGGTTTCTGCTGGTGGTTTTGAAAAGCTGCCCAGAAAGGTACCTTGAAGCGGCCATGCAAAGTCGTAGGAGATATTGCAGTGATATCTAGCAAGACTAACAGCATTTAACACACAGAGGGAAAGTACTAGTCTGGGCTAGTCCAAAACCTTATTTCTTAAATTTAGTTTGTTCCAGGTCAGTATGTAAATAGTTATGTAATTTCTAGGGTCTGAAATAGGTGATGTGTGCTAGAATTTGGTTTCTCTGGTATAAGCAGCACACAGAGTAAGATTTTTTGTCTTTTTTTCTAGTTTAACTGTACCCATCTAATATTTCAGCAAAAATTTTCAGCTACAGACCTGGCCTGAAAAACAGATGGTTTTAATATCTTGGAAAAGTAATGTAGTCTCATGCAAAGATCTTAGAAACAGCTGATATTCTCATTTATGCAGTAAAAGAAAATAATTTGATGTGGTACTATGTATAGTAGCACCTAATATGTTATCTCAATACTATTATACTTAAATTTTGACATTCCTTGTCATTCCTTCTCCTTCTACAAAAAAAAAGGGCAACTAATATGTTAGCAAAATTGACATAATTTCATGGACATGTTTTTGTTTCAACAGAAGACATTTTTGAAAGAAAATAATACAAATGGAAGATAACTCTGACATGGTCAAATTAGCAACAACATATTTAGATATTTAAGATATTTAAGAGAGGATGATATATATATTTAAGGGAGGAAATCAGAAAACTGCTGCTGCAAATATTTATCCACTGACATTCAGCTCTGAATTTAAGAAAAAGTGGCAGTGATACATAAAAAGAAGTGATCTACCTGTTATAGGGCATGTGATGATTTTGAGTTACAGTTCAGCTTTCCAATAGATTTAATGGGGTTAAATGAGAATAAATATTGAGACAAGAGTTATAAACTGTCTTGGAAGAAGCAGCTGAAACAATAAAGGCTCAGGCGCCGAGTTGCTTACGCAAGCTTGTGGCTGCTGCAAAGGTTGTTTGCTGTATACCACTACATCCCCTTTTTCCAGAGCACATGAATCGGGTTTGCAGCATGCTACCTGGTGTCTGTGCACTCCCAGGATTTAGTTTAGCATCTGATCCCTGAGAAGATAGTCACCATCTGCGAAGTACCACAAAACCTCAGCTCCTCCTGAAAGCAGTGGGACAGAGGAGCTCAAGAGCTGTGCAGGGCCAGACTTCTCCAGTGGACCTTCCAAATGTTCAGTAGTTGAAAAACAATGGGCAGTTCATCCTGCAGGCATATCTGGAGCTTCAACAACAGGTGTGCAGCACCTGAGAGATCTCCCTAGCAAAATTTTCTCATTCATATAAGTTAATTTATGGCCTTGGAGGACATGGCTACACAGGCATTGTTTTGAATGGCAAGAGTGCCTCATGGAGCTCTCATTCCCCTTGCAAATTCTCACACCTGTGTTATTCCTTTACCCACGAAAACCAGGTGTGTTTGTGCAACCACACAGTAAACTCATCTGGCTGGAAAGCAACCTCATTTCTTCCTGAATCATTCCAGGCTGTCTCCATTCCATGGCTTGGTTCACCACCTAGCTGTGCGAGATGCTGCAAGGTTAGTTCAGGGGAGTGATGGGAACAAGTAGTCATGAACGGGGAGGCAAGAATTGAGCTGGTAAAGCAGCTTAGGCAGCACTACCACCAAATGTGAAACTAGGGTCTGATGCTGTATGTATTGCAAAGAAATGAAGGGAGCCACAATAGCGTGTGAACGAGTGCTGGCGTATAAACCACTGGCACAGATTCAACCATATGCAGGACATTTGAAGGCCAAATCCCAAATCCCTCACAGAGCTGTTACAGAAGTCCTTGGGCCACGCAAAGAAAAGTGGGAGGAAATCAGAGCTGTCAATAAATTTGGTGAAGTTAGGTCACCATATAAGTGACTTGAGGAAGGTACATTCTCATGATACATCTTGGTAAGGGAGAGACAGCATAAAGCCTGCAGCTCACACTCCTTGCAATTACTTTATCCATGCATGACAAGCCAGGCCAGCCTCATTTCTACTTCCCCATTCAGTAAATGTTGTAAACAAAGTATTCATTCTTTAAAGGCTGGAGCTGGGACCCTAATTTATATGTCTACTGTGTAGGTTTATGAAGGTCTCTTTTAGCTGTTTCCTTATAGGAGAAACTGAATCACATCCTAGATGTGCATGAGCACCAGCCTGGCTGAGGATAACTGGCTCAGAAGCAGGGATGGAGATGTTGGGTGAAACATGTGGCCCTTTACCTGGGAGACGGGGTCAATGTGCACAGCCCCCATCTCAGTGCCATGGGGTGGGTAACAGCCCCTGATGTAACAGGATGGGAAAAGTGTGAGTGAACACTTTTTCCCCAAAACCACCTGCAAGGGCATTTGCCCCGAAGTGGGTCACGCTAAAGAGGGAAGTAAGAATAATGACGTTTGCTTAAGAGATAACAATCAGATGGATTAAATAGTAACCAGGAAATTACCAAGAGACTTCTGGAGGAGAGAGGGGGAAAAAAAAAAAAAAAAGAGGGAGTCAGCTTCAAAAGAAGTCTAAACAAAGCATAAAATACTTTTGTATTGTTTGTGGTGAGGGAAGAGAAACCTGGCCTGACAATGTAAGACATCGCCCCATTGGCATGGAGTACATGAGTGATGGGTGCCTATAGCTCTATGTATTTGGGAATGGGTTCAAATTTAGGGGATTATTCATAGAAGACCACTCAGGCATTTGTAGGTGTTTGTTAATACTCTGGGTTATCTGTTGTATTGCTGATATTGATCCCACATGTGTAGCACACTGATCATCAAGTGATTATGTGATATTAATAAATCAGTGACCAATTATTAATGAACGCCTGTGATTGAAACCATGTGGGTGGAGCAGTTTTTCCCTGTGATGGGAACTAGCAAATTCTGCCCTTCTCCCACTGGCAAAAATACAGACTGGAGTGGAAGTAAAGCTGAAATACCTTAAATGCGGGTGTATTCATACAGTCTGTTCCTGAGACAACCCTTTGGGAATTCTGAAATCCTTGATAATTCTGGATTTTTCTTCTTTTTCTCCTCCAGCAGCAGGTCATTATCATTCAAGGCAGACAGGAGCACATTCATTAGCTTAGATCACATGAATGTGTCTATGTGGGAAGAATTTAGCTCCATAAGAATGCTGATAATACTATTTCTACTGCATTTCCCTCTGTATTTGTAGTAATAAGCCAGTTTGGATGTTCTGATAATTCTTCTCATGTAGGAAAGTATCAATATCAGATGTGAATTTCACTAAATGTATATCTTTGTTTAATGCCAAAAACTGTCTTTCTCCATCTTTACTGAATGCAATGATGGTCACGAGGCTTTCTTTCTATTTTGAGTTAGAACTAAAAAGCTTCAGCATATTACTGACATGTTGGGAATTTTTTTTTAACCAGCACTTCACTGAGAAGTATCACAGGATTTCAGTGCATGTGTACACATTTCATCTATGTTTAGAATGGAAAAACTTTAATCAATACCTCGTAATTTAAAACAAGCACTTTTGGTTTAGACTGTTTTCTCATTCATTGGTACCAGATTTGTGCTGCACCATCACCTAAGAGTATCAATTTCATCTGTATGAGGTGCAAGCACACAGTACCACTTCTGTCATGTTAGAGCATAGGAGATGGTGTTGACACGAGTGTTGTGGTCCCTGGGGGCAGGCAGACGATACTTGATCCACTGTAAAATCTGCTTGGACAAAATTGTCTCTGCAAAATATGTATTACACTTCAGCTGGCATTACGAGTTTATACCACTTTGTGTTAAGTAACTGCAGTGTTTTTGATCCAGTGCTTTGCACTCTAGGACCCAGTTTTACATCTTGTGGAACTGCAGCCTTGGATGGAATTCAGGCTCCATGAACTGGGCCACCACCCTCAATATGATGAAGGGCTTCTTGTCTTCGTAAAAGCCAGCCTGTTCTTCACTACTGCATCGTCTGGTCTAATAAAAGACATTACCTCTCACTCTAGGCATTGCCTTTCTTTTAAGCACTTGACAGTTCAAAAGCTTCCAAAAATTAGACTTTTGGCTCTGCCTGCAATACAAACACCACACCACTTTGTAAGTTAGCGTAATTAAACAAATGCAAGACTGTCCTGGAGATAAAGTTCAACTATTTTTGCAAGATTTGTTTCATTAAACAATTTAGCATTGCAAATACAGAAAAGAAGAAGTTAATAAAATAACCTCAGCACACGGATTGGTTCATGTTACAGTCGAAAGGACAGTGGATGTCTGAATAGCAGAACTCCTGTTTAAAAATGGAAGGCAGAAGTAAGCGAATGACTAGTCATCTGTTTCAAAGATGCTGAACTGCGAACATCTGCGTTTCCATCAACGTTAACCATGATGAAATGTACTGACTGTAATTACTTTACCATCTTCTGTGAAGACAAAATACTTGGAGGAAAAATGAACTTTTTTGTTCACATTTTGTGTGCTTTTCTATGTAGTTAATGACCTAGAAGCTTGATGACAGAGGCAACAGCAAGTACCTTGAAGCAACTGAAAATACTTTGTAATCTGATGTCATTTTTCTTGTTTCTGCTGCTCAATCATTCAGCAGTACTTTTTTTTTCATTATGCTTTCATACTTTTTTTTTTTTCCCCTAACAACCAGCAGATATTACCAGGACTTATCTTAGAAATTGATCTTTTAAGCAGTGGCCCTGGAGGCTTCGGAAATGACATGAAAAGACACTACGGAATGCTCTCCAGCATTATGACATGGAAACTTTCAAGGGTCTGCCTCTGACATGTGGACCTCTCCCAGCAGCCACTCTAACATTTCAGAGTGTAAGACATCCTGTGAAAATAATCAGTTCCTCCAGCACGCTGCCTGCAAACTGCTTCTCGCTAGGACAGATGAAGCGTCACTTCCTCATAGTGCAGCTTTCCCGTGCAGCAGTTACACAGTTCAGACGTCAGAAGTCGAACTTGTGATTCTGGGAATAAAACATTTATCACTTATCAGTTGGGTGCTGGACACTTGAATAGGAAAAAGCCCTTTTGTTCTGTTTAAATGGAGGAGAGACCTTAATGTAAATTTGGTGTGCCAACTTCACGTTTTCATGTGACTCACAGTTTTCCTGAATGTCGCCAGCAAAGACTGGAGGAAAAGATGTAGCTGTAGCTCTTTGATCCGTTTTCTTTTATGGCAAATCTGGTTTAAAAAGCCAGCCCCATATTTTGCCTCCATCTGCTTTTTTCTCTCAGATACACACCCATTTCCTCATCTGTATTAGTCTTGTGGAGCTGTGCTGTGCGTTGGATTGCCAAATGAAATTTAATAATAAGCTATAATACTTCTTAATATTTTTCCTTTTAATGTATAGTCTGAATTACAGTGGCACTGGCAATTGAAGGAGCAATAAACTGCAGAGCAGATGTGAGAACACATAGCTATGAAACAAGATAGCTAGCAGCAAGGACAAGAACTTCTAAAGCAAATTTTGCCATCCCAGAAAATATCTGATATATCTACCCAGATGGGATATGGAGAAGTATAGTCCACATTAATAGTATCTGTTCTGTCACACCTCTGTAAAGAGGACTTAATGCAGTTGAGAGTGAATTCTTAAATGTCTCTGTTTCCTGTGTCTTTAGCCTCCCGTGTGATTCACCGTTCTCCTTTTTCTACTTAATCCACACTTCCATGCACTTCACTTCAGAAATTGCTATGCAAATCATGTTTCTAAATTATTTGGGGTTTTTTTTCAGTTGTACTCATAAGGAATAGTTGCATCTTGAGCTACGCAACAGGTTAAAAACAGAAGTTACTTAAATATGCACGTACATATATTATTCTACTGACTTAAAAGACACTGTGTAATCCTGGCCTCGGCAGTTGTATTGGTACAGAGTTTACTATTAAAAATATCCAAAAGTTATGTTTTTGCAACTGTTTCTGATGTTCAGGAGATAGCTACAAGGATTTGACTTTTCCCAAGATACCAAGTTTTCCCATCTACCTTGAAATGGACAATACTGGAAAGTCTTTGCAGCCTGATTTTAATGGAAAACTGCAAGGTCTTCTCATTTTTCTTTCCCTGACCTCCTGAGTCAAGGTACACTCCTCCTGAGATCAGTTCTGCTCTGTCCTTTCACTCCATGATTTCCACTGATTAAAAGGATGTGTGGAGACACACTTGATTCTGTCCTGTAATTACAATCATTTCACTTGCTACAAGGTCTTTAAAAAGGGCTTAATCTCAGCTAAATCACAGAATCATAGAATGGTTACGGTTGG
This sequence comes from Caprimulgus europaeus, assembly GCA_907165065.1. The sequence goes on along the minus strand of OU015523.1, from coordinate 94,987,920 downwards.
AAGAGACCTTAAAGATCCTCTAGTTCCAACCCCCCTGCCATGAGCAGGGACACCTTCCACTAGACCAGGTTGCTCAAAGCCTCATCCAACCTGGCCTTGAACACTTCCAGGGAGGGGGCATCCACAGCTTCCCTGGGAAATCTATTCCAGTGTCTCATCACCCCCACAGTGAAGAATTTCTTCCTAATATCTAATATAAGTCTACCCTCTTCCAGTTTAAAGCCATTTCCCCTTGTTCTATCACTACCTGCCCTTGTAAAAAGTCCCTCCCCAGCTTTCCTGTAGCCCCTTCAGGTACTGGAAGGCCACTATAAGATCTCCCTGGAGCCTTCTCTTCTCCAGGCTGAACAGCCCCAACAATCTCAGCCTGTCCTCATAGGAGAGGTGCTCCAGCCCTTGGATCATCCTTGTGACCTCCTCTGGACTTGTTCTAATAGGTCCATGTCTTTCTTGCGTTGGGGGCTCCAGAACTGGATGCGGTCCTCCAGGTGGGGCCTTATGAAAGTGGAGAAAAGGGGAACAATCAACTCCCTCGACCTGCTGGCCACGCTTCTCTTGATGCAGCCCAGGATACGGTTATTGGCCTTCTGGGCTGCAAGTGCACATTGCTGGCTCATGTTGAGTTTCTCGTCTGCCACCACTCCCAAGTCCTTCTCTTCAGAGCTGGTCTCAATCCACTCATTGCCCAGCCTGTATTTGTACTTAGGATTGCCCCGACCCAGATGCAGGACCTTGCATTTGGCCTTGTTGAACTTCATGAGGTTGGCACAGGCCCACCTCTCAAGCCTGTCAAGGTCCCTCTGGATGACATCCCATCCCTCCAGCATGTCAACCACACCACACAGCTTGGTGTCATCAGCAAACTTGCTGAGGGTGCACCCAATCCCATTATCCATATCTCTGACAAAGGTGTTGAGCAGTACCAGTCCCAATACCGACCCTTGAGGGACACCACTCGTCACCGGTTTCCACTCGGACTTGAGCTGTTGACCACAACTCTTTGAGTGTGACCATCCAGCCAGTTCCTTATCCTTACATATGAATGAGTGTTAATTATGGCAGTTGCATAGTACCATAACTCACAGTCAGATTTCCTGAGGAGGAATGGATAGGGTGCCTTCAGTCTCCTTGCCCTTCCAATTTGGATGGCTGAGACACTCATAAAATAGCTGTCAAACTATTAGGATTAAAGGATGTTGTCACAAAAATTATGGTCTTTGGCTGTATTAGCATTGACCACATATTTGTAAAAAAAAATCCACCAGAACAAAGCAGGATGTGCATTGATCAGATGGAGATGTGCCACAGCACCATAAGGTCTACCAGCAAGCCGAGGCTACTGTATCTCGCTCAAGAGCAGCATGGCCAGCCACCCAGCAGCTGGGTGGAAAGCTGAGGACACTGTCGCAAGCTGTTGTCTCCTGCCAGGGTACCAGCATACTCAGACATATTTTGTATTTTTGACTGGATGCCTGTAAATCGGCATGTCTGAAATTCTTTAGAGGGTCAGCTGACCACCAATTTCCTGGATGTGTGTTTGGCTTGGGATAGTTATCCTACCCCTGTAATTATTTTGGGTTTACATGCAATTATTTTTATACTTCCTTGTTTTAGCATATTGGTGATATTTTTAACTTTAAGCCTATTGCAGGTAGATCTGGTCTGGAGAATTAGGAATAATGAGCCTTTACTCACAAAGTAGAAAGTCTTTACAAAAGTTATAGTTCAGTCATTCTGCAACATTAGCCTTATTTTTTTTTTTTTTAAAGCCTTTGGGCCTCCTCTATACAAGTCTTCCAAATAATTTTCAAGGTTGAGCTGTTTTAGTTGTGTGATTAAAAATACTCCTTTCTCTGATTTAAAAAATGTGCCTGTTTCTTTTACACAAATTAATGCAAACATTAGCACTGTCGAGCCCCTGTCAGGAACATTGCCTTGAACATGTTTAAATAAATTACATTAAAGGCATAAGGGATATCTGCTTTCAGTCCTTCCCAGTGTACCCTCTTGTAGCTCAGGGATCTCACTGTGGTATATATCTTGGCTACTGCATTTATTTCCATGACCAAGATATGGAAAGCAGGAAGATTTCTTTACAGAGCTCTTAATCCACCATCTCTGCTCCCAAACTCATTCTTCTGTTTTTTGGCATTCTGATGGAAGGTTATGGGCAAGTTTTTTGCTGATGCTTTTCATTTTGGCATATACACTAGACAAAATAGTGTGGCTTTTTCCTCTTCCTAAACCAATGTGGGTCATTATGGTATTAGGGCAAGATGTCAGTTTGGAGGACCCTTGTCTTGTTGAGTTTCCACCTTGTCAACTTTAAAAACAGACAAGCATTTCCTTCTCTTTTGCCTTGTGATTCTTCATCTGTCCAGTTTTCTAATATTTCCATTGGTGACATCTGCACAAAGTAGAGAGGCTTTTAATCACATCCCGAGCAAAGGGTGACAATACAAGTGTTCCTGAAAATTCACATATACATAAAGACAACAACCAAAAAGGTATGAAAAATCTTTTAAATCCTATCACACTCCTATTGCTCAGTATTGCTTTCAGTCATATTTAGTATTTTGCATTTGTATAATGCTTTTCATGTAAGAATTCTGTAAAACTTTATGGGAAGGAAGCACAAATTCCTGTCTGACTTTGCCAGGCTGTAGTAAGAAATCCAGCAGAACTATGAATAAATCTATAGGCTTTTCCACCTCACTACCTCCTTCGCCACTTGAACATGTAAGTTTCTCAAAAGCAGAAATTAGTTTTACACATAGCCATGTGAAATTACCATTTTATAACTGGGAATTTGAAACACACAGCCTAGGATAATATTCAGACCAAGTTGAGACAACTGTGCAGCTTGGCCAATGGCTACCTCTAAATTTCCACAGCCCATATCCACTGCTCTATTTACTGGCCAAGGCATCATCTGTGCTTGAAACAGAGGGGATTACTTTGGAGCATCTGACAGCCACATTTTCAACAGCAGCTGTGTTTTGCACTCTGTTTACTGCTTCTACTTATTTCTGCATGGTACCATCTGGATTCTATCTCTTTTCTAGTTCCTTATGGTTTGCAATTTCCTAAGTCCCTGCACATATTTTTTCCATTTTATCAACAATCAGCAATTTTTTTAGCTCCACAAGTACAGCTCAGCATTCTGTCGTTTTATTTTTAGCCCAAACTGGCTACTAGAGAACTGCAGTGTTGCTAGCTTTGAGCCTGCTAAGGCAGCTAACTCAGAGACTGTCCTGGCAGATGGCTCAATCCCTTTCTAAAGTGAAGTGAGAATGGATCTGTGTCATTTCTAATGCAACAGCTGGTTGCAAATCCTCGAATACAGCTGATCTTTGAGATGTGTCTGCACGTTTTGCCTGTGGGCTTTAGCATCCCACGCCCCACCCCAACTGAGAAAACACCTTCCTTTCACTCCTAATTGACTTATCTTGCTTTTGTTTAGTTTTATAATAGAGTGGAATAGAATAGACCATTTCAGCTGGAAGGGACCTATGATGATCCACAGTCCAACTGCCTGAGCAATTCACGGCTGACCAAAAGTTAAAGCATGTCGTTAAGGGCATTGTCCAAATGCCTCTTAAATACAGACAGGCTTGGGGCACCGACCACCTCTCTAGGAAGCCTGTTCCAGTGTTTGACCACCCTCCTGGTAAATAAATGCTTCCTCATGTCCAGTCTGAACCTTCCCTGGCGCAGTTGTGAACCATTCTCCGGCATCCTGTCACTGGATACCAAGAAGAAATCAGCACCTCCTTCTCCACTTCCCTTCCTCAGGAAGCTGCGGAGAGCAACGAGGTGGTTCCTCAGCCTTCATTTCTAACCGGACAAACCCAGAGTCCTCAGCCGCTCCTCACAGGTAGTTTTTGTTACTGTTTGGGGTGGTTTGGTTGTTGTCTCCAAGATGTGCTGCGGCAGCGAAGGCTGACCCTGAGTTTCCAAACCGAGAGCCGGGTTGCTGCAAGCCGGCTAAAGGACCCACCCCCGGGCCGGCTGTGCCGCCCCTCGCCGGGGCTGCGGGTGGGGAAGGCCTCGGGCCGCCGGGCAGCACCGCCCTCTCGCCAGCGGCCCCGCCCCGGGGCGGTGCACCGCTCCGCGCTCCCGGCGCGGGGGGGCCGGCGGCCGCAGCCGCTGCTGCGCGTGAGGCGGCTGGACCCTCGCGGTGCCCCAGAGGGCCAGGGCGAGCGGGAGGAGCCGGGCGCCGCGACCTCAGGTGGGGCCAGGGAGCCGGGGTCGTGCAGGGCGCACGGTGCGCGTTGCTGGGGCGGGAGGCGGTCGGGCGGCGGGATGTCTCGGTGCCTCTCCCCGGTTAAGCGCTTTCCAGAGCTGTCCGGCGAGCTGAGGGCTTCCGTGCGAAGGGCGCGCGGCTCCAGCGCCGTGCGGGGAAGGCAGCGCCGCGTTTTAGTCATCGCCGGTGCCTTCCCCCGCCAGGCAGCGCGGGAGAGCAGCCGCTCTGTTGCGGAGCCGGGGCACCGGCTTGGAGCTTCTCTGCCGCCGCGTCCTCGCCCTCCCTTGACCGCAAAGGGCGGTGTAGGACAGATCAGTGCATTCCCCTTGTGCCTGTGGTAGACATTCCTGTTGTGTTGGTTTGTTGGGTTTTGTTTTGTTTTTTAAAATCTAAATTAGGGTCTTTCTACCACAAATTTCCTTTTTTGCTGAGCTCTGCTTTTCAGTAAGCTCATAAGCACGCAAAGTCGAGACAGAAAACAGTTCAGAGTATTAAATGTGGAGTCTGCAAAACGCATGGAGAATGGCGGTTAATGTGGTGGTGACTGTCATTCTTTCTCTGTTGCTTCCAGGTACTGAACAACAACAAAAAATGAGTGTTTTCCCATCATGTCTCTCCATGCAGTAGCTCTGGCCGGCTGCAGCGGAACAGAAGTCTTCAAGGCCCCCCGCTCTGAAAAGGTAACGCAAGGAAGGCATCTAAATGTTGGCTCAGTGTTTTCACTATCTGGGGAGACTGTTCTAAAAAAATAGCTTTTAGTTGTCAGTGGTTGTGGCAAAAAAAAATATTTTTAAATACTGGCAGTTTCATTGCAGAGTTAATTTTGGAAATTCAGTCGCATTATTGTAGGAGAAAGGCAGACTCATTTATGCTGTGGAACATGTCAAACTAGCAGTGGGTTTTAGTGGTTACAGCAGGGTGTTGTACTTCTTGTGCACCTCTGCTGTCATATTTCCTTATTAATGCTCTTTAATTGCTTTTTTTTTGTTTTTTTGTTCGTTTGTTTGATAGTTGAATACTGAAGGGGTTCTTCCCCATTCTGTGATACAGCTGAAATCATAACCTCTTGAAAGTAAAAGGAAACCGTTTATCTGAATTCTCAGAACATTAGTTGCTTCTGATAAGATCTAAGAGGTGGGAGGGTTGTTTGAAAATAAAAGATAAAGTCTTAAAACTTAGCACTGTTAATATTTACACTTACTGATGAAGTACTTGCATTCAACCTGGTATCAGGCAGTTGTGATCCCTGCATCCTAAAAGGTAGAGTTAGTTGCTGATTTAAAAACTTTTTAAAAAGTAAAAATAATTAATAAAAAATGAGTTCCTGTAAGAACTACTTTATCCCATAATACTGACAATATGATATTTATCTGTATAAAGCCTGCCTACACAGTGGTTTCTCTAAATTAGTTCACAGGGGAGGTAAAAAAAAAAAAGGAAAACGCTATCAGATACTGAAAAGAGTATTTTTTTTAAGCACTGGCATAATCAAACACTAAATATTTGAAATTCAGCATACTGGTTTTGGCCTGAACTGTTATTCTTCAGTTGAAAGGGAAATTCTTTGTGGGTTTTAATTTCTTCTGCTTTCCATGAGTCTGAAGCATATCTGGACTAGATCCGCTCTCTTGAGTCACCTTGCTCTCCCATGGGACTGTGTGGGAAATGTACAAGTCAATCAAGAGTGTCAGAGGATGGGGCTCTTAACTCCCTTCTCTTTGCATGGGATCACAGGGTGCGGGGAGGGCAAGAGACATCCTGGGCACATCTGTGTGGAGACATCTCCTGATGTCTGTGAGTGGGGAGAACACCTTTGTTGAGTGCCTCTTAATGATGTGCCCATTGTAGCAGGGCACCCCTTTGATTTCCATGGTCTTTGATTCCCAGATGTGCTCTGCAGGTCGTGACACACTTGAGGCAGTGGAGAGGGAGCAGGAGACAAATGTGTGACCCTCAGAAGGAATTAGTGACCTTGGGGAGGAGACCTGTTGCTTTGCTGTCCTGAGTGTATCTTACTCCCTTGTTGGAATTAGCCCCTTAGTATCTGTGCTACACTGCGTGTCCTGGTTAGGCTTACGCTGGTTTGATAGTATGGTAAATCCAGCTTTGGAGTTTGAAATACCAAATGGAAGCGTGACCACACAAAGCGGAATGCTGATCTGGTATAAACCTGCTCAGTCAGCTCAAATGCATTCAAGGTTGTTGCCAGCTTACACTGGCGGGCTGCGTGCCAGGTCAAGTATTATCTATTTGTGTCACTTCTCACTTTATGCTGCGTCAGCCACGTTGCTGACGTGAACCACATGTACAGTGTTCTATCAAATTAGGCAGATGTGATTATGTGACCGTGTTTACTCCCAGTCGATACAGCTGGGAGATCAAGCAGCACACGTGTCAGGTGCTTGCAGAGCTGAGGCCTCACAGATGTAGCTCATATCTTATTGTCCTGGTTTTCGGCTGAGACAGAGCTAGGTTTCCTTTTAGTAGCTAGAATAGGGCTGTGTTTTGGTTTCAGCATGGGATTTGTTGTGAGAAACCTTGATAGCATACTAATGTTTTAATTTTTGTCACTGGAAGTTGAAGGACTTTGTTAGTCTATAGGTGCAAAATCTAGAGAAGGCAAGGAATATTTGAATTAATAAGCTAAATTGACATTTGGATATGCCAATAGGATATTCCATATCATATAATGTCATGTTCAGTATATTAATGAGGATCTCTTCCTTTCTTGTTCTCTCTGGCTTTTGCTTGGGCTATCGCTCTTCTGGGATTGTGGTTTCGTTTTGGGATTGTTGCTCTTCCAGGATTGTTATTTGGGAATGTGCCAGGCTTGGTTGGTGGGTGGTGAGCAATTGCACTGTGTGTCACTCATTTTCATATTTTATTACGGTTATTATCATTATTTTAATATCATTATTTTATTTCAATTATTAAACTGTTTTTATCTAAACTTATGAGTCTCCTTACCCTTGCCCCCAATTCTCTCCCTTATCCACTGTGGGGTGAAGCATGTTTGGCTGCTAGCCAAATGCTGGCCAAGGGGAACCACCACACTTGTATGCATCTAAACAGACCAGTGCTTCAAGCAACACATTGGTAGTTCCTTTAATTCTTTTCCACTTCATTGGTGTTGTTTTGACACCAATATCTGATCCAGCATTTTATTTTCTGCATGCTTTATCCACATGTATAATTCTCCTAATGTGGAGAGTTTCTTTTGGTCAGTTACTTTCTAGAGTGACATGCAAGATGCAGAGTTGAGATGCCAGTGCTTTTCAGACGGGGCATGCTTCTGGGGAGATTTTCAGACAAGAAACATAGGCAGTGGTTAAGTGACTGTTAGCAGACCTTAGCACGGTGTTCTTCCTGCTGGGATGACTGTGAGACTGGTGGTATCATTACCAGAGTACCGTTGTCTTATAACCAGATTGTTTGCTTGTGTGTTCTTATTCTAGTTAAACCATGAAAGCCTAAAGGCGGCTATCACCGAGTCAGCGTATTCTCCAAATCCCTCAGCGAGGATTAGCTGCCTTGCTCCGACACCTCAAATCTCTGTTCTCTCAGGTATGCCAATTTGGTCTGAAATGCCTCCCTCTGGGGAGCTGTGCTGGTGCTTGTGGCGCTAGCAAAGATGTTTGTGTGTACTAGGAAGTATATATACTTGTGTGTACAAGCAAGTATAGTCTGGTTGGAGAAGGAACCTTGCTTACTGGCTTTGAAGATAGGACAATATGAAAATAGATTATACAGTTTGAAAGTACAGAGGTTTTTGCCCTTAAATAGTAGTTTGTCCATTTTAGTTTTGCTGGCATTTTGAGTGCTCAAAATACTTGAACCATTCGGATGATTCTTGGCAGGTTAACTCCTTGTTCATTCAAGAAATAGTTTCTCAGAATTTAACAGATTACTGTAATTACTCACATGAGTATCAGTTGCAAAACTGAACTTGAGTTTTTAATTTTTTTATTTTTTTATTTAAACTAACACATTTCTGGTAGTAGCTTTAAAATGTGGGAGTTTGGCTTATATGGGTTGTTTTTGTGGTTGTTGGTTTGCTTGTTTGTTTGGGATTTTTGAAGTTTGTCAGCAGAAGCATCAATTAATTTTTTAAAACTTGTTCTTTTTACTTTTACAATCCACTAAGAACAAATATTTAGCATGGTTATATGATTAGTGCTAGAGGTGCTCCATGATGCTGGAGTAGTGAAGATGACACAGGATGAGTGGGAGTGGGCTGTTGGGATGGGCTTTGCAATAGGAGAACAGAACAGTTTGAGACAGTAAGGCTAAATATTGTCTTGAACAGAAACAATGGTGTTTTCAGCCTACGTTAAGATATTCCTGTTAAATTATAGCCTCTGACATTTACCAAAATTGTTTTGTTTTCCTGAAAAGATAAAAATATATTTGTTTGAAAGCCAGCTAGGTTTTATTTTCTCATTCCTGCCATGGCTGGCTACATTGGCAAGGTGTTTCTTTGCAAGTGCAGGCAGTAAAATGTACGGTTTTGCTGCTGTTTTTGCAAGAGCTTTGTCCTGATTGGTGGCAGGTGGCTGGTCCCAATCACTGAAGAGCTCTTCAGCTAATTTTGACCTGGCTTTACTAGGAAAGCATTGTTAGCAGCTCTTGCAGTATAGCTTGTATGTGATGTTCTTAATAATTTTTTCAGCTTTCTTTTGATGAGGTCTGCTTTTTATACAGACTTGCTTTTCCAAAGTACAAGGGAGTTTTTGTTTTGGTTTTGATCCCTCCATTAGTAAACTTTCTTATCAAGCAGTTTGAGTGGTTTCTGGCTTCCGGGTAGGTGACTTGTGGAGAGATTTACTGTTTTCTGTTGAGATGTGTCCGAGGAGAGCAACTTCTGGGCAAAGTCTGCAGTCTGCAAGACTTGATGCTTTTTTCACCAGCGTTGTCTACCATTCTTCATGGTTCTAAGAGTTCTTTGCCCTGGAAATGAATCTTCTTGACTGTATCTATTCTTAGAATTTTACAAGTTTATCTTGACCAGAGACAGTTGTTAACTACATTGTTGTGATGTGGTTGGTAGTTTCTTCTTAAACATAGACTTTGTATCTAATCTCTCCATTGCTTGGATGATGGCATTTCCCACGAGGCTTTTTGTTCAAGGTATAGGACTTCAGTTTGTTCTTGAATAGCCACCGGTTGCAGTGCACACTTCTACATCAGCTAATGTTGCCATGTTGCCACTAAGAGCAGTTTTTCCATTTTCTATTGAACTACAGTTTTGTAGTAGATCACATAGGACCTTGTCAGGCAGTACTTTTGATTCATTTAGAGGCATTCTATTGAACTGGTTGTGACAGAGCTAATTTTCTTTATGGGTTCATGTAAATGTTGCCACTCCTAATGGACTGAAGGTTACTTTAGTCTTTTCCACACGAGGACAAGTGTCTGACTGAACTCAAACATGCAAGCACGTGACATTTTATTACTATGTGTATGGTGGTTTGTTTTTTTTCTTCAAGTTGTTTTGATCTTCTACCTCTTGCTATAATGTGACCTTCTCTTTTGCTGGCAATAGAACCAGTACCTGTACCAGTAACTGTGCCTCATCCAGTTTTGTAGAACAATGATGTTTTCAAGCACACTGACAATCAGTCACCGTTAAAGTCTTAACTAATTGTGTTTGGCTAGCTGCAGCATACTTTACTGTTGGTTTATTGCCTCACCTTATCAATGACAGAATTGCTTCCTGACTGCCGAAAGCAAGAGCTTTCTTGCAGGAAGAGGCAGCAGAGAGTGGTGCATGAATTCAGTTCTTCCCTTTCTTCTCACTCATGTTAAAAATAATATGCATTTTATTCATGTTGTAATTTTTTTTTTTTAAGATTGTTTTCTAACCTCTCGGTTTCTTCCATTTTTCTGAGCAGATGAATACCCAAGGCCAGCAGTGATTGGACATGCCAGAAGTTTTGGATCATACCCAGACAGTGCTGAAGCTATCAAAGACATTCTTGTGTCTGTTTTAAATGCATCTGGTTTGAAGCCCTCTTTGGTGCTGGAGCAGAACACAATGCGGGGAGCTGAGCACCTGGACAGTGACGTGGAACAGTGGGAAGGAAGTAGTGAAGGGGATAGCCATGACGACAGTGACAGTGACTCTGTACATCACCCCTCTGCCTGTACACAAACGGACATTCGCTTCACAAGGCACCGGGCGTGCTGGGACAACACGCACTGCGATGCCTCTAAACCCTCGCTGGATGCTTTCTTTTGTCCCCGTTACTCTAGCATGGGTCCCGCTGTTTCCTCCTTGAATGGTTTCACTCCCTCAGACGTGTCCCCTCTGAAGAGGGACTGCTTTACCCAGGTGACATTAACAGGAGGCACTGTCACATCAGCTGTTGTGCGTTCTGGAAAAGAACATTATACCTCCCCTGAACAAGACTTGACTTTCACAAGGTTTCTCCCTGATTCAACTGTTGGTAAGCCAGCAGATCTATTGAAATACCCTGATGCTTTGGAGCCTACGCCCGTCAGCAACAATGACAACAATCCTCCCAATGGACTATCCCAGTCAGAGCCAGTCAATCGAACAGGTAATTTTACAGGTCCATTTCTGTTTTAAGATTTCTGTGCTAGGAAAGCCATGTAATTGAAATAGACCTTGTTTACTGTGATTGGGAGTTAAATAAATGGTTTAATTCAAAACAGGAGAGAGGGGAGAAATAGAACACTTCAAAATGAAGGAGAACCAGAGGGCTGGACTCAGTGAAATGGGAGACATTTGTGCTTGCAGTAGTCACCTGTCTTGAAATGCAGAAATGCTTCTGTAATATGCAACCTTTGGTAAAATGTAAAAATAGCTGAGCTGTGAGCAATGTAGAACATCTACTGGATGAGACTTTCACTAACTTCATCTTGTCTTCACTGTTCCCCTTCTCCCTAAAGCAGACAGCGTGGATCTGGGTGTTTGGCAGTGATTCATTGGTGTGTCCGGGCTACTTGTGTTTGACCGGAGCTGGAGGAGAGGGAGTCCTGTGATTCTGGGATTTTGGAGGCAGGGCATTAACACCCATGCTTGTTATGACTAAATTGGCTTGTGCAGAGTGGGACTATTTTTCCTCTTCCCCTTTAACAAGTGCACCTGCTGTCTCAGAGGCACATAGCCCCATCTGATACAGACCAGGATCTTTTTACCCCTCACCAGTTTCCAACCATATAGATATACCAGATGCTGTCTGTGAAGAGATGCAGACTGAGGGCTGCTAGCAAAGGGTGCCTCTCCAGGGAGTACAGGGCAGCAAGGACCCATTCAGTGGGGATGTTCAGCACCTATGAAGTGCCCCAGCCTTCCTGGGCTGCAGGCCAGGGGCCCTGCCCCTCAGCTGGGACAGCAGAACAATCCCCTTGTGTTTAATGCCTAACATTGGTATGAACAGTCTTTGCTACAGTGAGATGAAGCATTCTTATTTTACTTATAAAGGGTAATCTCATAAAATCATTGAATGGTTTGGGCTGGAAGGGACCTTAAAGGTCATCTAGCTCCAACCCCCCTGCCATCAGCAGGGACACCCCCCACTACACCAGGTTGCTCAAAGCTTCATCCAACCTGGCCTTGAACACTTCCAGGGAGGGGGCATCCACAACTTCCCTGGGCAACCTGTTCCAGTGTCTGACCACCCTCACAGTGAAGAATTCCCTCCTAATGTCTAATCTAAACCTACCTCTTCCAGTTTAAAGCCATTTCCCCTTGTTCTATCACTACCTGCCCTTGGAAAAAAGTCCCTCCCCAGCTTTCTTGTAGCCCCTTCAGGTACTGGAAGGCCGCTAATAAGATCTCCCTGGAGCCTTCTCTTCTCCAGGCTGAACAGCCCCAACTCTCTCAGCCTGTCCTCATAGGAGAGGTGCTCCAGCCCTTGGATCATCCTTGTGGCCTCCTCTGGAGTCATTCTAACAGGTCCATATCTTTCTTGTGTTGGGGGCTCCAGAACTGGACACAGCACTCCAGGTGGGACTTATGAAAGTGGAGAGTAGGGGGGAACAATCACGTAGCTCGACCTGCTGGCCTTAGATGTTATCTAAGGGCTTATTCTTACTAGATGCTGAGCCTCAGAATGATGGTGCAACTGGGCCTGATTTTTCTGCTGGAAAGAAGGCAAACAGCAGGGAGCACTCAACCTGCCTTTGTATGATAAATAAAAATGGCAAAGGCTGTGTGCTTTTGTTTCATTTTGTTTTTTTGTCTCTTTGGTCAGTAGTGATCCTAGACGTGACAGTCCACTGAGCTCCCCTTCCAAGCTGTGGTCCTTCCTAGCTCTTCACTCAGAGATCTCAGATAGGCACGTGCCCTGGCAGGACTGGGAGCCCTTAACAATAACAGCTTTGTCATCTGGGATAGGCTGTTGTCAACAGTTAGTATGGCGACCATTATGGTTGTTTCCTTCTGCTGGGTGTTTTGTTGGCCAGGTGTGTTTGAGGTGCCTGGCTGGGAGGTGGAAGCCACACCTGGTGGTTGGAGCTGGCTGGGGCCAGTCACGCAGGTTTGGGTAGCTGGGTCTGGAAAATGCAGCCCAGGCTCCTGGTGTCAGTGGCGACTGTGAGGCACGTGTGTGAGAACAAATTGTGTGTGACTCGATCTTCTGGCATGAGCAGGACATGTCACAAGCTTGTGTTGAGTCAGGAACGCTGCTGGCTCTCCAGAAAACAAACAGAGGATTATGGCAGCCAGGTGACTGAAGAAATAGTGTCCTTGATTTTACTAACAAATACTCCTCACAGGAGCTGGGATCCTGTTAGACACTATGCAACTTGGTGGGCTCTGTCTGTGTTAGGCTTTGGTCTGTTGTGTACAAAGTGAAAATTCCTGCATTTCATCAGTCCTTGCTTCCAGCCATTTAACTTGCTGCTGGGTAGCCTGGGGCAGGGGGAGTGAGGTGTCATTCTCCCCTGCTTTGTGCAGGACTGTGAGAATGGGAAAAGCAAATGGCAAACTGAAAAAGAGGAAATAAAATGCCTCATTTGAAGGCAGGAATTACCCAAGAGCATCTCCTCACTTGCCATCCTTTCCATTGCTGTCTCAGAGATGGTGGTTTCTCACTTTTGTTACTCACAGGAGAGTTGGTGAGGTATGCACAAGATGTAAGAAAATGACATAAGGTGACTTGAATGAAAAAAAAAAAAATTCTTATTTCAATTTAACATTTTTTTTTAGTGGAATTTTCTGCTGGTCCTGTGAGACTCCTGTAGGCACTTGTTCATACTTTTAATAGCCATTCTCCAGTGGCCTCGTGCAGCTTTCTGAATAGGCTCTGTCACTGTTAATGAAGAGCCTGTGACTGAAATTGGTGTTTTCTGGGGTCTTTGTTGTAGCTGGTGTGTCACTGGCAGGTCACGGGGCTTGTTCTTGCTTTTAACTTCTGTGTGCATCAAGGTAACTGCTGCTGCTGCTCTTGAGGGCTCTTTCCCAAGCCCCAGCAACCTCCAGGCAACAGGGCTCAGGAGCGGAAGGGCAACCAGATTAGTTTTTTGCATCAGATCCAGAGCTGCATCCCATTGCTGGAGGTGCTGGGTTCCTTCCCCGTGCTCCTTCCCGCTTTACGTTCTTTTCACTTAAAGATGCAAGTGGAATGCAAGAAGTAAGCAGGAGAGAAAGCTCCCATTAGATTTCAAAATAATATCTGATTGATTGCATCTTATATTTTAAAGAGAAAGGAATAATTTTCCCATTTCCTTATTTCTGTTTATTTTTAGTTGAGAGTAATATTTGTCATCTTAACTGATGAGAATGTAGGCTTATATCAATATCCAGCTTTTAGCACTTACCTGTACTCCCTGCACACTGCTTATCCAGTAAGATGAATCATCAAATAGGGTTGAAAATAACGTAATTAGTTGATTAAATCTGTTTTGAAAAGTCAGATCATCAGCCTTTCCATTTTTTCTCCATGGTATACACAATAGAGGTATTAATTCTGTACAAAAACACTACGCCTGCCTCACTACACTCGAACACAGTGTTGACTTCTCAGCCTGATGTCACTGATGCTCAGGGAAGCGTAACATGATTTCTGTAGCTAAGGCAATATAAAAAATCTAAACCAGGCCTGAGAATCAGCGCCCTTTAGCTGGATAAAAAGTTTTCATAAGTTATTCTCACATTTTGTGGGACTTTTTTATCTTTTGTGTGACTTTTAAGCAAATTTAGCAGTGGAATTTTTTCTTTCTCTCTCTCTCCCTTTTTTTTTTCCTTTTTTTTTTTTTTTTTTTTTTTTTTACAAAGATGCTTTGATTAAGCCATGTTATCTGCAATGGCTTTAAATAGCATTTGTGGTGGTAGCAATTATTTTATCCTGTAAACAACACCACAGTGAAACAGATAAATTGCTTGGTTAGAAGGTCAAATAAGAGGTAGTAAACAAACACCAGTCAGTCTGAAAACGAGGAGTCATTTCCTTTCATTAGTGTGTACATCCACTGACATTATATATAATCTTCATCATCCTTACAGCACATTTATTGTAGTAGTGGTTGTGAGTGCTTTGAAAACAAAACATGAGGGCATGATCTCCCAACTTCAGTTCTCTGGGGAAGAAGATTGTGACTATATATATATTTATATATAAAAAGCAATCCATGGTACGTCTATAGAAAACTGGATGCGTGCTCTGTTGTACAGTGAAAAGTTCTTAATGGGGAAAAAGAGTTGAAATTTGTTTCACATGCTCATCATACTTGGTGATGAATGCTAGGAAAACAAACCTGCTATTCTGGGAAGCAGGGAGTACTGTGGCTAATACATCCACCCCAGATTTACGTGTTACCCTGCAGTATGGGTTGCATTTGGAAAGTGGAGGGAGATTTCCTCAAGGTGTGGAAACTTAATGGCAAAACTTGAATTTGCTTCAGTCACACAATTGATTCAGGGAATCTTTCATGGCTGATACATCTCTCTGTGTGTCCAGACAGCAGTGAGAATTCTTTTTCTTCCAGCTATTGTCAATGAGCAGGTAGCAGCGGTAGCTGGTTGTGTTGTCAACTGCAAAGCATCGTAATCCCAGCCTGAGGTCCTGGCCATGGTTGTCCCCAGTGGCTGAAGCCATAGCTGGGAGAGGGCTGGTGGTGGGAGTGCAGAAGTGCTGTCATCACATGGCATTTAAACTCTGTTTCCCAGGTAGTTGATACCCATGCTTTAGGTAGTTCAAATGCCAGCTTATTCCTCCTATTTCTCTCTCCTCAACTTCCACCACAACCTCTAGCCTCAGTGGTGGTCAGTTTTGGGAAAGAAAGTTTGCTTTCTGGAAGTCACCCTGCACATATCCTGGGAGCTGCAGAGAAAGAAATAACTAATGGAAGTTCTTGTTATACCCATAGGTTCTACTACTCCTTTGAACATAAGTGCTGTACCCTTGAATCGTTCATTGCAGGACGTCTGCATGCTTCCAGAAGATGTAGAGAAGGTGAGGACAACAAAGACTATTGTCATAATGTTTTTTACATTTCATAGTGGCAAAACCAAATGACAGGAAGCATTTCTCAATAACAGAACTTTCTGATAGATCATTACAAATACTGGTTTTTCCCTCTGCTTCCTATCTGTGTGTAAACCTACAGATCTGAAATGCCTCTTTCTTAATTTATTTTTACTCTTAATCCATTAATAAAATATTTTAGTTATTTTAAAATAATGGACATGTTTTAGAACACTATACATTTCTGTTTTTCATGCCATCATTTTCCTACACATTCCTTGAGACTAAACTTTGAGATTATTATAGTCACTTGAAAATTATGTTGGCGTATGTTATATAGAATTTGTTGCAGCTACGTGCATGTGGAGGCGGTTTACCTCATGCTTTTACTGTTAGGAGATAGGGAGAGTTTGGGGTTTTTTTTGAGTGTTCTTATTGTGAGCACGTGAGATTGTTGTAAAAGAATTACAATATGAATAACAAGCACAATAACTGTAACATCTGCAATAATTTAAGCAGTTTCTCATAGTTTCTAATCTGCATAAGATGCCTAAATGGTCTTAGGTGTGTTGCCAGATAAGCAGCCCATTTGAGTTTATAAACAGAGATAAAGATGAGCAGATAATGCATTCACACGTAACTGTGTGCTAAATGTTAGTCTCTTCTAACAATTGGAAAGGAGGGGTTAATGTTATAATTACTTACTGCAGTGAGTAGGACTTAATATGAAAAGAGCTTTAAAAATGTACCTAGAAAAGGAGATTTCTTGTGGGACTGTGGATGTACATGTGGTTCCTATCCTGGGCCCAGGAGGTAATCATATTAGTGCACACCACTGGTTTTACTGGAGTGACGAGTTCTGCATTTGATTTGAAGCTCTTGGTATTCCTAAGGTGCCTTAAAAAAAAAATGCACACCAAAATCCAACAAACCTGTGAACTAATTTTTGTGTTGATTTTTGTGAAAGTTGTTAAGAAAGGAGATGATAGTTCTCTGTCTGTAATGTGGGAACGAAAACCAAAGTAATTTGCTTGTGGTCACCAGGAAACCAGTGAGTAGATACCTGGATTAGAACTAACTGGATTAGATTACTCCAGTCTGAGAATTATTGAGTGAGGCAGGATCACATCAGATACTTCTCCTGTGCAGATCATTGAGGGCTGATGTGATAACAGATTAAAAGATATCAGAAGCTCAGTCTGTTATGACTGAGGCTGCCTTTTTAAAAAAATAAGCTAAACCCAAACCAAAAACTAAAACATTTTTAGGTTATGAAATAATTTCTTTGAAATTTAGGAGACTGAAAACTAAGGTACTTCTAGTGTCAGCAAGTCTTCAGAGTTGTAGTTGTGTGCCAGGAGGGAGATGGGCCAGATAATCTAGAGGGACTTTCCACTAATGCAAGTGAGAAAGAGGGAAGAAAAATGAGAAGGTTGGTGTGTCACAGCTGAGTTGGGACTGCTTCCTAGGGTGATGGACCTCGTAGGAAGCAGAGCTGAAAGCTGATAGTCATGCTGAGTACAGGAGTAGCTGTATCCTGTTCCATCTTTTTGCAATTCTCAGATAACGCTTATAATTGTTTTTATCAGCAGGACATGCTGATGTGAGGTGCTCTGCTACTAACTTGGGGTTAACCATTGCTATGCAGGCTTTTGAACCTTCAAAGTAGGAGATGTCGTAAAATGGCTGTTTCATTCTTCCCTTTGCTAATGGTGTGTCCTGAAGTCCACTGAAAGTTGTTTCTGAGGAACTGTGCACCAAGCAAGTGATGTTAATCAGTGCTAGGGAAAAGATAAAAGTCTGTTCAAACACCCACGGGGACCTGAGGGCTCTTTCTAACATTGAGATGAATCTCTTAAATGTGTTTGGCTGCAGACAGTAAGAAAGCAGTGATGTCTGTTGCACTCCTTAAGATTTAGCTATTTCTAAGCACTGATGTCTTTTTTTTTTTTTTCATGCTTCCTGTACACATTGTAGGGGATGTCACGAATTCTGATGCGAGTGGTATAATTTTCTGACCTTAGGCCACTTTTTAGAAAGCTTTAATTATTCTGGACTCAGAATCCCTAGGTACTGCCATAGTATTTTAGAGAGGCTTAGCCTTGCACAATGCAAACACGTGCAGTTGAGGGGAGAGGGTATCCTGGGCATCTCTGAGTGTCCATCCACACACCTGAAAGCACCTAACCGTTCACGATGCATCCACTTTTGAGCTGAGCCTGGTCTAGGATGCTGTGCCCAGGACAGCAGCAGTAGAGCAGGTGGGGCTGTCAGGATGATGTTAGTCCACTGGAGACAGGGCACACAACAATGAAATTGAGGCAGGGAGTCCCAGGTTTGTCTGGATATCTCAGTGGCATCAAAGGTAGCTTTACAAATTCCCTTTTGCCAGAGGATGAGTGACCCAGGCAGGCAAGATGGTAAGGGGCACCATGGGGAAGGTTTGTGTCTGGTGTGGAAGTGCCATGGTGAAACTTTGAAACAACTACCTCTTATTTAAGGCAGCATGAACACCAGGGGAGCTAGGTTCCCACTTACCCGTGTCACAGACTTTCTATGCAGCCTTGAGTTGGCAGTGTAAGCAGTCTCAGTGCCTATTCCTTACTTCATTACCTTAACTGTTAACACATGAAAGCATTTTACTAGCTTCTGTATGAACCACCACCTGAAGATCTATGGTCCCTTCAAAACTTGCCACTTCTGGCCCCATCCAAGTTAATGTGTGTGCAAAACTGCTTGTACACACTGACTTGAAATTAAATCCTATTAAACCACTTACATGGATTCATACTTGCATATGAAATAATGTAGTGTAACTAGAAGTCTATGTCCCTAAAATGCATACATATTCATCAATTAGGCATGTAATCAAGTTTCTTTTTATCTAATAGATGGGTAAGATAAAAGTAAATTGTATGTTTTAATCAAGGGTGAGACAATTATTTAGGCAATTGCCTTTTGCATGTTGTCTCTGAATTGTCCTTGGGGTGTTTTATTTTTGGAGTTGAAATGAAAGGTGAGATAGCCTTACATTTTTATTTCCTGAGTTGAAAAATATGGGGAAAATTATATATTTTGCTTCATCTTAAGTAGATATCAAATATGCTGTGTACTAATGAGCGTTCCAATCTTGTGTCCAGGAAAACGCACACTTTTTTGTTGCAGACATGATTATAGCATCGCTAGAAAAAATGAAATGTAATATCCTAAGCCAGCAAGCAGAGTCATGGGGTGTGGAGGAAACAAGTGGATCAGATGGCAGCTATCACACTGATTCAGAGTTATCATCTTACCCTGGAGTGAAGAAGTCTGATTCTTCTGTTGCCTCTTCAGACAGTGGTTATGAAGGCAAGTTACATGGTCTATAATGCAAACTTCTCTGACAGCCTTTGCTGTTTAGTTTTTTGTAAGAAAATACTAAATCAATTTGGGCATTGCTTGGAACCAAATCCTCTTTGACTCTCTCAAGAGCTGTGTTTCCTGAGGATCATTGTACCACAAGTGTTTTCCCTGTGGGTTAAATTCTTTCTCTTGAATGTGCACATCTGTGTTTTATTATAATTTTCTTTCTTTTACATGAAAAAAAAAAAGTAAGGTTGAAGTGCCACATGCCAAGCACAGCTCTCTAGAGAGAGTCCCTGTAGTTGGCTGGTTTTCTCTCTGCTTAAATTCTTTTTTGCAGGATTTGAAGCCTGGCTTTTTCTTCCTGTGCTTCTGCTGTATGAAGATCAGGCCACACAATTGGTTTGAATGAAACTGTCCAGAGTATTCATTCATGTATAGTTTTGAGGCAACATAATAAATGCTTCTGGCACTATAATGCTTGAGTCAGCACATGCATAAGTAAAGCTTATTCTCTTGAATAATACAGATTTTGGGGTTGGAACTTAAGTCTTAAGTCTAAATGACATAATTTGTGGGGAAAAAAATAATGGTATACTTGCACGTGAGAAGGAGGAGACCACTGATGAAATAAACCCTTTTGTTTTAGTTTCTATAAGCTTCTTTCTAAGAAACTGAGGGATGTGCTGTATAACCCAAGAATTTGCTTTCTGTGTGTGTGTGTGTAAAAATAAATAAATGAAAATGAAATTGCTCTGTCAATACAGGCTGTGTGCTAACGTCTTGGTTAAGCAAAGAAAAATATAAATGCAGCTACTCTATAGGTGCTGGAAAAGTTTAACTGGTGTTGTCTTTGTTCTGTATAGGCTGTGCTCTGCTGCCTGTCAGCTCCCCAGTGCATCTACCATCACATCATGAGATTACCAGATTTCATTGCCACAGTGACTCAGAGGATGAATATGTAATTATTGGTAAGACTTGTATTGAATTGTAACTAACTGCAGAAACAGCTCTATTGTTCCGCAGAATCTATTGCATCGTTTGGAAAATATTGACTTAGTAGATGTTATCGCAGGAGAAATAACAGGAGAAAATGGAAAGAGCAGTGTATGCATGACTCCTTATTAGAACACATGGAGAAATACCAGAGTGGTGCAGGATTTCCTTTCTACAAAAGAATACCTTTTCTGGTTGGAGGGACTGGAATTATGCCTAAGGATTAAACACAATGAATGTGGATGGGCCAAGTGTGAAACTGGCACAGCCTTGGATAACTGTAGCAACATGGTTTGAGAGAATTTAGGACATGATAATTTCCTGTTTAAAGAGGTTGTTTAGCTATTAGGCAGCCCTCCCTTTGCTTCAGGACTAGAGCAAACTATCCGTTTATAGGCACCAATAATCTGCTTCTCTTCAGGACACCGTGAGTTTCTTTGGTTACCTTCTGATTTTTGCATATACAGAAATAGAAACCCTTAAAAGTAGCCTGAGCAACACTTAATCTCAATCTTACTTTTCCTGTTAACAAATGCTTTTTTTATTGCTCCCTTTGGTTTTAGAGATTTGCGTATTTTTTCACCTCCTCTTTCCCTAATCTAAGAATTAAGAACTAGCTCCCAAAACAGCATTTCTTGTAGCAAGAAAAGAGTTACTTTGACATGTATGAATGGGGAAGCATTTGTCTTCAGAACAATGTATGTGGTCAAAACTAATGCTAGCAATGTGAACTCCTTGTCTACATAAGCATATTTTGTCTATATAAACATAATGGAGTGTGTGCTTTAATTCCATTCATCTTGCCTGTTGCTAACTTTTTTATAGCATTAGCTGGTGTGTTTGTGTTCGGTGTCTCCAACTACCTATCTGTGTCCAAAAAAATGTGCATTCTGGTGGTTCTGCGTATTAATATTTACATCTAATTCCTTTTTGCCAGGCCTGGGCTATCTCCCTGTCTATTCCCCTGCCCTTGAAGGGAGGCTGATGGTGATGATATGATGCGTAGCTGTTAGGGAATACTCTTAATTAGTGGATTTTGGAGAACTAGAGAGGAGAAAAGGCTCCTTAGGCCTGTTTTACAACCGAGGCTGAGGTTATTTCCCACATCCAGCAAGGGTGCTGTAAAGAGGAATATATTTGAGACTGACACCATGGTAACACAGAAGGTAGATTTAAAACAGTGCTGAATAACAGAAGCTTTGTTTCTTAGATGGCTTGATAACATTTTCTCCTCTACCGCAGAACTCGAAGATCTTGAAAATCTGTCTGTCATCCCAGATGAAAGGTAATGCAGTGTATCTTACTGTAATAGCCCAGTGGCACTACTTTTTCTGCTGGACCAGCTTTATGATGACTCTTATGGCTGGGGTGGGGAAAGGTGTGGGAGCGGTAAATTTGGTCCTCCCAAGGAAGGGGAAGGAATGCTGCTTGACAGCAAATGTCTGGTGTTTGGCTTAGCAGAGCCTTTCTCTGGTCCTGGAGTCTTGCTGGAGGGTGGTGGCTGTGGCTCTACGAGGGCCTGGGTGTATCAAAGCAAGAGGATAGGAATGAAGGGGTGGGAGAAAACTTTTCAAGGATGCAGAAGAGGCAGCGGAGCTGCTGATGACATGCTGCTAATTTTTACTGTCTGTATTGTTTAATTTTTCAGATCATCTTTTGATCCAGGCAGCAATTCTGCTGAAGCGACAGCCCAGGAGTTGTGCAGAGCTTTCAGAAAACACTGGTTGCAGGCAGGCTCTGCAGTTCAGCTGTCTGGTTGCCTGAGCTCATCAAAGCAGAGAGTGAGTCTGAGCCAAAAACAGCAGGCTCTTTTATTCAGTTCCCCAAATAATCATTGTCTCGCTGCAGCTGCTTCACTGTTAGGGAAGGGGGGAAGCTGCATTAAAAAAAGAAAAAGAAAAAAAAAGAGGGAGAGAAAAGAAAATACAGACGAGTACTTACAGTTTATTAGTTCACTACAGATAATTTTTTAGATAATTTCTTCTCTCTTTAGCAATTTTCAGCACATTTAAGATGTGCAATTGTGAACAATCTGGATGTACTTTCTTCTGGGACTGATATGAGGGAGTTTAACTGAGCATGGACTACATGCGGGTGAAAACTGAACTTTAAAATCCTGGAGTATAAAGGGAGATGTTTCATATCATTTAACATATATCTAGCTGATGGTCTGCTCATCTTCATGAGTGTGTCTTTCCCAATAGTCTGTGCTGAAAGAAGAGGTTCCAAGAGAACTTGAGTCCAGTTTGAATCTAGCTGAAGAAATAAAAATCATATCCAAATTAAGAGGATCTTCTGGCTGGACCCCACCAAGATCACAGATTATATTTAATATTCACCCTTCAGTCAAGTAAGTCAAAGGGATCTGGTCATTGTCACTTAGTACAGTGTGGTGGCTTGTCTAAAACCTGCTGAAGTTGATGGAAGGAGCCTGGGTGTTTTAACAGGATAGATCTAGTGCATGGTGCAGCCTTCTGCAGTGTCTGTCACCAGCTTCACTAGAAAGCAGATGGCATCATTTTCTCTCTGTTGAGAGAACAATGTCCTGATTAACGTGGCACGTGCACTTTTACATGTGATAATACACAAACCATTTGCTGTTACGGTGGCAGCGTGCTTAGCTGGCATCATTTTGTGAGACTACCTGGAGAATATTCATAAGAGTTTACCTACTTCCCTTCTGATACTTCATGGTAGTAGCTTTTCAGAAAGCAGGGAGAAAACAGGTCATGTTTGGGGAAACTTCTGCATAAAGTGCAGTTAAATGCACACAGTCGGCAAATTGCCCAATTCCCTGTGTTGCTGCTGGTCCAGTTGCTTTTTCAGTTGCAGGTGTGGGTTTCCCCCTCTTCCCTCCCTGTTGATATTGATGCCTCCTTAAGAAATGGAAAAGAATTTAATTCTTGCAGTAAGCTGTATTTAGAAGCAGTAATTGATGGTATGTTCTCCACAGAATAGCTTAGAGACTCCCACTAAAATAATAATCTGCATCTCCTTCCAGAACCCCCTTCTCCACATTGAGGAATAAGAGTCAGCTCCTGATGTGGACATTTTCACTGATGTCAGTGTAGCACTCTTACACTTTGGGAGACTGTTAACTAAACTGTATTTTGGCTGCTGAAAGGTGTAACTGTCTATTTCTGTATGCAGGAGAGATGCAGTGGTGGCTGCCCAAAACTTTACATGTGTTGGTTGTGGAACCCCAATAGAAAGCAGTAAGTATTACTACAAGGATAAAATTCAGAACTAGTAATAAAGCCATAATTTTCACCAACATAGATACATAACAACTGCAAAATTATCTGAGCTAGAAGGAAAATCTCATTGTTGGACATACCTGCAATAACAAAACAGGCAGTGGGATCTTGCCACTGCCTGCAATTTCTCATTGCAGACAGAATACAATACTTGACAGATGTCCTTCTCATACACAGTAAAAATTCATGACAAGTCAACAACAAAACAGGAAAAGCTATTAAAAAACCCCAACAAGCTTCCAGGTTGGAAAGTGCTGGTTTTACATCTTCTAATGATTTATTTCAGTAACTCTTTATCTGTGCCAATTTACACATTTCCGAAAGTCTCTTTTCAGAGACTTTATTGAATCTTTATGCAAGCTTATGGAATGTGTGGTTTTGTTCTTTTGTGGTGTCTTTTTAAAACATGCTTTCTTTAATTCTTGATCACAAAAAATCCTGCTTGTGTTTTGTTTGTAATGCTTTGTGAGAACTGCTTGAAAGTATGATGATTTAAAGGTCTGGTTGTCAGACCTTACCTAAGAAATCTTTGAAGTGGCTTTCAGGACTTGTTCTTGGGCCTGCTCACTAAAGAGCAGCATTTGTTATGGCCTGTAAATTATCAACAGTCTGTGATGGCACATTAACTCAAGCAAAGGTGAGATGCTGAGATAGCTGGGAAAAACATGCAAACCTCTTTATATGAAAAAGTATTATATACAAATCACTCCAAGAACAGATTGTCTTTCCATTTGGTGGAAGCATTTTATTATGTGTTTTATCTTCTCTCTTTTTTTTGCATGTAAAGCAACACTGATTTCTCTAAGATCTCATGGTGATAATCAGTTCAGTTTGACAGATGTGGAAATGAGGAAAGCTTTCCCTTCTAAAACAAACAAACAAACAAATCAACCCTTGTTCATCACTCCAGCAGATCTGAGTTATTTAGACAGAATAGGCATACAGGCAAGAGGTATGTCAGGTAAGTATTAGAAATATTCACAATTTCATTCCTGTCTACCTGCAGAATATATCAGGAGACTCCGCTATTGTGACTACTTGGGGAAATACTTTTGTGCCTGCTGCCACAGCTATGCCCAGTCTTGCATTCCTGCCCGGATACTTTTGAAGTGGGATTTCAAAAAATACTATGTATGCAACTTCTCCAAACACCTACTGGACAGCATATGGCAGCATCCAATTTTCAATGTGTCATGTGTTAACAAAGACCTCTACACAAAAAGTAAAGAAATGGACAGGGTGAGGGTAAGTGTGGCCTTTTTCTATTGGGAATTTGTGGGTCTGAGACTTTTAGGAAGAACTCCTTAGGGCAGGTTGTCCTTTGCCATGTGTGTATGTGGGAAGGAGGCAGAATTGGCTTCTCCACGCTTTGACATGTCCCATCGCTGCTTCTGGGACTTGCCTTCTCTCCCATCAGATGAAGGGGGAGGAAGGAGAAGTTTCCAACCTATGCCAGAAGTCTTGTTTCCTGCCTTGTCTTTGGGAGGTATTTCCATACTGGTTTCCAGTTTTCATTTATGGAGGGGAGCTACAGGAGCAACAGGTCATCATCTGCTCCACCATAGACGTCCATGGACTGCAGGGGGACAGCCTGCCTCACCATGGTGTCCACCAGAAGTTGCAGGGGAATCTCTGATCTGTCGCCTGGAGCACCTCCTCCTCTTCCTTCTTCACCAACCTTGGTGTTTGCAGAGTTGTTTCTCTCGCATCTTTCACTCCTGTCTAACTGCAAAATGTGCTGGGTTTTTTTTTTTCCTCTTTCCGTTTTTTCTTAATTATGTTATCACAGAGGCGTTACTGATGGGCTCAGCCTTGGCCAGCAGTGGGTCCGTTCTTGTAGCCGGCTGGCACTGGCTGTGTCGGACATGGGGGAAGCTTCTGGCAGCTCCTCACAGAAGCCACCCCTGTGCCCCCATCCCTGCTACCAAAACCTTGCCACGCAAACCCAATACATTTGTTCAATTCTGTGCTGAACATGAAGTTGATAATTTTAGGTGTGACTTGATGTACTGACAAGGATTGCTGATTCAGGTAGTGGTGTTCCTCGCTTATGAATATATTAATACAATTGCTTTTCATTTAAAAATGTTTTGTTTTTTTCCCTTCGTCATTTAGGAAGTGCAAGAACAGCTTTTTCATTTAAAAAAGCTTTTGAAAACCTGCAGGTTTGGTGAAAGGTATGGGCCATAATCATGCACGAAAAATAGCTTATTAAAATGTACGTAAGGTACTTATAGAGTTGTCTTCTCTAAAGACATTTCAGTCTTTTTTAAACCAATTTTTAAACCAATTTTTAAACCAATTAATATGATTTTTAGAGAAAATTCTGATAACAGAACTTCCTTCTATTGCACTGCAAATGTTGAATGAAGAATAGCTTTTACGTGGCAGCTTTCTATTTCTCATCCTTAGACATTTGGTATTAAATGCTGAATTATTTTTGTTAGGTGTATATGTTTTCCTGCTTTGTCCCTCTTAGGTTGTTACTAGTTCTTAAGAGGTCAAAGATATTTATGTACCTCTCTGAGATGAATAGTCTTAAAAATAAAAAAAGAACAAATTTGTTCCTTGAGGGTTAAAGATTTCTGCCAGAAATCTGTCATAATACCCAATTCAGTTTATTTTATAAACATGTTAAAGTGAAAGTAGTAACCAGAATGGTAAATACCAGAACATAAGAAGGTATGAAACTGACCTTGTTTGTTGCTGTAAATTGTAGATTCTTTTGGTATTCCCCTCGCCAAACTATAGCCAAAACTAGTGGTTAGACATGTGAATGATAAAACCTTCACTACGGAATTGCTGACCTTTTAAAAAAAGGGTCATGGGCAAAATAAGCTTTAAAAGTAGATTCTGTTCTCTTTAACATGGACCTCTTTAAGAAAAGTCAGTTAGAAAATTAAATACATATGTATTTTAATGTCTTTCTTCTGCACAACCACTTGATTCCATTACAGAAATAAGCATTAGAATCCTCATTGTACCTTCCACATAGGTGCTATGTGAAAAGTTTTAAATGTAATGGTTATGTTTTCAGTGTTCACCTGCTCAGTATTACTACAGTTTCACCCAACAGTGACCCAGGCAGGATAAAAACCCTCAAAGATATCTTTACAAAAAAAGGTGAATAATTCTAGTTTATTAGCATTAGGTAATGTATGGGATTTTTGCCTGCTGTTCCTGAGGTAGGAGAGGGCCCTTTACATAGTATTTGAGAATTGCTGGGATAACTCCAGTGCTGGAAGAATGCACATTTAAAACAGACATTTTATTCTAAATCCCAAACCCTCCAGTTTTTCTTAATGTGATATCAAAATTGAGAGGGGAGGTAGGATTCAGGATGAACCCTGGAAGACTAGAGAAGTGAAATAGGCTTATTCTTCACATATACTTGATAGTTTTTTGTAATTTGATTTGTTTTTTCTTTGCTTGCAGTGTGCTGAAAGAATATGAACAGGTCCCCAGCCATCTAACAGAGGAGCTGCATCTCTTCTCACTGGATGATCTGGTGAAGATCAAACGAGGGCAGTTACTGCCCCTTCTTAAAGACATTCTGAAGAGCTCCACCTCCCATGTGAATGGCTGCGAGGTAAGGAAGAGCCAGGGCTCTTAGTGTCCTCACAGCTGCTAGTGTGAGGAATATCCCTGCTGACACTCCCAAATAACTTTTTCTTGTATTAGACATAAATCCACTCTCTATTCTTGCAGCTGTGTCAAGCAAAGGGTTTTATCTGTGAATTCTGTCAGAGTGCAGATCTGCTCTTCGCATATCAGATTGCCAAATGCAAAAGGTGCCCAGGTACGTTCCAGACCAAACATCTCTCTCTCTTCCTAGGGGCTGTGTTGGTGTTTAAAACTGTTCAATCACATTTTAGGAAAACATTGAGAACTTGTTTCACTGAAAGCATGTGTATTTGAAAAGTTGCATGTGTACTCAAAAACCACGGATGGCATGTACCTTTGAAAACCAGCCTGTGGCAGCTGTCTTGTATCAGTGGATTCAGAGAGCAAAACCAGGGACTTGCCTGAAGATAATTATGGCTGCAGGGGGTGGCTATTTTTTTTTATCTATGCATGAGAGGGAGCCTGGGACAATGCTGTACTGCCGCTGTATCAGATCTTGCCAACATTCATTGTCAATCCTGTGAATCTTACCAAAATGCTTAGTCATAGTTATTACAGTGGTGGTTGTTGTCCCAGCCTTGCACTGCTTCTGTTTACTTTTTATACTTGAGTGAACTAGATAGAACATCCTTCAAGCAACACAGCTATTGATTCATTTTTTTCAATTTGTTTTTTTTTTTCCTGAATGTTAAACTTTTTTGTACATATAAACAGAATGCAAAACATGCTTTCACAAAGCATGCTTCAAGTCTGGAGGCTGCCCCAAATGTCTGCGGATCGCAGCTCGGAGGACGCTTTCAGAAACTCCATCGCTGGTGCCTCTGTGAAACTGGATTCCTCTGATGACTGCTGATTTCAGAAGATCCGTAAAACCAAATCTTCAAGGCCTGACTAAGAATTAAATAATGTTGTTTTAGACATTACTATTTTTAAAGTCTCTCTCCTTTATGGGGGGTTAAAAAAATAAAAAAATAATTAAAAAAATTACTTTAATATCTTCATTGAAAATTCACTGTAAAGGAGTTTCATCTTAACTGGTGACAGAATTCTTTTGTTGCTATGTTTTGTTCTTGTATGTAAGATTTTTTAATACTATATTTTTCCATATAAAATTCTCTGTAATTCTGCAAATAATATATAGACAGTAAATTAGTGTTGGAAATCCTTACCTGTGTCAGATTTTGGAAGCAGAAAAAAGTGGTAAAGTACAAAATCGTTCTCTCGGAAGTTCTACAACAGAAAAAGGTTGTCTGCAAGCTTTAGGTGGGTGCTGATCTGAAATTCTGTTCTGTCAAATGCTTAATGTGAACCAGTTGATTTTAGGCTTCTTTAAACAGATGTATGCAACAGCTTGTGGTGGGTTGACCTTGGCCTGCTGCTAGCTGTCCACCCAGCTGCTCTCTCACTCTCCCTCCTTGACAGGATGGGGGAGAAAATAAGATGGAAGAGCTTGTAGGTCAAGATAAAGACAGGGAGATCACTTACCAATTACTGTCGTGGGCTAAACAGACTCAAATTGGGGAAAATGAAATTTATTGCCAATTAGAAATTGAGTAGGGTGGTGAGATACAAAGACAAAAACTAAAACAACTACTTTACTTCACCCACCCTTTCTCCCAGGCTCAACTTCACTTCTTCATTCCCAACTCTTCTAGCTTCTCCCCTGCACCGCTCGGTGCAAGGGGGTGGGGAATGGGTGTTGCGGTCAGTCCATAACAGTTCCTCTCTGTTGCTCTTGCCTCCTCACGTGGTTCCCCTGCTGCAGTGTGGGTCCTTCCCATGGGCAACAGTCCTTTAGGATAAACCTGCTCCTGCATGGGCTCTCCAGGAGATGCAGTTCATCCACATGCTCTGCTGGGGTCCTTTCCATGGTCTACAGAGGAATCTCTGCTCTTGTACCTGGAGCACCTCCTCCCACTCCTTTTTCACTGACTTTGGTGTTTGTACTACTGTTTTTCACTTTCACCCTCCCCTAACATCTGCCTGTGTGATGTTTTGCCCTTTCTTAAATACATTTTCTCAGAGGTACCACCAGGTTGGTTGTGGTGCTCAGCTCTGTCCTCAGGTGGGTCCATCTGAGCTGGTTGGAAGCAGTTATGTCTGGCATGGAGCAGTCCTGGTGTCTTCACACAGAGGCCACCCTACAGCCCCCCACTTCCAGCAGCTTGCTACCTACACCCAGTACAGCGCTCTGGAAGTTTATTTCCAGAGCACTTCTAGAAATGTGAGGAGAGGCAGTGAGCGAGCAGGAGAGATGCTCCTGTTTAAATCCACCTTCACACTTGCAGACTGTGTCCTTGCCTAAAGGTGATGTGCTGGAAGTTGAAAGTGGCTTTCTTTCCCAACCTGGTTGGTTACTTCTGATGAAACTGGCTGAGGAAGCAGCCTGTGCCTTCAAAAACCCAGAGCAGCTGCTTGAACCTGTAAAACCATTTTTCTCTTTGTGCCCTATATGAAGCACCAGTGAACAGAGAAACCTCAGAACTTAAAAGCACATACCAAAGTTCTGTTGTCTCCAATGGGGTGCTCTTAACATTTTGAATTTGTTCTTCTCATTTTGTGCTTTGTTCTTCCTCTCCTCACCTGCTAGCTCCAGCTTTTAGCCTGGAAAATATCAGCTGTCTGTGACCAGGGTCTGTGTAAGTTCACCTCCACGCTTAATGCTCACAGTGCTAGTAAGTTCACTAACTCTTACACTTGGCTATTTTTCTGTCGCCAAAAACCTACTCACTGCTCAGAAGCAAGACTATTGTCTCTTACTCAAGATCACCAAACGGATACTGACGTAGGGCAAGACGTGGTGAGAAGGAGCCTGCTTATGCAGCTGACTGTATTTAATGTTATGCAAGAGTAAATTCTCATTTAAGTTGGGTGCGCAACTAACTGAATCACATGAAGGGCTTTGCTGTAGGGATTTTCTGCTTACGAAGGAGCTCATTTGAATAATCCTTCTCTGGCATAACCTGTGGGGCAACTGAATACATCTTTTTCACTACTTGTGACTTTGTAAGAGCTGATCTGGTTTCTGGCTGTGCTTTTCACAAATGTTCAAGTGTCACTAAACAGTAATGTTACCCGGGAGGGGGAGCGTCACAGCATGAGTTTCATGCATCAAGTGCTGATACTTTACATCCACTCAGTTCAGTCCCTCCATAGAGCCTGTACAGCTTATCCTCACTAATTATTGCTATGTACCATAAAGTATATTGCAGCTAGACTCATAGAATGTATTGGGTTGGAAGGGACCTTCAAAGGTCATCTAGCTCCTTGGTGAGTTTTGAGTAGCTGATGGAAAGTGGAAGACCCAAGAAGATCATCATGCTTATAATCCAAAACTAGTTAAAATGTTCTGCTGCTGAAGCTAAAGAAAGAAGGACCAAGTTGTGAGGTACCAACAGGCTGGTCACAAGCTGGAAAGCATAACAGGCTGCTATTTGCTGCTTTTGAGGGAGTGGTGCTCTTGCCAGTTAGGTCTGGAGGAGGATCATACCAAAGCCACATTCTTGTATGCTGGTGTCAGCACAAGATACCACAGGAACATGCTGAGACCATTCATCCTGAACCTCTTTGGTGAGAAACAAGGCATGGGTGACTAGACCCATAGCCAAAAGGTGTTCTCAGTGTTGCTGAGGTGAGAGTTTCTTCTTATCAGCTGCTATTGTGAGATATCATAAAACAACCACCATAAAACCAAAAGCGTGCACTGTATATTTCTGTGTTTGGTGATAAAGTGGCTTGGATAGGAAGGGGTGACTTTTGTGCTACAAACTCTCTAAGTGTCTCTAGCAGTGTTCTTTGAATCAAGTTTCAAGGCTCATTAAGCTGCTTAGATCAAGACAATGCTCTTCTTGAGCATATCTCTAGGGATAAGTACTGAGTTTGATCACTTCTGAGCTTAAACCAGGTGATAAGGCACATCCAAGATAAGAACTTTTTAAGAAACAAAGGCTATGTGGCTACAGTGAACTTTTTTGCAGGAAGTAAAATCCTATGTTTGGAAGCTCTGAATTCTCTGAGAGGAGAAGACATAGGAGGATTAGGCTGTTTTAGCAAGGAGTTAGGCCAGTTCAAAATAGCCTGCCTACTAGCTAGAAAGCTGAACATGTTTCACAGAGGACAGTGACAAGAGGCATGACTCTTCAGCTAGGGAAAGAAAGGGAATTGTCACACCTTTTTATTTGCCTGAGCAATGAGGACCAATGCTCATTCTTAACAGTGGGTTTCCATGATGACATGTGGATGCAGCAGAAGCACTTCTGAGGACCCTACTGCAGTAGCACTTTCAGGGACATGACGAAGATAAACTTATTCCTAGTTAACTGCCTGCCTCACTCCACAGGCAGAATCCAGGTCAAGACAGTTGTATTACTAATTTCCATAGGAGCAGGTTGTCAGAGGAACACAATACCCATATCTTGCTCTTGCTGCTGACAACTTTACCTGCTTTTTCACTAGTTACTTCTTTGCACTGATTTACTCTACTTTTTTTTTTCTTAGTTTCAGTTGTGAGTTGTCTGGAGGTAGAAGTGCTTTGCTAAGACTTTGTACAGTGCATTGCAGCCAGAATCTTTCCTGATACATCATACGCTGTTACTGTAAATAATAGAATAATACTAATTGCCAGGCAGAGTAAGGACTCACAAATACAGGTCTTGTTGCAACTGTAAGCAAGTACATCAAGTAATTAAGTAGTGTTGTGGGCCCATATAATTCCAGGGATGTCTGTCACACCCATTCACTTTAAGAGAAGAAAATACCTACGTGTTTTATGGCTGCTATGGTCTGAGTGGCTTGATTCTATTTCTTGTGTGGGATTTGGAAATGGAGAATTCTGCCTGAATGATGGACAGATGCTAGCTATAAAAGAGCAGGACAAAATGTTTTTTGGGCATTTTTCAGTGTCAGCTCTTAGCTGGAAACAATTTTATTCAAGTGCCTGTCGTGTGTCCCAGCACTGTGTTGCTGATCCTGAAAACGGTGCAGGATCTGGATGCAGCCAGAACTGTTTGGACAGTGGATGTTTGTAGGTACTGAGCTGGACTGATATTTGGCAGCTGCTTCTGCTGTCCTTGTGTCCCTGACCTGAAGTTACCTGACTCACCTTACTTCCCCAAGCAGCAGCAGCAGTTCTTCTTAGATTTCTTTCTCTGCTATTTATAGTCAAGGCCTTTTCCAGTTGTCCATAGAGGCAAAATGAAACTGAGAGGTAAACCTGCAATGTTACCCCAGACCCTCTTCTCCTAGGCCTGTTTTACTCACTTTCTAAGCCATTTTTACCTCTTTACAGCCCATATTAAATTTGTTTATGAGATGTGATCCTTATGATAAAACAAATAATATAATGAAATACTTTTGCTATTCTATAACCTAAGGATGACACTGAGGAAGATGTTAGGAAAAAAAAAGGGGGGGGGGAAGGAAATTCACTGAGAAATTGTCATCTTGAAGAGAAGAAAAAGTGCTATAGGGGAGCATGGACAGGTTCTTAGAAAGACTTGCCTGCTGCCTTAGGAGACAACACCAAGAAGCATTCCCTGGAAGAAATCACAGTGCTGTGCATAAAGCAGAAGGAATGTGGTCTTGTGGTCACTTCAAAGCAAGCCAGTGACTCGGCTGAAATGCTGCTATTGCAGATCAAGGAGTGTGGTGTGAGAAAGGAGAATTTATTTGCCTCACCTGGAACTGGGAGCCATTTCACTGTGCTCTCATCTCCATCCAACAGTTACTATAAATCAAGTTTCCCCTCCCTGGGTTCTCAGAAGGTGAAACTAAATCAAAGCAGGAATGGTTTTATTGGAATAGGGTATGTTTTCAAGCCTCCTACACATTTCATGGATGAGACAATGTGAGTAGTAGTTTTATGTGCTAACACAGCACAAAGGATATATCCACACTTCTCTTGTGACAGAGGATTTCCTAAGCTAACTTGGCTCCTAGTAACATCTGGCTGCAATAGCAACGTTCCTCTCACAGGGAAATGCCTTGGCACAGTGTTTTCCTGTGGCAGCACAGTGCTAACGTGGCCAGCATGTCGTGCTGTGTTTGTGGGTCTATGATTGAAGCAGAGCCCTAGGGTGACTTAGAAGTGTAACAAAAGATTAAGAAGTCACTGAAGTAGGAAAATCTGATGAGATGATATGATGACCAGTTGGAGAAAAGTGTTTGCATTGTTTTGTGGAGAGCAAAATGCAGTTGAGCTGAAACAGCCCTGAGGAAGTTGATGGTAGAGATGGAAGCACACCTCAGGTCTAGGCCAGCATCCTGAGCAGAAGAGCATCTTCCTTCTCTAACCTTGAGAGACGCAACAGTGATGGAGACAAATTTTCTTGGGAAGGATGAAATGCATGGAGAAGGGTGAAGAGGTCCTGTCTGTTCCCCATAGTGAAGGAAAACTTGACTCTCTTATGTTTGTCAGAGAAAGCAGAAATAACTACCAGCATATCCTGCACACTTTCTATTTCAAAACCGCTTTTTGGCTAGTTAACACATGTGCTTTTCCTTTTACAGAGCAAATGTCCACATCTGCTGCTCTGGCAGGT
Source organism: Caprimulgus europaeus (assembly GCA_907165065.1). The sequence goes on along the minus strand of OU015523.1, from coordinate 94,954,484 downwards.
GCTGGCTGGAGGTGGGCATGACACTTCCCCAAGTCAACCTTCCAGGTGCTCCTGCCAGATTAGGAAATACACAAACAGCCCATCTGCTGTTTGGATCTGTCCTCTCATGCTGAATCCAGGGCCTATCTCCATGATGGTCTTGTCCCAGCACTGTGCTGAGTGCTCACCAAAGGAATATGATGACCTTACTCTCATGTTTTCCCAGCAATTTTCTTCACATTTTTGTCTTCCCAGATCTCCTTTCCATGGGGAAACTCTTCAGTCCATCCTACCCCATCCTTTCCTCTTTGAGTTCATGTGGACACATCATTCACTCCAACCTTCCCAAGGGTTCCACAGTCACACCTTTCCCTCTAGCATTTGCTCCCCTCTTCCTCTAGCATCTGCCACCAGTGGTTGTCTGGAGCCTTCAGCATTCCTTCCTTCACACCTTACCTGCCAAGAAAGTGCACTTTGGTGTGTGCAGCCTATTGCCTCCAGCCACTGTTCTTCCTGGGCACTCATCTCAGCCCCAAGTACTCCCCTGCTCTCTATCCCTGTTCCTCCTCCATAGGAGCAACTCAAAGAACTCATTTTCCAGAGCATACCACATGAATTAGCCTTTGACTTTTACTAAGAGACTTCACTTTTTCCATGACTGAAGTCCCCACTGCTCTCTGCCTGGTACCTTTTCACCACTCATCCTTTCTTCAAACGTGGCCTGACTGCCATTGAAGCCTGAAACACCTTACAACTGAACTATTACTCTGTTTCCCATCGACCCTTTTCACCTACATAACTTCCCAGTCCAAGGAATTCAGAATTCCAGTCAAGCTTACAGGAAAAAAAACCCCTCTGTCTGATGATATGAGACTGAGCTAGCTCACACTTTTACTTCCCACATCCTGTTGAGGACAGAACACAAGCACATGCTTTTTTCTCAGAAAAGGATTGATTGTAAACCAACGGATTTTATAATCCAGGGAGTCACACCTGCTCTAGATCTAGAAATGCCATTTACCCAGCATCATGAAAAAATGACACTTCTTTGTCATCAAATGTGGGCTGTGACCACGTGTGCTGTAGTATCTCCCTGTCTTTAGGGCACTATTTGCCAAGTCAACAAATCCATAGGTGCTTCCAGTCTTTTATGTACACTGGGTCTTACCAGGAAAACAAGTGCTAAAACCATGTTAATGCCTAAGGGCAGATTTCTCAAACAAAACCTATCATCCAAATTTGACTGCAGATGGCATAAAACTTACCTGCTGGCCCTGCCACTCTGCTGTGTCACAGAACATTTTGAGCACTGCTCATGCAGGGACATGGGGCAGCTGCTATTTACTGTTTGCCACTAACTCATCCCGACTGACCAAGGATGTCGTACAAAACACTGTCTAATGAATAGATGACTTGTGGCTACATTGGACTTCTCTTCAGAGTTCTTCCTGCATCTGGGGAAGGAAGAACAGGAGGAAAGTTGCTGACAATCATTTGTCTTTGCACCCCAGTGCAATAAAAGCTGACCCAGGGATTTCCCACTTTTTACAAAAAAAATCTTTGTCCCCTCTCTCCTCTCTGCTAAGCAGGCATCAGAAGGGAGGGCTGACCCCTGCATTTGTATTATGACATGCAGCACTACAACATTTGGCACCCGGGAGTCACAGAATGAGACAGAGGTCCCAGGGTCATGCTGAGGCTGAGCGGTGAGGGTGCCAGGGTGCCACTCAAGCAAGAGGCTCTGGCATGGCATATGACCCACCATATGTCAGTTCATGTACTAGGGCTGGAGGAAATTGTGCAATTTATACATAACCTTGAGATTACAGTTATGTGTGATGGTTGCAAGCTGCTCGTAGAAACACCACGTGGCCAGTCTGGTATTTAATGTTCCGCTATGTGCCTGCACAAGTAGGTACATCATTGTGCCTTGTCCTGAGCTTCTCAGCCACAGGCAACTGGACACTGAAAAATAAGACATCACTTAAATTTTGCCCCGTACACTGCCTGAGGACTTTGCTCAAAGCCAAAATGAGGGGCAAGAAAGGAATGAAGAGGGATGTGTTCCACATTTGGATCAGGAAGATGTGCCTTGACCTCCAAAGCGATTCGGCACAGTCCATGGGCAGGAAGCTGGGCAGCCAAACGGAGGAGAGTAGTGATTTGTAACTGTTCCCCACCTCCTTTCTCCTCAGCTTCAATCAATAAGGCAGAAACTTCAGTTTTCCTCTCCTTGTGAGAGCTGTGAGATGCTTGCTGAGCTGGACTCCAAGAAACAGCATAGTGTTGATGGCATAGGAGATGAAGCTGTTGCAGGCAACAGAAAGAGCCAAGAAAGTATTTAAGTGTGCTGAGATCAGCGAGAAGGGACAAAACAAGGAGCGGGTAAGAGTGAAAAGAAAGCTCAGAACAGCAGAAGCAAGTCTGTTAGGAGTTTTGTAAATCTGATGGGGCAACAGTACAGCGCTGTTAAGCACAGATCATTGCAGTTTTTCGTGTTGTAAGCTTCATTTCACTCCCCCTGCACACACATCTTTCCTGTGCTTGCCTAATGCATAACTGGGCTGCGGCAAGCAGTTGCTTTCTGGGAGGAAGACACACTCCAGAATGGACCAGGCGACCACACTGTGTTCTCCAGCTGGTCCAACCTCTCTGTATTTTACAGGTACAGGCCACAGGTGTAGCCAAACAACCAAGGAATGCAGTACACAGTCCTCAGTCATTGGCTTTTCCTCCCTAAGGAATGCGAGAGGACATGGCTGTCAGCCCAAATCCTTCCCAGTGGCTGTGCAAAATCAGCGCATGGTTGTACATCACTCACAGCTCCCTTGTCCTCTGCATGCAAAGGAAAGAGCTCTCGGAGTATAATGCTGCACCACCTGTATTACCTGCACCCTTAAGCTGCCTTCCAGCTGACTGGAGCAGTGAACTGAGAAGGGACTTGCAGTAAAAACATTCCTTCCCCTCTAGCCCTACCTGCCTGTACAGGTATGTTCACATGTATCTCCTTGTACACATGCACATGTGAGTGTGTGTATGCAGAGAGATGCATGCACGCACACGCACACACACACACACACACACACACACACACACACACACACACACACACACTTAAAGGAGCAAGGCCCAATGCAAAACCATCAAGAAGTGCCAAATTTAACTTTCACTGAATTACAACCACTTGTCTCTAAATTGGGCACATCTGAGAAGCAGGAATGCTGTGCATTGATCACCCAGTAATAAGCCATTGCTGTGCTAGCTAAACATGATGTGAAAGTCAGAGATGTATTTTTAACAATCTTTTGATAAAACAAGGTAATGATTTTTCTTCTGTCTCACCAAAGCTTTTTCCTCTGTCTCCAGGTACACAATTTCAAAATCCTGACTTAGTGTGGAGACCAAACTGAGGCCCTGAGCACAAGCTGGCTGTAATTTTAAGCTTTTCCAGTTCTCTAAGGCTCTGTACATACACTGTCACACGTAAAATATGATGCTCATGCTCCAGCACGTGGCTCAGATGCCTTAAGTTACACTGCAATAAATACTGCTAGTAAAATGCTCCAGTATAGTTTTAGGGGGTGGATCTCCACTAGCTTTACATTTAAAGGTGTGTTTCTAAATGCCCTGGGTGAAGAAGAATGCAAAGGAGATGAGAGATGCGTTGGTGTTGAACTTAGAACCATAGACTGGTCAGGGTTGGAAGGGACTTTAAAGATCCTCTAGTTCCAACCCCCCTGCCATGAGCAGGGACACCTTCCACTGGACCAGGTTGCTCAAAGCCTCATCAAGCCTGGCCTTGAACACTTCCAGGGAGGGGGCATCCACAGCTTCTCTGGGCAACCTGTTCCAGTGTCTGACCACCCTCACAGTGAAGAATTTCTTCCTAATATCTAATATAAGTCTACCCTCTTCCAGTTTAAAGCCATTTTCCCTTGTTCTATCACTACCTGCCCTTATAAAAAGTCCCTCCCCAGCTTTCTTGTAGGCCCCCCTCAGGTACTGGAAGGCTGCTACAAGGTCTCCCCGGAGCCTTCTCTTCTCCAGGCTGAACAGCCCCAACTCCCTCAGCCTGTCCTCATAGGAGAGGTGCTCCAGCCCTCAGATCATCCTCGTGGCCCTCCAATTAGGGGACCTTCTCTGGCCCTCCAACTTAAAAGGTGCGTATTCCCAAGCAGCAGCTCTGTTCATGTTTGGATGGTTTGATCACAGTTTTCATGTCACTCTGCCACAGAATCTTCAGAAGGTGACTTGCTCTGTATGCCTTGCTCTGCAGGGTGAGAGAACTGTAAGCAATTCGGTTTAAAGCTCGATCATGTCACTACCTCATCACTCCATGTTATATTTATAAAACCAAAGCGGTTTCAAAGCATTAAAAATTCACGTGAAAAGTACCAGTAGAGGGGGCTGGTTGTACACAGCTCGGCTTAGGTTTCTGCACTGCAGGGTGAGCTGCAGCGGTCGCGGTCGCTGTCGCTGGCTTGGTGCCTCGATACAGCTGCAGGTATGTGGCCTGTGCAGCCCTAATGGACACCACTGGCCTGTGCAAACACACCTCAGTGTAGCTGTAGGCACATAAACTGCAAAACCTGCCCAGAATCAGGGGCAGAACCCAGAGTGCTAACCTCAGCAATGTTGCATTGCTGCGTGTGTGCTGCCCTCTACTCCAAAGGTGGATCTGCAGAGCCACCCCAAGCTGGAGATGGGCAAACGATCATTTGAGGGAGCAACACCTAGACGCACCAGCGGTTCTAGTGTCTACAAAACACAACTGCACTGTGTATTCACTTCAGGCTCTGGCTCCTCATTCTCACATCTCCAAGCTTGCCCATCTCTATTCCTATATTCCCTGAACTCCTTTTACTATTCACATTTTGTGAAAGACACAGCAAGTGCCAACTCTCTCTGCTGCTGCCAAGTGAGCAATGCAGAGAAGACAGCATTCTGCCCCTGGAGCCTGGTGGAGAGGCTGCGACAAGTCCAGAAATCCTAAATGCATTTGGACCTCTTTCAGTCTAGAGACACTTTCTATTAATTAGTCCTGGGAAGCTTTACAGCCGTTCCTAAAATAATAGAAGAAACTACTTAAAGAGATCCCTAGAGCAGCTCAATGTTAGCAAATGGTTTTTCTTTGGAAGACAAAGGACTACTGTTCCTTACAGGCATATCTATTCAGGCAGGAACTGGCATGTACCTCCCACCTCCTCCATGCTAGTCTGGCACAGCCCAGCTGCCACTTGGAAGCCAGAGAGTGAAGCAATGCTGCACGTGAGATTAATAATAATAATAATAATAATAATAATAATAATAATAATAATAATAATAATAATAATAATAATAATAATAATAATAATAATAATAATAATAATAATAAACAATAACAACAACAACAACAACAACAACCAATTTGCATGGAAGACAATGTAACTGCAGCTCACAGCTCATCCACTGCCAGCCAACTCCAAGCCCCGAGCATGGGACCTGTGTCCATGTTTATCTGTGCCTGCATCCATATTCCCCTGCAGAAGCACCTATGGTACTCTGCAGTGTCAGAGTTCATTTTCCTCACAGTAAGCAGCCAGGAACAGGTGAGAGAAAGCAAAGGCTGCTGGTAGGTTTGCTGGGGATCTTGCTAGTTCCTGGATTTGGTGATGCATTGAAATTATTTTGAATTTCAGCCATGGGCTCTTCAGCATGCACAAATCCCCTGGACTATACCAGTCCCAAACAACTTTAAAAAAAAATATAAATCTCCCTTCCTTCTGTACTATGGAGCTTTTCCCTTCCTGTCCCTCTCAAAATCATGGGGTGGTTGTTCAGACCACCTGCTCTATGGTAGGCACTGAAACTGCAGTTGTGTCTAAATACATTTTCTACTCTGCATTTGAAGGTTTATCACTTAGCAAATGGCAGTCTCATGAAAGTGATACATTTCCCTGTTTTCTGTTTGAATAATGCTTATTATCATTTGCATAAACTCTTTCAGATCTTTTCTCTTCACTGTAATGCCCATGAGTTCTACTAATCCTCTGAATTCCCTCTTTCAGTTCTCTTTCTTCTACATCCATTTCTGCTTCTGCATTTAAATGTCTCTAACTTTGCTCCCAGTCCACACTGCTGCCTACCCCTGTTTTTGTCAGCCTGTAGGTACATACTTGCACTGAGAGAACATTCAGATGAATTAATTGATTCCAGTAAAAATCCCAGCACAGACAAAGCAGTTTGAGTTTTTTACTATAATTGGTATAGCAAATTGAGAAACAGTCACAAAGCTACTTTCATCCTTCAGCTTCACAAAACCCAACTTTCAGGTGTGTTTAACTAACAGAGAAAAGCCTACCTGCATGCTTGGTTTGACCTTTGTCCACAGGCACATAAATTCTCCTCGCAGGTCCCTAAGGCACTTGACTCATGGCTGCACACACTCAGTTGGGTTACCATTCTGTGGGAACCACACAAAGACAACACTCTTGAAATTGCTGAGGAGGAAGGGAGAAGGGAAACTGTGTCTGCACAACTGTGCAGCAGTTGGAGCACTTACCAGGAGGTGAAATGCATTCCTTCTTTAACTGAGGTGGTTTCAAATCCTTGTAACCATACTGCAGCAGAGCTCACTGGCCACAAGTCAATAGGAATAAAGTGATGTGCAGTGGGAAGCAGAAGGCGTGATGGGAAGGGAAAAGATGACTACTTTTCTTCCCAGGTACTGATGCTACACAGCTGTCATCAGGCGTGCAAGGTCCATGGGGCTAAAGCGTGAAGTCTGCAGAACGTGCCTGCCTTTGTGGCCAAACGCTGAAAATGCTCTTTTAGGAGCAGGAGGCCTGTGTGTTGGGCCCTGCCTCTTGATGCTACTGATGGATTTTATCCAACAATTATTAGGGGACAAATTCTGTAAACTAATCATTGGAGCAAAGATGCCTCTCTGTCCATAGGATTGCTTATGTTCAAAGAAGGTCTGTGTCATCAGTTTTTCATCTCTCCCTCAGCATTTACCTCTTCTGTCTCTGCGTTTCCAACTCCCTTTGTAATGTGTTTACAACTTGAAGAGCCATCACTAGCCTTTCCAACCCCAGGCCACACCATATTGAACAGCTCCTCAGACACACAACAAATCCAAGGCACTTCCACCTGAAGGCAGTGAAAATACCAGGTTTTGGGCAAGTCCCATGAGGCCATACCAGAAGACAGGGCAACAGTCCCTTTCCCCAGTTTGGTCCAGGTTGTAGCTGTGGGGATTCTGTAGTCAGGGAAGACTCAGGCACCAGCTTCAGTGTATCAGGGTCCAAAGTCCATTACAGACCTGTAAAAAAAATTCTTGAACATAAAGATGTTTGCCTTGGAATAAGCACAGGTACAGTGGTTGTTACAAAGATCAGAACAAAACCCTTGAAGTATAGCTGTGAAAAAATGCTGGATTTTTGTAATTTAAGCAAAAGATATGCAAGTCTGTTGCAATTAATAATTCTGCATCTGTTAAGTGAATGATAATAAAATCAGGGGGTTGGGTTTTGAGTTTTGTTGGTTAAAATGGCAGTTGAGTTTCACTGGTTTTGTACATTGTATCACACTGATACAATGTGGGAAACAATGCAAAGCATCAACTAAGTCCTTACTGAACGAAACTGTGATTATGGGTATCGAATCAGAAGATGGAACTCTAATTCCAGTTCTTTTGCAGGCTGTCTTTATCATCAAGCCACTTGTGCATGGGTTTTTTGTTTGGTTGGGTTTTTTTAATGTTTAGAAAAACATTAGGCATTTCAGATTTGGGGACTAGAACTCTTTAAAAAATATTATTTTTTCTATAGTAAACAAAATGTTTATAAACCAGAAAGTATTTACAAGATTTTCTGTAGCTTGCAAAAAAGTTGCAGTTTTGACAAATGGGTCCTAGATGTAATTGGTAGTCCAGGAATAAAGTTATCCATTTTTTTAAAAAGCAATGACAAGTATTATGATGTAAAATGACATATTGCTAGCAGTGGGGAAGAATCTGATACCTCACCAGATAACACTGGAGGAAACACAGGGTCAGCATATAACTTCATTGATTTTACATAGGGCTGAGTCTGCCTTTCATTTTGATTCAACTATATAGTCATTGATATGAAACAGAGCATTCAGAGCTGAAAGCACTTTAAGAAAGATATGGCAATACTACACAACAAGTGATTCCATCACTCCAGCTGAGTCCCAGGTTGTCCAACAGAATAACATAACATGAGATCTTGTATTTCTTAACTATTTTATTCCATTCACTGTTCCTCTGCTGTAATCCAGTTCGCTTTCCACAAAGTACTGGAGTCAAGCCTCAGTCTGAGACATGAAGGTTCTATGGCATGATGATGAGCAGGCACTGAAGTAAAAGAGAAGCCTTCCAAATCTGAATATGTTCCTGTAAAGTTGGATGAGATGAAGTCCTTTGCCATATCGAGGTTCACTGCAGCAATCACAGACAGTAAAAATACAATGGGGAAGAAACTGGGTCAAAAACTTTGCATCATCCTTCTCAGACTGTATACACACCCACAGCAGTTCAACCTCCTCACTCACAAATGCAAATTAAAGAAATTATCTAGCCTCAAAATGACTACAGCTCATCTCTGGAAAAGGTGCTTAAAGTGCCTCAGGTCCATTTTAGCAAAGGCCCACACTATTGCAAAGAAGTAATTACTCTAGCCTTAATGCACAGCCTGCGTGGCTCCCATGGGGAAGGGGGAGACAGACAGGTGAAAAATAGAAAGATGTACTGTAGAGTGGGGTGGGGTGGAGAGGGAGGGAAGAAAATGATTCTGTAATTCCCAGAAATGGAGCTGACATAATTTTTGTCTCAGCTGTTTGTCTCAAGTCCATCTCCCTTCTGAACAGACTGGCTTGACACAAAGCTACAACATGAAGCTGCAAATCACATTTGTCTGGAGGACAGTGTAAAATCTTAGGAACATTAATTAGAAGCAAGTATTTGCAACGTGATAAATCTCCCTTAAGTGTAGTTTTACATTCACTCAGATAAAATCTGAATTGAGCCTATGTGCATGGAAACCATTATATACCCCATATTATGTAATGGCAGCCCTTGATCAAATGTTGATGAAAAGTTGATCAGTTCATCAATTTCATGTGAAAGAGTGGACCAAGTATGAACTTCCACTTTCCTAATATTGTAGAATTACTGATTAGATGGCAACTATGCATATTTCTTGCTTATAGTACCCCTCTAGGGGGCAAGGGAACAGGACTTATTTCTGTGTACTTAATCATCCAGTATTTTTTTAATATATTATGTGAGGTCTATGTGTCTTTCCTTTACGTTATTTCTGGAGAAGCAAAGGGCAGCTGGATGAGTGAGCTTATGAGGTTGGTTTTGAATCTTTTCATTCCATAACAAGGAGTGTATGAAGAGCTTTTCTATTCTGAAGAATTTTAGCGGAAGATTCAAAATGTCAGATAGCAAAGCAGAGAGCTGGTTCCCTTCAATGTTCAAATATTCAAGGCTTCTGCAATTTTAAGGATCACCAGGCATCTATAGGCTGTTCACACCATGTCCTACCTTGGCCATGGTTATATAATGTCCTAATTCCTATTTGAATAACTAGTAAATTAGTATGCATAAAATGCTATGTATTTCTTAGAGTGCACTTTAGATACTAGACACAATTGTACATACAATGCTTTTCTAATTAGAATTTAAATACTTGGGTTATCTTGAAAGACACGGATTGGTGTATCTGAATGCATTAGACATGTACAGAGAGAACATCAACATTAAGGGCAACAAAGAGCAACACAATCTCATGTATGAATAAACCCTTTTCTAGTTTTTACTGTGTGGGTTCCACAGGGCTACGTTTTGATTATTATCTCACTGACACCTCACACTGCTTGAAAACAACCACACATGGTTCAGAAATACATTTTGTCTTTCCTCACCATCCAAATCAAGTGTATGTGCACATATATGGTCCGAATGAGAGAATGATCATACTTTGCATGGGGATATCTGACTTACAGCTATCATCAAGATGCTTGCAAATAGTGCCTGGCTCTACCCACAGCTATTTCAGGTATGAAATTGTCATTTACTGACTTTGTTTAAATGAGCCTCTCACATAAGACAGGATTAAGAAGGGGTGTAGTGAATCTTCCTGATGTATTCACTCACACAATTAATATCCCAGTATTGTCCACAGCATTATGCTGCATTTATCTGGTTTCATTTTATGTTGCTTATATACCTGAGGTTCTGGACGTCATTGGGAATAAAGCTAATATCATTATAGGCAATGTCCAGATACTGGAGATCTAATAAAAACAACCTACAATGAAACAAAATGGAAAGATTAATTAGAAACACAAATGACAGAAAATCAGAGTCAGAATAATTTAGGCTGAAGGGAACCTCTGGAGGTTACCTAGTCCAACCCTGCAGCTCGGACCATTCCTAACTGCTACACAGTGTGCAGGCCTCTATTTTCTTACCTAGTATGAAAAAGTATGATGGCTTTCAGCATCTAAAACTGTTTCAGCTCTTGCATGAGCTGAGATGACCTCTAGAGCTCTTCTCTCCACTCTATAGACGCTGAGATAGGTGCTTTAATTAAATATCTGAAGCCAGGGAGATGAAGCTGGGTATTAGCACTCCAAAATACTCTAGAAAGAGACTTTTGCTTCTTTACTCTGGAATCTCCACAGGACAGTAAAATTTTAATGTATTGACTAAGCTTTAAAATGCTACCTATTTTTACTACTACACAAAGGCAGACAGTAGAGCTAAGAATGGAAGCCACAAGACCATTCTTTCTCAAAATATTTTCAGCTAGAATGTCTATTTACTGAAAATGAGCCACAGCTGACTAATACATTTATGTATTGAAGATTAAATATAGCAAGGTGTTTTAGCAAGCATTGCAATTAACTTTCAGTACTTCTGTCTTCTACTACTATGAGAAAGTCTTTTTTGTTTGGGTTAATTGCATGGCTAGAATGGAAATTAGTGAATGATTGTAATGTAGGTTAAGACAGAAATCCTTGTTTGTGCTTATGAATGATGCAATCCTCTCAGCTAATAAAAAATACCTTACCCAGATGGAAGATGTGACAGCAAATTGAAGGAAACTGTAAATTTCTTAAGTGACTTCAGTGTGTGACTGTCACTAGGGATTTCTCTGATGAGGTTGTTCCAGAGCTCCAGGACTTATAAGGTTTTAATATTAAACACCTGAGGAGGGAAAGGGACAGTGAGTGGGAAAAACAATGGCTGTCCATCACAAACCATGTCATAGTTCTAAGTATTCTGTATTTCTGTTATCAGTAAACCATGCTGGAAGAACTGGGAAATCAATATTGTAAGATTAGCTAGTACAAGTACTGCATACAGCTAACTGCTGAAGCGTTATTGCAGGTACAGTGTGAGATGATACAATTGCCATTTGCTTACTGTATCACAACAGTGTGATTGGGAATTGCAAAGCAGAGCTGCTAGTGTAAAGGCTGTCCAGCATTTCCCTGTATAAGCCTTGGTTTTGTTCATGATGCCACATCCTAACTTTTTGAGATTAAATTCTCAATTTCTGTAATGTCTACTTGAAAAATGTTTTCTCTAAAATCATACAAAAGGAAATCAGAAATATTTTTTTTTTGGTCTGAATCTAAAAGAGACCCCAAAAAGCAACCTGATAAATATTCCTGCTTTTGAAAGGGCAGTATTTTTCAAATCACAGATCAAAACCACAGAAAGACTAGTGAAAATTTTGAAAAGAGAGGTTTAACTAATTAGAAGCACCTTCATCTAAATCGCTCATCTGACTTTTTAAGGTCTTCTATAGTTGTCTGCATACAGTCAGAAAGGTAGGGAGGGGGAAGATCACATTTTAGGAAAGTTTGAAAAATACTGGTTTAGCTCCTTAGCACTGTGGAGACTCCAGGAATAACTGAAGTCAGCCTGCTCCTGAAAAGGATTCAGTACAACCACGGCAGTGCAGGGTTGTGCATAAGCTGAGAGACAGGGCTGCACTGACTTGGCTATCCTGCAGACCTGGCCTGTGTCCCTGCAGGTAGCTGCATCTCGCAGTGTGGATGTGTCAGCCCACACAAAGCCAGCCTGGAGCTCTCTGCAACATGGAAAAGGTGAATAGGCTCTCATAAGCTTGGGACAATGCTGCTGTACTTAAGTACTTTAAAATAATTTTAAATAATCCAACAGCTTGCCTCAAAAGAAGAACGGATGCAGCACAGCAAAGAAGATTTCACCTTTGATGACCATGAAACAAAAATCTTTTTAGCATGTGGCAGGGCCTGATTATCTACTAAAAATAACTTGACGAGACTAGTCCTTCCCCAGTCAAAAAGTCAGCAAAATGATAGTAGTGTCATCAAATAATTCTCTTAATAAAGAGTAGGCAAAGTGTAGAGAAGTTGAATAAAATAAGGAGGAAGGGGTCATTTGAGGATCTCAGCTGATAAAGTGGGGAGTAGCTCAATTGATTTGGATGCTTTGGAGATGATTTATACAGTCTAGGAATTTATCATAGAATCATAGGATGCTTTGGGTTGGAAAGGACATTTAAAGGTCACCAAGTCCAAGCCCCCTGCAGTGAGCAAGGACATCTTCAACCACATCAGGTTGCTCAGAGCCCCGTCCAGCCTGACCTTGAATGTTTCCAGGGATGGGTCTTCTACCACCTCTTTGGGCAACCTGTTCCAGTGTTTCACTACCCTCACTGTAAAAAATTTCTTCCTTATTATCTAGTCTGAATCTACTCTCTTTTAGTTCAAAACTATCATCCCTTGTCCTATCACTACGGGTCCTGCTAAAAAGTCTGTCCCCATCTTTCTTATAGGCCCCCTTTAAGCATTGAAAGGCTGCAATAAGGTCTCTCCAGAGCCTTCTCTTCTCCAAGCTGAACAAGCCCAACTCTCTGAGCTTTTCTTCATAGGAGAGGTGTTCCATCCCTATGATCATTTTTGTGGCCCCTCCTCTGGACCTCTTCAGGAGGTCCATGTGCTGAGGAAAGCAGCTTATGTACTTTAGCTTTATATATTGTGCACTTTTCAGCAAAGAGAAAAAAAAAGATCTATAAATACTTTTCTCTACATCTGCATAAGGGTATTGCTGGCAGGAATGTGAAAAATCAATAATTGTTTTTTATAGTACCAAGAAAGAGAACTCCCAGCCCTGTTTGTTTGCGATGATGGTTCTGGTATTTCCATCTCTGTCATTGCCAGTTTCCATTTTGGTCACACTTACAGAAATGGATAAAAAAGTGACATCATCTTTTTCATTTGATAATTAAACTTCTTACACATATTGTTCCAAAGAACCTCAAAATAAATAGGTATCAGACACAATTTGTAGTGTGTTGCTACAACAACATGGGATACTTCTTATCACAGCTTCCAAACAGAGACATATCACAGCATAACATTTTCATGCACCAAGCAAATTCGCTGTGAGTACTGACATTTCAACAGGTTTTCTAGATCACAGAACAGGAAAGGGAACAATAATACCAATTCTTTCAAGGACATGGAAAAAGGAATGGAATATTTACAGTTAATTTATACAGAGAATTTGCTTAAGATTGAGGTTCATTTAAAGCAGAATGTATCCAGCCAGAATTATTCACAAAATACCTAATCAATTATTCCTGATCCACCCTCTCACTAGATATATTTATTCTTAGATATTAAAGGCCATATCTGAAATCCACCATCTACCTCCAAGGAGGAGTTTGCTTATCCAGATAGCAACTCCTGTTCCAAAGGAAGCCTGGAGCAGACCACTGGGTGAAGCCTACAAATCATTTATACAAAGCTGGCTTAGAAAACCATTTCCTCATGCCAACTGCCAGGGATTTGTGTCCTCCATAAAGGCAGAAACAAATTCTGGCAGAGTTTGGGTGAAGCTTCTTCTAGCTTGTTCAGCTAGGAGAATAAACTACTGGTTCAGACCTACCAATGGACAAAGTTTATATCATCAGGAAAATTCCCAGATACCATGAAATATGAAATCTCTGGTTCCTTACCAAAAGCAAGATGCACTTTCTCTAATTTTCCTCATCTGACAACTACTTTGTATGGTGCTGACATAAGTTGAGTTGAATTACACTTTGGCAGTAGGTACAGTGATGAGCAAGTGCAATGAAAATTATGCAGAATGCTTCAGAAAGAAAATGAGACACAGTAAAAACACAGAGGAAATGGTGAAAGAAGGTGGGACTAAAGAAGAAATAAACCATGGAGAATTTAAGGCAAGGGAACTATAAAAGAAAAGCATGTAAATCAGCTACAGCTACTCTAATGTTAACAAAAGAGTTTTAAATCGTTCTAAGCACCTCTTTTTCATGCAGTGGCACAGCAAGAAATTTAAGATAATTTTTCTGTGGATGAGAATACAAAGCCAAAAAATACTTTGAATGAAAGCTGCTATTGACTATTAAACACAGCAACATGAGTAATGCATGTTTAAAGGACATACCTGAAGGCTAAGAGCAATCTTCTGGTACAAGAAACAACATAATACTTCTGCTTGGCACCTAGGCATAATTTTTTCCTCTTCATCTTGCCTGCTTGCTATAAAATGAAAATTAGTTTCCTAAACATCCTCCACACTATTGCCATCAGGGGCATCATTAGAGTCTATGATATAAAACAAGGATGTCAGGCATTACAGAACTTCTTAGGGGAAAGGAAACACTAGAAAATAAAGACAGAATGAGAAGTGTTCTACACACCTCCTAAATCTAATCCTTGAGATCCTCTGTTGCCATACTCAGACAAAGCTCTCACACAGTAATCCATTAACTCATTAATATTTGCATAAAGATATAAAGATTGCAGGTTCTTTACAAACACTGTCTTTCTTTTTCCTTTGATGGGAGAAGAATAAGTCTTCATGTACAGAAAAAAGGGGCCTGTGAGTAGAATTGCATTACGGCCAACAGTAATGGCAGTAGTTTGCCTTCCTCTATAGCTACCATTTGCAGTTACAGAGACTACAGGCTTCTCCTTGTGCTGGACTGTGCACAACCCACAACAGTTCTGAAGTGGCATCCCTCTCCTGAGTGCTTTAGGTCTTGTACCTTCAACCTCACTGTCGCTTCAATGCCAAATCAAGATTGCAGATTAATTTATTACACTATAATTACACTATTTCACTAATGCAACAGGATGTGGTGGTTGTAGTCCTTTGGAGTCTACAAGTGGCATGCTGCATTTCTGAGAGTCTCATTTCCCATAGTGCAATTTTATGACTGTCAACCCACATCATCCATCTAATTTCTCTCTCAAAAGTGACATACTTCTTGATCCTACCTGTAAAGGGTCCTTCTTCTCTTTTAGGTTTAGGTAGCTTTAAGTAATGCATAATATACACTTTTTCTTTCTTTTCTTCTTGCAAAAGTCTTCTGGTGAACCAGATATTCTCATTTTCTCTTCCAAGGCCATTTCTAAAGAGAAGTGCAAAATAATAGTGAAAGACATGTTGCACATCCACAAAATATATTCCTTTATACACATGACTCAGAACCTTATTGCACAACTCCTATATATATTTTTAAATGCAGTAAGAAAGATCTTAAACATTAGATTAATTTTAAAGCTTCTATAGCTTCAAGAAAGCCATAAAATAAAAAATTAATTCATATTGGCAAGGACCTCTGGGACATCATCTGATCCAACTCCCTGCTAAAAGGTCTAGATCAGGTTACTCGGGGCCTTTTCCTTCTGAGTTCCAAATATCTCCAAGGATGGAAACCCACAACTTCTCTTAACACAGCAACCTGTGCCAGTGTTTGATTCACTTCATGAGGAAAAATATTTCCTTGTATCTAACTGGAATTTCCCATTTTCCAACTTGCTTCTTCCACTGTTCTGAGAAGAGTCTGGCACTAACTGAAGAAAGCAGTAGGATCTCCCTTTAAGCATCTGCTCTTAAGGCTGAACAAACTCAGCTCTCTCAGTCTCTCCTTAAATGTCTCATGCTCCAGCCCCCTGACCATCTCAGTCAGCATCTGCTGGAGTGTGTCAACATCTGTCTCATACTGGGAAGCCTCAAACTGGACACAGTACTCCAGATGTCGTTTTACAAGTTCTGACTATGGGGTTATAAGCACTTCCCTCAACCTGCTAGCTGTGCTGTTGTTAATACAGACAGCATGTGGTTGGCCTTCTTTACCACAAGCACATGATGCTAGCTCATGTTCAACCTGCCATCTATCAGGACCTCTGGTCCTTTTCTACAAAGCCACTTTCCAGTCAGTTGGCCCCAGCCTGTACTGGTGCATAAGGGATACTTATGTCCCAGGAAATCTGGGCCTGAGATTTTGTAGTTATGATGGTATTGGGTGTACATGGCAAGGTTTTAGTAGTGGGGAACTGCAGGGGTGATTTCTATGAGAAAAGGCCAGGGGCTGTCCCCATGCCAGACACAGCTAGTTCCAGCTGGCTCCAATGGACCCACCACAGGACACAGCTGAGACTGTCAGCCAAGAGAGTAGAGCCTCAGGGAAAATGTGTTTTAAAAAGGGCAAAACACTACACAGCAGCTGTAACAGAGAGGAATGAGAAAAATGTGAGAGAAACAGCCCTGCAGACACCAAGGTCAGTAGAGAAGGAGGGGGAGGAGGCACTGCAGCCCATGGTGAACACCACAGTGACATACGTTGTCCCCATGCAGCCCATGGAGGATCATGTCAAAGCAGATATCCACCCTGCAGCCCGTGGAGAGCCAATGCAGGAGCAAGGTTTCTGGCAGGAACTGCAGCCCATGCAATCTACGTTGGAGCAGTCCATTCCTGAAGTCCTCCACAGAAAGGACTCGTGCTGGAGCAGTTCTTGAAGGACTCTGTGCCACGGCAGAGACTCCATGCAGGGTAAGGGAAAAGTGTAAGGAAGGAGTGGCAGAGAGGAATTGTTATGGACTGACCACAACCCCCACTCCTTGACCCTTCGAGGAAGGGGCATTTGTGGTTAAGGTGTTTGTCTTCTGAGGCAACTACTACGCATACTGAGGCCCTGCTTCCCATGAAGTGGCTGGATATCACCTGCTGATGGGTAGTGAATAAATCTCTTTTTGCTTTGCCTCTGTGTGTGGTCTTTGCTTTTCTTATTAAACTGACTTCATCTCAGCCCACAAGCATGTCCATTTTGTTTTCTCCCCTGTCCTGTTGAGGAAGGAGAGAGAGTGACTGGGAGGAGGTCTGGCAGCTAGCCAAGGTCAACCCGCCACAGTCATAGAATCATAGAACAGTTTGGGTTGGAAGGGACCTTAAAGATCATGTAGTTCCAACCCCCTGCCATCAGCAGGGACACCTTCCACTAAACCAGGTTGCTCAAAGCCTCATCCAACCTGGCCTTGAACACTTCCAGGGAGGGGGCATCCACAACTTCTCTGGGCAACCTGTTCCAGTGTCTCACCGCCCTCACAGGAAAGAATTTCTTCCTAATGCCTAATCTAAATCTACCCTCTTCCAGTTTAAAGCCATTACAACCTTGTTCTATCACTACCTGCCTTTGTAAAAAGTCCCTCCCCAATCATAAAATGGTTTATGCTGCAATGCAGATATTATGAAATAGTTTAACAAAAAAGCATTTTCAGCTTCAAAAATTGAGGTTAAACAATAATCTTCCTGCCCAGACACAGCTAGTGAACAAATATATAAATTAACAGCTGCGTGCACTTAACTTGCTGTTTCTCACAATCAGTCTCAAGTACCTCCCTCCTCTCAGCCACAGCCGCCGAAGCTGCAGCTGCAGTGTAAGTAAGCAGTACAGAGCCTCTGCACTGGTTACAGTGAACAGCTCTGAATTTCTGTGCTTAAAATACAACTAATACGATTTCCTGCTTTTTATGCAGTTTTGCAGCTGACCACAGGTATATAATATCAAGTGTCAGCCAGCAAGTGACACTGCAAAACTGTATTTTACTATAAATGGTCAAAAAGCAGATACTTATTTTGTGCTTGAGTCAGTTCAGTGATTGTAGATGTTTACCATGGGGTAGTAAAAATTGCCTTCTGGAAGTTTTTGTCCCTCTGTCCATGGGTAGAGGAAGAAGCATGCATTACTAGTTGTGATTAAGTGATTAACTTTAGGGAAAGCTAGGTGAGAGAAACTCCCTGAGGTTTCAGTTAGATTTGATGGAGTCTGACTCACTGGAAGCAGCAGTTTGCCAACTTCACAGAATTTTTTAGAAACAGATTTGGACAACACTCAGAGTTAGGAATAAGAAAGGATGCACCTGCCTGTGAAAGAGAGGGAGAAGGAGACACTACAGCATCAGCTATTCCCAACTCTGATGGCCTCCCTGAAAGGGACAGGAAAGGCTGAGACAAGGCCTTGGGATCTATTATATTTTTCTTCTTTCAAAGCTGCTGTAAAGAAACACATCAGAGTACTCCTCTAACAAAACACCTTTTCAGTAGGATGAAACCTCCACATGCTATCCACTTCCTCAGAAACACTCTTCTAGTCCCTGGTGACACGGCAACTGTATTCCTACTCATGCAAAGAATTTGGATCAAACTACAGTCAGCAGCAAAGTCTGTAGTAACCATACAATGCTGCTTTTAGCCTTTCACAGGCTTAGGTACACTGGGTACAACTAGGAACATGAAGGGTAAAGCAAAGCATCCATCAGGAAATCTCCAAGTGTGTCCCAGTTTTGCTAGGATAGAGTTAATTTTCTTCTTCTTAGCAGTACACCTCTCAAACTCTGAGCACAACAGAGATCCTGCCAGTGGAATGGCTGCCCTCTTGAACCTGTGTCCATGCAACCTGTGCTTCAGAACCACACTTCAGCAGTGAGAACTACCATAGAATTGCATCCTCTGTGCCAAAGCATGCACAAAACCAGAGTGTGATGATTAGTTGAGAGTGTGATGATTAGTTGAAACTCTGCATTTTCACCTTTCATATCATTACCACACATCAAAACGCCATTTCCACCATGTGAATGTTTTATAGTAGAAGTACATCTCTTTCTAAAACACCACAGTAGATGGATGAGGCAAACACTTCCCCCATGAGTTTAATAAATACAGCCTTTTTTTATGTTTAAGATAGATAAATTTCTTGATCTAGCCTGCAGCGTGGCCACACAAACACTTCTTTCAGCACAGCTGAAGAAGTAGATGGTAGAGTGTTGTGCAGGGGAAGGAACAAGATGTTAGTAGTACTTTTAAACCTGCATACCATGAGACCATGACTGGAGAAGCAGCATAATGTACCAGCCATGCTTGGTGTGGTTTGTGTTGGAGGCCCAGGCTCACAGAAACTTGACATAAGTTCATTCTTTCTGAACATGCTTTTTTGCCATGAAAGCAAAGTGTAAGCAAGTTTGCCCAAAAGCTTTTTATTACTGAAGAGCTACATTACTCTATAGAGCAAATACTACTGATCTGCACTCTAGGAATCATGTTAGGATCTCTGTGTGGACTGAAAACTGGTCTCAGCCCATTCTAATTTCTTACAAACAGGGAAAAAGATAAACAATGATCTAATAGGAGGGTAAGGGAACAAGGACAAGTTTGGGTTTTTTTTTTGTTTTGTGTTGTTTTTAAAGGATCCTGTATGGATATATTTTTATGGAACATTACCAAAAAATAATAGTATCTCAACCTTATATTTAAACTTTTGCCATTTCATTTAGTTTTTTAGTAAACTGAAGTTCCTATCAAAGCTGAAATAAAGAACACAGTTCTATTTTCTACTAACGCACACTAACATATCTAAGTAAAAAAAGGGGGGAAAATATGATTCAGTGGTGCCTGTGTGCCTGAGAGCTCAGGAATTTGACTGCAGGGCACTGGCCATGAAGGAAAAAAGAAATACCCAGGTTCACTTACAATACTGAGCTGGGACACATAAAGCATTACCCTCATGGTAGTAGTCTGCAGGATCACCTATCTGCATAAGTATCAGTGAAGTAAGGATTTTGTAGGACCTAAAGTAGTTGCAAAGATCTGAAAAAATCAATATAATCACATTGGTTCCCCATTTTGCATTCAGTTTATTGGCTGTACCAAATACAGGGAGACCAAGTCAAATACCCGTTAAAGTGCTAGAATCACCTTCCTAAATTCTGGGGATAGACAGGCCCACAATTTTTGAAGTCTTATGGAACAGGGCTTTTTATAGTTCCCTTATATCACCAGTTATAATGACGTTACACACGTTTAAATCATCATTTGCTGTTACTGTAAAACACAACATTTTTGTGAGATGGGAAGCTATCAGGCCCACTAGGATTTTAAGTAATAATAAAATCTCTCATAGGACTTTGAACAGAAATAAATGTTTTTCCTCTTGCTTTGGTTTGGCATTTGGCTGATTGAGTAGACAGGAATAATTTCACATTGATCAACTCTGCTTGCAGTAATGCCTCATAAAGACCAATAGGCAGGGTTGTTATTCTCCTGAACTAGACCTGGAGAGTATCTCTCACCTTTTTGCTCCACTTCCTCTGTCAGGAAACTTGCTTCAGATTGAATCAAACCTCTCCTTATGTCATAGAAACCTGTAGTTTGGGGCTGGAACTGTATTTAGCCATGGTTACTGTCTTGATTAAGGATATATGCATGTCTGTGTTGAAAACTTATTGGGCAAGAAGAAATGTAGTCAAATTGGGGCTGTGTACTGACAGGCCAGAACTGAGTCTGAAGAAGGGAGTCTTTGAATTGGATTTGTGTTTGACCATGACAAACCTGATGAATATTCAGGCATGTATCTTTGGGTAGGATTTGCACTGGTCTGCAGGATGTACGCTCATTGCTGAGGGAAGCATCTGTCTGCTTGACTTGCCCTTGAGCACTGACATAACTGCCAGACACTGCTTTTCGATTTTCATCATTTGTACTCTTTATCACTCGTTAGCTACTGTCCGAAACTCCTGCCTGCTGAAGACAAGAGAAAAAAAATACATTTATAATGAGGCATACTCCGGCATCCTTTTTGAGGAAAAATTAATGTGACAAATTCTCTATACTCCATATGAATTTTTCTTGTTCAGAGGAAATGCACAAACAATTAAGACGAAGCATCTCCCCACTGCAAATTACTAAATATGTTAACCTTTTTTTTTCAGTATAAATGGAATTCACCTACACACTATATTGAATGATGTGTAGCATCATGTGGCCAGAGGGAGTAGGGATTTGACTGTCTCCCTGTATTCAGCACTGGTGAGGCCGCACCTCGAGTACCATGTTCAGTGTTGGGCCACTCACTACAAAAAAGACATTGAGGTGCTGGAGTGTGTCCAGAGAAGGGCAATGAAGCTGCTGAAGGGTCTGGAGCACAAGTCTTATGAAGAGCAGCTGAGGCAACTGGGCTTGTTTAGCCTGGAGAAGAGGAAGCTGAGGGGAGACCTTCTCACTCTCTACAACTACATGAAAGGAAGTTGTAGCCAAGTGGGTGTCAGCCTCTTCTCCCAAGTAACAAGTGATAGGGCAAGAGGAAAAGGCCTCAAGTTGTGCCAGGGGAGGTTTAGATTGGATATTAGGAAAAATCTATTCACCAAAAGGGTTGTCAGGCATTGGAACAGGCTGCCCAGGGAAGTGGTGGAGTCACCATCCCTGGAGGTATTTGAAAGATATATAGATGTGGTGCTCAGGGACATGGTTTAGTGGTGGACTTGGCAGTGTCAACGGTTGTACTCAGTGATCTTACAGGTCTTTTCCAACCCAAATGATTCTATGCAGCAGAAGAGTTTGATAACTTGTAAGATGGAAAGGGTAGGTTTTCCAAGGTACCTATGAGTTACATAGTTTAAAGAAGAATGTCTGAGCAATGTTCTACTGCATGTGAAATGTGGCGATTTGTACTGCCAAGAAGTCCGTATTTAGGAATCCTGAATTAGTTCTGCAAGGTGCCATGTAACAATGGAATGAGATCTTTCTCCTGAGAAGCAGATGGGCCTCTTTTGGTGAATGCTCCTCTGTATGGTCCATAGTGTTCCCTATACCACCTAACCTCAGGCTAACCCTAGTGAATGGGAAAGGGACAAACATTCAGGGAACTTCCATATCAAAAAAGCACCATGGACTGGACTTGGTTTAAGTTTGCTTATACAAGTGAGGTCAGTTGGGGTCAAGCTGTGAGAAGAACAGGTGAATCAGCTTCTGGAAACTGTCTCAAAAGTGACTGCAGAATCTTTTCCAAGTAGGCAGCTTCACAGAATTGACCATGCCTGGGCAGAAGCACTTCTGTCAGTCCCTGAGGTCTGGATTCATCCTTCTACTGTTAGGCAATCAGCTAAAGCATCACAGTCAGAAGTCTGCCTGCTCCTGTCCTGGATCCTTTCAGTAATACAATAGGTTATACAATTCCCCTCTTCATAAGAGAGGAAAGACTTTCCAGAGGGTGAACCAGATCTTCAAAAGCCAGCTGAACAACTAACAGAAATTGCTTACATCTCTTCACAGATTATCGAGAGGCTTAGAAATTCTGTTTCCTTAGTTTATTCCCTCTGTTCAATGACTGGTGTGTGGTGGGATGGCACTGAACCCTAGTGTCCCACACCACTGAGGCAGAGATTCATTTCACATGCTTAGTAAATTATCCTTCATTCAGCCTGTGTAGTTCCACAAGTTTGGTGCTGTGTTCCCTTTGCTAGGAAGACTCATTTCCAGGGACTTGCTGAAGGAGAAGTCATTCTTTATAGCTCTCTGCTACAGCTGGGCTCTCAAAGAAAGCTGAGACCATTGGCTTATCTCCCTGGCTTTCTTGCCTTCCACCACTGTGGCTGACAGCTTCCAGCCCTCTGCTGCACACAGTTCACCCCCTGATATTTCTGCTGCCTTTTCAGTCACCTGCTTCATTGTGTTACATCCTCACTTTCTATACTCTCCTGCAGGGGGAAAGACACTTCTGTCACACCACACTATCTTTTTTTCCTAGCCCAGGGCTCCCGCTCTCAGGTCTCAGCCTCACACTTCATGAAGCACAAAACAATTCCATACACCAAGATGACTGAGTTACCATTGCTGACGAGCTGCTCACTGATCAGTGGGCATGCTGCTGGATAAATACCTTCCAGGTGTAATGGTTACGTTTGGAGAAATGATCCTTGAACAAACTTTATTGGGCAGCTCTTAGATTCTCGTCAGGTTTACTATATAAATACATAATCTATAAATAGCACCCAGCACTAATATGTACTACTACAAGGTGAGCTATCACAACAGAACTTTCTTTCAGGATAAAAGGTTTATCTATCACTTTTAAAATGGCTTAAATCATTGAAGCACAGCTCCAGTACTGAGCCAGAAATATTTACATTTGTTTGGACAGCGCCAGACTGGAAATGCATTGTACAGACATAGATTTTACCAGCCTTTCAAAAGAATACTCAGAAGGGCTTAATAATTTCAAGGGACAAATATTTAATCATCTAACTTTTCAACCTTACTTCTATAACTGAATTTTCTTTCCTATTTTTAATACTGCTATAAAGGTATTACTTTTAATATATTATTGTTCCTTTTAAATTAATATTACATAATGATAATAACAAATATAGTATGACAGCATTCTAACAAAACAAAAGTCAAATTACTTACCATTTATTTCCAACATAATAAAAATTATTATGATTCATTTTCTTTCTGTTTACCTGCTTTATTGACTATGCAAAGATTGAGGAGTTTTAGCTATTTAGGTACTCCTACAGAATTACAGAAGCTAGATGGAAAAAAAAAAAGCTTCCTTAGATCTCTTTAATCCAATTTGTAGGGACAGCATTGTTTTTTCATGCTACCACTTTATTCTATTTTGCTGGTCTGTGAAAAAAAACAACAAACATTGTAAAATTTTTGTATGCTACACTTTTAAGCAGACCTGAGGACTGATATTTCTGATAGAAGTCAGTGAGCCTGTTCTGATGCTGAGCTCCTTCTCTAAGGATCTGGTTTCAGGATTGGTGCCTAGTTTCCAGCTTATTTTTTTTTATTACTTAGGTTAAAACTATTTTGATTATAGATCATGTTATTGTTTTTCACCTTTCTTTTTAAAGATTAGTCCTTAAATATTTAATCAATAGCTACTTTATATAAACTGGAGAGAGCTTTTCATTCACATATACAGGAACAAAAATGCCCAGTTGTTTTTTAACCACATGACACTGCAAGTCCTTTGTTTTCATTAGAATTCCTGACACCTTTAAAATAATATAAGCCAATACAAGCCTTTTTACATGGATGCATATCCTGAGAAGAGCAGAATCCCTCAACACCACGGTTTTTTTTCATTTTGTCTGAATCAAAGTTGTATCTCACTTCCCCTATGGTCTGACTCCACGTGATCTTATTTAATTTTTCTTGAAGCCAGCAGTTTTTCATGTTTCTCTCATATTTTTGGATGAGCTAGGGGGAATGCCTCTATTATCCAGTGGGTAGTGTTCAAGTCTGATAGGTGGAGGACCCAAGTTCCAGGACCTGACCCAATGACTCTTCCACTACTTACACAAAGAGCCTCCCAGAGACACACAGGTCATACAGATCACACTGCAGTCTTATTCACACTGCTTTGCACTAGTAGCTTAACTTCCAATCTATCTTCTA
Organism: Caprimulgus europaeus; assembly: GCA_907165065.1. Next base: position 94,929,945 of record OU015523.1, on the reverse strand, counting down.
TATTAATTTTAGAGAACATATGGAATTTGAAACTGCACTACAGGAACTGTCTTTGTACAATTTACCTTTACCAACATTCTCCCTTAGTGCAGACACTTTAGACAGCAGCTCAGGAGGCAGAGGTCTACAAAGCAGTTTTGGCTGCTCAATCATTTCCTGCTTTGTCTTTGTTCCTCCTGGGTGACTTCAGATATTTCTAAAAATCGGAAAAATCTGACAAAGAAAAAAAAAGTAACACTCACCTCTAGTTTAAGGTACTGAACTATAAATATCTACTGAGATAAACCAGGTGATAAAAGAATCATAAAACAGGAAAAGTGGCCAAAAAGGTAATTTGTTCTCTTAGTGACTGATTCAACATTTTTTCTAGTTATTATTAGTGCTTCGGGAAATAAATCAGTGATATTATTAAAAAAAAAAAAAGTAAAAGAGCTATTCTATGAAGTTTGGAATGCTTGCATCAAAGAATGTTTTTCAGCGTGTCTGTCACAGAGGGTGATGCAATTGGAGTCTTTATTCTCTGAGCCAAAGGAGGAACAGTAAAATAGAGAAGCACCCCATGCCAAGCATTCTGAAAGCTCCCGGAAACAGTTTTCTGCTGGCTTAAACAGATTTAGTAAGAGCAACAGTTAACCCTACTAAAAGGCCAAGACTGCAAGTAGCAATTTTATGCTTCTTTCTGGTTTCCTATTAGTTTACGAATGCATATAACGACACTGATTTCAGTCAAAGAACCTCTGATTTGGTTTCAGAAATCCTCTTATTAGTAGCCAAGTTTAGCAAATCTCTGATTCACAGTAATTTTCAAGATTATCTACATCCTAAATTGCAGAGTTCAGGGATTTTATTTTTTTTTTCGGTGTAGGGCTAAAAACACATAAGACATCACACAATATAAAGACTCAACCCTAAAAAACTGCAAATGAGAAAGAAAATACAGAAAAGAAAGCAGTGATGAAGGTGACTTTGAAGAGAAACTGAAAGTGCCATCAGGAAACTAATGGCTCACAGGAAGATTTATGAAGATTAAGAAAATTGTCACATACAGCTAGAAGCAAGGACATCTTGAGGCAAAAAATATTTCAATAATTTAATTTGAAAATAGATAAACTTGAGACTTCAGTGCAATTTCACATGTGGACAAGATTAATTTAAATGAAGTGTAATATATAAAACAGTGATTAAAAAAAAATACTGTGATGAAAAGAACAAACACAGTCCTGAAGCGTATAAGCAGGACTGAGTTCAGATTTGACACTTAGCTAATAGACTTGAACGACAGTTAAACTAGGGGACGGAGAAAGGAAGAAGCAGGGGAAACTTGAAAAGGAAGCCTGGAGTTCAGTTACAGCCATGCTGAGTTTGAATAAATGGTTAAATATTGCAACAAGATGAGCTACCACTACACAAAAATAACTGGAATCTGGCATGGTTCATGACATTGAGCAGAGGCTGGGGACAGCATCCTTGCAATAAACTGGAGTCAGATGAGGAAGACTATAATATTAAACAAACCCAAACAAACCAAACCATCAATAACAAAAAAACATCCCCACAATGCAAAACTTCTTAAAAAAATGAAGTTGAGTGTCAAGAACAGGAACAAAACACTCTATAGCTATGTCTGGACTTCCCTAGTGATACACTGCACCTTATCATTCCAGTCTTTCACTCTTCAGGATAAGGGTTCTGGCACCTGCCACATGGATCATAGCATTCAGGCTGGAGGATAATTCATGAGGGCTCTAGTCCAATCTCCTGCTCACAGCAGGGTTCACTATAAGGTGTGAGCAGATTACTCAGAGCTTTACCCAAGGATGGACACCCCACAACCCTCTGGGCAACCTCTGGGCCTCCTTCCAACACTGATAAAAATCAAGACATAGATTACACACGTGGTTAGGGCACACATCTAAAGACAGATAAATTTTCTTATTTTCTGTTTTATAGGTATCTTCTGTTGAAACTGCCTGACAGATCAAGGAGGGTGAGAAATGTTCTCAAATTTGGCTAAGAAGAAATCAGTGCCTTGAGGAACATTGCCTGCAAATTACCTGGGGGCAGAACAGACTGGAAAGAAATTAAGGCTTAGGAAGAAAGTGGAGTGAAAGAACCGTGGAGAGAAAAACCCTGAAGTTATGGAGATGAGCAGAGTGGGTAAGAAGGAAAGCAAGAGACTGGGTGGGAGCAGTGGAGCAAATGTAGCACAGACAAGAAACCCTAGAGTTTCTGGTAGGGAAGGAAGGTGACAGTTGTTCAAGCTCCTAGAGACAGAAAGGATAAAAGCAAGTCAAAGGGAAAGTGAACATGATTTTCTCATAAGATAAAACTGATCATTATAATTGGTGAGATTCTAGGTAAAAATCCAAATGAAATCAGAACCGAGAAGTAAAAAGACTGTGGCCACAAAAACATGGCTGTGATCACTACTGTAGGTCTAATTTAGTTCAAAATACCAAACCGCTGAGCAAAAAAGATTCATCAATGCTGAAGAAGTGAAGAAGAAAATTAGTAGCCGGGACATTCACCCTGGTGAATATGCAGGAGCAGAGCAAAGGAAGAAGGTGTCTGTTAGGAACCTTGCCAGACAGAGACCTTGCTATGGGAGAAGAGCCAAGTTGGGGGCAGAAGGAGGGGGTGTAACAATTTACAACAAACATGTCATGAAGAGAGAGAGAGTGGCATAGAGCAACTTCACATGCGGATCAAAAGAAGCATTGGCACAGTTGTGCTGTGCTCTAACCATGGCCAAATACCAGGAACTTTCTGCTGCGTGGTATCAAAACCAGGTTAACATTGATCAGGAAAAAGCATCTGTTCAGTGTATGAGCTTAGAGCAGAACTCTTTACAGAGGTACACCTTTAAAAATGTATTTTCTTGAGCAATATAGTAACTGTACAGTGTAAGGCACAATACTAGTAAGATCACAGAATCACAGAATGGTTTGGGTTGGAAGGGGCCTTAAATACCATCTAGTTCCACCCCCCTGCCATAAGCAGGGACACCTTGCACTAGACCAGGTTGCTCAAAGCCTCATCCAGCCTGGCCTTGAACACTTCCAGGGAGGGGGCAGCCACAGCTTCTCTGGGCAACCTGTGCCAGTGTCTCACCCCTCTCACAGGAAAGAATTTCTTCCTGATATCTAATCTACATCTACAACAGTATGCTTGGTTTTGCTCTTCATCTTGAATCTTTCACACCTTTAAGTAGAAATTTTCCCTTCTCTTTATCATAGTTTTCACATCTTTGTTTAAAACATGCCTTGCACAGCACTGTCCAACACAAGCAGAGCAGACACAGTTCTGACCAGACTTTGTTCCTGCTTCTGACCTAAAAAGGGGCAGCTCAGCCTCACCACACAAACATCTCCAACACTGCACAGATGCTTGGGACTTCTTGATTTGATTCATCCAGTCCCACCCATGCAGGACAGGCCGCTCTGGGCACCCAGTTGCCAGCTCCTGGTTGGGAGTTGAGGGTCTCTCTGGGCTGAGTCACCCAGGAAATGTGATTTAACAGAGACATGGAAACAAGAGGGATTGATCATGTATTTATCTACATTTAGAAACAGCCTAAACATATCACCTTAGGTGAAGTAACAGTTGACATGAAGATGAATAAATGATAAGATGAATAAGATGACCAACTGATTTAGGTCGGTTCAACCAACTAACAAGTGACAGGACAAGAGGAAATGGCCTCAGTTGCACCCAGGGCAGTTTAGATTGGATCTGAGGAAGAATTTCTTTTCTGAAAGGGTTCTCAGGCATTGGAAGGGGTTGCCCAGGGCAGTGGTGGAGTCCCCATCCCTGGAGGTATTTGAGAGTCGTGTAGACACAGTGCTGAGGGATGCGGGTCAGTCGGGGACTTGTCAGTGTGAGGTTCATGATGGGGCTCGATGATCTGAAAGGTCTTCTCCAATCCAGGCAATTCTGTGATTCTGTGAGATTCACCTTCCTCCTTCCGCAGGGGCAGCACGGGCCCCCTCAGTCACAGGCCTCCGGGAGCCAGGGCTTGCCGGCGGCGGCCAGGTGCCCCCCACCCTGTTGTCAGGCCACCACTGCCCGAGGAGGATCGGGGGCATCCGAGGACTCCCGGCCCCGACCCGCTGCCCGCCACACCGGCACTCCCCGCCGCAACGGCACGGCCCGCCCAGGTGACGCCTCACAGCGATGCGCGGGGCCCGGCGAAAGGGGCGTGGCCATCGGGGAAGCGGGCGGGGCGCGCGCGGTGCCGCCCGGGGCGTCGGTGGGAAAAGGCGGGGAGGGGGGGTTGGGGGGGGGCTGCGGCAGCCGGGCCGTTCCCCCGGCACCGCGCCCCCGGCACCGCGCCCCCGGCACCGCCTGTTGCCGCGCCGCGCCTCGCTGGTAATTATGCTCGCATCGCTCGTTCATTTACAGTTCTTATTAATAATAATTATTATAACAATAATCATATAGTTGTAATTAATAGATAATGTCAGTCTATATAATTAATAGGTATATACCTATATCATTATTAATAATATAACTATAATTAAGATAGGTTTAATTTAATAGAATTATTATTATTATTATTATTATTATTATTATTATTATTATTATTATTATTATTATTATTATTATTATTATTATTATTATTATTATTATTATCCCCCGCCGGTGCTCACAGGAAAAAAATTAAAGCAAAAATTAAATGTAGCCCTCGCCGCTGGCCAGGGAGGGTCCGGTGAGCGCGGCCGCCGAGCGGGCGGTGATCCCGCCGCCGCGGGGAGGGAGCGGTGCGGGACCCCCCCGGCCCGCCCCGTCCCGACCCGGCGGAGCGGGGAGGGAGTCGCCCGGGGCCCTGGGTCCGGTGGGCGGCTTAGAGCCTGTGGTGGGGTGTGGAGCCGTGCGGGGATAAGGGAAATCGGGGCTGGGAACGGGTCTCGGCTGCTTTGGGGTCCAGGGGCCAGCAGCCGCGGGCTGTGGGTCCCCCGGCCGGGTGGGACAGCGGATGTCAGCCGCGTGTGCCTTAACGCGAACTGGGTCGAGGGGAGTTAAACCTCCTCCCGTTAATCTCGGAAATAGAATTAATTTCAGAAATAGTCCCAGCACTGCAGTCCTGATGCAAGCAAACCCCATTTGATCGAGTGTGATACAAATGTTACCTGGGTATAAAGTCTGTTGTGAGTGACTGAGAAACGTGAAATAGGGCAGAGAGGGGCACTGGAATGGGCGGGGGCGTGGGACACTGAAGTGGAGACAGTTTTAGCATCTCTGTTAGATGAAGAAGATCTCATGAGGTCGCATTTAGAGACTGATGAGTAGTCTGCATCTGTGTTAGGTGAGCACTGTCCACCCACCATTGTTTTCTGTGCCAGAAACTGCTTAGCTGATACATTTAATCTTAGTATTTATTTTTTAAATTCCTTTTTGTCCACAGGGTCCTGCTAAAGACAACTTCTTTATAGTGGTAATAGTTTTGAGAATTTCTGAAGGGCATTTCCCTTGACTCACTGTGGAAATGAAGAAGCTGGTTTGCATGTTGCAGATGACTCTGCTGTTTGTCCCCTGTCTACAAGGTTAACGTTTCCCTACCGGGCTGGCAGCAATCAATTTCCCTCTCTTGCCTCTGCTTCTGCTCTTCCTTTGCGCATATTCTGCTGTGTAAAGTGAGTGGAATAGGCAGAGGGAAAAATTTGGATGCCCTTCTTCAAAAGAGACTGCATAAATGAAATTAAAGATATGGCTGCAATGTGCATAATAGATGCCAGAGGGGAACTATTTATGTAACACGCTCAGGTATTTACAGTTTTTTTTACTTAATCATCATTCAAGAATCGATACTGTATCTGAGTGATTTATTTTACCATTGGCTTTTGTGCTTAGCAGTGCAAGATTCAAAGCAAGATGTCACCATGAAGAAACACACGTTACGTGTGTGTCATGCAAAATCGCGGGCCCTCTCCCATTAGGCTGTGAGCTCCTCTGGGCAGGACCTCTGTTGTCACCATCCCTGCACAGTAGCAGCAGTTGTGTCTCCACCGCAGTATGGCCACCCACTGTGTGGTGCTGGGGGCTGATGGGACACCCCGCTTCCCATCCCAGCACCCCTTTCTGTGGGTGGCAGACTAGGGGTGTTCATGCCTGCCTTTGAGTTTGGAGTTAGGGTGAGCATCCAGACCTGGAAGCCCAGGCACATTCCCGAGTCCCCTGGTCAGATGTAGGCACGTGCATGGAAGATGACACCCTGAGGAAGGCTGGAAGGATACCTGAAGGATACCAAGATCCTCCTGATGAAACATTTTGTATGTGTTCATGCTGTTGACAGTGAACTACTGGATTGCAGTCTTTCCTTGGAGGTACACATGGAATTTTGTGACTGGCAATAGGGATAATCCAACAAACTCTTGCCAAAATTTTAATTTTTCTTCACCAGAGCACTGACTTTAGCAGGGTTAGTAGTTTCACCAGTGTGCACGAAGCCAAGCATTTGGCAGGTGGGACATCGAGGTGGCCCAGGTACAGCAGATGATGGTACCGCACTGGGGCTTGGCCAGGTCCCTTCTGCCAGGTACCGTCTCCTGGCTCTGCAGCACTGTCTGTATGGGCCACTGCTAGGTAATATGTGGACCCCACACTGAAAACCCTACTTGTCAAATACCAGACCATTTAGGCTTCCTCTCCCAGGGAAGTTTTGCATCCTGTATTCTATGAGCAGGATGAAATTTTGCTCTCAGAGGGGCTCCTCACAAAAATTCTTCAGGCTTCAGTGTCTTGTGTGAGTTTTCCCTAGTGGGGAAAGAGCCTTTTTCTATTTTCTGTTCCAGACCCTTCCCATGGCAGTGGCAGGGACCATGACAGTGTTTGGGTGGTGGCACAGCCATCTGAGCGGGTGTCTGGTGTGACAAGGCTTGTGGGAGGGACTGCGGCTTAGATCCCCAGCTGTGTCTCCATTGGTGATCTCTCCTGGGTGACTGGTTGGACGTTGCTGCCATCAACTGCTTCCAAAATTATCCCCTCCTTAACGGTTGTTAAGAAGTATTAATTGTGAGTGAGAAGGTCAGCAACAGTGGCAGTCCAGTGACGGAGTCTGCTATAGATGTTATTTGTGAGTTAGGAAACAAGATGGAACTCCTTTTCTCACACCACCACATCACGTGGTGCTTCCTCACCATTAATGCTTTCTCTCTCGTATCCCATCACCATCTCTATGACAGGCATGCAATTCCTGAATTTCCCCATGTGCAACACACACTTCAGGTAGCAAGTCCTCAGAAAACTCACTCTCTGATCATCCCTGCAAAAGCAGAGATAGAAGCAGTGACAGGGTTGTGTTGGGAGCATATGCTGGGAGATCAAGAGGAGGAACTCAGAGATAAACGTCTTCTGCTCCTCTGCATGCACATGTGTAACCTGTACTATTGCTAAATATCCAACCTTATTTATTTATGTATTAATATATTTATTTATTTTACAGATAACCTGCAGGTTTTTCTCATGAAAATACAATCATTCATCAGAAATTATAGTCTCTTCCTTGTTATTAGAGAATCCACACTTCAGTTTTGAGGGCTGGATAAAATGAGTACCGACTGTAACAGTGTGGGTTACCAAAACGGAATGATTTTCATCAGAAGAAGCTAAGACCACGCTGCTAGTCCTCCTACTGACCTTTAGTTTTGGCCCCATTAGGAGCACATAACTGGAAAATTCACAAATTGATAATAGCATTACAAAGTGGACTTGAGGGATGGATTTATAAATTGATGGTGGACTCTGCAAAGAAAACATCTGCTTCTTTTCTCTCAGTATTTTGCTTTTTTCAGGCTCTCCCTGTGCTGCCTGTGAGCAGAGACTCTCTGGAGAGTGCTCAAGCAGAGCTCTCAGGAGCCCCAAAGTTGGTCTCACTGCGTGCAGGTTGAGGAGCTCAAGTCGGATGCTCAGTGTTGGGGAGGAGAATACTCCCCATGTAAACATCTGCAGTCTGTAGGCTTCCTCTTTTCCTTCCTACCCTACCCCAGTATTCATTTCCTCCTCACCTGTGGGAGGGCAGCTAGTCCAATTCCCTTTTCTCTTATGGAAAGTTAGCTAGTCCACTTAATCAGCATTTTGAATAAACCTAATTTATTTTTTAATCTGCTTTAATTATATTTCATCTGTTTCTATTGTGATCATCCGTACATTTCTTTTTTTCTAGGCTTTTATTCTGGATCAGTATTTAACATATTTCCCTAGGTAACATTTCCCTAGTTTAAAAGATGTATTTATCTTTGTCTGTTTTCATTGTTGAACCTTCAGTATTTACTCTTCCTTTCCTGTTGTGATATTTTAGCACTAGTAGACCTTTATTAGACTGTAAATGTACGCCCTTGAATACTGCTGTTTCAGGAAGTCACTGAAGTTGTTTTGTAGGTTTTTTTCTTTAATGAAAATCTCAGAAAAAGGTCAACATATTACATTTTGTTCTTGCAAGTGCTTATCCTGTAGAAAGTGGGTGTACTCATATGTACAAGCTAAGTAAGCTTGTATGCTTTTAGATCAGAAAAGTTTCCTTCCTCATAGCATTGCATTTTAGTGTAACCCACCGAGCATGAGATTGGAGTAGATGAACTCCAGATGTCCCTTCCAACCAACATATCCACAGTCCTTTCTTCTCAGCCTGTTTAAACTGGGTACCACAGGATGGAAAAGCATGGTTAAAACTCTAGTGCCAAAGTATTTGGGACAGCAGAGTAGCAGCACATGCCTGTCACATCAGGCTTAAATCAGCGAGTCCAAAAGTTTTTGGAAAAGGAGGTCAGCATCATTCTGCAATTGATTTCCCCAAAGATAAAGCACTGTAAAAGTGCAGTAAAAAATATTTGTTTCAGAGACCTGAGTATTTTGCAAAATGTTTTTGTTCCTGTAAGCCGAAATAGCCGTATTTCTTACCAAAGTGGAATTTCTTTCCTCATTACAGTTCCTGTCACCATGCTGTTATGTTGCCTAACCTTGAAATGAAAGCAGTTTTACTGAATTTTTACCAATGCTTGTTGCCATGTTGGGATCGTGTTGCCTAACTCTCTCAGGGCAGAAAAAAATCCAAAATTAGTTTCATTTTCTTCTCTGTATTGGTAAAAGGGAGCCAGTGTGCTGGGTAAGAGTGGAATTGAGTGAAAAAAAAGTGCCAGAGTTACTGTTTTTTGTTTTTGTTTTTCATAATAGTTTTATGTGGTCATCATGTTAAATAACAAGGGATAATGCAGACCTCACTGTCTGCTCTGAAGCGGAAGTCTGAAGTTGAATCACTTAAGACATACCTAAAAGTAGTATCTCTAGAAATAATTTCTTTGTTTCATGATTATGCAAAGATATATGAGAACATTCTCTAATTTTTATCTAAACAAATTTCTGAATGATTGACTCTAGGAAGCTGTCAATATAATTTTTCTTCTAGTGCTTATGGGAAGAACTCAAAAGATGAGATTTCAGTGTATCTTACAGACAGACGCTTCTTTGCATTTACAAGAAAATAAATAATTCATGCCATATATTGAAATGCCTTTTCAAGCTATACAACCTTTACCCTACTTTTAAATTTGAAAGCATCTGTGCTCCTAAGTGTCAGCAAACTTTTCTAGCATTTATGCCCTGCTCTTTTCTCTACAGTCCTTAATTGCCTGACATTCTGTAAATAGAAATATGAAATTCAGATTGTGAGATTTTAATAATGAAATACTGATAATAAACGCTTGAAAATATAACTGGCTCCTATTAGTTAGCTTTGGCAGACTATTTATCTCTTCTTCCCCACCCTGTATGTTTGCTGTCTTTATGTACAGGCCAGTGTCGTGACTTTGCTCCTCAGTTTTCTCACCTGTGTATCCAGGCCAGAGTTTTCAAAATAAAACTTAGGTTTCAGATTACCTAGTTTAAGACATGGAAAAAATTAGAGCAGTCTCTGGAAAAAGGTGAACAGCTACTGTCAGAAAGCTGTGCTGTACTCTTTAAGGTCCCAGAGAAGAGGATGCATCCAGGCTTTCTGGAAGACCTGCAGACTGTAAGTTCTTTGGTACTGGATCTTGGAGTTCACCCATCTCCACTCAGGGTTAGAGAATCACAGAATCACAGAATGTTAGGGATTGGAAGGGACCTCGAAAGATCAAGAGAAAACAGCAAAGACCACACAGTGTAAGTGGAAATGGCTTGAACTACATTTTGCAGGTACAGTGAGGTCATTTGCATGTTGGTGACTTGATCAGCTTGTCTTTAATGAGCGAAGGTAATCAGAACTGTGATTAACACAGGAAGTGTGAGCAGGAACACACAAAAAGCGATAATGTCAGAACATTTATTTTTGCCTATGAATTGAAGTAGTTAAGCATTCTTTAAAAAAACCCCTTGGTTTCTCCTAACAGCTGTACTTTAAAATACCCACCTTGCCATATCTCTGTGAGCATGCTTTCCTAGTGGCTTGGACCCTGCTCATCAGGAGGGGTTTGTCCTCACCGACTGCTCCATTGTAAGGGTAGGTAGAGTAACTCCTAGCTTGGATGAGCTCCCTTTGCTAAAAAGCCCACGAAGCAGAGGAAAGCATCCTCCTCACCAGGTACCCAAAGCCTTGCCAAGCTGTCTGGTGGGATTGCCCCCATAAAGAAGTCATCTCTGAGTGTAGGAACAGGCTTCCCTGTTCCTGGTGGGAGAGAGCTGTGGTGCCATGAAGTGTGAAGCCCGGGAGCATCTGCTGCCTGTGAGGGTTACAGTAATAATGTAGACATCACATGGATAGATGGTGACACTGGGGTGGAGGAAATAACTCCCTTCCTGATGAGGTGGGGTCATTGGCCACTGAAGATCTCCCATGCTCGTGACAGTGTTTCTCAGAACTAACACCAACCATAATTTTTTTTTAATAAACTGTTTTTGAATATGCATGTCACTAGGAAGCCTGGTATTTGCAAAAAATGTTGGGTTTTAGGTAGTACTGGAGGTGTTGGTATGCACAGGGCATTTGGGACAAGTAATTGAAATATCCAAAAAGTCCTACAAAGAGGAAATAATGTTTTGCACATTTTCCTTCTTGACAATGGTAAATGTTTTACAGGATGAGGCAGTAATCAGTTTATTTATTCTTACATTGCAATCACATTCTCATATTGTCTGTCTGGCTCAGAGAGATTGCTAGGTCAAAAAGAGATACCAAAGGAGAGGTACTTCCCAGAAAATGAGAAAGGGATTTCTAGTCAATCAGAGAAGAAAAATGTCCTTACTAAAGATCCTTTAGACCCACCTTCAGTCTCCTGTAAGTAACAGGATAACTGGCACATTTTACATCTGATTCCTAGTATCAGAAGGAATATTTTTTTTTTTAATATGAATGACTTTTTTTTAAGAAATACCACCCTTCCCCTGCTTTCTTTTCATTTTGGGTGTTCATTCAGTAAAAAAAGGCGGTGCAGTCTTAATGCTGTGATACACCAATAAGCCCCAGTATTTTTGTGTGGATGCTACACACACAGATGAGAAAACAATTTTTCAAGCCAATTCAAAGGCAACCCTCAGGTGAGAATTGGCATTTTACACTGATTTTCAGACAACCTCTGCTGACTGCCCTTGCTGCAAAGCTGGGAGTGCCCAAACATTTACCTTTGTTTGCTGTTCTTGTTTGCATCCCAACATCCTGGCTTCTTCAACATCTACTTTCACAATTACATGCCCCACACAGACAAGCAGAAAGTCAGAAGAGGAAGGACTGTTCAATGGTTAAACCACCATTTCAAGCCATGAGACGTCTTTGTCAAATATATATATATTAAAAATATGTATTTTTTAAATAAGAGAAGTAGAATACGTAGTCAGCAGCGAGTAGGTTGCTACCAGCATTTGAGCTAGCTTCTTTAAGCAAACTTGGGTATTTCTGTGCTACTCTGCCTTCAGTGCCTGTGTGCTCCGAGTTAACTGTTTTTGTGCAACCAGTGGTAACTTCATTACAAAAACCTAGTAGCTGCAAGAGAGGTGTCCTCTGAGGCTGTGACCACCATGCATCTGCCATGTATTTACTCTCTTCTCCTCCCTCTCAGAGCCTTTCTTGGGGTGGGACTTGAGGATTGTACATTGGCTGCAGTGCACAGAATCCATGCAGTGGCACATCCCAGAAATTTTGGGCAAAAAGCACACAGCCTTTCCTTAAATGCTGACTTATTTTGCACAGACAGGTAGGAAGACCTGCTGAAAAGATGGCCTTTAGTAAAAGCTGGGGCTTGTGGCTGCAGATACGCATGTGCTAGGAAGGAAGGAAGGGAGACCACAAAGCTTTGCAGGGTGGCTGCAGAGGAGCTGGTACACAGAATTTTACTAAATGCACAGTAATTTCTCTAATTCATGAGTCAACATCTCTTGCATTCATTGCTGGAACATACCCCTGGGTGTAGAGTAGCTGGAGCATCCTTATTCACATGCCAGCTGACCTCACGCTGCCTCACTCATATAGCCATGGCCAAGAACACAGCTGCCAAAGCTGTCACTGAGCTTCCAGCAGAACAAGCCCACAGGACTGAAGTCTTACTGGGGTGTGGAAATACACTTATTTTTAAAGTGAAAGGTAACACCTCTACAGCCGTGGAGGAAACAGAGATTGCAATATACAGCTGAAACTACTGAGGAAATGTAAACAGGCTGAATTAAATCTAGTCTCTGCCCAGGCACCTGTGAACCCTCTTGTTTAAATGTGATTTGCAAGTCAGAGCCTGCAGCATGCAGTTGGGGACATGCTTACACTATCGGTGGGCTGCACAGGAGCATGGTGGGTTTTTGTTCCTCATGAAATGAGTCAGGAGAAGATGGTTTGTAGAGGATGGTTGCAGGCCATCAGAATCACCCCACAGTCTTTCTTCCCCTTCCTGTTGCCGGAACAGCTCATGTGCAGAGGAGGGAGAGGGTCTGAGCAAAGTGTTGGGATTTTCTTCAGCGTGAGATCTTTGCCTGGCTTTGCTATAGTTTGGCTGTCCAGTGTTTCTAACAGGTAAAATAGATATTTCATTCCACACTACTCAGTCATGTAATATGTGATGCTGTGGAGAGCTGAAGAACATACTTTGTTATACCTAAAACTTTTATACTTTCCACACTATTGCTTAGAAAAAGGTTTAGAGTTACTGTCATATAAGAAACTCATTGCTGCTCATGAGAAGCTCCCAGGTGGGAAAAGGCAAAGAAATGCCTGAAGGAGCATTAAACCAGCCAAAGCAAGTTTTGGCAGCGGGCAGACTGCTCCTGCCACTCTTGAAGCTGAGCCCTCTTCCCCCTGAGCTATTTGGTGGTTTGTGCTAATCTTTTATCTCAGTCTCATTGCACCTTGCCTGTGTGCCTGTCCTTCAGCCCTGACTAGCAAAGGGGATTGAAATAAGAACTGAAGATGCCCCTGCTTTCCTTTCCCCCCACCCTTTGCAGCATTCTGAATGGTGGTGGTAGAGCAAACCATCCTTCTGTTAGTCTGTTATATCTGGTTTCTCTTATCTTCCCCCTCTGTCTCATCTGTGAGAGTGCAAGCCCTTTGGGTAAGCTTGCTTGCCTATCCTCTGTCTTTCTTCCTTCCTGGAACCACAGTACTTGGAGGCTCCAGGGGCTCTTGTACAAACCAGCCCTAGGAACAAAGAAGACACAAAGATGCAAAGGGAAAAAAAGCTGAGCACCCAAGAGCATTCTGGAAGGAAGAATCCTGCTGCATTACCCATCCCTCTATGCAAACTTGAGATGGTGGGGAGGATGGTTTCTGGCCAGCACTTCATAGTGACTTGAGGCCATTTTTATCCCTGGGAAATAACGTGGCTCATGGTACTTGGCCCCGAGTTTTGGAGTGGACTCTATGGCCAATCTGTACATATTGCTTGTGGCTGCACTTGCCAGCTGCATGTTTGCCTCCAGCTTTAGTGGGAACATGTCCAGCAGAACAGGACTGGCAACCTCCAGGGTGGATATTTAGATACTCCTGCCTGTGGAGATCTGCAGAGGACTTACACTGCAGCCTCTTTGGCTCAGTCCTTGCACCTGTGGAGCATGCAAAACGCTGCCAGCACCGTGAGGTGTTGGAGCTGTGACAGAAAATCCTCTCATACTGATGGTGCACCAGGAAATCCTGCTGCTCAGGGGATATTCCTGGTGCTCATCCCTCCTATGTGTGCCCTCAGTTAACCTGTGCGGGGTGTGTAGAGGGGACCGAGGCAGAGAATAAGCTTCCACGAATGGCTCACAGCTACTTGGGAAGACAGTCTGGCTCCATTCTCCCACATTCCCTGCCCTTCCCTCCTGCTGCTGTGGGGCAGGCACCAGCTCACTTGTGCAATCCCAGCCTGAGGCTCTGTGTGCGCCATGCCTTGTCCTTGGCACAGCTTAGGCTGTCTGGCCAGGGGGAGTGATGGTGGAGCTGCTGGCCATGCTTTGGTTGTCCATACTGGCTGGTTGCCTGTTTCCAGGTCAAAACGTAAGCTGGCCAGTGGTATCATCTGCAGAGGTTTCCTTCATGTTGAATGTGTTCAAGGATCTATGCCCCTGATGCTTGGGAACAGCTGAGCTGAGAGGTGGTGGAGTTTGCCATTTGTCCTGGTTTTTAGTTGGGACAGAGCTAGGTTTCTTTTTAGGAGCCCATGTGTTTCGGTTTCAGCATGGGATTTGTTATGAGAAAAAACACTGATAACATACCAATGTTTTCATTTTGTTGCTGGAAGTTGAAGGACTTTTTGCATTGTTAGTCTACAAGTACAAGATCTGGGGGAGACGAGGAATATTTAAATTAATAAGCTAATTTATCATTTTGGGTATGCCAATAGGATATTCCATATCATATAACATCATGTTCAGTATATTAATGAGGGTCTCCTCCTCTCTTGCTCTGTCTGGCTTTCACTCAGGCCTGTTATTCTTGGATAACGATCCCAGAGGAGCAACAATCCCAAAACCAAAATCACAATCCTGGAAGAGCGAAAGCCTGAGCAAGAGCCAGAGAGAGAGCCCCACACACGAGAAAGACCCTCACTAATATACTGAACATGATGTTTTATGATATGGAATATGATATTGGCATATCCAAATGCCAATCTAGATTTCTAATTTTTAATACTACTCACCACCCCCCAGACCCTGCACCTGTAGACTAGAAGAATACAAAGTCCTCCAACTTCCAGTGACGATTTAAAACACTGGTATGTTATCAATGTTTTTCTCATAACAAATCCCTATGGAAACTAAGACACAGTGCTATTCTAGCTGCTAAAAAGAAACCTAGCTCTGTCCCAGCTAAAAACCAGGACACATTGTTTACTAAATCTTGTCCAGGTTGCCTCAAACTTTTGCTCAGGTGTGCAAAGCCTCACAATCTTGGCCACCATTATTGTCAAAGCCCAGCTTCTGCTCTACAGAGACTTCTAGAATACAAACATGTCTTGGATGAACACCCTTCAATTGCCTTGCAGTGCATGTCCATGTCTCTTCAACCATACCTCAGCTGAGCTTCCAAGAGGTATCAGTCCCAGCCACTAGGACAGGAAGGTGTTTGACCAGCAAGATGAAAAAAAAAAAGCAAGGAAAAGCTTGGTTTTGCTTTAGATAAGCAAAGCTGATACTGAAAACATGAAGGAATCATAACTAGGTTTTTGTGGGGCTTTGAAGCAGAATTACAGGGAAGACCAGCTGTAATCGATGTTCATGATTGCTAGAAGGCAGAGAGGAGCGGAAATGTCTTCCCCCTTTGCAAGCTTTTTCCCCTCATGTGTGTGAGTTGATGTATGTCATAGAAGGGATTAATCCCAAATACAAGCTCTGACTTGGAGGTTTTCTTAATCACCATGTAAAAACATTACTGGGACTAGATTTGTTGGGAAAGAGGGTGGCCTTGTACGCATTCCTTTTCCAAAAATAGTGATATATCAGGTAAGAGTTTGTTGGATTCAGGACCTTTGTGGAAAGCCTGACCTCAGGTACCTCCTGTGTTTAATTTCCATACTAATACCTCCACCAAAAAAGCCCCACCCAACAATTTCTTGTCTTCCATCATCTTTGGTGTTCCTAGTGAAAGGCTGTCACCCAGCACAGCACACGGTCAACCAAGCTCTGGCTTTTATCTGTCACCTGTGGGAGGGTGGCGAGTCCCCCTGAGGCAGAGCCAGAAGCAGAGGCAGCTCTGCAAATGCAGCCATAGCAAGGCTGGAAACCAAACCACCTCAGTTTGGGCATTTGCTCTCCAGATTCTGCACTGACGTTTTGGTTTTTTGGATGTGCTGTAGAAAGACAGCGTGTTCCTCCTTGAGGAGGCAAACTTCCCCTCTCAACAGGGAACTAATAACAGCTTGTATTGGTTTCTGACCAGCAGAATTTCAGGCCGTTGACCCCCAGGCTTGAAAAATGCAGACAAGAGGCTGCAAAAAGAAGTGGGGCTTCTGAGATGAATACCCTTGGAAATATTATGAAGAATGTGTGAGCACAAAGAAGCAGAAACTGCTAGAGCAGGAGTCAGGGAATAGGGACATGGCAAGATGTAGAGGGAGAAGGGAAAAAATATAGAAAATATGACAAGGGAAAATGAGAGATAAAGGGAAACATGCCAAAAAAAAAGGGGGGGGGGGGAAGATACAGTAATATAGCTTTTAAAAAAGCTGACTAAAAAAAATAAAACTAAAAGCAAAACAAACAGCCTAGGAGGTTGAAATTTCCAACATTTAAAAATATATAAAATCAAAACACAATGACAAAGTATACAAGAAGGTACATATGCAAGCATGCCTGCATGCTCACAACATTTTGTTCAGTCCTGCAAGTGTTTGTGTGCAGATTTATGTCTGGATCCATAGCAAACTGAATTATTCTTTTCTTGGCAAAAAGCCTCGTGTGGAGAATTTGTTTGGGACAGCAGCTTCATTTATAGTTGGTTTGTTGTTGTTTTGGGGTTTTTTTCCCGTGCTGTCACACCACTTTGCAGCAGAAGACAGGTACTTGACATTCTGGTGGTGGGGTGGCCATGCCTGGGTTCCCAGCAGAAATGCTTTATCTTTGCTGTGACAGCCATGCCAAGCACATGGCAGAGTCCTGCACCCCCATAGTGAGGGGATGGGGGCCTGGGGAAGCCCATTTTGTTACCGTGTCAAAGCCACCTACGGTTCACTCACCAAAACCTGAGTGACATTGAGGCTGTAAGCCTAACAGGTAAATTAGAAGGTTGATTAACTCTGTGACAACTTTTGCCAGATTCAGATTCTCAAAAATCATGACTTTGTTTCCTCTCAGCTTTGCAAAAAAACCCTGTCATAATTATTATAATTAAAAACTAAAACATTTTCTCCATCTGTTTCTATATGCTTTTTATTCTTGAAAGCCCATGGTCAATTGAGACACCAAAGTCATGTTTTCGTACTTTCCCCCCATTACAAAGATGACATACTTCCTGAAAGAAAACCAGAACAGGTAGGAAACAGATTTTGGGACAAGTCAGGGTCTAACCAAGACTTCAGTTTTCATAGAATTGCAAAACAATAAAACCATGAGAGCCAATATCGTTGCAACAGCCCCCACGAATGACACTTCTAGACCTGTATCCTTCTGGAAATGGGTTTATCAGCTGATGGAGTCACTGCTGGTCTCTGTTTGAGATGCAGGATTTGGGCACTGGTGCAGGAGATCCAGGGCCATGTGCCCTCCTCCTGTGGCTGCTGGACCTGGGGGCTGGCCGTGCGCCGTGGCCACTTGGTTGGTGAACAGTGGCCAGGCTTTCCCAACCTGCCAAGTCAAACCTAAGATTAGCTCATGCACGGTTATTAATATTTCACTAGTACTCCCCATTGCAGCAAATGGATGGTTCTGCTGAATAATTCATGGCTGGGCGTAGCCTATTAAATTTGTAGAGAGGTGTATGCTTTCCTGTTATTTATTTATAATTGCTTTCATTTTACAGGGGTTTTTTTCCTTGCTATTTCATTTTTCACTTGCTTAAATGCCTCTCCTTCAAAGTTCAGACTGCTTGCAGGAAATTAATCTTGTTCTTTTTGCCTTTTAAATAAGGCTAAGCTCTTACCGCAACGGCCTGGATCTTGGCCATAAGGAAAACTTTCAGACACACTCAGTCACTTCAGTGCAGGAGATCTCTTTGAAGCGCATGACTTTGAGAATTTAGTACCATGCCTGACAGCCCAAAGTTCATCCATGGCCTCAGAGCTATCTGCTTTTTGTTTCACAGGGATGTTTGGCTACTTACACTGAGGGAGCAGCCCGTTCCAAGACCAGCAATGGATCATTGCCCCACCTTCTCCTCTGCCAGCAGGCACTGTTCTCTTCTAGGTCCCTGCACATACATTTTGGGGAGTGTAAATCTTTCTAGGTTGGTTGTAGGTTGTACCCCCTGCTTTGCTTTGTGTAAACAGTCTACTCATTTGATCTTTGGGGCTCATCTTGATTCCTAAATAAGACAGCTTGACTGAAACGGAAACAAAGATTTCCTTAGAAGACTCTAAGACAGGTTTTCAGAGTTAAAAGTCTGAAAACCAAAAGCTACACGAGTGTGTAAAATCATAAACCAGTCTCCCAGCCTAGGTTTAATAGGACATTAATCTCCTGGTTGTTCCTGTGCCCAGCTCCAGGGGAAAGGGTGAGGTTTGGAGAGCCACTCCTTCTGAGAATGACCCCACCAAAACCATGTCTTTTCAGGATGGGAGAACTTCTTTCTACATTCCTCTATCTCCAAATGTGCCAGTATACACATCTAAATGTCCCCCCCGGCTCAAATGTAAATGTCTTGTTGCTGATTGATACTTGAGGCTGCCAGCTCTGCTATGTGTCAGGGGTTTCCCTTCACTTTCTTCACACCTATGTAGGCATGGGCCATCACCCTCCATGCTACCTTCTGCCTCCTCCTCTGGCTCCACGCAGCAGCTGCTCAGGGCAGTGCTGGGACTCTGCTGGTACAAGAGGTCCATGGGGGTTGGTGGGTCCTGGTGTGGAAGGCAGTGGTTACATGGGGGTTGGAGATCCCATGTCTAACGGCGGGAGAGCACAGTGGCAGACTCTAGCTGGAGGTGAAGCCCTGCAGGGGAAGGTCTGCCCCGTTCCTTCCTGCATGAACAAATTGAGACAAAGAGTGAGATGCTTTTGTTGCACCAGCAGATATTTCATGATACCATGATTCCATCCCTGATTCAATGGGATCACCTACCATTGCTTTGCATTCTCAAGGCTTTTTCTGGCAGGTGTAATGCAGGAAGAATACAGCATAAAAGGTATTATTTTCACATGTATTCTGCAAAGCTCCCAGTCTGTAGTATTCTCTCTCCTGCAGAGATCACACGTGGCATTTCAGGATACAATGCTGAGATAGACAGTCCCAGCAGTGGGTCAGATTACTTCCCTCCGCCTGAGCAGATGCCATCAGAGTAATGACTCCTGCTTAACAAGGACTCATTTACCTTTCAACAGCATTTAAGTTCTCAGGGTCCATTTTCAGAAACCGGGCAGGCATTTCAGTGCCCAAATCACTAGTGGCTACAGGAAGCATCCCTGACTTTAATAGGAACAAGAACAGGGTCACACGGCATAGAGGTGTGATTCAGATTGCGTCAAACCGTAGTGGGAATTAATTGGGTCCTCTGTACTTATATAAGAGCAAGATAGTATTTCTTTAAATGAGATCACTTGTTAAATAATTTCCATTAATTTTTGTTTGCCCTAGTTTTTCGTGGACAGGGATGTTCCTCTCAAAGGGTTCATTTTAAATTCTGTTGTTATTAAAACAAAGTTGCTTTGCAAAGTCCACAGGAAGCTTCCACTGTCAGCTTGGAAGATCTGTGCTGCTGTCCCCACTCTGTTCCCCACCGTGCCCTCCCATCCTGTGTGTGTTCTTGGATGGAGGACATATAACTCATGACTGTATCAGCAAAGGAAAGGAAACCACTAAATTATTTGAATGTGATTTTGCAAAATATAGCTTTTGGAGAAACTCATTCCCTGAAGGAGAAGCAGCCTGGAGGAAGGCAAAGATCTTGGGAGACTGCAGTGGGCAGTTACAAAGACAAGAGCCAAGAGGTGGTCGTGCCAGAAAAGGCCACTGCAGGAATACCCTTCCCTGGTTCCCACGAGGAAGCTGTTCACCTACAGCAGACCCCAACTCTATCCTCAGATGGGGATCCCTGCAAACCCACTCTGGGCTGCCAGAACACAGTGCTGCCAAGTAAGACAAAGCTGCTGTACCTTTCCTTAGGCAGATGCCCCATTCCTCCAAATATAAGTCCCGTTCATTAGAGGAAAACGGGATCAGTGGCTCCTGCAGGCTTTTTGGGTTGCCACTTACCTTGCTAAGAAATATCCGAGCTTGATGACAGGCGAAAGGGGGCAGTCACTCCCCTTCCCAAGACTCCTGGGGGTGAAGAGGAGGAAGGTGAGAGCCCATGGGCAGGTGACGAGGCGGGAGTGAACACACGCTGCTGCTCAGAGCTGTGGGGCCGACACAGAGGCAGAGGAGAGCTGAGGCTGCAGGAGAGGAGGAGAAGAGCTGAGGAAGGGTTTGAAGCCTGTGGTGACACAGCACTGTCCAGGTGACCTGCAGCGAAGCGTGGCAGCAGGATGAGAGTGGCAGAGTTGCAAAAGGTGTGTGGAAAGAAAGGTCCTTCAGGCAGAGGGATGATAACGGGCAAGGTTTTTGAAGTGTTTTAGTGGTGACAGCAGAGGGGAAAGGATTGTTTTTGACCTGTTAAACTGTGGCTCAGGGGCATGGTCTGTTTATAATTATAGCCTTTGCTCTGTGAGTGATTAGATACAGTGCATGTTAATTTATGGTATTTAATTTGTAGACAGTCAGCTGTTTCTTAATGTCTTTGCCTGTAACTGGAGGAACACCCCTCTCTAACTCATCTGCCTTTCATGTAAGTAAATCTCAAAGTAACTGCACTGGGATTTTGGCCCTAAGACTGGAGCTGTAGGTCAAGTGTATTATTTTTCTAATGTGGGACAATAATGGACAATTAACTCAGTATCACAGGATCCTGTTGTAACAGCAGCTAGCCCGTTGCTAACTGTAAGCATACTTTATTGCAAAATACAAGCTATTTGTATTGAAGAGAGACGATTCAACACGCTTCTAGGAAATCAATACTATAATGACAGCCTGCAGCATCCTGCCCCATGGAAGAAATTACATTAGAGACACCATTGTCATATAATCATACATTGTCAGCAATACCACAAACCAAAATCACATAGGTAGGTACAAGTTAATCAGATACAGGTAGGAGTTAATTGTTGCACTGTACCAGTTAAATATATTTCAACGCTTCCCAATAAAATTGTTGTTTGTGTGATGCTTCAAGAATGCACAGTGCAGAATTTAAATACTATGTTGTCATGACAGAACTTTGTCTGGGGTTATGTGTAAATGCTACTTAAGTTTAATAACGTTTGGTGAAATAGCATTATTAGGTATACAGAGCAACATTCCAGTAGGTCTTGAAATAAGGCAGAAAAAGGGAAGGGGATTCATGGTCTACTTGGCAAATATATAAAAATCTTCTCTTTATACTTGCCTTAAAAATCCATCATACTTTTAAATCTCATTCCCACTGTCTTTGTATTTCCAAGCTTGTTTGAGCACTGTTTTAGCACTGCTGGTGCCTGTTGGTATGTACTGGTATGAATCAGTGCTGTGTATGGATGACACAGTATTGAGCTCAGTCATAAAATATAATACACTAGGGTGGAAAATCTGAGTCCCTCACCTACCTTCTGTGTAAGCTATATTAATTCAAGAGAGGACTTTTAGCGTCCTTAGCAAGCATCTCTGATAAGGAAACACCCACCCCTAGTTTTCCTGTGGAAGTCAGGTGTTAGACTTAAGGCATGCACCCATTTGGTGCCCTCTTCACCATCTCAGAAAAGGTATTGCAGCACTCAAGGAGGCGTTGTGGAGAGCAATAGAAATAATTAAGTATTTGAAAAAGGTCTGTAAGAAAAAAGTTGGGGCAAATCATCAGGCTGGTGTTAAGTATCCTAAAAAACAAAGAAGAGGAGCTGTGGCACAGTCTGTGAAATAATGAAAAACCATAAGGAAAGAAGTCATCAAAAATGCCTGGAACATGTTTCAATGTAATTCTGAATATGAGTGTATGTGTGCTTCAAGGATGGCTCTTAACTATGGGGATTTATTTGTTCATGAGAAGGTTTTCCTGAATCTGTCTACATCAGCATGTAGCTGATGGTCCAGCTGGTCTGATGAATTATGAATGACAGCTTTTTCATTAAAGCCACTCAGCTTGGTTATTTTTTCAGCTGCCTGTTTTCAGAGGTAAAAGTCAGAACAGGAGTTGTTAAAAAAGCTGAAGGATGAGTCTTCAGCCTGTGGAAAGTGGTGGTAGTTTTGCTGTTAAGGCAGGACATTTCTTAAAATCCCCACGGGGTTGATGAATCACTTTAGTCTATTGATGTTGTGTTTTCAGTTCTCTTAAGGCTTCTGCAACGCTGTTGTCATTAGGGTTGAAAGACAGCTAATGTCTGCATCCATCAAGGACTTTTATGCTTGATCCTCAGTGTAGCTGGGAAACATGTCCTTGAAATCGGTGTCAGTTGTGAGGCAGTGTGAGGAGCACTGTGGCCTGTTTGAGGCACTCCTGTAGAAGAAAGGCTTTGACAAACTGTAAACTGCCACCAGGATGATCATGGGCTGGAGCACATGAGGTCCAAGAAGAGGTGGAGAGGGCTGGACTTGTTCAGCCTGGAGAAGAGAGGACTGAGAAGGAGCTTCTTTGTGTCTACACCTATGTAATTGGAGCTTATAGAGAAGGTGGAGCCAGTCATCTGTCAGAGGTGCACACTGAGAATAAAAAGGTCACAGGTTGCATCAAGGGAAATTCCAACTGCACACAAGGAAAAAAGTTTTCACAGTGAGGACAGTCAAATGGAGAGAGAGGTTGCCCAGAGATGCTGAGGAGTCTCCATCTCTGGGGACACTGCCGTGAGCACCCCAGCCTGACTTTGCAGCCAGCCCTCTGCTCAACACAGGGTAGGACTGCAGACCTTGTTGTAATGCAAGTCAAAAACGTGGCTGCTTTAATCACCAAAGAGAGAAGGCATTTAGTGCCTGTGTGCACGCATGTGTTTAGCGAGAGAGAACAGAACCCAAGAGGGGTAGAACTGAGAGGAAGTGGTACACACCAGTGGACCTATTGAAAGAGTAACGAGATGGGTAAATTTCCTTATAAAGACAAAATCTATTTCACTATGACGTTTTGTCACTAGTCACTTCCCTCTCTGGGCTCAGTCTTGGGCTCACAGTCTTGGGCTTGACTATTTGCTCGGCAGAAAGGGAAGATTTTCCTAGTCACGCAGTGACCTGTTTCAACATACTACTTTGCAGTTCCCCAATCTACAAAAAGGTTGGAGTTTTTCAATAAGTTTTCCACTTTCTGTTGGATTTGCAGCTGTCGAGCAGTTGCTGTGGCAGTTTGGACACACCACTTGAGACCAGGAGGTAAGATCACAGCACCTGCTGTTTTTTTAGCAAGCCACCCTCGTTGTGCGTACGAGCAGTTTAACTGCACAGGAAATTGTGGTCGCCATGAAAAAGCAGTGCAGGTTCTGTATCAGCTTGAAGCATTTTCCAATTGTCTTGTGCACAGCATTTCTACTGACCTTCAGGAAAGTATTTGATGGATTTATTTGGGCAGAGTGGTCTTTGAGTAAGTGGTAGTCTTTGAATTTGCATTTGCTGACATTTCATTAGTTTGGCAGGGTGTGATAACGTGAAAAGCCATTATTTAGATTGCAGAGTGGATCCCTGTAAGAGGGTAATTCTAATTCCAGTGATGATAAATACTGATTCATAAAGCTAATGAGTTTTGACCCACATTGTGTACCGTATACTCCGCTGCCTGTTAGGACATTCATAGTAGGCTTTTATAAATGTAATTTTACTCTCCAGTGAATAAATCAAACTCGTTCATGATGGAGCCTGATTGTACTAGGGACTTCTGCTTTACAAATGGTGATATGGGGCGGTCCTAACACTGTATTTGCCTTTTAAGATCTCAACTGTTGAAGCTGGTCAGGCTTGTCTCTTCTCTTCTTTGGGATGTCAGCTCAGGCTGTAGATGAACTGTAACTTGCAAATGCCTACAGGCTTTTTAGGCAGTAGTATTGAGAACAGGAGCTTTGGGCTTAGCTTTTTGCTCTGTAAGAGTTTTTGTTACACATTTCCTCAGCACGAGCATTTGGTTTGAACACTGTACAACTGACCCTTAAGCCTGTGGGTAACCTGACTTTTCAAGCAAATGGGACCTCTGGTCTTTGTTTGCGTAGCCAAAGTCACAAGCAACATTGGCTGGCCGACCCTCACTGCTGCAGGTATTGATTGAACATGATCTCTAGCAAACGGCAGGTGAGATCGTGCCATCAGAAGGGCAGACAGGTGCCCAGAAGATGGCTGTTTGATTATTGTGATAAAAGGAGATCATGCCCTGGAACTTCTCATGTAGAAGAGCTCCAGTATGTATCACCTTCCTCCCCTCTTGCTTGTCAAGCAGGAGTGGTTTGCCCTCCCAAGATGGGGCCAGAGGATCTGCGAGGGGTCAGGGATGGGGTTGGGAAAGCTCTCCTGAGAGGACAGGAGATGTGGAAACCCCCTCCCTGGTGGGAAACTCCATCGAGGAGGGGTGCTAGACCCTGGAGGCCCTGGGAGGTAACTGCCTGCCTGCTGGTAGCGAGAGCGGGGATTTCTGCTTCAATCTTGACCATAAGGTCCAGATTTACTTAGCTGAGAAGCTGAAGACAGTGCTCACACAACAGATCAAAAAACCATTGTATTATATTGCTTGTTTTGAATCTGCTTTCTCAGTTGAAACCTAGTAAGGGTTTGGACTGAATACTGTTATGGTTATAAAATGTTTGAGAGTCAATATGAAACTCGTTGTACTTAGACTTTAAGTCTTCTGGTGTTGCTTCTCTCTCCTCGCTTACAGAACCTGCTGTGCACTCCATCATGCTGCATTACGCTACCGATTTTGTTTAATCCTGTTTCCTTCTGATTTCGGTCATGAACAGCTCAAAATGCAGCTGTGTATCATGGAGCTGAGCTATCTTGATAGAAACCCTACAGTAAAGTCATCACCATGTGTTTTTTCTAAAGTTATTAAAGAACTTTAGAGAGAGGTTGAGTAAAGGGGAAGGAAGGAGATGGGGGAGATCAGGAGAGTACAATGCATTCAGAAATGTAGCTAATTTTCATACTCTGAGCCCTTTCATGCAAAACTGCAGACTCAAGTGAAGTGCTGATACAAAATATTTATCAAATGAAAAATATTTATGAAAAAAACTGAAACAGCATTTAGGACTCTGAAACCAGCTCTGCCACAAGATGGAGCAGGGGGCTCTGCACTGGTCACTCTGTGCAGTTATCAAAGGAGAAAGCTGTAGGATGGGAAATAAATCACCACCCCTGAGTGAGACAAGCAGGATGTCCCAGACAGGGAGGCAGTGGTGTGCTGCCAGGAGGAGTGCCTGGCAGTGAGGGCTTGGGGACCGAACCATAAGGCCAAACTATTCTTCAGAGGAAAGGGACATGAGAGGACTGTGCCTCCTGCTGCTCCAGGTCCTGCTTTGGCTCCCCATTGCACACTCAGAGACTCGACAGGTCCCAGCATGGCACCGTGGCAGGAGGGGTCCCAGCAGCAGGACAGCCATAAGGAGATCTGTGTTCAGATGTGCTCTCCATTTTCTGGTCTGGTTTGGTGGGTGGAAAGGCCTGATCACTTAGGGGCTTGCTAAGTCCCTGTGAATCCCTGCTGAAATCAGTGAGGAGTCCTGCAAAATTGAGGACAGAATGCAGGTCCCAGCACGGGAGCAACAGCAACAGATTCATAAATCCAGGTGGATTCAAGTGCAAATATACATTTGTATCTAAAAATACTATATCCACCTCCTTTTTACAGCTGGAACATGTTTTTAATATTTTCCATGCACAGAGGAACTGTTTTCCTGCTAACAAGCTGGAAACAGAGGCCATGTTCTCCTTTTCTTCTCTCAGATACCAGGCTTTCACAGGACATTTGGGAATGAGTCAGTACTTCATGACCTGACTCTCTACCATCGGCCTGCACTATGATGACTACGTCACAGGAAGAGAAGCTTTTGGCTGTCTGTCCCAGGGTTTTGTGTCCTGACTGCCACCCCAGTCGTGATGGGACAATGGTGGGGTAGCTACTTGTACCTGTGTCCAAAGCAGCCCCTGTAGATGCTCTCCTCTTCCCCCACCTTAATTAGCGAAGGTGGAACTGAGTGGGGCAGGGCTTTCCCTGCCAAACAGGACATCTGCTAAATTACTGAAGATGTTTGTTGTCAATTTTGCTTGGCTTGAAAACCAGCTTTGGACTAAAAAAAAAAAAAAAAAGAAAGAGAGAGAAAAAAAAAAAAAAGCATTGGAGACTCATACTGTTTCATTTTCTCTGGAAAAATGTTTTCACTTATAAGCTAGCTGACTTGTGTTGGTAAAGGGATAGAAAATGTAAGTGACAAAAAAAGTGGTGTACTAGATCAATTTAAAAAAAAAAAAAGAAAATTCTACAGACTTTGATTGAAAATTGGTATACACATATATGCTGTCTCCCTGGCAGGATGTATCTGACAGATAAAAGACACATAAGGAGAGTATTTATGGGTTCACAGCTCTTCTTCTTCAATGTCTTCATTTCCTTGGAGGATTAGCACTCCCTGCCACTGAGTTGTATATTGGAAAGAGATCTCCATTTCTCTACAAGCTCTGCAGACTTTCCCTTCCTAAGCCTTGTAGACTTATATTTGATTTAGGACTCGGGCATCACACTGACAAATAGGTCCTTTATGAAATGGAACATTAAGAAAATAACTCATGGGCATCACCGTGTTGCTTTCTGAACAGCAATAAATGTCTTTTCTCTGTGTTTCTTCAAATTGTATATAAAATAAAATATGTACAGTACAACAGCACAATTCCAATACCTGCTTACATGGTGAGATTTTGCTGTTGCATACACCAGTTTTTTAAAATGCCTATGAGGCAGAGTGTCATTTATTGTAGGTTAAACTGTGAATCTTTATCAGGTACCAGGGAGGAAATACTTGCAATAACTTCAGAAAGACTCCTCTCTATTTTATGTGCTGATTTAAATAGCAAGATCGCATCCAGACTGAAGATACTCTGATATCCAAGTTACACATTGCTAATAGAGCAAAGTATTTTTCTTGCTACTTTAGGATTTAAAATTTAACTCAGCATCCTTGAGGAAATTAGAAAAACTCTTATCCCTGTGTGCATCTATAGCTATTTGAATAGGGAACTAGTCGTGCCACTAAGCGTATGGCTTGAAAAATGATGAAAAATGAACTTTTTTTTTTAAATTAACTTCCTCACCTGTTCAAAGATGCTTCAATTCTTCATACTTCTTCAAAGATTTTCAAAGTTGTTGTGCAAGAAATGCATCTAATTGTGATGTGGCTCAAATCCTGATGGTATTTACTGATGCTGTCAGTGAGTAGCTGGCTAGCTGAATAACTCACCAGCAAGGAAAAGACATACGGATTCTAGTTTATATCTTACATCATTATTAGAAAAAAAGCCTATCACAAAAAAATGCCCACACAACCTGCCTGGAAGCTGTGATGCCAAACAAGAATAAAGGACATGGATGGGATTGTTTGCAATGTATAAAATGGCTGGATACAGCAGAGACATCACTGCAAATTATCACTGCTCCAAACTGGCAGTAAGGCTGGGAAATTCAGCGGTAATGCTGCTATCCTACTTTGCTGGGGCTGCACAATGGATCACCCTGCTAGTGCAGGGATACAACCACATTATTCTGATCAGAACTGTAAGAAGAACAACAGATAATAATAAATATATGAGAGAGAAGCATGATAATAGCAAGGATGCTGGGAAGTTTAATTGGGGGATAAACTATTCTGGATTATGCAGAAGAGGATGTTTGTCTGACTGCCAACAAGACGGCTTTGCCTGTTGCATTTTAGTTGAAATTTTTGCTGATGAGCACAAGAGGAAACTTTAAAATTGAGGAACTTCTAGGCCACACTGTTGTGGTTATAGCATTGATTCTTCTTTCAACAGGAGATCCACTGAATAATTTCTCTTTTTCTCACCCTTTAGTGAGAATGAAAATGACAAAAACTTGTCTCCAGAAGGCAAATATTTGTTGGAGCCCAACTATTAAATCTTCTCTTTTCTTGTCTCCTTCTCAGCCCTTCCATACTGTAGAAACTCAGCCCACTGAGACACATAATTTGAACAGATATGCATATGGATATATGGACTTAGATGTGGACTTCATGAGAGAAGGGTCGAGGAAAATATTTCTGGGGAGGAATATCCTATCAAGGATATTCTGATGAGTGACCAGGAATGACGAGGGCCCGAAAGGTACAAGTATGGGACAAAGATCAGATATGCTCAAGATACTCTTTTTACCCTTATATATTTTTCTGGCCTGCAAGATGCTTCAGATCTATCACAAGAGTTTCTGCACAATTCTGATGCCACTTCTCTAACCCCTCCCTGCTGGTGGCGTTGTCCATGGCGGGCTGTGCATTGGGGGAGGATTGCTGGTGGTGCCTCTTTGATACCAGCTAGGAAGGAAAGGCTAACAAAGAAAAGAGCTGGGGAAATATTCTCCAATTCTTATGGAAAGCCAGACATTTGGAAACTGAATTTGTGGATGAGACAAGAAAGAGAAAAGAAAAGGAACGGGATCTGTGGGCTCTGATAAAATGAAAGGCAGATTTTTTGTGCGGAGAGGGACACTGTCTTATGCTGCCCCATGCAACTCTAGCAACTGTGTTTTGCAACAGCAAGTGCCTCTTGTTTCATCACTTTCAGAAGAAATAAACAAGTTTGAAGAGAAGATAGCAGAAGAAATAGGGAAATTTATATATGACAGGGAACACGTGTAATTCTTTATCTCCAACAGCTAGAGGGGTTATTATATTATTAACACAATACTAGTGTGTTAAGAAAATAAAGCACTCATGTTAGAAAGTGAGTAAATATTAGTATTTTATTCAACTTTCTTGACACCAAATTCACAGTTAAGTCATTTCTGATGACTTAAATATGTGTTTGTGAAATGTAATGTTGCCCCATGAAATTTGCTTTTTTGCTTTGGGGAAAGGTACAACTTTATGTCTAGCTGTAAAGTGGGCTTTCACATCTTCAAGGTTTTCATTGCCTTGCTTGCAATAAAGCTTAAACACCAGAGAAGTGTACGAAAAAAACAAGCTAAGCATTTAATACAAGTCTTGGAAACCTTTAGGTTTTAATGGTTTTATCATTTATTATTTATATTGCATGGTGGGTGCACACTTTGCCAAGTAATACATAATCAGGCAGCTTCTCAGACTATGGCTTCAAAATCAAAAGAGATGAAAGAACATCAGTATCACTGTGTTTCAATTTAACAGGAACATTCACGTTTGAGACTATTTTAGTTCTTCCTTTATATTCTAGACTGAAAATAGTTGTTTGTTATTAGATGTCTTAAAACATCAGTGTGATAGTATGTTCTTCTAAGGATAAGGTCAAATGAAAGGAGGCTTTACAGCATGGCTGTAATGTATTGGTATGGAAATGACAGCAGGAAAGGGAGTGCTTCATAGAGGCTCTTCTGATAACAGTTTGTTATCATTTTCAACAGCTTAGGTGGGACCATTTTCCCTTTTTTATATTAACTTGTAACTTAACTGTCTTTTGGGGAGGAAGAAGTGTATTTGCACAACTTTATATTTGCTTTTGCAATAGCAGGTTTATGCTGTTTGGCAAACAAGAATGAAGTGTCACTTCCGGGCCCTGTGTAATCCAGATGTCCTGATGCCATCTGAAGCTCAGCCTGTCTCAAGGAGTGTTTTATTTTCCTTCTGCATTTTTATTACCTTCCATTTCTTTCTTGCTGGCAGTTCCACTGTCTTTCTTGCTCTGACTCACGGAGCTGTCTTCCCTTCCTCAGTGTCCTGCCTCCACATCCAAGTGTGTGCTAACTTTCATCTTGTTCTTTCTGAGGAACTTCAATTCTTTCACTGATCTTCGATCACGCCAAGTTCAAGATCCTTCCTTCCAGCTGCTGCTGACCTTCAAAATCTCATTTGTACTGATAGCTAAGCTGTTTGCATTTGTTCCTTCTCAAACTCTCCTCCCTCTTGCCATGCTTCCCCCCAGCACTGCTTTTTTCTTTGCATCTTGCTGTACATCTCTGTGCTCAAAGCCATTGCATGGTTCCCATCTGCTAATTTTCCCTTTACTCCTCCCTTGGCTCCTCAACAGCTATTCCCTTCAAATAAGCTGTTTCAACTTGTTCCTATTGCCCATCACCTCCACGTATTCTCCTTTGTTATACCATCCTCTCCATTTTTGTCTCTGCATCTGTCTTGTCGTACTGATCTTGCAAACGTTTTGGAGCAGAGCAGTGCTCCGTATGCTTGCAATGCCTTGTGGATTACCAGTAATTGGACTATTATTCACCCAGGATTGTTGGATGTGCTCATGGTGGGATGCCCAAGATATTTTCAGTTTTCATTGAGGACAGTGATGTGCCTGGAGCATTTGATCCCTAGAAGCAAGTGACTTTGCTCTTGGCTGATAAAATCAGAACAAAAATATTGGGCCTGACCTCCCCCCCCCATTATCCAGAAGGGTTTTACGTTTCTATGTGTCTAAATATCATCATTTAGTTTTAATGATCTAAGCAAAATAAGCAGTTTATATACTGAAAAGTAGCTTTTTGAAAGTTGATTTGCTCCTTTTTTCTGGGTGTTGCTGAAGCTTTGCACTTTTACTCTCTTGATTTCCCTGTGTTTTGTTTTTACTACTTGAACAATTTTTAAAATGGCAGCAATTTTAAATTGCTAATAACTCCGAAACCTTTAATCTGAAAATGCTGGTTTTTATTATTTGAGTGTAAATTTGAGAGCTTTCACACACTTTGCAGAGGTTTTCTGTCTTCAGGTGAGCCTAGAAGACCACAATGAAGACTTTCAACTCTTTCCCTGCCTTTATTGCAATTCCTTGCCAAAACTGTGACTAGAATCAACCCTGAAACTGTGTAGAGGTGGTGGCTATGAAGGGATTTTCTTGCTGGTATGGATTTTATGTGGCAGATGTACTGTGAAGGGCACCAGCGTCAAACCCTCAGAGAGGTGATGGGTTACGATGCACTTGACCTGCCGAAAGAGCTGTGCAGATGGCAGCGTAGGGCTGTCTGCCAGAGGGTGCCTGTCCAAATCTCACCGCTGCATTAACAGAGAACGGGTTTTCAGTCAGCAATACCAGGTGATGTTGGATGCTACCTCTGACAGGCTGAATCAAGAGATACTAAGGGGATGATAATGCAGAAGAAACTCAGTTGTGTGTTGGAGCGGGCAGTGACGATACCTCCATTGCCTGAGTACAACTACTCTTTGGGTGGTCAAGGACCAATTCTTGCACTCAGTGCAGTCATTAATTAATTCTCATCTAAGTGTAGCCACTTTTACAACAGAGTGGATAATACTGACCTAAAAAAGATGTCAGAAGAGTTCATCACAGCAAAACCCTTCATCCTATTAGGTATTATTAGTATAAATGCCCACATATGTAAACATAGGTACTATTAATAGGGTTCTCTGTATTTAACAGATCGCTTTTAGTTACTGATCAGAGGCCACGACTTTTCATGCAATCCAGAGAAGTCTGGTTTATGTTGATGATAATTTTTTCTCAAGGTTATAAAGCTCTTTGCAAAAGTAATGTTATAGGCAATGTAATAAATGACCAAGCCTTGTAATCAAGGTAGGTTTAGTTTTATTTGTGAGGACAAAGTCAATAAAGCAAAAGCACAGCGCTGGGTGCTTGACCCAAGTCAGAGGCACACCAGGAAAGATACATTATTCCTTAATATACGTTTAGGCTTGCATTAGTCACATGCATATTCATTTTAAGGTTGGGTTATTATAATTAGTTTTAAAAAGGGACAGGGTTATCCTAATTACTTTGGGGGGACTTATTAAGATAAAATCTTATCTTTTCGTGCATGTGCACTACTGCCTGGTGGTCGTGGGAAAGGTCCTTGGAAGGAAGGCCCACAGTTTTCTTCAGAGCGACCTCTTCACCCCCGGTGAAGGGGTTATCTGGCCTCCAGACCACCATTTTGGTTCTCTCCAGATGGTGGATGCAGTGGTGTTTATACCTCCACAGTTCCTCAGCTTCCCCCCTTTTTTCCCCCAGGACTGGTCATTTTAGGCCTCTTCATCAAATTCCTCATTTGTCAGCAAAAAAAAGAATTATTATGGCAAAAGCCAACAACACTCTCCCCCATCTTTCACAGGCAACAACCTGTGATGGTTATTCTCTGTTAAGCTCTAGAACAGTCTTAATGCTATTAAAAGTTGTGTCGCAAATTATATTGATTGATTAAGTGACTGGACTGGAAGGGATGATCTTGCAGTGGAATATGGATTTTCTTACTGATAGTGTAAGATTTTCATGTGTCCAGGTGCATTTTAGGCAATCCACATGTTGCAAAAACACACAGCATGCAACAGGAAAAGATTGGTAGTGAGGAATCAGAGGCAGGAAAGATACCAGGATGAAGGAGGAAGACTACGGATGTAATTTTACCCTAGTATTTGTAACCCACATTGCTAGTGGATCAAAGGGATTTTACAGGTAATCCTTGAAAGTGTGGTGGTTAGAACAACTTTTAATAATAAATGAGTATTTCAGTAGCAAGCACCAGCTCTCTTGTGCTGACAACTGCACATGGGTTCTTGTGCCCCAGGAGTGACTGCATTATGGATTATGCTGCAGTTCCCTACTTATGAAGGTTGGAGTGAATTAACAGATTTTTCTCTGGAAGCTGTCCTCACCCTAAAATCACAGTGATGAGACAGATAAAGGGTGCACAGTACTACAGCAAGACAGCAGACAAAAAGCCAACCACGTGAGATTGCCTTTGGGCTATTTCAAAGCCATGTCCATAGTGGCTCTCACAGATACAAGGAATCAATGCATGGGTTCAGGAGAAGGCCAGATAGGCTGTACACAGCTCTGTGTCTTTGTAGAGGGCTATAGCAAATCTGTAATTTTTTAAACTATCCCTGTATATCTTTCTATAAAGTTTGGAATCCAAGCCTCCAAGATGCAGTGTTGGTTTTAATCTGGGAATGAGGTATTTCAGATTTATGTTTTCTCATTTGAACACTGTAGCTACAGCGACCAATTTCCAGGATCAACTCAGGTTTCCATTCTCTTCTATTTAAATAGTTGCTTGGTTAATTAATACTTAAAGAGACATAGGACACTAGAGTCATTCTCAGAAATATAGAATAATAGATGGACTGTCTCCTGAACAGTTTCCTCATTAATAGATGCAAGGGACAGTAGGTGGATGAAAAAGCATAAACTTTCCCTTTCTGATTATTAAGAAAGGTGTCTAGAAAGGGCAAGTCTAATTCTTCCTCCTGCTTTACATCTTTTTTGAGCAGAAAGGCAGGAAAACTCCTTCCAGACACGTGTTCCTAAAGTGCCACCCATCCTCAGGCTCTAACTTATGTATCTTGGAGGGCAAGTCCCTAAACTCTTCCCCATAGCCAGGAAAAGAAGTAGGCCTCTGGGAAGCCCAACCTGGTGCTCTGAACACCTTATGAAGCAGATTCTCTCCATCCATCCACTCCATAAGGGTGATCAGCCTCCTCATCAGGTACCTAAAGGCAGGGGGTGCAAATATTCCCTGAGGCTCCAGCTCCAACTGAGAGCCCCGGGAGCAGACAGGGCTGACGCTTCTCTGCCAGTGCTGCTGAAGAGGCATCTAGTGAATTGTGGTTCCAAAGGGAGAATAACAGGAACCAGCACAATTTTGTCTGATTTCTCCATAAGAAACAAAAGTTAGCAGAAGTAGGATTTAATTCTAATCAAATTAGTAGAAATGAAACTGTTGGGATTTTGAGCAGGGCCTGGCAAATTGACAGGAAGGACATGGATGTGTATCTCATGTACACCAGATTTTACCCCTTCACTTGAATTCAGGATGCAGAGAGGAACTGGGTTTTCAGCTATGGGGAACTGCTCCGAGACTTTGAAAATCCAAGTGAAAGCCCCTCTTTATCATCATGATTACAAACCCAAAAAGGCACCAAATAAAAACAAGTGCTTTCTTCTTGCAGACTTGCGACTTGGAGAAATAAGAAATGACGTCAACAGCACATTTCTCAGAGGAGGAGGTGGCAGAGCTACAAGAGGCTTTCAGCAAAGTCGGTGAGTACAGCAAACAGGAAAGACACTGCAGAAGTGTGAAGAAGTAGCAAGCTCTTTTCTGATGTACTGATCAGCCACGAGGAAATGGAGCTTACTCCAGGGCTGATCTGCTGTGTCACAGAAACCACAGAAAGTCCTTTTCCTGCCATTGCAGGCCTCCTAGATGAAACCACATCAGCTCAGTTTGTCTATATGTCTATCAGCACAGTGCAGAGCAATGGCCTCTTACCAGAGAGAGATGACAGGGCAATGAGCAGCAGAGTTTATGAAATAACCTCAAAAGCTGAACAGAAAACCATGCTGGAAATACTCTCAAGTGTTTTCCTAAGAATATTGCTTATTCCTGGCAAATTATTTGGAAGGCAAGAAGTTTTTATATTAATGTTAACTGAGTACTCCCTTTGGGGAGGAAAATTCAGGAGAGGACAAATGTGGAAATGTTTACAAAATTTGTAGTCCCTTGACTATGACCTTTCAAGCCCTATATGTTTTTAAAGTGTGTTTTCTTTCCAAGCCTTTAAAGGTCTCATCTGATTTGTCTCCTTTAAAGTCATGCTAATCCATCACTGTCTACCCAAATTCTAAGAAAAATCCTTGTGTTTCTCTCAGCTCACTTAACTTTTATTAGCAGATCTGTTAGCCTCACTGGATTATGTGTTAATCAGTTGTCCTTACTGCTTCAGCTGATAATCATTTGATTGCTGAGCACACAGTATGCAGGCTGGCCACTGACAAGGCGAATGCTGGGAGTTCTCATTCCTCAGACATTTCCCTCTCCAAGTCCAGATTCTTTTGTTGTATGACTTCAGAAATGGATAGGATGCTCTTTGCAGTCTGTGTTACCCTGTGCTACTGATTCTGAGAGCCAAATGCCTTTTAACTGCATGCAACAAGTGATTCACATTGCGACTTACCCTGTAGGAAATTGGCACATGCTTCTTTGCAATCACCTCGGCCTCTGGGCTTCAGAAAAAGAGCCTGCAGAAAAAGGAACACACAGATATATAGACAACCCAAATATAAATATATAAGCATATATAACTATATAATTGTATATATAAAACTATGTACATAACCATAGTGTTTTATCAGAAACTCTCCATGCAATAGATTCATTTTCCTTTTTTATTTGTGGAGATTTTAACAAATTGGTGGAAATGAAAGGACTATTTAGCCTGTATTGGTGATTTTCTCATAAAATCTGGCTCTGGATCTTTTAACAGGCTCAACAGGACTATCTGTATTGGCACCACTGCAGAGAAACACCCAAGTTTTTATTTTAGGCATGACCATATGCAGTTCCAAGCCTCTAAATGCATGACTTTTGACGATACTAGATGCAAAAAACAGGCCAAAATCACAAGTTACATCTATGAATATATGCATGTGTAAGGTGTCACTGTATTGCATCAACTCCGTTTTCTTTAGCTGTTCTGTAGACAGGACACTCCCTCTATAAATCACTTACATGTTTGTCTATATGGAAACCTTCGACAGTCAATTATATCCATCTAAACCTGGATCTGTTAAGATATTACTATATGTCTAAAACATAAATTCATCACTGTAAGTTTTTCTTTGTGGTGATTGTAAAAAATGGTGATTGTAATTTTTTCTTGTGTGTGAATGACACTGCAGTGGTTGAAAATACTGGATTTCAGGATAAGGAATCTTTATATATAAAGATTATATATATATTTTTACCCCTGGATAAAATTAAAACAACAGCCTTTGTATGCATAAAATTTCATTAGGCTGATGTAGAACCTAAGTGTTTGCTTTAATCTTTGCAGATATCAGTGGGAACGGCTTCATCCACGCCAATGATTTAACTGATGTGTTGAAGGCAGCCAATCTCCCTCTCCCAGGATATAAAGCCAGAGAACTCATTCAAAATTTGACAACCACGGGGGATGGCAGGATCAGTTTTGATGAATTTATTTCAGTAAGTAAGATGTTATTTATTTAGTAAGCAAGATGCCAGACAGGGTACTCCAGGTGGTCACCAGGGCATGACAAAGGCACAAGCATAAGGTCTCATGGGTACCTAGTTAATCCAAGGAGTCCCCTCACTGGAAAAGATGAAAGCAGGAGGTAACTGGTCTAGAAATCCTGCAGTTAACTGAGGAATGCAGCTGTAAATTGAACAGACTTAGTATCTTTCAGTTGGGTTGGTGCAGCAGGATGAAGTTTTTCAGTTATAAGTTGCAAAAATATGACTTTCTAGGTAGATGGTTATGAAAAATTTCAGCAGATTGAAAACTTCGTGGAATATGTGTTCTATTAAAAAGCTTCCTCTTTTTCTGGTCTGAACTGGGCCAAAAGCAAATGCTAAAATAGTGGAATTACCCTTGGGATGGAGAAACAGAATTTTACTTATCTTTTCTTCAAACTGAAACTGTGAAAGGCCCTTCTCCTGTACATTTTAGCTCTGTGGTTTCATATCACGCACATTTCTGTTGCTTAGGTGATCTTTGTTTGCTGATTCTAAAACATAAAAGCTATATATGACCCTTTTCTGCCACGGCAGATACACAAATTTTACACAGAAACCCACTGAATAATACACAAGCTTTGCTTCCCTGTGTATGAAGCAGAGAGGATGTGTCCCCCAGCCCAAGAGCTCATTGTTTTAGCTTGGTTTAATTCTCCAAAATTTTAAAATTACCTCTTATGTTTGAAAGATTTTCCAAAACCTGAAGAGTGATGATGTTGCTAAGTCGTTCCGAAAACAAATCAACAAAAAGGAGGGGATCTGTGCTATCGGTGGGACGTCTGAGCAGTCCAGTGCTGGCACACAACACTCTTACTCAGGTAGGTACAGCTGTCCTGTACTAACAGCAGCTAGGAACAAGCGTGCCCTTGGAGATTGTCTGTACCTGATCTTGGTGCAAATCCAGGTGCTCTGGCCTCTGTGAGCTGCAGCAACTGTTCAGGCAGGGTTGGTGCAAGACAAAGAGTTGTGAAGGTGACAAAGCACTGGAGCAGGGTTTACTGGGGTGGACAGGGCTGTGGCTACAGAAGGAAGCTCCAGACAGCTTAGCTTCCCTTACCATAAGGTATTGAAGCTCTACTAGAGAACAGCCTCCCAGCACAGCTGCAGCAGCACAGAGACTGTCTGTCCCCTTGCTGTCCCTGCATACCAGCAAGGCCAGGCACAGGTTCCGTGCTGTGCTGACCCATTTCCTTGTACATTTTATCAGTTCTCTGGTAGTCTCTCTGTAAACTCACCCGTAGCCAAATGGTTCCTGACCTTTTTCTAAAGAGGGTATGACCCCATCAGGGCCATTTTCCCAGCTTGTTTCTCCAAGCTGAAGGCTTGGGGCAGCTGTGGTTGCTTCTGCTGCAAGCAAGCAACCACAGGGAAGAAGTCCCACCCTTGGCCAACTTCTCCAGGGCTACAGGTGAGGAACTCTCTCTGGGAAAGGGAGAGAGGGTGATGCTTCCAAGATCTCTACCCACCTGAGCACAGAGGACACCTTCTCTGAGCTACTTGGGGTGGTGTGAGCTGCTACTGGTACAGGACAGATGTGTTACAGCTCTGTTGGACTACAGGGAACATTTGCCCATTACTCTCTTGGGATTGAGTGCACCCTCAGCAGGTTTGCTGATGACACCAAGCTGAGTAATGCGGTTGACATGCTGGAGGGACGGGATGCCATCCAGAGGGATCTTGACAGGCTTGAGAGGTGGGCCTGTGCTAACCTCATGAAGTTCAACAAGGCCAAATGCAAGGTCCTGCACCTGGGTCAGGGCAACCCCAAGTACAAATACAGGCTGGGTAATGAGTGACTTGAGGCCAGCTCTGAAGAGAAGGACTTGGGAGTGGTGGTAGATGAGAAGCTCAACATGAGCCGGCAATGTGTGCTTGCAGCCCAGAAAGCCAACCATATCCTGGGCTGCATCAAGAGAAGCATGGCCAGCAGGTCGAGGGAGGTGATTCTGTCCCTCTACTCTGTTCTTGTAAGGCCCCACCTGGAGTCCCGTGTCCAGTTCTGGAGCCCCCAACACAAGAGAGACATGGACCAGTTAGAACAAGTCAGGAAGAGGCCACGAGGATGATCCGAGGGCTTGAGCACCTCTCCTACGAGGACAGGCTGAGAGAGCTGGGGCTGTTCAGCCTGGAGAAGAGAAAGCTTCGGGGAGATCTTATAGTGGCCTTCCAGTACCTGAAGGGGGCCTACAAAAAGGCTGGGGAGGGACTTTTTACAAGGGCGGTTAATGATGGAACAAGGGCTAATGGCTTTAAGATGAAAGAGGGTAGGTCTAGATTAGATATTAGGAAGAAATTCTTTACTGTGAGGGTGGTCAGACACTGGAACAGGTTGCCCAGAGAAGCTGTGGATGCCCCTGGAAGTGTTTAAGGCTAGGCTGGATGAGGCTTTAAGCAACCTGGTCTAGTGGAAGGTGTCCCTGCTGATGGCAGGGGGGTTGGAACTGGATGATCTTTAATGTCCCTTCCAACCCAAACCATTCTATGATTCTATGATTCTCTGAATGCTCTTTGTCAAGAGTCCAATACACCTTGGCTAGGCTCTTCTAGGTATTCGACATGTGGAGGTTGTAATGTACAATACAGAATTACACAGAATTACAGAATGGTTGAGGTTGGAAGGGACCTCTGAAGGTCATCTAGTCCAACCACCCTGCTCAAGCAGGGACTCCTAGAGCACATGAACTAGGATTTTGTCCAGATGTTTTTTTAATATCTCCAGGGAGGGAGATTCCACAGCCTCCCTGGGCAATCTGTTCCAGTGCTCAATCACCCTCACAGTAAAGAAGTTCTTCCTTATGTTCACTTATTTGAACTTATTTAGAGTCACATGGGATTTCAATTTAGCAGACTGATACAACAATGCATTCAAATTATGGTGCAAATACAAATTAATTAGCAGAGCATAGCAACTGCAATATACAGTTAAATCATGTGAACTTCATTGCCAGTCTCTAGAATATGCCTGCCCTCATGATACGAGGCAACCACAGTCAGTGGGAAGGAGTATGGAAGGAGTTTTAACCATCTCAAGCCCATTGCTGTCTTCAGCTAATTTCCTGTCTCCGTAGAACCTTCTTCCCTTGTAGAGGTTTGTTGATCAGTCATACTGATGGGAGAGTGTTCTCCCTCAGGAGCTCTGCCTTTGTAAGTAAAATGATGATAAAGGTATTGAACAGCAAACTGATGGATTCGATGTTGTGTCCACAGAGGAAGAAAAGTATGCCTTTGTCAACTGGATTAATAAAGCCCTTGAGAAGGACCCTGACTGTAAACATGTGGTCCCAATGAATCCAGAAACAGATGACCTCTTCCAGGCAGTTGGTGATGGCATAGTGCTTTGGTAAGTAATACCCATCTTTCTCGCAAATGGAAACTGAGTGCTGAAGCTCACACCTCTGCTTAAATGGAAGCTGCTGGCTTTAATTTAAGCTCATGAACCTTTGCAGATTCAGGGCCTTAATAACACTAGGTTTTTTGCTTCTTTTCTCTTTAAAAATATAAAGCTTCTTTCATGTTAAATTAGTTTTCCTTTGCCTCCAAACCCTTGCAATAAGTCAGTGAAGTTTGAGGAGTTACTTGGTTTCATTTTTGTCCAAGGACTTTTGGGGGTTCACACGAAGCAGCATGAGATAATGAGTGCTTCCACAGCAATTTTGTGCACAATAAATTTCTTGCACAGCTTCACCTTGTGGCATTCTTGGCCTCACTGCTGTAGTACGATCTGCATGTGACCCAGAAGAATTGCTCGAGTGTTGCATGTGTGCCTCTCTGTGTGTACGTGTAAAGCACAGACTATCTATGTTTGTTCAGCAACTCTCCAGTTCTTTGACCTGTCCTACAGCATAGTGACAAAAGCTATATGTTATTGTGTGTGCACATAGCTAGTAGTGTATTTCTTGTTGTTTTTTCTCTTATTTCCAGTAAGATGATCAACTTTTCAGTGCCAGATACCATTGATGAGAGAACAATCAACAAAAAGAAACTCACGCCCTTCACAATACAGGTACTAAAATGTAACACGATTCTTTGTTTTTCTTCTTAGGATGCTTTGATATAATCACTTACAGCAAAGGCTGCATATGCCATGGTCCTGCCCAACATGATCAGGCAAAGTTGTGGCAAAGTGAGATGCTCAGATCCACATCATAAAAACATAAGGATTTGTATTTCTATTTCTCTCCAAACATATGAGCAATCTGACTAAACAGTGTTTTTTATTTGTGCTTAACCAAATGTATAATGTTTACCAGTTCAAAGCTTTAGAAACCTTTGTGGTAGATGCCATACAAATGCAAGAGCAACTAGATAATATAGTGAGCAGTTCCAGCTGGAGTAGCTCTCAGAAGGCTGGACTCCACATCCAAAGTCACACAGGCATGGCCATGGACTTGGATTCAGAACTGCTGTGTTGCAGTCTGATGTCCTCAACACACCAAAATACTAACTGTGATCCAGGAAGTACTGTGTTGTGCAACGTGGCTGAGATGGGACCACAACCTTTGTCTGCCTTTTACAGTCCATGCTGTTTCACCTTGAATACTGAATCCCTTCTTTATTTCTATTAGGTGCACATGTATATGATTTAAAAATTGAACAAAAAAGCTAATTTTCACCTATTTAAAGTTTATTGTGTTTCTAACATAGCAGTATATGGAGAGATATTTTTATATGAATAGCATCTATGTATCTGGGTACAGAATATAGATATATAGAATAGATATGAACCTAACCCAGTTTAGCCCTCAGCTACTCTAATTTGATGGAACATTAGCCAGGCTCAAGTAAGCTCAGAAGCCATTAAATTGGATTTTTATGCTGTATACCACATTTTTCAGTTCTAATCTTTTTGGTCAGCAGCATAGCTTAGTGATGCAGCTCAGATCAATCCCTGTCACATGTAGACATGATTTGGTCAATATAGCTTCCACTTTAACTTAACCCCTTTACAGCTGTCTGGTGAAGAAAAGGTAATTAATTTGAAATGTTCCAATTTTTCTAGGTTATGAGAATTTACACTATGTCTCTCTCTGCATTTTGTATCTAATCAAATCCCTCTGTCACATCAGCAGTGATAGAATCCATGTGAAAAATTGCTGATCTGAGTGATAAATTATATTTTCCAGGCTTCTTTGCCTGCTTTATTTGCTCTCTGTTTACCAAGCCACCTTTTTGAATAGTGCAGATCTGTGGGTCGGATTTTCTTATACCCTTTGTTTTAAATGGGAATGAAGTGGTGAAGGAACATAACATTCCTGAAACATCACTTTCTTTCTGCCCCTCACTGTGAATCACAGAATCCCTCTGAGTACACCTCTGAACACAGAATCATTCTGCACACTCTGCTTCTACTGAACACACCCAAACCAGGACTCTATATTCCAAAATTCCAAAATAAAATATCCAGGCTTGACCAGTTTTGACCTTGGCTGAACTGCAACGTTAAAAACTACAGGTTTATTTATACCAATTCCTATGACCCCGTGATTTTCGTATACATTACCAGCTAGCAACTTATTTGTATCTTAGGTATTAGGGCTTTTGCATGCTACTTAGGGAGAGGCGAGCCTGGAATATCTGGTGGTCACCTGTGTTGTAGCTCCCTCGTTCCTCCATATGTGCAAGACTGAGCGGAGGAGAGCTTGCCCCATGCTGAAGCCAAGTCTGCACGTGAACATGTGCTTGTGCTTTAGCTATAGGGAGAGCCTCGCTTTGATAACCAGGATTGAGCCACTGTGAATGCAGGCGTATGCTCTGAGCTCCAATGCCTGGTGACATGGTGTCTTTCACCTTTGCCAAAGAGGTCCTTTCCATCTTCATGTTGGGACCTAGAACTTGCCTGTAATCCCAGGGGATTCTGCATTCCCCTGCTCCCCATGGTCAGGCATGTATGTATATGCATTTACAGTGAAGCTGCTCACAGATTTCACTAGTTTTGGCTGTGCTCCCTTCCTGTATCCTCAGCTCTCCTCAGAACTGCATCATTTGGAAGTTCTCTTCTTTCCCTAGGAAAATCTGAACCTGGCCTTGAACTCTGCTTCAGCCATTGGGTGCCATGTTGTTAACATTGGTGCTGAAGACTTAAAAGAAGGGAAACCTTACCTGGTTTTAGGTCTTTTATGGCAAGTCATCAAAATTGGACTCTTTGCCGACATAGAGATCAGCAGGAACGAAGGTATGTATGGCTCTTTATTTCAGTGCTCTACTGTTATCACTGAACAGTCTTTAGGATAAAGCTCCTTTAAAAAAATTATTTCAGTTTTTTCTTCAAGTATTTGTTGCCTGTGTTCTTGACTGCTCGAATTTCCCTTGCTCTTCGCAAGTTCCAACATTGCAAAGTCCAAGGCTGGGTGTAGACTTGTGTGTGGAGATCCAATTTCACTGGGTCAGGAGTGATGGTCTACACCCATGTATATTGGTGTTCTGACA
This sequence comes from Caprimulgus europaeus, assembly GCA_907165065.1. The sequence goes on along the minus strand of OU015523.1, from coordinate 94,887,295 downwards.
CTAAATCTGGGATTTAAAGAAAGTGCTACATTGCATTCAGTAAGCTTTGCTCTTTTCTTGCTCTTGATTGCCAAACATCTCCTCTTTCTTTGTGAAATTCAGAATTCTAGAATCATAGAATAATTTAGGCTGGAAGGAATTTCTGGAGGTCCACCCTGGAGGCCCTCTGGTTCAGCCATCCAACCACCCACTTACACCAGTACCAGTCTCAAGGTTAGATGAAGTTGCTCAGGGCCTTTTCCAGTGCTCCCTGGGCAGCCTGTTCCAGAGACCAACCACTCTTGCTGTGAATTATTTTTTTCTTACATCTAGTTGGGATTTCTCTTCCTGCACCTTGTAACTGTAACTGCTCATCGTTTTGCTGTTCATACTGGGAAAATACAGCTCTGGCCCCTCTATAATTGTTGAAGACAATACTTGTTCTACTCTCAGACCTCTTTCCAGGCTAAACACACCCAGTTTTCTCATCCTCTTCTCATATATCTCATACTCCAGCCCAACCATCTTGTTCTTCATCCACTAAACTCACTGCAGTTTGCCAATGTTGCTCTTATACTGGGGAGCCCCAAGATGGACACAGCACTCCAGATGTGTCTCACCAATGCCAAAATTCTCCATGAAAGAGCTTCAGCTTGAGGCTGTGGGTGCGTACATGCAGTCCACATGGCACTTCATCTTGTTGCTTTGTTCCCTGCAACTCTGGATTGTCCACTCAACCAACAGTGACACTGCTTTCTTCCAGTTACCTTGTGGGTTGCTTCACCCCTTGCAAATTTCTATCCCTTTCGTGGCCGGAGCCACGTATTTCCGGAGTTCCCAGTTCGCATTTCCTCGTAGGTAGCCTTAATAGCTATTTTTCCTTTTCTGGTATTTTCTCCTTCACTTCTCATCTCAGATTTCAGTTTTTCAGGGTAGACAAGCCAAGATCATTTTGATTTCTTTTCTGGTTCTGTCTTTCCCTCATAGCCATTCTCTGCAGCTGTTCCAGGTGCAATTCCCCTTTCTTGCACATGGACACTGTATTTCCAATGAGCTTTCATGAGCACATGGTATCAAGGCAGTGATACACCCCAACTTCTATGGAAAATACCTGGGATGCACAAATATCATGTTTGGTTTTCCCCTGGTCACATCACATGGTGGCTCAGATGATCTCTAATACATTCAAGTTGTTCTCATCGTCTGTTCCTGTAAGCTTTCAGCTAATAGCAGTTATTCATATTAATTGCCTAGTGAATGTCTTTGAACACGGCACTATTAAATTATGTTCCATTTTTATTACTGTCATATAGTTCTTTCTGTCTTATTTCCTGATCGTCCTCTATATTGACTATGCCACTTAGTGAATATCATCATCAAATTTTTAGCACATTGCTAGTATTTGTGTTAAGATAATTGATGCAAAAAAAGAAGAAAACATTAATCCAAAAATCAATCCATGATCAGCTCCACAAGAATCCTTCTTCCAGCCTACATTTCCAAGTGTTAACATTGTTCTTTTAATAAAATTCACTGTCTACCATGAAATGCTTCTGTTATCTCCATCTGTTTCAGTTTAACTCCATAGCACCGTATATAAAATTATTTATGGAGCTCCAGATATAGTAGATCTCCACTGTTTCCTTTATGTAGCAAACCCATATTGCTTTAAAGGAATGGCAAAAGATATCTGAAGGTCATCAGAGTAGTATGACACACTCTCTCTTTTTATCACATTAACAATTAGTTTCCATCTTATTAGTTGTTTTTTTTCAAAACTTGTTCTAAAACCTTTTATGCTCCAGAGATCAGCTGAACATCCTGCAGTTGCAAAGGTCGATCCTTCCCTCCTGTCACTTCCTCCTTTTATGAATGTAACTACTATGCTAATTTTTGTGTATAAATAGGGTATCTTCTCCAATTGACAGATGAGTTAACTCTGCTGGCCCATGAGCCCATGAAGTCATACGCAAGTTCTTCAGAATACCTGTGTGGATCCAGTTTCAGTGTGAAGGTCACTGAGATTTCTTTAATCTTAGATGCAGAAAGTCTGTGTTCATTTTTTCATTCTCATCTTGCCCCTGTGCTCAACATCACCATCTTTTCATTAAGATCTGAGGCAAAGAAATCGTGTAGTTCTTAGATCACAGTGAAATTGTCTTGCATTTCTATATAGATCCACAACTAACAGCCTTGTCCTCGTGTCCTTGATGAGACCCTTTTTCTGCTTATGTCCCGTCATGCTAACCCAGCTTGAATTTTGGCAACACTTTGATCACTCACTTTTAGAAACTAGGGTAGCAAAATGTGTAAGAAAGAAAATAGTTATACATTCTCCTCTACAAGTATTCACAGCATCACTATTTTTTTCTTTTTTTCCCTGCTTAGCCTTGATTGCTCTTCTGAGAGAAGGAGAAAGCCTGGAGGATCTGATGAAGTTGTCTCCAGAGGAACTGCTACTGAGGTGGGCAAACTATCACCTGGAGAATGCAGGATGCAACAAAGTCAACAACTTCAGCTCAGACATCAAGGTATGAGAAACACTGACCAACAATAGCAAAACAGCAGCTCCACACTCAAACTGTGTGGATTGCACACTGAAGCAATCCAAGCAGCTGAGACTGCTCCGCTAAACACATGGAGCTCTGGGTACATAAAATCAGTTTAGTGGGGTTTACCTTTCTGCTCAGCAGTATTCCTCCTCCTCCCAACCTCCCAGTCAGCACTGCCAGCCCTAGCACACCAAATGCCTGGGAAAGGAATGCCTGCTGGCTCTGGACAGGGCATACAGATTCTACCACTGTATTTTTAGTTCCCTGCCTCTGTTGCTCTCCTCCTGCCTAAATATGCCTCTTGACCTGGCTTTGGTTTGGAAAAGGCTGGACCTTACCTAGACATATAACTAGGTGTAGGGGAAGAGGATAGGTCTTTTCCAATTCCCTCACTTGATCTTTCCTTCAGTACAGCACCTGGGTTATGTGTTCCTCTGTCCCAACCTTTGCTGGAACTCTGCATGCACTTACCTGCAAGTTTTAATTCAGTGGGACTATTCAAAATAACATAGCTAGCAGGGGAGGCACTTGCAAGGATGGCTCTGTAGTCCATGCAGCATATTTCACATACTTGGGGCTTCATGAGCTTGTGGGTGCAGATTTCAGCAGAGCTTTCTCTCTAGGACCTTCATTCTTCCTAGACAGATGTATTTGAACCTCAGTGGTGCACACTGATGAGTTTCAGACACTAAAGCTACAGTGTGATGACTAGCCAGCATCTCAGGGCTGTAGGGGGTATAGCAGGGAGGGTGTCTGAGCCGATTTACCATATTTACATTTGGAAAATAAGGTGTGTGTTTACCTCTCAGAGGCCAAGGCTTCAGTCTTTACAGCCATTCTCTAATTAAGTGTGTCTCCCCACCTCTATTATAAAAAACGACTTTCTAGATATGGTGGGCACTAATGCAGATGTACAAGATTTAAAATAATTCGGGTAATCTGCTTTATGTTTTGAAGAGCATTAGTTGGGTTAGTTAGTCAAGTCCCTAGACACTAACATGTAGCTTTATTTTCAGTTCTTTGAGTTATTTCTGAACTGAGATCAATATTTTTCACACATGGAAACAACATTACATTTCACAAAAGATGAAAGACACAACATGTTAAATCCTTGTCTTGTTCCTGCCCTTTTGCCTGAAAAATGCTGATACTATTGTCGGTTTTAACTTTTGTCCTTGAAAACTATGCTTTCTCTTCCATAACTGTTCCAGCGTTGCTTTGAAATCTGCTTTAAACATCTGCTTTCTCCTTCTGCATTTTCTTTTATTAAATGCTCAGCAGCCTGACTTCTACAGCATTATAAAGGTATGCATTTTCTTATCTCTAATTTAATGTTCAGATTAAGTCAATTCTAGTATCTCTTTGTTGTCGCTGTCCTTTTTGTAGGGGTAACACACAGCATTTTGTCTTGTGCATTGAGCATTCTGCAGCGTATGTGTATTGGCTTGGGGAAGAAACAGATCTGGCAAATACAGCATAAAGTAGGAAATGCTAAGTGCTTCCATCTTAATTAATTTAATTATGTAGCCCAGTGACTGATGTAATAAAAATGAAGCATGCAGGCATATTGTTCAGGGGAGCACTGACATGCAAAACCTGAGCTTTAGATGTAATTTTTCCTCCCTTTAATTTCCCTGTCTGTCACAGGACTCAAGAGCTTATTACCATTTGCTGAACCAAGTTGCCCCCAAGGGAGATGAAGAAGGCATTCCGGCTATTACTATTGACATGTCAGGATTAAGGGTAAGATGAGATAAGTTTAGAGTAAATGCCGATATCTTGCATTGCTGGCCAAGACAAAGTTGTACTGGGATGCCAGAACAAGCAAACTCTTTTTAACACTGCAACGTGATGTTGTATTTCAGAAATTAAAGCTTTCAAATATCTAAATTATGTGTTTCACCTTTTGTTAGATTATTATCCCTGAAACTTTAACAACCATTGAACCACTGATAAACTAACAACATGTAACAAGTATATTTAAATACATTTTTTTTGGGAATTTCATCAAACCATCCCTTTTTATATGGAATATCCCTGTAAAAGCAATATGGTGAGATGGTTGGATTGTGGGTAAAGCCCATTTGAAAACACAGATCTGCCGTTAGTAAAAGTGGGAAAGGAAATAGCTATAAATCCGTCAAGGAGCTGCTTTAACAGCCCCACACCTAGCTCCGCATGCAGACATCTCGAGGGGGCCTTGTGTGCAGTGCCAGGAGGTGGGATGAGGCTGATGGCCCCATTATCTACCGGCGCAGGAGAAGGACGATGTCCAGCGAGCAGAGCGCATGCTGCAGCAGGCGGAGCGGCTGGGCTGCCGGCAGTTCGTCACAGCCACTGACGTTGTCCGGGGGAATCCAAAGCTAAACTTGGCCTTCATCGCCAACTTGTTCAACAAATACCCTGCCCTGCATAAGCCAGAGAACCAGGACATCGACTGGAGCTCTATTGAAGGTAAGGAAAACACAAATAAAATGTTCCTGGCCAGCAATGCCTCAGTATCCCCAGCTCTGAGTTGATGCTATGTTAACCTAACCTTATGTCCTTCAGACGTATATTCATTGCACCGTTGGCACAGCCAGCCATGAGAAAGGGAGGCTGCTCTTTACCTTCATGTAGATTCTGCTATTTGGGGATTCTGGATAGCACAAATTAAAAGATAAAAATGTTTGTGGGATTATCTGAACCACTGTGGACTATTGAGCGTGCTCGTCAGTTGAAATTAGAGTTGATCTGACATTCCCTTAATTGAGAAAATAATTTAAAAATCAGATCTTGTATAAACCTGGTGCCTGCTTGCTCGGGGTTGGGGTCAGGGCCATTGTTACATGGATCATTTGCTGATCTTCAGGTCCTTCTTTCTCAGCCTGATAGTGAAACTGTTTGTGCTAGGGCACAGTCTGTTCTTTAATTCTTTTGAAGGTATTTCAAGGCCAATCTGCCTGAATATTATAGTATATAGGGCATGAAGAAATATTACACGCTGCACTGTGCTCTCTTATGTCACATGTCAAGCAGTGTCTCCTTCTGTTTATGGTTCAGTGTGCTGTAAATTCTGAGTTATGGTTTCATCACAAGACACTTATTTTACTGGAGTGTTGTGTTTTACAGGCCTGTTGATTGATGTATCTGTTGTTTTAGGTGAGACGAGGGAAGAGAGGACGTTCAGGAACTGGATGAACTCCCTGGGTGTTAATCCACGTGTAAATCACTTATATAGGTAAGAGGAGATATTATACTTCCTTCAGATGATAAATAGAACCACCAAATTGTTTACAAAAATATAAAACTTTTGGACCCTTTAAGAATATATGCTTTTTTTTTTTATTTTAGGAAACTAGGTTTACCTCTACTAATAGTTTAGTTGGGTTCCTTTCCTCTGTTCTTTGGACAATGATTTATCTTTTTTATTGTTTTCAGTGACCTGTCAGATGCCTTGGTTATCTTCCAGCTCTATGAAAAGATCAAAGTGCCAGTAGACTGGAACAGAGTGAACAAACCACCATATCCCAAACTGGGTGGCAACATGAAGAAGGTACAAAAAGCTGGAATAGCTCCAAAAGCAATGCCTTATCCTCAAAGGATGCCTATATCATTTCAAACAGCAACATGGGCACTCATGTCCCAAGCACAACATATTAAATGATTTTTTGTCTAGTCAATGAATAATTTTTCATCCTGAAAAAGAAACATACATTTGTCTCACTGACTCTGTTGACACATGAACAATATTTGTAAAGTAAAAAGACCTGACAACTTTTGTGTCAATATTTGCAAACTGTATTTGGAGACCTCTTTTACTACTGTCTTAGTCACCAATTATATTCAGTCTTCACCGTGAATCATATAGCACCAGTTTAACTGCAGCTGTCTGGATCACTGCCCTGCACATCAAATGAAGACAATGATGATAAGCATTCTTGACCAGATGCCTCAAGAAGCAATCAAAGAGTTGCTGCTAAATACAAAGCTTTCTCCCAGCTATCTGGATGAGTAATTCCATCCAGTTAGGCCAGACTGATTAACTCATCTAAAATACTGACTGGACACTAATCCTTTGTCTCAGTGCAATGCCATGATGCTGGAGGTACCCAGGAGCCATAGATTCATATTTTCCAGGGTTATCTGTTTTTCAGGCCCTTTTGACAAAGTATAACATTTTCTTCTGTGTTAACTGTTTACAGAGGCATTTTTGGGATGGAACTGGCTGCTGGTAGGCAGACAGCTGTATTATCACAGAGCCCCAAAACTCCTGTTTGCCCGGGAAGATCTGGGATTAAGCAATCCAAAAAATTTAAAGTAACAGTGTCTTGTCTTCTTTTTTTCTATATTTTTGAACTTCATTAATTGACCTTGTAATCAACAGCTTGAAAACTGCAACTATGCAGTGGAACTGGGAAAGAATCAAGCTAAATTTTCCCTTGTTGGCATCGCTGGGCAAGATCTGAATGAAGGAAACCGTACGCTCACGCTGGCCTTAATCTGGCAGTTGATGAGAAGGTATGGCAGTCAGACACAAAATTCAGAGTGTTTTGGTATACTCAGTTTGCATCATTGTAGTTTCCTGATGCTGTCACTGAGAAGGCTCTACAGGCTTCAGCTTTCTCACTCCTCTGTGCACTTATATGCAAAGACAGAGTAACCTTTTGCTCACTGCTAGTTAGGGATGTGATCAGGAAGCGCATTATCTTGTGGGCAAGGCCATTAGAGTAAGCTCATGCAGAAGATTATTATTGTCACTATCTGTGTAGCATGAGTAAATGTTCATTGCATGGAAAAGAGAAAAAAGAAGCTGAAAGGTCTCTGTATCAGGGAATGGGGAGAATGTACTTTAAACAAGGAATTGATGTAGAAGTTTGGTAATCTGCTACCTGAAGCAGGTGCAACTCAGTAGCTCTCCCCACTTTAATGTAATTCTGTGTGTGTGTGCCCTTGTGTGTGTTTAAGACCTCCATAATTGGGTGTAAACTAGTGGTTAGGAACTGAATACAGACTAAATTCAGTCTATAATGCAAGGTATAAGTTTATCAGGAAGGAAATGAATCTAGGGATGTGATTACATGCCATGGATTTGGGATGTCTTTCCAAGGTATATGCTGACATACAAACAAAATATTTTTTTTATGCAGAAGGTCAGTCTTAAATAACAGTTTCCTTCTGGCCTTGAAGTCAGTGATTATTTTTTAAGCACTGTGAGACTGAGACATTTACACTGAGATCTACTAAGAGGGACCTTACAGGAATTTTGAGTATCAAAACCTTTTGACACCCCCAATACAGTGATTAGGGCACTGAGTGTGAATTAGATCCAGCAGATGAATTAGCATGTTATAATAGAATTCATACATACTGTGAGTGTGTGGGAAGCAGCGGAATATCAGGTCTAAGAGGACAGTGGGGGTGATCCCAGTCAACCTGCACACATACAAGGTGGTTCTGAGGTTACCGTAGAACTTGAGCAAATGTAGTTATCCTGGCTTCCCTCTTAAGGTACACCCTGAATATCCTTGAAGACATTGGTGGTGGAGAGAAGGTCAATGATGAAATCATTGTTAGCTGGGTCAACGAAACACTGACTGCAGCCGGGAAGGATTCAACCATCTCCAGTTTCAAGGTACAGTTTTTTCTTGGAAGTCTCAGCTTAGGAATCTCTTATTCAGTGTGTTTGTGTGTATGTTATATACATGGCCTGTATATAGATATATATACACATATACATGCACAAAATATATTATTATTTAATTAACTCCATATTTTTATTATTTCTCATTCCCTTTTAAAGGCATGTTCAGATACAGAGATTTTGTCGAAGGGGCTTTATTATGAAAAAGTAACAGAAACATGATATGAACATAGCAGGGGTAATGCCCTATTTTGCAGGGCACCTTATAAATACAGAGACAGTCCAATTCTCGAGAACTTCCAATTTTTCTGACACATCTGAGACACTTCCCAAGCTGTGGAACATTCAGGGGATGTAAATTAGCACTTTGGACCAGGCAAGGACAGATCCGTCAGACTTCACATAAAGAGCTCAGAAGTCACACAGCTGGTCCCCCCGACACCTCCCATTGATGTGTATCAATGTCAATTCTTCACAGGAAACAAATTCACTAGCCCAGCACCCCATCTTTTGATTTAATGCTGTCTCATCCGTTGGGGGAAAAAAAATAAAATCTTTGCAAGTGTTCTTAGTCTGCCTTAGATGAAAAATTATGCTAAGAAGCCTTTTGTGAAGATCTAAATGGTATTTGACTGAGCTATCCATTGCTCTTGAGCCTGGACTCTGGCTTTGTGGGAGATCTATCATCCTGTTCTTGCATCTAATTGTATTTTTCATCTATGCAGGATAGCAAAATCAGCACCAGCATGCCAGTCCTGGACCTCATTGATGCCATTCAACCAGGATCAATCAAATATGACCTCTTGAAAACAGAGGACCTGAATGATGAGGAGAAACTAAACAATGCTAAGTACGTTTGTGCCAAGTGACACTTAACATGAGTTACCTGCTCAGGCTTGCCTGATTCTGTCTTTGAAAACTGCTCTGCTGTCATTCTCATCTGGCACAACCTCAACTGAAAAATACCTCCAGAGTTAGAAGCATGAAGGCTAGGAGTCAGGCAGTAAAAAAGACTATCAATGGAAATGAAGTGTGTAATGTTATAATTCCTGCTTTATAATTCCCTTGAAGGGATCAAAATCACTTGGCTTCACAAGCTCCTATTTTCTCTTATTAAATTTAAAATTCTTTCAGAGATCAGGGAACAATGCCAACAATAGTGAGCCATGGAAACCAGTGATTAGAGGTCATGATACCTCTTTAGTCACATACAGGTGGAACAAGGGCATATTAAAGAGAGAAGGGGGAGGACAGCATTCATGCCTGAAAAACTGGTTTTATGGATATGGATATTGATTTTTTTTTTCCCTGAGTCCAAACCATTTCCTAGCAGAGCCAGTCCTGAGGGCATCTCTCTTTCCTTTCAGTTGTACAAATCATCTCCCAGTCTGATCATCAGTTTAGCTTCTCCTTTGCTATGTGGCAACTACAAAAGATAAAAGGATGACTGTAAGGCAATCAGAACTGCCATCATTTTTATAAAGACTTTTCCCACTATTTTTTTTTCCTTCCATTTCCTACCATCTGTTCTCTTTTTTCCCTTGCAATCCTACATGCGCTTCTCTTCATGCTTAATTTCTTCATCCCTCTGCTGATGTCTTCCTCTTTTCCCTTCCCTTTCTCCCACCCTCCTCCCCTCAACACGTTTCTGTGCATTTTGGGGAGAATTTCACAAGTGTATGTGCTCTGCAGTGGGAAGAACCTGGGATTTTCTAGTTTTTTAAATGAAAAAATAGAGAGAAGAGACATACCCACTGGAGAAGAGCCAGTAGCTGTGCAACAGTGCACTCTGGGGAGGGAGATGGGAAGGTCAGCTTGCAGATTCTGGGTATGACTCAAGCAGAAGAGAAGTCCCTGAATGTTGATTTTTCCAACAACACTGATCTCCACTAACACCAGCCTTTCGCTTTCCGTCTTCTTTAAACTGTTTATGTGCAAAAACTGAGTCACAGAGATTGAGAAGGAGCAAGACCAGAATTGCTGCTTGTTAGGATAATCTTTCAGGGGATGGGAGACTAAATATTTCATACTGGACTTTGACCTGCAGGCTCCCATGCTGCAGGTAGTCAGTGCTCTAACTATCAGGGAATACATACTACCTTTTACTAGAAATTAGGTTTTTTGATCCTCATACATTCCTATACAAAAGTTTAAGTCTGATGAATCAGTTAGAAAGTTCCCAACCCATCCTGGTACTGATCATGTAAAAAATTTATTAACAGAGGGAAAATTAATGCTATTGCACTAATTTATTTCTTTGGTTTGTGTTTTGTTTTTTGTTTGGGTTTTTTTTTTTCACTTCTGCAATGCAGATATGCCATCTCTATGGCGAGAAAAATTGGAGCAAGAGTCTATGCCCTTCCAGAGGACCTGGTTGAAGTAAAACCCAAGATGGTCATGACAGTGTTTGCTTGCCTTATGGGAAAAGGCATGAAGAAAGTTTAAAGCACAAAAGACTTGTACTGATGCCTGGTATTCACCCTTTTGGTTTCCTCAAATTGGATGCTCTTCTCCGTATCAAGGAAGTACGCAGGGTGCTCATGCTTTAAGGCATGAATGTTATATGTGGTTCCAGATCATACAGAAGTTGTGTATCCATGTGTATCCAGGAAATGTTTTGTTTTGAACAGTAATATGTGCTTGATTTCTTTGCCTTAGTTTCCACTCTGCTATATATAACCCTTTCATATTCCTAAGTTTTCATAAGGCCTATACATGTCCTTTTATTAATGGATACCAGGGTTTTCTGTCACAGGTCACCTGGAGATCTTTGTCTTGGGAGGTACAGACAGCTTTTAGGATTATGAAATGTTATATACTGCTTCTGCCTGAAAATGTCTTCCTGCTTCTGGTAGCATTTCTGCCATACTTCCCTTCAGTTTGCACCTGGGATGACAAAAGGGGTTTCCGCGAGCCCATGCGAGTATTAGTGACTATATTTTTGGAACAGTAGGATTCTCTTAAGAAATTCTTGTGGAAAGAGAGAAGTGTTTGGAGTCTGCTATGTGTTACTGGTGTATGAACTGAGCAGTAATTTCCCTGCAAGTTATGCCTCTGCTGTCAGTAGTATTACTCACAGAGTATATTACTCACTGAGAAAAAACATACTGTAAGGTGGTCCTCCAAGAACACCCAAACTCTGGAACATTTGCAAGAAATGCTCTCCAAAGGATAATTCATTTTTATGTCATAATACACTTAAAACATAAGCAGATTGCAAAGCATGATAGAAAAATAAACCATGTTAATGGAACTGGGGGGATATACTCAGTTAGTAGCAATAAGATAAGAAGTGAACCAAAGGGACTCAGAATGATATATTTATGTAGTGAATAAAAATTAAACTCTGTTGACTTGACAGACTTGCACTCAAAGGGCCCTGATTCAGGAAAGCATTGTGATGTGTGCTTGCATATGAAACACATACTAAAGTGCTTCCCTGAACCCAGACTGGGATCCTCAATGGAGCTAAATCAACATAGCTTTACAGCTAACAAGGCGCTGTCAGTTTGCCTCAGCTGAGGACCTAGCCCTGTCTGCAGATAGTCAGTGGGATATATTTGCACTGAACCTCTTCCTTGGCTTGAGTCATTTACTGTTCTGGCCTGTATGTGGATTTTACTGTGGTGAAATGCAGAAGGAAGGAATTTTGCCTTAATGCAATCCCGTTGACACATTCTCAGTTCCTTCCCTCTCCCTCCCCTCCAGCCCCTTCAGAATTGCCTTAATAAAGAACCAATATTCAATGACGTACGAAGTCTCTCCAAATAAAATGTTCTATAAAGCCAAATGTGTAATCTTTGGTTTTAGTAATGCGTGTGCTAATGGGGAAGTGTATATCATATAGCTGAAATAGGGACAGATTTACAAAAACCCCAATCAACCAAACAAAAAACCCACTGTGGGCTCACTAAGGATGTCTTCCATTTTGTTGTTGAAACCACAGATTACAGAAAGTGGGAAGAATTATTTTGTAGGTCATTTCTGTACATGGCATTCTGAGACACTGCCAAAGATGGGACACTGTGCTAGCTGGACCTGCAGCCTGACACAGTACAATTTTCGCCATTCAGTTTAATACCCATCATCCTCTTCCTTTGCTCATAATAATACCCATAAACTTTGCTTTTTTATGTATTCTGCAATGAAATTGGACACTAAGTTTCTGTACTAAAGGTCAGATCCTGTTCCTGATCAGATCTGGCTGTCGTGTTCTTCTCATGAACCTATATATTTAATACAGGGTGGGAGAGGAACAGCATCCCAAGACCCATCCTGTCTGGTCATAATATTTCCCAATGCTGGCAGAGGAGAACATCTTGAGTGTTATATGAAGATTTATTGCCCATTCAATTTATTGCCCATTAAGGGGGAGTTATCAGAGCATGGTCCCTATGCTGCTCCGCCTCTTTCTAACTATAGGACCCACTGTTGCCATACAAGAGGAGTGGCACTGAAAAGGCAGCTGCTCTTACCTGTTATTTGACCTGGGAGTCCAGCAGAGGTAAACTAGGGAGAGAAAACTGCAGGCAGAAACTGAGACCACAGCATTTCCCTCGAGTGGGATGACTGTGTATTTTGCATGTGTTGCATGCATGTGTGCGTGTTTGCAAACTGCAAGGGCCATTTTCGGCTGGATAGACAGTGTAGATCTGAAAGGAACAGGTAATTCTGCCTGAAGACAGCACTGGTCTGGGTTCTCCATCTCAGGGAGATGCCCTTGCCCTAGACTGAGGGTCAGATGTGAGGGATGAAGTAGACAATGGATGGGAGATGGCAGCAGCATCAGGGTACGAAGAGGAGCTTTTCCCTTGGTCCCAAATGAATGCTGACACTTGCTATCCCCACAGAGAAGAAGGGATTTTCAGACACAGCATTTCCCTTAGCAACTCATTTTTTTGCATGGGGCTAGGATTTTTAGAGGAACCTGCTGAGAGGCAGGCAGAGGAGGCTTTCACATATCATGCATTTCCCATAGGCAAGATGTAGGACTTCAGTGCCCCTGGAGACCAAAACCTGCCTCTAGCTCAGGCTCTGGAGAGGGGCCAGGTGATGTACGCTGTTATTCAAAGCATGTTTTGTGAAGGGGGCTGCTTTTTCTCCTCCTGAGCATTCTCCTCAGCACTGGAGCCAGGCACCCTGCCATACAGCCCTCCCTCCTAGTCCCCTGCCCCAACCTCTCTGAACCCCAACCTGCAGCTCTGCAGTGTGAGCCCGGGCACCAGCGCTGGCACCAGTGCAGCAGGGGTTGCTAACCACGAGATGGCAGTCACTCTATCTGGAGTTTTAGAGACTGGCATGTGTGAGCTCTGAAAATGCTCTCTTCTGGGAAATAGAGAAAAATTGGAATATTTAACCCCAGGCAAAATGTTAGCACCTGCCAGTGTGCACAAGGCAGTAAGTGCTGTTGGCAGGGACCCTGTAGTAAATGCCTCACCAGATCTTCATCCATATCTCTATCATGTCCCGTGAAAAAATAAAGCTGTCATGCACCCAAAGGTGTGGGAATAGCCACATTCTGGTACAGGAGTATAAACATTTTACTTTTCAATGCACCACTGTTTAATTGGGTATTCTTGTTTTTTTGATGGACCTGAGGTTTTACTTTCACGAGCCAGTAATAGTAACCTGTCATAAAGCTCCCAGAAATTACTGAAGGGGTTAAACCCATGACAAACATCACAAAAAAAAAACAGGATTTGGAAATTTTTGCTGTTTCTTTTCTCCCAACTTTTTCCATCACTCTTAGAGAAAGCAGCTGTCTTTGGGATTCACTCCCAAATCAAGCTGTCTTCATAAGCACTTCTATTATTGATTTCATTGCACAATTAATCATAATTTTCAAAGCTTCAAAAAGGCTTAGACATTCATATGAATAAAAATGAAGCATCAGCAGTTAGACTAACTAGGAGAAAAAAACTATGAGGGCAATCAATCCACATGCTTCAGGGTACAGCCTGATCACCAGATGGACTCAGAAGGAAATATCCCCCCATAGTGTAGTAGAGCATAATTAGGTGCATGATGAGGATTTTACACCTTCTTGTAAATCATCTACCCCGGCTTTAGAAAGGGGATAGCAAGCAGTATGGCTGGCTGCTGTGCTCTTTTACAGATAAAATTATTTTCTACTTCATCCAGGGATGGAATTCAAACAAAAAACAAACTGATATCACTCCTCCTTCCAAGTGCAGCTTACTTCTGCTGTGAGCCTGATCACAAACTTTAGGTCTTGGTGTCCATCACTGCCTAACCATGTGGCAACTTTGGTCTGGCTCCTGCTGGGAAAACAGGACCCTGTCTGTGGCAGATGGCTATAAAAAACACACGAGCAGCACTGGTCCTGCAGCAGGTGCTTGGCTGCCTCTGCTTTCAGCTTGATGGAGAAGTGGATCCTGGTGCCTCAGATGTTGCAAAACCATGTGTTCAGTTGCTACTGAGACTTTCCATCTCCCCATCTTCTGCTGCTTCTGGCAGCCTGCTCCATCATCTGGAGAATGGACTTGTCAAGAATCTGGGAGTGTTTTCCTCCAAGTGGCTCAGCCACTTTAAGTCCAGTAGTTTTCAGACAAGTGGACAAGGCAAGCAGCAGAGAGTAGCATCACTGAATGCCTGAGTCTCATCGACTGCTGTGTGTTGAGCAAGGCCAGAGTTAAAATTTATACACAAACCTAAGAAGCTGTTCATTAAGCTAATCAGTAAATAGGAGACCTCTGTGTACTGGTGAGGTGATAGATTTTATATAGCTTAGTGCAAGTAAACTCTGAATTAAGACATTTTGAATGCATATCAGTGCTCAGTAGCAGTTCTCTTCTGCTGCCAGGAAAACATGTTGTTCTATGGTTCGTCTGCTGCTCATGAAGTAACACATAGCTCTGTAGTATAATTACTGTTTTTAAAGTGCTGTTTTTCATTGCACCTTATTTACTTTTTGTGCCCTGATCATTTTTTAAAGGCAATAGTATCTTACAGAAAACCTAATTTGCTTCCAGGTTATAAGCTACTATTGCTATTACAGATCCATGATAAATTGTCCTAAGCCAAGAAGGGTCAGAATTCCCACAGGCCATGTGCTCACAGGTAATGATATGCCTGAAATTTGTGGAAAGGGCAGAAAGCTACATAACCAATCATGCATAAAAGCACTGAAGTTCCTCAGGGCAGGCACTCATTTAATGTTCATGTTAAGGATCTAAAGGAATACAGCAATGAATATCTGTAAATGCACAAAGCATGGAGAGAAACCCCACACATCCACCTGGAAAGTCTCCTAGTAGGTGAGTGACATGCACAGTGCTGCTTTGATTCACGCAGGCAGAAAAGCAATATCCCATTGCCTGTCACCTCTGGCAGCCTATGAACTTGTCCTGGCTCTTCACTGCGGTTAAGCAAACTGGACACCACAGATTTGTTACTGAGGTGGGGAGATGTCTTCTGACCAGCCCCTCAGTAAGATGTCCTCCCTTGGTTTTGCAGCCCTGGAGCAGAACACTCTGCACATTTGCGAAGTGATGGATAAGCCTTAGGTACATCAACTCTTCCATGACTTCTTCTTCTGACCTGCATCTGCTCAGGTGGTAGTGAAACAGTCCTGTAGTCAAGTAACATGCCAGCTAGGCTCAATCATCCACATCAGTGAAAAGTAATAGAGACCTCTGAGGAGGGATGCAGGCCCTCACCATCAGCCCTACCTCCACTGCTTGCTGCATTGTCAAATTACATTTCACATTAGGGAAATGTGGCCACAGTGCCCCATAACGCTTCAGTCACAATCTTTCTCAGGCCAACATGAGGCAATGCTGCCCACATGGTGATCAGACCTTGCAGAGCAGTCAAATGCCTTTAGAAACTTCCCAAATTCACTGCTGGAGATGATTTCTAGGAATATAGGTTCTGCTAATTGTAGAGGTTGTGAACTGTACTAAAGGAACTGTACTAACTGTACTAAATTAACTCCATCTCAGCCAGACCCAATACATGCACCCAGTGACAGGTAATGATCACAGGCAGAACACACCACTACTGCAAGGTTAAATAGTTTACTGATATGTACATACATACCTGTGTACATAGAGAGGGGTAGACGTGTGTGCATCCATTCTCTTACGCCTTAGCCAAAGTGTGCTCTTTGCATATGGTACAAGTGCTCAGAAACTGCCTGGAGTACTCCTGTGGCTCCCTTTGATATCTTCTGTTTAGCAAAGTTGCACTTCGCTTTGCAAGTGCTCATTGTTAAGATACTGGCAAATAAATCAATATCTACTGGCAATAAGAAAACATTAGTCACTTGGACAACATGTTGTTTGGGTAGGAGTTGATAATAGACCTTCAGGAGACAGAGCTTATGAGGAAAGTGTGTAACCAGTAGACACCTCCTCATCACCCCCAAACAGAAATTAAATTTGATGCTGAAACACTGCAACATCTTTATCTCTGCTGACCCTGGAAAGCTAACAGCAAAGAAAGCAGAATATAAATGAATAAAGTAGGTTGCATCACTGAACACTCAAAAATGCAAACTGAACATGTATTTTCAGCCTCTGCTCATATCTATCAGCCACAATTGAAACGTGCTGCTGGTACAGCACTCACCCGAGGATAAGGTCAGTTTCATCCCAGCTGAACCCATACTTTTCTAGCAGAGGTAGTATCTGATCTTTATGTTTGGGAATGATGTGAGGGAGAAATGCCAGCACCAGAGAAATTTAGACATAGTCCAGATTTCTTCTTCTTGGTGGTTTCATAGGCTGCAAAATTGTTTCCAGAATGAAATGACAGAGGTTGGTGACATTGGCCACGTATGTAAATGATCTCAGCATCCTACGGAGATTAATTGGTTCATGAATAAAGATGAGGAGCTGAGGTGTGCAGGGAGAAATCATTTATCAATTATGTGCCTTGGAAAACTGAAAGATGATGCGGCCTTAACAGCTGAACGGGTTTGAAAGGGAGACTTGTAAATTGAGTTCTAATTCTGTTCTACCACATTCATAAAAAAGAACTGTTAAACTAATTAGATCCTTGTGTGGTTCATGAGCAACAGCACTTGGCTGCATCACTCAGCAAGCAACAGAGAACAGAGTTGAGTTAGATTTTAGTTGTCCTTTGCCTCATATAGGAAGGATGCTAACCAATTACCTTTGGCCTCACCAGTAGTGATAACACACAAAAGAAAGGGCAAGAGCCTGTAAATAATTTTCAGGAGATTAATTTTGTATGTGAATCTGAGTTTAAAGAACCAAGAAGGACAGTATAGACTTATTTGGCTTTTGTGTTCTGCTTCAGTGACATGGATCCATCATTGTGATTACCCATCCCTAGATGGACTTGCTGCTGATTAACTGGAAACATGAGGATTCTGGAGGATCAAAACAGTAGCAGAATATGCTGATCCCAAACACAGAAAAGGATCTGAGGGATGTGGCTGCTGATAACAGCTGACCTTCCCTCCTCCTGCCCCTTCTGTGTGCTTGTTAACAGGTTTACTGCTACCAACAGACAGTACCAACCTATCACGGGCTCTGGCACGTGCTGAAATAGACTCAGACCTGAGAATCTTGATGCAGGATGAAACTTGTTATTTAAAACCTTGCTGCTGGATACTGTGCAAACCCTGAGATCAAAAAGGATAGCCACACCTGGGTCCTGGCTGAGCTTAGAGGAAATCTCATGACACTTGGTTGCCGAAAGCCAAGGGTGCCACTGATGGAAGACATTGGAGATTACTCGGCAGAGCTGCTGCAACTGCTTGAGACCATCTGGCTGCAGCAGTTCAATCCATCCTCTTTTGACATGTTTTCTCTGATGACTTTTTGGGATCTGGCTCTCCTTCACCAGCAAGAGCAGCTGCAGGGGCCCAGCACAATGGCCGGGCACAGCTCAGCATCTCAGTGTATGCTGGTGCAGAGGGTGTTTGAGCAATGATGCCCTGACTTAGCTGGGACCTGGGTGCCTGGACTTTTCTGCTGCCACCTTTTTGGGCACTGACATCTTAAACTACCATACAAAAATTTTCCAGAGCCTGGTCTGGGTGAAGTACAACACCTGTGTAACATCCAGAGGACATGGGTGTTACTAGATGTGACTTCAAGTTCAGCCAAAAGAGTGGAGATACCTCTTTAGAATTGCCCTTAAAGTGTAATTATACTTAAAAAAAAGCAATATAGTAATGGCATCAGGAGGCTTTATATACTACCAGTTCTAATTCCCACAAGAGTAGTTTTCAACAAAGAAATCAAGGAACTACTTTGTTAATTATCTGCTCTGAAAACTAGGACCTTATCATCCCTTTTTAAATTAAAGCCTTTCCATGTCCCAGAGCTACTCTAAAGTTAACAGAAACCAACACAGATCAAACTGTCCCCCCTTATTGCAGGGCTTCTGGTCTCATCTGCTGTGGTAACACTTGCAGGCACTAGTTCAGCACAGCCCATGGTCTACTCAGGGTAGAAGTAATAATTAATCCAGGTGCAGCAAAACCTTTGAACTCAGACAAAATTTTCAGCCAAGCAGCTCTTCATCAGGGAATGCTGATTCATCGAAAGTAAAAAGGGTTGCTGGAAAGGCTCAATTTTTATGAATTTCCTAATTAGAATAAAATATATTTGTTTGAGAAAGGAAGCTTTCAAATGGCTGAAATCTCTCCTTGCAACAGTTCCTAAATCCAATCTTATTTCCTCCACATCTCAAAAAAAGGTATGGAAATGTGAGTTACATTTCAATAAAATTAAGAAAAAGCTTTTAAACTGAGTAAAAATCAAACAACAGTTGAAATTATCAAAATGAAATGTTTTGATTAACCTAACTATGTTTATAGTTGCACTTCATGGCGGTTTTTAAGATTGCATTTTTCTTCCCAGCTTAGCTGGGAAATACTTCCCAGGTTCTCAGAAATTATTGAAGGTTAAGAAACAATTTGCTGCTGTAGGTAGAGCAAGTGCATCTTGATTTATGACTTTTGTGGCCCAGAACACCACAGACTGCTTCTGACCATAACAAGCACCTGAAGTGTCCAAGCTGAGGGAGGGAGACAGACAGAATCCATGGGATGCACTGGAACAAACACAACCTCCTACCTCTGAGAGAGTCATCCCAGCTCCGGTAGCCATGAATAGGACCAGGCGTTTCATTACCTTCTGAGATGCCAACAGGAGGTCAGATGACTTGCTCCCAAAAAATACCCACTGCTCTGCAGTGCCACTGTAAGTGGCATGAGATGGCTCACTCAGGTGTAGCGGTCTGCACAGGCAAGGGCTAATGTAGAGGAGGTGAATCTCTGTTCCTAAGGGGATGAGATGAGTAGATCTGACGAATGTCAACATAAGTCAAAGGACAAATGATAACCGCTAACAGCTGGGTGGAAGCAGGGAAGTTAATGCTTATGTTTGGTGTCTAAATACATTCCTATCCCCTTCTATCATGGCAGTAGATTTTTTTGCTGATGATCTGGCTGGGCACAGTGGAACACTCCTCAGCAGCTCACAAGGCTTTGGGGGTAATCAATGTTTAGCTGGTTGCTCATTAGAGCAAACCGCAGCAATGCAGTATAAATAGATTGTATCAGGAAAGGAAATCTGACCTGCTCGGGGACTGAACTGTCACAGAAATTGTCTTTGTGTGTGACGTGTGTCACACAGTACAAACATCTTTGTGATGGGAACCTTTGTGCTTGCGAAAATCAGCCCACTTCATGGAGGTGCTTACTGACCAGGAACCTCATTTTAGGCACCCAGACCTGCACGGCTTGGCTGCTGCTGGTGGGGTGGTGGTGCTGGGGTGGAGCTAAGGGCTGTAGAGCTGCCACTTAATCACTGAAGGATGGTGACCAGTGGCACCGGTTTTGAACACTGTGCCTAACTTGCTGTGGCAGGCTGTGTAAGTGGAGAAGGATGTTACCTGCATTTTTTAATGGGAGGAAAAAAAGCAGAAGGATGATTGATCCAAATAAGAAACGTCTAGCACACGCCCGAAAGGCAGTGGGTTTGTGTCCTTCCATAAGTTGTGAGACCTCTGAGGCTTTTAGACAAGCAAGAGGGATAGGGATACACATCTCCACCTCTTTGTCTGTCAGTCATATCTTCCAGTGGTTATTTTTTTATCTTTCACCTTACATTTACTTTTCTGTTTGTTGCCTTTTAACCTGTGTGATGCCTCAACCACCACAGGACACTGATTTGCCTTTCCCTCAGAATTTCCTCTAGAGCCTTTGTTTCCTCAAACGCCCATTTTTTTCCCTTCTTTTTTTTTTTTTTTTTTCATGAAGTATTTCCAGTGCATACCAAAAACCAAAAAGCAAGGAGGAAAAGGGCAGCTTTCAAACAGCATGTGAACCATCTCTTTGCAACAAGCCAGAGAACCTACAGGAAAAGCAACCAACATACAAAAATGGCTGACACCTACCATTTGTCCAAAACTTTCTTCTCAGGTAGATAGCAGAGTGTTCCCTTTTCCCACCTAATTTACTCTGTAAGACATAGAGAAATATGATCCTTTTCTTTGTTACCAGCAACCCCACTCCATCATAAGTCTCCTTGGTTACACCTATCTCAGTTGATCAAATTTTTCTTTAAATTAATAACTGTGCATCAGACATTTCCAGATGGAAGTGTGTCTGGATGACCAGGTTTTGTCTCCTGTCTTTTATCCTCTGTTGGAAGCTTCCTTTTGCCTACTTGAGGGAAGGGCATCTGAACCATGGGTTTAAAAATCAACCCCTGCAGCAGAGCGCTGCCCACTGTCCTTGCCAGGAATGGCCTCTGTACCTTACCAGAACTTCTGTTTGTTTGAATAACATTTAGAAAAGATAACATAGGAACTACAAAATCTAGGTAAGGTGTCAGCCAGCAGTTTAGCTTTCTTTCCCTTTGGTGTCTGGTTTGTGCTCAACTCCAGTTTGGGGATTTTCAGTGTTGGTGTTTTTTCACAGAGACATTAACACCAGGGATAATCACTGGGGAGCATGATTCACCTCTGCTGACTTCAGCCATCTAAAACTTGGCTTCCTGACTTTTTAGGGCAGTTCTGTTCTCCTAAATGAAAAAGAGCCAGGGCTGAATTTGATCTCCTAAAGCCCTGATTGCCTGCCTAACTGGAGCACAGGCTCTGATCTGGACCACTCCAGAGCTGTTTTAGAGGAGGTTGGTGCATGCAGTCTAGTCTGTGTTACCTAACCTTAGCTCTAGGGTTGGTTCCCATGCATTTTTCATCTATTTGTATAGTTATAACCCTAAGCTACACCTACAGCATCAAATAATTTAGTTCCCCTATTCATGCCCAGGTCTTGGCTCCCTGGTGTCCCCATTGCATGCATGTTGATTCACTCCTCAGTCCTCTTCTGGAATGAATTTGGGGTTGGAACTAGATGATCTTTAAGGTCCCTTCCAACCAGACCATTCTATGATTCTGTGAATTCACTCTGTAAAAAAACCACATTGTGTTTCTGGGGACCATTCACCTGAAAAATCTTTTATATCAGATAGCAGGTTTGGTTCCCCCATTCTGCACCTATATGACATGCTCAACCAAGAGCTAACATCAGGGTGGATACAATGCTGGAGATGCAAATGACCACTTCTCCTCTGCATAAGGCTACCTTTGGTGTGTTCTCTAACCAGTGCCATGTCGGGAACTATTATGTTGATGCATGGAAGAAGAGGACTTGGACCATGATAATAAGCTATGTCCTAGCCAAGTTGGATTTAATGTTCAAGCACAGAACATTGATGGAGATCATTTATTCTGGTTATGTTAAATTCATTCAGCTTTTCAGCATGTCCCCTCTGGATAACTTTGGATAGAAATATGGGAGACAAATCTCGAGGCATGCAAAAATTAATAATAATGAGGTGAAGAGTAACTGGTACTTTTTCTTGAAAAGCTAACCCAGTATGACATATGGAAAAAACTTGGATGTCAGAACATTACAGAAAAGAGGACACAAAGCAGGACAAGCAATCCAAAATCCTTGGATGGATCGGGTGTTAACCAAAGATGTAGAGGCCAGCTGCGGAAGATGGAGACCCCATTGATGTGCTCCATCCTGAGCTAGAGGAATGGCCCTCAATAGCAAGTAGGTATCACATCCCACTTGCTCTTTGTTTTCTCTGCTAGCAAATGCCAGCAAAAGAATCTTTCCTGCTCAGGATTTTTCCATTTGGATTTAATAACCTCACTACCACTCTTCTTATCCAGCTTCATGCTTGGCTGTGATGTGTTATGAATGCAGAGCACACTGCTGGACCTCTGTAAATATTAGAGGATCACAAAAACTTCTTTCTTACGTCTGTGGTTTATAGTCGCAATGAAATGACACAAAGGCTCAGATGAGAAAGTGACTTGCCAATATTAAAACATCCAAAATGTACTTTATTCTTTCATAGATGGAGGATATCAATATGAACAGAACCTCCCCAGGGAGCTCTGTCATATTGACCTAGCCACTAGGAGCTTGGGGTTGAGGTGAGAGAGAGTATTAAATTTTAACTACTCTTTAAATAACATTTTTGAAATCAATAACGTGGGTCCTGAACCATCAGCTTTCCAATTGCATTTGGTTTCATTGTGGATGCCATGAAGATGAAGTTTTACCTGCTCTTTTTTACCCTATTTATCTGGATTCAAGAGAAGCATGTCTTCACTCTTCCAAGGTAAATATCTGCTGGTGCAACGGGGCTTTTAGTGTGTGGTGAGTGGGACAGGGAAAGTATTGAGGCAAAATAACTCCAAGTTGCATAAGAAAACATTTGGCAAAGGTTGACATTTATTTATTGCTGTTGTAATTGGATATGTGGTTCAATTTAACATATAGATGGTGGAGGAAATGAAATTATTCTAAGTCCGCTTTGCATCCATAAATCCTATGTTTTTAATCATATTAAAACTATTTTTTTCAGTCTAAGTGCAAATCAATTCTCTTCATTCAGTGCTTTTGAATGCCAATAAAGGGCATTCTGAAACTTAATGGGAAAAAATAATTTGCTTCGTTTGCCTTAAAACAGGACCTTAAATGAATTACATCTTGAGGTAGAAAGAGAAACCATTTCAGAAAGTGCTAACAATCTGTTTTCTTTCTAAAGTAGCTTTTATGATTGTTTTTCCAGTCATAAATCACTTTTGAATAACCATTTGGTATTTGTACAATGTTTCAGAAGCAGCTTTATTGTTACCTATCGATAAACTTCAGAAATGCCCTGAAACCAAATGCTTTCTTAAAACATGAGAACATATGTCAGAGATGAAGACAGGCAAAGTGCTTTTATTTTCTACATGTACAGCTGGTTTAAAAACCTGAAATATTTTAATAGGTAGAACTAAAAGTATAAGCCCCTCATGTAGTGATATTAAGCAGCCTGAACAACTGAGAGGAATCAAGATTAAACACAACTTACTCCCAGGACTGAAATACCTACACAAATAACAGTGAATTATTGCTCACAGCCCTTCTGCAACTCCATACTACATGCCAGTGGCAAACCTGTGACAGGTGAACACCATTGAGTTCATGCCTTAAAAAGAGGATCTTTTGTCTCCATTTGTGTTGCAATCATATTTTGTTGTGGATTGCTATGAAGGTGTGAGGGTTACAATGGGGGGACAGTTAAACAGGCCTTTAGGTTAATTCAATTAATTAATTGCTCTGTGCTACTTGAAGGTTCATTTATTTTGTGTTTAAATAAAACACTGCATACCTGACCCTTACAGAAAAATACGGCTTTTCCCACTGGAAAGTGTAGGTCTAACCCTCCCAGCCTTGGTTATGAAAATAGCTGAAATAATGAGATTTTACAGGTGATAAATTATCTTTTTACTTTTATTTGAGTGCTAGTGTTGGAGGATTTAATGGTCATGTATAAAAGCTTCCCTTTGCAAGGTTGCAGTGAGATTACTGCATCTGGACTTCTAAGAAAAATACTGAACATTGTGAGACTTGTGACAGAGCTGAAGGCACTGGAAAGGCATCTAGCTCACTTGTAGGAAAAGGGAAAGGCTGGAGGCTGTTGGGAGAGCCAGCAAGGTGGGAGAAAAGAGAGCCCACAGGCAGACATCTGTGCTCCAGGCAGACAAAGTTTAAATCATCCAGGAGGACAGGGGATGCTGGCAGCACTTTTTAGTGGCACGACCTGTTGAAAGCCAGGGTAAGATGTTCATCTGGAAACAACTAAGGAGGCCTCTCTTCTGGAAAGGTTAGTCAGAAAGAACATGCAAGGTTTAAATGAAGCCAGGCTATGAGGATACAGAGACACATCCATGCTGATGCCTTGTGTTTGTGGGCCTGTGTGATATGTGATGCTGATGGCTTTCTTAGTGACTGAGAAATGCAATGGAGAGGAGAGGAAAAGAGATTAAGATGCCTCCAGAGAACTGGCACTGATTTGTCTGTCTGCGAGATGTTGGCCAGGGCCCTTGGATGGGATTCATCTGACTATATGAGCTTTCTGCACAGTTCTTCATAGGAACAGGTCCTCTTCATCCTCCTGTACAGCTAGTGGAGAAAAATGTGTATATTTAGTTTATAATTCCTTCCAGTTTAGCACATACATCTAAATGAGCTCAGGTTAACCGGACCCTGGAAGTGCCTGTTTCTTTATTAAGAGACTGACCAGCTCAGGTAAAGATATCAAAACCATCTAAAATGAACTGTAATTCATCCCACCCACTCTGTCATAGCTACAGGATAAGCCCTGAGCATTGTAGTGTGGGGATGGCAGTTGGATTTCTATTTACCCAGAAATAAAATGGAGAGGAAAAAGAGATGGGAAACAGTGACAGAGTCCAGGGAGGCCCTGGCAGAAAGTTGAAGGAGAAGAATGAGAGGGATCATCTTGAGCCCAAACTCAAAGAGCAACTAAGGAAGCAGGGCATGAGAACAGAAAGTGAAAGAAATGTGTTCAAGATGAACATGTCCAGCTGTACCAGGGTAGTAGACAGGACAAGGAAGGTGGAGGTGGAGGGTTGGTCCTGAGATTGGTTTAAGAAGCAAAAATTAGAGCTTTTGACTGTGTGTTCTCTAACAAGAGTGGGGTAATAGACAGAGGAAAGAGGGTATAATACCAAATTGAGAAGCCAAATACAGAAGAAATGACTACAATTTCAGCTGTTAATAATCCTCATGTTAAACATGACTACAAGAGCAAGGGCAGAACTTGGATCAACTTGTTCAGTGTATTCAGGTCCTACCAACGACAGCTACAGAGGAATCACTGCTAGCTACCACCTGTCCAGCACTTATCACACTCAACTGAAACACTTGTGCAAAGAATGGTGGGGTACAGGTACATACCAGTTTCCCCATTATGGTACTCTCAGGCAGTGGGAATCATAGGATGAAACCAGACGCAGCAGCCCTTTTCTGGTCTCTCCAGTGAAAAGACTCCCCCAGGTACAAGAAGACAAATTCACTTTTAAAGTAGCCCCGAACACAAGCTCTGGAGTGCACTTACCCAAAGAAAAGCCAACCCTGCCTAACCCTGATTGCTTTTTGATGCTCTGTCAAATGATGGTGGAGGCAAAAATAGGGCTGGCATATTGTTGGTTCTGCATGAGAAACAACAATGATTGCTTGGAGCCTGGCTAAAAGTAGAAAAGATGAATCACCTGCTTGCCAGATGCTGTCAGGTCTCCGCTTGAAATCAGTCACAACAATGAGTTGTGACAATCATATTATGCATCTTGAAAACACTAGTTTTGAGAGCCTTGCCTGGATTTTTTCAGGACAGTCTTTGCAGACAGGGTTAGCAGGGACTTCCATGGTGCCTGGTTTATGCACTGCCACCAGCTCCACATGATCAGAGGGCCGAGAGCCAACCCAGCACAGAAAATGGAAATAGGGGGTTGACATTCTCTTGAGTCTCCTCCTACACACAGAAATTATTTTCATTATCTATCCAATGCAATTTTGAACTACATGGCTTGCAGGGCACTGAATATCAAGGCTGGATTTACAATGCAAAGTGGTATTTTTTCTTTCCAGAAAGTGAATTTAACTTCTGTCACTGATGGTGGGGTCAGGCATGGAGTAGCTGGGAAGGGCCCTCTTGTGTACAATATATCTGGACTACAGGTTTCCAGCAGAAATGGAATACAAGTTACTGGGCAAAGAGGAGGACAGTGGTATAGACCACCTGAAACCTTACCTGGCAGAAAATCAGAAATGAGGGGATCAAAAAACCTGGAACGGAGTAAGAATGATGATGGTAGTGCCCTCTGCATATCTAAGAAACTTCATATTTGGCTTTTGCAGCAGGTTGGGAGGACTCATGCCTCTGCTGAACAGCAAGTAAGACTGAGAAACTCAGAGGAGACCAGGAAAGCTGTTTTCCTGGTTCAGGGTAGTTTTCCACTGGTGCTGCTGGATTAGCTGGGACTGGCAGTTGTTGTGCTGGTGCCAGCTCCCAGGAGCAATATCAGAGTCTGGCGGCAGATATTGGCTACCAAAACCCCACATCAGCTCTTTCATGGATTTTACTGATTAGCAGAAGCAGAGGCTGGAATGGAGCTCAGCATCTTCACTACTGAATCTTTGAGTTCATGGCAGGGAAGCTGAGAAATGCCAAGCCTGTGTCTCTACTTTTTTGTGACCTAGAGTAGTTCCAAGTACCTGTGCTTTACCTAAATACTCTTGATTTTCAGGGATGAAGTTTTGTGGGCTCTCCCACAAACAGACAAACAGGCTGAAGCCCTTCAGGATTTACTGAACACCACTGAGGTAAACACTTTGTCTCTCTGCTCTCTAGGCCAAATTCTTCCCCCCAAGTGCACTAACTGTTTCCCCCTCAGAGAAAGATTTAGCCCACTTTCATTCATTTGTCCTAATACAGCAACTCAGCAAATGCTTGGTTTTCATTGCTCTACTACCTTCTGATTTACATAAGGAGACCCCTCCTTCATAATGTTATAATAGTGTGTTGTATGAGAGCTCAGATTTCTGCAATTGATTTTATGTACTAAGACACTGCAAAACTGGCAAAGCACAGACACACAGTAAGTAGAAACACTTTTGCTACGGAACCTCAGGACTCTAGACCAATGCAATATTGACCTATATGACTTGCACAGCTTTGAAGATCAGGACTGGACTTTCATTGTATTTTTCTTAAAGTAGCATTTAGAAGATAAAAATACCTTCAGCAATAGTTTTATTATTTCTATCTGTCATTAGACAGTTTTTAATTGAAATGAGGCATCTCTTAGTCTTCAAAAGCATTTTCCCAATCACACACTCACAGTTCAAAGCCAACACTTGGCAACAAAGTTGTAACCATTCCCTCAACCAACATAATTTACAGGATGTTTGAGGATGTGTCTCAGGTGACTGAGAGATTTTAACAGTGCTTATGCACTGTTTTTCTCTGTCTTTTTTGGCTCTTATTAATTTTATGTCCACCCAAAATCCTACTAGTCTTATACTGTCCCACCCAGCATGTTCTGATCCTTTCCTTCAGTTGACAAAAACCTTGATAAACTTCCTTGCTCTTTTCCATCTCCACATGTCATCTCACATGTCTGTCTCCATCTCCTTTGCTGTACTAAAATAAATCTCCCCTCCTCCATCTTTTCCTCACCACTGTCATTCTTCACTTCCTTGTGCACAGCAGACCCAAGAAGCCACGAAGAACAACCACAGCACATTCTGTGCAGAGAGCGCAGTGGTTTCTGCCAAGTCACTCATGTGAATATGCAAACTGAACAGTTTCCAAGGGTTATAAACTGGTCATTTTTTTTTTTCCATGGCTATGATTGGAAAAGTTATATGAAGAAAAGGGAAAGGGAATTGGAGAAGGAAAGCAAAAGGAAAGGGAATGGTAGTGGGAAAAGGAAGACACAAATGGTGCCTCCCAACAAATTTTAATGGTTACAATCTAGCAAAAAAGAAGCAAATTAAAATTAGCATCTTACAAGAAGAATTATCAGGCTAATTATAGGTACTACTCCTGCAAAAATCTAACCCAAAGAAATGCTTTGTTCTTACAGCACACACGTTGCATGTATCATACAATCGTATGTATTACTGAAGTTTCCCATCTAGCCCCATTCACTGTTCTTCTGCTGCCTTGGCTGTGTCAATACAGAGTTCCTTAGTTTGTCTTATTCTCAATTAAGTACTGCCTATATCAAAGAGAAACTAAATCTCAACTGGTGCATGTCAGTGCAGACAGCAGGCTAGCCAGGGCAACAGGGAAATCAGTGCTGGGGCAATGAGCATCCAGCATGCTTTTTTGGGTTTCCCCCCAAAAGACTGAGCTATGTGATAATAATATCTGAGATGGCTACACTGCCACTAGCTCAGCCATTTGCACAGCACGCTGTAGTAATATATGCAGAGCCCAAATGCTCTACCATTTATTGTTACAAAGCCTTGGTTAAAAGCATAGAAGAGTTTTCTGTATGATTTTGCAGACATGTTCTCTCTGAGAAATAAAAGAGATAAACAGTTGACAGCTGACACATGCCTGCAAACTTGGTGCCCTAAGTTGAATGTAATATTCCTGGTGCAACTGCACCAGAAAGGAAAAAAATAAACCCTATTGTCTGGTGACTTCATGATGAATCTCTTTCAAAATGAATCCAAGGATTACGGTGACCTTTTTCACATTGTAAATTCATACCTGATTTTCTGTCCACTGTCACTCCTAGATCTTTTGCTATTATTGCTTCTAAAATTTCAGTCTTTTATTGAATATGTTGGGTTTCGATTTTGTTTTTGTAAAAGATTTAATTTTACCTAGAAGAATCTCATTTTCTTATTTTCCTCCCATTTCTAATCTCTGTATTGCTGCTTCAGCTTGACTTATATTCAAACCCCTTCTGGCATCTATTTCCTCCTTGATCAAAGTAATCAGCGAATATAATAACTACAAAGACTGGTCTGATCTTCATTAATTCTCCAAATACCCTCAGGGAAAATAGCTTTCAGCAGACCTGAAAACATGTAACATAATAACCAGCTAAACACATCTATTGTAGTAGAAATACTATCTCAGAAAAGGTTATTTTCCTGTCTTTGTTCTTGATTTATGAATTTATGTGCAGAAGTCATTATAAACACTTCTTAAATACAAACATTTCATCTTCAGCAGTAGCAGAATATTATAGCATAACACAGGGAACTTTAAACTGCTTCTTACAAGTGGTCTCTTAATTGAAAATATATGCATTGATTATTTTCAAAATACTTTTATTTTTTATTTCTTTCCTTGGTAAAAAAAATAAAATGTTTTTTAAAACTTTGCAGGTCATTCTCTGGCAACCTGTTGTGATTGAAAACATCAAGAAGGACAGAGAAGTCCATTTCTATGTCAGGGCATCCAGCATAAGTAGCATAAGAGCTCAGTTAAGGCAACTGACCATCCAATACAAGTATGTATTTTTTATTTCTTGTCATGAATGTTTCTGTAAAGTTGTTTTTCATTTATTTACCAGGAGGTTGTGCTCTTTCTTTGTTATTCAGAGTCTTGATGGAAGATGCTCAAGGACTTATCGAAAAACAGACTATCAATGACACAATCAACCCACGTAGATCTTCATCATATTATGAAAACTACCATTCAATGAAAGAAGTAAGATACCTTCATTGTAATCCTCTGTAGATTCAAGGCATGAATTTTTTCTCATGGTTGAGAATGGAGACAGGGAAAGAAATAATCAACAGGTAATTACCATTGTATTGCTCAACCACTGAGAGCTGTATTTACTGCAATGCCTTCACAGAGAAAGAACAAAGCACCAGACAAAGTCT
Source organism: Caprimulgus europaeus (assembly GCA_907165065.1). The sequence goes on along the minus strand of OU015523.1, from coordinate 94,857,408 downwards.
CTCACACACATATAACCTCAAACTGCCATTCAAGTGCAGCCAACACATATGTGAACTGAAGTCGCAAAACAACATATAAATATTTAAAACATGAAATCAATAATAATTTAACCAACTAGAACTGAAGAGGAATTTAAGGGCTATACTGGGACTGTGTTGTGACTGTATCTTACCATTTGTTTTAAGATAAATTGAGGTCAGGCAAGTGGAAAGTGGTCTGAAATGCTAGGTTTTCTTTCCCATCAGCTGAAGAAGCAGGACTTGTGGAGGAAGAATGAACTTGTCTAGACCACTTTCAGGGATAAAGGAAAACAATAGCAAGAAGATCTATTTACTAGCTTCACACTTGCAGATATATCACTGGATGGAAGAAACAGTGAAAGTCCATTCTGACCTCCTCCAGAAAATATATATTGGATCATCATATGAAAAACGACCACTTTACATTCTGAAGGTACAGCTGTAACTTACTGCAAAATCTTTTCAAGTACTAATGTAAGTAAGTGATGGGGTTTGGCCAGAACACTTTCTTAAATCTATATTTATATACATATTTTTGTGGGCTTTAGAAGTTTCATAAGTTCTTCTACTAAGGTGCATTACCTTTACAAATGCATTTGACTACATAGGGAGGAATAACTGCATGCATGAATACGGGTTAGGGGCTGACCTGCTGGAGAGGAGCTCTGTGGAAAAGGACCTGGGTGTGCTGGTGGACAGCAGAATGGCCATGAGCCAGCAGTGTGCCCTCGTGGCCAGGAAGGCCAACAGCATCCTGGGGTGCATTAAAAAGAGCGTGGCCAGAAGGTCGAGGGAGGTTCTCCTTCCCCTCTACTCTGCCCTGGTGAGGCCACATCTGGAATATTGTGTCCAGTTCTGGGCTCTCAAGTTCAAGAAAGACAGGGATCTTCTGGAGAGAGTCCAGTGGAGGTCACAAAGATGATTAGGGGCTTGGAGCATCTCCCGTATGAGGAAAGGCTGAGAGAGCTGGGACTCTTCAGCCTGGAGAAGAGGAGACTGAGAGGGGATCTTATCAATGTCTATAAATACCTGAAGTGTGGCAGCCAAATGGATGGGGCCGGGCTCTTTTCAGTAGTACCCAGTGATAGGACAAGGGGCAATGGGCAAAAACTGGAACAGCAAAAGTTCCAGACAAACCTAAGGGAAAACTTCTTTACTGTGAGGGTGACGGACCACTGGAACAGGCTGCCCAGAGAGGCTGTAGAGTCTCCATCTCTGGAGATGTTCAAAACCTGCCTGGACACTTTCCTGTGCAACCTGATGTAAGGAACCTACTTTGGCAGGGGGGTTGGACTAGATGATCTCCTGAGGTCCCTTCCAACCCCGATCATTCTGTGATTCTGTTAGGTTCCTTGTTGGGTCACAAAGAAGCTATCATATCTAGGCCATCATCCAAAGGCATGAAATACTGGCACAGTGAATGCTCCCCTCTGTTGACTATGAAGTCAATCTACTCTGTTGCTCTGAATGGTTGGTGATTTATTATCTTGATGTCAGGTGCTGCTGCAGTCCCGGTGTCTATGTTAGGAGCTTGCTGCAAGCAGTCTGAATATGGTTCTCTGAACATATGGAAATGTAACTGAGAGCAGTATCCTGGCCCATGATCAGTCTAAGCTCTCCCTACATGACAGATGCTTCTTCTGTCTTAGTTACCCTTTTCACTTACACTTTTATGTGATACAATTTACAAAGGTGACATTTTAATACAAATTCTCTTTTGTCAGCTTTCTAAAAGCCAGGAAAAACACAAAAGTGCCATATGGATTGACTGTGGTATCCATGCTAGAGAATGGATTTCTCCTGCTTTTTGCCTGTGGTTCATTGGCCATGTGAGTAGATAATCACATCTGATTACCATTTTCAAAGCAAAGCAAAAAATCTTGATGCTAATTACCTCCTCTGTCCAATTGCGCTCGAAGCTCCATAAAGTCTTAACCCATTTACTTCCACAACACCAACACACGCAATTTGTGTCTAAGCTGCACACGTAGCAGTGACCGTGTGTGCATGTATGTGTGTGTCAGTAGATAGAGGGGTGCGTGTGTGAGAGACAAAGTCGTATGGATCGAATGCAGAAGAGCTCAGATGTATTCTCAAGTATGAAATAAACTTCAGAGTACGTGCAGCAAATTCAACAGAGATGTTTACAATTACATTGGAACTGGGGTTGTTTACTCTGGAAAAAAAGGAGGCTCAGGGGAGACCTATCACCCTCTACAAACACCTGAAAGGAGGGTGTAGTGAGGTGGGTCTCAGTCTCTTCCCCAAGTGCCAAGTAATAGGACAAGAGGAAATGGCCTCAAGTTGCATCAGAGGAGGTTTACATTGGGTATTAGGAAAAATTTCTTCACTGAAAGAGTTGTCAAGCATTGGAACAGGCTGCCTAGGGAAGTGGTGGAGTCATCATCCCTGAAGGTATTTAAAAGACGTGTAGATGTGGTGCTTAGGGACATGGTTTAGTGGTGGAATCAGCAGTGTTAGGTTTATGGTTGGAATTGATGAAGGTCTTTTCCAACTTAAACAATTCTATGATTCTATGAATGGTCAGGGATGGAGAGGGCATGCCAGGAAAAACAAGTATTTAGTAATCTACTAGGGCTATGTCTACACTGACATGTGGCTCCAAGGAATGATCTTGGCTCTGGGTGATGCAGCACATGGTGGCTCATGCCCATATTTCTCCAGCTGGCACTGCCTGGAGCAGATCAGGGGACAGCCAGAGTGAGCTCAAGCAGTCCTACAACCCCTGGTTCTTCCCTACGTGCCTTCCTAGAGCAATAGGTAACCCACACTTCCCTGCTCCAGGCACAGCATAGCTCCACACCAGCAATCTCTACTTAGCACTCGCTGTGATGGGTCACCTGCTGCTGTGCCTGCTGCTACTGCTCCTCTGCCTCCTGCCTCTGCTGATTCTGTTTGTGGTCCTGATTTTTTCTGGATCTGTCTCATTCAGAGAATGAGGCCACACAAGGCACCTTCTTCTGAAAGCACCATCTCTGCTAGAGACACCCTCATTTCAGATCCCCAGAACACAACCAACAACTGCCAGCCACGCATATAGTACCCATTCATGGAAACTAGTAAATCACTGATGGGATGAGACTGTAGTATGGGCTTAGCCCGATCAGCCTTGATGTGCAGCTGCAGACTGATGGTCACATCTGATCTTTAATATCTACACTGCTCAGGATAGTGAACAAAGGTACGCCAAAGGATACAACATCCATGGTTTGCATCCAGATCTTAACATATATTTTTGTGGTCTTTTTGAAGTTAAGGCATCTCTGCTCAACTCATCACGGTGAGCTGCTGGTCCAGTTCCTCGTATGGACCAGGAAAAGGCTCCTAAGGCCTTTCTGGCCCAGACAAGGCTGCCTGGCTTGCTCAGTTAATGTCCTAAGATATTACCCATTGTTACTTTTTCACAAAAGCAAAGTTCACAGTAAAAGCAAGCTAGATGAGATTGAGACTTCACAATTGTCGGTACTGTAGCCAGAGAAAAAAACATAGATGAGTCCTTGAAACATGAACAATGGTTTGGCCATGATGGAACTAAGTAATGATGATGATAACAATAAGAAGAAAAGTGTTTATTTCTGTCCTCAGTCACAACTATAAAACCTCAGTGACTATAGCATTTGAAAGGGACAGATACAGCTGAATGTACCTTGTGACCCACTGATAATCCCAGCCTTCAAGGTTCCCTTGGAGAGAAATGCAATTGCCCTTTTCATGCTGCTCCAAATAATTACCAGCTGTGCTGACACTTTGCCAGTGACATATCCTTACAGCATTTTTCAGAAGTAACAAGCTGAACATTTAGGTTCTCCATCCCCTTTGTCTAATTTACGTGTTTAAAATTCAAATTTTATTTCTGTATCACTTAATGAAATAACATGTTAAAATCTGACATTAATACACTTTTGCACACACACATTAAAATCACTTGCTCTCTCTAGTAAATCCTAAGCATTCTTTATAATGGGTCCACTCTTTATCATTATTTTTATCGTTAAGATTGTAGAAAGACTGACATTTCTCATTTAGTCAGAGAAAGCCCATTGCCTGAGGAAAACCAGGAAGGATTTAAAATGAAAGAAGGGGGCTTAAGTAAGGCATAAAGAAAAACAAAAAGACATGACACAGACTCAGTGTATTCTAATATTAAGAAAACCACTTATCTAGGTTAAAATTTATCCTTGTGTCATGGACCAACAACTAGTTTAGGTATCAGTAAAGCCTTCAAAATAGGCTGTGAGGCAAAATTAGTTATGTAGATCTTACTGGCTTTTGTCATATAAGTGCATTAAACTCACAATGCAACCAGAAGAAATAACGTTATGTACAGCAGCCATTTGAAATGTTACTTGTTATTTTGGGGCTTGCTTTATTTTATGCTACTTTTATGGCATTTGGGGTGGGCAGGAGGGTTCCTATCATTTATACAAGCAGCAAGAGCTCAAACCTTCTTGTTAATAGGCTTCAACCCTACCTCATGACCACCCATTCACATTACAGGACTGCCGTGTACCTGATTGACTACGTCACTCCAATTCCTACCCTCTCCCTGGCACTTCTAACCAAAGAGCTACTTTGTTATTTAGCAATTTCTGCAATGTGATGTGCCTCTGTCAGAAGGTTGGCTGGTCTGATACTTGCACCATTACTTTACATATGGCATTAGGTGCCTTTCTAGGAAGGTAAGAAAGCCACTATTAGGAATGCTTTTAATACGTTTACCCTGTGCTTTATAGGCAACTCATGTGCGTGAGAGAGACCAAACTATGACAGAACTTCTGCACCACTTTGATTTCTACGTCATGCCTGTGATGAACGTGGATGGCTATGAGTACACATGGAGCCATCCCTCTGTACGTAGAGTTTTTTCGACACTTTGGGAGAGTTTAACTTAGCTGGCAGCCAAACAAGACACAGCCACTCGCAGCCCCACCCCTTCCCTGTCCCCTTCTCCCCCACCCAGGGAATCAGGGAGAGAACTGGAGAATAAAAGGTTAAGGAGACTTGTAGGTTGAGATAAGAACAATTTAATAATTAGAATAAAATAAAATTAAAATAATAAGACTAATAACAGTAATAATGATAACCACTATACATACAAACGAGTGATGATGCACAGTACAATTGCTCACCACCCATTGATAACAATCCCGGAGGAGTGAAAAATGAACCCCGAAATCAAAATCACAATCCCGGAAAAACGAGCCCGAGCGATTCCCGAGAGAATCAAGCCCTTTCCTGTCATCCCCGGTTAATATACTAAACATGACGCAATATGATATGGAATATCTCATTGGCATCTCCAACTGTCAGTTCTGGGTTTTACTAACTGCTACACTTTTCTTCTCCACTTTCCCCTTCCAGTCCTTTGTTCTTGGAAACTGCCCAAGCAGAGTGTCCTTGCAATTATCAACATTGTTCTCATAACAATCCTCACTGAAACCAAAACACAGCGTTTTCTAGCTACTAAGAAGAAAATTAACCCTATCCTAGCGAAAACCAGAACAGGTGTGCAATGTGCTGATGTGCTATTTATGGAAATTATCAGTGTGCATGCTTAGGACATATTTTCCATCCTGGAACTACATGCCACAGATTCTTGATCTGTGCTTGGAATTTCTGCATCCCTGCCCTATTTAAACCACAACAAATACTGCAACTAATTGGCTTTTGACCCACAGTACCTTTCTGTCTTCCAAGTTTCTGGAAAAGCATGTGGAAAGGACAGAATATCATCCTAGGATTTTAATACTTTTAGATATCAAGGAACACTGTGTCAGCCATCAGCAGCAAGGTTACAAATACTGGCACAATCCAGTACAAGCTGAATAGTGTGCTGCATCAGACAGAGCAGACAACAATTCACTCCCTCCTCCTGCAAGGTAGCCCCATTCTCTGAGTACATTTTGTTTGAGATAAATGAAGGTATAACAGGTATCTTTTGTCTGGGATTTTATTTATTGGTTGGAAATTCCAAGTTGTTGAGATGGTTACTTGATTTTCAGATCCTTTACTCAAGTTAAAAAAAATCTCCTCCACTCTTTCACTCATTCAGTCTTTAACCCAGCTTAGCTCACATTTGGGTAACTGTGCATATACACCTCAAGAGCTGCACACCAGATTTCCAGCTTTCCGCATGCTGTCAGTAAGGTCTACAGAAAGGTTGGATTTGGACCCCTAAACTCACATACCTGGCCAAACAGTATGTCTTCTCCCCTCCTTCCACAGTCCAAATCCATTGAAATCAGAGCAAATGTGACCACTTCTTATCCTACCCAAGACTTCCTTTTATCATCCAGCCTCAGTGGCAATCAAATTGTGGTTTTATAATCTTTCTTGGTCTTTTGCCTCTTCATTGGCATATGACCTGTAGAAGCACAAGTGAGAAGTCACATTTAACTTAACACATTTAACACTAACCTGTGAGATGGCACATTGCTTTTCTCAGCTTTTTCTTGAGCATGGCTTGTGTGTCTCTTTCCATAGAATCGGCTGTGGAGAAAGAGCCGCTCATCACATGGTAACAGCAAGTGCATTGGTACTGACATGAACAGGAATTTTGATGCACACTGGTGTGGTATGACATAATTTCCTTCCTATCATACTCCTGCCTCACTGTTAGCCTTTAAAATTATTTATTTTGAAAATATTTTCATTTACCATTTCACAAAATTGACAAATGCAGCTGACTATCTGTTGTGAATCAGTGAACACTTCCCTAACTTGAGATACTTTTTTTGCGACCTGGGATTTTTCCTCCCAAGGAAATCCTCCACACCAAGGACTAACCTCTTCCCAGCATGATGATAAGAGAGAGGGACCAAGAACCTGGATCCTACCACTTGCATCCCACCATGACACACCAGGCACAAGTTGTGGGGGGAAGGAGGAAAGAGGGAAGAGGTGGCTTTTACCATGTCACCTAACCACCTAGCTGAGTAGGTGCTTCTATGTGTTGTATGAACTGATCACCTCAGTCATCCTTTAGTAATGCCTAGCTGGCCAAGATTTCTTGGCTCTCAGTGTTTGTTGTCAAGGCTGTATCATGTTTACTTACTCACATGCACTTTAGCTCTTGACCAGTTTTTAATAGTACACAGAGTAGCTATCTTAAAATATTACCCTATAGATCATATCCAGCTTCTCTCAATACCGACACTAACCTCTGCTATGGCTTCCAGCCATTTCAGTCCATTGCTAAACTGGGAATAAATATGCTGGTTTACCATCTGTGGCTATCCTATGAAGAAAAACATAAATTATTTCAGGTACAAAATTATGAAGATGGGTACCAAACACATAGATTTAAAAGTCATATTCGGTATAAATATGTCATAAAAACAGAACTTGGAGAAGTCTGAAGAAATAACAGCAAAAAACCTATGTGGTAATGATACTAGTTGCAGGAAAAGGTTATGTAGAGTAACGCATTTGACTTGTCAAGTGCTTTTGGTGGTGAAAAACTTCTGAGGTGGAAAAAAGATTCTAATTTACATAGAGCAGAAGAATACAGGCAGATTAGAAAGTGCTTCTTTAAAGAAGTCTTTGGGCAAAATGCATACCTTTCTTAGAAGACAAAAGCAGAACATCTTCCTTTAGTAACTCGGGAAATACTTATAGTGTTTTCAGCCATGCTGTGCTTCGCTCTCAGACGTGGCTGAAAACATAGAAAAGAGAAGCCTCAGCACCTTGCAGGGTTAATGGAGAGAAAAAAATGAATCAAAGCACCAAAGTCAGGTGCTTCCAATAACTTAAGCAGATGACTGTAAGGATCTCCCTAGGTTTCTGCTCCTTTTAGTTATATAGTCAGTAAAATGCTGAAAAACAAAATTCTGATTTTCTTAATTAGCATAAAAGTATTGCTCATACTGAATAAGATACATCTTTGCTTAGCAACTGACAGCAATGATTGAATAGCTTTGACCTAGAACATAGGAACTGAAGATGTACTGATATTATTGATTTCTGGAAGATGGACATCTGTTAAAGAGTCCCAGTACCCAGGGATGAAGAAAGTCTTGTGGGTATTGAAGCACTCAAGTAAGCTTTATTCCTGCATAAGATTTAAGGATAAAATGTTCATTTAAAATACAGATAGTAGCAAAGGGAAAATTTCCAAAATTATTAAAACATGAAGAGCTGACATTTAACACTAAATATCCTGGCTGCTTCCAGAAAGTGATTTGGCCTTATTCTCAAGATAGCAAAAATGGTGAATCCTAGTTGTCTCCTTGGTAACTCGTTCCAGTGCCTATTTTTCTTCATTCTTAAAACCTGGTACATTATTTTCAGTTTGATTTGTCTTTCTTCAGTTCCCAACTGGCAGGTGGCTTTCCCCTGACATAATCACTTAGAACTGCCTTTTTCCTGTAGCACTTCTAGATTTTAAGAAGGTATCTCATAATCTTGTTCTTCATGATTTTAAATGGAGTATTTTCATCCTATCCTCTAAGATTTTTTATCCAATCTTTGAATAGTTTTTTCCTTCATCTTATTACTTTTTTTTCAAGACTGTAGGAGGTGAGAAATCCTAGTAGGCTCACACTGATTTCCTCGCATGGCAGAGTGCACAGTTTCTTGTGTATTAGCATCACACTCTGTTCTTTCATTAGATGAACAGAAATGCAGAAAGGAAGAAGTGAAGTTAAGGAGTAACACACACTGCGCACTCTTTTGTTACAGGGGAAGGAGCATCTCCCAATGAATGTCATGAGATATACTGTGGACCCTACCCAGAGTCTGAACCTGAAGTGAAAGCAGTGGCTCGCTTTATCAGAGATCACAAAGACATCATTAAAGCATATATAACCATGCACTCATACTCCCAGTTGGTATTGTTTCCATATTCTTACACTATGGACAGAAGCAAAGACCATGATGAGCTGGTAAGGCTTCCCACCTCTTTAAGTTTCACATTTATTTCAGAACTTCTTACCTTGCTTGGTTAGGCTTGTAATGAGGGAGTCACAGTGCTCTGAAGATAAGGAATTAGGAAATAAGATTTGTCCTGAAGTTCTTAAGAACTTAAAGAAGTCTGGGCTGGTCTAGCACAGCAACCATCTTCTGAAGACTATGGAAAAATGAAAATAATTATTCCAGATTGATAGCAAATCATCAACCCCTGATACTTTGAAGCTGCTGCTAAGAGAGTAGAGTCCTGGATTTTCAGACACCTTGAAAAGATACTTGTGCAAATTCCTGATCATGTTGTATGGCTTACACAAACTCTGAAATCACCTGGGTGTGTAATCAAAAAATATCCTCCACATACCTAAACAATGAGGTATTCTGTTGGACACTTGTTATTTTTATTGCAGTGTTTTGCTAGGTAATATGGAAAACATACTATGCTTATAAAGAATTTTACATTCTTGAGCCACCAAATCACACAGCTAAAACTTTCTTAGAAAATAGAGTTCTAAACAGAAAAAAGTAGCTGGTGCTTTTTCCCACTGACCAAAAAACTCTGTGTTTGTTTGGATCTGTAAAAAGTATCCAGGCTAAAATGGGATTTGCTAACACAGAGTAATTAAGCCATAAGAGTAAGTGGACAGCTTAGTAGCATATTTCTTGCATAAAGACACTAAGTCCCCTAGAGCAAGGAAATCCGTCTCCTGTACTTCCCAGGCCACTTTTGGTGTTACCTAAGCTCCAAGTGCTGGGTCAAGAAATTCTTCTATTTGCAGGAAGGGCTCCTGCCTAGCAGTAAGAAAGGAGTCAAAATCATGTAAAGGAAACCAGAAAGCAGGTTTGCAGGCTTTGGGATTTGCCATATGGGAAAACAGCACATGTCTGAGGTGGATGGGTCACTTCATATGTTACAAGACATAAGGACAGACAGTAAGAGAGTTTATAAAGATATAGGATTGACATTTGCACACACTGCTGTCATTTTTACTGCTTTTCAACCTCATACATCTTCCATGTCACTTAACATATTTTAGTTTTTAAAATAATATTAAAAATTATTTTTAAAAGTAAATGTTGTATGGTTAAAACTGCAAAGAGTACACGGCAAAGCATCCTACTTCATTAGACAAAGACCCAGACAGTCCAATATAGCATTTCCACTGGTAACTAGTGCCAGTGTGTTCAGAAGAATAAATGAAAAAAAATCAGTAATGTAAATATGGAACAAACTAACCCAAAACAACATATATTCTCATGCTCTCTTGGTTACTGTTTAATTTCCTGAAACAAACTATTTCATATACTGCGTTAATTAAAAAAATGCAGTCATGAGTGAACAGTAATAATACATTTGTGACTCCTTTCCTGTAAAGCAGAGAGATGCACTAATTCTGGGCATTTAAGTCTTCTTTATGGCTTAAGAGCAGAATTCCCTCAGTGAAAATATTTTTCTGCTGTCAATGCTACAAAAATAAGCAGTGATTTAAATACTGTGGTGGAAAAGGAAAAATACGAGACAAGCGGGAACAAATGGTTTGATGACAGTCTGTTGCCTGAAGTGAGTGGTAAGGTCCCATCTATATTTTTTATCCACCTACATCAGAAACACAATCTGCAGCATGGGCATATGCTGAAAATTTTAATCACATTCTGTGGGTTTTCTGGAGCCTTTTATATACATATTTAACTAATACAAAATCCAGAGCATAGTGTAAACAAATCCTGACTGAATACATATTAACTATTATCACAAGGCTATAAAGATGTTTTATTTAATTTCAGGAAAGTCTGGCAAAGAAAGCAGCTAAAGCTATAAAGAGGACAACAAAGAAAACTTATAGACTTGGTCCTGGTGCACAGACAATTTGTAAGTATGATTTTTACTACAACAGGCATGAGAGGATATTGTTGCTAGCATAGAAGACAGCTTCTGAACAGAAAATGGAAGTTCTGGTTTCAGGTAACTGTTGTCTCTTTTCCCTTCCTCACACAGATTTAGCTCCTGGAGGGTCAGATGACTGGGCTTATGATCTTGGCATTAAATATTCTTTTACCATTGAGCTTCGGGACACAGGAACTTATGGATTTTTGCTTCCTCCTCAAGAAATTAAACCAACTTGCTTAGAAGCACTTTCTGCTGTCAAAGAGATAGCTCAACATGTTCTCCAAAATTCATGATGTTGAATATAATTTATTTCAGCATGACTGCATTTACTTAGCAATAATAATAATAATAATAATAATAATAATAATAATAATAATAATAATAATAATAATAATAATAATAATAATAATAATAATAATAATAATAATATAACAATAACAACAACAACCTTGCTGCTTTATTAAAATTATTTTTATATAGGCAAAAAAACCCACCCAAAAAACTGCACCCTCTATACTTCATTTCAGAATACATCAAGGTTTTTTTACTGTATCTATATACCTATACCTACAATGCTAGTTCAGTGTAGCTTCCTGAGGACAGCAACGCAGATGGCAACATAAGGGAGTGGAGCATCTCCCTTATGAGGAAAGGCTGGGGGAGCTGGGCCTCTTCAGCTTGGAGAAGAGGAGGCTGAGGGGTGACCTCGTTAATGTTTATAAATATATGAAGGGTGAGTGTCAGGAGGATGGAGCCAGGCTCTTCTCAGTGATGTCCAATGATAGGACAAGGGGCAATGGGTGTAAGCTGGAACACAGGAGGTTCTGCTTAAACTTGAGAAGAAACTTCTTTACTGTGATGGTGACAGAGCACTGGAACAGGCTGCCCAGGGAGTTTGTGGAGTCTCCTTCTCTGGAGACATTCAAGACCCGCCTGGACACGTTCCTGTGTGATCTCATCTAGGTGTTCCTGCTCCGGCAAGGGGATTGGACTAGATGATCTTTCGAGGTCCCTTCCATTCCCTAACACTCTGTGATTCTGTGAACAGTCCTGCAAATACAATTTCCCAGCACTTAATACTCAAATACACATTAAAAAACTGCATGGAAAAAGTTATCCTGCACCAGGATGTGTTGGTCCATTACAATCCCTCTAAGAAAGGCACTCAAACTTTGTAAGGTATCATTTAAAATGTTATTTATTAGAGATAAGAGTATAAGGAGAAAATAGCGTAAATAAACTTATGTCCCTCTAGATGGTGGGAACCCCAGGTAGTGTAGCACTGAATGGGCCTCTGATTGAGGTGTGGCATGCTGAACAGAGCCTATCCATAGAAGAAACCTCTCCATTTTAGTCATTTGAGCTATTACAGGATTTCCTTACAAGAAAACAATCTTATTCATTGTTTCTACTGTCAAACAGAAAGGATGTTCACATGAGAACTTCTTGCACACCTATGGATAAAGGTAAGGACACATAGGTAAACAAATCACTGATACCAAGTGGGAGCTGCCCACAGGCTGCTCTGCTACAATTACCTGGTTAAGTTTATTTATCCTGCAGCCAAGGGTTTGTGCAGCACAATATAGGCCTGAAGGACAAGCTGCACACGCAGCGCAGTGCAGGACCAGCGTGGGTCTGTTCAGGTTCACCTGGATCACCAACTCTTCCACGTACAGTTGTATCCTGGTCAGGAACAATATAAGTCTAAAGACAAGTTAGCATCACGCTGGTGTGCTTGCTAAATGAAAGAATGGTGCTGAAGATGAGACCCAGATGGAGACCCTCACTTGAGGGAAGGGATGCCATCCACAGGGTCCTTCACAGGCTTCAGGAGTGGGCCCATGTGACCCACATGAGGTTCAACAAAACCAAGTGCAAGGTCCTGCACCTGAGTTGGAGCAATCCCTGGTATCAGTACTGGCTCGGGGATGGAGGGATTGAGAGCAATCCTGAGAAGACTTGGGGGTACTGGTGGGTGAAAAGCTGGACATGAGCCAGCAATGTGCACTTGCAGCCCAGAAGGCAAATCATATCCTGGGCTGCATCACAAGCAGCATGGCCAGCGGGTCATGGGAGGCGACTCTGCCTCTCTACTCCACTATGGTGAGAGCCCACCTGGAACACTGCATCCGGGTCTGGAGTCCTCAGCCCAAGGAAGACATGGAGCCCAGAGAAGGGCCATAAAAAATGATCAGAGGGCTGGAGCACCTCTCCTGTGAAGAAAGGCTGAGAGAGTTGGGGTTGTTCAGCCTGAAGAGAAGGCTCCAGGGAGACCATATTGTGGCCTTTCAGTAAAGGTGGCCTATAAGAAAGATGGGGACACTTTCTAGCAAGGCCTGTAGCAATAGGACAAGGGGCAATGGTTTTAAACTAAAAGAGTGCAGATTTAGACTAGATATAAGGAAGAAATTTTTTGCAATGAGAGCGGTGAAACACCAGCACAGGTTGCCCAGAGAAGTGGTAGAAGCCCCATCCCTGGAAACATTGCAGGTCAGGCTGGACGGGGCATCTAGTGGAAGGTGTCCCTGCTGACTGCAGGGGGGCTGGTCTAGGTGACCTTTAAAGGTCCCTTCCAACCCAACTATTCTTTTGCGACGCTTTCCTGCCCACCAGCCACGCTGCTCATCACCCTCACAACCCTGATCGGCCCGGGCCGAGCAACTGGACTGCCGGGGCCAATGCCTGGGGCAGGCCCACAGTGCCCGTGAACACCACCCAGGCCGCCAGCCACCGCCCCGCCCCAAGCCCCGTGAGGAGGCGAGTGGGTGCCTGGGTCCGCCCCTCTCCAGCATGGCGGCGCTGCCGCTTCCGCACTGACGTCATCAGCAGCGGCGGCGCGGCGGCCGCCGGGAAGGGCGCGCGCGGCGGTGGCGGCGGCGGTTACCCAGCGGCCCTGGCGCGCGGGGGCAGGGCGCGAGCGGCGGGCGCCGTTGTGCTGCGGGAGCGAGTGGCGCTCCTCGTCTTCCTCTCCGTGTCGCTCCGCGCTCAGGCCCGGGAGGACGGACTCCCCCCTCGCCCCCTCCCACCCTCTCCGCCCCGGGCGGCGGCGGAGGAGGCGGCGGGGAGCGGCGCGGCAGCGGAAGGAGCAGGTGAGTGCGGCGGTGCGGCCGGGGGCGCGGAGGGTGGGGGAGGGGAGGGCCGTGAGGGGAGGAGAGGCGGGAGGGGGCGGGGCGGCCTCCGCGCCCCTTTCGCCCCGCCCTGGCCCCGTGGGCGGTGGCAGCGCTCGGGGGCGTTCGGCCTTAGGAGCGGAGCTGCTGGGATGGGCAGCGCTCCCGCCCGCGCCGGCAGCCCAGCGCGCTGGGGGGCTCCCCGGGGGCTCCCCGAGGAGGGGGGAGTGGCCAGGACGGGCGGGGGCGTCCGCGGGTGGGGGCCTGGCGGTGCCGGCCATCCAGGCATTTGCTCGGGGCGCAGTTCTATCAGTCAGTGGCCCTGCAGGAGCCAGCCTCCCGCATACTCGGATCTCCCCTACTCGTGGGGTTTTTTCCACTTCAGAGGGGCTCATCTCCGGCTTTCTGGCAGTAAAATAGTTTCTGCTTTATGCGCTTAGAGGAAGTACTAATTTCGCTCGTATAAATTCACTCATCACCATTTCTTTAGATAGCGGCTACAGCTAACTCCCATCCCTTCCAGAACTTGTAGACTGAGCATGCTGGGTTAGTGTTTCCGTTGGTCTGCTTAGGTCCTCACCTTGGCCTTCTTTGATGGGTTCGTACTCTGCCCTTGATTTCTTGTCAATCTCATGCAAGACTGTTTGAAGAACAGGTTTTGACAGAGAGTGGGTTAGCAGCCAGGACCTCATGGCATCTTGCTCAGGTGGTGAAACACATACTCTGTGCAGAGGGGAGTGGACAGGTTCAGCCTGTGGACTCAGTGTATCTGAAAGCTATAGAAGTGTGGCTATACATGGCTGTGCCCGAGATAATACGCCCTGCTTCTCGGCATGTGTGCTGGAGTGTGACAACATGCTAATATCGTGATCCAGTTTACAGGTTGATAGGAGATAACATGTACCCAGCAAACTTGATATGAAGACTGAGTGAGCTTGGATCTGTCCACACCAGTCTGTGTAGACTGACCCTTAGTTTGGTAAAACGTCTTTGAGCATGAGGACTTTATTAGACCAATTACGGAATACTGTATACTTTTGTGATACTAGGGCCTGATTTTTTAAATTATTTATTTACATGTAGAAAGCCAACCATGATTTTATATCTGTGAAGACAAAACTAGCAGTTGCTTATCACTGTGAATGGAGAAATACCTTATGGTAAATTAGAAGGATAGGGTCAAGTTAATACGTTGATGAGATAACAGCGTGGAGTTGTTAAAGTAAACTTGGAATAATTTCTAGTTTTCTGTCAAACATGCTTTTTTGTGTGATTTGAAGAGTGTTAGACTAACATCTCGTAAATGGTGCAACCAATATTTAACTGTTTTTTTTTAAGTTGGTGAACAAGGTGTGTTACTGTTTTTAGTATTATTTTTAGGTAGTAAACCTGTGGAGCTCCTTCAGATACTGCTATTTTATTAGTTTTGTGACATGGAAACATTAACATTGTAATCAGAAACAAAACCTTTTCAAGTAAAAGTTCTTTATTTGAAAAAGTGAAGAGAAGCATCGATGTTTTCTTCTTTCCAAGCTGTTATTTAGTTGTCGACAGGTATTTAGTTTATCCCAGAGTGTTATAATCAGATTGTATCTGAACTTCTGTAGGATTTTAAAATTAAAATTTTGCTTGTTATTTTAAAGGGCATATTATTTATTACTTCACAGGTAGGGTTTTCTTAAGTGATGTAATGTTTAGTCTGTGTGTGGTGTGCACGTATGCATGCACAGACATTGACATGCTTACTCATGATGTCTTAGCCTTCTTAAAAAGATTTTATCTCCTTATCACGAAGTTTTTTGTGAACTTTGCTTTTGTTCTGTTACATCTCGGTGCCTACTTTTTCTGCAGAAACAGGATTAATTTTTGCAGGGACTGGGTTAGGTTTTTCTAACAGAAAAACAGATGTTTCAGATGTGTTTCTCTTCATTGTAGTTTTTGAAATATAATACTTCATTGAAGAAGAATGTTAAGCATGCTGGACACCAAAATGTAGGAGTACTGATAGTAAGAATACAGAATTTCACTGAGTATTGTGTCAATCATACCATGCCTTATTGGTTTCAGTTACTTGGTTAGGGCCCACCAGGTATACTCACTTCTCTCAAGTCTGTTTACATTATAGATTTATTAATGAAGTAACACTCTGAGATACATTTTACTTCAAATGGTAGAATAATTAATGCCATTAAACAGGTTATTTCTCACTCTGGAAAAGTTGCTCCATTTAAAGAATAACATAATGCATCTGTGAGTAAGTTATTGTAGTGTTAAAATATTTGTAATTTATTATTAAACATTCCTGTGGATCTTATTTGTGTATGGAAAATGGTTAAAACCTTAGCTATAGAATTTATTTTGGGACTATAAAGTTAATTTCACTTAGTGGTAGTAAGGTGTTTCAGATGTTGCAAACACTTCAGTACCCATAAGTAGATTTAGCAATGGAATGTCACGTACCTGAAATAGAGAAGTACATACATTTTCTACTTAGAAACTTTAAAAAAATTAATCATGGTAGAGAAACTTTAAAAAAATTAATCATGGTAGTAATTATTTGAAATGTTGAAATATGCATGCTCAAGGCTAAGTCTGCACTGATACTTGGTGCTGTCTAATCCATGTGAGTGTTTGATAAGGAGATGGAAGTTCAGAGACACAGGTTGGATGGAAAGGAAGATCATTGCACTGGCCGTCAGTGTGGGATTGATAGCAGGATTGTGATCATCAGGGGTAAAGCAACATGAGATGAAAATGTAGGAGAATCAAGCAAGTTATGGGAGTTTTTATGGGATGTTCCATTTAAATTATTCTTGATTATCCACTAGTGTGCAGTCTGAAAAATTTGGAAATTAAACACTTCACTTAAATTTTTTCCCCTTACACTACTTGTATATAAGCAAGGAAGCTGGTCAGTAATATGAAACTGTCCAAGATTTCAACTGCAGTCTTGTTTTAATAGTCTCTTTATTTTTCAACTTGCTTATTCTTTGAAGAATGAAAATGGGAGTGACTGCATTTTCAGATACAGTCTCTGAAATGTAATGTTTGACATAGTGAAAATTCCTCAGTTTGCCTCTGAATAATGTGTCTGGACTCTAATCCTGCAGCCTGTGTAACAGCTGCATTCACTTAACGGTGAAATCTCTTGCAGTACTGGTTGCAGGAGCAAGACCCTCATGTGATAATATGTGCATACAGAAAGTAACATGCAGTGCAGTCACAGCATGCTGGTTTTGTTTGCTTAGATTAATTTGTGGTGAAATATCTCTTCTGTTAATTAAGTGTCTAATTGCAGACTGGTGGGCGTGGGTCAACATGCAAGGACAGAATTGACAGAATGCTACCTGAAGTAGTACATTTTTTTCTTTTCACATTCAAAACTTTAATTTACTTTCAGATAGGGGGTTTTACAAACCTTAGAAGATTTGGGGTTAGGTGGTTCTCTTAATTTCCTTGTAGGAAATTATTGGCCAAAATACAAGTATGTAGTTGGAATGGAATTATCTTTTCAGTTATGATGATGTCACTCCCTTCATCCTCTCCATGTTTGTAACTATCCTTTTAAGCCTACTCATCATCATAACTTCCCATAGAAGTTAATTCCAAGAAGGTACTATTTGCTGGGTAAAAAGTAAAATTTTAAAAAGGCGTTTTGCCTCTGTTTCCTTGAAGGTAAAAGGACATTCAAATTAGGAGGCAAAATGAATGTAAATTTTTTGTATTTGTATATTGCTATCATGTCAGTGTGTACTGTACTTACGTATTATATGCACTTATTTTATCTGTCCTTCATGTGTTGAACCCCCTCTCTATGCCATTGCAAGTGCCGTTCTTCTAACCCTTTTTATTTCAGATATAGCTTGTTTTACTGTAAATATTGAAACCAAATTCAGTGCTTGGTATATGATCGTTTATTAAACATGGTTTTGTATATGTCAGTCGATTTTTGTTTGCTTTATTAAAGGGTGTAGCTGCATGAAAACTTAGAAATTCAGTGGGTTTTCTGCTGAAATACAGTGGGAAGCAATCCCAAAATGGAAGGGTGCTCAGCTAGGTGAGATGTGGTATTGTGTTGCTTTCTAACTTTAATGATTTATCCTGTCAGACTTTATAACTACTGCTGCACATTGAGCTGTCCACAATGACTCCTAATTATTTTTCTCAGAAGACTGGACTAATTTGAACTCATTAAGTATTTAGATAAAATCATTTCTCCTTGTGTGCATTACATTTTATTTATTTGCATTTCATCTGCTGTTGTATTACTCAATTTTCTAACTCAATTAGATCTTCCTGGAAATCTCTATTCTCCACAGTTTTACTAACCTGAATAATTTCCTACTACTGGCAAATTCTACTGTTTCACTGTCTGCTTCCACTAATTGATGTTAACCATTGTTTTTAATGTCTGATGTGTGCCACATGGTTAACTTCTAACCTTTCTGAGCATCATCTTGGTTAATGTCTTGGTTATCTGAACCTTACTTGTGAGATAAAATTCTTCAGATAATCAGAGGCTTGGAGAAGTAGTCACTAGAGCTGAGAAATATTTCAAGGTACACAGTGTAGGCTTTCTTTCTTCTGTTGTTTATAAAGAGCTAAAGTGCTTAGCAGAGCTTCAGCACAGTTTTGTTTGTAGAAAGTGCACAGGTATCAGACATCTAGGAAGATCTTGTAATTGAAGTAACCACAGGATTCAGATAACAAAATTTCTCCAAGGTACAAGGGAGAAAACTAGCTATTACTTAAATTAAGTGTCAAGTGTAAAATACAAGTTACAGCAGTATTATGTTTTATGTACATTTGTCCACATTTATACATTATAACATTTTTTTGTTGTAGAATGGAACCTTGCAATCTGAATGTTATGGGAACATATTGCTGATCACATCAGTGGAAATTTGTATTAATCCAATCTGGTGGGGGTTAGTTTAAATTTGTATTATTCTGACTCTGTGGATGAGCTTTTAATCATTTGTAACGTGTTTGTGTATGAGAAATTAGCTAAGTGTGTGTGTTCTAAACACAGTGACAGGTGGATAGGAGCAGAAGAGACAGCAGAAGGGTAGGAGATTAGCGTTTGGCTAATCATGTTATGCTGACTAATGAGCTCTAGAATGATGGCACTTTGCAGTACAACAAAGAGGTGGTTTTTTGAGCTGTGTATAAATTGTCCAGCATCTGGCAGATTTTCCCAAATTGATTTTATTTCTGTGTAGACCGAGTAGCACTTAAAGAATGGACAATAGCTTTTGGAGGCCATTTTGCCCTTTTTCTACAAACCTGTCTCAGTGTCCAATATGTATGTATCTTTTTTTTTTTTTTTTAAAGTGTTATCTTCCTTTTTTTTCCTTTTTTTTTCTTTCTGTATTCAATAACTCCTTACTTTCTCAGGTAAGATAAACTGTAAATTCTTATTTGTCAAACTTGAGAAGCTAAAGAATTTTATTACTGTTGTGTGGTGTGGTTTTTTTTGTTTTGTTTTTTTTCCCCAAACTCAGGTGGTTCCAAATAGTTTTAGAATACAAACAGACTGTGGATCTCAAGGTGCTTTTCAGTAGATTGTCACACACAAAGCAGCGGGGGAATGGAGCTTTCATTTTTGGAGATTTGTTTCTGAAAATGGGAGCCATTTGTAGTGGTCAGCACCTGTTTGAGAGCATGGTGAAGTAACATTAAAGATTCTTTTCATTTGAAGTCACTTGAGTTGATGCACAAAATATACATGATGAAGGAAAGCATCTGTTCTGTGTGGTGTTTGCTACCTAAATGGGTAACATATCATATGATCTTTCCAAAAGGGAGCTGAAGAATCCAAAGCAAGTCATAAAATAAAATGAAAAATTATCATTACTAATGTTCAGCTGACTAGTTCACATTGGAGGCGTTTCTTGTTATTAGAGACATTTCATTCATTTATGACTTTTTTTCTTTCTTCATCACCTCTGCAGCAGCTCTTACAACGTCTATCATACTGTTTTATTCATGTGAGTTCAGTGTCAATCGCCCCAAACTGAAGGATTTTACAGTTTTGCTTTTTTTTTTGGTTGAAGTAGTACAAAATGTCAAAAATTAGAAGGAAGGTCACAGTGGAAAATACCAAGACCATATCCGATAGCACATCCCGAAGACCCAGTGTGTTTGAAAGGCTTGGACCCAGCACTGGAAGTACTGCAGAGGTGAGTTGTAAAAGTGTTTTTCTTTTCCTCCCCACCCCAGCATCTTCTTTTCCAGGATTAAAGTGGTGGGAAAGTGTAGCTCACAAATACCAGATACTCAGATGTCACTGATGTTAGTAAAGGTGAAAGAACTCCTTAACATATGGATGTTCAACATACTAATACTAGAATTTTCAAATAACGTGTGTTGTCCCAGCTTCTGGAGAGGAGCAGTAGTACTGTACATATTAATAGTATTTCCACCAATCTAAATTTTTCTCTACCAGACCTGATGCTCATTGTTGGTTATTTTTTTTTAATTAGTTATATTACTGGTGGACAGAAATTGCAGATAAATGGGAGTTAATGTGGAGTCATTTGTTTGTTCTGCCACACTCACACCAATGGTATTTCCAGAAATGAGTGTGAAATTCACCCAGTAATGTCTGTCTCTTAGACACAGTGCCGTAACTGGCTGAAGACTGGCAACTGCCTCTATGGGAACACATGTAGATTCGTACATGGCCCTTCACCACGAGGTAAAGGCTATAGCAGCAGTTATAGAAGGTAAATCAAGAACTCACTTTGAATTCTTCACATGCTGTAGGAAAATAGCTTTTGCAACTGTCTTCTGTTATTTTTTTTAAAAAGTGAAATACTGTGGTGTGCCTAATGGTATGTTTTTATCAATAACCAATTGCATTGTGAAGCTGCTCAAAACAATTAATGTGGCAGCTTGCAGTGGGTTTTCCCAGGATTTTTGTGTGTATGTAGCTTTAAAAATGAATGGAGTCCTTGGATGCAGATTAACTTCTTATATTACTTGAAATGAGAAGTTCTAGTACCTTAATACATTGGTTTTTCTTGGCGTAGTGTCACTGCAGCTTCTGATATGCCTTTCTGTCCTTTACTAAAATGCTGGTTTGCAACCACTTGCGGCAGTACTCACATACCTGCAGCCCTTCTGCCTTCGCTATGTTGTTTGATGATTAAGGTGTCTATCCATTCTTTCCTGTTGTGAGAAAATGCTTCTCTTCAAAACATAGTTCTGTGACTATCTGTCAGATCTAGAACAACTGTCCTGTATCGTAGGAAGAGGTACAAAAAGCTACTTCATTTTTCAGAAGAGAATATTTTTATTGTCTGCCTCTTCATGTGTTAGTGTAATTTTAAAATTTTTTTTTTGACTGTCCTTTGTGTGGCAGAACACCTTACTTAACTGAATTGAAATGTGGCAGTAAGTTTTAATATTCTTGCTATAAAGGACAAAGCAATAGTATAGTTGTAGCATAGTACTTCTTTGTATGTAGACTTCATATTTTACAAAAAACTGTGCTTCATGATGCTACAGTAATGTCAATGTTACCTTTAGATCATGAATGGGCACATTGAAGCATCAAAGTGTAAAGCAACAACAGGAAGGTTGGCATGAGCTTAGGGTTCTGTTTCTGTTTCTTTTTCCTGTTCCTGTGGCATACTCTCAGGATGATCTTGACTTTGCTTGTTTGATCTTCTATTGCTTCTAAGGTAGTAGCAGCTGGGATATGAAATGTATCACTGAGTTTAATATTTCTTTCACTGTGTAATAGATTTTATTCAGTTCTGTACTGAATGTTCCAATGGGGAAAAGGAGTGATTTGCTGGTAGAGATTAAATTTTAAAACTGTTATAATGTCACTTCCTCCTTGATTTCAGTGTTTGGAACACTCAGTGCATAGTTCTGTTTGGTCATTTGAAGTAAAGTCACATTTCTTTTAATGATTAAATCTGTGTTTCTGCTTCACTGTCACCACTGACATTTAAGAGTAATGTTGATCTGTTACTTTTTATTGCTAACTTTTTTTTTTTACTAGGACTATATGAAAAAGTCAAAGGACAGATCTTGCTGCTTGTTTGTCTGATACATTCAACATTTAATAAAGGTGTTCTTAAAAATAAAAAGGGGGAGGAGGCCCCTACTTGCCCACCCCCTCCACACCAAAACAGACAAATGAAAAAAGCATACTTGTCTTCAGAAGTTTCTACTGATAGCTCTTGGCCAGGCACAGAAAAAGCTGGTTTATGTACATAAGAAAATGTTGGCATTTTCGTGCTATTTAACATTACAAAGATTTTCACAAATGTTATCCAGGTATTTTGAATGCAGTTTTATTGGCTTCTTGCAAGCCAAGCTAATGCTGCTTCTGTATCAGTTCAGTTCAAGCAGTATTTTTGTTGTAAGTATCTGGGATAACATAATGTTGGCATGTCTACACGTGTTCAGCCAGGTCTGCTGAAGTCTTTTGTGTGCTTTGCAAGCAGTTTGGTAGGACAAAGCACATCTTGCTGCCTTTCTGTCTTGCCCCTCCAGTTTCATACCTGTTTTAATGTGTTCCATAGTTCAGTACATCACTAGACAGTAGGAAAACAGGACTCTAAGGTGTGAAAAAAAACTCTTATGTCTAGCTTCATTGTAACTCCATTTCAGCATTAATGCTTCTTCTCACAGCATGAGTTTTAATCTTGCTGTTATAAAAATAAAACCTAGCATGTGTTTACATATAAAGCTTTCCTGGTAAGGACATTAAGAATTCAGTAATAGACCTGCCAGTCTTCCAAGCATCTGAAGTAAGGAGAAGCTAACAAGGAAAGAGCTGTGTGTAAATCGTGTCCTACAAGGAATTTTGCTCTCTTGGTCCACTTATAGATTGTTGGTCAGTTGCTTGGCAGCTTACTCCTGGTTCTCTTATACCATTGTCAGGATTTATGCCATCGTAGTGTCCCTCTCTTAGCCTGTCTGATCCTCTTCATTCTGGAGCATCACACTTGATTTAAAAACCAAACCCACAGTTATATTAGGTAAGAACATATAGATTTTACAAGATTCAAATATTACTTTATGGGAAACTGAAAAACTGGACAATGTTTCATGAGCATTCAGTTAGAATATGTGTATTATACACTAATAATCATCATCTGCCTATACACGCACGTGTGCATACAGACATACGCACAGATATTCTCAGATGGGTGTGTTGTGATGTGTGACTGTTGCTGGGGAGTTGTTCCTGACCCTGGAAGAGGTGCAGAAGCAAATGGAGGTGCTGCTATGAATGTGCATTTCCTAACAAAGCCACTTAATATGGAGAACTGAACTGTTACAGAAAGTAATGCTGTTTAATATCACTTAACTGCACTGCTTAAAATTTGAAATTATGAAATTCAGCATTTTATGCCTTATTTAAAGAATGGCCCTAGCACAAAATATTAAGTCATTAAAAATAATTTTTTTGTTGAATAATTTTCTTCTAGTGTACAAGAGTAATGCTGTGGAACTCTCTCTGTGAAAGGTTCTACCAGGTGCAGTCTAGCCACATTATCTGGAACTAAAATTGTAGTTACCTATTGAAATTCAGCAGTGTGCATTACCTGGAATAACCAAAGATCCCTTTTGGGAGAAGGGAGGGAAGTTGTGTAGAAAAGAAGCCGTTGTGTAAAAATAAAAAAATGTGGTGCACCTGAAAGAAAAATGAGCTAATAGGACAGCTTGTTTTTCTGTGCATTAAGCCAAAGTATCTGAAAACAGTCACAGCTTCCTGAGAGTAATTATTTCTAAAAAATTGACAGATTTTCAATCTTATTTTATTAGACTTTTGGGGGGGTTCTGATGTTGTTATGTTTTTTTGGGGAGGGGCAGGATTATTACATTGAATTTGCTCCGGTGTTCTAAAGCTGAGAAAAGAACACAAAAACCAAACAAAAAAACACCAACAAACCCCAATCCTGAAGCTATAGCTTTTTTAATTTCCGTGATTTCTTGATAACTTTTGTAATCTTCAAGTAGATTTGAATAATGTTTTAATAAAATGAGTTTTTTTCAGTCTCACAAATTCAAATCCTTTGTGCCATAGCTGAAGTATCATTAAAAAATAAGGCATTGGATTACCACTTCAGTGTTGAAAAACAGTTTATTGTTGAGGTAGCTGATGGTTGAAATGCTTCAGTTTGTTTTGGTAATGCAAAGGAATTCTCTTCCTAAGATGGGAAAAAAAAAAAAGATACTTTTATGACCTTGACTAAAGCCAGACACTTTAGAGATGATACAGTAAAGCATGCAAAGAAGATAACTTGTGTATATTTGTGTGCTGGAAAGAAGCAGCGTGCTACTGTTTTGTACCTTCCTTCTAATCTAGAGTGACCTGTATTTATAATTTCATGAAGAATTAAATGCATCTAAAAATGAGAGCAGTCATTTGTCTTTTTCTTCTTAAATCCTAAGACACTTAACCTTGTGATGCAATTTAAAGAATTAAATATAGATAACATTGCAAGAGGAAGTGGAAACCAGTTAGTGTTTTTCAAATATGCACAGGTTGAAAATGAAGTCATATTAATTTAGATTTTAGTATGTATAATTTGTGAAAAACAGTTTACCGTTTGTGTATTATGTGACAGAGGAAGGGAGAGAGAAACAGTACTTTCTAAATGGAGACCTAATTCAGTCTGAAAAGCAAAACCAAGGCAAATTTAATTACTCAGATATTATATATAACTCTTTTAATCAACTAAGGCAGCATCACTGTCTCTCTCTGACTCTGTAGTGCAAACTTACAGGTATAGATCCAGTACTTTCATTTAACTGTTTCACAGAAGAATCTGTAATTATGGCTAAAAGCCATCACAGAGGACCAAATTCAATATCAAGCCAGGTCTATGTGAAGACAAGATGTATTTTCTTGAACTGAAAGATCATTTGAAGCAACTTCTACATCCCCTTTGCTTAAGAACTTGTTTAAATGCAAGGGTTCTCTTTTAACCCATAAAAGATAAATGAACTTGTGAACCTGTACGAAGAGGTGACAAAATTATATAGATGTCTTGTAGTAGTGTAGGATGTTCCCGCTCCCTTCCCATATCACAGTAATACATTTTACAGAAAATATACCTTAAAGTTGGGTGACTAGTAGAGTTCATGCAATATTTTGTAATTAAATAATGAAATAACTATGTTACTGCAAGGTGGAAAATGGAGAAGGCCTTCAAGAGTGAATTTCTGGTGCATGGTCTTGCAACAGTGTTTTTTTGTGTGGCAGTCTCGCCAAGGTCATGGGAAGATGGCACCTAGGTCAGGTTATCTCTACTTGGTGAACTTCATCCATATTCAGAGTTGTGCTTCTGTGTGACTATTATTGCTAGTCTACAGTAGTTTGACTCTGCATTAATTTTATTTATATATATGTATATTAAAAATATATAAAATATATATATATATTAAAATTGATGCAGTTTAGAATATGGAGAAGGCTAAAGATATCTTGAAAGTCTTGGTAGGAGTGATTGTGAAACGCATTTGCATGATGGTCAGATAAAGATTTGTTCCGAGTAGGATAGCCCGAAGCTGATCTAGAGTAGTAACTGAGTCATGGCATATATATGTACAAGTAATTTTTCTTCTTAGAGTCAATTTTTCCTTGATGTTCTGAAAGAGGTTTTTTTGAATGCTTAAGCCTGTTAGAACTGCATATTTTTTTATTTATCTACTTCACTTCTGGGTGGGAGGTTTAGATCTTTCTGTATATACTAATAAAATAAATAACTAAAGACAGATTGTATTCCTTTAAGAATAGTCCCATAGAACTGGTTATATTATATTTCTCTATTATACAGGTCACCAGAAAGACCCACTGGAGATCTTCGTGAAAGAATGAAGAACAAACGTCAAGACGTTGAGGCAGAGCCACAGAAACGAAGTACAGAGGAATCGTCCTCTCCTGTTAGGGTAAGAATGGAGTTTGCAGAACTCCAGAATGCCTCAGTAGCAATTGGGCAGTGTGTCCTAGAAACCTGATTGTGGTGACTTGTAACATTTAAAATGTTTTCATGACTTAATCATTTTGTACATAGCACGTGGCATATTTTATTATGTCTTAACAATTGTATTATTTTGCAACACTACAGCACTTTCTGATCTTTTGGTTCCCAAAGAGATTATAAATTCCACAGACTAAAATATATTAAAATACTGATGAACGGATGTTTAATAATAGTGCAGACTCTTTGATTATTTCCAAGAAAGTGTATTAACCATTGTTCCAATCATCTGCTTTTTTCCCCCGACACTTGTGCATATCCATTATTCATATGCATCCTGACTCCAGTTGTTTGTCCTAAATTTGCTTTTGATGAGACCATGCAGTTACTGTTGTGCTGGTTCATTTTGTCTTCCTCCTCACATTTCATCAGCCATCCCAACTGCTCAGTTTTGGATTTTGCAAAAAATTAATTTATTACCGTTCTCATTTTTCTAAGCATTTTTCTGCAGCCCTATACCCTTCAAATACCAGAAGTTACTGATTTTGAAATTGTGTAATCTGTTCCTGCACTGATGTTATAAATAAATAGGGGCAGAGTTGGTCGTGAGACCCTGCACCTGTGTAACAATAGCACCAGTGTATTCCTGCGTCATGTTTTTTGACACCATCTTCATATGAATAATGATTAAAAGTTTTTATTTTATGAAAAATCAGTTTTGCTTCTGCAGGTATTAACAGAGGTTGTTTTTTTTTTTTCTCTTGGTCTGTTCCTACTTGCTGTGTAATATAAATTTTTTATATCAGGTGCAAAGAAATCAACAGCAGCTGCTATCATTAAATTAACAGAATGGCTTACCTTCCAATCATGTTTTCAGTTGCTGTTAATTTGTATAAACTTTCAATCTTTTTACTCTTTTACTTTTGTGTGTTTATTTTCTAATAGTTTGAATAAACTGTTCAGTTATTGAGTACATGGTTGGTGGGGAAAAGTGTTTTTTCCAACCTTTATTAAAAATTTACTGTAACTTCTCTCCTGATACAACTCTAATATTGATGTAATTCTTACTTTTCATTAGTTAACCCTACTTTTTATGGCGTTCTATTAACGTAACAATAAAACCAACAACTAAACTTCAAGTAAAGGTGAAGTGGAAGCAGGAATCAAAAGGGATCAGAGAATTAGTGGCTCTGTTAAAAGTACCAAGGAATTATTTACAGGATCAGCAAACTGCAAAGAAAAAAATTACTCTGCTTCAATCTTATAAAACAAGAGTCTGAGGAAACCACTGAGCCTTTGTATTAGTTGCATGGAAGCAACTCTCAAAATGTGATGAAGATGGGACAGTCATCAAGAGTTGCACTGCAAAGAACCAGGGTATCTAAAAGAACAGAAGTTTCTGAAAAAATGTCTAAAAGAACTAAACTGACTGAACTGCTAACAAACATCTTGCTCCTTTGTTAGATCTACTATTGTGGTGGAGTTCTAATATCTGACATTTCCATCTCTTACTAAAGCTTTTGGGATAACAGAGGAGCTGGATAAGAAATCTTAACTTCGTTTTTAAATTACAAAAAGGTGACTTGTTCCATAAAAAGTTTCATAATTGTCTTTTTTAAAAAACAAACAAGAAAAAAAAACACCACAAAAGAGCAGCACTCTTCCTGCAGACAAAATTTGTGATTCACCAGTCTACTAGCCTGCACCTTTTAACAGAGAGTAGTGGCTAAGAGAGAACTGTCTGATCCAGATGAATCCTTAAATAGCTTATTTTGAAACAAGGCTTTTGGGGCATATAGATAGTTAAAGAATAGCAGGTGTAATATTGTCAGGTTTAGAAGCCAGCTAAGCAGAAAACTTTCAATTAATTCCAAATGATGAAGTTAGAGAGGATGCTATGGTGCTTCATCTAGAGAGATATAACTTTTTAAGAACATGAAAAAAATGTTGGACATCCGAAATCTCAAACTTTGAAGAAGATACAAAAACAGTAACTGAGATTACTAAAGTCTGAGGAGTGCCATAGGGATTGGGGGAAAGTTTTTGGCAGTACAATGGCAGATGAATTTTGGTGTCAGCATGTGCAAGGTAATGCACAGTGAAGAAAGCATTTGAAACAAAAAAATAATGAATAAATATTTTGAAAGTAACTGAAACCATTCAGTAGAAAAAGATGTTATTGTGGACAGCTCAATGAAACCATCTGTTCAAAGTGCAGTCACAGTTGCAGAAGCAAATACTCAGGTATATAAAAATGGAACATAAAATTATCAATATTTTGCTGTAGAAGTTCATGGTCCAGTATTTTTTGTAATGCTGTTTGGTTGTGATGACTTGTATGCAAGAAAATACAGTCAAAGGTCTTTCTGAAGTGGACAAGGAGGTGAGAAAGTGACTGGAGAAAAGAAAGGACATGTGGCGAATGCATATAAGGTGTGGTTGCGAGAATGTAAATGAGATGCGTCATACTCATACTTTATCCCAGTAGAAAGAGTGGCAAATTTGAAAATGACAAGCGGAAATGCTATTTACGTTATGTCTGACAGTTCTGCCTGATTGCCAGAAGATACAGTTGAAAACCTGAATAGGTTCCACAAAAAGTTGAGACAGTATAATTAATATAAAATCTTTTTAGAAGAGATTTCTTCTTTGGAGACATTAGATAACTAGTGCAATCTCTGTATTAGGAAGAAACTTCCTATATGGACAGCTTATAGAATATATTCCTTATTATTCATGTCTTGTACTATTATTTTCAGAGACAATATGCTGCGTTACGTGGACAACTACATTGAACTCAGTTGTTTCTGTGTTTCTCAGACTTGTGTTGGGAATTTTCAGCACTGCATGTTAGTGTGTCAATACAGATAACTAGAGAAGGTTCCTGCTGTTACTGTATTTAGTTGGAAAATTTTATGTTGATTTTTTTTTTTCCTCTGTATTATGAGATGACAATTACATTGGAGTATTTGAAGTATTACCTGGGAGGTGTTTGTGATCTGGTAGAAAAAGTGCGAAGAACTTACTGTACATTTAGGGAAGGTTTTGTAAGGAATGTGTATCTTTTGTTTCATATCTGTGCTTTTTGACACTGTGGCTTTTGAATATCCCCACTGGAAATGGAAGTCAGCATTGTCTTCCATGTCTGAAAGGGAAAAAATCCTTGTTCATTTCAGGGAAACTTCAGATTCATTTTCTTGTATGTTTGTGTAGTATAGTAGTAGTTTACACTATAAAACTATTATTCGTAGAGCAAAATAGTACTGTGCTTGCCCAAAAGATTCTAGCTGCAATACCTTATAGCCTATTGTAGATATACAGAAGTCTGCACTTTGATTTAGTTTATATTCCTGCTGCATGTACATGTGCTGATGAAACTGAAACTGTAGCTTCTGCCTTGTAAGAATTGTAGATTGTAAGAGTCTTAGAAATATTCTCTCCATCAGTGTTGGAAAAATAACACTACTTGGCTAGAAGCATGTTTTGCAGACTGGATGAGTCTTTTTGTGCTTGGCCAAATTCTTCTGGCTGTCATGGGAAATGGCTTCAAGTAATCATCAAGTACAGTGTTGATCATATCTTATGGGCTGTGGAACTTCAACTTAAGTAGACCTTAAATTAAATAAAATCTGACAGAATTCACCCATAATGTCATATTTTTATTTTCCTTTCATAAGTAGCACTTATTCTGAACGTCAACATTAAACTGTAATAATCTGTCCAGCACATGCAGATACTTTAATTGTGAGCACATACCTGAAAGCAGCATAAAGAAAGTCTGCTAAGTTGTTGTTTACTCTTAGGACAACCTTTTTTTTTTTACTGAATAATTATATTTTTATGAAAGTTTATTGTTTCTTGTCTAGTAAATGGCATTTTTTCAGAGTTGGTAGAGAAATAGTTTACAAGTGTGGCTGATATGGATACCGCATCAAGTACGAGTGAAAGATACACTGTTGGCCTTTAGGAGGCGCTTGACTTATTCTTGGCTTTTTAGAGAGATGAAAAAATCCTGTAAAAAGTACAAGGTTTATGAAGCTATGATGGAAATATTTACTCCCCATAGTATGAAGGAATTAAATGCATTGTAAGTAGAACAAGTACAATAAAAGGAACATGCTGGAAACTTCTTAATGAGGAAATTCAAATATGTGCTTTAAACCATCATAACTTAAATTCTTGATTTATGTGCCCCAGGAAAATATACTCAGTTTCTAAAATGAGCTTTGTTTTTCAAGATGCAATGTTACCAGAGTCTTTTTTTATGATAACTAAACTGAAGTCATTTAGTGAATGAACAGGCTCAGATCAAGTTGTCCTGACTTTTAAAATATCATGCTTGCATAAAAGTTAACTATTCCCTTACCCTATCCTAAATAATTCAATAAAATTCCTTTCATAGATGTTTATGTTCTCAGTTCTTCTGTAGAAGTGTGATTGTTCCACTACTGAATCTGTCCACTGAAAGGAGAAAATACAGGCTGTTTCAAGATGCTTGTGTTTGGTTGTAAGTTTGGAGATGTAGGTGAGATACATACAAGTTGTGTAGTATTAAATTGGCAAAGCACTGTGAGTTATTAAATTGGTTTTGAAGCATTCTGACTTATCTGTGTGTTCTCTACTGACAAGTTATTTGGGGAATTGGCTTTGAGAAGGTTTTTGAAATCAGTATATAGAGGATGTCTTAACATTCATAGTTCAGTTTGCTAGTGACAAATAGTATTGAATTAATAGAAACTAGTATTTGTATTTAGGAAATTATGTGTATTGTTTGTTTATATTGTAGGAATTGGAGTATATAGCAGAAATACACAGTTTAATAGAATGGACGCAACCTTCAAGGAGGGCAGTCTAGAAAAATTAAGATACTGTAAGGAAAAAAAGAATGGTTGCAGGACAGGCTTGTTGATAAAGTTACAGATTTGCAAATCTCATCAGAGTAATTTTCTTTTGAAGTAACTTGCTTTGGAGCTTAGTACAATTGTTGCTCTTAGACTGAAATGCCTTTAGTGCATGTTGTGATGATGACATGGTTGATGCAGACTTGTCTGCAATTGATGCCAACAACCAACACAACTTGATGGGTTAGGATCTTGTGCATCATTTTAGGGATCCTTTCATTAAATGGAGAAAAAAATAAGTTTTCTTTCCTTATTCTACAAGCTGCTTTAAATTAAATGTGACACAAATTAGTTCTTTAACGTGAAGTTCCTTCATGTTATCTAGCAACTGGTTATTTTTTTCCAAACCTTCTAGGGCTTTGAATAGGATATACTGAATGCATCAAGATGAGAGGTTTGAAGATAGCTGTGCATTGAAGCATCTGTTGTAGTTCACTAGGTAAAATAAATGCAGGGCTTATTTTGTTATAATTTATGTCATGAAACTGGAGATAAAATGTTAACATTGTTAGTGAATAAAAAGGAATAGTTGAATTTTACTCACCTGGGAGTGACTATCCACAATGTCATGTTATTTCCTTACTGTGTTTCTACGGTGATGTTAAGAATTTAATTTAAGTCAAGATTAAGTCTCGATAAGGAATAGCTAGTGAAATTCTCAGGCATCTCCTTTTTTTGGCATAAAACAAAGGTTCCTACATACCAACACTGAAGAATCCCCAAAAGACAAAAGAAGGCGCTTTGGGAGGTGAGAACAAAAGGGATATGGGACAGACTTTCATTATTTGCTCCTTCTATTTTCCTACTTAATAAATTAACCTGAGATACTTCTAAGCTTGAATCTTCTTTTTTTTTTGCAAATAGTGAAAAAACTTTGTCCTGTACTCCATTTGAGCCCAGGTAGATTATTTAGAGAATGCCAGTTCAGCAGTGGAAGTGATGCAACTATGCAGCTTTATGCAGGGAGAGAAGAGCAGCAGAGGTTCAATTGCCTTTTGTAATGCTCTTCTTTACTGTAAGAATAGTGTCTGGCTTCCTTTGGTATCCACAGGACCATCAACCAAATGCAAAATGGGTGCTATTGCGATAGTTGTCTAGTGACAATGGCTTGTCTAGTAACTTGGGGCCTGTGAAAGTTCAACTCTAAAGCTATCAACAAAACTTGATTCCAGTGTATTGCTTTAGACTTTCTTTCCCTTCCTCCTGCCAGCCAAGGGTTTCTTTTTAAAATAATTTTTATTTTATTATCCTCTCCCATTTTTTATCCTCTGGCAACTTAAATGGTTCAGCTTTTGAGGCTCATCTGCCTTGCATATTAATATTCTTATTTACAGCTGAGAACTCGTACTCAGGCTGTAAAAATTATACCCTTTAAATGTTCATTAAATTGCTGTTGTCTTAAGAACCTGATCTGTTCTTTCAGTTCCTATTTTAAACTTTGTTCACTGATACATGCTCAAGTCTTGCCCTGCTTTTAAACCTTATTTTATGAATTCTTTCTTCTCTTTTCCGCATCTGCTATTTGCATACTGATTATACGAAATTGCATTAGAACATATTGCCTGTAGCAAGTCTCTGCTTATTTTAGAAGGCATTTGTTCAACGGGCTAAAGGGGAAAATGGGTTTTGTACTACAAAAGAGAAAGCACCGAAGTACCATGTAAAATATACCTGCTTCTTCAGGCTTCTTTTAAAATAAAGTTGTATACTCTAATGCAGCATTTTTCCCTTTATAGAAAGAGTCTTCACGAGGAAGACATAGAGAAAAGGAGGATATCAAAATTACAAAGGA
The DNA here is from genome assembly GCA_907165065.1 of Caprimulgus europaeus. The sequence continues at coordinate 94,824,820 of OU015523.1, read as the reverse complement.
GAGAACACCAGAAAGTGAAGAGGAAAATGGGGACTGGGAAACAAATAGAGAAGGTAAGTATAATTAAATTAATAGTCCCCCTACAGCTCAAAGAATTAGAAGATTACTGAGCTGTATGTAAAGCAAAATGCTTAAAGATTTGGTCTGTAAGCAGAATACTTTTATGTGGAAGCCATTAATATTCATTTTTGGAGGAGAGCAAAGAAGCAATCTGAGCTGGGCTGCTACGGTGGTAAAACCAACTTACTTTAAAAACACATGCTTTTTTCTTTTTTTTCTTTTTTTTCCTCTTTTTTTCCTTTTTTTTTCCTTTTTGACTCCTCAGACGTGGCCATAGGCTACTCCGTGGCTGAACCTTTCACATTTAGATCACTAGTTGAATCCAAGTTTTATCTTAAGTCATTTTGAAACTGCTCAGTTTGAGGAGAGAGCATAACTCCTTTGAACTCAAAAGTTGGCAGGGTTTTGTTGCATAATTTGTAATTGTGTGGACTGTCCCATTAACAAGGGCTCTATTAGAATAACAAAAGCTGAAGGCAGCAGTTGAACTATTTATCTTCTGAAAACACTGCAAGGGTGGTAACAGCCTTGCATCACCTTCTGTAGTCTTTTCTGTAGTCTTTTTTTTTTGTGGTTAAAAAGTGGTTTTGTTGTCGTTGTTGATAATACTCGTCCATTTAATATGGCAGCCCATTGAGGAAAAGACTGTCTTTGTTTTCTTCTCTCTCTCCTGAGTCTCCATTTCACTTTTGTTGGAGACCAAATTCACCTGACAGTGGCATTACCACAGGTTCTAATAAACTGAGGTGTTTACATAGTGTTGTAAGTAACAGTGTTTCAGAAGTAGTTACAATATTGCAAGAGAAGACACAGACGGACTTGGAGAGAACCTATAATGTTGGGAGCTGCACCTCTTTGTAAGCCGTTCCCATGTGTTCAAGGCACGTGAAAGGAATTTGTAGACTGAGTTTATGTATGGCAAAGGCTTTTATATAGTTCCTGTCTGTAGGAGGGGGTGTGAAAGCTAATGACTTTTTAATGAAGTCATCTTTTCTCTGACAGTTATTTGCCTAAAGTGCTTTTTGAGCATTAGACTTAAAATAGCCATAAACAAAATAAAAATGTAAACAGTGAGTAGAATTACTTTAATTTTCAATAAGATTTCAATTGCAGGGCTTGAAGCGTATAATATTAACTAGCCGTGACTTAATGAAAAAGTGAGAGAAATGGCACCTTTTCTGATGTGAAAACAAAACAGCAGTAATGGTTTAATTATGTTTAATTTTTCCTTGTTATTTAAATATAAATGGTTTATTGACTTTCCCTTGCTACCCCAGCTTAATAATTGATGCAAGTCTTTGAAAGAAGTTAAAGTGCTTTTTTAATGAAGTTTAAGAATTTAACTGCAGGTTGTATAGAACTAACCGGAGTTATTTCAGGTTTACACACATAATTGGAGAAGAGATATGGCTTAGCTTCATTGATCCATTCATGCAGTGCTTAAAAGTCAAGGAAATATTTATGCTTGGCATCCAGTATGCTAAATATTATTTATTTCATATATGATTGTTTACTAATCTAGTTACTTTTTTTTTTAAATAAAGATTCTGATAATGGAGATGTTAATTATGATTATGATCATGAGCTGTCTTTGGAAATGAAGCGCCAAAAGATTCAGAGAGAACTCATGAAGTTGGAACAGGAAAACATGGAGAAACGTGAGGAAATAGTCATTAAAAAAGAGGTTTGTATTACTTAAATGTGAAATTAAAAAAATCATCAGCCACTTCATAGGCTTTTAATTGATTCCTGGAAGACTTGAGCTCCCTGGGCTACAAATGCACTATTGTGTTACATAGTAGTAAATAACTGGCACATGGTAGCTTAGTATGTGAATTGGATATTGTTTGAGAATAACCTGGTCAATCATCCAGGACTGTAACCAATTTTCTGCTTTATGAAGTCAGCTATTAAATGAATAGGATTTAATGCATTTTAATGATATAAAACTAATAAGACCTTTAACAGAGAAGACATATAGAAGAAAACACAAGGCATAATGTTTACCAAGCTCCTTTTCCAACATGTCTTGTAGTAATGAAGTAGAGTGACAGAGGCAAAGCTGTGAGTGTTAGAAGCCCTAACATTTTGGAGAAGCTTTAAATTAAAAAAAAAAAAAGCCTGAAAGGCCTTTCTTTTTCAGATAAACTTGAGTGGTAACTGAGAACATACTAATTTTAAACTTCAGTTACAGTTTTTGTAGTGTATTACAGAGTGCATCATCTTCTCTTCCTGTCATCTCCCTTTTATGGTGTGCTTTGAAAATGATGTGCTTAGTTTATTTGAAGCAGCTGGGTACTTGGTTAAGATATTGGATGTAGACTGTTACTGAATTTGCATATTTGAAATGTATATCAGCATAGAGGTAAGCTTTTGTGTATTAGTATCTTATCAGTATATTCTTTTCCTCAAGATTTCTCCAGAGGTGGTTAGATCTAAATTATCACCATCACCATCACCACGGAAGTCTAGCAAATCTCCAAAACGAAGATCAAGTCCCAAATCATCGTCTTCAGCTAGTAAGAAAGAGAAGAAAGCATCTACTGTATCTTCCCCGCTTCTGGATCAGCAGAGGTTTGTATGCAGATGCATCTTGTGAGGAAGTGAGAGCAGAGCATCACACTGATTTTTATTACTGGGGTTTTCATAATTAATAAGGCTTTTCATTTTCCTTGTTTTCGGGACTTCTGATTATATAACTTCAGAGGAAGGTCTCTAAATTGTGCACTGTGAAGAATTTTTGGCAGAAAGTTGTTTTATGCATGTAGTTATCACTAATTTCATGGTTTACAAGCAGTTCTTTCCTCTTTGAATGTGCAGAGCCTCTGGGAGTTGATGAGGAAATATAAACCATTAAAAACTGGGAAGCAGTTTTATTTGAGATTCTATGGCCAGTGAAGTAGCTTCTCTAGACTGAAGTAAAATGTTTAAAATCTGACCAACTGCACATTCTGTTGATATTTCATGTTGCTGTTCAGAAAATAATGTTTGACTTTCAAGGCAGGGAATTTCTCAAAATTTAGGAGGGCAAAAGAAGTAGACGATGTGGAGGAGAGGGGAAAAAAGTAAGGACAAGGTACATGAAAATCACAGGAATTTCAAACTGGACACCTTGACACAAGAAGTCAGTCTCCAAAACCTATTTCCAAGTTCTTCCTGGCTGCAGGACCTTTTAAATCACTGTTTACAGCCTTTAGATAGGAAAGAAATTACTGCAGCAGTGTCAACAGGCACATCTGTATTTGCTAAGCAAAAATCCCCTTTAAAATAAGGACAAAACAATGTTTTTGCTACGAGTATGTGCAGCATGGGCTAGTATACTGCTGACATTCAGTATACAGTGATTCTAGTTTATGGGGTTTATGTCAGTGGTAGTTTATATGGAGAAATATAGACTATTTCATATTGGGAGATGCATATTCAAAAATATTTGGATGCTTTATCCTGTGTCAGGTAGTTAACATTAAATCAAAGACATGAGCTTTTCAAGTCATTTTGTGTATGTGATTGGGGTATTGCATTGCCAGCTGGCAGTTCTTAATTTTTTTCCCCTCCTGTTAATCTCTAGGAGTTCTAAAAGTAACCAGAGTAAAAAGAAAGGTCCTCGTACCCCTAGTCCTCCTCCTCCAGTACAAGAGGAAACTTCCCTGGGGAAAAAACATAAAGAAAAACATAAAGGAAAAGAACGTTCAGAAGAAAAGGCAAGGGAAGTGAAAGAGAGAGGGCGTGACTTTGAAAGGCACAAGGAGAAAAAAGAGAAGCAAAGGTAAGTTGTGCTCCATTATTAGCTTTTAACATTATGTAACTTTGCTTTTAAAGTTATCTTTTATAGAACACTAAATAATAAGGGATTTATACCTACTTTGCCAACAACCTTTTCAGTGCTCGTTAAATATTAAGTGTGTTATATAGATGGATTGATAGATTATAACTAACAGATTGGTAGGTTTTAATTGTCTAACTTAATAAGTTTGTAAAATGCCCTTTAGGAAGATGCATTACTTTTCAGGAAGTTGGATCTTCATGAGTGGAGCAATTCATTTGCCAGAATCTTTGTCAAAGTCATTCACTTGTGCGTTTGTCTGCTTTTCCGAAGTCTTAGAGGACGAATATCTTTCTAAATTGTCAGTGGCACGTTTAAGCTCTCCCTGATCTTCAGTAGGTTAAAAGTACTTCTGAAGTAGTCAAAGACTACTGCAATTTCAGAATTACTTCACTTCTGTGTGTATACGTATCTCAAATGGAGGACTAATATGACAATTCCTATATTTTCTGAAGCATAGGTGTCCATTTAAATTGAAAAATACAACTTTGCATTTTTAAGTCCTGTGTTCCATTTATAAAAATAGGGTACGTGTTTGTAAGTGTTTGCTTTGTAACCAACGTAGCAAAGGCTAAGGAGTGGAAGACCAGTGAATTGTGTATTTTTAATTGATTAAATAAATTTCACCATTCTTACTTTAAAATATGTTATTTCCCTCATACTTGCACACTCCACTACTGTAAGAAGATCATAAGCAGTAGAAAAGAACATTCTAGGTAGTGCTGAAAGGATGAAGAGAGTACTTGGCTAATTGTTGTACTGTAATCAGTATTTCTGTGATGACTACGACCTTTTATTTCAGTGTTGAGTTTTTGTCTTTCTTTCCTAGATAATAAAAATTAAGAAATAATGTCAAATCTTCATGATGTTCAGTAAGTTAAAAAGCTGAAGGTTCTGACAGGTCTCTTTCATTTGTTTGCAACCGTGATTAGTGTTTGAAAATGTCTGTGAGCTTGAGGCTTCTTAAATAAAGTTCTGACATTACAGAGATTTTTAAATAGAGTAGCAAGATAATTCTCCTTTGATAGGAAATCTGTTTCACCACCACATGAAATATTAGGTAAAATTACAAGAATATATTTTTAGTTTTACCATATTCTAGTTCTGTATTTTACAGTCCAGTGATTAGCAAGGAATTTAGTGCATATTTTGCATTCTTGAGTTTTGCTAGCTTGAGATAATTTCGTATATGAAATTGTAGACGGAACAAATTATTTTATAAGACAGTTCTTGATCTTGTAAGCACAGATTCTGTCTTGGAGTTGTTTGTAATTTCTTAGGAACGTACTAATGCCATATTGCACCCGTTAAACAACCTGCTGTTTATGCTTCCCAGGGACCCCTCTGAAAGCTCCCATAGGCAGAAGCGTTCTCCTAGTCCTGCAGATCATTCTGGCAGTAACTCTTCCCCTTCCAGGGAGTATTCACCACCTGCTGCAAGGCGAAGACAGACCTCCCGAGCTCCAGCCAAGTCAGCCACCCACAAACATAACTTCTCACCCTCTCGCAGGTGAGAGGTCAACTGCATGGATTTTATTTCCATTAATAGTTCCTCTGTTGGTTTGACTACTTGTTCATCTATGTCTGTTCTGGGTATGTGTGTGCCGCAAACACTTGGGCTCTGAGACTTTTTTTTTCCTGGCCAAGTTATTACATTGGGAGTAGCTGTCATGTCAAGAACACAAGTCATGGTGCAGGCTTACATTTATCAGTTCCTCTCAAATGTTTTGGCTTCAGGTGGAACTTCAGAAGTCTGATGAGAGACATAGTCAGTCTGTGATCCTTTGGGATTTTTCTTTTCTTTCCTTACCTTCCTCCTTCTTAAAAAGTAGAAAAAGTGAGAACTCTTCTGTCTTGGAGGTGGGGAAGGAGCAGAGTTTCTCTGTTCTAAAATGAGTAATGTGATACACAGATTCTGGCTCTACACATTGTTTTTGGAAAGCAAGCACAACTGGCTAAACTACAATATGGAGACAATTTCAGAGACCAGTCTTTCAGGCAGCTTCAAGGAAGCTATCATCCTGCTAGTTCTAGGGGCCTTAGAAAAAAATCTTTTACCACCCATTAAAAAGAAAGGAAGAGGCTTCTTATTTTGGTTTGAAGGAGTCTGTAAGCTTAGGTTTGGAATGGCAGTGCTAAATACTACTGCAGTCGCATGTTTGTCCAGTGGAGAAGGAGGCATACTTACTTTCTGCACTTCTGTTGAAGGATGGGAGGAAGATGTCAGATGTCATATATATATATGCATACTGATAATACAAGCAAAATAAACCCTATCCATTCAGCAATCCTGAGAGTTGTAAGGAAGCTCTTTTGCTGCTGTAGTGACTCAGTTCAGCTGGAACAACGTTATATTGTATTAAGCAAGATGTCGCTGATGGACACTTTCTCCACATTGGATCGTTTATAAGGAAGGGAGTTGAGCAGCCTGTTCCCCCTACAGCTGGCAGTAGTAAGGAGACTGAAAAATACCTTTGTAGTATCCTTTTCCCCATTTATTCTAACCTACTCCAGTATTTTGCTAGTCATGACCTGATTGGGGGTTCTGTGCAAACATAGCGGATGTTGTGCAAGGGAACATTAAGCAGGGAAGGTAAATGGTCCTTCTGCTAGAAGCAAGGAAGAATATTTGAAATGCTTTGTTTTTCTCCAAACTATTGATAGCCTTCCATGCTAGCCAAGTTTGGTAACCCTGTGTTTCATAATAATGGTTTAATGGTGAAAACTAAAGGTAGTCTTAGTTTAAAGATGGGTAAGTCATGAAAATGTATTAGATTCTGTCAGTCATTTCTGACCCTGACTGAATTTTACTTTGAGTGCTTTGGAAATTTTACTACTTGTTGCAGGCCATCTGTTTCATTTGTATGTGACAATATGTACAAATTGTCATCTTAGAGGCATGTGGGCCACTTGTTTCCTCACTGGTCAAACTTTCCTTCTTAGGATGGAAAGCTGGGGCCAGCATGAGTATATATCCATGGGCACAGAGAAACTGAGCTGGCTCTTTCCTGCCATCCATGAGGAATGTTTACTAGTAGCATGCACAAGGGGACCTTGAGGCTTTTTAATTTTCCATACAAAAGAAGCTACACATAAGCATCCTGGAGGTCAGACTGTGTAGAAGTACAGGCATCAGGAGCGCATCAGCTGGATCCCATGCACTTTTAGGTCTTCAACAGAATCTTAGTCTATTGTTGAGGTGTCCAAATATTGTCTGGCACTGACCATCATAAACACATCTTGGTGGGATAGTCTTCAGGCCTGGCAGTATCTGAGTGTACAAGCTTACAGACACAATATGAATTACATTTAAAAAAACAGATGCATCCTATTCTTCAGAGTGTCCTACTTAAGCATGTTTCAGAGGCTGATTTTATTTATTTTTCTGTCTCACCTCCTTCTTTCTTCCACTTTTCTGGGTATATTTTCTGGTAGAGATGAAGTGACTTTAGTTCAAGCGCTTTTTCAGCCTGTCCTGCAAAAATTTTGTTTGACTTCTCAGTTGGCAAGTGTGAAGTGCCTCAGCAATCAAGTCAAGATGCTTCCTTTAGTGAATCTGGTTCTGTAGTGGAATCTATCTGTAAAACCACCATCTTTGTGAGATTGGTCTTATGGTAATAGGCTCCATGGCGCTCTGAAGGCAGTTTTCTTTAGTCACTGACATAGACTAGAAGGAAAGGTTAAATCCTGATATGAATAGAAGATTTCTACCATGCTGTCTTTTACCCAAAAAGGACTTCCTTGCAGGATTGAGTTCCTACCTCAGGTTGCCAGTGGTGTCACTTTGCATTCCGTTCCCAAATCTTTGCTCTTTGGAAGGTGAATCATTGCTCTGTGTTCTTGACATGAGGAGAATCTTTTTACCTGCAGAGTCTGGGTCTTCAAGAAGCCTTAGCCTGGAGATCCACTGCTAAGTGACATTGGCTCTACAGCTGTCCATTTGGCTTTTGGATAGTGTCATGACAGACTGTAAACCTGCTAACGTGAATTACTGCAGAGCTCATTCTCCTCAGACCCCAACTGATGTCAGCTATCTCACTGAAAAGAATTTCTTGTGACATTTGCAAGATATTCAGCAAAAGCTGTGTTACATGTATATCTTTACCAGCTGATGGGCTATTGCAGAAGATTGCAGGGAAGTACTACTGCCTTTGGTAAAGTAGACTCTCATTTTTGAGTCACTTGAAGATGAGAGCTTTATCTGGATGACCTGAATGTGTCACCAACACTGTATAGGGACATTGAAAATCAGGAACTGAATTATTTAAAATTAAGTGGGGTTTTTGAAAATGTATTACCCATGTGTAGTTTTTCTAACTCCTGCTCTTCTTTTTGAAGTCTCTGGAATTTTGTGAAGTGGAAGGGAGTTGGGAGTTAGGAACAGTGTATATTTCATGAAAAAAGATAACTTGCAAGTTGCTTTGATGCTGATAAGAGGAAAAAAGCACTACTGAGCTCAAAGGCTTTAGGTGTATATTTATCCACATTAGACTGTGCGTGGGATAACGCATTATGAGGAAATTTGCTTACTGTTGTGTAAATGATCTGTAGTGATGGGATTTCAAAGATGAGACACTTTGTATATTTTTTTCTTCTTCTATTAGATACGAGTTTTCCCTGTTTGTGTAAACATTAATGTTTGCTAAAATTTTAAGTAGATATGTTTATGGGTTTTCAGGATCCAGGCCTAACTTGTTTAAAGAACAGTGCTTATAATAAAAGAAGGAAGTTAAAAGTGCATAAGAAGGAGACACTGTTGCTTTCTAAAACAGTGGGTGCTGTTGGTAACAAAAGAAGAAAAATTCTTCTTAGGTAACACTGTGTAAAAGTTATCTGCCTAATTTTACCATGAACTCCAAATAGCATTTGATATTGAAGAAAACAATTGTTCTTGGTTTGGGGGTAGGGAGAAGATAATGATTTTTTTCTAACTCCTTCCTCCCTTCCTTTAGGATAGCACTCTGGTAGCTGTGTAATATAATTTTGATTGGACAACTTGTCCTTGGATATTAAATAAACTATAACTATTTAAAAATAAGCATACTTTGAAAGGATATACTTGGTACCCTTGAGGGAAGACTAGTTTGATGTTTTATAGAAACAGCACTTTTTTTCAGCGACAGAGGGCAAAGAATGCATAAATTCTATTAATCACTTTTTTGTGGGGTATGGTAAGAACTTTTCAAATCAAGTTATTACATGTGTGCCTGTTCTAACTCTTCCTTGCAGGTCTGCTTCCCCATCAGGTCAGCATCATTCTCCCATATCCTCCAGACATCACTCCTCTTCATCACAGTCAGGCTCCTCTGTTCAAAGACATTCTCCTTCCCCGCACCGCAAAAGAACTCCTTCTCCTTCCTATCAAAGGACAGCTTCCCCACCTGCAAGGCGATCGTCTTCTCCCTATCACCCGCACTCTTCCTCTCCTGCTCAGAGGAAGCGGAGCCCTTCGAGACACAGATCTCCTGGGAGAGAAAAGGGAAGGCATGATCGTGATCGGAATTCACAGTCTCATGATAGGCGCCACGAAAGGCGGGATGGTATGAATAAAAAATAGCACTTTAAAGTAATTTTTATTTGTTTGCAAATTGCATTTTGAAACTTGATTTTCACATTGTTCCATTGTCTGAACCTATCCCAATGGCTACGGAGTGAAAAAAATACTGTCTGCATTATCATTCGTGTGTTGGTAGTGCTCTTTTTAGGGACTGTACAATGGAGTATTCCCGATAGGACTGCTCATGTAGGATCAGCTGATTGTAACGATCATGTAGGCATCTGTCTAGGTGTTTCTCATGTAATGCAATGGGGGTGTTAGTAGGTAAGTGGTCTTCTCTTGGTATCAGGCATAAAGTAGTGGATCAGCTGTGTGACGGCAGGATACTTATAAATAACTATTGCTCTTTTCTGTGAGGTGCCCATATGCTAATCTAGTCCTCACTGATTGCTCTGTCATCTTTTTAACTGACATTGTGAAGTGTGTGCAAAGAAACAGTCATTCCCTCTGGAAGTCTGTAAGACTGGTTGAGCAGTTTGTGATGGGCAAACATGCTGTTTCTCTCAAGAGGCAGATTACAAAGAGTACATATGTCAACTTTCTTTAGAGTGGCTGTAAACTTACCTTCCTGTAGCAGTAACATTATAAATACGTAATTTAAAAAAGAAAGGACTTTAGCAGGTCATTGAGGTCGTAGAAGCAGTGGTCTAAATATAGCACAAATTTCCTGAAAATATTTGTGTGTGGAGAAATAAAAGGAGTCTATGATTGGAGGATAAATTATCCTACTTTAAAATTATTGAAATGTACTTGCTTTCTCATGTGCTTGAAACTGGTTTTTATTATACGTATTGTCTTTTGAATACATAAATATTTGTAAAGTAGAGATTCAGATTCACAAAAAGATCTTTAAAACTTACTGAATATATAGGTAGATACCCTTGTTTTCTGTGTGTATGTCAGAAGTATATTTTGACTGTAGTATTTAAGTGTTATTTTTATGCTAAATTTTTGCTTGCTCTGATTAAGCTAGGTATATAACATTGTTTTAAATGTTTTGCAGAAACTAGAGGGAAAAGAGAAAAAGAAAGAGAAACAAGAGATGATCGTGATTATGATCAGGAGCAGAGTACTTCCAGGGATCATAGAGATGACAGAGAGTCTCGTGACGGAAGAGATCGAAGGGAGACAAGAGACAACAGGGATCGGAGGGAGACAAGGGAATCCAGAGACACTCGGGACTCCAGAGATACGAGGGATTATAGCAGAGATACTAAAGACAGTCGCGATCAGAGAGACTCGCGCTCCACACGAGATTCCCATGACTACAGAGACAGAGAGAGTCGTGATGCCCATAAAAAGGACGACCAGTATCAGGAGGACTCGCGCAGCTATGGAAGATCCCATGGCAGAGAGGAGAGCTCTCGTACTGAATCAAGGAATGACTCCAGAAGTGACTCCAGAAATGAGAGCAGAAGTGATAGAACTGGCAGAAGTCGAGGCAGAGGTCCAGAATTATCCGACAAGGGTATTGATTTAAAAAATGAGTATATTTAAATATTGACATTCATACTGTCATGTTTGATATTTGATATTTGGAAGTGCTGCCAAGTAGTTCATGCTTTTAAATCTATGTTCAATTCTATTGTTAAATTAGAATGGTTGCTTAAATTTATAGCACTCCTGTTCTCTATTCATTAAAATGGCATGACGTTGGTATTCTGCCACCCCATTTTAAAACAAACCCCAACACTTACACCACTCTATTTAGTGTCTCTACAACCCTAGGTTTTCCCATGGGTGACAAACACAAATAAGAGGCTGGTGTGTAGCAGAAGATTCATAGAGGGTAGTGTGTCTCAAAGTACTGAGCAGCGTTTTTTTTTTTGTATTCTCTCTTAGGTACTTGAAAACCATGTTACACACTCAGACACCTACCCACCCCCCACCTACCCCTACTCCCACCCCTCTCCTCATCCCACCCCTGCCACCCTGCTCCTTCTTGATTGGCCAAAAAAAAAAGTGGGCTTTTAACTTTTGGCAATATTTTTGAAAGTCTGATGCACTTTGCAGAACAGGTTCACATATCACCCTTTAATCCTTTGTAGTAAATATATTTTGGTTTCCTTAGGCTTATTGTAACCTTTTAGTTAGGGAAACGCCATACCATTTTTACAGGAAAAAAGATCTCTACTTTCTCTGCTTATTCCTGCTGCACTGAATATAAGCTTACATCCTACTCAGAACAAATGTGAACTGTCTTTTTGACTGTTGTATTTCTAGTCAGGAAACCTCATGCTATGACCAGGGGATGATGATTTCGAAAGCCTTGAGTTTGCTGTTTGAAAAGAGTAACTTTACAATTAAAAGATTAAATTTGAGTTGTTGGCTAGGTAGAGTTTGACACCACAATTTCCATTTCCGTGAACAGTTAATTCAAGTTTATTAAAAGTTACTACTTAGTTGGTATAAAATATCGGTGGATTTCCTTACATGTGGAAACTCATCTTTTATATTGATACATCTCTATTAGGGAGTCGGGGGACTAGAGGGTCCCAGGTTGATGGTCACAGCAGTAGTGGAAACTACCACGACAGCTGGGAATCAAGGAGTAGCTACCCTGATCGGGATCGCTATGATAGTCGAGATCAAGCAAGGGATTCCTCCTTTGAAAGAAGACATGGTGAACGGGACAGGCGTGACAACAGAGAAAGAGGTAATTGAATGCATATTCTTACAGATACATATGTAGTCAAATGTGTATGAATGAATGTGTGTATTTCTCTCTCCCTCCTTTTTCTTCCTTGTTCCACCCTCACACCACTAATTAATAAATAACTCATTTGACACCACACCCTGGCACTAGTCCTATCCTTGATGTAAGTTAACTTCTGTAGTAAGATTTCTCATTGGCATTGTGTGCATGAATGATACAGCCTTTCTCACTTCTTTTGGCAACTTCTGTTTTTATTCACCCTAGTAGTCTTTAAGCAAACTAAACTTTTTCAAGAGATTTCACTGCACAACTTCAATGCAAAACATTTTTTTCTTCCACTTCTTGTACATACCTATGTAAGCTTAGAGTCATGATTGCATTTCATTACTGGGTCTGTTTGTATAGAAACATTGTACTTTTGCACTGTAAATTAGTGTGTTTTGAGTGTGTTTTGGAGAAGGCCTGACCACTGGTCTGACTTGGTTACTGTCTACTTACTACTGAAATAAGTGACAGTTAAATTTATGATTAATTCAAAAACTTATTGCCTGGAGAATTTAGTATTGATGAATGCTCTGCTGTGGTCAATAATAATCGGCTAGGAAGCGTTTGTACAGATACCAGTGATCACGGAAAGAGTATGTAAGACTGTTCTTTTAGCCATAGTGTGCAAGACATCACACTTCAGCATCTGAAAGAGTACTGTGTTGTCTCTAAGGATCTTAGTAGCAACTTTTACTGTGGAAAATATTAGTATTGCTCATCAATTAAGAGAATAGGAGACAAGTAAATGAAAATAACATGGAAAAGAAGGGAGGAACTGTGAAGAATAAATATAAAATTACAGTGGTTTGGGGTTTGGTTTTTTTTCTATCTTGAGTTTTGATTTGGAAGTGATAGGTATGTTCTAGCTGTTATTTAACATCAGTTTTTCAAAGGGGTGCTTTCTTTGCTACTTTGAGAGAAGCTTTTAGGCCCATTGAAATCTATCTGGTTTTGCTTGTTCTTGTGAAAGGTTCTGCTTTAGATTCTGTCTTGTCTTCAAGGCATTATTTCAACAAACTTAATCTCCAGGCTTCCTTTTTCTTGTCAGCTGAAAAATCATACAGTCTGAGCATGTCCTTGAGGTTGGCTTTGGCAGACTACCTTTCATCACTTCCACTTTCCCAACCCCAAGAAGTCCAAGATAGATTATAATGTAATTTGTGCTTTTCATATCATACTGAGTTCTTAATTTATTAAGAATTTTTTTAAAACAACAGAAAAAAAAACCCCAAAAAAACTTGGAAGTAAAGACACGTCATCACAACAAAATAAGTTTTTAGAAGGGAAGTTGCTTTGAATGGATTGTGTTTCCCTTTGGAGCAAATACAAAGAGCTTGAATGGAGTTAAGATTTGTTGTTTTCTTCCTTAAAAATTTAGAACACTTTTAATAATAGTAAATCCTCCTTGAAGTTCGAGGCATAGTTTCCATAATTAGACTACAGTCTTAACATTTGTCATTCAGAGAAAAATTGAGGTAGATTTTGGTTGTTACTTAGTTCTGTGATATGTAAGGAATATTTTAAATATGATTTTAAAATGCAAGCTTGCAAATTTGGGCTGCCTTTATTCAATTAAGGCAAATATGTAGCTGTTCCGAACTGCCACTGGAACAGTGCTTCCAAAAATGAAGTCATGTAAGAAGTGCTGACAATCCATGTTTAATTGTTTAATAGACTTCCAGGATCTTGATTCATGCAAGACTTTCATGTGGAAGTTTTGTCAGCAAAACAGGCATAACAGGAGTTTCAGAACTTCTGTATAGAAATCTAATACTTAGTATGTGCAGGGAATAATATTATAATGTTATAGGCACCATTAAAACAATGTGAAAACTGTTCACAGAACCAATTGCATGGATTGCTGATTTACCTTTTTAAAAAAAGAAGTGTTACATCCATGGCAGAAACGTCTCAAGTTTGCTTTTAATTTTACCTGGTAACAGGGGAGCATTAAGTCATTGTTAATTCACTCAGAGATGAAAATTGATTAAACTGATGGAAATACACGTTTTATTGATTTAATACTATTCAAACTCTGCCTGCTTGCCCTTGGTGGACATTGTCTCAATTTACAGTGAAGTGCACTCTCAGCCTCAGAGTAATGGACCTAAAAATACCGACCTCTCTTCATGCCATTTTTTCATCTTTGTCTGGTGCTTTTAATATATATTGTGGAAAAATAGTTTTATTGATTTGTTGTGGTTCAAGTACTACTAACATCAGCATAGAAATTTTGTTATGAAGTGGTCAAAATTTATAGAAATATTCAAAAAATATCTGAAATATAACAAAATGCAGCTAAGTCTGTGGAGAGTAAATATCATCGGATAAATCAGGTTTCACTGTCCTTCTGGATCAGTCATTTTCTACCCGAGTTTATTTTTCTCCCTGACTCTAATCCACTGAATAATGAAAAACTCAGATTCTGAAACTGTAAGACACTGCAGTGAATACGTGTGAAAACTTCTGGCAGTTCTGCTTCATATATCTCATCCTTGCCTCTCCCTTTCTTGTGTGTTTGGTTGTGTATTTCTGTGCAGGGATCTCTTCTGTCATGAGACAGGCCAGTGTTTCTTATTTTTGATCTTTTTTTGAGATTGTATACCAGATTTTGAATCACTGAGTAATGCAATAGTAATAGCTAGGCTGTGAGGCGTATAATTATCTTTTGAAGCCATTGAGAAAAATCTGGTAGAAAATAACTTTTTTGTAGTAAATTTTGGCTAAAATAAGGAAAGCCCACTCCATAAATATTGAAAAAATATTTCAAAATGAGTACTGCTTTTTGTCTTTTTCCCTCCCCAAAGAGAATTTCCAAGTTTCTGCAGGGAGTTTCAGTAAATGCAAACCAGTACCTAGATTAATAAAAACCCAAGAGCTCTTTTTTTGACAGCCTAGTGGAAGCGGTGTTATGTCACTTTAGCACTTGGTAACCAAACCTGCCTCTCTTCACAGATCAGAGAGCAAGCTCTCCGGTACGGCATCAAGGACGAAGTGATGACCTCGAGCGGGATGAAAGAAGAGAAGAGCGAAGGGTAGATCGGTCTGATGATAGAAGAGATGAAAGGGCCCGGGAGAGAGAGCGGGAAAGGGAGAGAGACCGAGAGAGGGAAAGAGAAAGAGACCGGGAAAGAGAAAGGGAGAAGGAAAGAGAGTTGGAACGAGATCGTGCTCGGGAACGGGAGAGGGAGAGAGAGCGAGACAAAGATAGGGACCGCGAGCGTGACAGAGACAGGGACCATGACAGGGAAAGGGAACGAGAAAGGGAGCGGGAGAAGGAGCGAGAGCGAGAGCGGGAGGAACGGGAAAGGGAGAGAGAACGTGAAAGAGATCGAGAGCGAGAACGAGAAAGGGAGAGGGGTCGGGACAGAGATAAAGAAAGAGACCGCCAGAGAGACTGGGACGACAAAGAAAAGGGAAGGGAAGACCGCAGGGATAAGAGAGAGGATATCAGAGAAGAAAGAAGTTCAAGAGATGTCCATGAGGAAAGAAAATCCAAGTGAGTGGATCTGAACGTTATCTCAAGTGAAAAAAAAAACAAAACAACCAAACAAACAAAAAAAAACCAAAAAAAGGCATTCTGTTACTGTTGATTTCAGCAAGTTAGTAAGCAGGGGACTATCATAAGGAAGAAGATACTTTGTTTATGCAGAGGCCCTTCATCTGTGTAGCACATACTGGTAGCCCCAAAATCACTACTATGCTGATGAAGTTAATGCTTTGTTAGTGCAGAACCATGGAACTAGTCAGGAGCTAACAATTGAGTCAGACCATGTGATTTTCCCTTCTAAGTATACTTCTGTGGCCTTGTCTTTTAATAATACAGGCATTCTTAGAAACATAATAGCAGAATGTGGTACGTTTTGAAGCCTGGAAAGTCAGATTGCAGCTGACTAGTTCAGGGTTCATTACTTTGTTCTTTACATTTCTGTGGAATGTACATTGCCAGAAGGCTACCAGTGAAGGCATGAACAATATATCCATGAACAATATATGTGTGGTGCTTCCTTTTTTAAGTGCATAGGACTTTTTTTCATTTAGTACAATATAATTCTCATTGTTCCATCAATAATAAGTTAGGAGCTGTCCTCCAGCCCACTGGGAGAGAAGTGAGCAAGCATCTAGATGGGGGGCTTACCTGCCAGCTGGGGTCAGCTCACTGCAAGGATCATTACCACAGGGAAAAATTGATCTTAATAGTCTTTCATAAGTTTTTGCTGTAAATATAGTTGTCTTAAGTGTTTAAGTTTTAGTTTAAGGTATCTTACAAGTATAATCATACTTGAAGTTTTGGAATAACAACTTAGACAACTACGAAATTCCCTGGTGTCCTTAGATGTATTGTCTTGTGTATGAGGTGTTCAGACTTCAGGGGTTGTACTGATGATAAACTCAATTAATGAATGGGTTTTTTTAAGAATCCTGAAGAAAACTGATTGTACATTTTTGTTTTGCAGGAAGCGTCACAGAAATGAAAGCAGTCCAAGTCCTCGTCAGTCACCCAAACGTCGCCGTGAGCACTCTCCTGATAGTGATGCTTACAACAGTGGAGATGATAAAAGTAAGTAGGAGTGGGCTATCTCTGCAGCTGGGTTAGACTTACTCTCTGCCTATGGAAAATAACTTGGAAAATAACAGAGGAAGCTTTGTAAGTGTCCTTCTCCCCTTATTTTTATGAGCAATACCGTTTTTCTTAATCTATATGTTTGGTTTTTATCTTCATTTTGTCACTATGTGTCAATGTCTGCCAAGTGATAGTGGCTTCTGCATCTGTTTAAGATGCATGTTTATCAAAATGGAAATAGTCTGTTACTGCTGCAGCAGTAGAAAAACTTAAGAAATATAACTGAAATAATGGATTATGTGTTTTCATTGGCACTTTTGGGCATGCACAAAATACCAGATGTTCATCTGTTCTCCTTCCTGAACAATACAAGTGCATCCTTTTTCCCGTTTTGTAGATGAAAAGCACAGACTTCTGAGCCAGGTTGTGCGGCCACAGGAATCCCGGTCACTGAGCCCCTCTCACGTTACAGAAGAGCGGCAGAGTCGCTGGAAAGAAGAAGAGCGAAAATCAGACAGAAAAGAGAGTTCCCGGCGTTATGAAGAACCAGAGTTTAAAGAGAGGATTTCTTCAGCAGATAAACAAAGGGAGCAACCAGATGCTTCCGAAAGCTCCCGGTCCAGGGGTCAGGAAAATCTTGGACGCCGCCCCTCTGAAGAAATAGATGCTTCTGATAGAATGCACGATGATAGCAAGAAGAAGTCTAAAGTACAGAAAAAGGCCACAAAGAAGAAGAAAGATGATGATAGTGGAGTGGAAAGGTATGCTAATGAATCAACAACTGAGGAAAGCCAGGTCTTTTCACCCAAGAAAGGTCAAAAAAAGAAAAATGTAGAGAAAAAGCGGAAGAGGTCCAAGGGTGATTCAGAAGTTTCTGATGAAGAAATTGTTCCACATCATAAAAAGAAGAAAGGCCCAAGAACCCCCCCTGTGACAAAAGAAGATTTGGTTGAAGCACCA
Organism: Caprimulgus europaeus; assembly: GCA_907165065.1. The sequence continues at coordinate 94,807,155 of OU015523.1, read as the reverse complement.
CCTGAGAAAGCTGTGGCAGAAGTCCCCCAAAAAAGAGAAGATACAACATTTAGTGACTGGTCAGATGAAGATGTTCCTGAACGTGGTGACATTGTTGTTCCAGAAAGAAGCACTGAAGGCTCCCACAGAAAAAGTCACAGGACGAGGGGAGAAAAGGTGGAAGCTCCTCATGTTACTATAGATGACGGACCACACCGTAAACCTGTGGATCAGAAGCGCAGCAGCAGCCTTGGTAGCAATCGGAGCCATGCATCAAGTAGACTTAGGTCTCCCTCCAATGAGTCAGCTCATCGCAGTGGGGATGACCAGACTGGACGGAAGAGGATCCTGCACAGTAGCTCTAGAGACAGGGATAGGGACAGGGAGAGAGAGAAGAAAAGCCTAGAAATCACTGGGGAACGGAAGTCCAGAATTGATCAGTTAAAACGAGGGGAACCCAGTCGCAGCACATCCTCAGGTAATAAAACATGTTTTAGTGAGACTGACCTATCAAGCTGTATAAAAATGTGAAGGTAAAAATCCCAAATCACTCTTGCCTGACTGTGTACTCTTTTCGTTTGTAATTAGTGTGAAGGGAAAGGCAGGTGCTGTCTGCCATGCACTGTACAACTGGAGTGAATTAAAGTTCTTGCAAGTGTTACCCTATTTGACAAGCTGATCCTCAGTGGGCAGAATTACCACTTTGTTTATACCAAAATATTCAATCAGATTGAGTTCATACTGCCTGAGGAATAAAGTAATTTGTAAGACCAAAAAACCTGTAGAAAGAGAAAATGCTTGTGCTAACATAATAGTGTTCTTAAAGTCATTAGTAACATTCATTTTTATATGGAAATTCTGAAATCTGCAAAATTAAAATGTCTTTTCTCTCTGGGAGAGAGATCCATTATCATCTCAGGAGCTATTTTCACCGAGGTAAATCTCTCATGGTTCCTGTTAGGCACATTTTTAATGCATATGGAGATCATCTGTATTACAAATCAAAATAATCACAATTGACTTGTTTTATTTGTGTAATTCCTCTAAAAAAAAAAAAGGTAAAATGTTTTAAAATTTAAACAGCACCAGTAGTAAAATATCTTCCTCTTGAAGCACTTTGGCTCTCTGTTCACTTCATGGTTACATACCTGAAATGATTTTTCTAAATTTATCATTTGCTAGTCAAGGCATTCTTAGCTTTTAGAATGCGTTTTGAAATTTTTGAATTTTGAGATTAATCCTTTCTTTTTTTTCTCCCCTTGCCTAAATTTATGTGTTGAAATGATGTGCCTTCAGTTTGGCTTCTCTCATAGAAGAAAGTAGCCACTAAAAATCTTTTTTTGGGAGTGAGAGAAATACCTTATGTTAAGTAATTTTAAGTGCATAGACAGTCTGAAGGCATTATTAATTTCAAGGTGATGCTTTTGAGAGGAATATTTTCATACCTGAATCTTTAAAATGCTTTGATCTAGTAAAGTGGTATTACATTTACGTGTTGTAGTCACTCATATATTTACAATCTTTTATTCAGATCGTCAAGATTCAAGAAGCCACAGTTCAAGAAGAAGTTCTCCTGAATCAGATCGTCAGGTCCATTCCAGATCTGGGTCCTTTGATAGCAGGGAAAGGCTTCAGGAGAGAGATCGACATGAACACGATCGAGAACGAGAGAGAGACAGGAGAGAGGGAAGGCAGAGAGACTGGGACCGAGACATTGACAAAGACTGGCCGAGGAGCAGGGAACGGGAGAGACTCCGAGAACGAGAGAGGGAGAGGGAGAGGGAGAAAAGGCGGGAGCTGGACAGAGAGAGAGACAGACAACTACCCGATACTGCTGAAAGAGAGAGAGACAGAGCTCTTGACGTGTCCTCTCAAAAAGAGTCAACAAAACACAGTGAAACAAAACTGGACAGAGATCACGAAAAGGAATTTGATGGTGTTTGTCGGGATTCAGCAGCTTCAGAGAAGGAGAGAACAGACAAAGATTTAGGACCATTACAAAGTTTTGAAGATGGAAATGAGGCTGAAAAGGTAGAGAGTTTAGAAGGTGAGATATTCTGGGAAAAAATCCGAAATTACAGATATTTTATTGTTTCCCTTTTAGCATAGTGCTGAACTGAGCTATATTAGAATAATTTTCTACTGAAAGGCTTATTGGCTCCAGCTTCTTTACTGTGGAAGTAGATGCAGTAAGAGAGAAATCTGATGAGCATCTTTCTTAGTGTTAATTGTGTTAGTGTTATTTGTTTTATTTCTAAAGGAGTCTTGAGGCAAAGAAACATAAAAGATCTGAGGTATATTTTCACCAAGGTGTAACATTTCTGAATAGGCAGTTTGCTAAAGAATAACATGAACGTTCAATTGCCTTGTTATATCACTATAAGATCTATTTCTTAGTTTGGAAGTGACAGGTAATGAGTGAAAAAAAAATTAGTGTTCGCTTGGAACTGTTCTTTCAAGATTTTTTCTGCAGAGCCCAATTATCATAGAAATGATTGTCTGATTAGTAGGTGAAACATATGTATGGATTGGCACAACAGTCCAAAAATGGCTTTCCTGAGGTAATCTTATTAAATGTGACTTCAATTTGCTGGCCCTAATGGTACTGGGGAAAACATGCTTAGGATTAATAAATAAAGTAAGGGGCAAACATTGACATACTCTTAAGAGTTTGCTCTGTCTTGCTGTAACAGACAGAATTCATCAATTTTTAAGCTAGAGGAAGGAATGGTGCAATATATCTGAGAATACAATGGGGTAACTTCAGAAAAGAGTAGGTGAAAGGCTATGCCTAGGTACATTATCTGTTTCCAGGAGGGTACCTGTAACTAAACAAACTGTGGATGTTAAATGTGTCCTTAGGTCTAGCCTTTCAGCAGACTTACTGTGTTTTAATGTGTATTCTTTTTCAGAGGTTGTGTTCTAAATTATCTGAAAATAATAATCTGTAGGAAGTTATGGTGTATTTTTTTTTTTTTAGAAAAAGATATGTCTTTTTAAAAATATTAGATGGCATTCCATTTTATAAAAGTATACTATATACAGTGTTTTAATTATTTTCTAAGGTTTAATGTACTTTGTTTTCTTTCATTACTTTATTACTCCTGTTTACGCAGCTCCTTTAGCTGACTAGTTTGTCGTGTTTTTAATGCACAATTAATATAAAAATACATTTCTGCAAAAAAGCAATAAAGGTAGTGATAGGATTATGATCTAGAAATTATCAAGCTTTGATTTGAAATTCAAACTTGAGAAAATAATCTTTTAAATCATGTATAGAGAAGTATGGATTATTATTAATTGTTTCATCCAATAATCTTTTCTAAGGTTCATCTGTGCTGTCCAAGGATGTAGTTATGGTGAGCTAGTGTATCTGGTAGATCAGCATGGAAGCAGATGATGGACCAGGCCATGAATATTTAAAATTTTAAGATACAAAATGAAATCTAGTACAGATTGCCTTATTTTTTCCTTTTAAAAAGGAAAAAACTTTTTAGAAAACTAAATACGATTTCCAAGTCTGATGATGTTAAGGAGGTATCTGGTATTTACTTGGACAAATTACTGTTGCATATTGTCTAGTAAAATGTGTGAGGATACAATTACTAAATTATTGTGATGTCTTGAATCTTAATGTTTTTGCTCTAGGAGTGAGCTTAAATAATGCCCAAGATGCTGTATGCTTCCTCCAAAGCTAGGTGTACTGGGTAGTTAATTTACATTCTGCTAGCATGTATTTTACTTGCTTTTTCCATGCTGATTTTTAGGTTAGTTGAGGTGATTTATTGTTTTCCTTCCTCCTCTGTAGCTTTTACAAAGGCAAGTAAAAAAAAAATAAAAAAAAAAATTGTGGGCAACTTAAAACGGAGGCAGTTTCCCTTCTGGATAAAGGAGCTGGAAGATACTAGAATAGTCATTAATAGGGGAGGACCCTTGTAAATTCTGTCTAGTTTGTACAACACAACTCACTGCAAGTACCATGAGTACTGCAGTGTAGTAGCGTGAGTACTGAGTACTTTCTTAGGGTACTCAGAAAGTAAGTACCCTAAGAAAGCCTCTGTTTTGAGCAATAGGGTTTCTGAATGCTTGAATTGGATCTTTCAGTCTTGGAGGTTAGCAAATAGCTTCAGATGTTCCTTTTGTGAACTGCAAAATGCAGCATTTGGGTGTCTTGTGTTTACAGGTTTTAAGGAACATGTTTACACATATAGCACCAGTATTTATATGTGCATATAGTATGTGGAGGGATAGGAGTGTAACAACAACTAAAGAAGTTTGTCGTGGCATTCCAAAAGCTCCTCTTGTGACTTCCACAAAGAGTCTAAAACTCTGTGAATAATTGCTTCATTCAGGATATCTTGCACCTTCTTGTATTTTGGGGTTTTGTTACTTCTTTCTCTTGTAAAGCCTTTAGACTGAATCCTGAGTTTGGATTCATGTGCAAAAGCATCTGAAAAACTTTGTGTTGCTAACTTAGATTCATATTAACTACTTATCAGATAATCAACTTATGTTTTTTCTGAATAAGACCTTCTGTGTGCAGTTTGAATAATACTGCACCAAAAAAAAAAATGACCAAGATATGTAAAATTCAGACTGCCAAATTGTGTACAGGAGACATAACTTCTCTGTTTCCATGAGTTAGTACCTGTTTTCATGTTGAATATACTTGTGCCCAAAACCTAACAGTTTTAGTTTGCTGAACTTCTTTGTTTTCAGGCTGCTTAAAGCAGATATAGAAAAAAAGAATGACTGCTTTAAAGCTATAGTATGTGTCTGTCTCTGTAGGAGGAGAAGACGAAGCAAAGATTGATGATGTACAGTCACTGGGTTCTGGTGCTGGAGAATACGAGCCTATCAGTGATGATGAACTGGATGAAATTCTGGCAGGTGATGCTGAGAAGCGGGAGGATCAACAGGAGGATGAGAAGATGCCTGGTAAAAGTATAGCAAAACTCCTTTATAATTATTTGAATATAAAGATTAGATCAGTTTGCATATAATGGTATTGTGATGTTGACAGTATTTCTGAATTAGAAATGCAATTTGTATGCTCTTCAGTGTTTCTCATTTTTTCTGTAATAATCAGGGAAGCCTGAGAAGTGTAGAGGTAAGTAAAGAGTACTGGGAGCTGTATTGTGAAGTAATATTTATTTATCTTGTTTTGTATATCTAGAAGGGTAAGCTTTTTGTTTTTATAAACATGTCTTTATTTATCCCATTCGCTTTTGATCGCTGTTTGGAACTGATATTTTTATGAACAGAATTCATCTGTTCTTGAATGCTTCCTAAGTGCACTGGGAAGCATGGAATCTTCTATTTGGTTGTACGTTTAGTTGGGTCATCTGGGCTAGTATGATCAGTGTTTGTGTTTTCTATGCTAAACATACTAGACACAGTTGTATGGTTATTCAATAAACATTATACCTCTTCTTTGAGGGAAAAAATAAAATGCAGCAGCCAGAGCTGAAATACTAGCTTTTTAAGCGTTTAGCTGGGATCTGTCATAGCACGTTTAGTTGTACTGTGACTTTTGTGAATGTGTAAGTGATGTATCCAGATGTGCTGGCTAAGCAGAATCTGAGCAGCCTTCCACAAAGGGATTGCAATAAAAATGAAGCAGAATATTAGGGGTGGGTTTTTTAAATCCAAGAAGCTTTATATTTGTATGCTCCTTTTCTCTACCAGTCTGAGTGAGTTTTGACATTCTTACCTGAAGTGTCCAAGGATCTGGCTTTGGGAACTGCAGAACAACGTTCATCCAATATATATTGCTTTTGGGAGATGGGGATGCACACAGCATGTGAAATTAGTCAGCTGTGGTAAGGGATGGTGATATGATAACTCATTCTCTGTCAATGTTTTTGCAGATCCTGTGGATGTTATAGATGTAGATTGGTCCAGTCTCATGCCAAAGCAGCCAAAAGAACCACGGGAGCCTGGGGCTGCACTCTTAAAATTCACACCAGGTGCTGTTATGTTGAGAGTCGGCATTTCCAAGCGATTGGCAGGACCAGAACTCTTCACCAAAATTAAAGAGACTTGCCAGAAAGCATTAGAAAAACCTAAAGGTAATTGTTTCTGCAGGGATTAAAGTGTCTTTTGTACTTAGTGGAAGTCCTTATGAAATGTGCATTAGTTCATTATTTTAGGTTTCAAGACCAGAGAAAGTGTATAATGAGGATTGTGTGAAAATTACAGGAATGTAATATAGCTGTATGTCAATCAACTTTGGGTTTTAATTCCAGCATTCATGAGGAGATCTTGAATAAAAGCCTGAACACATTTTTTCATCCTAGTGGAATGCTCTTTTTGTGAGACCATTCATGCTTTCCTGGCCTGAAGTATGTCAGCAGTTTTTGGAGAGTTAAATATCTTCTGCAGTGAATTAGCAGTAATATTGTGAGAGAGAAACAAGATTTCTTATTTTCTCTGAAGGTTGTCTGCTTGTCCTTCTGGTGGTCCTCTCCAGAATGCATAGATAGGATTTTGGATCGGAATGTAGTATCTTAGTGAATTTTGTATATTGTGTCTCTGCTAGAAGTGAGAAGTTAAATAATATATAGGTCTGGCATTTGGACAAAGGATGTGGTATAAAACATGCATGATAGATGGGATGGGCATGAACTATACCAGTGCTGTTTACTACAGTTCTGTAGTCTAAGCAGGGCTTTTGCATGAGAGAGGGTGCTGCTTGCAACAACTTGCATGGTAGAGTTGGTTTTTTAGAGCTATGAAACATTTACTTTCAGCAGATTTTTCTGGGGTTTTTTTGGTATCTTTTTTACTCTGTAAATTCTTCTTCCTAATTTGAAACAATAATTTTTAATTCTTTGCAACAGTATTCTTCATGCAGTTGTCTTGTTAATACCACAGTCTCAGATAAGTGGAGAGGGAAAAAAACAACCAACCAAACTTCTCCCAGGCCTGTTAATCTCCATGAATGTCACTGCTTGTTTGGGCCATTTAAATTGTATAGCTATTAATCAGGGCTGTTGCTACTGCTTCTACTTTTTTTAAAGTCAAATTAAATGCAAAAAATCTTAAAGCATCATAGTATAATTTGAGATGTGTACTTGGTATTAGTAAGTACTGTAAGTGTCCCACTGCAATATTTGCAGCTCTTCCTATGTATGCAGTATTAGCTTTCCTCTAGTTTAAAAACAAACAAACGAAAAACAACTCAGATCTTATGCTTAAGAATTGACACAACCAATGTAGTTGATACAATATTGAGTCTTCCTCAGTTTGCAAACTAAGAACTATATCTCTCTCCTTGTAGAGTTTAATTTTGCTGTATACTTCAGTGCTTCTTATCAGGGATTCCTTGCAATAGGAACTGCAGTGCAGAATCACTCCAGCTGGCTATTTAAAGTGATAGCAGAAATAACTTTGAGTGCTTCTCTAGAAATACACAAAGTGCAGAGAAGTGGTGATAGTGGTGATAATAGGAGGCTCTCCAGCAGTGCCTCTGGGCTGTCCTAAGTGTACTCAGATTCAGCAAAACTTTGCTCTGGAGAGGAAAGAGGATTGAAGTGCCTCTGTTGATTTCCCTTTGGTGTGTGCGGTCTCTCACGCATCAAAGTTGCTATACATGGAACTGCCAGTAAGCTTTCAAGTGCATGCATTTCCTCTGTAATCTGCTGGGTGAAGTTTCCTTGAATAGTGATTGCACAGTCGCAGCACATATATTCTAAACAAAGGCACAAACATGGTACCCTGTAAGTGAATTACTTTGAGCTAGATATTCCCTGTGTGTTCCAGTGAAAATACAGTGTTTTCACTTTAGACTTCTTCATGGTGGTATAGCTTGTTTCCCTGTTCTATTCCTGAGTTTGGCATTCCCGTCTTTATTCTTATTTGTGAATGAAAAGTTTCTGGCAATACACTGAAATACAGGAAAAAAGGAAATAATAACTAGTTTCAGGGATGTTTTTTAATTAATTTTCTTTGTAAACAAAAATCTGTAGTATGTAATGGAATTGAGATTTGTAGCTGACATCCTCTGTCTATTACATGCAGTTGTTTCCACTATGCTCAGCATCTGGCACATATGCAGACTTCACAAGCTGTCAGTGTTACCAACTTTAGAACAGAATAGACTAGACTATTTCAGCTGGAAGGGACTTACAGTGATCATCTAGTCCAACTGCCTGAGCAATTCAGGGCTGACCAAAAGTTAAACCATGTTGTTAAGGGCATTGTCCAAATGCCTCTTAAACACAGACAGGCTTGGGGCATCGACCACCTCTCTAGGAAGCCTGTTCCAGTGTTTGACCACCCTCCTGGTAAATAAATGCTTCATCAAGTCCAGTCTGAACCTCCCCTGATGCAGCTTGGAACCATTCCCAGGCATCCTGTCACTGCTCCTCTCCCAGTTTATACTTGTGCCTGGTATTACCATGTCCCAGGTGCAGAATCTGGCATTTGGACTTGTTAAATTTCATCCCATTAATCACAGCCCAATGCTCCAGTCTATCTAGACTCTGCAAGGCCTCTTGTCCCTCAAGGGAGTCAACAGCACCTCCCAGTTTGGTATCAAACCGTTAGCAAACTTGCTAATGGTGTATTCAGCTCCTGCATCCAGATCATTGATAAATATATTGAACAGGACTGGCCTAAGAATTGAACCCTGAGGGACACAAGTGGCCTTTGAAGTGACCTTTTTGTGTCTTGTCACTTAATTGTGGTGTTGATTGTCCATTGAGGTTGTCTTGGTGACTTTGTTGCAGTTCTCTTTAACCTGCCCTTGATTTCATGTAGTTGTTCTGGTTTTTTTCACCTTGTTTGAAAACTAGTCTTACTGAGCTTCATCACAAACTCACTGAGAGGTTTAAAAATGCAGCTTTGTTCTCTTCTGTGTGCATTCTACCGAACTGCTATAGCAGTCTTTGCTTTTAACTGCTAAATTTTCCCCAGGTTTGTTGGTGTCTTTAGTTACGTGTTAAATTCTCTGCTAAACACCGAATGTTCTACTGTGTAGAGGTGGCTGTATTGGACATACCTTACAATTTTTTTTTAAATTACATCATAATTTTCTTATTTGTTGTAAAAGATTTATAAATAAATGAGCTGTGGTCCAGCCATGTGCACTCTTTTTTGTTTTTTCTACCTTTGGTAGAAAAAAAATGTCACAGAACAAGTCTTACCTCAGGAGCCATCTCTGGTTACCATCTCTGGTTAAAGTGATTAAAGTGTTCTAGCTGCATGCTGGTTCTTCTGATAAATGTATTACAGGACTTGTCCTGCCACTTTCAGTACTATTAACAAATCCTTAGATGAGCTGGTAGGAGCAGGTAGTTCATTAACATCTGTTGACTTGTTCTCCAGGTTCATCCACCATGGATAAAAGAATTATTCTACATAGTTGTATTTCACTTCTGCATGGCCATACAAACCCTGTTTTGACAGTGCTACAGTGATCTTGTGCTGTGTAGAGAAGTGAAATTTAGACCACTTTGTGATCAACGCTGGCAGTAGACAGCTTTCATCACACATGTCTGATCATAAATGATATCCCCTCTTCTATCCCAGAGCTGTCACTTGATTTTTAGGCCCCTTGGTGATTGCTGTCTCAGTATTGCTTTCTAGTTCTGATGCTCCATACAAGGGTACCCGTCCTTCCCTTTAAATGGTGAAGGTTTTATTTGTATTTTTCTACAAACTGCAGTGTCCTTTTTTTCTAAAACTTATTGTTTCTAAAACTTTATTATTTCTAAAACATATTGTTTAGAAGGCAGAAATACAAATAGTAAAAATCCAAGGGATTTCATATTACTATATATTGCTGTTCCAAAATATGTATATGTTGATCTCTGGAAATATCAATTCTTTGTAGATGCAGAAAACTTGTTTGAACACGAACTGGGGGCTTTGAACATGGCTGCACTTCTACGAAAAGAAGAGAGAGCAGGTCTTCTCAGTAACCTGGGTCCTTGCTGTAAGGCGCTGTGCTTTCGGCGGGATTCTGCAATTCGTAAGCAGCTGATGAAGAACGAAAAGGCAAGCGGTTTGGTCAAAATGGGGAAACACAGAGTCCACTATGTAAAACATTTATCTAGGGAGATAATTTTTGTTTCTGTTGTTTGTTGTTCTGGAGCAAACCTAGTCCTTTTAAATAATGGAGGAGCTTGTGGGGTGTTTATTTTTTATTTAGGATGGGAGATTAGGTGTAGACTGAGACTAGAGGTAGGTGCTGATCTTATTTTGAGGTTTAAATTCTAGAGATACTTTCTACATTTACATGATAAAAAGAATTGGTTAAGATACAATTTCAAAGACAATTGTTGAATAATTCTCTTATTTAAGATTCCATGTACTTTTATGAGAATTATAAGATTCTGTTCTTCCAAGTTAAAAGTGCCAAGTTAAAAATTTTCTTTTCAAAATTAAAAGAAAAAATATTTCACAGTTCCTTGCACTACAGTAGGGTTTATGATCTTGCATGCTAAGAGAAAAATCATTAATTCTCCAAGTCTTTTCTAGTGAATATTTATGATTAAACACCTAATTATTGAGAGTACTTGAGGTTAATTTCTCAGCTTGCATGTTAAAGGCCACTGTTTTCACTTCTTTGGTTTTTTTTATTTATTTTATTTTTAATTTCAACAGGGTGCAACAAAACAAACTTATACAAATTCTGCAGCCATGGACAGCGAGTTGTTGCGGTTGAGTCTACGGTTATTCAAGCGAAAGACTGTGTGCCAAGTTCCTGGGCAGGAAAAGTCAGAGGATAGTAAAATTCCACAACCGGCTATCCAGCAAGAAGTGTGTGTGTCTTGAGCAAATGACACTTCCTAGTTGGTTTCCCACTGCCAGTGTTGGTATTGATGTTTAGAAATGGTTGACTGGAAGGCAGCTGTAGAAGATGGAAGAAAATGCTCCGTTTGTACACAGATAAGAATTATCTGTGGTTTGGATGTGAATAAAAGGGGTAAAAAATAGACTTCTGTTTAAAGTTCTCTGCAAGTTTTGTAATATTGAATCTTACATTGTAACATAAACCTGTTTTTTGGTGCATCAAGTGTAATAATGTGAAGATGTCTGGTTTTAGCAGTTTATAACACCACCTGATATTAAACTGAAGAAAACTGGCTGCGTATATTTTTCCTCATTATAAATGGTTTTTTCCACCATCACCTTTGTCCCTCAATACACATCTGGAGTTTCTTTAAATGGCTTGCTTCCTTGGAGTCTGTCTACCTCCACTTTCCAAATCCCTTTCTTATCACAGCAGCCTCTGATGTGGATCTGGATTTGGACTAAACTCTATCTCTTTTCCATCTTTAGTGTAGGTTTCCTCTGATAATTTCTAGACAAAAAAAAATCTAGTCTAGTCACTTAAGGGTCCCCTTCTTGTTGATGAAAAGAAGTAAAAAACTTCCAGGCAGTTATTTATGACCAGTTTTAGATACCTGTATTTCTGAGACTAACAGCATTTCAAAAATGCCTCCACAAAGGAGGACTAGTGCATATATTATATTCTGTTAAGTATCAAGGCAGATCAATCCCATGAAGCAACCTGAGGGTATTTCACACTTGATGAGTTTCAGGGCAGCAAGCAGTTATGTTTTGTTGGGTGTTACAGATTTCAGGGGCCTTTTTAGAGACTTGGCAAGCCTGGGCTCAATTTTGTAAGAATTGTTTTCAGTTTGAGAAGTTCGTATCTTGTGTGGGATCTTTGGATTATGCCAGTCAGGTATGTTTAGGTAGCCTGTGGAGGCCTCCATGTGAAACTGAAACTGCTAAAACTTCAGACTAAGTCTCTGTATACACCCCTCTACTTCTCCTGGGTTTAAACCTGAACTGTTGCTTTGAATTCTGTTCATAGAGGGTGGGAAAGAAATCCATAGCTTAAGCTTGATGCTGGCTTGCTGCAAAGCAACTTGTTTTCATTGCGCTCATTCAGGTTGAAAATGAGTTATGAACCACTAAATTTTTTGACAGTTGGTTTATATTAGTTTCTTATCCTTTTTCTCCGCTTCGAACCAGCACACTGAGGTGGAATGCTGTGCAGTTTAACAGCAGTCCTGTCTCACATCTCTTGTGATTAATGACAGTTGTATTGGCTTCAAGCAAAGGCCTAAATAGCAATTCCGTTCAAATACAAAGCTTTCTTACTATAATGCTTTCCTATAATGCCTAGTACAGACGCATTCAGTAAATTGTTCTTATACTATGTTTAAAGAATTGTTGTTAAAGAAAGTGTGAGGGGGTTTTATTTATATTTTTGTAAGTGCCGACACTAGTGTGTATGTACTTGTATCAAATATAAATTACATGAATAATTTCTACCATTTGTTTGATTCTTATTAAACTATGTGATCCAGGCAAAAGTTTTGTTTTCCTAAGTTTTTCACGTGTTGAACATTTTTAAGGAACATGGTGACTATTTTTAATGCCATTGGTGATTTAATGTTTGCTTATTAAAAGAAAGCATGTATTTTAAACACGCTAGTACTTGAACCTGAGCAAGAGTTGATGAACCTGTTCTATTCAGCATTTAAATGTGTTCTCACCTGTCTTATAGCTACAATAATGCTGCCTTTAAGCTGAAAGTATTAGATCATTGCTTCCAATTATGTTAAAGCCTATTTTAATCTCTGTCTCTAAAAGACATAAAAATGTTTGATGTCTAGAAACAGCCCTGTCTAAGACTGGAGTACACAAAATAGATGCACTATGTGGCATTTAATTACACTGCGCTTGCTTTAAACACTCTTCCGGTAAAACAGTGAAGGTGTACATGTGCACTTAGTTTGCAGAAGCATATTTCACATTACCCTAGAAAATGCAAAACAAAGTAGGCTTGATGGGCTGCTCCAGGGATCTTGTGAAGTGATAGCGTCCCATTGAAGGTCAAAGCCAGTGCTGACCTCTACCATCCTTTGTTGGAATCGGACAGAAAAGGTGCTGCAACTGCCTCTCATGCACCTTTGTTTTGATTCGATTTGCAGCACTTAAGAGTGCAGAAATATATTATGGTACTGGCAGAAAAGATTCCTGTTCCTGTGGGAAGTACCGTGATGTTTTTTCAAGCAATTTCCCTCTCACTTGCAGGAGCTACTGCACAGATAGAGCCCTGCAAGTGTGATGTTCCTGTGTGTGAGTATTTTGCTTTCCATTATTTTAACAAAATATACGTTTTTTGCAGGGAATGTGGGTTACAAAACTGTCATCAGGTAATTTTACAGTAAGAAAGGAGATGTGCCAACCTCCCAGTTTCAGAACAAGGTATGAAACTTGTCTGAATTGGGAGAACTTGCTTTAGGACCTTCCATCCCCTTCCCTGTGTTGGTCATCACTTTTCTGATGAGGTCTGCCTGCCTTTTTATTCTCTTCCATTTCTCTCTTCCCATTTGTCTCCTAGCTTGATTTTGTGTGGAAAAAGAGTAGATGGAAGAATTTTAGTTCAGTTCTCGTTTTGCAAGGCTCCAGCAGGGTACGTGGGAGCCTGCAATGTTGGAGGCAGTGGTGTGTGGACAGGGCTGAACAGGTGCCTCGGGTGCCCTTATGTGCTCCAGCTCCAACTCTGAAAATGTGGAGAAGCATTTATCCCTACTCGGTTTCTTCTTTTAAGCTGTAGCAGCAACTTTAAAGCCATCCCTGTACCAAAGTAGAAATGTCAGCCCTTTCTGCTGCTAAGCCCATGCTGTGCCTAGTTGGATGATAAATTAGTTTTAAGCATCCCCGAGGTGCAGGCTGGAATGTGGAGTTGCAGAAGAACAAGCTGCCATGTGTGCTGGTAGGCTGAGGCAGGCTATCACCCAGGTACAACGCTACGCCCAGCTCTTGCAGCCGTAACAGATTCACAGGCAGAGCAGATTTTTAGAGCCTCGAGACACAAATGGGGCTGTGACCTGTGTCTCGGGATATTGTCATGTTTATTATCTCAAATAGTACTTTCAGGCTATTACTGCTGCAGCCAGGGAAGTGACATACAGATTTGACAGTGGGCCATCTGCACAGTGTGCTCAAAAGACAGAGTTTAGACAATTTTACTAAATTAAGGCTTTTGTTTAAATTGCCTTGACGCAGTTGTGTTCTTTTTCCGCTGTAGGGATGCCCTTCAGCAGAGAGCAGGCAGGCAGGCTGGAGCTGTTCTGCCCATACAAGGCAGGGGCTGGAATGTGTGTTCTATTCGAACAGTTGCTCCCAGCTTCAAAAGTCCAGGTATCTCCTTTCTTTTGCAGAAACAGTCACTGTCTGCTTTTCAAAGGGTCTTTGTACAAAACAGTTATATCTACTATGCAGCTCTTTGCCTTAATCATAGAATCACTAGGTTGGAAAAGACCTTTGAGATCGAGTCCAACCATACCTGTCCACTACTAAACCGTATCTTCGAGCACCCTTCGAGCACCCCATCTAGCTGTCTTTTAACACCTCCAGGGCTGGTGACTTAACCACCTCCCTAGGCAGCCCATCCCAGTGCTTGATAACCCTTTCAGTGAAGAAGTATTTCCTGACATCCAATCTGTACCTCCCCTGGTGCAACTTAAGGCCATTGCCTCTTGTTCTGTTGCTAATTACCTGGGAGAAAAGACACACACCTGGATGTGCTGAGGGAAAGCCCTTGGAGATGGTATGAAATGCTTGGTCTTAAACCAAACTGACCTAAGAATTTGGGCATTTGTCACATCAAAATCAATAAAGGAGCCCAAACATGGGAGAGGCAAGTGCTAAAATAGCATTTGAAAACAACATAGCTGAAGTGTTTTGGAAGAAGACAATGTTTTTATAATGAACAGCAAGTATCACTGCCTCTGCCCTATCAGTAGGGATTGATAGATGAAAGAGGGAAGATAAATGCATTCTGAGAAAGTTTAACTTCTTGATATCAACTTTCACTGCCAGGGACAGACCTACCACAGGCTTGCTTTATTTCCTTAGTAATGAAATTGAGGTATTTTTAAAGACTGAAGCGTCAAAAGATGTGCTAGAACAAACTCCTGTGGCACAAAGCAATGTGTTACCAGATTTTAAGTGTATTTTCCTGCATGAAAGGGTTGTGTTGGTTGCAAGCATACATTTCCTAAACAAGAGGGATGATTGAAGTAATAGGTAGTGGATGAGGATTTTAAGAAAGCTTGCAGCTTTAAGGACAGTGGAAAATGTTCTTTCTCATCTACTTCATGATTAAATTTGTTATTTGAAGATACTATGTGTATGAGGGGTGCTTGGGGCACTGCATGGAAAGCACTTGAGGAAGGGAGTAGTAGAAACAGGACAGAACTGAGTAGCATAGGTTGGAGTTACCAGCCTGTGAGTGTGACTTCACACTTCTACAAGCCAGGATCTCACTCATCAGAATGATGGAGACAGAAATATCTACGTGTGCTAACTGAACACTGGTGAAAGAGCTCGGGAAACAGGCAGTGTAGCTCCTACATGGCTCCAGATGGGTGTTTCCAGCAGGTAGAGGGGAGATTGTACTACTTCCTGTAGTACCTGTGCATTCTCACCTGGTCTGCCCTGGGCTGCTCCCCTGCGCTTGCAGAAGTTGGATTTAACCTACAGACAAGGAGCCCTGAAAGTGGAGAGAAGCATGGAATATGACTGCTGTCTCCTGAAAAACTGGGCAAGTGAGACGTGGGGAGAAAAAACTAAAGGTCAGCAAAAGAACAAGTGGACCTAAGGTGCCCATAGGTACCTTAAAAATGGATACTGAAAACCCCCTAAGGACCTGAGTAGGTGCACACAAGATTCACCTTCTCTGAGTTGCAAATGTGCTTTGTGTCAGCATGAAACCTGCAGTTGCCTCTATCTTAGGCATCATTCCTATGTCTGTCTTGCATGCTCACAGAAAATGTGTTAGCCAGAGGTTTCAGAGGACCTTTGGAATGTCTTGCACAAGGTTACTAGAAAGAATTAAGCTGTAGCAAGTGAAGGATAAAGAAATGTCATTAATTAAAAATTAACTGGGAAGCAGAAGGTAAAACAGAGGATTAAATGATCACATCTCATCACAAAAAGCTCACAGTGGGTGGCTGCCCTGTACATTTGTGATATGGGAAGGAGTTGACTGAGAAGGAAGATGGGAAATTTTGCAAGTCACAGTTAAAACTGGAGAAAAACCCAAGGAGATGCATTTGTTGCCATGTGGCCCGTTCATTTAGCTCATTTCAAGTCCTTCTGATGGTCAGCATTAAAATTTGCTAATTGACACATCACCAAAGGGGAAAGTTTAATCAACTTCTATGCCTTACAGTGCCATAAGTTAGCAACATCAGTGCCATAAGTTCATGGAAAACTTTAATCTAATGTAAAGAGACATGTGTGAAGATAAAAACAGAAGACTACACAGAAAAGGTTATGTATGCAAAGGTAGAAACTGCACTCTGAGTAGGCACCAAGTGCAAGAAAATTTATTGCAGAACAGCTGAGAACTTGGGGAAGGCATGGAAGATCTCAAATCAGAGTTACTAAAATTCTTGGGACCATGTCCTTCGAAAGGAAAGGGGTAATAATAGTTATGATTAAAATATATGAAACTGTGGTCCAGAAAAAGGAGGACAGAAGATACTTTTTTCCTGCTCCATGTGACAGAGCTTGGTTGTAATTCAGTAAAATTAAAGAGTGGCAGAATTGAATAGTAAAATGAAAATTCTTGTTTTCCTCACAGTGCGTAATCAAGCTTAGAGTTCATGCTGGAGCGTGTTGCAGAAGCCAAAACTTAGTGGGATTTTCAAAAGGATTGATCATGCTGTGAGTATATACATTTGTTCCTGGGCATGTTTGAATCTTACTGGGTGTCGTATGTGTGGGCTTAAACTGCTCACCTCTTGGAGGCTAAGACCTGCTGGGAAGGCTACATCAGGCTGTGTCTGACTGGTAGGAATTAGGAGACCCTATCTGATGGCTTATGAATTTTCCTTTGAGGTGTCTGATTAGGACCACTGTAAGAGAGAGATAAATTGACAGATAACATGCCTGACTGGGGCATTTTTCCTGCATGATCTGATTTTTTTTTTCTTTATGCAAAAGGCTTTCTTTCCAGTTTATCAAAAAGTAAGTTGCCCAAATAATAAAGGTACTGTTAAATTCACACTTAGCACCAACTATTCTGTTCTCCACTTTCCCTAAGCAGTGGTACCCCTCATTGCAAATCTCATCTGATGCATGAACTGTCAAAACATAAATGGGAAACTGTGACTTCTCTGCTGTCTGCTCTGCAATGATAGCATAATCTATATTTACTGTATTCATCCCTTTAATTTCCATTTTAATTGCTGTAATCTAACATATTTTAAAATTATTTTTTTAATTTATTGGTGCACAAATTATAAAGATGGCCCTGCCTACTCATCAGTGGACTCTAAAGCACATGCAGTGCGTGATGCACAATTCTATCTTGTTGTTTGATCTAGTTAACGCCACATTCATAACTATACATGAAAAATGGGTAGTGCTCTTGGGTGACAGCTTAGTGTAAATCACACCTTCCTCTGACCCAGGTGGGAGCATGGAATCTTAGCAGATCTGAACCTGAAAAAAAAGGACTGATAAACACTGCTTTTAAAGCATTTGCAGTCCTGTGAAAAACAGCTGTTCTGTTCATTGTAAGTGTCTGGATGGGCACATGAGCATTTTCTGGAATGCAAGAACAATGGCATCTCCATCTACATGGAAAAATCATCACAAGGGTGTTGAATAACCACAAGGTTCCTTCATAAGGTAATACTCAAATTAGGGTCCCAGTTCAGCACCATTTTAGGAAAATCAATTTAACACTGTTCAAATACTATAGGAGCATAAACCAGCCTGATTTTGCATTAAATTGCTGGAGCCTATAATAAAATCTACTGCGTAGTTAATAAATAAGGCAATTGGACAGAGATTTTCAGAGTCAGACTTTTTTTCCTGGCAACAGGCATATATCAGTTCCAGCTTCAGCTCAGTCATGCACATCTGGACAGAAAGGAAAGATCGTGTTTATGTATGGGAGATTCAGCTCTAATTTTCACCTGTATAAACCAATGTGAACTGTAAAGAGAATGACATGATTAGATTGATATACTATCAAAGTGATAAATCCAGTATCTGGAAAGATGTTTTCCTTCGCTGCTTGCTTCTGAACCGTAGAAATTGGTTTTCAGCTCTTCATCCGAGAATAGCAGAGAAGGATTTCTCAGGTAGTTTTTGCTGAGTTTTTTTTTTTTAGAAATATTTAGTATTGCTTTAAAAATACCTAATCACTTTCGTATCAGTTTGTGTATCAAAAAAGGTATATTAGATGAAGAGCAGAAGTTTCCTTGGCTTTTGTCCCTGACTGTTACTGAAATACACACACACATATATGTGTGTGTGTGTGTGTATAAATAAAACATAAATATATATATATGGTTTTGCTATGTTTTTCAGGGGATAATTAGTCCACTCTGGCCACAGGACAGATCAGAGACTGAGCAGCATCTGCCTTATACTTGGATTAACACACTATCCTAGTTTCACTAGAACAGTTCTCTTCTTAGCAGCTAGAATAGAGCTGTGTTTTGATTTCAGTGGGGGATTTGTTATGAGAAAAATGCTGATAACATACTAATGTTTTCAATTGTCACTGGAAGATGAAGGACTTTTCAACCTCCCTGGGTTTTGCTAGTCTGCAGGTGCAAAGGACTTGGGGGGAAGAGTAGTAATTAGCAAACCCAAACTGGCATTTGGATATGCCAATGGGATATTCCATATCATATTACATCATGTTCAGTATATTAATGAGGGTTGACCAGAAAGCTGAGGATTCTCTTGGATCACTTGGGCTCGCTTTTCCAGGGATTGCGGTTTCATTTTCAGGACTGTCTCTGCCCTGGGACCGCTGGCTGGGGACAGGCTGGGCATTGGTCGGCAGGTGGTGAGCAATTGCACTGTGCATCACTCATTTGAATAATCCATTATTACTGTTATTATCATTATTATTTTAATTATTATTTTATTTCAATTATTAAATTGTTTTTATCTCAACCCGTGAGTTTTCTTACTTTTACCCTTCTGATTCCCTCTGCCATCCCATTGGGAGATGATGAGCAAGTGGCTGCTTAGTGTTTGGCTGCCAGCCAGGCTAAACCCACTACACAATGGAGTTTCTGCTGCCATGTAGAAGTCTGTCCAGAGCTAGGTGTCTCCATGGTGGTCTCAGTGCCATGGAGGGGCCCATGGGCTCAGCATGAAGCTCCCAGCCATGCACAGGAGAAGGGGCAGCTCTGATGAGGAGCATCAATGTGTTGGCTACTGCCCTGTGGGGCTGATTGCATCTTGGGCAGAGCCCATGGGCAGAGGTGCCCTAAATGTTTGCAATCTGCATCTTTAGGAGGATTTGTATGATGTCACTCTTTTTAAGCAAGGCATAAAAGGACAAATTCTGCAGCTCCAAAAGAGGTATTTTATCTAAAGACGTTGCAATGTATTTCGATAGATGCTGACACTGTCCCATAAGGGGATGGAGGATGAATCAATATAACCCTAAACTAAATTGAATTGTTGGGTTTTTTCTTTTCCTCTTCCTTCTGCAAGATTTGGTTAGCTTTGTGATTCATCACACACTACTGATCAAGAGCTAGCAAAGTTTCTTTCCAGACTTACAAAAATTAAATTTTACACAGCTTCTGATCTGGATTAGTGGTAGGCAAGGCAATATAAAGCCAGATCCCAAGTATTTCTTAGCTGTCACCCCTGGCCCACTCTATTCCTCCACTACTGGTGTGTGCTGCTGCTTGTGGGCTGTCAGATCTACATAGGCTTACTGGAAAAGGAATCGTGGAAGGGCTACTGGATGGCAATAGAAAGCTGTTGTAAATAAAAGCATTCAAAAAGCCAACAGAACTCTTAGGCATGTTTAAAAATGCATTGTAAAGAATATTGTGAAGACCATTGTAGAGATACAGTTTTCTACGGCATGGCCTTCTTTCTAATTGAGTCTTAGACCCCTGCTGGTTAAATGCCTGGCTTTCTATCTGCACAGTTCCATCTACTTTTTTTGTGGATAACTCTTTATGAACATTGCTCCTGTTACAAATGGCGAAGTACAATTTATATCAGCAATAAAACCTTTAACAATTGCTAAAACAGTTAACCAGTTCACTAGAACATTCCCCATCACAGATCTAGCCTTAGGAAGTTAACTAACAAACATGGTATTAACCACTGATGAGAAGCTGTTTGGAAGAGATTATTGCTTAATTAATCTTTGTACTGAGCCAATAAGAGTGTTAAATGGGCCTCTCTGTTGAATTGGGTTGTTAATACAGATTGTAAGTTCTCTCAGGGGGAAATCTGAGACCAATATGACATTAAATTTAGCCATCCAACAAAGAAGATATTTTAGGCATTAAAAATAACAAAGCCAAACATCTTCACTAATAGTGTCATAAGATTCAGTGGCTGTGTGTGTATGGGTGAGTGTATGTGCATGTATGAATTACCCCGCTCTTTCCTCTTCTGGTAAGAAAGCTGTATAAGACATCTTATATAGATTCAGTGTTTTTCAGCACTGTTGAGGCATAATTTAAACTTGTCACACTTATCTGTAGTAAGCAGGTTACACTGATCAAGAAGGCAAAATTGGAAGCAAACTGTAATGTCATCTGCTTATCCTGAAAAGACAAACAAGATCAAAAATCTCTTCATATTAATGAGCTGAATAAACCTTCTGCTTGATATCATTTGATGCAACAGTAAAAGACAAGTGACCAGATTGCCCTTGAGCTTCATGGATTTTTAGTAGTGAGTGCTCAGGTCTTAGCCATGAAGCAGGGCGTCCATATTTAATATTAAACCTCTGTTTTGAAAGGCATTATCATTCTCTGCATGAGAAGTTAATTCAACTCCCTTTTACTAGACATGTTATGTCTTTTGGAGAGGAGAAAGATTCCATAAAAAGGAAGGTTGGAAAGGGATAATTCACCCTTGAATGACTGGTGTTAGTAATTCAGAAGGGATATTGGTCCATCACTACAGTCACTTCCACGCTAGTTTCTGTCACTCATGAGGCCAACGTCCATCCTACACCCAACTCAGAGATGTTGACTCTGTGTACGCCTGCATCCCATGATTTGAATATTATACTCAAGGTGTGATTACATTTATTTTGTATGAAATGACCTCAAAAAGACTAGGCAAAGGATTTATGACATGAAAGTAACAATATGACAAAAATGCATTCATGCATACCCCTATTTTTGATCTTAGGGTTTTCTCTTGTCTGAATTCTTGCTGTCTTCAGGCTTAATATACTGCATCCACCCCTCCCACCAAAAGCCTAGATGTGTCTAGATGAGGTGAAGCCCTTGTTTGCCTGAACCCTCAGTGACTAGCCTTTGACATCTCAGGTTTATTTTATGCTCTTTTGCAATGCACACTTGAATATTGAAGAGAGTCTTGGACGTACAGGATGTGGTTATAGTACAGATCATCACTTAGTGGTCTGTTGACTTGTTGACTGTTTTTTCTGTGTGTCCATGTTGTCTCTAATGCATCACATTGAAGCATCAAGGCAAAACCTTCTTGATTAGTATACCCTCAGAGACCTCTATATGTTGCCTCACTTCATTACTACTGCAAAATGATCAATATGCCTTGCCAAAATTAACTGTACTTTGGACATCTCCTTTGCCTGATTACTGTGCAATTTTTATTCCTCAAGGATAATGGAGGTTTGTTCCCAGTCAAGATGTTATCATGGTTGTAGGCACAGCTGTGGAGTCCCTCCATGCTGTTTGCCTTTTCAGGGAGGGATCTTAGCTGCTAAGCAAAAATTGTCTTTGTACGTGTGCACACAATTTGTGTTTGGTGAGTATGAGTTGGAATTAATAAATGGGAAGTGATTGATAAGAATAACATAGCCCTGTGCTTTTATAAACACCAGGATGAGGGCTGGAATAGCCCACTCCTGACTGTCTACAGCATATGTCCACAAATCAGAGATGTTGTTTTCCCACCCCTCGTTTCATGCTGACCTTTTAATGTACTAGCTGAAGCTAATCTTACGTGTACAACAGCATATTGGTTTTATGTACTTGTTACAGATAATTAATATCGCTCTAGTCTGCCATCTTCTCAATTATTGTTTCCAGTTGCTTTATAGTTATTAAACTGTCACATTTTAAGTGCAGACAAGTGTCCATGATGATATACAGAGGCCTGTTAAGTGGAAAACTTTTAGGTGCCTTTTTATTACTCAGATCCCTAAGGAATACCAGTCTGGTCATGCTGTCTTCAAATATGTGTTTGACCTTACTTCATACATACAGTTAAAGTTAAAACAAATATGCATGTTTTCTGTGCTTATTAAGCAAAACTCTAGACATTAAGAGAACATGAGAGGAGTTTCCACTGATCTCTCAACTAACACAGTAAATTGCTCATGCTGGATGCACCTGCCTCCCTCAGCTCCACTCCACTCATCCATGCTACTGTAGTTCCATACATGCATTCACAGAAATCTATTTGCATGGAAATACAGTTCACTAGGTTGAGCCTTTGTGTCGTAAATCCAGCTTTAACATTATCAGCAGTGCTCCCTGCTGTGCATCAGGGTCCAGTAAACCACTTCCCCATGCTGTGAGTTGAGGGACCCATTGCACAGCCTGTGTCTTCTAGGCTCCTGC
The DNA here is from genome assembly GCA_907165065.1 of Caprimulgus europaeus. The sequence continues at coordinate 94,784,578 of OU015523.1, read as the reverse complement.
TTTCCATTACACCTTCGATGAGCAATCAAAGTAGAGGCCAGCTGAGCTGCTGCAGTAAGTGCAGGAACCTCCTAGGTGTAACACTACTAACTTTTTCATATGTTGTCCTTAGTAAAATCCCCTTATGAATGCTCTTTTTGCAGGATCCTTTCTGTGCAGATTTAGATCCTGAGGGAGTGTGAGCTTTGGTGCAGAGGTCTGAGTGACAAGGTCAGAGACTGCAAAACTCCATCCCCTCCAGCTCACCACCACATCTGTGGTCCCAAGCACTGTCAGGTGGTGTTGAACAGTGACAGTGCTTGGGAAAAGAGGGAAGGAAAGCTGAAATGGAAAAGCAGGGGGAAAGAATATGAATAAATGTCTGAAAAAAGAAGTGAGAGAGTGAGAAAATGACACAACATATAGTTAAATCTCCGTTAAATCTGCCCTCTAGACAGAGAAAAATCATTTGCTCTCCAAGACAGATCAAGCTACCAATGAGGTCATGTTGGATTCAGGCAATTGTCTTTCATAAGCTTCTTCCCAGGCAAAAAAATATCCTGACTTTTTAAGAAGAAAAATCTGGACACCAAAAATAGTCAGGAATCAAGCTAATGATAATGTTTGTCTCCAGCAGTCCTGTTTGTCCAGGACAGGGCTCCCCCTTCCCCTCTCTGCTGTCAGACCCTGTTATTTCATTTTCTCTAAGTCACTCAGGAGACCATTTTGTTCCCAACCACAGCCCACCAGCAGCCCCCCACCCCCCTTTCCCCTCTCCTGTTTAGGTACATTTCCACCACTGCCATGACCTTCAGAGCTGATGTATGGAGCACCCCTGCAGGATTGTTCTCTCTGACATTGAGCATGAGGCCGGGCAATAAAATGAGGAATTAGCAGACATTTACATTCTGAAGTTAACGATGAAGAGTCTGAGCCTTCCAAACATCTGTTTCCCCTGTTTTCAAGGGGCCTTCAATTTATTCCTGATTCTCATCCACGTGGCTATTACCATTAACCAGCAACCAGCAGTATCCTAGGGCATCTGGGGAAGAGAGGATGGGTTGTGGAATAAAAACCCTCTAAATTGCAGAATCACAGAATCACAGAATGGTCGGGTTTGGAAGGGACCTCAGGAGATCATCTAGTCCAACCCCCTGCCAAAGCAGGTTTACCTAGAGCAAGTTGCACAGAACTGCATCCAGGCAGGTTTTGAACATCTCCAGAGGTAGAGACTCCACAATCTCTCTGGGCAGCCTGTCCCAGTGCTCTGTCACCCTCACAATAAAGAAGTTTTTCCTTAGGTTTGTCTGGAACTTTTGGTGTTCCAGTTTTTGCCCATTGCCCTTTGTCCTGTCATTGGGCACCACTGAAAAGAGCCTGGCCCCATCCATTTGGCCCCCACACTTCAGGTATTTATAGACATTGATAAGATCACCTCTCAGTCCTCTCCAGGCTGAAGAGTCCCAGCTCTCTCAGCCTGTCCTCACACAAGAGATGCTCCAGGCCCTTCATCATCTTTGTGACCTCCACTGGACTCTCTCTAGAAGATCCCTGTCTTTCTTGAACTGAGAAGCCCAGAACTGGACACAGTATTCCAAATCATGGTCCATCTCATTTTTTGGGGGGACAATTATAACAGTCACAGGGTTAGAAAACAGCTGGAGAACTTCTTTACCGGGGAAAGCTGTGCTGTCCTCAGGTCTGGAGCTGGGCTCAGGGATTTATAAATGAGGAAATTGTTATGCAAACGGCTGCGGTCTCTACCCCACGGCACCACTGATCTGTCTCTCCTGCCAGCTTTAGAAGTCCTAGGCTGGTGTCTGTCACCCAGGGAAAGAGCAAAGCACTGACCCTAAGGTGAGAGAAGGGCCAGAAAATCAATAAATGGGCAACTTGCAAAGAAAAAGAATGAATGGGGAAAAAATAGTAAGGAAAAAAACCCAAACAAACCAACCCAGGATTGAGCATGTAAGGAAAAAGAAGTCAGGAGGTATGGATGAAGTGAAACTCTGGGTAATGACCACTGTTTTTATAGTTACTCAGTGGACACAGGGGCGAAACACTGTTCCCCAGTGAAACGCAGACAGGGCTGAAGCTACCAAAGATCAGGCATCTCCTGATCCAGGGAATGGAAGAGGAAAACTGAGCACCCTAGCATCTGGTCAGGGTGTCAGAGCTAAATGTAGAAGGGACCTCTTGTGGAAGAAAATGCCTGAGTGGATTATAAAGGCCAATACAACATGAAATCTTCCTGGTACCTCTGTGTTTGGCTTTCAAAGCCTTGTAAAAGGGCACGTTGTTCAGCTCTTGCACCTTTCCCTGATTCAGTGACGCTGGAAGTAGCCTTCACCTCCAAGAGTCCCCCACTTCATTGCCTTTAATAACCTTGTGAACAATAATGAAGCATTTTAGGTTTTGTGTCAAGCTGGCTGGTGTGGTGAGGGTGGGACATGAGGGCTTTGGGACACCTGGTCAAGGTTTTAAGATGCTTCTGAGAATGGACCTGGAGTGGGGATGAGGCATCCCAAGGCTCAGCCTGGACTACTGCTGCTGCAGTAGTTTCACCTGAGAGCCTGGGGAGCTGCCTCCACATTTGGTGTCAGCTCTGCATCCTTTCCCAAATTCTCCCTGGTCCCTCCATGACATTTGTGCAGAAATTTCAGGCTGAGGTAATACAAGGACACAGGATGGATGGGGGTCATCTGAGCCTCGTATCTGCTGCCTGTCCACAGGCAGAGCTGGAAGTGGGTTTTAGCATTCCTTCTCACCAAATTCTAAGCCAAGCAATAGCCAGGGGATGCTTTAAAAGCTTGATTCCAGAAGCAGCTTTCACTGTGCATCATGCTGCTTGCAGTCATCCAAACACAGCGATGCCTGTGCACACCTTAAATTACAGATCTGTGACAGCTGGAGGTGTGGGAAGCCTCTGTGGTTTACCAAATAACAGGGAGAGACAGGAAAATCAACATGTCACACCACTATCTGCTGGCAGGCCCACTGATTTAGCCAGCTTCATGCTTTTTAGTGTATGTGTTGGATTTGCCTGGCTTTGAAAAACAGACAGGCTTTCAGGCCTGCAACCATGTTCAGATGAAACACCCAACACCACTCCTGTCCCTCTTATGAGAAACTTTTTTGGCTGGCACAGATTGTCTGATAAGGATTTGGTTTCAAAATGATACATCCAAGTTCACACTAGAGCTTTTTCTTTTTGTCCATTTCCCTTTTAAACAAGGCAACCAAGAAACCCCAATTTGCACCCAGGAATGCTGATTGCACTAAGTAGTTAAGTCCATCAAGTTCCCAGTGACACTTTCTGTCTGTGAGTTTCAGATAAAGATGGGGAGCTAAAGTAGCTTAATGGATTAAAGCAATTGCCTTCCCCACCTAGACACCTCGGCTGGAATCTGATTTCAGCTGCTCAAGTGAAATTACTCATTTGCTTCAGAGAAGGGAGGTGGGGATGGATCACCCAAATTACCCTGGTGGCTACAAGCCCCCATCTGGCAGCTGAGGGGTGGCTGTCACCAGGACCAGGGCCACTGATGTACGTGTTCCTGCAAGTCATTCCCCTGCCAGATGCTCTCCCCATATGGGATTTCCCCAGTGCTAAAAATTTATCCCCCTTTGGCATGGAGTAAACATCCCTCACAGCAGATGTGGAGAATCTTGTCCTGCTTTTGAATATAGCATGACAAATTCTGCCAAATTCTCATTCACTTTGAAAATGATCTTCAGACTGAGGAGGTGCTAAATGGTTAAACTTTCCATCAGAGCAGGGAAAAGCTCTGGCTGTGAAAGCTCCAGTAATTTACCTTCCATTAAGATGCTGCAGCTTCTCATCTATTTGAAGGCTGATAGAAATTGTTTTCTAAATAATAAGGCTTTCCCTGTAAAAAATGACATATGTAATGGAAAGATTAAAACAGAACTTAAGACATCACCAATCTATATATTCAATCAATGCCAAATGCTGAATGCAGTCATCCTGCTTCCCGATACATGTTACTAGGACCATACCAGAAAGCTCAGGAGAATTTCCAGGAATTGATGCTATTTTAACTGTTTTTAACTGTTTTTTGGGGTTGTTTGGTTTTTTGTGGTTTTTTTTTTTTTTATTATTTTTGGGTTTGTTTTTTTTAGTTCAGCTTTGAGGTCCAGAAAAGAATAATTGGAAGTTATCCAAACAACCTGAGTAGAAAGTCAGAGTACTCATGACTTTTCAAGTAAAGTCTTAGAGCCACTTCCACAGGAGCAACACAGCTCTCAGGGCTTTTCCCTCCACTCTTCAGCATGGCCACAATAAAAGTGGACTTTCTTAAAGAATCTGTTTTTGTGTGTAGCTGAGGCCCATCACTCCTTATTTCCCAAAAAATCCCAGAGCACCTGAGAAAATGTGCCCTGGAGAGAGAATCATCTCTTCATTACTGTCTTCTCCAAGGTCAAACATCACAATTTTGCCTGATGATGGTACACTGCAATTTTCACAAGGAGAACTTTTCTCCAAGCTAGCCAGATGTTGGTAAGGAAGAGCGGAATCAGCCAAGCTGAATCTGAGCAGCCAATGTCCCAGTTTTGCAAACTTCTTTTTTCCCATGTAATATCTAGAAACACGATCTGTGAGAGCAGTAGGGTAGAAAAATCTAACCTCTGCAAACAGGGGCTGATCCTGCATTGCTGGATGAAGCTCATTTGAAACACATAGCAGCCAGCACTTCACAGGGATGATGCATCTGTGTGATGGAGAAGAGAGACAGAAATACCACTTAGTGCGAGGTTAATCCAACACGATTTAATAACAAGGAGCAAAGGAACATAGTTGTCATTTACTATCGGCTTTAAAATGCTTTGTGTTAACAGCATTTACTCCTCCATCCGATATAGGCTGTCTATTTAAACCCTCTTGACACAGTCTCTCTGTTATCATTTCCTACAGATCCCTGTTTTATTGCCCTGCTCTTCTACCCCAACTTTCATTGAAGTGCAATTGAAGCAGAAAAATGACCCAGAAGCTGGTACAGCCAGGGTCCATTTCTCTCCTCTCACATTATTTTCCATTAATAATCTAGAAGAAGACTGATCTTGACAGATCCTCCTAGAAGATCTGCTAAGGCACATGGAGGACAGGGAGGTGATTTGAGACAGCCAGCATGGCTTCACCAAGAGCAAATCCTACCTGACCAACCTAGTGGCCTTCTAGGGTAGAACGACTACATCAGTGGAAAAGGGCAGAACTACAGATGTTGTCTATCTGAACTTCTGTAAGGCCTCCTTTGACATGGTACTCCACAGCATCCTTCTCTCTAAATTGGAGAGGTATGGATTTGATGGGTGGACTGTTGGGTGGATGAGGAATTGGCTGGATGGTCACATCCAGAGGGTAGTGGTCAACAGCTCAATGTCCAGATGGAGATCAGTGACGAGTGGTGTCCCTCAGGGGTCTGTATTGGGACCAGTACTGTTTAATATCTTCATCAGTGACAGAGACAGTGGGATTGAGTGCACTCTCAGCAAGTCTGCAGATGACGCCAAGCTGAGTGGTGCGCTTGACATGCCTGAGGGACAGGATGCCATCCACAGGGACCTGGACAAGCTTGAGATGTGGTCTGTGTAAACCTTATGAGGTTCAACAAGGCCAAGTGCAAGGTCCTGCAGCTGGGTCAGGGCAATCCTTGGTATCAGTAAAGGCTGGGGGTTGAAGGGATTGAGAGCAGCCCAGCAGAGGACTTGGGAGTACTGGTGGATGAAAAGCTGGACATGAGCCTGCAATGTGCACTCGCAGCCCAGAAAGCCAACAGCATCCTGGGCTGCATCACAAGCAGCATGGCCAGCAGGTCAAGGGAGGTGACTCTGCCCCTCTACTCCACTATGGTGAGACCCCATCTGGAGCACTGCATCCAGCGCTGGAGTCCTCAGCACAGGAAATAATGGACCTGTTGGGGCAGGTCCAGAGGAGGGCCACAAAAATGATCAGAGGGATGGAGCATCTCTCCTATGAAGAAAGGCTGAGAGAGGTGGGATTGTTCAGCCTGGAGAAGAAAAGGCTCTGGGGAGACTTTATTGCAGCCTTTCAGCACTTAAAGGAGGCCTACAAGAAAGATGGCATCAAACTTTTTAGCAGGGCCTGTAGCAATAGGACAAGGGGCAATGGTTTTAAACTAAGAGAGTGTAGATTGCAATGAGAGCGGTGAAACACTGGCGCAGGTTGCCCAGAGAGGTGGTAGAAGCCCCATCCCTGGAAACATTCAAGGTCAGGCTGGACAAGGCTCTGAGAAACCTGATCTCATTGAAGATGTCCCTGCTGACTACAGGGGAGTTGGACTAGATACCTTTAAAGGTCCCTTCCAGCCCAAACCATTCTGTGATTTGATGAGCCTATGAAAGAACACAGAGTCATTGCCCCCTGTACTGTCACATAAAGATCCCAGAGATCCCCAGCTGAAGTGTCACGGTGCAATGACAGTGTTACTGGGATATAGGTGGATGCCTTACTCCTATGCTGTTATTTAGGATCCACTAGCTAAAGGATTTGCTATTTGCCCCAGTCAGCCAGGATCTACTCTTGATTTAACTTACAAAATACAAATATGCTGGCAGTCAGAGGGTTAAGGGAAAGTAGGGACTAAGTACTTGTAAATTGATGTAGTGCCCTGAGGGTACCTCTGCTGGTAATAAAGTGCATCTCATAAACAGATCTGACTCTGTGCTACAGCCCAGCAAAGCAAAGTGGAGTGGATCCATCCCAAATTAACCGTAAATGAGACTGACACTCTAACACAAATCGAACACCCCTCAGGGCTCCGCTTACATTAATTACAAAGCCTTGGAAAATGATCTAGAAGGGCTTCCTCTTCTCCAGGAGAAGTTAATTGAAGGGATCTGCAAACGGTGGAAAAGGCAGATATACAAGAAGCAAGAGCCATTTAAATAATTTTCTTTGCTCACACCTTCTCAAGATGAAAACCAGTAATATTAGCAATAACTGCTAAGTATGGATTCATCTGGGTGCTGTTTTCCTCCTCTTCCACTACTCTCCTTGCCCTGACCTTCGAGGTGGAGAACTGTATCTCAACCATGGATGTTGCCACTTCCAGGCACACCACAGGAATCAAGAGATGACTGCTCTGAGACTGGCAGTGGAAGGTGAATGGGCTGTGAGAGCAAAAACCAAGTCAGGAAAAGGCGTGGGCTGAGAAAGACTGGACTTCCCAAGGTGTTTGATGACACCCGTGTGGGCTGTGAGTGCCCTTGTAGCTGAGCTTCACGTGTCATGGGTGCTCTCCACCCTGGAATTCCCAGACTCTCTCTGTGCTGGGCCCTGCTTTGTCCTGACTGCTGTCCCCAAGTCCACACTTCTGCCCTCCTGCCGAAAAAATCTGACTCAGCCAGGGAGCAAAGGGAGAAGAGACACAGGGTGGCCAAGTCTCCACCAAAGGTGCTTTGGAGGAACAAAACCATGCTTTTTGTGTGTGTGCATGTGTGTGTGTGTGTGTCAGAGAGAAATGCATTTGACATCCAAGGGCACCAGAGGGGTCAGGTCCTCCATCATGACTATGTCCCACTTGTGCTTTGGAGCATCTCACCCTCACCAGTCACCGCAGAAATGCAGATGAGGTGGCAACCCCTGGGCTGCACACCAGATCAAGGTCTGAATGAGGTTTGGGTCAAAAAATACTGGAAAAAAATTCCTGATCTGAACTTTGGGACTGCAATTTCTCACAGCTCCTCCTTTCTTGTGATGGGCTGTGGGGCCGGGGTGGGCAGAAAGAGCTCTCCGAGGCAGGATGGCTCCTCTCGAGCTTTGATTCAAAGCCACCGCACTGGCAGGCAGAGGGGCAAAAGTGTTGCTCTGTGCCTTATCCTCCAGCTCAGCTGCTTTGTATTTCAGATGAATATAATCTAATTCCGAGACAAAGGCTGGTATCTATTTATTATGATTTATTAAGTAGCCTGTTTGGATTTTTATGATTCAACTAATATTTGTGGGATTTTTATTGTGAGAAGCCATCCAATAGCAACATTAAATAAAAATGGAGTTGCTTTATTGATTTGCTTTTAGTTAAAAACAAACATGTCTTATATAATCGAGACGTACAGTGCTTGTAGATTGTAGAGAGCACATTTATAAAACCATCAAAAGAAATAATTAAATGGAATATATCACAGCCACCTTTCAAAATCATCCGAACAGGGATGTTACACATATAAAATGCTGATAGTCCTCCTGGCAAATTTTTAATACAGTCAGTTGGTTTGCACTTTAAATGCCTGGCATATTTTAACCCTGGAGATAAATGAATCTCAGTGGGATTGCTGAGTAATTAAGAAAAGTGTCTCTGATGGGCTTGTTTCATACAGAGAGGTGAAATAACATCAGGATAGTCAGCTGATCATCTGATATCTTTACATTATAAAAAAAAAAAAAAAAGAGAAACCCTGAGGCGTGCCATTGTCACACTGCGTGACAGGGATTGCTTTCAAACAAGTTGGGTTTTCAGATTTAGCTATATTGTGGTTTTATAAATTGCCATTTAAAATGTAAATGTTCTGGAAGGAAACCTCTCGAGACCCCTCCCTGCCCCCCACCCAGCCAGAGCACAATGGCCTGGAGGCCATGGGTCAGGGCTCATCTGCCATGGGTCAGGGTGATAGCTGGGTGGGTAGGGGGCAGTGGTGGAAGGGCTTGGGGAGGAGGGATTTGCTGCCTGTTAGCTAATTGCTCCAAAAGATCCCCAGGAATTGTTTATTTTCTAGCAATGGGTCAAGATATAGTCATGATGGTCTTAATAACCTGGTTTTAGGTTTTGTGCTGAGCTATCTGGGTGCTCAATTTTACTGGAGGCTCCAATATTTTTTTTTTGTAAGAAAAGCCAAAGAGAAATTGAAACATTGAGCTCCCAAAAAAAGAAATCAAGCCTGAAAGTACTGCCTGACTCTTTGATGTGCCATGATTAGCAACGTGTACAGTTTTAGTCCCAGTGCTATTGCACACCACACTGGGAACAATCCCTCAGCTATTACTGCCAGCAGAGGGATGTTTTCACATTGAAGCATTTAACTCAAAATAGTCACTTTGCTGGAAAAATCTTCTTGGAGAGCAGACTCTGGGAATTTTCCCTTCAGCATAAAGTAGAGCTAAATCCCAGGCTGGGTTCTTGCAGCTTTGATCTGTGCTGCCTGCACTGAGGTCAGGCTCTACTCCCCTCTGGGGAGTTAGCTGTATCACTGGCAGAAACACGCAGCATCACCTGGGATTTGCACTGACAAAATTGCTCTCAGTTTCCACGCGCGTCCTCTGGCATGAGAAGCATTCCGGGAAGAAGGTGGTTGTATCCCCGGAGATGACAACCGATCTCGTTATGAAAGTCATTAGTTATTCTCTGGAAAGCAGACACAGAATTAAGACATTAGGCAATTAGGACAGTTGTCCCTTTAAATGATTATTTTCAACTAAAAGACATTGTTATTATTGGTGGAGAGGTGGCTGCAGGAACAGTCCATTTGACAATTGTGTCTGAGAGCAGGGGACAGAAGAGCCTGTTTATTTGCTATATAAATCAAATTAATTTGGTTAAATTTACAAAGGCAGGAAGAAAAGCAATAAGGTCTGTCCTGTGGCTGTGCCCCAAAACAGAGGCAACACCATCAGTATTAAAACTGCTCTCCCCAGGGAGAGGGAAACCAAGAGTGCAATGTGGCTGCCACTATTTATTTGGTTGTTGTCATTTCCAGTGCTACATATGTTAAATTTATTTCAAGCACTGTTGAAAACCTATACTGGTGAAAAACCACCTTCCTAGAGGGACCTGGTGGGGTGACATGCTCACCAGCATGAAGGGGAATTGTGCCACCTTGCTCCAAGGAAATAGTGAATTGAGGGTTTATAACCAAGGTTAATAACTCCAGATATCACTCCTTTTACTGCCCAAGGAAGATAGATTATTTATAGGCACATATTCTGGCCCCCGAACTCTCACCTCCTGCTCCTCTTCCCCTGTCCCTCTGAACAAAAATGGTCAGAGGCACCAACATCCCCTGCCCTGTCCACGTTTGAAGCATGGCACAGCATCACTTTTCCACCCATGATGCAGAGAGGAGGTAAAAGGAGGTCATACTTTGAAAACCCTCCCCAGCATTTCTCGCCTTGGTATTTGCCATGTAAGTCAAGGCAAGACAGATGTGATGTGGGTCCTGCACATCACAGCCTATCTCTAGCTCACCAGACCCTAGTCCAGATGCAGCGAAAGGAACAATCACTGCAGGACGTAGCCCAGAGGGAGCTGGGTGGCTTTCACTGTGCTGGCTGGTGACAGCAGGCACCAGTCTGCTTCGTCTCAGCTGACATCAGTGTAATTACAAGGATATATTAAGCGGAAGGACAGCCCAAAAATTCATTTCAGGGAGGACTATTCACCTCTGTTCTTTCCTCCTGAGAAGATCCTGAAGGTGAAAGAAACGGTCTAAGAATGAAATTCTGCCAGGAGATATCTGTCTACAAATGCTACTGGTGTCGTGGGAGCACCATGTGTGAACACAGGAAGAGGATTTGGTGCCCCAGGTGAGGTCCTTCTTGTTGAGCATCCTTTTTTGTGCACACTTTCTGGGCAGATGAGTCCCTGCACTGTCTCTGACCTAGGTGGTCTCAACCTTAGCTATCTGTGGGTTGAAAAAATGCCACTGGCTGCCAGGATGCCTTTGGTGCATGTATAGATGAGAAAGGATATGGTCCAGGCAAGCTGTTACTGGGTGCAGCTCATGAGGGATGGGTGCCTCTGGTGATACGCTGGAATGTAGTAATCGTCTTAACAGCACTTGGCACTGAGTACTGCCTCACTTCCATGTCCCTCTCCAAACCTCTGTGCCATTAGCTAATTGAGCTTCATAGCAATATTTCAGCAACACTGGCACTGGCAGTCATGTTTTTTTAAATGAATAAATACAGACTTGGAAGGGCTACTTGTCCTGCCTGAGCAGAGGTCATCATGTGAACCTTTAGATGGCAGAAGCTGGTGAGATGTTCAGATAGTGGTGGTGGCCCCTGCTGCACAAGAGGTTACTCCTGGGCTTTGTCCTGGGGGGTCTCTGTCCCAGGGCCTCTCATGGAAAGGGTTTAGACATTTAGAAAACAGTTCTGAAATTTATACCTAGCCAGTGCCTGTCCAACCACACATGTCTGTGTTGGCAAGGGGTTTCTGATGGGGTACAGCTGCCAATGGGGAGTTCCACTGCTCAAAGCAGGATGGGGAGCAGAGGCAACACAGAGGCACTTACACTGGTGTGTGCACAGACTAATTTGGGGTCACCTGGGCTCCAGGGCTTTTGCTAAGGCTGCACTTAAGGGGATGTCATGGCTGGGGAGAGCAGCATGGGCTGTGCATGTACCCCTACAGCAGGCAGGACCCCTCGCAGATACTGCTCCTCCTGGTCATGCCTAGAACTGGCTGTCCTGAGGTGTTGGCCGAGCAGTGCCGGTGACAAACAGGACCTCCCTGAAGCAGCTCCTGCCATGGCACCCACTGTCCAGGTAGGGTGGGCAGGAGCTTGTGCGTGGTCACAGGATGCAACATATTGGAGCCACTGCTTGTGTGGCAATGCCCAGCCTGATGGGCTTGGGATTCACATCACCTGGTTACAGAGGAGCATGGTGATATATCTGCAAGAGTTGCAGGTGTACAGTCGGTGGAGGTGATTTGGTACTTTTAGGTGGTGAGTCCTCTAACCCATTTTAGATATCTGCTTTAATGTGAGATACCCCAGATCTGCTTGTTCCCACTGTCTTGAGAGGCACAGCCAGCTAGCTCAGGCACGGGTGTCCTCTAGAGAAAGATGTGTGCCACCTCCGATGGCTGGAAAATCCTTGATGACCATCTCTGAAATCTGCCTCAACCAGATTTTGAAGACAGAAAAATCCAAGACCAGGAAAACATGGACATAGAATCTGAAGTTCTGAAACAAACCTGAATTATTTATCATTCTTGTGACTGAGGGTAGCAAAAACTTTAGTCTGTCTTGCTGGGTCATTTGGACACAGCTCCCCGCTTCTTCATTGCCCAGGCCCGCAGCGGAGGCAGGAGCAGCACGACCTGGTTTGGCAGGGCTTGTCTGCGTGCCCAGAAGCTGCTCACACTTTGACCTGAGCACAGCAAGTCTGCCTCATCCCTGCTACCTGCCTGTCCTTCCCACGCCTCTGTGCACGTGTGTTTGTCTGTTTTAAAGCAGTTGGACTGAAAAAAAGCCCGCCGTGACTCTGGCAGGCTCCTGGGGAGGCCCCCAGCATTCCGATTACAAAGCAGCACTGGAGCTGAGAGCACATTAAGGAGATTAAAGGATGACACCAGTGCTGCCTCCAGACTCTGTTGCTGACTGCTGCTTCCCCCAGCTGAGTGCAGCTCTGGGAGAGAAATGCCAGCCTGTGGAGCATGACCAGAGACAGCCTCTCAGGCTCCTCAGCAAATCAGAAACTCTCTGGCTCTTAAAACCTGCTCAGAATTAGAGGCTGCCTCCAAACAAGCTGCTACCCAGGCTGTCAGCAGGAAAAGGAGCCTCCTCCATCCATCACTGCTGGCTCCTAGTGCTTTTTCTCTCTGACACAAGGCAACTGAGGTGGCTACAGTCCTCCTTCATCCATCACTACTGGCTCCTGGTGCTTTTTCTCTCCAGCACAAGGCAACTGAGGTGGCTACAGTCCATCCACCCCCTGTTGCCAGCATGGCCTGGGGCAGCAGGACTCTCTGCTGGGCACTGTGTCAGGCTGGCAATTGAAAACAAGATGTCCTTATGGTAATGTGGGCACCAGGCAGCCACTATGAATAGGAAATTATGGCAGTTGCTTTATCTAATAACAGCATGAAAATGTAAAGTGTCTTTATTGAGCTGCTGGCTTGCTGGTGAGAGTTAAAGGAGATGTTCTCTTGGGTATAACATTTGCAGAGAGAAGTGGCATGAGATATTGCTATAAACTCTCCCATTAATAAGCAAGCAGAGGAAGGGAGAGCACACCAAATGCGGTGATGTGAAGGGACAAAATTGAAATGGTAGAGGCAGCAACCTTTTCCCCTAGGCAGGAGTTGTCCCCCAAGGAGAAATGAAGAACTCCCCTCTTGACCCAGTGACTAGAAAACTCATGTACTGCCAATAATAATGTAGGAAGGATAGCTTTGAAAGGAATGAAAGAAAAACAGCTCTTGCCACATTAATGTCCTGCAATACCAGGGGGAAATGTAAATTTCTGCCAAAGGGAGATTAGCAGAAAAAGCCCAGCTCAGCAGCTGTGCATTGACAATGCTCTGCAGGTGGCCACGGGGTGCAGAAATTACTTTTGCTTTGTGACAGGTGGGGGAGATGTGGCCCAAGCGTGCGAACAATTGCCGTGTGCAATCCGGTTATTCCATCAGAGGCGTTGGACGTGCGGCCCTGCAATGTAGCTCTCAAGGCAATGACCACGCACAGTTGAAGGCAAACTGCCTGAGGGAGGAGGAAGGTAACACAGAGGAAATGTCAGGAAGAACCTCAGAATTGTGAAATTGGTTCCAGTTGACCAAATTCTGTTTTCTTCCTGGTTTTGTAAGATTATTTGTGGCATTTATCACTCATATCTTAATTGGTATCTTATTTAACTGCTTTAAAGACTGCTTTTGATAGTTCTTGCCCAAATGCTGTCCTTTTGAGAAAATGAAAATTAAGATGTTCAAGATCAGTTTCTGCTTAAAGCATCAGTACAATTCCAGTGTAGATACTGTTTAAATCTTGCATGGAGTCAAAATGGATTTTTTAAAATGTATTTGGCAAAATCATTCACCACAGAAGAAGTCTTTTGGTAAAACCAACAACTTTTGACAGCACTTTGCTTTTGAAAAAATAGATATTTTTTTAAAAGAGGAAAAAATTGATGTTTCCTTTGCCTTTCATCACTGTAGACACCAGAGAAGACAAGGGGAGGAAATGCCTCCATGCATTTTCTAGGGAAGTTTGCAGTTCAGCTCCCTCCCCACAGGCAGCTCCAGCTCCCAGGTGGCTGTGCTGAAGCGGTGTGAAATCTGCCCTGCAAGCAAAGAGGAGATGTGGGAACTGGGATCCAAAGGAGTGGACGTGTCATGCCCATAACCAGTGCACCGTGAAGCTGTGAGCCAAACAGATCATGTTGCTTGTGTGCTCATCAGCAGTGAGAAGCACATCAGGCTCAAGAATTGATGAGGAGGAGGTAGAGAAAATGCATTGAGAAGCTACAAGTGTGATCTGATCTTGGGCAAGAAAGGTGCTTTGCAAGGGAAACATTATCTGTCTATTGGGTCTACTGAAGGAGAATTTAGACACAAACCATGTCTTCACATGGAGTTTGTCTTTGACGGCAGAGGCTTCCTCAACAAGGGCAGGCACAATGACTTTCTGCAGACAGAAGCTTATGCAGGAAAATAACTCAGACTGGATATGTGAGAAAAACTGCTAGCAGTGAAGATAAATAACCTTTGGAAGAATGTATCAGGAGGTGTCACTGATCTCATTCATGGGAAACATCAAACCCAGGCTTTTTGGAAAGGATGGGCTCCAATCAAAGCACAAAGCAGTTGGTATGAAGTGACATGTACTTTATGGGGGGCACACTGGAAGGAGACAACTCTCCTCCCAGCTTTAAAAATTGCTGGTTCTGCTTCCCTAGGGATGTGCCCTCTAATGCCCCAATATGACAGTTGTAGATGCTGAGGGAATACCAGAAGAATGGGTAGTAGGTGATGGCCCATGCCTATGAGCCAACTTGAAATGCCATCTCCAGTAGTCACTGCTGGGGACAGCGTGCTGGGCTTGAGGGACCATCGCACTGAGTTAGTGGGATATTTCTTATGGTCTTGCTTAAAAGGTCTGATGGACAACAGAGGAAAACTATAACTAACTATCCTAACACCTCTCTTCAAAACCTGCTGTGAGACCCAGGAGAGCAGATGAAGATTCATACATTAACTTTGCATTCAAAGGATGCAGAAAACTGACTGACATCCCAGTCACATCAGGGAAAATGCATCCTCAGCATCATCCCATCCCACTGTGAATATAAAGAGAGCCTGGCTGATGCACTCAGATGTAGACACTCATGGGAGCGGTGCCTAGTTGGCATGGATCCTGCTGCTGCAGCCCTTGGCCAGGCAGAAAGCAGACTTGAATCTTGGCTAGATGGGGTCAGTGACCCATTTAAATAGCCAACTAGCATCCCTAAAAATCAGGGCTGATGGTGTAAAAGGCACCCCTGTGGGCTGTCCCTGCTAGAGGACAGCAGCTTAGCTTAAGCTCCTTGCCCAGAGAAAGTGGAGCCAGAGTACATCCCACATCAGCCAGCCCTGCCAGAAATCCTACCAGCAGTCAGAAATAGGACCATGCAAGCAGGCAGCTAAATAAAGCTGCCTGAATGGGTCCTCATGAAGCCCTGAGCAGCATCCACCTCTCACATTCTTGGGATAAAGACTAGTGCTGGTGCCATCCAAGGTGAGTTAGGTTTCTCCCATGGTTTTCAGTAAGAGAGGACAGCCTGGTGTCAACTGCACAGGATTCATCCCATGGATGTCAGCAAGAGGCACTCACCCAGGTTTGTACAAATTGGGATGAGAAGGGACTTGGGCTCTCTAAGCCTGCAGTGTCTGGCAGGGATAGAGTGGGGAGAGAGCAGCACATAGAAAAGTCACCCCCCAAAGTGTCTGGTCAGAAAGATAAAGAAATCCAGTTGAAACCCAAACCCTGCAATTTAACACTGGGTTTGGAATGAGTGATGTGTCTCCCAGGCTGTTGTACTGCCAAGTTGCACGGTGCCTGGACACCCATGGTTTCCTTCAAGCGTTTCCCTTTCACCTTGGCAGCTCTGACTGAAAGCAAAGGAGGCAAACCAGAAAGCTAGCGCTGCTGGGGCCAGTTTTTGTGTCTAGTTGACCCTGTTATTGTGCTAGCATTACATAGCCACACTAGCAGTAGAGCTGTTAGAGCATTATAACCCCACGGGTATTACAGTGATGCCACTAGAGCTACTAATTTGGCAAAACCTGGATCCTATTGATGATTCAGCCCATGGCCTTTTGCCACAACCCACTTCCATATTACAGAATTCACTGTCTTGGAAATTACAGTTACAGTCACCAGAAATTAGCAGCCAGCAGTTGAATGGGATTCAACCAGTGCCTCTTGCATGTGGACTTGTTCCTCCTCTCTGGCTGCATCCATACAGCTAAATAAAGCCACTGAAGACTCATTCCCAAGCCTTGATAAGACAACTATTAGACTCAAATTAATGGAGTTACGCTGGTCAAGAGCCCCTGTGTGCTAAAGCAGAAGAAGGACTTGGGTTCACACTCTCACACCAGATCACACTGTTAAACTTTTGCTTGCAAGTGAAGCTGCTCAGCAGATGTAGGGTCCTTTATCAAGATGGTGCTAAGTTGTGTGTTGAAATGCAGTAAGTGGGTGCTGTGTGTGGGTGTCAGGACACAAAGAATGTGGGCAATAGAAAATTTTGCAAAAGCATCGCCACAGAGGTGAACTCACGCTTTGGGCAGGAGTTACCTTCAGATGCACTGAACATTCATTTTCGTCCTGTTCCACAAATATTGCTGGTGGGGAGCTGCTCCTCAGGAGGTCACGTGTGGAAAGCGAGATGAGCACAGATGCGTACGGTGCTTTGGGCACTGCAAGGTCCCTCACTCACCCTTGAAGGTGGTCTTTTCTTTGCAAGAACAACAACTCTTCTTGTATACCAGCCTGGGGACAAGGATGTATATTTAGGTTGAAGACATGCCCCTGCACCTGTGGGATGAGGGACACCTCTCCTGCCCACCCCAGGAAGGAAGCTGGGTCTCAGGCAGCTGGACCACAGTACCACCAGAGCCCCAAGGCTGACTGGACAGCAAAGATGAGGGGCGCCATCTCTGCTGTCCACAGATGTGGTCGTGCCCCCCAAAACTAGTCATTCAGTTAAGTCAATCAGTCAAACAGAAATAATCCCAGGGGGTTCAGATGGTGATAACCAATGTAAATAACAAGCACCTTTTGCTCATTTAAAGCTTTGACAGCAGAATACTTGTGCCAATAACTTGCAGAATTAAATTTGCTGGTAAAAAGTGTCTGTGCAGCTACCAACTACAAATCTGGAAGAAATAAATAATAAATAGCTGGATACTCACAGTTACTTTGGGAACAGAGAAAAGGATACATTTAAGCAAATCAATTCACTCTCTTTTCCTCAAGTCTGTCTGAAAATATTCTCAAAGTGTCTCTCAGTACTGCAAAAATTATCTCCTGTTCTCATTTACAAGAAAATGTACAGAACTGAGAGATACATATTCCTCCCATCTTTAATGTTTTTTTGGGGAGATTGTGTCATCATCAGTTCCAACATTCACAGTATCCAACTTATTTATCTACTCAAGCCTCCTTTTCTATTTTGTCTTATGCAAGGGCTCTCTGCAGTCTGGCAGAGCCAGTATTGCAGTATTGATTTAGCAAGATGCAGTTGTGACAATTGAGTCCCAGGCTGAAGCCCACGCTGTACAGGGGCTGCTCCATCCAGAGCACAAGCCTCAGTGCCAGGCTCACATTTTAAAAGAAGTAAAAATATTTTTTTTTTAAAAAAAGGAAATAAAAGCTACTTTTATCTGTTCTGCTTTGAAGGGAAAAAGGATTAGCAAGGCTAAATAAGCCATCTGAGTATTTAGCTAGCAAGCCTAAATAGCACCCTGATAGGAAGTTCTGGCAGAGAGCTAATTAAATTAACCCTCTTTGATTTATTAACAAGCAGAGCAAGATATCACACAGGATTGTCCCATGAAATGAATGTGCTTTCTGATTCCCTTGGCTGCTTTGGCGCAGTCACCTCCCAGAAAACCCAGCGATGGGGACTCAAGTTTAATGAGACTCAATGGCTCGAAAAGGATCCCTGCCCACCAACAGAGACACACACTGGTAATAATATGCAAAAGCATGTTATTTTCCTTGCACATCCTTAATTCCTTTTTAATGCCTAGGACGATCTAATGGCTAATTAGTAATTTCCTGCCCACTGATATGCAGATAAATGACAAGCAAAAGCCTTCTGCATATTTAATTATTCTGTTGATTCAGAAGCCACTTTTCCCTCAGTGCAAGTTTCTCTCTGTGTGTGCTCTCATGCATCATATATTTCATTATTTTTAGAAGCATCCTCCGTGCTTTTTTATGCTCTTGTAGTTCCGGCATCCAGTAATTACCATGTTTTGTGTCCAACGGACCTGATTCACTGGTGAGTGTAAATCAGGAAAACATCACTGACTTCAAATTGTGTTATTCCAAGTTATGTCAGATCTAAGATCTGACCTCTCCTATTTTTAGTGGTGGGGGGAAATGTTATTTGTGTGCTGGGACCCTTTTGAAGTAGCAGAATATAAAATTTAGAAAACTTCAGAGCGGTGAAAATCCAACTCAAAGCCTGCAAATGCACAGCCGTGAATCTATTTATAAAGCAAGCTCTACTTCTGCTTAACCCCTGCGAGGAACTATAACTCTCTTTGCCTATTTTATTTTTCTCCCTCAGTAAAACATAGTCCACTTAATCTATTTTTGCTGCCTTCTAACAGTTTCACTGGTGGGCTTCTTCCCTGTGCCTTACATTTACCTTTGGTGCTCAAGTGCTCTTTTGTTAAATTAAGGCAATTAATAAATGGAGACGTTAAGCAATCAATTTTGCCTGCATATCTCCACAGCCTTACGTATGACTGGCTGTAATCACAAGATAAATGCAATGTGCTGATGTATGGTAATGTTCAATAATACATTCTCCACCAGGCTCAATTCATCAGGGAGTTTCTGGAGGGGAGGCATTCGTTATTGGCTGTCTCCGGACCTCAAGGATAACATTTCTGTCCTTTCCATTGGCCGCCCTCCTGCTGCAAGCCTCTTCCCGTCTTATTTTGATGATGAATATGAAGGCATGCTAAGCCGTGCCGGAGCGTAGCTCTCGCCGACTGCACTCCCTCCCCGGGCTCAAGGACTCAGGGGCTCCCTCGCTGCTTCCCTTGCCCACCGCCAGCAGCAGCAGCAACGCCAGAAGTTGTGATGCTTTTCTTCACCCAGTGCTTTGGGGCTGTGTTAGATCTTATTCACCTGCGGTTTCAGCACTACAAGGCAAAGAGGGTTTTTTCAGCTGCTGGGCAACTCGTCTGCGTCGTCAACCCAACGCACAGCCTAAAGGTGAGTTAAAGATATTTTTTCTCTTCTGACATTTTCTTGTCCCCCTTGTACCCCACCGGCATTTCTCCACAGGGAATTAAATGATGCTCTAGCAGCAAGGGGAGAGTGCTGTTAGCACATTGCAGCCCTGGCAGAGAGGATGTTTGCATTGTCTCGCTGCATGATCCCTTTCAGAGCGAAGGAGAAGCAACCCGCTGCTCCAAGTGACCGTGGGAAGTCGCTGCTCCCCCTCCCCAAAGTTTCCTCATCCCTTTCACCCCTGTAATGAGCACACGTGTTGCAAGTGTCTGGAAAAAATGATTGGAAAAGTTAGTTAGAAGAATTAAGATCCCTTTCTGTGGAAGGACGCTGGGTAGTCTCCCAGGCAGACCCCCAAGCACAGCCGGCTGCTAACTCAGTGGTGGGGAGTGGGGAGAGGGGGAGAAGCAGCACAGGGATTTCCAGCTGCTGGTCTTGTTTGCTTTTTTGGGGGAAAAAGGCTGTTTCTGTCTCCTGAGGGGAGTCTGAAGGCAATTCCTCTAGCGCTGAAAGCGTCCTTAAGTCGTTTGCAAGGTGACTCTATTTTAGGCAGGAGAATATATTTGCCTTAATGCAAAACTATTTATAGTCCCCATAAAGCATTTTTCTTACTCGTACAGTTCTGAATTTTACTGACAAAGTGTCAACAGCTCCATCTATGCCAGAGCCCTAATGTTTTCATGTAGAGAAGGAACAGCAGGGGGAGAAAGCGACTGGGAGGCTTTAATTACTTTATCAGAGTAGTGAATGACCAACTTTAACAAAGTGACTCCTGTTGTGTGGGAAGTCATTGCAGACCTGACTTGCAATGCTGCTCTGCTAGCCTGACACAAGCTCAGAAATTAAATTAATTCAGGACAACTTATCTTTGGCTTTGATGGGGTTTCCACAAGGAACTTGGAGGGCTGTGGGGAGCATCAGTCATGAAACACAGGCTCCCAGGAGGTCTGCTGACAGAATAAATCCCTCTTTGGAGGAGCCTACCCCTCCTAAAAAAATCAGATTTCCCAGATTTATATTTGGGGTCCCAGGCTGCACGTAGGCAGGGAGAAGTTGTTTCTAGCAGGGCACCAGCTCTGGGAGCATTTCCCCGCAAGGCTGTGCTCAGCCTGTCGAGCGCGGCTGGCCAGGGCCGGTGCTCCCAGCGGATGGAGTGCTCGGGTGCAGGCTCACCTCTCCCAGCATTGAGATCCTCTGTCCATGCAAACTATCTAAAAACCCTGTAGCTCTGTCATTATCTGAAAGGATCTGGTTGTCCGAATAGATAAAAGAAATATTTACATTCCTAAGTGCATGGGGGGATTTTGTAAGTGAATGCTTCTGTGCTTGACCCCTTTTATGTGACTGTCTCCTGCTACTTTCATCTATAATTTTAATTATTACAGAAAAAAATGAGCAGAAATAAGGTTATTGAAGGTCACAACACAATTTCAGTGGCAATGACACTGTCTAATGAGGTCTCATAAGCACACAGAGGGGTGTCCACTGACTGCTCCACTGATATCTAGAACTAGACCTGAATTTATCAGCTCAGGTCCTCTCGAGTTGCAGACTTGCTGTTATAGAAGATGCAGCATTTTACCTTTGAGCATACAAAAAAAGTTGATGCTTCTGTTCCTCTCTGTTAAACACACAGAGCATTCTAGTGTATTAAAATCCCCCATAGCCAAGTTCTTCACTGATCAGACCCAAAACCTAGCAGAGATACAAGCAATCTCAGTACTGTCTTGGCAGCTCTTGAAAGTAGGCACTGAGTGCGAAACTCTCTTGGAAACAAATGGGAGCCTTTAGGGAAAGATCTGACATGTCAGTGAAGCCCCAGTGAGAATTGTCTTGACCTGGGTGGGAATTGTTCTGGCAATAGCATTGCAGTGGGAACCTGGTGGCACATATTTCCCACACAGGCCTGTTGTGACAAGTAGATGGAACAAGCTGACAAGAAACCTCTCTGCTCTGAAAAAAACCCTCTGACTGTAAATGAAACATGCTTTGAAGGTACTCCTGAGTTACCCAGCTCACATCCAGCTGGGTGGGCTTTAGCACTGATCTGTTTTCAAGGTGTTCAGTTTGTTTCCCCACCAGCTCTGTAAGGAACACACCACTGCTTTGGGCCAGCACCCAGAAGAGGCGGGTGGGTTGGACACATTTGTGCTCAGCACAGTAATGCTGGTGTCCACTCACTAGCACCAGAAAACATCAGGAGTCTGTGGGCCAAGGCCAGCTCCCCCCAAGTGAGACATCTCACCCCACCTCCTCTTACCTGGGGGTGGAGAGGTGGTCACCTACAGCTGGCAAGGCACCTTGTCTAAAAACCGGTATCAAAGACAAGTCAGAAGAACCTGATTCCCAGGGTGCCCATTTTTCCCCTGGGGATGCACAGGGAGGTTGTGATTGCTTCCTTCAGCCAGCTGGTGCAGAGACTTCCGAAGCTGAGATAGGGAAATTGCCCCCAAACTGTCCCATATGCCAAATGACACCTGAGGGATCATAAAAAATGAAAGGGCTGAACATATTCCTCTGTGGTGGTTTACAGTATTATGACTACTTTGACGTTTCATAGTCTATTATTTCTAGATGGGTCATTTCAACTGTAACGTTTTGTTGACAGCCCCCAAATCTATCTTAGCAATTGACAACTGGCGTGAAAACTGTATTAAGGTTCGCAATCGATGAATACAAGCCAGCTAGGAAAAAAGGGCTAGGAGCAACGTCATTTCTCTCCCTTCCCTTCAAGGCTTGAATGTTTGTGCTTACCCCAAAATTGTCAGCTCTTTTCAAAGGGATTATTTTATTCCACATCTCCACAGCACCCAGGTGAGGGGGTTCCTGGCTGACTGGTGCAAATGATAAATGACGGGCACCCTATTCTGGTGTGATTATGCACGTTGACATCCCTCACATAGGTCAGGTCCTTAATCAGTGCCAATGTGCAAAACTCCATTAAAGTTAAATTGCAGCAGGGCCTCCATTTTCTCTCCTTCCATCCAGGGGAGTGCTCAGGGATGGTGGTGGGTTCCAGCCCACCTCGAGGACCCATGCTTGGTGATCACATAGTATGTCAGATTTGGCATCACATGAAGCACTCGGTGAGTGACAGAGGGCAGGGGAGAGCCCTAGTACCCTCCAGGGAAAGGTTGCACCAGCTTCTGCTGTCACAGACCCATAGCTAGACCAAGGAGAGCCTCCAGTAAAGTTAGGTCAGCATGCAACCACAGCCTGGACCTCTGACCATGACCAGAGCCCATCACTTACCTCTTCCTTTAGGAGAGGTCTGGAGGTTGGCAGAAGAGAACATGCTTGGAAAGAGACCTGTGCCTTTCTCCCCACTGAAGGGCTCATTAGCTGAGGAAGCTGATGAGCGATTCAGTAAGGAAAAGACAGTAAGAGTGTCAGCGCAGACACCTCTATTGATCTGCTGCTACTTTCCCTGGGCACGACAGGCTGACACAGGCGGCTCTAAACAAGGAAAGCGAGGAAAGACAATTTTGCAACTGTCCTCCGTTTTGCCTGTTTGGCAGAGGTATAAATAGGGTGTGTGGGGGGGTTGTTTTGGAGCTTCTTTGTCCTTCTTGCTGCTTGCTGCTCTTTGTCCTCCCACAAGCTTTCCCAGGCATGGCAGCAGCACTTTACAATGCTGTGCTATGCTAGGATCAAAATTCACTAGCCAAGCAGAGAAAAGCATGCATTTACTGCACTTCTGTAAGTCACCTTCGTTCTTGATCGTATTATATGCATTACCTTATAACCTGTCTTCCTTCCAGCCCACAGTCACCCTGATGTCTCCCCTTGGAGCGGTATGGCCAGGCAACGGAGCTCCCCAGCTAAGTGGCTGCTCCCTCCAAGGCCATATTAATTAGAGGAGCATTATTCCTGCTGCTGGCCACAGGCTCCAGTGTGCAGGGAAAGTTTTAAGGTGCTCTGTGTGCATGGAAGAAATGAGCAGGGTTTGCTGGTCCCTGTAGAGATGAGACTCGGTGAATTCCTCTCCACTTTCCCCCTGTTAATAGCGATTCTCCCCAGTGTTGCTAATTTCACCCCAGGGAGAAGGCAAAGTTGGGTGGCTGTGTCCTCACTCCTTAGATAACATCAGTCTCTGCCCCGAAAAACAGCAGTACCTGGCAGGGGACTACAGTGCAATCACAGCCCAGCCAGATGCCAATGCCTTGCGAGGTGCTGTGTATGGGTGGGTAAAACAGATCCTCTTCATTCATGGAGTTACTAGCTTTTTACATGCAACTTTAACTCTTTGGAGAATGTGAAAAATGTTCTTGTAAAGAGTAAAAAAAGTGTGTTTACAATGTTCTTGTAAAAAACTTCTGTCTTTGTGTCTGTAGGACTTCCAGGGACTCGTTGAATTACAAAAAGAAGCATATTTAAAATAAAACATAAATAGTTCAGTCTTATGTAAAAAAAGGCTTGTAGTATGGTTTATGGGGTCAAGCTGTCTTCTAGCTATTTTTTAAAGCAACAAGCAAATCTGCTCTGAGTTAGGGAAGGGGTCTGAATCCTGTTATAACAGTTCAGCTCTTCATGTAGTGGCCAGTCAAATAGCATTGTAATCCACTTTATCCCCAGCAAGATTAAAGTGCTATGGTGCATTATACCGTCATGAGATTTATTTATTTATTTGGTGCAAGGGAGGAGAGGGTCTGAAATCTGCTGCTAACAACCCCCAGGCATCCTCCTCCACTGTTTCAGCCTGGACATCCTGAAATGCAGGGCTGTGATTTGGAGAGCCCGAGTGGCATTTGGCCCCAGTGTCCAGTAGGATCATGTGGTGAGAAGGGCTGACAAATCTGCTGCTGCCTGCAGACCCGGGCTCCTGACAAGGTGCCTGTGTCCCATCCCAGCTGTGGGCCAGGGCTGTGTCAGCTCTGGGCACCGCAGACTTTCAAATCCTTTTGTAGGGATGCAGACGGCAGCAAGCAGCCCTGCTTTGCCACCACTGCTTCAGCTCTGCCTCTGTTTGAAGGGATTTCAAAACACAAAACTGGAAATTAAGTTGACTGGGAGCACCCCTGGATCCTCCAGCTGTGTGTCCACAGTTGCCTGCAGATGTGACCATAAGGATGCTGCATGGAGGGAAGGTAGGGCTTGCTCCTGCAGCCCTCCCTGGGGACTGTCCATCCACTGAAGCTGCTGCCTGCTCCTGGGAGCTCCCCTCTCCCTCAACCCATTAACCCTGAGCCCGCAGAGCCACGCACATACACACCCCGTGGGACCACACTGTGGGTGAGTGGGGTGACACAGGCTTTGCTCCAAGTGTGCTGCAAGGCAGGGCAGCTCCGAGCTTCAGTGTGGTCTCGCAGAAAAACAATTACAGTGTCTGCTTGGAGGAGGGAGCGGGAGGGGAAAAACCACCATCTCAGAAGTTTCTGTGTTGATATGCTCCAGCTTCCTTCTCCTTACCTCCCACCCCAAACCTGCTGTGGAAAATTAATTACTGCTGTTAACTGGCACTGCCTGTCATGTTACAACTCTGGAGATGGGATAGAGTGGGTAAGCATCGAGTCCTTTCCTACCCACGTTTGATTTTGAGGATGAATTTCAATAATAAACCTGACATGGTTGCAGGACATTTCAATTCAGATGTTATCAATGGAAGACAGTGTCATTATTATAATACTAGAGAAATGCCTTTCCCCTCAACAGGGCGTTTGACAGCAGGGTGAGGAGTAGCTATCAGACACCACCACATATTGCTGTCTAACCCACCCACTGTGATGCAGCTCAGTATTTGAAGAATTTCTCAATGCAGCACTTTGATTAAACATAATAGCCCAGGTACCTCTCTCAGGAGAAATACTGCCCCAAAGTATTTGCTGTGGCTAGCATAGAGTCTGTGGAGGAAGGAGGGATGTTTTAATGTAAGCCTTGATTACATGAAATGAGTGGTGAGGTCTCAGTCTGCTTCTCAGCAGATATAAGTCACCCCTGGACATTCCCACAACTGGCATTAATTAGCACATATTGCTGGTTGCCTCAGTAGAGAAGCCAAACACTGAGTACAGTCCTGCAAGCCCTCAGTGTTAAAAAGTCACAAGCCAGGTTCCCAAGCATTATGAATTTTTCCTCAAAGTCACATTTTACAGATAGCATAATTTCTTGTTTAATCTTTAAGATGTTCTCTCAGTTCCAAAGACCTCTCAACACACCTAGCTGGGGGACACTTAGAAACTCCCTTTTTTTCTCAGAGAAAATCTGAGGTTGTTAAGTAATTTAAAACCCCCACAAAAAACCTCACAAAAAACCCCAAAAAAACAAACCAGTTTAAAGGAAGGACAGCAGATCCCGAGAGCCACAACAGATCTCTGAGCTGTTGTGGTTGCACCCTGTATTCCTGGGACTTCGGGGCTTCCTATGCCGTAGAAATGCCATTAATTCCAGTCCTGCTTGGCTCAGAGCTGAGACTTTGGGCCCCCCCAGCACCCCCAAAGCCTCTCCATCACAATGGGCAATCAGCATCTCTAAGCCTGGTGCAGAAGAGGGAAAAGCTGTTAATCCTGCAATAATTTCTAGTGCGGGGAGTGTGATGGAGTCAGTCTTTACCCAGCTTTACCAGGGACTAAGCAAGGTGGCAAGGAGCACAGGAGACACAGCCACACTCTTCTGGCTGCAGGAGGCTGGGGTGGTGAGGACCGCTGGTCCCCTGGCACTGTGGGAGCAATGATCATGGGATCAGTGACCCTGATGGGCTGCCCTCAGCACCTCTCGGTTGCATCAGCACTGGTGCATGTGGCACAGCACAGTGTGGCACAGCATAGTGCAGAACCACTGTTCTCCTTGGAGCTGCTGGAGGTGGGTGCCTGGAAGAACAAACAGTGCTGAAAGGTATTCCTCTGGGGAGCTAAACAATATTTAAGTAATACACTGGGCCCACTTTTGGTGTGATTTTTGCACCAGAGGCTGTAAGGCAAGCAGAGGTGAGCTGCCTTGTTCAATGTGATGGAGCCAGGGAGAGCCTGAGCCTGAGCTCTCCACTTGGGTCTGGCTGAACCTGGCAACAACTTTCCAGCTCACCTTTGTATACACATGATGTATTTGGAAATAAAAAGCACAGATGTTGAGACATTGAACACCTACCAAACTGCATTATTTCCCTTTTTTTTTTTCCATAGCTTGTCTCTTTTTAATTACCTTCTCTTCTGTGCTATTTTTCCTCCTTGTCTTCCCTATTCCTTCCTATACCAAAATCTTAAGGCAAAAGATTATCCTCATCTGCCATTCAACAACCTAGTTTTGGCCTTTTTTTCGCTCCCGCTGAAGGGAGAGCATCACCAATTTCACTGCAACTTTGGAACTCTTATCTTCCTCTAAGCTCCTTCAGAAGAAACCCCAATCATTCAATCCTCAGCCTGTTTGGTGCCACCAATTTACCTATTGACAGATGAAGACCTGCTTTAAAATGATCAACAGGATAAGGAGAGCTACAAAAAGCAACAAAATGTTGCTGTCACCATTTGCTGATGCAGCTGTCGAGGAAGCCAAGTGCCTTACATGTCTGAAAAACCTTATTGCCATCAGGCACCGGACCAGGGATTGAGAAGGCAGGTCCAGCTGGAGGTGCCACGTCCACCTCTTGTCCACCCAGCACAGTGAGCCACGATCACGGTTCATTCATCAGCACTGGCAAAAGATAATATCTTCCTTCTGCTTCGATGTGCCAGTGTAAATACAATTTCAGCAGGGATTTAAGCTGGTGGTCTGGTGCGTGCACTGCCAAAGTAGGCACACGTCCCTTCTGCTTCCATGCTGCCGGAGCAAGCAGCTGGGCAGTGGCCTCAGCTGGTTTCCACAGCCTCCCATGAAGCTCTTTCCCTGAGGGATTATTGAGGGCTCTGCTGATTGGCAAAACTTCAGTGGTGCATGGACATGTCCTGAAAATTGCTCTGGGTGACCTGCTGCTGACAGCCACCTGCAAGATTCCTGCTGGGCTCTCCCACAGCATTCTCCACCAAAGAGGGAAGAGCGTCCTGGCACTGTCAATGAATTGCCTGACACATACACAGTATACAATCTGAAGCACTTTTATTTATTTAGAGGCATTTCTCAGCGTGTTATATAACATTAATGGATTTATCTTTAGCTCACCCCTGTAGTCTCAGCAACAAGAAAGCATCACTGGGGGAGAATGGCAGAGACCTCTGAATACTCCAAGTGTTTATTTTAGTGTACATTTTTTTAAAGGTAGAAATATTTAAAATAACTTTGGAAAGGAATTAATCAGTCATTTCCGTACCAGATGTAGTGCTTTCAGTTTTAGACTTTTCTTCTAGAGCAATTTCATTCTGAGCTGATCCAAACTGAAATCCCTTTTCCTTCCAGATTGGCCTCCTCAGTAAAAATGAAATCATCTGCTCTGCTTTAGTGATGTTACCAGTATTTTACACATGGAAATATTAAGCTCCAGAGTGGTTGACAAATTGCCCATCAGCCCTTGGGAAATGCGTGGTGGAGAAGAGACACAGGTCCTTGTGAATATCTTAAACACAAGATTACACACTCTCTCACATCAAGTGCCAGCTGAAATAGGTAGAGAAACAGAGAAATGGAGCATGAATGAGACAGAAAAAGATTAAATCAATAATGCCTCCTTGTGCAGAAAACAAACACTATAGATGAGCAAGGAGGCGGCTGCTACAGAGAAGAAAATGACATCAGTAGAGGATGAAAATGCTCTTCCACTCTTAGGGACTGCCATGTGGAAAATAAGCAAAGTATTAAGTGTGAAAATGGAGTAAATAACCATCACACAAGGATTATGTAGGGCAGCTGGGGTAAGGGGATGGTTAAGTCCACCTTTAGGCTTTGTGGAATTGAGAGTCCAAAATGGAAATGGAAGGACGGCATCAAATGGGGTGATCACAATAGTAACCTGAGCTCAGAAGTACCACTCAGGGGTTCAGTGTGCACAGATTCAAAAATATGTGTGTTTTGTAGGATAAGACCCTTATTCAGACATACTTATTCTAAAAGTTATTAAATTTGGTCCAGTAAAAGACTGTATGAAAAATCTGCTGGAGTCCAGCACACTTATCCATCTCTTTTGAAGAGCACGGGGCAGATTGAAAACATCTACCTCTTTAATAGGGAAATGATCCTGAATGTCTCACTGCTACATTGCAACTTCTGTTGAGATGAGGATGTTTGTTGTGTGCAGGGATGTGTTATTTCTGCTGGTAGCACCCCCATGGTATGAAAAGGCACATTACAGACCAGTAGGACCAGGTTTTGCTTGTGGGGCAGTACTGTGAGTTCCCTACTCATACTACCTGAGAGCTGAGAACATCTATGAGGTGCAACATCTTCTGGAGTCTAGGATCAGTGAGATTATTTGTTCTCAAAGGAAGACTGTCTTTCTTGCCACTGACAATCAAGGAAACTGGAAGACTAGGATATGTCATTTTTTTCTAGCTGAAGTTAGATTAAATGCAGCTGACTGATACCCCGCAGTTCCTTTGACTTATGCAAAAGAATACGCAGTTAGGATGTCTCCTTTAGATAAATCCAGAAAGTCTGAGCACAGTAACATCAAGTATTATATTCACTACTATTTTACATAGGTTCAGGTAAGACAATCTTAAAAAATTCCTTCGATTTAAGACAATCTTTAAAAACTCCTCAAAAACATGTTTTGAGGGAGACCTCAGATGTAGTAAAAAAGGTCTGGCAATGTAAGTGGTGGGTGAGAGCTTGCAATTTATTTCTACTAGAAGGAACTCCTCATCTAGATAAAAGTAGGGAATAACATTTTGGACTAATTGACAAAAGAAAACTTCAAGCAAAGTATGAGTGCTCTCACCTTTGCCAGGCAAGACAGAGCAATGAAGGAGTCCTGGTGGACAAGCTGAAAGTGAGCCAGCAATGTACCCTTGTGGCAAAGACCAACCTCATCCTGGGCTGTGCTAGCAGGACTGTAAAAAACAGGTGTGTAACTTGTGAGACCACATTCAGAGTACTGAGTCCTGTCTGGGGCTCTCTACAACCAGAAAAGCATTGACACACAGGAGAGAGCCCAGTGAGATGCACCAAACTGGACAGGAAGCTGGAGCACAGGATGGAGGAGGAGAGGCTGAGGGCCACACTTGCTCAGCCTGGAGAAGAGAAGCCATCTACAATTAACTGATAGGACTGTATAGAGAAAACAGAGCCAGATCCTTCCTACTGATGCACACTGGAAGGACAAGACATAAGTCGAAACAAGATGATATTTTGACCAGATATATGGCAAAGAGTCCTTCTCATGGGAGTGGTGAGGAACTAGCACAGACTTGCCCAGAGGTGCTCTGCCACCTTCAGCCTTGGGGATTTTAGAAACTTGATGAGACCCTGAGCAACCTGACCTATCTTTGCAGTTGATTGTCCTTTGAACAGGGGTTGGACAATGCAATACCCAGAGGTACTTTCCCACCTGAAGTGCTCTGACCCTGCAATACTGTATGAAAGCAGAATTGGCGTTTTGGTGTGCAAGGAGAGGTGCAGCAGTATAAGGGTCTCAAGAGCAATCATTGAGCGTTTACATCAACAACAACCAAGCCAAAGTCCTATCTGAAAGACATATCTAAAAACAATGAAGAAGGCAGACAGTCAGACAAATGGAACACGCTCAGGAATCCAAGGATTAGTGCAATAGACTGACACCAGTGAAAAAGTGTGGAGCTATACCAGTTACACAAGTATCTAATAATTTAAACTCATCAGAAATACAAATCCTCATGGTAGTTCAAAGCCCAAGGCTGGATTGGAAAGAGAGTCACAGTGGTAGATGAGGGACAGCAAAAGAGAGTAAGAAATACTTAAAAATACGCTTTGGGATAAGCACCCTGATTGGTAATTGCAAGCAATATGGAATAAATCCTGAAGGGGTGAGGGTAGGCTGTTCAACATCTATCTGTGAAGACTTTGTACTGTGACACAATAGTAAACATGTTCCTAGAGAGCGCTGAGTAGAGCAAATAACATGGAGCAAGTCACATGGAGCAAATAATCCACTTGGACAAATCTGCCTTTCGTTCTCCTTATGGGATGGCTGCCAGCAGAACAAACTTCCCTGGGTTTATTCAATTAACTGCTGCATGATTACTCTCCCCCTATGGCAGAATCCCTAATGCTTCAGACCCGCTTTTTGGCGTACAAGCTATGTTAATTAGCTGTGCAAAGAGGTACAAAGCAGAGAGGCTACTTAGGTAGTGATTTTTTTGTTCCCTGCCTGGATTCTGGGTCTGATCTCAAGCTCAGTGGAGTTTGTTTCTATTTATCTTTGATCAGTGAAAGCCAGAGCTGCTACACTCTGGTGATTTAGGATGAGATAGCATCACTAGAGGTGAGGAAATGCTCATTTACCTGCTCTCTTTAGGCCAGATCATGGTTTGCAGTATGGAAATCTGTAGGTGACCTGCATTTTGCTGGGGCAGCTTAAAATATTGCTATCCCACGTGACTTTGGTGGTCCTCTAAAAGCTGCCGTTGCCCTTGGTGCAGGTGTAACACAGGAGGGCATAAGCCTCCTCCTCACGCCACCCCCAACCCATTTCACAGGCATTTGTGTGTTTATTAAAAGAGTTTTCATTAGTATGTCAGACTGAAGAGGCAGCTGAAAGGCAGACACATGTTCCCCTTTGCTGCCTTGGCTGTAGGAACGTGACAGCCAGCAGTGGCCCTGCAGGCACCGGGATCAGGAATGTCCTGTAGCAAGCTTCAAAGCTTCAACAGAGGATATCTGACAGGACCCTGAGGCATCAGTCCTTGCAAAATGTTTTGCTGGTGTTTAAGGTTTGTTGGCTTGGGGGAGATGTTTGTGTTTCATTGTCTTTCCTTCCATTCCTACAAAACAGTTGTGATGTGGTCAGGGCCTTGTCTGGGTCATTTAGTTTCCTCTCTGCCATCATTCTGGCAAAAGTTTTTTGGGGGATCTCTTTACCCCTGTTGAGTCAAGCAGTGTCCTGCATAAATATTTGCCTCAAGACACGTACCCAGGTTTAGACCTCTCATTATTTTTTGGGGAGTGGGTGAAAAGACATGTTTTCCACAGCCACATGCCAGCCTCAGCAGAATGCAAACTCAAAGAAGGCAGCAATGCAGCAGGAGGATGTTCCTTACAACTAGGGGTGTGTTTACTTGCAGGCAATTCATGGCTACACTCAGGTCAAGATATAAAGTGTGCCAGGAAAACAAGCACAAATGATTGCAGTAATTCACCATCACTACCTCTGGTTTCTCCCATACAGCCAAACTAGAATCTTTCATCTAATTACAATTTGTACCTGGAATCTCAAAGATCTAAGTCATATGGGTAAACTTTTACTGGATTTCTTCTGCCATAGAAAATATTTCAAAAAAGAGGCTCAAAAATGTTAAGGTCATGCAAGGCTGCACAAACAGAACCACTGGTTTGTAAATAACTAATTATGAAGACTGAATTTTCTTTCAGGCTGTTGATAAAAGATGAAGGCAATATCAGAAAACAGATCTGAAGCCAGCTTAATCTCCAGGAGCTTCACAAGGCAACTGCAGATAATTTAGTGTTGCAGCTAAACACAAGCTTACTGGTGAGATATTTCTTAATAATTTTTAAGCTTTTAATGATTTTTTAATAATAAGCCAGTGATTAGAAAACAACATCCCAGTTCACAGATAAATCCAGGCTGTGTATGGGTGTTTTGCCTATTTGCTGCTTTAACTAAAGCAACTTTCATTTGCCAGAGGCCAATAAACATCCTATAGCAAGAGAACTCAGTCTTATGAAACAGATGTTGGGGAAGGGAAGACCTTTTCTTTACTCACTTATAGGGAAAATTAATTGATGCTGAAAACAGCCTTTTGGCTTTTTTTTTTTTTTTTTTGCAACAGTAACTTTTGCTTCTTGACTTTTACAACATAGAAGAAACTTGCAGATTGAGTATCCTGAGGACCTTGATGCTCTCTACAGGCAAGTCATGCAGTGGGTTGCAGCCAACTCAAGTCCTGGCTGACCCGTAATTAAAGCTCAGGCACTCCTGAAAGACCTGTCTCACCTGGTGTTTGCAAATAGCTGAGTGTTGAAAGATGAGCAAGAACTTAGTCCAGCCCTCTGCACGTTGAAAAGTACTACAGTTTAAGTCCAGTTTTGTGGATTGTTTCCCAGGTGGGGAACATCCCTACTTCTTGATGGGTATCACCAGACTTCTCCAAGACTCATCCAGTGAGCATCTGTTCCCAAGTTCATGGGCAAAATCAGGCTGAGCTCCTTGGAGAGCAGTCAGTGATGACTGACCCACTGCCCTGAGCCCAGGCTACAGCTAATGGTGACAGTTTGCTGTGCTTACCTCTGTACCCAAAACCACTTTTCCCCGTCATGTACAAACACAGCCATTGGGCTCACCAACAGCACTGGCAGGCTTTCCATCTCCTGCCCCTCTCGCCCCAGGATCTGGGATATGAGAAAGGACACAGCTGAGACACAGCAGAGGCTGGATACGAGCCAGTCTGAGCCTAGCAGCTAAATAGCTGCATTAGGCGGGTGCTGTGCCTGAACTAATAATCCCTGCAGGAGACAGGATCTGTTCACTGCAGCATCCTGCTGAGGCATTGGGGTTTATCTGCCTCCAAATGTGATGGGCACATCCACGTGCTACAGTGGTCCATCACACTGCCGGAGCCACAGAGGGGACAGCTGGGCTGCTCTGTGGGCACTTATGCCTTTGGTTTCTCTCTCTGTAAATGAGGTGGGGGACAACGTTCTCCGATATCAATTAGGTGGTTTGGGATGGAGTGCAAAATAGTCAAATCTCCTGCTGTAGGTTAAGCTGCTGTATGTGTGTGAGGGACCCATTGCAAAACTGGTCCTGTTGCCATAAACACTGTGAAGCTGCTGATCCTTATGGTGTCAGTGAGGCTGGGGCAATATGTGCTTCCAGTCTCACAGTTGGGCTGCGAAAGACCCAAAACAAGGAGGATGAAGCTTAATTATAGCCACCTAAGTTTATTATTTTTTTTCCTTTAATCCCTTAATGATGATTACACTGTAAGTAGAAAATATAAAGCATTTCAGGAGCACTAAGTAATACTTAGAGAGCTCATTAATCCGCAGTTAATATGCAGCTACCACTGAGAGAGAATGAAGCAATCATGTTGTCTCAGCATTAGGCAGCACACTGTCCCCTCCTGCCTTTAGGAGGGAAGTGGGGGATGCCCACTCCACCTATGAGTGTGGGAGGAGGTGGAGGTGGACAAAAGATGATGGTCTGAGGTAGACACCACAAGGCACAAACCTCCCTTGTCATTGTGCATCGAGGATTTGGGGCAGATCTGCAGCAGCATCTTGACTTTTTCCCTAACAAAGACAGCAGGGTAGGCATCTTTTACTTTCAGCTTCCAAACAAAATAAAATTCAGCCACCTAGGTTAAGGTTGAAGGTACTGCTTTAGAAAGGTGTGTGTCAGTGCAGCAACGTCTGTGCTTTTCCCCAGCAAAGGCAAAACCCTTGGGAGGTCAACCATAAATCATCTAGCCTTCACTACACCAATGACCCAATAAAAAAAAAAATATGTGGGAGTATTCACCAGCCTTATCTGCACTGATAAACAAAAATGCTCTTCATCAGTTTGGATTTTCTTGGTGGTTCCCCATGCAAAACTGCAATTAGACTGTGCCTCATTCAGTCCCAAGCATGATGAGTTCCCAGAGCTGAAGCAGAGGCAGAAATCACAGTGTCTGCAGTACAGCCAGCCAGTCTCAGGAGTTTAATTCTAGGGTGGGGGTTAATTCTCATAGAAAATGTCCTAATGTCGCACGGCAAATAAAAAACTTGTCAGCTCAGTGATCTTCAGGAGGTTCTTAAGTGGCAGAAAATTCAAGGGGATACTGCATTGCCTGAGGACAGGATAAAAAAGGAACAGAGGAGTATGTCAGGCAATAGTAGATGTACAGGTACTGCAAGGTCAAAGGCAAGATGTTCCTTTGTCCTGCCAAGGAACTTAATTTTACACATACCTGTCACCAGAGGAAATGAGTACTGGGGCTGTCACAGTCCCAGATTTGTGTGTGTGTGTATTATCTTCACTTCTACTATATGAGATAAGGCTGAGGACACTTGTGCTGGCCAGGCTAAAGGACCTGCTGAATTGTATCTTGGACACAATACAGTGCCATGGCCAAATCTCCAAAAAGGCACAAATCCCATCAACTATGGGCAGCTGCTTTTGTTATAAAGTAGAGAGGAGCAGGAAGCCTGCCTTCCTGATGGGCTTGCCTCTCAAACCCAGTCCCAAAACTCAAGTTGGAAAGGAATGCATGTGCCCAAGGGAGTAAATCCTTCTCTGGACAAGAGCAGCAGGGGTGCAGGGCCCCCCGAGGTCCCAAGCCTGGAGCTATAGCCTGCAGCTCAAGCATGAGTGGTACCCTGATTAGAAGCAACCTGTGGTATATATGCATCATTGACAGACACTCCAAACTTCATGGCCAGGAAACAGGGGGTGTGGACAGGTCATCCTCAAAATATAACCGCTTGCTGCAAATCAGCCACTGCTTTCGTGCTCTGTGCTGCCCTCATCACTAATGTGGACATATCCTCTGCACTTCCTCTAATCCAGAAGCTATGCCCAGGGAAGCAATAAATGCCATACCATGATGTGATGCTCCTGATTTTCCAGAATTTTTATCTAAGCATAATCTATTTATGTTCGTTAATTACCATAAAGCAGCTGCCTTATAGCATCCAAAATACATCTATTTGTCTTAATTTTACAGTATGGTAATTAACTACCAATGACTTACTGAAAATGTACTTACAGAGGGAAATGTCAGAGATGCATCACTTTTTCATGCCCAGTAAATGCACCCACAATAACCAATTTTGTATTTAATTAGCTTGCTCATGAGCTCACCTCTGAGAAAAATTATTTCAGAGAATGTGTTAGCTATGATGTTTAAGCAGGTTCTCAGAGGGAGGATGCACCAGCTGCAGGTCAGCAACAATTTTTCGCTTTATTATGTCAGGGTGTTTTGCTGTTCGTACAGGCTTAACATAGTTATGGCCTTCACATCACTTTAAAGTTAAACTATTAACCACACAGAAAATCAATATGCAATAGAACAACATTAATTAAGTGAAGCATAAATCACCCGTTTTGTAGACACAGCAGGTACCAAAGACTTTCATAAAACTCTTGGCCTGATCAAAGGAGAGGAGACTGTTACCATGAACAACACATTTCTGTGCATCAGAGCTGGGTTAAGCAATATATGCATGCTAAAAAATATTAATTGGAAAGGGAATTTGTGTCTGTCAGGACCTAACAACAGTGTGGTCCTTCACGGGTTCCTTCTACTGTAGCTCCCTGGACAAATGGGAATCACACAACTTAAATGGCTCTTCCATTTCTGCATAGTGCTCACAGTTAGAGTCCTCCTTGGAAGTGCAGCACTGGTCCTTCAAATGAGGGTCATACCACCATCCCCTGGGATCAGTGAGCTACCTTTTAGCCAGCAACTCCAGGACCCACCAGGCATCACATTTGTGTCTTTGGCCTAAATCGAGGGCAACTCATAAGGCTGAGGATCTTCCACTGCTGGTCACTGACTTTGTGTGCTCAGCACCTTCATCCATCACTGAGGACAACATCCAGAGGGAGCCTGTGAAGCTGGTGGCCAGGGCGGGGGAAAGGAGGGATCCCATTTTGAAACTTCACTGACATAACACAGGGTGAAGTTTTGGTGAGGCTACAGTGACATTTTCCTGCCTCCCAGACATAAATTCAGATCCTTTAAAGTTAGAAGATTCTCTTATGGTCTCCTAACAAGGCCAGCTGCACAAATTCAAAGCCAAGATCCTTTCTCAGGAGCTTAAGTCCATAACTTCATCTCCCTGATGTCTTTTAGAAAGACCTCTAGCTCAGACACAACGACTTTCATCAATAGAGATCACTTCTATGGGCAAAATATGTTATTTTTAGAAATGGTACTGTCAGCAGAAGAAAAGGCTACTTTTGATTACCTCAGAAGGGCTTTGGGGAAGATGGGAAGAGGCTGTTCAGTGTTTTCTTTTTCCTGAATATTAACCAAATGGCAGCAACTTGAGATCCCACACAAAAGCCTGGAAA
This sequence comes from Caprimulgus europaeus, assembly GCA_907165065.1. Next base: position 94,748,307 of record OU015523.1, on the reverse strand, counting down.
TTAAGTACTCCCTCCCTCCTGCTAAGGCGAACTTTGATATCCCCACAGAAACACCATGTCTGTTGTAAAAAACAGAGTAACTTTGCTGGGGGGTGGAAAGGAGGCAATGAAATAACCCCGGAAAAATCAATTACAGCTGATTGTCAATAGAGGTTGTCATTGATTTGGTGAAGCTCCCCTTCCTCAGGATAATTTTGCAATAGCCTTACGTTCCCTCAGCACTCACTAGATCAGCCTGGTCCCTCCATGGCAGCTTTTCCCCATGCTCCTTTCTCTCCCTAGCCTTTGCAGGTGTGGTTACGGCTCATCTCAACTGCTGGATCAGCACTTCTTGCCCTCTGAGGCTTCATGAAAGTCACCCCACCTTGCAAAACCACTGACTGGTGCTTCAGCACTCTGTAAAAGCCATCGATGTCTGCACACACCATTTACCGCCCGCGACAGAGTCCCAGCTCTCTCCACCGCTTTCCCACAGTAGCCGCAGCATCCTCCTCCTGCCTCGTTTTGCCAAATTGTTCCTTTACTTTTCCTCCAGTCACAACCAGCTGGTTTCCTCATCCAGGAGCAGGCAGGGAGAACTCTCCCTGCAGAGCATCTCCTTCTGCCAGTTCCTGGAGTGGCCATGGTCATCCCACAACAGGGAGATCAGCTGTAGGCTTTCTGTTCCCTCTGCCTTGGGGGTACCAGCCTGGCAGTGTTATAAAGCCTTAAAGCCCTACTTCTGTTCTAATTAAATATTGAAACTCCTATTTCAGAGGACTGGATCTTCTTGTACTTTCCCCCCACCCCCCACGCCCGGTGGTAGAGTGTCCATGGCTCATTGGTCTGGAAAATATCATGCTTGTCTTTGGCAAATAGCCAGGCTTTCATAAAATGTTCCTCAGGTAGAAACTCCCAGGCTGCTTATAAATACTGTCACCTACATTTTAGAGCTGAAAAAAACAAGGCCTTTCTGAGGTTAAAGCAAGGTCTGCAATTTGGAAAGGAGAAAGTTCCAGTCTCCTCTCTTTTCATTAAGGAAGCGTCCTCAATAATTCCGTGGAATGAGAGATGAAACCTCTTCTGAAGTCAGGGAAACTCTCAGGGGCTCAGCACTTAGAAGTTCACACCTCCCATAAGCAGAAAGAAGGGGCTTTTTTTGAAGTTGCTCAAAATGTATTTGATTTTGAAGTCAAAGAAAGCCATTAATTATGCTGTTTTCTGATATAATCAGTCCAGGCACCTGCCACATACAACAAATAGAAATACAGTGCTAAAAAAAAAGAAAAAAAAAAGTAAAGATAAGCCTGATAGCATTTATAGTCCAGAAAAGGTGCTTGTTGAAGGACAGACACTACTCCCTATCTCACCTCAAAGTACATGAACCAGGAACTTTGTGAGGACATTTCAGCTCCTGATAGGGCTGTTGAGCCGGCCCCAGCAGCCTAGAAAATAAATAAATTTACTTTCAAGTCTGTGCTGCATCGTTTCAAGATTACACTAAACTTGTTATCCAAATCATAGAAAAAATGAAGATGCTGTTGGGTCTCCAGGGCAAAAGTGCAAATTTCATGCAAGATGCCTTCTCTTTGTCCCTGAGGGCATTACCTGGCCATCAACTGCAGGATGCTGGCTTACAGCTATGCCTCTGCCAATGATGGTTGCAGAGGGGAGACCTACAGCAAATGCCTTCTGCTGATTATTTAAGAGGAAGAAGGAAGTTTTGATTGAATAAAATCTTTGGTAGAATTTACTTATGACTAAATTATGGCTACATTTTATGTCTCTATTTCATAATGAAGAGTGCATTGTGCTCACATCCTTGAGATTTTATCCGCCTTTGAACCAGAACTGGAGAATGGAGAGTGGAAGTAGGGGGTGGTTTCAATGCCAAAAAGGGGACTAGGTTTTGGTCCCTTCTCTTTGGAAGGGTATGGTCATCTCCCCACAGGGCAGGCAACACCCCTAGGCCAGGAGAGGTACATGATCATGGTCTGATAGCAGCTGCTCTGAAGCACAGCATGACTCTTTGGCCGTTCTGCAAACCAAGCTCCCTGGAGAGCAAGAGTGTAATTGTCCCACGAGTGGACAAATCTGTTTTTCTGATCACTCGAATTCACAGCAAAACTGATGATATTGCAGAGCTTGTACTTTTTTCCTGTCTTTTTCTTCCCCTTAATATAGCAAAGTGGTCCACTATTAATGGACATGCATTAAACTGCTTGGCACAGCATGCTCAGTCAGCACTGAGAGCAGGAAATGATCATTTCAGGGACACTGCTAAGGAAACTGTTGAAGTGTCTTGGGGCAGAGTGAAAATCTCGTACTTGGGGATTAATTATCTGGAACTTAATGAGGCCAAAAGCCAGGTAGCAATTAAATGCCTGTAGATGGAGAGGATCGTTTCATAATAGACCTCAGTGGTGAGGCTGGCTTAAAAAGTTTCTGCTCTCTCATCTCAGTCTGTTACCAATATTACCATTTTTGGGGCTGTACTGTGAACCAGATTGCTGGAGTGATCTGCATTGCAAACTCTTTTGGGGGATTACATTTGAGCTGTGACATTCCAAAATTAGGCTCAGGTTTCTGCCAAATTGGAGCAAAGAAGAAGATGTATGGGTGTGCGTGCATGCACGTGTGCCTTTATATACATCAATATAAACGCATGGCAGAAGTGATGTTTGCACAGAGAAAGTACAGCATCAAAGTCCAAGATTGGCAGGTTATGTCTGTACTGTTAAATGAAAGAGGGATGGTAAGCAATCTCTTGCCTGAAGCTAAATGCCAATGACTTCTTCAGCTGGTTAGGGTCATCTCTTACTGTAGCAATTTCACCTTGGAGAGATGTAGCTGGAGTGGTACAAACAGGGCCAGGGAGTGAGCTGGTATTTCCAGTATGTGGATGACCAGGAGCCCAGTACTTGGGTTCATTACTTTCTCTTCTTTTGCTGGGTGTAGCCATATATCTCTCTACATTGAATGTACCCAGGTCCAGATAGTGGCTTTGTGTTTTGGGCCCATCTGTTTGATGTAATCAAATTCATAATGTTTTAGCTTGATATTTTACCTTCTTAATTTTATTTGTGTATGTAAATATATAAATTAAAGTAGAGTTTTTTCTCAGAAAATTATGCTTCGAATAAGTCAACAGGAAGGCCTATTTTTCTTGATTTATATCAAGAAATTTGTGACTAGTTCCTGTTCATTACTTTTAAGAAAAATATGTTACATAGGAAAACTCATGTCCACTTTATCATCTGCCATATAGGTTTTACCTTTGCATTAGCCAAAATCCAGTCCTATCCCCTCTTTCATCCAGTCCAGTTTTTCTGTAGGTTCATGTTTTTCTCTGAGTACAATAACCATATCACTTCAGTTATTGCTGTCATAGCAAGATCAGACACGCTCCCTGGCTCCTCCATACAATATATCAACTCTGATTATATAAAATATTACAATAAATTATTACATCAGACAGGACATAGACAACAGGATTAAAACACTATGGCATGACACGTATAATATGAAATTATAGGCACACTACCTGACCAGGTATATGCATATATATTAGTTTGCATTTAGGGCGATCAGAGATAATTTTATTTTTAAAATCAAGAATCAGAACATAGCCTCTCTGGTCTTGAGCAGAGCTCTTTCTTGCTTCTTAGAAAAAGGCTGATGGTTTTCTTACAGCCAAGGACCAGCTCTCCATCACATATTTTGTTTTTTAAAGCTATAATGAGATCAGCTGTAGCTCAGCTTTGTTTAACTCTCCGTAGGCTTGTATCAATGCAGATGTTCATGAAGAAGAGATAATGGTTTAAAAGCTCTAATTTTGTTACCCTCTCTGCTGTCTAAGCTGATCCTAATGTGATTAGGAAAGTCCTTTCTTACTTAGGCAGGGTCATTTTGTCTCAGAGGAGGTAGGGAAAGGAGACACTGAGGGTGCCAGCGCTGGCTCCATGCTCAAAAATGTTATTGTGACAGCTGGGAGACTTGTTAATGCAATGTCCTTCATCGCATCCAGAGGCAGGGGAGAGCAACCCGCTGTAGTCATTCCTTCTTTATTTGCCTTTATTTGGAAGCAACTTGCTGTCGTATTTCTGCAAATGCTCTTTGTACAAAAGGAGGTTCCCAAACCTCGTAGCTGTGGTTACACCAGGTCAGGCTGGGTTTCTCACCTCTGATTTATCACACAACTTCACCTCAGTGTGGTGGAGGACCACAGGAAACCCAGTGCATAGGGCAGCAAACTCCCAAAGTGATGACACAACACATTTGGCTGCCAGACCTCCTGAGCGTTTCATATCATACACAACCAGACAAGGAGAAGTCAATGCAGTCATAAGGAAATTTAGCTTAAGGTCAGAAAATACCAGGGTGCTCTCTAACCATCAGGAACTCTTGTGGAATAATAATAGTAACTGAGGCATGGAGGAAGGCCTGAAGACACATTGCTGCAGTGTTGGCCAGTGGGACAAGATTTGACTGTCAGCAGAGGAAACATCACAGGCATCAGGTTACAGACCAAAGGTTTGAGATGGGCTGTGAGGGTCATGCTGGTTTCAGAGCTATGTGCCACTAGAGTGGGGCAGGAGCAGCAGGGAAGGAAAGGCAGAGCTGTAGGATAAAGCCCATTAAAGGACAGACATATGACACAAGTGATGTTGAATGTGCCCGATCACATCTGTGCTACATTATGGGATGGCCGCACACCAAGGAGGTAGATGGAAAGCTTAAAAAGAAGATAGCTTCTTCTTCTGCACCCACCTAGATCTGGCCTGAGTGGAGAAAAACTGCTGAGCTTTTGTGTGGGCACTCTTGTCTGGCCATGGGGTGTGAATTACCACTTCCCTCCACTGTAGTTCTCTGTCAGAGGTCACAAAGAAAATAATTTTTAAAAGATGGTGATACTCTATGCCCACAACCCCCTCCTTCAGCCCTGGCAGTATGCATCTGCTCAGCCACTGCCTTTTCCATCACAACCTTCACCGGAAATACAAGCAGGCTACCACAGCTCAAGTTAACCTTCATCTGCAGGGTCTGAAGACCGCAATTCCAGTCTTTTAGAATCATAGAATGATTTAGGTTGGAAAAGAACTTTAAGATCATTGAGTCCAACCATAAACCTAACACTGCCAAGTCCACCACCAAACCATGTCCCTAAGCATCACAGTTACATGTCTTTTAAACACCTCCAGGGATGGTGACTTCCTCACATCCCTGGGCAGCCTGTTCCAATGCTTGACTTCCAATTTCAGTGAAGAAATTTTTCCTGATACTCAATCTAAACCTTGTTTGGCACAACTTGAGGCCTTTTCCTCTTGCCCTATCCCTTGTTACCTGGGCAAAGAGACCAAGACCCACCTCGCTACAACTTCCTTTCAGGTAGTTGTAGAGAGCAACAAGGTCTCCCCTGAGTCTCCTTTTCTCCAGACTAAACAATCCCATTTTCCTCAGACACTCCTCATAAGACTTGTACTGTGGACCCTTCACCAGCTTCACCGCTGGCTCAGCCCATTTCCTTCAGGGATGCCTCTGACAAAGCTAGCGTGCTGGTCTTGGATGCATATTGATGTGCTGTCCTGACCTCTCATTTCTTAGGCACTTATTTTCTAGATGTTCTGATGCAAATCACGAAATTACCCTGGCAATTCCAGCTGCCAGTGCTCCACACTGCTTGCTCCTCACGTGGTTCCTCCACTACAGACAAAAGGGGTGTGGTGTGCATCAGCTCTTCAAACTACAAGGACGAATGTTCCCTATAGCTGATTCTGGTGCAGATCTGAGGTTGTCCTTGTGATTTGGGATAATTGCACACCCTGCTTTTTCTCTCTGTCACAGTAGTGGTTACCAGGGACTGGCTGGTTTGTCATTTCTACCTTGTCTCAGTGCTACATTGCAAGGTCTTTCCCTGCTACTGGACTGTGTGCAGAGTTGGCTCTTCCACAAATGGCACAAACACAAGTCTGTTTCCAAACGTGTCATTCTCAGTATTTCAATTTTTTTCACTTCCTGTTTTTTCGGTCTTAGCATTAGGTCACGTTTCAGTTTTGGTTGCCAAACCGCTTGTTCATTAGGTGTGGGTGCCCCTGCAGCTGGTATTGTTCAAATAGGATTTTCAGGATTGCAATAATTATACTGCTGAAACCTTATACCAAATGGGAATGTTTTTTCATGTCCAATGCAACCAAGTGCTATAAACTTACAGTAAAATGGCTACTTTCAGGCTGTGGCTCCTTGCCCATTCTGCAGCACTGGAGCCATGGAAGCGCCATTCCCATTTCCTTCATGTTTTAGCAATGCTGTGAGGGGACTACAGAGTTTGGTTCATTTCATGCAAGCATCCGTTTTCTGGTTTCCTTTATTTTCAATCTTCACTAGCATTTCTTGCCTTGTTTGTCTTGTGTGGTAGGTTAACCTTGGCCAACAACTACACACCCACCAGCCACTCACTGACACCCCACTGGCAGGATGGGGGAGAGAATTGGAGAAGCAATGGTGAGAAAAACTCACAGGTATAGGAAAAGACAGTTTAATAAGTAAAGGAAAAAAAAGAAAAAAAGAACAAGTGTTGAAAATGCAGTTACCTGTCACCTCCCACCAGCAGAACGATGTCCAGTTGGTCTCCAAGCAAAGACTACTTTGGAAAGTCTACCCACCATTTTTATTACTAAGCATGGCACTATATGGTATGGAATATCTCTTTGATCAGTTGGGGTCAACTGTTCTGTTGACCCCTCCAAACCTCTCACCCACCCCCAACCAACTCGCTGTGGAGGCAGAGCAAGAAACAGAGAAGACCTTGACGCCAAGCAAGCACTGCTTAGCAATAACTAAATCATCCGTGTGTTATCAACACTATTCTTGTCACAAATCCAGAGCACAGCACCATAAGGGTTGCTGTGAAGAAAGCTAACTCTCTCCAGTCAGACCCAGTGCACCTTAATTTGATTGCACTTAAATTGATTTCACACCCCCAGTGACTCCTCCCTTCTTGCACACTGCTTTTTTCTGGTGCCAAATACAAAAGATGCTTGACTACCCAGGGGAGGAAAATAGGCATAACTAGATTAGATGCAAGAGCAGATCAGGAGGTGAGCCCAGGTGACTATGCTATTTACTTTGACTGTTAGGAGAACCTGTGTTGACTAGATCACATGCAGATGCCTATGAAGCCGTGAAGTTAGGTAAGATGAATCACACTTTTTTTGAGTTGTTTTTGAAACCTTTATGTGATCTCAAAACTTTGAAACACAGAACACAAAATTTTAACCAGATTTATCTTTTTGAGATGGTTGATACTCTAGCTCAGCAGCCTGTCACCTTCTACTACTTAAATGTCCCAGATCTTTAAGGGTATTTTGTTCTGATTCTTACTAAAATCTGAATTTTTGTCCTTAAAAAGAGTCAACACCATGACATACTATATCCATCACTTTCCACTTGGGTACAAGTGGAAATACAACTTTGGCTGCGTTTTTTTTACCCCTTTGCCTTTGTGGTAACACCCCACATCAACAAAACACAATGAAAGCTTTTAGTTTTCATTAGCTGGAGGAATAATGAAGATTAAAAGGGAGAATAAGAATAAAGAAACCAGATTTTCTTCTACTGGTCATGCTGGCTTTCTATGGTGGAGAGAGGAAAGTGTAACCCTCCTTTTCTAGGTCACTTTGTTCAGGCATCTTTTGCTATGCACAAAGAGACTCTGTAAGCAGGATATGCACAACTTTGAAGTATAACATGGTTATTTATTGGTTGACACAGACAAGAGATACCTGGGATTTAATATGCTACCAGTCTAAGCATTCGTATACTCAGTGTCCCCAAAAAGACACCTGAAAAGTCTTTGCTGGCCAGGCAGTCAGCTGTCAAGTGGGGAAGGGTTGGTTTCTACTGCACTTGTGACAGGTCCTCAGTGCTGCTGAGTTTCCAGTTTCCAGCTGTCTGTGTTATCATCTAGGACTTTATATCTTCCCATGCTGTTGTTTTTCTTCTTGAATTCTTGAGTTGTTACCTATTCCCATCTCAGCCATCCTACCTCTGTTTGCCTTTCATCTTTCTCATCTCACAAATCACTGTTCTACAGACTTCGTCCCGGCTCTTCCTCAGTGGTCTGAGCCAAGGCTATGCAGCTGGGCTGAACCAGAGCCAGGTGCTGGATCCTTGGATCACAGAGTGCTACATTTCTAGGGAAAGAGGAGGTTGCAAGTGTGTCAGGACATAAGTGATTTATGGATACGCTGATCTGGAAGAGATATTTTGCTGGGCACCAAGATCAGCAGTGCTGGTGAGGATGCACAGTACAATTGATAGGTCCTGGCACTATGCCAGGCTTGCATGCCACCAGTATGGTGTGCCCCACATCTAGGGAACTCCTATACTAGCATTGCAGATTGAACCCCTAGTCTGGCTGAGCCTAGTTTCATTTTTCCTGCCCTCTTCTGCAGCCACAGCCTCTACAAGGCTCAGCTCCCATTGGCGAAGTAGAGAACTCCAGTACCTGGCTCCTCCTTTTGAATCCACTTTCACAGTACCTTCATTCAAGGTGTCCCCTGTTTCTCTGCTGGCTGTATGAGACCCATTTGGTGTAAGCTCAGGTGTGGTGTCACAGAGCAGAGTAGCTCTTCTGCAGTCAACCAAGGTTTTCAGTGGTGCCCCAGTGTACAGGGGATGGGTAAGTTCCCATGATGGATGATGCCTCAGCCAGTGTAGGGGGAAAACTGTGATATGCCCTTCACCTGTCCATGAACATGACCTGATGGGGACTCAGGGTGAGATCCAGCTCCTAAAATACTATTAGATGCTATTTGGCCTCTAACTTTAGAAGAGTGTCCTGGTCACTTAGACATTGCAAGAGGCCTTGTACACCAAAGCTGGGACTAAAAATGTGCTGATGTGCCTAGTGTGCCTCCATGCCCACAGAGGGCTGACATCTTAGGACAGCAGCTTGCTCAGCTCAGCATCTCCCACTTTTACCTCTCTCGGTGTAAAGTGAGACAGCTCCATGCTCCCAAGGGACTAGATCCTACATTTAATTTGTGAGTGTACTCAACACAGAGTGACAGCAGAGAGGGCAGAATACACAAATCCGTGGCAGCAGCTTTCATTCTATGTTTCATTCACTGCTTGCAGAGCAACCTAGAAGTGAGAAGTCTCTCCCATGGAGTGGGAGCTCCATCTCCTACTTCCCACAGGAGTGCCCAAATGGTGGAAGGGATCAGGGCAAGGATCACCCTCCACTGCTTCTGTTGAAACAAGGTCATCATGCAGCCAAAACCACAAGCATCGTGGGCTAGAAGAAATAGCACTCCATGCCCATGTCTCTTGTGGAAATTGTGAACTACAGCCTGGTTTCTTTTAGCTACTGTTTGTCTCCTGTAAAACAGAATCCACAAAAACTAGGACTGGATCCTAAATTTATCTTCCCTCACATCAGCACACAAACTGTGAAAGTCTGCTGTCCCCGTGACTCTCCTACTCCTAGCAGAGCAGCTTCGCAGCAGAGGTGCAATGGCTGCAGTGAAGCTGTGCTGGCTTTGTTCAACTAAGAATTTGGGTTTGTAGTGGTTCACCCTTTATGTATGGTCCTTTTTTGGGGTACTTGTTATGTTCAGTGCTAGAGAAATAATAATAATAGTAGAAACAATGAAGGTAGTAGTACAGTAAAGCAGCCAAGTGAGAAATACACTGCTCCAGTGCAAGTGAGATCTGTGCTGGCCACTCAGCATCTGCTCTTCTCTCTGGAGCCTTAGCTCCTCTATCAGCAACTTCTACAAAACCTCCACTTCCTGAGGTGCCTCCACTGAAACATGATGTCACCTGCACACAGCTGAGCATGTTCAACTGAATGTGAACCTTCGCCAGGTGTCTGTATTTGTGCTGATGGGATTTGGATGTCTAATGAGAAGCCAAATTTACTTGAGACACCCTTGCTCCAGAGTGCCAGTATTAGGAAACAAATGACATAAAAGCAAAGCAATGCACTCCTATGCCCGTACTATACGTTTAAGATTAATTCCCTGTAACTGAAACTGATTGTTCACATAAATCTCACCCTGCTTTTAAGCTAGGACATAACCTCAGCTTAATTGATATTCATGCTTGAAGACAAAGAAATCAATTTGGCACGTCTACAGAGCCTTTAGGTTTTCAACAGAGAAAGTCTTTCCCTGGTAAATGAGCTTGTCTTTTTACAGGTTCAGGTTTTCAAACATGGAAGATATGCCTTTAATAGTTACACGCATAGACAAAGCTCTCCTTGGTGGGCTTGGAAACAAAAACACCTTCTGGATGCACCCTTACTGTCAACTCCTTGGCTTTCAAATTCCCAGGCACATGAAAACTTGCACAGACAGTTCCCATTCTTTCCCTCACTGTCTCACTATTCCAGGATAAGTTGCCCATTTTTAATTATTTATCAGTGTGTACACAACCAAATCCTGTGGAGGTACCTGCTAAAATGCTGGTATGCTACTTCCATTCCTGTTTTATTGGCCTTTAACCACTGCCCACTGCCATCCTCAGGTTCAGGAGGAAGTGAACAAATTAGGTAGGAAAGCTCATTTTTATCATCAAACCCGCAGTGTGGGTATATCAGCATAAAAAAAATATAATGTGTGAGAAAGCTCAGCCCCATTTCTTGCTGACTGGAGTTTGGATGGGGTTAGCCTCATACTCTCACAAGCACACCCTCCCTTAAAGCCCTGAACCAAGCAGGCAGGAGAGCAAAGAGTCTGTGCTAGATTTGGAAATGAGCTTGTACAGCAGGTTCACTGCACGCTTTTCATGCCTTGTAACATGCACTGCCTCCTTGTCCTACAATTTATGTGCTAAGTATTTCTAATATAGCAACTACATTGATTTCAAGGGCAGTTTGCAGAGCGGTGTGACTCTTCAGCTGACAGGGATGGTAAAGCCTGAATGCTCTCTTCTAGCTGCAGTATGGCTGAGGAGTTGAAATTGGTCCAAAAGAGCTGCTGACACACCATGCGCTTGAAGGAAGAGATGTTTTTTACGTAGTGCCTTATGAAAACAAGCATGTACTTTACATGTAACTACACTGACATAAGATGCCAACCCAAAAAGCCTTCCACAAGAAAGTGCTCCTTATTCTCCCTTCCAAATAACCCAGTGCTTAGGAAAGGTACCAAAAGATGTCCCTGAAGGCTGGCAGTCTCTGTGCAACCATTAACCTTCAAGGGCTTAGGAAGCAGCACACAAACTCCCCTGATGTGAATTTCTGACTCTTACTTGCACAAGCTGAGCCGCCTCTGGGCGTGGGAAATTTGGGTACAACTGTATCCACCAAACCTCAGCCGGTCAAGGCCACAGCACCAACTTGCAATCATCCATGTGATGTGATAGCCAGCACTCTCTCTGGATTTGCTCTGTGCCAGCAATCGCTCTCCTTGATGGGCTCAAAGACACCAGGGTTTGTTCCCACAACGCACAATGCAGAGGCCACCCTGTGTGAGAGGTGAGTTGAACCACATGGACTCGAGCTGTGCCACCTGTCTTCAGGGCCAGGGAATGGCTTCAGGGCCAGGGAATAAGAGATGAGGTCTGGGTTTGAGGTCTCGACCTTGACCATCTGCACCACTTGTTCCTTGGCACAGGTTCAGGCTGCCCTGTCTTCCTTCTACAAAGGTCTGCTTCTAAGCCAGGTTGTGTCACCTGAGCTTGGGACCAGAGATCTATCCCTAGACCTCCTTTATGTGGCAGGAGGTCTTATATGTACATTAAGACCTGCACATCATTGTCCTTTAAAGGCTGCAAACCATAGTGAAAACAGGGATGCTTGCTATACCTCATGGAGTCTTTTGCATGAGGGACAAGGTGCTACAGAATTTTTCAGCTAGAGGGTTGGTATCAAGGTATGTTTTCACATGATAAAGGAAGGGCATGGAGATACTCTAGCTGGCTAGCTGAGATCCTGAAGGTGGTCTAGGGTTAGAGTGGGATGTTGATGGTTTTCTCTCATGGCTCAATTAGGGTAGCATTCAAGGCAAAGCAGAGTTGTTATTAGCAGAGCTTAAATTCATAAAAGCACTAATCTGAAGAATGACATGGGGATACCAACAGGGTCATGTTTGAGGCAACATGGGGACAAGCCAGTGCAGGGCCAGGAATATAGATCAGGAAGAAACAGAAAGGTCTGAGGGTGACCTGGAAGCTCAGGAGCCAAGGCAGGAGCAGGGTGGAATTTGTCACAGCTGAGCGTAGGAGCTGAAAACCAGATGTCTGCATTTGAGCTTGGCTTATTCACGCTCAACTCCCTTACAGGCAGTGGAGAGCGAAATAGCCAAGTGATGCCAGAATCAAGACAATAACAGACTGAACTGGGAAAGAAGTTTAGCTATAACTCTGCTGCTCTACAGCTTCAGGTGGTTTAACTGAATCTTGATGTTATTTCATATATTGGCTTGTCTAATGTTTCATCCTGCATTCCTTTTACTAGTCACTTGTATAAGGACAGTAGCAAGAAACTCCAGCAAAAGGGTATTTGCAAGTCAGTTTAGGTTGATACTCATGTCACTGATGCTTGTTTTCACATCTGACTGTTAAGAAAGAGTTGTAGTTTACCTTGCTCCATATCTTAGTGTAAATTTGCTGCTTAAAACTCTTTTTTACCTCAACTTTACATCCTGAAACATTCACTTTCCTCATCTTCTGCCAATGTCACCTTGATGTCCAACACCTGGAGTTGTAACTGTGTTTCCCATTTCCTGTTGGCTTACTGTCCCTTCTACTTCACCACCTGGGTTGCATGGCTTGAAAAATACTAGCCAGCCATCACTGGCACCAGTGCTTGGCACCTTTCTAAGTACAGAAGGAAATAAAATATGGAGCAATAACAAGTGAAAATGAAACAAGAAGCAGTATGACAGACCACCACAATGCTGAGGCTTTTGAATCACAAAGTTTTTTTCCTCAAACCATTTTCATTTCACAAGATCACTCATCTATCTACTGTGTAACCACAGACAGTATCAGGCCCACAACTATTTAACACACACCAAGTCTTCTCCATAACCTATTCATTTGGATGATCTCTGACCAGTTTAAGCATTGACTGATTTAAATCCTATACATCTCTGCTGCTGCTGATGGCCATTCTGATAAACAGCAGCAGAGTGAAAGGAAGAAAGTGGCATGGGCCTGCTCCTCCATTTACTTAATGTATCCTCAATAGCATTGCCCCTGTAATATATCTGTTACCAATCAATACTTGATATAATTTTATCAAATAGTGCTGGAGCAAGCCCAAAAGCTAAAGCAGATCTTCGTGTAAAACAGGCAGCATGAATAAATGAGGAGAAAGCTCATGTGGGAAGCAAAATGGAGATGTGACTTGCAGGTCCAACTTTGCAATGCTGACCTCGCAACTTTAGGTCCAACAGAGAGACAAAGCAGCTCTGGGGAAAGAGCATTTGTGATGAATGAGTTGGGACTGCAGCAAAGGAAAGGGAGTGGGAGGTTTCCCACTGGAACTGCATCAGCACTTTCTGTGGAAACGGGTTCTCCACTGCCTGCCCTGAAGTTAGCTGCTCTCACCAGTGCTGACAAGACCCCAGGCAGGGATAAGGTTAATGATCTGCATCCTGAGCTGGTGAGTACTGGGTCTGCTCTGGTTTGCAGTGGCAAGAAGCTGTGTTGATATAGCCCTGTTCTGTGCCAGAGTGCACTGGCCTAAGTGGCTGTGGATGGAGGAAGGCAGTGAAGACACGGAGGAAGGCAGTGAAGGTACTAAGTCCTTCATTGATCATTTAACTTGTGGGCTATGGTCTAAATCTGAAGCTGGTTTTGCCATATAGCTTCACTCCACAGCCTTGCAGAGCCTTCTGTTTGAGCTCCCCTGAGCCCATGAAAATAGGACGATCGGCTCCGCTGCTCTTCTGTGGAAGAAAGGGTTATAGCTCTGACTTCCTTCCATCCAGTGCTAAGCTGAAACACCAATGTGGAGAGGAAAGACATAACCCAACTCCACAAAGTAAGGGTAGGATACTGCTCTGAGTACTTTCTCTGCCTGTGGATGCACTAAACAGACCTCTTTTAACTAAGGGCAACGTGACAGTTTTCCATCTTATGTTAGTTTGGAAAAAGGAACCACTGGTCAACTAACAACTAGCTAGTAGTTAAGTGGGAGTTAATTCTTACAATTTTGTTTTCTTCAATACATGAGACAATGCCAGGGCACTGTGTCGCATGGTGGGAAATGCCTGGAATGTCAATATTGGTTGCAGGGAGGAGCAACACTACTAGATCAGAGATAGTTGGCAGATCTGAGGGTGCAGGGTGCAGCTGGAGCACAGTCTCAGACTGGGACAGATGCTGTGATGCTGAGCTACACATCCATGACATGCAACCTCTTCACTCTAGGGGCAGAGTGGTCTAAACAGAAGCCAAATGTATGTGTCGTGACCTTGAGACTGCAGGATTGATAGGGTCTAATTTTGCCTTCACACAGCTCAGTGTCCAGTTATCCACTGGACATTCTTCAGTATTACCCCTAAAACTTGAAAGCTATTTGTTTCTCAGCACTGAGGATGTTTCTGAAGACCAGCTTTGCTACCTGGCAGCAGGGACCAGTCTGGAATCAGCATCAGGCTAAGCACACAGGAGTCTGCCACAGCAGCTGCTGTTGGGACCAAACTGTTCTGTCCACTGACTCTGTTTTGATTCAAAACCTCTTTGGTGGGCAACTCAGCTACGGGCAGTGATGGAGGGAAAAGGGCCAAGCAAGTACATGGCTAACTGCTCCTTTGTCTGTATGAAGTTTGACATGCAGCAGCTAGGTTGCACTTCCAGGAAGCAATGGGAGGAAGTCAGTGCAAGCTGAAAGTCCTGCTGGGCTCCACAATTCAGCCCCATGGCTCAAGGTTCTTTCATTGCTGAGCTTTTCCCACATGTAATTCTAGAAAGAGCCTCTGGTAAAGGCAGTGTTCATCTAATTTTCAATTCAATTTTTGCGACAGCCCTGCTAGGGCTCTTAATTTCTTGTGTTAAAACAACAAATGAGATGACCCAACTGCAATCTCTAATAGGTATCATGGGTCAGTAATCACTCATTTGTTATAGTGCCTCTCACCCGAAGGATGGAGATGAAAATTTGTCCTCCTAATGGCAAGAGCTGTAAATTAGTTTTATTTCACTGTTAAATCTAGAGGCCTGAAAATTAGAATGACCAGACCTTAGCTGGAAGAAAATGTGTCAGCTCAAGGGATTTTCCACATTAAGCAAATAGACAGCTCATAATCACCCATTAAACAGTCACAGCAGCTGTCTCTGGACACCTTTTGCTATTCCAAGTTGTGATTTTCCTGATGCACTGAACATGGTGAAACTTTTCAAGTCTGATGTCCAATTCTAGGTCAGTGACTCCAGCTCCACTTCTAGCCATGGAAGATAAGTTCACATCTCCTGTAGGTTCTGCATGGTAATTCCATCTTTCCCAGAAGATGGGCATGTTCAAAATAGGGATGATGAATTGCTCTGTGGAGGTACATCTTATCTTCATTATTAAGAGAGTTCAGGCAAGTAGCTCAGATTTGAGCATGTCTGTCTTTTAGACATACACATTTAGGTGAGACAAATCCCACCCAAAATTTGTGTTTGTTTGCCACAGGTGTTTTTTTCTGCTAAGTAACACTATCCTTCTCCTTGAAGGCTTTGCAAGCCACATATGTCTAAAAGATGTTATTCCAGGCTAGCATGGACATGCTGTGTATTTGGAAATGGCAAAGTGAGCCATCACTGCATGCTCATAGGGTGGAAAGGAGGGAAATGAAGGGTTTTGAAGACAGATGGAAGCTATGTTGATAGTGGCATGAAGGTGCCTAACAGCCTTCACTGAGCTTCTGGTGAAGTCTCAGAAACACTTGAGTGGCTCTGTTTGGGAGAGTGGGTGTCTCTCTTGCAGTAACTACACACACAATTCATGCGTCTGTCCTGACAGGCTGCACAAAACACCACACAGCTGTTTCTTCTTGTTAAGCCTGGTCCAAGAGGTTTGCCCAGAGCTCTCCTAGCCCTATGCAAAACCCAAAGTGGATGTAATGACCATCCCAGCTGCTGCAGGTTGTCACAGGGGTGTGCAGCTCCTTGCAGCAAAGCCATGCTGTTTGCTCCAGGTGACATCCCAACAGGGAGCAGGGACTGCAGAGGGGAGCTTGGTGGCCTGAGCCCTGGGCAGTGGAGCTGTGCCCTCTCTTACATGTGTGCACCCTGGCCCAGGGAGCTGCCAGACAGCACTACAGCATGAGAGACCTTCCCTTGATGTCCCATCCCCGAGATGTCACACTATCTCCCTCCAGCCCTTGCAGCCCTTTGGGAAGAAGGAGAGAGGTTCATCCTGGGAATGAAAGGTTGAAATGCCTTTGATGTTATGAAATAAGTGGTTTGTCATCTTGTTCAATAATATGTCACACAGAAAGCTCTATAAAAAGCTCTCTATAGAAAGCTGAAAAAAAAAAAATCCATCCCACCCTCAAATCCTCAAAATCCATAAATGTATCAGAATAGTTCTACAATTATTCACTTTTATGATGTACAAGGTATGCAGTATTGTACGGCCAGACAAGTTTATAAGAGCATGTATTAAGCTGCCTGCCTGGAGAGGACCAGGCTGAAAAGAAAACGTAAAACCTTCCTACAAGACAAGTGAGGGTGTGAGGTGGAACATTAAAGTGCAAGAATGGCTTTGAGTAAGAAATGTGGCACTTTCTCCAATGCATTGAAATAGGAAGTTTTAGGATGGAGAGCTGGAGAGACCAGAGCCAATAGAAAGATCCTGTGGTGCTGCGACCAGAGCTGCACAACCTATGCCAATGGATTTCCAGCAGAAGCATCCTCGACTTTAGACTCCAGGAGCTGTGACTCCACTGGGTGACAAGTCTCCTGCCTCTGGATTGTTCTTGATTTCCCCATGAACAACATTAACATCCCTGCTGATATCCAACCAGTCAGCCTCACCTCAGTGCCTGGTAAGATCATGGAAAAGATCCTCCCGTAAGACATCAAAATGTATGGAAGACAGGGATGTGATTAGAGACAGCCAACGTGGCTTCACCAAGGACAGATCATGCCTGACTAATCTAGTGGACTTCTATGATGGAGTGACTATATCAGTGGACAAGGGAAGAGCTACAGACATCATCTACCTGGAATTCTGTAAGGTCTTTGATATGGTTCCTCACAACATTCTTACCTCTATATTGGAGAGAGATGGTCTTGATGGATGGACTGTTAGATGGATAAGGAACTGACTGGGTAATAGCATCTGAAGAGTTACAGTCAATGACTCAATATCCAATTGGAAACCAGTAATGGGTGGTGTCCTTCAATGGTACATACTGGGACCAATACTATTTAATATCTTCATTAATGACATAGACAGTGGGATTGAGTGTACCCTCAGCAAGTCTGAGGATGAAACCAAACTGAGCAGTGCAGTTAATTTGAGGAAAGGGATGCCATCTGGAGGGACTTTGGCAAGCTCGAGGAGTGGGCCAACATGGACCTCACAAAGTTCAATGAGGCCAAGTGCAAGGTCCTGCACCTGGGTTGGAGAAATCCCCAGTATCAATAGAGGGTGAGGGATGAATGGATTTGGAACAGCTCTGTGGAGAAGGACTTAGGGGTACTGGTGGATGAAAAGCTGGAGGTGAACCAGCAATGTGCGCTCGCAGCCCAGAAGGCCAACCATATCCTGGGCTACATCAAAAGCAGTGTGGCCAGCAGATCAAGGGAGGTGATTCTGTCCCTCTTCTTCTCTCTGGTGAGACCCCACCTGGAGTACTGTGTCCAGCTCTGGAGTCCCCAGCAGAAACCAGACATGGATCTATTGGAGCAGGTCCAGAGGAGGGCCAGGAAAATTATCAGTGGGATGGAGCACCTCTCCTATGAAGAAAGTCTGAGAGATTTGGGGCTGTTCAACCTGGAGAAGAGAAGGCCCCAGGGAGACCTTATTGTGTCCTCCCGGTATATAAAGGGGGATTATAAAACAGATGGAGAGAGATTTTTTTAACAAAGCCTGTAGCAATGGGACAAGGGGTAATGGTTTTAAATGGAAAGAGGTTAGATTTACATTAGACATAAGGAAGAAATTTTTCATTATGGGGGTGAGACACTGGAACAGTGTTGCCCAGGGAATTTGTGGATGCCTCATCATTGGAAACATTACAGGTCATTGGACGGGGCTCTGAGCAACCTGATCTAGTGAAAGGTGTCTCTGCTCACTGCCGGGAGGGTTGGTTGCTTCCAACCCAACCATCCTGTGATTCTATGATCCTTCTTGCTGGTAGCACACAAAGTCAGAGTGGAGGTGCTGGTGGGCTAGGGGATGCCAGGGGATGGATTCCATCCCCAAAATGGCAATGCTTCAGGAGGGGCAGTGTGGAGACTGACTTGACCTCTTCTGGCTAGGGGAGACCATTTTGTTTTAGATTTGAGGCATTTTGACAGGGCAGGCTGGGGAAAAAACAAATGCATTTGTTCGCTGTGCTCTACCCCTTCTGCAGACAGAGCTCTGCAGACTTGGAGATATTGTACCTTTCCATAAGCACAAATGTTAACTCAGAAGGTGGTTGGGTTTTTTTTCCTCAACAAAATCCTTTAAAATTTTACTCTATTAATAGAGGTAATTTTCTGGCTGTAGGTGGAACATCATCTTTTCTGGCTAAGCTGAACCTCCTTTTCTGTTCTTTCTTTCCACCTGCGTCCTTCCCGTGTGAAGGGAACTTCTAGAACTATTCTTTGAGGATTTGAGGGGGAGAAAGAAGAAGGAACAGGCTATGATTTGCACAAAATTAAAAGAAGCTTTTGCGACACAAGCCAAATGTTTCTACAGAAATGTCCCTTTCCTTACTGTGAAGAATGTACCAATGAAATATCAGTATTCATTGCGCAAACTAAAAAATGCTCCCCAGACTTGCAGTTTGGTTTTCGTGCTCAAAGCAAATATCTCACTTTGGGTTTTTTTTGCATTTTTCCCCCTTTCTTAAGACTGACTGCACAAACTCAAGCCATACTTTCAGCTGACAGTGGAGTAATGATGAACTTTAGATTGTCTTGTAACAGGGAGACTTTTTTCATTCAACACCACACTCGCATTGCAGGTACCCAGAGCAAGGGCAAGCTGAAAGCTTTGGGCTAGGTCACCAGTGGAGGAGGCACAGGGATGTGTAGGGGAAAGGAGAGTTACACTGAGCCCAGCACAATTTTCCTCTCTTCTCTCCCGACTGCCCATCGCTCACTGGTACCAGCTGTGCCTCAGCAGGAGGGAGAGAGGTGTGGGTTTAAGCCACTCTTGCATTCCTCCAGACACAGATCTCAGCAGAAGGCCTTAACCAAAAAAGAAGAGTGTCTTACAGCTAATAGGCTGCTCAGTGACTGCTATAGAGATGTAGGCAGAGGCACAGCCTATGAGAGAGGACAGGGAGACAGCTTCGTCAGCATTGCGTGCCCTGTGCTCCTTCCCTGCTCCACCTATGTGGCCCCAGCCCAGGGTCTGAACTCAGCTGTGACCTGCCTGCCATGGGCTTGATTGCACATTACCCTGTGACAGTTGCAAGAGCAATGTGACATAGACCATAGTGCAAATCCTTGGACAGGAGGTGTGTGTGGACGGGATTGGAGTAATCGTTTCCACCAAGAGAGGTTGCAAGCTTGCTCAACAATCACCACCTCATCTCTTCTCTCCTTCCAGAAGAACAGTAATGTTTGTACTGTCCTTTGACACTTTAAGGGTGTCTTCCTGAAAGAGCAGTTAGTGAATTCAAATGTCATATAATTGTGGTAGCCGGAGGTTGCCTGATGGAAGGGAAGCATTTTGATTGTCTCAGGGTGGATTTGGTCTAATTATCTCAGATGACATCAGCAAATCTGCTCCTCTTGGAGACATGCTGTTACTGTAGTAACTTGTAAATGAATATTGGATGATGAGTTATTAGAGCCAGTCTGAACTGGTGAGTTTATGAGCACAGTGGGCAATGATTTATTCTTTTAAAAAAAAAAAAAATTCTTTTCCATATTAATTTCTCTTTCAGTGTGAATGTAAAACACAAAATCAACAGGTCAGATATGGGGCCCTTGTGAACTCTCCTTCCCCTATCAGACAGAGCAGATGCAGCTTGGAACTACTTTATTGCTTTGCTTTTAATTAAAGCTTATAATGGTTTTGCACTTTGTTAACAGGCTTTATCCAAAATACAAAGTGGATAATGGATGAAGGGAATCTTCAGATGATTCTGCATTTTGGATTATCTCTTTTTACATATGCAGGCCATTCACTACGTTCAGCCAGAGCCACAACCAGCATGGCCTCATGAGCAATCTGGTGTTAAAGAGTGACTGCACCCTGCCCTTCTGGCTCAGGAGTATTGTGCACTTTGAATACTGTGTTCAGTTTTGGGTCCCTCACTACATGAAAGACATTGAGGTGCTGGAGAGGGTCCAGAGAAGGGCAACGAAGCTGGTGAAAGGTCTAGAGAACAAGTCTTATGAGGAGCAGATGAGAGAACTGGGGTTGTTTAGTCTGGAGGAAAGGAGGCTGATGGGAGACCTTATCACTCTCTACAACTACCTGAAAAGAGATCGTAGCGAGGGGGTTCTCAGTCTCTTCTCCCAGATAACAAACAATAGAACAAGAGCAAATGGCCTCAAGTTGCACCATGGGAGGTTTAAATTGGACATTACGAAAAACTTCTTCACCGAAAGGTTTATCAAGCATTGTAACAGGCTGCCAGGGAGGTGGTGGAGTCACCTTCCCTGGTGGTATTTAAAAGATGGATAGATGAGGTGCTTAGGGACATGGTTTAGAGGTGGATTTCATAGTGTTCAGTTTATGTTTGGACTCAATGATCTTAAAGGTCTTTTCCAACCACTATGCTTCTATGATTCTATAAGAGCTGATAGTGTGTGTCTTGGCTTGCCCTGTGTGGCCAAAGGAGATGGCATTTAGAGACATCACCCTTGCTTAGAACAAGGTATGAATTCTTCTTCTAGTTCAAAGACAAGACGGTAAACCTCTCCATGCCCCAGTGCATCAGCAGTTGCAATGCAACATCAAATACTCTGTACTATGGTTTGTTATCATTCCATTGTGCCCAGTCCTAAAATGCAGCAAAGAGAATTCTAGTTGCAAAAGAGTTTCCAAGGGCATGTCCCACCCTCCAGCCCAGCTTCTTCTGAATCTGTAATGGCTCCAGCCCTTCTGTGAGGCTGGGCAATCTGCCAGGAGGATGTTTGGGACCTCCCAGAAGCAAATCAGAGAGATAAATGGTCAGATTTTCTCTAAACTACTAGCAGAGAAGGAAGACCATGTTTCTGACCTGCAGCTGCCTACCCTTTTCACTTCTACTGCTGACAGTAGCTGTAGCTCAGGATCTAGGATAGTAATTTATCCCTAGTAGCCACCTGCACTTCAGGGAAGGTCCTCATGGAGCAGATTCTATCTCCACTCACTCCATGGTCACAGCGGGGACACTGGCTCCTGCTCCACCAAAACAGCCTCAGTTCAGGTCCTCTCTTGGGTGTATCTGCAAAGGGCTGAAATAGAACTGGCAAAAGCACCCTCGTGGGCTTCTCCTCAAGGAACAGTTTATTGTCTTCTTCTATTGTTCTCCTTTATTTTAAAAACCTTTCAAAGCCACTGTTTCTGTAAGAGGATCCCAAAACCAAGTAACAGAGAGCAGAAAGGCAACATTAGTGAAGGTAAGTGAGCATGGGTGCAGGATAAACCTGCACAGAGCAACGATGCTCTGGGCACTATGCAGACTATGCACCAGGACTATGTCTGGTCCTATTTGTTCCCACAATTTTGACTCAGTTTTGGTTTCATACTGTGTTTACTCAAAGCCAAGATGCCTTTTTTCTGTTACAGTTCTTTAAGATTCATCCTTGGTTAAGCCCTTGGAGTAGGCACAGGACAATTATCCCAGAGCAGGTGATGTGTATCAACTTGCCAACCTACCAGACTTCCACAAGTCTAGAGACTTTTGTTTCATCCATTTCAAGTCCATGCTTTTCATTTATTTTGACTAGCAAATAATAGATGCTCCAGAGGAACTGCACGTGTGCATGGTTTTGCTTGTACCTACTCAATGTATTTTATTCCACTAAGAAAGCACAGAAGGTGATCTTGGGTAAGATCCAGCAAACACAGCAGCTAAACCAGGATCATTTGTCTGGGTTTTCATGACACATCTGCACCTTTGGCTGATGGTCAGTGAGGTGGTGCACCTCCCTTCAGCCTGAAACAGGCAAAGTTTCAGTATCCTCCCACCTGGGCTGGGAATGGTCCACCCGACTTGGTGTTAAAGCAGGATACTTGGTGAGCATAACCTTGCTTCACCCTGCCAGCATCTACACCTGGATATCTCTCAGAAAGCATCTATGAGACTGAAACACTTTAGTATGGATCCTGTCTATGTTTCATTATAAATGCATTGTTTTCAATATATTGAAGAATGTAAAATGTATTAATATTTTGCTTGCACTTCAAGACTGCCTGACAGTTTATGCTGAAAAACCTGATTTTTGAAAAGGAAGTAAGGGATTTTAATTTGAGAATTATTTCTTTCTTTCCATCTGAGATACATTAAAAAACTGTAACATATTTTTGCTACAGCTGTAACTACCACCAAAACAAAACAAAACCAAAAACAACCAAAAAAACACAACCCTTTTTTTTTTCTTTTTTTTCTCCCCAAAAATACCTCTAAAAATTCAGGGTCTTCTGATACAGAGAAGTGTGGAGCTACAGTGCAGACATGCACTAAAGCAGCATTTTCTCTGCACACTCAGAGATGTGTAATTAGCATGAGGAAAGCCATTAACACATCCCATGCGCTGTGTCACCAAGTCACGCCTGATTATGTTGCAAAGTGAGATTAGCAAAATGAGCTTGAAGTTGTCCTCTTGCTGCCATTTGATAGTAGGGAAAACAAATCCTTCCACTGCCAAAGCTGCAACTAATATTCAGTACTTAAGAAATTCAACTGATGCATTAATAATGAATAGGATTTTGTGTAATTAAAATTTTAAATAAATCCCTAACATGAGCACTGGCTTGGACTTCTTAATTTCAGATATGGAAGTACAGCTTTTGACAAAATAGATTGAGGGTTTGTTGGTTGTTTTTTTTCCTTCCCTCTCTTTTCTTTCATCTGAGAGATTTACAAATTCTCATTAGCATACTAAAAAATAGCAGAAGGGAAATTAAATGAAGACCGGGATTAAAAGACTCAGTAGTTTCTTCATGTCACCTTTACAGTTTTTTTGAGCAACTGTCCCTGTGTGGTGGGTGTAAGTGATGTGGAGGTGGATGTCAGTGGGTGGCAAAGCTTTTACGAGGCAGAAAGAAGCTGAGAATTAGAAAATTATTGGAGGCAGTTTCCATACAGATGAGAAGAAGCAATAAGACCCTGAGAAGCCAGGAAGAGGAGGAAGACAGTCAGAAAACTGAATAAACGGCACATTTCACTGGCAAAGGAAATGCTGATTTGTTTCAGCAGAAACCCTGGAAGTCACCATGGAGCTCTCACCCAAAGCATCCTAAAGCTGCAAGCCTGGGTCCCTCCTTGCCTGCAGAAATCTTTAGGTCGAAGCCAAAAATCTACCAAGTTCTCATGGCACATCTCCATTTTGCTCACCTACCTATAGGGTGCCTGCACCCCTTGTTGTCCCTTGTCACACGTAGGGTGATGAAAGAGATAAGTGATGGCAGGTTAGCGAGGAGGTCCTGTAGCTAGGAGGAAGATCACATTGCCCTGGAAAGCTGGACTCCACTCATGCCTCTGGCTGGAAAGCCCTGTATGATACTGGGGAGTCACTTAGAGCAAGCTGTTCATGGATGGCTTCTAGTCAGTCGATCTCTGTTCATGAGCTGCTCGACCTAAAGTCTTAGACCTGATTTGCGGATAGGTTAATCACTTGTAGCTGCATCTGAGGTTAATGGAAGCTGGATTTTGAAAATATCAAGTGCTCTAGGAAGCAAATGAAAAATCAGGGGCTGTATGATAAAAGCTGGGTTGCAAAATATGGTCAATACACTTGGATCTTTAACCTCTCCATGCCTAAATTCCTTGACCCTAAACTGGGAAATAATACTGCCATTGTACTTTAGCTCAATATGACAGGTATCAGATTGACAAGTGCCTGTGATGGACAGAGACAGCCACAGCAATGAACCTCGCAGAAGAAAAAATATGTGACAAAATGAACTCTTCTTAGAGGCAGTTTTAAAAAAAAAAGTATGCAGTCTCAATTTTGGGATTATTTTCACAGGGACAGCAAAAACAAGCTCATATCAAAATGCGTGAGCTTCCATCCCCCTGGGTCCTACTATTTTTTAAATCAAAAAGGTACCAGAATGGTTTAACCTGGACAAAACAATGTGGTTTTCCCAACTGCATTATTCTCAGAAACATATGAAACAGACCTGAAAGTGTTATGAGTCTGTACAAATATGTATATGTGTGTTCATGTAAGTTTATATGTAATTTAATCTATATTTTAAAGTCAGCCTGAATCAGGTGTTTTCCCAAACAACATAAGTTTTAGAAAGTTGTACACAATAGGAAACTGGATGTGGGAGTGGGGTCAGCTGTAGCAGGAGGCAGCGTTAGCACAGGTGGTGGGTTTGTAACAGGGGGTGTGAGCGCAGCCTCTCTCAAACCCTGGCTCCCACCAAAGGTCACAGCTGCTGTGAACATGCACGGCTCCTACCAACTCTCCTGTAATCCAGCTGAGAAAGCTGTGGCTGAGGAGAAAAGAGTCTGGATCCACAGGAGGAGCAGGTATGAGTTCCCTCTCAGGAGGAGGATTAGGTTGCAGTGTCACGGTGCGTGCCAAAGCTGGACCAGGGTAGAGAGGGAGCACCTTCTGCTAGGTCAGGCTGACTGACCTGTCCGATGGCTTTATTTTAATCTCTGCCATTTTCTCTGTGACCCTGCTCAGAAGCTTTACTGTGATGGCCATCAGACTACACCACTGACTTCCTCAAGCAAACAGCCCAGTCCATGGGTGAATTACTGTGTGTTTCTGAAGTTGTGTGTGATCTCTGGATAAAATGCAGTTCCATAGATGTGAAGTGTCTGGGAAAGGGTGATTATTCACAGCACCTGCTTTATATGAAACAAATTCTTATTGACTGGGCAGCAAATGAGTCTTTGTCATCACTCCTTGGGACGTTCTCCTCAGGACACGTTGCACTGTTCATGGCTATGTAAATGGCTGATATTTTGCAAGTTATGTTCATTACTGTAAGTAAAAATATGAATAAGGTATCCAGGCTCCCAGTATAACACTGGGAAACACTAGAAAGTGCAGAAAGGTGACATTTAACCTTCACTCTGAAGAATTGAGCAGCATTTATTCTACCATGTGGCAGTGTCACTCATCCTCCTCTTACTTCAGATCCTCGCGGTCTGGGTGCTTTCCCATGGGGTGGGAGGACTGGATTCAACCCTCCCTCACCCTGAGGGGTTTGCATTGAGCAAATTCCCCTTTTACAAGTCAGGACTTTAACTGCAAGGCATTTGGCTGCTCAGGGCAGCAGCCACCTTTTCTCTCCCATTTGAAGCTGTGCCAATGTGCGGCAGGGAAGCAGGGCTTGACGGATCATGGTGTAGCTGGTGCCTGCACCCTACAGGGCTGGGAGCTCAGCAAGCAGGGGTGTAGGTGGGTTGCTGCCTCTGTTTCCACTATTTTTGCCACAGTTGATCTAAAGTCTTTGCTATTTAAAATACAAAAGTTCTCCCAGAGCATGAGGAGCAATACCAAAGCCCTCTCTCCTGGGTGAGTGGCTCAGATTTGCAGCTGCAGACTCAGAGATATGCTTGTATGTTCTCTGTGTCTGGGACGTCTTGGAGATCACTACTTTTCGTATCTACTCTTTGACCTTCCCCTAGAATTTCTACCAAGTCACTGGTGCCTGAAAGAATAATGATTGAAGGTAGATCTACACTGTTGCGTGAACAGGCATCCATTTGTCTCTCTCCATGGACTGCATTGTCTCCAGTACAGCAGAAGAAGCCCATAGTGGTATAACTCCCTCCTGTCTGGAATAGGGCAACCCTTCTATTTCTCGTCTAGAAATTAGTAAAAACACTGTGAGTTTGCCCTGAGCATGGATTTGGTCTTGAGTATGTGTAGAGAATGGCATCAAGGGGGATGTTCCTTCGGCATTTCTTGGGATGGAGTGAATTGCACTCTGGGGTTCTACATGGGCTGTAAAAGGAGCTGATGGTCTTCAGAGTTTGCCACCTGCTCCTCAGCAGTCAAAGTCAGAACAGATCAGTCACACCTAGAGCAGTTTGTTTCATTTTTAGCAGAAAGTCTGTAGAAAGGCTGGGGCAGGACCCAGCAGTCCTGTGCCCATGTCCAAATATATCCTTTCTTTTTTTCTGTAAAAAAAGCATCATGTGTTTATAAATTGGTCTTTGCCCAATGAATTGCTTTTAAAGAGAATTACACTGTAATGAGACACATCATTAAAAAGAAATTTTTTCTGTGAGCAGCAGAGCCTGGTTTCCTGCGGTTTGGTGTCTCATAGTGGGATTATCTTGTATCTAATGAGGAGCACTCTGGCTGAAGCCTTTCCTCCTGTTCATAAAGACACTGTCTCATGTGGGTTCTCTGGTTTCTATAATACATTTGGGATCAAACTGCCATTGCTTAGGTTCTCTCATATCTGACAATGTATTATTGCCCACGTGGGAAGCTGTTCCTCCCTGGAGACACAAAGGGTCATACTTCTCTACCCTGCTGCCTCTTCTCACAAAAATAGTTAAAAATTAAAATCTTTGAGTTTTCTATCATATAGTTAAATTTGAATGAAATTGGCCAATAGGTTAAAAGATAATGGAGAAT
Source organism: Caprimulgus europaeus (assembly GCA_907165065.1). The sequence goes on along the minus strand of OU015523.1, from coordinate 94,721,451 downwards.
AATACTGGACTGACACAACAACATAATAAACCTAATTTTGTTAGGTAATCGGGCAATAAATGATGGAACGTAAATACTTGAGCAGATTAAACATGGGGAAAAAATGTTCATAAATATTTATTCAAGCATTTAAATGCACTCAAGGTGACAATTTCATGCCCATTTTGCATTTCAATTGTAGAGGTTTGATTCACAGCCGTATGAAAGACCAACAAGGGCACAGGCACTCCAATAGTTACACCCATGCCTCAAAAGTAAAATAGTAGTTTTCTGTGAGACTTATTTTCACAAGCACAGGGAATTTTTAAATGTTTCTTTCAGAATATTATAAAATTTAGAATTTAGAAACAGGAATGTTGAATAATTCAGACACCAGATTTTGAAGATGATTCTCACCTAGTCAGAGAATAAAAATAGATCATGTGGTTTGTGCTGGATTTCCAGAATTTTCAATAAACCTGAACTGAACCAAGTCAGACCAAAAATTCCTTGCTGAAGTGATTCATGGAAATGTTTCAAAAATGTGAGATGTGAAACAGAATTCTCAATTATTTGCATGTGTGCACACACACACACACACAAAATCACAAATGAAAGAAAGAAGAAAAATACATTGAATAAATTGTTCATCGTAATTTATTTTTCCAGTTCCTGAGCCATAGAAACGTGTTTGTCATAAAGTGATTTTTGGAGATACTTGTATTTTCTTACTTTGGATACAGTTTAGATGGATGAGCTACCACTGCTCTCCATGCTTATCAAATTAGGAGAATGCATTTCTAAATTCAATTACACCCTCAGTGGAAATGGTTTCTCTGACTCTGGTAATCTTTGCAGAGGAATTATACACAGTCTATAAAGCTTCACATTTCAAAACCTAATTTTGAATGTTATTCAAGAGGTTAATTTAAGATTCATCTTCCTAAAGAGGAGTTAAATAAACTGATAGAAGACTAGAACTTGTCGAGTGGTTGAGAGGTTTATCAGCATGTGAGTATGAGTTCATTAGTTTTAATTAGTATAATCACTAATGTTGCATTAACAGTTTGGTGAGAGAAAGTAATTGCTCACACCCACTGTATTAGATTGGGAGATTAGAATTCATTTTATGAGGCAATTAGCATTTCAGGGATTTTTTTAAAGGCTTTTACGATCTGCCATTGCAGTAGCCTCCTTCACCAAAAAGAGTTTAAATTAACCATAACTTTTATCCTAATGGGATGCAAAAATTAATGTAGAATTAAGTGTGAACCAGTAATCCCACCATGATAAGCAGGCAGCTCAAGTCACAAATTTTGATTAGTTTATAATGACCTGTTTTATTTTCCAGACAATGATAGTCATTTATCAGTCCTCAATGCATTATCTTCTTGGAAAGTTTATATTCTTGAATTTTATACAGCAAAACATATAAAATATGAGGAAGAGAAAAGTAGAACTGTACTATCGAAGTAATAATTCTCCAAAGAAAAAGCTGCAAGGTTCAATAATAGGGCTTAAATAGTCAATTATTCTTCATATCAAACCTCAGAGGAAGAAGAAACAGCTCCCTTTGACACCCAGCGCCTTGAGAGGAACCATGGATTTCACAGCGGCAGCAATCATAACCCTGTTCTGCCCATTTTGTCCCTTGGCAGCTACTGACAAAATGGGAATGGAGATCCAGGACTTTGACATCCTGGTTGGCAAGGAAGCTTTGGTCATCTGAGAGATGGGACAACTGACCTAAGAGAATGCCTTCCAAAACATCCTGGAAAGCAAAAGCACAAGTTTTGGTGAGGAAAACTGCTTGCAGTAAGAACACTTACTGTCACGTCAAGGCTGTAATGAAAGGCATCACGGGATCTGTAGAGAGATGAGACAACGCACCATTTGCAACATATGTGGTACCCATTATATGGGATTATGCTTGCCCCTGGTTTAAAAAAAAAAGTCTGCTCAAAAATAAATTAATAAAACCCAAATCTGCTGTGACTTGGATGTGAAATGGAGGAGAACAACTGTTAGATGTTAGAACCGTACTGTTGTTCCCGTAATTTTGGGTACATATGTTAAAATGAGCAGATGTGGGGCAGTACTTGGGAAATTACATAAATCTTTCTAAAGCAGATGTTAAAGCAAAGTGTATTTATATGTATATAAATGTACTCTTAATTCTTATACTCCTTATAAGCGTCTGTGCTTATGTGGGGGGTTAGAACTAGATGATCTTTAAGGGTCCTTCCAACCCAAACCATTCTATGATCTCCAGAGGAGTTCAGAGGGAGAAAATGTCTTCCTATGTTTAAGCATCTAAAGTTTAGGTTCAACTAAACAGATTTGATCTCAGCCTTAGTCACTCTGTAGCAGCCAGTTCCATCTTTAGGAGGTGAATTACTCCAGCTGAGATCCGAATCTGCCACTTGGAAGGACTTCTTCCCTCTATTGACTGCAGAGGCAGTCCAAGGTAACCAGATTTCTGGCTTGGGGCAGCTGAAGTTAATGCTTAAAATTGGGTAGGATGAATCATGACCAGCATGCCCTTGCCTCAGGGTTTGTCTATGCACAGAGTTATTGCAGAAAGACATTACTCTTCCTGAATAACATTACATATGGATACACTTTCGGTTGAATAAGACTTCCTCATTTCTCTTCAATGACACCCGCTTGACAGAGGCAGAGTGGTTTGCTTCCTAGTCCTCACATGGAATTATTCTACAAGAGCTGCTGCCTTTTCAGCTAGCTGACCTACCTTAATCCAAATTTACTTTAATATAAAAATGTCCTTAATTTGCCATCTATCCACCTTTGAGAGCCATTTAATAATTATGGAGGTAAGCACATCAATTAAGCACAAATACATTGACCAAAAAAAAAAAAAAAGGCACTGTATACAATAAAATCTGGGGTTTATTTCACAAATTATGGATGTTATAAAGCATATTGTTTCAGGAGAAATACTTGTATTTGCCTGTGTGTTTCATTAAAGAATAATAAAGCCATACATATTTCATTTCCTTGTTCTGAGCTGCAAAAGCCTTAACTATATGAAATGCCCCATGCTGTCCTTGCTTCGTTGGGCTCTTTTTTCTTTTTAATCAGATTTTTCCCCCCAAACTAATGAAACCGCTCTTTAAACACATACATCACTTTCATTTGAATTGACTTATCATGGCTCAAATGGTTTCTCTCTTCTCCTGGAGAACAAGGCAGCTGCCAGCACCTTTTGCTGTGCCTGGATTGCTCCTGATCTCAGCCTGGTTTCAAGAGTGCTTAGCTCCTGGTGTTCTCACCAGTGCTGTTTTAGGTGGGGTATTAGGTGACTGGTGTCTGCAGGGTCTGCACCTTGCATATCTGCAGCAGTTCCTGGTCAATCTGCTATCACGTGTAATTTCTCTCTTCTTATAGTATGCACCGGCCCGCTGTGCAGCTGCACAAACATCTGCAGAGCAAGGTGTCCTTCCTCCCTGCCATCACCACGAAGCAGTGCATGACTCCCAGCTGGTTCCCTGCACGTGCCCGCTCTTCTCCTGCCCATGGGAAGGGCACCTGGAGGTGGTGGTGTCCCACCTGAGGCAGACCCACCGCATCAACATCCTTCAGGGAGCAGAGATTGTCTTCCTGGCCACAGACATGCACCTGCCTGCACCCACAGACTGGATCATCATGCACTCTTGCCTTGGCCACCAGTTTTTGCTGGTCCTCAGGAAGCAGGAGAAGTATGAAGGCCACCCCCAGTTCTTCGCTACGATGATGCTTATCGGCACACCTACCCAAGCTGACAACTTCACCTACCGGCTCGAGCTCAACAGGAATCAGAGGAGGCTTAAGTGGGAGGCGACCCCCAGGTCGGTACTGGAGTGTGTTGACTCTGTCATTTCGGATGGGGATTGCCTTGTGCTGAACACTTCCCTGGCTCAGCTCTTTTCTGACAATGGAAGCCTAGCAATAGGAATTGCAATAACCACCAGCAAAGTTCACAACGCCGAAGCTGAAATATGAGGGGGGAAAAGGAAGAAGAGGTGGAGGAGGAACATTGGTGCTTTAGTTGCCTTGTGAGAGCCAGAACTTGCAGACTTTTTGGGGTGGGGGGGTGGGGTCTCAGGTCTTTTATGGTATTTAGTACTCATCCACAGTGGGCATTATGTAAACATCCTGTGGTTACAGTCCCTATGTAATGTATTTACTGTTTTGTTAATACAATTTTATGAGAAATTTTAAAGAGGCTAATCAATTTCTTGTCACCCTGCAGCAACACTGGAAACAAGACTTTCTCCTGGGAAGTATACCCAAGGGTGACTCATAGAAACCTTTGGTCTGAGCATATTATGCAAATATCTTTCCTTCATCATCTGCTTAATTGCCTGGTACTAAGGAGGCCCCTGTGCCTGGTAAAAGGTAAAGTATTTCACTAAGGGACAAGAGCACCCAGGTTTCCATACTTGGCAATAGAGATTTAACTCTTACACTGTGGTCACAACCAAGCCCCGGGAGCTTGCAGTTTCAGAGCTCCCTTCAGCTTCTGAGGAAGCAACCTTCACCACCCAGACAATGAAAGCTTCAGAAAAAAAAGTCACTACCTCTGCTGAGCCAGGGCCTGAGAAACCCCATCCTGCATTAAATTGGGATGACAGCCAGTGAGTGGTCCCTGTGAGCATGGATAAATCTCATTCTTGTATCATGACGAGCAGTGAGAGGCTTTCTAGATGGTCTGGCTCCAGGATGGATATAGCCATAGCCAGCCATCAGGGCATTCACCTTTTTAGCTGCTATTTCCTTAAGCATTCAAAAAGAGATTTTCAGAAAATAAAATGTCGGGACAGTCCTAAGTTGTGTACTGAACTTGATGTTGAATTCTGTGCCCCTTAGACCCACAGTGTGTGCTGCTAGATATTGATTTAAAACAATGCAGCTGGAATGTCTGTTTGCAAATTGGCTACACAATTTGAAATGCTCTCCTGTAGTAAAAGTAACCTTGATTTTTTTTCTTCCATACACTTGTGAGGTGGTGATGGTCCCTTTCTTCTGCTGAGAGTGTTTCACGGATAGTGAAGGTCACAAGAAGGCATGGGCTTCTCTAAAAGCTTCTCCCTTGGGTGGCTCCTTGGGAGAGTCAGAGGCAGGTCCTGGCCATTTCCTGACACTCGGTCCCATCTGCAGTCAGGCATATTTCCTCCATAGCCAACAACAGCAGTGAAATCCCACCGCGGCAGATGACGTGTTGAAGGAGGGGGCTCTACAATGTGTATGACACATGAGAAGCATGGGAAATTGTCTTTTCCTGTTTTCCCTTCTGCCTGTGTGTGGCTGTGGCCTGGCTGCTCCTGAATGCTTTTTTGAGAAACATCTGGCTGGTTGAGTCAGTTAGTAGCTAGAGAGACTGAGGCTCATTGCTTCAGTCCCTTGGAAAACCAAGGAAGGGGGGAAGTCAGCTAAGAACAGTCCTTCAGTGTTTCAGAAGACATCTCTCTGTAGCTAGCTTTGGGTAGGCAAAAACACTGATGCTAATCTCTCCCACCTGCTGCTCTTCTGGGAATTATTAAAAATGATGAGAGAAGCAAAATGAATTGAAGTTTTCCTGAGATGAATGCTACGCAGGTAAAGCCTTCTGAGTTGCAGATACACCTCACCTCCTTACCTGAGCTTTCATAGCAGGTCAAGGCTCAGAGAGGAGCTAGGGTCTCTTCAACAGGCTGTTCATGACTAAGCAAGCCAAGATCCAAAGAAGTCTCAGTCCCTGCAAGAGCATCTTGGTGCACACCTTCACAGCTCTCCCATCTCTGAATTTGGGGGTCCAAGGGGCATGTTGGTTTGCAGTGCTTCACTGGAACATGCAGGCTTCCGAGTGGCTTGCTTTGTCCCTGCAATGTTAAATATTCAGAACCCACAACTGCTGCCCTTTCCCTAAATGATAGCAATAAATAAATCATTGGCGTTTTTGTGGACTGAAACTGGCTTCTCCAGCTCCTTGGGCAAATAGTCTGCTGCTGAATCAAAACAAAGCAAAAGCAATAAAATCCCAATAAAAACAGTTCCTCTAGCTTAAACTTCCTCAGCTCTTTGTACACTGTGGTAGAGACTGAATGTAACTCTGCTTTTGTTGCCTGATCACAACCAGTTCTAGGAGGGATGTTCCTTGGGTATTCCCTTGTTACAGACTATTTCCTTCTTGCTAGCTGGCACATTTTGTTCTTGAAAAATCTACTGAAATGAAGAACATGCTGTTGGTATTTAGGGGCATGCCCCTCATCAAAGGACCAGTGTATTTCTGGCAGGATGAGTGTGACAGCAACAGTTCTCTGGGATGGGCATCTCCATCCCTTGCCAGTATCCTGCTTTTGTGATCTCAGTGGGGCCCAGTGGAAATGTGACCGCCCTGACACAGACCTCCTCAAATCCCACATGTCCTCACAGAGCTTTCTCATGACCTCACCAACAGTTCAACCTTTCCATTTCCTTCCCAGCCCTCCCCCACATCTGGTGGCCACCTTTCTCAGCCTATTCTCAAGCTCTCAAGCTCTGGCTTGCAGAGCCCACGGCGCTTCTTGCCACCTCCCGCTTTTGCCTCTTGGGTGCCATTGCTTAAATTGTTCTTGCTGGTCTTTGCAGCCAACCAAGTAACCTCCTTGCTCCACTCTCTCCACAGCTTCAAAGCCATATCCCTGGCAGACATTTCAGAACTGAAACCACCACATCCAGATATGTTGTAGTACTGGTTAAAATCTGCTCAGTAAGCTTCCTAGTACAGAAAAGGAGGACACATTTTGGGGAGAAAGGAGATATAGGTTGCTAAATCCAGCCTTCATAAGCATCTCAACATAAAACTCAAATGTTTAAGGGTATATTTAAGCAGTTTCTCCTGTGGAGGACATAATTCTGTCATAATTCAAAACCTATGAGCAACCCTTCACTGCCATAAAGTGAAGGTAGAGCAAATATTCTGCATGGTGGGACATAAATCCTAAAATGCTGGCAAGTAGAATCAACAATGAAATTCAGTTTACACACAGTCTTTCAGTGCCTATAATATAACACTTTTTATAGCTCTCTGCTTGCGGTTAAAAGGCAGCAGTAGCTTGGCTTCCCAAATTTTAGCTGAAGTTGGGGCTTCTAGAATTAATTTTGTACTCTAATATTTTGTGTCTTTATAATGTATTATATTACCTAGTCGTTCCAAATTCCTTCAAAAATGTGAAGAACACAGCCTTAAATCTCTTTGAAGTGAGGAAGTACCCCTCATTTGGTAAAGGAGAAAATGGGGTCTTGAAAAATTGTTATGCAGACGTTGTAAAATTATGTTTTCCTACTTACTTGAGAGTAATGTTCCCTCTTACTGTTGGTTTGTTGGTTGGGTTTTTTTTCTTACATAGACAAAGTGATGGGTTTGGGTTTTTTAGAGTTTTTACATATATGTGTTAGTGGACACACTTCCTTGAGCCTAGATTAGAAAATTGCAACAATAATTTAATCAGGCTGAGCCAGATAGATTGCCACCAGATCCACTATAAAACCTACTTTGGTTCTTCTGCACTATCCATCAGACACAGTGTGAATGTTAATGTCAGATCGGCAGTAAAACAGCATTAGTGCTTTCAGCTCAATCCCATTATGAATTAAGCTCACATCATATATCCATGACTCCTTATAAATCAGCTAAAGGATCCTGAGTCTCATCATCTTGAAGATGACAAAGGATCTTGCTGCGCCAGTGCCAGCTGGAGGGCTTGTTGAGAAGTAGGGCAGTAGTCCTCTTCCCACTGGACTCTAATATCACATCCTCTGCTTCATACCATCCTTTATGAATACAGGCAAGTAAGCTGCTGAAGAAAGAAGGGATTGTAAATTCTGGACAATGAAAGGGTTGTAACAAAATTAATAGTTTATAATAAATTGCCAGATACTGCTGCATGGCTCTCTCTTTTGGGCATCAGGGGAATGAAACCAGATTGACAGTACTGTAGTATAGGTGATTTATCTGCTTTTCTAGCCCATAACACAGCTGAAAAACACTTTGATTGGAGAAAAGTCTGTCAGAACAGACTCAAAAATGCACTTTGCTCCAGATGGATCAGAAACACTTTCTCATATGGAAGAGCTGCAGCTTCTGAACTGTTCAGACACAAGCATAAGTTTGTTTTTTTTTTTTAATCCAATTAACTCTGCATGCTCACACCGTCTGAGTAAAGGGTGGAAAACAAAGATTGCCGTATGTATTATCACCAGAACTATTCACACAGAAAGATGATTCATCTTCTACAGAGATGACCCCACAGAAACTGAGGGGCTTTCACAGCAGGGTAGCTCAGGGCAGTGCCCGCGGGCTCCAGAGGCGTACACGTCCAACTGAGGGCAGAGCTCAACCTCCGGACAGAAACATGACTCAAGAGAAACCTCTCGGAGTGAGGCCACAGTGAGGGCTGTCAGGAAAATGATCAGCCCTCTTGAGAGCAGCAAACCAGGGGGGAGCAGAGGCTCTGTACAGAAATGTGTCTTTTTACATCAGCACCTTCCACATGGCAAAAGGGTCTCTCATCTCCTGGGGGCCTTGTCTTGGGAGCGGTGCAGAGGAAAGGATCAGCCCCTGGCACTGTGTCTGCATACGGGTGGCCCTGATGCTGCATAGTCCCAGTCCTGCCCTACAGTTCCTCTGGTTTTGGTGGGTACCCAGCTACCTGCAGCTGCTAGTGGTTCCTCCAAGCCCTGTCACCTGAGAGTTTTGTTGTCTTTTACCTGCATAGCTCCCACCAAGGCAGGAAAGCATTTTCTGAAAACCACCCAAAAAATCTTTGGCAGAACATCAAATTAAACCTATACCTCATACTCTTAGGACTATGATCACTCATTCTTTTTCTCTCCACGAAAGCAATAGAGTAATGCATAGCTTTTTTGTCCCACTTTGGGTTCAACCCCTTCAGAATATGCGTGTGAAGGATTAGCAGTGATCATCTTCAAGAGGAGGATGAGGACTCACATTCATTGCAAAGATGGCTGTTCTTACAGTACTTTCACAAAGGGGTGCCAGGCTCCAAAAAAGAGCCTAACAAACCTTAGTGGGAGGCAAATGAGAAACACCAATTGCAAAGCCTGCTATCCTTCAACTAGAATGAGCTTTATATCTTCCAGGTACTGAAAATCCTCCTGAGACATTGCCTATCTGAATACATCACTTAATCTTGTAGAAAGCCCCAGGACTGAGGGGTTTGTGCTGTTAGAAATTGCATCAAGTAACCTTATTGAAGATAAATGGCTTTGAACTTTCATGGCAACAGTGATGAACTGCTTGAACATCCATGCAGTGCAGGCTGAAAAATCAAAATATTTAGACAAAGAAATAAACTTATTCAAATACAAACATGAGAGTCGAGGCAGAGTTTTCAGGTGATCCTAAAAGCACTTTCCTTATTGCCCCAGACTGGATGTCTCCATACCAAGAATCACTTCACTGCCAGTCAGGTCCTGTTGGCTTGAGTTCAAGAGCAACTCAGATAATTCTTCCTTTATCTACTAAGGGGCACCACTTTGGAAAGTAAAGCAAACACTGTCATGTACGAGACAAGTCTGGAAAGGATCTTTCTTTTCAGACTGGACTGCCTCACCAGCAGACTGGGGAGAGAGCTACATGTCCTACCTGTTCAGGGTGAGTGCAGAGTCACAAGCACAACCTATGTAGACAATTTCTTCATGTTAAAATTCCTGCTTCAGCTATTGAAGATAACAGTGGTCAGGCAGCTGGCTTGAAGCCTTTGATGACTTTAAGATTGTTTTCTAAAAATCTACTTATATTGACTTTTAGGCCAGGACGATTTTAGGGCACCAGACAGCGAGGCTCCACTAAGGCTCTGCTATGCTTACTGGTGTTTGTGCATGGGAGAGATGCAGGCAAGCCGGGCTTCTTTGCCTCTACCTTTCACAGCAGAAGCATTAGATACACCCACAGGGACTAGTTTGGGTATCTCCTAATAAACTGTGGTAAATGGCTGGACCACAGAACTGGATGCCACCAGTTCTAGAGATGTTCCGTCCAACAGCACCCAAAATCAATGTGAGACTCTCCCTTAGCTTTGAGAGTTAAAATAGGATCTTGCACAGAAACATTAAGCTCATTCATATCTCCGTCAGATGGCTCCTATTTTGGGATATGGGTTCGTCTCCAGCTTCTAATGATGAAAGTAGGCTACAAAACATGGCTAGGTACTACCACACTTTCCACAGTACAGTCTTGATCCATAGAAAGGTCTTTGGGAACTACAGCAATATAAATGAATAATAGTATAATATACTAACATAAAATAATAATGCACTGAGGCCTTTTAGGGCTGATAACATCTTTAAAAGTAGCAGCTGACACTGAAAGGTATCATTACTCAAAATGAGCTTCAGGTGATGCCTGTGCTTTTGCCTTATTGAGCTGTGGAAGAAGATATCCAGAAGAGTGAAAATCTCAGGGCTCCCCTGATTACTCAAAAAAATGCTGAACCAAAAAAATTAGCTAGGAGACTCCCAAGTGAAGCAGAAATATATTGCTGTCACCTCTGGGCAGCAGTCTCTTTTGACATGTTCCCTTAGAAAAGGATTTCCAGTAGGCAGAGAGGGTTGAACTTTGGCACATCAGTGCTCCTGCTCTGTCACCTCCAGAGTTTTCACAAATAAATATTTAAGTAGAACTGCAAAAAAAAGAGTATAAATATGTACTGATTGGTGTTCCCAATATGAGACCTGCGAAGGAAATTCATCCAACCTCTTCTGGGTTAGCCTCCACGCAGCTCCTCTGCTGGATTGGCAGAAGAAAAGGACAGCCCCAGGTCTGAGGAGGACTGGATGCATTCCTGACAGCCTGTAAATTGTTGTTGCTTTTGCATTGTGTGTGATAACTCCTGTGCTGAAAACCAGCAGAGATTAAACCTGGGCCCTCCAGCAGTGTATGTCTGCACTGGCTGATGTTGACAGCACAGTCTGGGGGTTATGACAAACTCACCAGCCCTATGGTCTGTTATGCAGGACTGACACATGTTGACTGGTGGTTGTTATGCATGGGGAACTCATGTTAAAAAACATTTCTGCAGGCAATATGTCCTTAGTGCAGGTAATATTCAGGGTGAGCACTTAATTATACTGTCTATGCTGGGTCACATCTCACCCATGATTGCTCCTCATATCTCGCTCCTGCTCGTTCTTCTCTCAACTGGAAACCTGGAGGAACTAGAGCTGAGTCACTGGCCATGCAGGTGTCCAGGCCACTAGGGCCAGCACAAATGCACCACAAGTGGGTCCATCCTAGAGGGTTCATCACTGTGCGTAGAGAGAAACCCCAAATAGCACAGATACAAAGGCTGAGAAGTCCTTGAATATAAGCCTGACTTCAGAGATACTCCCATCCAGAGAGAAACAGAGGATTTCTTTCTGCAAAAATGCACTCTTCACTGCTGAGTCCACTCGAGCTGCAGCCTAAGTTAAGGCTTTACCATGACTCACAAAGTTTCCCTGTGCAGTGATGGTTGCATTTCCCATTCAGATTAAATGGCTATCAGGTCAAATAGGTCAGACTTTGGGCTGTCAGTTCCTCAGTGACTGACATGACTCCTTTGCAGTGGAGGCACAATGTAACTCTTCTCCAGACCTGATGATGCCCTCCAGGATCAGGCTCAGTGCAGAAACCCCATCTATGCCATCCAGCTACAAGATTAGAATGATCCTTTTCAGCCCTAGATCTATGAAATCATTACATTCACACTGCACTGCTGTGAGGTCCGTGATGTGAATACAGGTGAGCCAGCACAAGCATCATAAGCCATGCTGCCACAGCAGTCTCACCACTTTACCAGATTAAGTCATTGGCTCAGCCCACAGTGGGTCAGCTGCCTGTCCTTGAGCTAAATTAAGCCTATCAATTGTAACCTTCTGCAAGGCTGATATACTGTCTGACAGGAAAAAAAAAATTATTTTCCTCTCCTGATTGGGTCAAGCAGACACTACAACCAGTTCTAGAGACAGGTCTGAACCATCACATCTAAATTAGGAGTTATGCCATAGGCAATAGTTGAGAATTGGGCAAAATCTAACTCAAATACAAGGAGTGAAGGAGTTCATCAGGAGCTGAAAATGAGCAGAAATGTAGAGATACTGATGAGGAGGATTATGGCAAAGTGCCCAAAAGTAAATGTGACAGGAAAAAGACACTCCTAGGCTACAGGTTCAGAGGTTTTTCTGGAGTAACCTCTAGTTTTGGCAATAAGATCCTGGCAGAAAGCTAACACAGGTTGGCTTTCAGACCCGTTGGGCTGGGCAGCAGCCAAGAGTAGCATTTATTCATTACATGTAAAATGAGCAAACTGCCCAGGAAAGAGTCAATAAACATGAAGCCTCACAGCACAATTTTCACAGAGTGACCTTTCAAAGTATAATTGCATGTTAAAAGACTCCATGGCAGTTGTCTCAGCAGTTGTCAGCTAACCGAGCTGGCTTGGAGACTTATTTGTTGTCAAGCAGGAGTGTGTTGGAAAAGGGCTGTGTAGTTAAGAGGCTGCTTTTGGTTAGCTCCCATGCGAGGTTGTGATCAGGAGAGGTCCTCCTGACTCCTCGGCTGTGCAGATGTTTGGTCTCAGGTTCTCTAGGGAAAGGCAGAAAGAACAGTGGTGATGCTGGGAAGCATTTTCATTGTTACTAAAGTTTCTATGGCTTACTGCTTTGTTCTCATCCAGTGGTGACAACTGCATTCCAATCACTTCATCTATGGGACATTTTTGTTGTGGTCATAGTGATGCAAGATCCTTAGAACAGTCCTCAGTCCCTCAGACCATAGCCTTCAGGCTGCAGCTCCAGCTCATACACCATCATGGGGTATGGGGACATGACCACCAAGGCAGGAGAGTTGGCTGTCCCCTCATCATCCCACCCCTGAGCAGTCTCCTTCCCTGGCAAACAACCTTTCCTCCAGCCCAAACACCCCATAAAACTATCCTTATTCCTCCACAGGTATCAGTCCCATCCCCTTGCAGTGCTCAAGGACCCGCACTTCAATTCTTCTAAAAAGCAGACTTCCAGCTGAAAAAGTGAATCCAAACCACCTCTATTTTATGTCAACATAATTGCACAAGACTTCATGTTCCCAAAGGGTTAGTGGATCCTGGCTATCTCTTCAGCCTTGTGTTAGATGTCACATGTCATAACACAGTGTCATTTCCCAGGACAGACACATTTAACCCTAAGGCAAACTAGCACAAGGCAAAGCGTGCAGCAGGCAGAAAACCAGCAAGAGACTGTGAGATAGGCTTCCAGCTTCAGTTAGTTAGAAAGAAGCATCAAGGAGTGCAATAAGAAGTGCTTGGAGCTGAGCTGGCAAGACAGGCATCCCTGAAGCTCAGCAGAGGACTATGGAGAAAAGGAGTTTCTGGAACATGACTACTCCATGATTTAATTACAGTTCAGGTCAATTAATCCAAATGCTTAGCTTTACCTCTGAAGTTAATGCTGAGGTGTGTCCCTCTGTGAGCATCAATGACAGTATCTTCAAAAGCCCATTTTTCCTTCTAAAATTCAAGGAGGATCACTCTGCTAATGCCTCAAGAAAATTAATCTTTTGAGAAATTGAAACTACTCCTTTTTGGATGAGCAATAAGTGGCTCTGCCACTCAAGACCAATGCATAGTGAATTTTTCCTAGAACTTCAGTCAGGAGATCTACACATATGCTTATGCATTTCAATGGGTAGGGAAGGACTAAGCACAGACTTGAAGATAAGCATGGATAAGCTGCCTGAACCCAGGTGAGGCAGGCCAGATTGGAATTTAAGTAAATAAAGTGGCATAGGAATAGGTAAGAAATGTGCTGTACAAATCCTAAGAAGTGTTTTCTTCCATATGTTTCTTGACATATACTTGTATTTGTTAGTGTTCATATTCCACTGTCCTCTCCAGATATTTGACATCAACTTAGTATATTACATTGTATGGAGTGCTCTGCTTTAACATGCAGTGATACCTCAGAAAGAATTCCTTAACCTGAACCAATGTATGTAATTTTCTAGAAATACTTATGTTGATGTATTACATGAAAGAGCAGCAATAAACCTTTCTATTGGTATCTGTAAAACATTTCGCAATGTCTGCCATGAAAAATGCCATTAAATCCTATTTGGCATTCTCAGCTTGTAGCTACTGCTTGTGTTGGAGGGCTACTTTTATGAAGAGGGTAGTGCATCATGAGAGGGTAGAAATGAAATATTAGGAAGAAAAGAACAATTGCCAAAGTGCACTGTCTGCAGAAGCTTGCCTTACAACTTGTTATTGTCTACCTTTAATTTTCTACAGACACAAGCAGTTTGAAAAGTGTCAGCATCACCAAAGGCAAAACACAAATCCCAGTACTTCCAGCTTGGGCTGCCCCCAGTTGCTCTGATTTAGCTGAATTTAGCACTGCCTGCTTTTAGTGGCAGGAGCTTGAAAACATGTGGGAATTGGAGATTTGGTCCTGTGTCTAGCCCAAAGCTGGTCATGTGGGGAAAGGGTTTTTTAGTGTTCTCTAGTCTTTCTGTCATTTCACTAAACAGAAAAAAACACAATAATGCTCCTCATTGCTTGCACGTTTGGGGGGTTGTTTTTTGCTTGTTTGTTTGTTTGGTTTTTTCTTCTGGACAATTAACAGGGAATGTACTTTAGCACTGCCCCATAAGTTGTCAAGGATCTTCACAGATTGATTCTTTAATTTCACGTTGGTTATTTGCAAGACCAGAATTAGACAGGATCTCTAACCCTATTGCCTGTCAATTCCTTTTAGCATCAATCTTTTCTTTGCTCTCTTATTGCCAAAACCTGTTTTGGGCACTCATGAAGCTTGATAAAAATTGCCTTGAAAAGAGCTGAGTGATCAAAACTGACCAGATGTGCAAGATGCATATTCATTGTTTATTGGAGCAACCTCCACCCTCTTCTCAGAGCAGGTTAGCTTCAGCTGACCTGTTGTCTCTCATACAAATTACTGCCTCATTACCACTCATTCCTCTGGAACCTAGCTGCAAGGGACATTGAGCTTCTGTTAAATAATTCAGCAAAACAGTGAAAGAAATCTGTATCTGATCCAGAGCGGAGGCACTTGAAATTCCCTGCCATATGTGAAAGTGAAAGTGGACTCGAAGGGACTTCAAGAACCAACTTCTCTGCTTGGATATGAAGCATGGATGTTGCCCCCTCTGATTTTAGACATCTGAAAGTTAAGTACCTGTGTCTGCACAGGTTGCCCAGTTTCCCTTGTAGAGGGTGGAGGTAGGGCACTTTGAGGACGTAACCCATTTCAGCTATTAAGACACCTACTTTGGGAGGAAAGGAATACAGTTGTTATATCGCTCACATCAGCCTCTGCTCTTTGTTGGGGACTCAGATCTCCAGGAAATACAGAATGAAAACTACCCCAAACACTGCAGGCTAGAATTGAAGGGTGCCTTGTGCTTGCAGTCATGCCTTATGCTGAAATTCCCCAGGGAGTTAATTGATTTACCAGTTAGTAATAACAGAAGGAGCATCCTGAGCTGTGGGTTAGCGTGTCTCCAGTTCAGCAGCAAAGAGAGAATTTAATTTCCATTGTCCTCACTTTCTCTGGCCTGACAACACAATCCTAGACTGTTTCAACAAGGTCTAAAGACAAGGACTCCACCTCTTTTGGGATTAACAAGTTTTTTCATGGCAGACAACAACAACAACAGAAAAAAGAGCTGATGATAGAGGAGGGAGATCTGGCAGGTGATTTTCAATTTTCCTCCACTTCCCCATGAACTGGTGGTTGCAGAGTAGTCACTGGTTTGCAGAGAAGGCAGTTGTGCCATAAAACCAGAGGCAGGAAGGATCACAGTGCTTTTTGTGGACTGAAATGTTATTTGGGGAAGGCAGTATGATGCTTCCCTTAATACAGCCAAATTTAATGTGCAGCAAGAATGGGGGCTAAAAACAGCCTTGGATGCTAATGAGAGCTAGGCACACACCGTCTGTATGATGAGATGATGATTCTTTTTGAAAATGGAATAATTTAAGGGGTTGTGTCATTTTGTTTCTTTCTGCTGCTGCAAAGTGTTCAGAAACATGAGGCTGTTTGGGTCTTATTTTTTTCTCCCTAATCTTAGGAAAATTAAATGTTAATGGACAAAAGAGAAAATTACTAGAAGCAAGAGTTGCTTTATTTTTCCCAAGGCTGCTCGCAAATGATAAGCAAACAAAGTGGGTCAGTGACTGCTTTCATAACACTTCAAGTGGATTTCCACACAGCCCAATATGAGGGATCAGGATATTTCTCACACAGAACAACTTTGATTTTCCCCAGTTTGTAGGTGCTGGGGGCTGAAGTATCCACACTTTTTTTATTCCAGCCTAAAGCTTAGACACATGGCTTGGGCAAGAGACAGACTGCAAGTTCCAGATGGACCTTTCTGCAAGCCCAGGACAATTCTGCAGCCTTGTGGCCTTTTCCCAGGCTGTGCACTGTCCCCCAGGAGTGCACCCATGATGCAGTCAGCCCTCCATTGCAGGCACCATTGTGAGATCTCTGTCCTCAGCTTGGTCACCCCTCCTCCCCAACCCCACCTGCCATCTCCAGGTTAGGCCAGGACACCTCTTTCACAGGACACCCAATCCCCAGCTGCCCATACAGCTTACACGTCGCCTTTCCTTGGGAACAAGACAACCCACCACCCTGAGAGAGAGATGAGTCAGATGGAAGGGCTTGATTACATCTGTGAGCAGCACAGGCACAGCAGAACCAAAATCCAGCCTTGGATACAGCTGCTGGTACCGAGGCTGAGCCACCATCCAGCTCTGATGCACCTGGGCAAAATTGCCCAATGGTTTGGGTATGATGAGGACATTGCATGGCACAGGGCTGCATAAGCCACATCTCTGAAGGAAACCAGGCTGAAAATCAGAGCAGGAAACCAGAAATGTTTATGAAACATCTTCTTTTTTGCTACCATAGATAGCCCTGCCTGCCTGTTAGCAGCCTACATTGGTGGACCATAAAGCATAGAGCAGATCAGGAGCTGTCTTCTGGCACACACACGCTTGTCCCCTATAAATACTATTCCGGGAGGAAACAAAACAGGTATTGTGTCTTAATGCTCCCATTAAACAGAACCACAGATGGTAATTAATGCATCATGACATGACTAAATTGTAAGAAGAAATTGCTGCAACAAGAAGTCACCACCACCAAGAACAGCAGGATTCAGATTAGTGCTCGTTTCAAGATCGACTCCTCCTTGTTTGCTTGAAGAGCTAGAAACCAGCTATTCCATATTATGAAAGATTTATTTGTCTGCTTTCTTGAGTTTCAGGTCATAATGGAGCTTTGTTATCTTTAATAGATTCATGTACTCCTTCCCTAGTGCTTTGTCAAATAATAATGCTTACAAGGCAATAAAAGGAAAAAGAAAACACACACAAAAAAACCCCAACCACCCACCTCCTGTGTCAGAAGTGCTGGGTGGGTGAATGTGTGTGCGTGTGTACAGGAGAGGGGTTGTTTATTGCACCGTCCAGCGCAGAATGAAATAATTTATGTACCATCTACATGCAAATGTATCTTTCATTTAGGTAATAAACTGCACCCTTGTATAATTTACCTAAACAATGGAGCTGTGAGGACACCGCTACTGATCTTCAAAAATCAACTGTGCCTTTTCAAAAGAGATTTTGTCTTTCTGTGAATTGATCAAACTTGACAAGTAATTTCAACCTAATGTTCACGGCTATCCTCCTCTGTCCTCACCATCTGTAGGTGAGAAATCCTATTTTCTGGAAGTGACAGGGTAATGCAGGAGGCTGCAGACATCTGTAAAAAAAAGAAGTAATTTTCCCAAAGCTACAGGCAAAACAAGGGTGGATTCAGGAAAGGTATGAGTAGGGTTTATTTTTGAACAAATGATAAATTCTTCAAGCTGTCCACACGGAGTCACATTTTTTAAGCCACTAAGTTTAATGAGAGTGACTGAGAGATTAAAACACCTCTGTATTTAAAATACTACGGTAGCAATGCTCCAGCAGAATAACCTTGCTCTTGTTAGCAAATATAATAAAGACTCTCAGACGAAATTCATTCTGCAAACTTATTGCATCAATGAAAACTGCATTGTAGACAAAGAGACTGAATGTAAACTCAATTTGCTTCCAGATTTATTTATAAAAATATCATCTTTGACTGAAAGCTGATCAGTCCTACATGAAGCAATACAGGAGAAATTGGAAAAAGGCCAGTTATCTTCCTGCCAGGATACTGACATGACTGAGATTGATCCAAAACAGTTTGCACAGCTACAAGACAGTCTTGTGCAAATTTTATTTTTTCTCCCAGGGAGTACAATGCCAGATTCTTAGGGCCCTTTTTAGCCCTATCACGACACTTCAGGGAATACAAAGCAGTCCCCATGCATCAGTGGATGGAGATCCTGGTATCCCTTGACTGAAAATATCCAACCCCAAACATAAGCACATCTGTGTGCAATCCATATAAATACACTGATGCTGAGGGAATATATATATATTATTTTTTTACTTAGAAAACCCTCTGTGCATGTTTTTCCCCTTTCTGGGTCACCGCTGCTCCTGAGAAACCATTCAGGCCTATTTTCCCTAGCAAGTAGGAGGTCCTCATATGGGACACCAGGTACCCTCACACCCACCCTAAGGTGAAAGGGTATTATTTTCACCATGCTTATATCTAGATAACTGGATCCAGAAGTGTTCCCAGCTGCTGGGTCCTGTTGCACATCTGTATGTGTCCTACCTCCAAAAGCCTCAAGCCAGGTTTTTTCCCAACCACACACTCTACTTCCCACACAGAGGGAGCCCCTACCTCCTCTTTTCAGCCCTCTTCTGGGGTTGTTTATTGTCCTCTTTGGGACAGACCCGCTAAACATAAGCTAAAGTACTCATTTCATGAGGATGAGAGGGGTAAGTGGTGGCCAGCAGACAAGCTATAACTCCAGGTCAGCTGTAGGTCAGGTTGAAGCACCTGGCTCTGCAAGGCACAAGGGACGGCTGGAGGGTGGCAATTCATTTTGGTGTCATGAGAGTTTTGAAGTTCTGAAATCAGCTTTCATTTTACCATTAGAAGAAATCCCATAGCTTCTGATGGTTTTCACAGTAGGGGATTATGTCAAAACAGATTGAAAAAGTCCTTTGGAAGATTGAAAAGGTCAAGGCTTTCAGGTCTTTCTGTATTTCTCCTCCTTTGTTTCCCCCCCTCAAGGATATAACCAGACAGTCCACCTCAAACGTCACTAAAGTAAAATGGGAAAACACTGTCAAAATCAATATATGACCACAAAATATCTTTCTCAGAGAAAAAAACCCAACCAACTAAACAAAAAACCCAAACAAAACAGGAGAAAAAAAAAAAAGACCCTAGCAAAAAAAGTACATTTTTTAAAATTTAAAACCAGAAACATTTATCTCTGTCACTCTCCTAAGCACATTTTCTTCCCAGACATCCTCCCAATTGAAATAAAAATAAAGCTTATTTCTGTTGTCAGTTTGGTGAACACTGTGTTAGCTCCTCAACCAAGAAAATAATCTTCATCTCAAGGTCTTTTCATTGCTGGTTAATGCAGGTCATGGAGTTGTCTGATTGCACAAGCAAGAGCTGATCCCTTAGATTTGCCCCATGAGGGCATCAGCAGCAGTTAAGTCAGTGGAGCAGTGGCTGGTTGGCTGTGCAAGGACAGAGACAAGGTTTTTTAGTCACAGAACTCACCAGAATGGGATTTCTCAGTCAGGAGGATATCAAGTATGTTTGTTTCTACTTCAGTAAGGGATATGGGATTTTATTTCCATCCTGTATAAATAAGTGAGGGTTTGCCAAAATACGTTGGATTCCACTAACAACTTTACTCTTGTAGGTAAACCAAACCAAACTGACATAAAACAAAAACAAACCTCCATAATAATTTATCAATTTCTTTACTAATCTAGTCCTGAAGAATGCTTTTCTTACCCTGTTCAACCTTTGGGCTTTCTGAGGTTGTGAGCTTAAATCTGAGGTCAGACTTCACTGCTGAGAATCTCCTCTCCTCTCCTCTCCTCTCCTCTCCTCTCCTCTCCTCTCCTCTCCTCTCCTCTCCTCTCCTCTCCTCTCCTCTCCTCTCCTCTCCTCTCCTCTCCTCTCCTCTCCTCTCCTCTCCTCTCCTCTCCTCTCCTCTCCTCTCCTCTCCTCTCCTCTCCTCTCCTCTCCTCTCCTCTCCTCTCCTCTCCTCTCCTCTCCTCTCCTCTCCTCTCCTCTCCTCTCTAGCTGTTGGTCTTGCCCATCTGTCAATCATTGCTCAAGTCAAGTAGGACTGGACCTGGTGTTCCCACCACCAGCAGAAAAAAAGTTCATTAAGCTCTCCAGATGCTTTGGGTCATTGAGTGGAGCATGGTGAGAGCCTAGTGCCAAGGAAACCTTAATTATTCTCTGAAAAGAGGGGCAGCAGCCTAAGTTACTGCCAATTTCCATAAAGCCATAAAAGTCCAACAGTATCAGTAAGATAGGATTCAGTCCACAGCTCTTTGTTATTCAGAGGGGTGGCAGGATATGGGGACACCAGAGTAATCTGCAACAATGAAAGTTGCCAAGGCTCCTCTGATTAAACTGCAAATCCTACAACTCTAACCCTAATCTTCCCCTGTGGAAAGGGGAGATTAGCCTGGGTCCTGGAAAAAAGATAACACTATCTTTTCCTTAAATTACATGTTAAAATTCAATCTCCTCCCAGGAGACGGCATGCACGGATATTGCTTTTTCTCTCTCCCTAATTAGGGAAGTATAAGAAAGTCAACACTGCTGTTTGCACGGTGACTGGCATAGCGGAGCGGGCTGTCTCTGTGCTCTCTGATTGCTTTATTAGCACACCGAGCCTACCCACACAGCCAGGGAGGCCTTTTCCAGCCCTTGGGTGGTGCATGGCATTTTGCACAACACTGAAGCAATCCGTCAACTTCTCCACCCATCTACACCGCTGTGGATCCACAGCAAGCGGGTGTGCTGTCCGGGAGAGTGCTGGTGTGCCAGGACACCGTGGCTTCCTTGGGTCCCACACGCTCCTCTGGTCATTAGGAGCAATTTTCTTAAATGGGATTATATTCTGCTTGATCTGCACACAGCAGGGGTGATCCTGATCTCTCCCCTGATCCAGTCAAATCTTGAGCAGCATGCCAGAGGGCTGCATTTACGCTTTTTGAACTAAGGAGCCCACACCCCACAGCCAGGGCCAAGGATGGCTGACATCCTCTGGGGATGGGGACAGAGGCAGCAGCCAGTGGCATAAGTGTACAGAAGATGCTCAACATTGGAGCGTGGTGAAACACTCTCCTACCTGGCATCTTCCCACTGTCCTTCACTCCAGTAAGTCCCCAGTGTATTTTTTCCTGGCTGACATCCCAGTGAGAACAGAGGAAGGTGTACACAGCTTCTTTGTACAACCAACAGGGAAGGACTGGAGAGACAAGAGGGACTTTTGCCAGCTCCCACAGGTGCCATCAGCTCCTTTTCACAGCAAGACACATTTCTGATGAACTTCCTTCCCCTGACTTTTTGAGCCGCTGTGCTCACCAGTGCCTCCATATGGGACTGCTGGTTTCCAGCAGAAAAGGGCCAGTTTTGGAGGACAAGGTGGAGCAAAGAAACGCTCCTGGGGAACTGCAGCCACCATGGGGCAGGGGACCCACCACATGCCACCCATGGCACCAGAGCTCAGCAAGCCCTACTGAGGGGCACAAGGAAGAGCCTCTGTCTGCAAAACAACCCTTCTCAGAGCCCAGAGAAGATGACAAAGCAGCAGCCAGCATTAATGTGACACTTTTCTTTTGTCAGTCAGGCTCTGACTGTGCTCGGATGAAGACAATAACAACTTGGTGTCGTTTTGTTTCCAAACCAAACATGGATGAGACCTTTGAGAACAACTGGAAACCCTGCTGATGTCTTTAAAACATGTCCATGGGAGAAATGCAAAGCATTAGCTGTAATATTTATTTTGCACAGCATAACTGTGCACATCATAACTGTGTTTTGAGAAGGGGAGGGCGGTGCTCATTAGCAGCACAAATGTATCTACCTGTGCTTTCAAGCTATTAATATGGTGGTTAGTGTTAATGGAAATATAATAGAACAAGTTGCTTTTAAAAATATGGGATTTAGCAGAGTCAGGGGAAAAAAAAAAGACAATAATGAAATTTTAATGAGAAAATCAGCTTGCAGTAATTTTACAAGTAATGATTATTTCCTTGATTGCACTAGCCTAAATAGCTTTGTCTTTGCTGGGATGTGCTTGCGACGTGTGCATGTGAGGACAGCAAATGATGCATTACAGGACACAGCTCTGATTGTCTTGGAAAAGAAATGTGGTCCAGGATTTTACTATCTGCCTGGATGAGAGGCTACAGCCTGACCACCTCCTTTCCTCTGAAGGAGGAGACTGAGGGATGGTTTGGGATTATTTCCATACTGCAGTTCCATTTTAGGTAACTTGAGCCTACCTTAACATGCCTCGATGGTAGAGAGGACACCCAGGCAAGAAAGATTTCTCTCTTGTCCAAAGACAACACCACTGTGATCCTCTGCTTGGATCACACCTCCCTGAACACCACATGAATCACTGTTTGAGAAGTTGTATTTGAGTAGCTTGGTTAACTTCCTATGCTTCTGAAAGAACACAGCCTCAAAAGAGACATTGCTTGCTGTTCCTGGAGTCTGACATCCAGATATCCTCTCCCTCCCTCCCAGTCCTGCAGCTGTTATCTCTTTATAACTTCCACCACTTTCTGTAAAGCAAATAGTCTCTGGTCTCCCATAAAGGGCTGGATCATGGAAGTAAGCCAGGGGAGAAATCCCCTGAGACAAAGACTTCCTCCTGACTTAAAGCTGCTGGTGCCAGCCACTGCTGTTAAAAAATCATAATTTTTGGGGCCAGAAAGGAACTAATTGTCTAGTCTGAGCTCCTTGACAGACTAAAGCACCATTTGATTTCAGTCAGTAATTCTCACACTGAGCCCAAAACTCCTTGCTGAGCTATGGCACGCATTCTAGGAGGACACCCAATTGCTTTCCAAAGTTGCCAGTGAGAAAAAAAGGTGGGTGGGTATGCAGGAGGCGTGTTGCTTATGGTGCCTTGTTTTTTAGTACTGGTCACACTCTGCAGCAAAAGGAAACTTAAGCCCTGCCCGACTGAAATGATTTGTTAATTTAGTGTTCAGTTCTTTGTCCCCACTGTTACTTCTCACTCAGACGAATGGTGTGTGAGCCTTCAATATGGGCTGTGTGCTTTGGCAGGCCAAAGTCCAAGAAGTGTGCTATTACCTGAGCTTTTCTATTTTTTTATGTTGTGGAGGTGTTGGTTTTTTTTTTTCTCCATTCTGGATTTAGAAAGGTTAAAGTGAAAACTGGAAGCTCAACCGTCACGCCTGAACTGCAGTGGCTGTAATACACTGAGGTAGCTCTGACCACTTCAAAACTGTAATACCCATGAAATCAAGCAGGCACCTCCAGTGTTTGGAAGTAACTGGAGCGACTCTCCATGGTTTTCTTTTCTCCAGTAGATTTATTCTGTCATTTGCTTTTGTTTTGCTTCCAGCATACTATGAATTTCAAAATGAAAGTTCTACTCTGAGGGGAAGGGAGTGCAGGACGTTGTAATTTATCTGAGCTGCTAAAGCAGAAGGGAAAAACTCAGTGAAGATATTGTTTGTCACCTGCCTTTTATACTAGACTGTATTCTGAAAAGTGTACCATATTGCAAGGAACCTTCAGCCCCATTTGCAGTATTGCTTCAAGCTTGGTTACTTCCAACTTCATTTCTCCAAAGGTTTTTTACCTAAAAGCAAATTGCATATTAGGAAATCACACTGCAAACAGGGATCACGCAGAAACACTGCTCAGTGTCAGCAGTAACATCAGTTCCAGGAGCACACAGAAATCGTGGGGCTGTGCAGAGCTCTCTCCTGTCAGTGCACGTGGAGCCACAAGTGGTCAAGCAGATGCATGTCACTGACTCACGGCCGTTTCCTTGCAACCTCTCCTGCAACTTTTATTTTAGTGAAATGTAACCCCACAGGGTTTTATTTTAGTCATTGTCACAGACAACACAAAAATAGATTAGCCACTTTCTTTTTTTTCTTTTTTTCTTTTTTTCTTTCATGAGCTCAGTTTTCTGTGGACTGAACTTGTTTGCTTTAGGTCCTAATTCAGCAGAGAACTTAAACATGCATCTAGTACTCAATGGGTTATTAGAAGAACAGTTCGTTTCAGAATGGAAAAACCTGTCTATGCTAAAGCCATCTCTTCTTATACTGAAGAGAAATGTATGGAAGTGTGGAACCTCTTCAATTTTTTGCTATCATTAGCTTTCTTTAAGAGGAAATCTGGACTTTGCAGCAGCAAATCTTGTAGCACAAGGAATCAGAGATCTCTCACTCAGCTTTATCGTTTAAAATGTAGATGTTTGCATCTGTGATGGTTTGGGTTGCCATGACGGGTCCCCACAGCCTTCCTCAAAGGTAAACCTACTTTTTTCTTAAAACTTGAAAACCCCAAGTTTTCAGCTTTGATCTCAAGCCATTGATTTCTTTCTTCAGTGAAAAACTGAAGTCAGTTGCTGATAATGGCGGCACTTCTCCCTTGGTAATCCATTTGAAAGAGGCAGGTAGCACTACCAAGCTTTCAGCTCATGCGATTTATTTACGCTTTCACCTCACTCTGAAGTTTCAAAGTGCTGTGTAAATATTATTGAGACCGTGTTTTCAAGACCGTCCATCACCAACCTTATTACTGCATACTCAAGCATATTACTATCCTTTGTAAACATCCATGAAACCCGACTTGTTCATTCCTAGACACCTTTAAGGGATCTGGAAATTAATTATCATGAATTCCGAATATGTGTGTGTGAGCATGGGTATGTGCATGTGTGTGAATATGCACATATGCATGTGTGTATATGGCTTATGTATATATTTTTATATATATATACGGAATAACTTGGAATTATGTTATAAATAGGTGATCCAGAAAAATAAAGAACCAGGCATGAACTGTGCTTCTTCAGCTTCATTTTTACCTCTGATGCATATATCTGCATGAACAGCTTGTTTCCACTGTTGCTGCCTGTGTTAGTGACACCTCCTCCTGGTGCAATACAAATGCGGGATGGCAAAGTCATGGTGCTGAGGAAGCAAGAGGGCTATTGTCTCACCGAGACATCTCCAACCACAGCGTTCCCTGGGGTATTTACTGGTTAGCTTAACAGCAGGAGAGCCGGAGGCCAGGCAGAAAGGAAAGCCATAGCTGTAGATGGCTAATCTGACAGTAAACAAGGACATCCCAGAGCAATGCCCGAGCCCCGGGCCAGGCTGCAGTGGTGTTGCAGCCCCAGTCCTGGGATTCGTTTCTCCAAGGCTGGGTGCAGCAGGCGGTTAAGTCATTTTCTGCGGACCAAGAAGTGGTTGTCAAGGTGCCTGGCTCACCTCCAGGGCATGTCAAACCCCAAAGTAAGATGGACAGGTCTTCAGACTGTTTTGTGTGTGTTTAAATCTCTTTTCTGGAGACTTGGTGACTGGGGATATCTTTTATTATACCATTGTAAAAAAAATTACCAGGTAGCTGCCTTTTGGTCTCTGCCTTTACCTCATATCTCCCAGAGCAAGAGGGTGTTGCTTGCCCCTCTGTCATAGCCACTGGGCTGGGAACAAGTCCTGTGGATGGCCCTCTGCTCCCTCCCTGCCCCTCTCCCTTCCTTTGTCCCCTTTCTCTATTGAAAACTGTGTGTTACCCTCCAGCAAAGCCAAGCAGCATAGAGCTGTTATTGGGTGCTGTTATGGTGGGAAGCTCAGGGGTCTCAAAGGAGAGAATGGATGATGTGTAGGATTGAGGACTGATGCTTGACACCCCAAGAGAGTGCAAGCCCTGGGAAAGCGCTTTGTCATCAGATCCTTCATCTAAATTCCCCGTCCCTCACACACCCTGCAGACTGCTTCTTGCAGGGCCAGAACTAATATGCCTTTTGCCTTCAGGAGGAAAGACTCCTTGCAATCCACATGGCATCTCACTACAACAACTTTTCTAACACAACGTCTTCCTTTTAATGGAGAACTCAGCTGGGTACAGACAACCACAAGGGACTTCAGCGATACCTGGTTCTCCTGAACGTCTATTCAGAGAAATTAGCACAGCTCCATGTCTGAGCAAGTCTGTCTTGCTGAGACCTGAGAAAGAGGTTTAAAAAGGTGAAGGCAGGTCTTACTAGCATGGCACAGCACTATGCACTTCCAAACCACAGCTAGGTCAAGTCCCACCATGTTGGAGCAGCAGCCCTGTGGATGCACTCACCCTACAGACTTGTCCCAAGTTGCAGTGGTAGAAATCTCAAAGCTAAACTATTAAGAGGAAACATTTCAAACAGGGCAAGGTCTGGCCCTCCCTTTTGCCTGATTACATTTTTCACCTGTAAAAACTGCACGTCTATGTCTGCACTTGCAAAACACTCCCCTGTGTACTTGCATCTCTCCCCACTCCCCTTCACCCCAGCATCCAGCTGAAGGTGGCATCAGTTTTATCTGAGCTTGCTTTTGGATCCCAGGTGCAAACGGCAAGGCTGACCTTCTGAAAATGAGGCCTTGAATTTCTTCTCTCTTGTATTTAACTTCCAATTTACCATATGGTGGGAAGATAAATTAGATAGGTTGATTAGGAAGCCCTGGAATTCTGTTCATCATTGTGCAATGCAATATAGATGCATTTCGCCTTTAGGACCCTGAATAAGCTGACACATAGTCTTTTCTGCATGCCAGCCTCACGGAATCTCCATCACAATAAAGGAGAGGGAGGGGGAGATGGTTGGAGTAGCCAAGCAAATCAGGAAAAACAACCAGCTAAATTGAGTGCTTTCTAATCTAATGCATTTAAGTCATATTCAATAAAGCTTGCCAACAATCCCTGGCCTCTCTGTTGCAAAGATCACAGAGGCAGAATATTGTTAGAGTAACAAGTGTCTTCTAAAAATCCTCTTTTAAAAATATTTTCATTCTGGATAGGCAACATGTACTGAATCAGAAACATCCCTTTGCAAGCATAGGGTGAAGGGTCATCCACCAAGCCCACCCAGCCTTGTGAGTCCTACCACTGTCTGCCTGTCGCAAGATACAAAACCCATCAGCTATGGCAAGTTTTTTATTCCCTGCCAAAAGCAAATAAGTGAAACAGAAATAGCTCTAATCAGTCCTGCATTCATTTCCTGAAATCAGTTTTGGGCTTGAAAACCAAGCCCAGTTTTAGATACTAGCAAAAGTAGTCACACATCCAAGGGTCTCCAGGAACTTCGTCCCTCAGAAAAGTATTGATTTCAACATATGTGTTATATGACTTACAGTAACTTGTCCCAGGTAAGGCTCTTGGGGTTTAGGAGATGAGAGTGGGCAAAGGTTTGAGGGGAGATTAGGAATATAATGAAGAAATGCATAACCATGATGTCAGATTATGGGCAGAGGGGCAAAGCAAATTAATGACATGGGCTTTCGAGAGAAGAGAAACACAAATATTTTTTTTAAGACTAATTTAAGTTTTGCATCTGAATCCTCTGAAAACTAGACCAGATGACACCTTGATTATATTTTATAAAAATGTACAGATCGTGCAACACATACTTTGTGGCTGTCCATTTGCCTGGAGAAGAACAACTCCGTGGACTGTGTGTGTTCACACTCTATCTGTTTTTATTCACAGAAAGAGCTTGAGCTTTCCACTTGCAGAATAGCTGATGTCTGTGCCACAAAACAGTACTTTCTTGGGCAGTCTTGGTCAATCTAATGCTCCAGCTTCAGAGATGTTCTCTAGCGAGGTCACTTGCTGTTTCCCCCCACCCCATCTTGACATAGCACATCAGTCTGGATAATGTTGTGAGTGAGGTGTGTGACATTCTTGAAGAGGGTTGCATTTGTGTGTTTTATTTTACACATGATGTTAGAGCCAAGAAACCCCTTAGGGTCTCTCAGACTGCACCTGAGCAAAGCTTTGCTTGCAGCAACAACGTTCAACACACCTTCCCCTTTTACAGTCCAGCTTCCCCATACTGCTGGTATCTCTGCAGCCTAAGAGGGTTAGAGGATATGATAAAGATGTTTCTGTCCTAGATATGCCTATAGATGTGGTGGCAGAAGAACCAATCCACATGAGGGAGAAGGGGAGGGCTGGGTGGATATTCAAGGAGTGAGCCATACTGGCCTTCCTAGCCTCCTAGCAATGGGCAGGGTAGCAATGCTGAATGCAGCAAAGCTCAGGGCCCCTTCCTACCATGTCCTCTGCAGAGGTCACTCTTGCCTGGTCAGCGCTCTGGCTCTGGCCTGCTGGGGTGGGATAACCTCCCTTTTCTCATCTAACTGCACCTATGACAGCTGGGGATGTGAAAGGTAATCAAAGCTGCATGATCCTCTACTCTTTGCCCTACACACCACACCACTGAAGATGAAAGCCTAAGACAGCTGAGAAAATGTACAGTCAAAAAAGACTTGCTGCATACCGATCAATGGGGAGAGCCCATACTACCAGCCATATTCTTCAGCTGAATCTACAGTCCCCACAGCCTCACACTTTCTTTGGAAAATTGGACAGGAATGAGGACACAGCTTGTGATATGTGATCCCTGGAGAAGCACCGAGCTGTCTCAGATTTGCAAACACATTTAAATTGAGCAGTAAACCATTCTTGAAACTTGGTGCCAGACTCTGCTTTTATTTGCTCTGGTAAAAAGGTGTGAGTGCAGCACAGAGCCACAAAGATGATTAAGGGAGTGGAACATCTCCCTTATGAGGAAGACTGAGGGAGCTGGGTCTCTTTAGTTTGGAGGAGACTGGGGGGTGACCTCATTACTGTTTATAAATATGTAAAGGAATGTCAGGAGGATGGAGCCAGGCTCTTCTCAGTGATGTCCAATGATAGGACAAGGGGCAATAGGTGTAAGCTGGAACACAGGAGGTTCCATGTAAACATAAGGAAAAACTTTCTCACTGTGAGAGTGACGGGCCACTGGAACAGGCTGCCCAGGGAGGGTGTGGAGTCTCCTTCTCTGGAGACATTCAAGACCCACCTGGACACGTTTCTGTGTGACCTACTGCAGGTGTTCCTGCTCCGGCAGGGGGTTGGACTAGATGATCTTTCGAGGTCCCTTCCAATCCCTGACATTCTGTGATTCTGTGATTGATGCACACTAGTTTCACTGGGAATTAGCACGGCATATGGCATTTTGTTGTACCAACAATTAGGTATGTACAGGCATGCAATTTAATGCCTAAGGCTAGCTTCCACCAAGCGACAAGGATTTGCATATATGGTGCAGATTTCCTATAAACAAGGAGCCCAGGTGGAACAGCAGAGCATTAGAAGGATGCATTTAAGTCTGACAGTAGCTTGAAGAACTGCAGCTTCTCCCTTGCTTCTTCCATTTTGGAAGAGTACCATCTTTAACCATTCCCTACAGTGTGTCCCATAGAAAATAACTTATCCATTCTCTTTATGAAATTAATTTAGTGCTGTTACAATTCTTCCTTTAAGAGGTTAAAGAATGTAAAAGGAACCTGTTTCTGATCTCCACCAGAGAGCACACAGTTTTATACTTCCAGTAAAAGTGAAATCTGCTCCAGTCTCCTACCTGCTTCTTTGTCAAGTGCTCTTTTGCAGTGCCCAGGTAATCTCTGATTATTTAAAATAGTTAAAAATAGCTATGGGTTAAGAACACTTGAACCTTTTCATACTCTTCAAAGGGTAATTTAGAAAACCTAGCAGGGTTCAGCGTTCTGTTCCTGATCAGTATAATCTTTTACATCGTTGGTGGTGAAGTACCAGCTAGACCAAGGGAAGATGACTACTCACAAGTAAGCTGTTGAAATAAAAAGCTATTAAGCAAAAGACTTAGACATCATTCAGTAATGACCTTCAGCAGCTGAAATGTTTTTATATTTTAAGTGAATTAATGAGCTATAATTATTAGTGATCTCTGAGACAGTGATCAGAGAAAGTATTTTGCATGATGCAAACAGTACAACCACAAATGGAAGCACAGTCTGTCTCAAACAATCAGACAGGGTCTCTTTTGTTGTAATTAGATGTTATCACCTTCCTTGATTCTTAAAATATGCCTCACGCTTTATACTTTGATGTCCTCATGCCACCACCCTGTCACTATTTATGGTATAGTCACATCTGCCATAACAATGGAGGTTTTGAAAATGTTTTACCTGACTTTTAACAGATGGATGTTAATGGGATATTTATTTACAGAATAAAATTAAATCAAAGCTGAATCTTAATGCACAATTTACATAATCAGCTTTGTTCTGAGCTGGTGAGCTGTTTTTCCCAGCACTTGGGACCCTTCAGTCACAGCTGCATCAAAGAAACAGACATTGAGAATGGAGATTAAACAATTTCCTAAAGCTAGAAGTCTTGATGAGAATCTATTATTCCATATTAGAATCCCATAATTTCTCCAGACACTGCCGTAAGATCAAAGACGTATGTTAGAGCTTTGGCATAGCCCATGATCAAAAGGAAGATGTTCAATTTGCATTTAGAAAACATTTCTGTCAATTATATTTTTCTGAAAAATGGAAAATTTTGTGATTTTACCTTTTGCACCCCAAAAAACAAAAAAACCTATTATGCCAGAGGCATGGAAAAGCTGAAAAGCTAAAACGTATATATTTACGATGAGTTTGGCGAGATTTGGTTGTGCTGTTTATGCAGTCTACCTACAATCCTCTGTCCTGTTGAAGCTCAGCTCAGCTGGAGTTTTGCCGTGGGCTTCAAGGAGCACAGGACTGAACATGCAAATGCAATGCTGAAAATCTGCTCACTGACTCTGAGGCTGGGTGAACGGCTGTGAGCCACCAGGATAAGGCTGGGGAGCTGATTTGGGGATCAGGAAATGAGCTGTCACTTTTTTCCTACAAGGAGAACAAGGGAAGTGACCTCTGCCAGGTCACTCATGGCTTCCCCATCTCACTTTCCTTCAGTATCTTTTGGGGTGTTGCCTGGGTAAATGCATTAAGGGATATGACCATCGCTCAGGACCAGACTCTTCTCACCTAACTTTGTCCACTCCAGGCTCACAGCAGCCAGCAGGGAAAGACCTGCATCCCTGGAGAGGGCTCATCCTCTCTCGGAGCTGAAAGTCTCTCCAGCAAGCCTGCCTTCCTCCATCAGTTGCAGAAGAGGGCTCAAGGAAGCTCAAAAGACTCTGAAAAAATTCCTAAATTGCAATTTCGGCATGGGAAACTGTGGTGGGTCTGCTAAGACAAGTACAAAAGGCCAGGATGGGTGTTATACAAAGACAGGACAAAACCAGCTCTATTAGACTGCCTAATAATAAATGAAAACAGGAAAGTCAGCATTTGCACAGAGCCCAGCTACAGGCAATAATCCAATTTACAGGGATGCAAGAGGCTGATGGTGACCTTGCCAAAAATCCAGCTTTCCAAAAATAGTACTGACAAATGCGTAGTGTAAAAATAAGGAGCTAATCAGCAACAATAAGAAGGAGAGAATCAGAAAGTTTGTCTCTCTGAGAAAGGTAAATTAAGCAGCATAAGAATGAGATTCTTCCATCTCAAACCAAAATAGCTATCAGTTTCCAGGGACTTGTCAATCAGTGAGCAGGCCAGGAAAAAAAAAATCAAGCTTACTCTATTTTTTTCCAAATCTGCCTAAATGCTATGCTAATTAACAAGTTGTTCCTGTGACTACCTGCTGTTACATTTTCCCTCCATTTCAAATAGACTAGTAGAGTTATGGCCCCAGTTCTCCCCAGTAGCATCTACCCTGGATGGAGACCTGTAGGATGCTGTGATGGTCCCCCTGAAGGTAAGAAAGCACAGTAAATGCCACTTGTTGGGGGCATGGAGTAAAGCGGAGAATGGGCAGTGCTTAGGACTGTCCCCATGCAGTTCTGTGACACTCTGCAGGCAACTCGGGCAACACCATCCACGCTCTCAACATTGAGTAACAGATCAAGCAATACTCATGCAGGCTGAGCGATACTCATGATCATCATCCAGAAGGGATCCTCCAGCATTGTCATCAATGTTTGTTGTCCAGTTTGTAACCAAATAAGCGCAGACTGGAGATGTGGTACCTTCCAGGTTTTTGAGAGTTTGCTTATCACACAGTCCTCTGCAAGGTTAGGCACTGGGCAGTCATTACTGGTATTGTTATCTCAGCACATGGCAGATTTGAGAAACCTTTAAGGCATGAGACAATTCAACTTCTCTATGAGAGATATCAAAGACATGCACTGGGCCTAGACTTTTTATAACCGGGAAGATCAGAGGTCCAAAGCAGCAATCAAAGCGTGAAGGGCTCACAAAACCAAAACCTAACTCACCCAAGAACATCATTATCACTTGGGAGAACCAACCTGTTCCCCTGAGGATCCTACATGTGTTCCTGACAGTTAAGCTCTGCCCAAACTAACTCAATTTTATTCACAAAGTAATAATTTCCCCACACAATGGAGAGATCTGAGTCAGCTGCTTACTGAAGGAATCTCACACAAAGCAAAGCCAGGGATTGGGACTGGCAGCACATGCTCCTGAGCTTGTGCCACTTCACCACCTGGTGAAGCACCTTCTCCTCTCTGGACTGCCAAGCTCCTTGCTCAGAGAGCAGGATGTGTCCTCTCTAACTCGGAGAGCTCCAAAATAAATATCTAAGTTGGAGCTAATTGCCCCCAAAGAAATTACAGAGGCAACAGAGAGAAGCGGGTGACTCCAGCTGGTGACTCAGCCCATCCTAAAATGGATGTCTAAGAGACATCAGATAAATCTCACAGAACCACAGACTGGTTGAGGTTGGAAGGGACCTCTGAAGGTCATCTCGTCCAACCTCCCTGATCAAGCAGGGACTCCTAGAGCACATGAACCAGGATTTTGTCCTTATGGTTTTTTAATATCTCCAGGGAGGGCGACTCCACAACCTCTCTGGGCAGCCTGTTCCAGTGCCCAGTCACCCTCATAGTAAAGAAGTTTTTCCTTATGTTCAGGTGGAACTTCCTATGCTGCAGTTTATCCCCATTGCCTCTCATCCTATTGCTGGGTGGCAATGAGAAGAGTCTGGCCCCGTCCTCTAGACACTCTCCTTTTATATATTTATAAACAGTAATCAGATCCCCTCTGAGTTGTCTTTTCTCCAGGCTGAATAGGCCCAGCTGTCTCAGCCTTTCCCCATATGAAAGATGCTCCAGCCCTTTAATCATCTTAGTCACTCTCTCTGGACACGCTCCAGGAGTTCCATGTCCTTCCTGTCCTGGGGAGCCCAGAACTGGACACAATACTCCAGGTGGAGCCTCACCAGGGCTGAGTAGAGGGGGAGGAGAACCTATCTCGACCTGCTGGCAACAGTCTTCCTAATACAACCCAGGAACAGCCTGCCAGGGACTCGCATCAGAGATGTCAAGGAGAGACTGACAAGTCTGGGCCACCTGACTACTACCCGCTGCTGCTCTTCCATGTGGGAACTGATGATACCAAGAGCAACCTGGGAACTATCAAAAGGGATTTCGGAGCCCTAGGAGCAGTGGTCAAGGGCCTCGGAGCACAGGTTATTTTCTCCTCGATCCTACTGGTTAGGGTTGAGACAAGCAGAGGAGTAAACAACTGGCTGCACCACTGGTGCTGGCAACAGGGTTTTGGTTTCTATGATCATGGAACCCGGTTTGACAATAAATCACAGACTGAGCATGCCCATTTTTTCCTACAGGCTATAAAAGAAGCCCAGGGTGACTAGATGAGACCTGGATGTCCTTCCTGGACACCTAACGTTAGTTGAGATGACTCCTCCCAAGCGCCTGGTGGAAAGCTGCGTGGCCGTGGGTCTTTCCTGCCCAGGTACAGGGACGTGGCAGGAGCCAATTCCCTGACCAGTGGCAAAGGAGCATTTTATTTCTTCTAAGAGCACACAGATCACTGTTAAAGTACAAACACACAACCAAGCTTGTCACTACTGCTACTGTCCTCCAGAGCTCAGGTGTTAGGGTGTCCATAGAGCCCCTCCTGCCTCTTAACAAATACTACATTAAAATGCCACAGTGAGGGAGAGAACTAAGAGAAAAGGAGTGTCTCTGAAGGCACAGAAGCATGAACGTGTTCCCCAGCATGGGGGTTAAGGTATTTATCTAAATATAGTTGTCAATCTGTCATTAAGCAGGAGCAACTTGCTGTCTGCACATCCTTATATTAATGGCCATTGCTCCAGGCCCTGTTCTTCTTGCTTGGTCCTTACACATTCAGCACTCCCTCTTCCTGTACCACTGAGAGCCAACCCTTTGCCTTCAACAATGAGAGGAGATTTGCCTCAGCATCTTGAAACCCTAACAGCAGAAGAAAATGCCCCTTACTTTAAGCCTCTGAAGTAAACAGTCATCACTGGTATTTGGTCCGGTGTTATGTGAGTGAAATACAAGGTGAAAGATAATTCATCCTTTAAGCAATTTGGTGCCAAATCACTTAGAGACCTATGAACTAGAGTGACAAGCTGCTTCTTGGGTCCTGTTGCAAAAGGTAAACTTCACCATAACCTTCCCTTTGCTTTACAATAATGCTCTTACAATTGCTCTGCAGAAGTCTCCTTGCGCCTGTCTTGTTAGATTACCTGAAGACTCCCGTATTCTGCCTGAAAGTTTGCGGCAAATTGTACTGCATCAGGGGTGTCCAAGACAAAGGAGAATGCATTTCCAGACACTCTGGCCACACAACTGAGACTAGATCTTATTTTTAAACATAAACATATCAGCCGCTTCTCCATCTCCTGTGTCAGCAGATCACTTGAGACTGGTGTATCAATTCATAGTGTGAGCACAGGTACATCTAAGTACCAGCTTAAGCTGTAGAACAACCACCAAAATGCCACTTTTGGCAACCTGCTTACTTGCTATGGAACAGCTAAAAACCTGCCTTATCTGAGCATTCAAGAAATTAGGAAGGACCTCACTGTTCTGTGCAGCAGATGTGGCCCTGCTGTCTGCTCCATTCACTCCCGTGACCCCACCATGGTGTCTGGGAGGAAGGATCCTCCTTTATTCCTCAGCATTTTGTAGCAGATTGCTGTCAGTATGCTCCTGGACTTTGAGCTGGGACCCATGTTTCTCAATGTAGTCTTCTTGCTCCAGGCAGTACTACCCCTCCCAGGTTATGATTGCACGTGACAGCTCAGCAACGGTGCAGAAACAGGCAGTCGTCCCCAGAAGCAGTGTCTCCACAGTCTGCACACCCACCTGAGTGTGACACCTCTTTCTTTTCTCTCCCTCCCCTCTCCTTGAGGTAGGGACTGAATTTGTGAGCTGCCAGTCAATGGGTCAGCTCTGCTGAAAGCAGCTTAGCACTGAACTGCAGGTGTCCCATCAGCTGGTCTGTATGCAAGACACAGTGGTGGCGATAAGCTATGCAAGATGCAAAAGCAAAGCTGAAGAAAGCACGTGGCAAGGGGACCAATGCAGTGAGAGCAATTACCAGCAGTTTAAAACAAAGGAGGGAAATCATCAGGCATTCAAAAAAGTGTTGCAAGGGCAAGATATAAAAATCCTAAGAAAAGCAGCAGCAGGCTCAAGGTGCAGAGGTGGTCAGCCCTTCCCCACCTGCCTGCAGTGGTCTGGCCAACAGGGGGGACCCACTGGGTGATAGAGCAGGGCTGGTGAGGGTATCGGGGCTCAGCCTCTCAGCATCCTTACCCCAGCCCTGTCCTCAGCATGGGACAGAAAGTTATTGTGGTACGTGTTGTCCTGCTTTCAAGTCTCCACGTCCAGTGGAAGATTTCAGAAAGACAGCTCAGTCTCACAAAGCTGCCCAGGTGCTTCTGATGAGCAGGGACAGGGCATTGTCCTTTCCTTTGCCCTGTGATACCACTAGAAATATCAATGTTCCTCCAGGCTAGAGAACTGTTAGCTCTGTAACTACACATGATTTCTTGCAAAGACATGTTTAGTTCCTGGCCACAAAGAAGAGCTGGTCCAAAAAGACCACCCAAGTCTACAGGAATTTTCCTTTTAGCAGTGTGTGATAAATAAGACATTAAGGAGTCCTTCCTATAGACACTGCATCCTAAAAGTGCTATTCATCATCAAATACTATTCCCACTTGATATCAGTAAGATTATTCAGCTGTACCAAAACAAGGCCATTTGAGAAGAATTAGGCCTAATTAAGGTACAAAACAACAAAAGCAATTTACAAATAACCAAGGCAGAAGTGGACGTGCTGTTCTGGTGGGTGACGGTTGCTTTATGATCCATCCTGAGATGGATTCTCTTCCATGGAAGAGCTTTAAACAAGAGAAAGAGAACCGGGAAAGGGAAACTGCAAGAATATCTATATATATAAGGCACATGCAATGTGTTTTTCTGTGTCCCATTATCATAGAATCAAAGAATGGTTTGGGCTGGAAGGGACCTTAAAGATCGTCCAGTTTCAACCCTCCTTCCATAAGCAGGGACACCTTCCACTAGACCAGGTTGCTCAAAGCCTCATCCAACCTGGCCTGGAACACTCCCAGGGAGGGGGCATCCACAGTTTCTCTGGGCAACCTCTGCCAGTGTCTGACCACCCTCACAGGAAAGAATTTCTTCCTAATATCTAATCTAAACCTACCCTCTTCCAGTTTAAAGCCATTGCCCATTGTTCTATCACTACCTGCCCTTGTAAAAAGTCCCTCCCCAGCTTTCCTGTAGGCACCTTTCAGGTATTGGAAGGCCACTATAAGGTCTCCGTGGAGCCTTCTCTTCTCCAGGCTGAACAGCCCCAACTCCCTCAGCCTGTCCTCACAGGAGAGGTGTTCCAGCCCTCGGATCATCCTCGTGGCTTCTTCCCGACTCATTCTAACTGATCCATGCCTCTCTTGTGTTGGGGGCTCCAAAACTGGACACAGTACTCCAGGTGGGGCCTTAAGAGAGCAGAGTAGAGGGTGAAAATCACCTCCCTCAACCTGCTGGCCACGCTTTTCTTGATGCAGCCCAGGACACAGTTGGCCTTCTGGGCTGCAAATGCACATTGCTGGCTCATGTTGAGCTTCTCATCCATCACTATTCCCAAGTCCTTCTCTTCAGAGCTGGTCTCAATACACTCATTGCCCAGCCTGTATTCATGTTTGGGATTGCCCCGACCCAGATGCAGGACCTTGCATTGCCACGTTGACCTTCATGAGATTTACACAGGCCCACCTCTCAAGCCTGTCAAGGTCCCCCTGGATGGCATCCCATCCCTCCAGCGTGTCAACCACACCACACAGCTTGGTGTCATCAGCAAACCTGCTGAGGGTGCACTCAGTCCCACTGTCCATGTCACTGACGAAGATGTTGAAGAGCACCGGCCCCAGTACTGACCCCTGAGGGACTCCACTAGTCACCAGTCTGCACTAGGACATTGAGCTGTTGACCACAACTCTCTTGAGTGTGACCATCCAGACAGTTTCTTATCCACTGAGTGGTCCATCTATCAAACCCACATGTTTCCAACAAGGATGTCATGACAAGGATGTCATGTGGGACAGTGTCAAACACCTTGCACAAGTCCAGGTAGATGACATCAGTTGCTTCAGCCTTATCCACTAACGTTGTAACCCCGTTATAAAAGGCCACCAGATTGGTCAGGCATGATTTGCCCTTGGTGAAGCCATGCTGTTTGTCACCAATCACCCTCTCATTTTCCATATGCCTTAGCATAGTTTCTAGGAGTACCTGCTCCATGATCTTGCCTGGCACTGAGGTGAGACTGACTGGCCTGTAGTTCCCTGGGTCTTCCTTGTTTCCCTTTTTAAAAATGGGGGTTTTCCAGTCTGCAGGAACTTAACCAGACTGCCAGGACTTCTCAAATATGATGGATGATGGCTTCGAACTTCATCCACCAATTCCCTCAGGACCCACAGATGCATCCCGTCAGATCCCATGGACTTGTGCTCCTTCAGGTTCCTTAAGTGCTCCCAAACCTGATCTTCTCCGACAGTGGGTGCCTTTCATTCTCCCAGACCCTCTCTTTGCTTTCTAGGACTTGGGCAGTGTGTGGCAAGCAGCCCTTGCTAGTGAAGAGCAATGGCTGCTGTGTTTTTCTGTGACCCATTGTCCATCACAGGCCTGCCTCCTCTAGAAGGCTGCATTTTCCATGCTCCACTGTTTATATGAGAGAAGGAAGGTTGGTGCGTGGCAGAAGACACAGTTCAGCCATTGAACTTGGCCAGCCATAAGAAAGAAAGGGACCACCAGGGATACAAATTCAGCTCACAATTGGGATCCTCATCTTCAGGAAATGCCCATCCCTCTGAAAAGTATTTTTTGGAAAAAAACATGCTGAAAAAGATGTTTTCCTGACACTAGGCAAATTCATGACAGTCACTCACACTGTATAATCAGAAGGTAAAATACATCTAAGTAATATAAGAAAGTTTCAGAATACTACAATGTTCCCTAGTTGTCTTCAGGCTCTATTGGGATTTTATTAGGTTCCCTGAAACAAGGAGAGAAGCTTTCCAGAAAATTGAGCTAGCAGGTCTTAGCACCAAGCTTCACATCTCTTCAGGCTGATGTTCAGTTGCCAGCATCTCTCCTGCATCTTCATACACTGGGGAAGTGATGTCAATGAGCTCCCTTTCCAATATTTCCATTTGAGCCGTGATGTCTGACACAGTATTTTTCACAGCAATCAGCTGCATCTTCAATTTATTGTAATCTTCTTGGAAGGACCTCTTCACATCATAGAGAATGTGACAACCCTGTTTCTCCCCAAGGAGATGGTTCATTTTCAGGAAGATGTGGAGGAGGTGGTATAAGTCCTGGAGGGCACGGAGGATTTCATACTCGCCCTGTATGCCTGAGGCAGACTTGATCTTATTCTGGGTTGGAGTAGTGCTCTTCTTTTTAACTTTGTGTTCCTGCCAGGGGGCTGGGCCAGGGTTACCTTCTTCCACATCTGTGATGGTGGCAGCATCCTTCTGAAGATCTGAGCTAGAATCTCTGCTCTCTTCCTGGACTGTGATGGCTTTTTGGTCGTTGAAGCTGATGGGGACTGTTTTATTCTCCTGCTGGAAATCATCTAAGACTCCATTAATTTCCTGGACCATCTGGAGAGCTTTGTGGCTTGGGCTGACCTGAAAGCCTATGTTCCTCTCTTGGAAGAATGAGAACAGCTCATTTTCCTTCTGGAGGCTTTGCTGAACAGCATCAGTGTTAACAACGTTGATGTTGTTGTGTGGCTGGAGACATTGTAGAGCCTTGTTTTCTTCCCAGAGCATCCTGTTTTGGATCTGAAGGAGTTGGTTTTTCTCCCAGAGCACTCTGTTCTCCTCCCAGATGCTCCACTCATTCTGTGCCTTCTTGCTAAAGAGTTTCTGGTGGGAAACAAAGGGTGGCTGGCAGGAGCTCTCATTCACCCATTTACCATCAATAAAGTCACACATCTCATCCCTCAGTTTAATCTGTGGAGCAATATAGTCTATCTCAGGCTCTGTACACTGCATGCTCTGGTTTGTTGGATCAAAAGCAGACATGATCTTTCTTTAGTAAATTGAGGAGGATTTTGGGAAAATACTTCTTCTAGAACTTCTGCAAGAGACCACTGTCCACTGGCATGGAGTAAGTGACACAGCAGGGCTGGAAAGGCTTGATCAGGACTGAAAGAACAGAGAACAGAATTACTGCCAAAATTCAAGGTCAGAATTAAACTCCATTGGACGACCAGAGCAAGCAAATAAGTCAGCTCCCACAGTCAACCATGTTGCCCCTTTGACTCTGGAAGACAAGGAATACACCAGAAACATGGTTTATGGAAGCTGAGAAAATTGGCATTGGTAGATAAAGCAGCTTTATGGCAGAAACACAAGCTTTGGTGTAAGCACTCGGACTCTCCTTTTGTTTCTATGCCTTATTTTACAGACATTTAAGGGGGTAAGATGCAAGAGTACATCAGAATAGCCCATTCCCAACTGATTGAGAGGCAAATTAATTAAAAATTGTTATGGGGCTGAAACCAACTTTTCAAAAGAAAACATTTTTAAAGGATCACAGTGAAAACCTGTCCTTTGAGAGCAGCTTTTTCTTGTTGATGCTCAGTAGCCTTTGCTAACAGGATGCCACAAAAATGCAGTTGCAGTTGTGCTTTTTGATCTCAAAATCCACAGAACTGGGGAACAAGGAAAGTGCTAAATGATGCAATACACACAAATAATTGAAACTCCAAATCACAGCCCTGGGACATCAGGACCAGGAGAGCTCTGCTGCTCTTTGCATGTTTTTCTGACAAGTTGCCATCACCATGGTCCAAAAACTGTCATCACCCATAGGCAATTCTCCACCTTTCCTTCTCATTTCTCCCCAGTCACTCTTTTTTTTATATCCTTTGATAGCTTCATTATTTTTCTTACTTTCTAGCCTTCCAATAGTGATCTCTCATCTCCTTCCTACAGTTCATCTGCCTCTTTTTGACATCACTGGAAAACTCATCTTTTTAAACTCCATACTACAGGACTGTACCTCCAGTGCTTCTCATTTCAGTCACAGAAACCTCAGACTTATTTGCTCAACGTTTCCCTCCTCTCTGCCTGAAATGCTGCGGCTTAAATCACTTTCTAGTCATAAGTAAACCTAGGCAAATTAAGGATTTCAGTCTTTTTGAATGAAAAAACAAGTACCAAAAAATGTGGTTTGTGCTAAAGAAAAACTTATTTTCTGCAATTTTTACCAAAATTAAATTTGTATGATTTTAAAGATGAAGTCATTTGGATTGAGGTTGAACTATTTTTTATAACCAAATTGTTGGACTTCTTAGGGTTTCTGTGCAGTGTTTCAAACAGCACAGATGTGCCTTTTTCTAGTGAAAAAAATAAATAAAATAAAAGAGGTTGGTTGTCACATTTCACCCAGGTCTACACTTCTCCCCCACTGAGGTCCCTCAGTTGCCCTCCTGTTCCTTGTGAAACCCAGTTCTGCCTTGCTGTCAGCGAGGTGAGCTTTATCTGCATGAAATTTTGCCCCTGTCTCTGCCCTGAGTGTTAGGCATGGGCTGACAACCACGCACAAGCTACTCGTACCCTCCAGCTCTGCCATCACATTGTGCACCCCCTGTCCTGTTTTCACCTCCCTTTTTCCCTGCTATCTCTACCACACAGCAGTGCAACTCTCGGCTCCTCCAGGTTACTTCTGAAAGCCAACATTCATAGATGCTTCCTTCTTCCTCTTCCCAAGCCTGTCCAAAAGCTCAGAGAATTACTGGTTGCATTTAAAATCCAAAAGCCCTTAATGCAAAAGAGGGCATTTGCAATATAGCTCTGTTTGCAGTAACAGTTGATTTTATTGCAATAGGGTCTCCTTCTCAATTTCAGGGTTATCTTCTGCATCACTATCTGATTTATCTCACTCAGACTCATGTTTTCATAATATCATTCCTCTGCTAAAAGATATTTCCCCCAAAACTCCCAGTTTTGGAGGGGTTTTTTCCCACTTATGCCATGTTCAGAGCTGTATATCGCTCCCTTCCCTTGCACCCTCTCCCTCACAGTCTTTCCAACCTGTCCCACTCCTTCGGGGTGCCCCAGTCCTGGTGTTTCCACTGTCAGCCCCAGGATAGGGAGGTAAATCAGCAACAGGGGGAACTGACCCCTAAATATCCAGAGGAGAAGCAGAAAACATCCAGCATCTCAGCCCAGACCTACCTGCCACTGCATAGCATGGGCAGGCAGCTAGAGTTGTTAAAGTCACTTACATTTAAAGTGTTTAGATTGTAAGTTTTCAGGTTAAACAGAAATGTATGAAATATATGGCATTGAAGGACCTTATCTTGGGGACAATTAAACTCAACAGCATTTCTGTCATCTTTTTTGCACTGCAGGGGAGACATTGACCCGGGCTTCAGAGAGACATTTCAACTTCCCCCACCTCCCATATCGTTTCCCCTATCTCTGAACTACATAAGAATCCCAGGAAAAGCCGGGCAGCTGGGGTGGGCAGGCAGGGCAGCTGGCTGGGCAGAAGCCACGTGAAATCGGGCAGGGCAGGGTAATTCGGCAGCACTAAATTACGCCCCCGGCACATGCTCACCTGCTCGTGGTGGCCAGTGGTCTTCCCCCTCCCTCTGCTTCTGTCAAGCAGTCCACTCTGGGGTCCTGCCACTGCCGGCGTGTCCAGGGACACAGTGGGGGACAGAGGGGACCAATTGTGATGCAAGCACTGGGGACCTTGCCCCACAGCCAGCCCCTGCCCTGCCTCAGGAGGCTGGGAGCTCCCGCACACCCTCCTTGCACAGCCTGCTCCTTCCCTGCTGGCCTCTGAGGATTGTCCTTGACTTTTCACAGCATTGCGCTTTTGAGTTATTTCTCATGGAAATGACCTTTCTGGTAGCTCGGCTCTCATACCCTCTCCTAATCCCAGATTTCCCGATCTGCCTTTGATGCTCATAGCTGAGGACAGTTTGGGTGAATTCTTCCTCTATCACACCCTCTTAAAAATAAATTTTATTTTTATTCCGAAACTTCATATTATGGTTGTTGCTGAACTCATATTGATGCGTTCAAAAATCACTTCCTTACAAGTGTCATGAGACTTTAAGTCATTTTCTAAGGACAACATGGGTTTGGAGTTTTTATTTTACTATAAGTTTAAGAGCAGACTGTCAATGAACACTATTAATAAGCTGTGGTGGTTTGATAAAGGACAGGGATGGCTCACTCACCAGTTATGGTCACAGGCAAAAGAGACTCAACTTGGGGAAGAAAAATCAATTTAATTCATTGCCATTCATCTGAGTAACACAGTGAGACATAACAACCACATCTTACAACACCTTCCTCCACCCCCCGCTTCTTCCCGGGCTCAAATCACTTTGCTCCCAATTTCTCTACCTTCTCCTCTGCAGCAACGCAGGGGACAGGGAATGGGGGTTCAGTCAGTTCACTGTTGCCACTCTTCCTGGCATGAAAGTCCAGGAACAAAGTGTTCCAAAGCGAGCTTCCCATGGAGTCATGGACCTCTTTGAGCTCAGCTCCCAGCTTCGGCATGGGGACATCCACGGGCTGCAGACTCACCCCCTACTCTGGGGTCCACCCCCGCCCTGGTGTTGAGTGACTCTCAGGGTCTCAATTCAGTCACACCTACCCTCAGGGTCAGCTTTTTGGCTCCAGGGTGGAGTCCTCCATGGCCTACACGTGGATATCTGCTTCACCATTGAACCTCCACGGGCTGCAGGGACCTCCTTTGCCTTCTCCTACTCCATGTGGTTGAACTGGGTGTCTGAGGTTCTCTGTCCTCCTCTTCCTTCTTCTTCCTCCTGTCAATGAAGCTCTCTCTTTGTGCAGGCTGATGGCTGTCTTTTGTCCAGGTCAATGGCCTCTCCCCCAGGTTCTCTCTACCTCCTTCTTTTCAGGACAGTCCTTCCCCTCACAAATATGGATTCACAGAGGCGTTTCTCTAGTGCTCATTGGCTCAGCCTGGGCTGGGGGGTCTCTGCCTTGGAGCCGGGGGAACTGTTGATCTCACAAGGTGGCCCCTTCCCACACTACCAAAAACGACCCCCCA
This sequence comes from Caprimulgus europaeus, assembly GCA_907165065.1. Next base: position 94,677,942 of record OU015523.1, on the reverse strand, counting down.
CCACCACAACCCAACACAGAAGCAAATAGAATTTGAAGGGCATTCATGCATTGTAAGTTTAGATATTATTTGTAGCAGTTATTCCCACATCTTTGTCCTCACACTTCTAATTATCTCATTCTCTTTCTTATTTGCTACATCTTTCAAATGTGGAAATTTTTTTTCTAATCAGGATTCTTGAATAATAAATACAGCAGTTAATTTCTTTTCCAGTGAAAATCACCAACCTGCCATCAGCCTCAAGGTGACTGTTGTTGCTTTAGGAAGTTAGAGGTACAATTCAGCTTTGGTGTTATACAAACATAATAAACTCAGGTATAAAATTCTTCTCTGTAATTTCTCCTTTGCTTATATTTAATCTTAGACAACAAAAAAACATCACAGGTTACTATGGCAACTCCCCAGGGAGCATTCTCCTTTATTTGAGCTCCAGGATCCTGCACAGGAAAGCAGGAAAATGTCCTTCAAAGAGAAAGGAAAAGATTTTTTCATGGGGCGTTTGTGCTTGGCCTGCCATCAGATGGGAATTTAAGGGCACTACCCAGGTGCAGTCAGTATTCAGCAGAGGTGACTGAAACGGTCAGTCTGAACTTCTGAAGAACTGAGGCTGTGGACCAATGAAACAGACCTTGGTTGAACATTTTAAGGTCTAAGAGCCAATTGGAAACTGAATTAATAGAAACAAGTACAGCACAGGAGTGATCAGCAAACAAAGCTTGCTTAAACCAGAGCCATTGAGAACTAAATTAGCCATCTACCTTTGCCTTTTCTGATGCAATATTTTCCTTAGAGTTGGATAAAGTTATTCTAGCAAGTAATCTCTTTGCTGAAAATTATTACTTCAAACACCAATATATTTGAATCAAATTCAGTTAATAACTTCAGATGTGTGCATGTGTGCAATCAGAACTGGAAATGCTGCAACAGCTCACTGCAGAATTTTTTATAGCAGCTACACTGATTTCTGAGCTGGCCTCTCAAAAGGACTGAGATGTTGTTCACGAGATTACAAAGACAAAAATAACTCTGAGAGTGTTCCCTTTCCTGTCAAGAACAAGTAACTCCTTCTCTATAAGAAGGGCTTGAACCTGGTCTAGTGGAAGTGTTCCTACTCGTGGCAGGGGGGTTGGAACTGGGTGATCTTTACAGTCCCTGCCAACCCAGAACATTCTATAATTCTGTGATTCTATTTTCCCAGCTGAGTGCTTTGTCCACAGCCGCAGACTACTCAATTTTTCCAGGTGAAGCTGTTTCACTATACAAAGAACTAAATATTAATTGGAACCAAATTCATATTCCCCATCCTACCTGCACACCTTACACCAGGATGTTCAGCTGACCTTGCTGTCCTTCTTCTCAGAGATTATCTGGTTCTGGAAAGGATCTAGTGGGAGAGATGGGGATGATCACATGCACATTATATTGATTATATTTTCCAGCTTGGAATCTTAGCTCCATGCTGGGCTACAAGAGGTCACCATCCAGTGATGGGTTGGAAATCGAGGGGAGAGCAAGTTCTGAACTGCTACCATGAAGATCTTGCAGGAAGGACCCTGGATACCCCATCCCATCCCATCCCATCCCATCCCATCCCATCCCATCCCATCCCATCCCATCCCATCCCATCCCATCTTCTTCCCTCTAGGAATGTTGGCATGTACGTACAGTAAAGTTCAGCCCTTTCTTTCCTTTACTTTTAGGTTTAGAAGACCTGTTAAAGTGCCTGCAATCAAAATAATCTGGGGTTGTTTTTAATAAAAGCATAATGTTTCATTGAATTTGGAACATTTATCTTTTTATATGTGTGTTATATTCCCAAATCTTTAAAAAATAAAACCAAAAGCATCCACTACCACTTTCTACCACCCCAGATACACTTGTGCTTCTCAAACGCTGGCCTTTGTTCATATCAGAGCAGGCTGGTCTCGCCACACACTCATCCACTGTTCTCCAGGGCATTAAGCTGAGATGCAAATCCCACTGAGTCACTAGAAATATTCTTGCATATTTGAGTGATCTTGAATCATGTCCTGACCCCAATAACTGAATAGGGAGTAAAAATGATGTTTTCTCAGTTTTTAAGGCAGTGAAGTGTCTGGAGGGAGAGGTGGTGATACCTCAGCATTATATTCTGCCCAGGAAGAGATGAGTGCACTTGGTCAGCAATGTGAAAATCAGTAATGAAACCTACAGAGCAGGGTTTTTTTTTCAGACAGATAAATGGCTTGAGGGACACACCTATGTCACCATCTAGTTGGACTAATGTCCTTCCAGGGACAGCATCACAGTGCTGCTGCCAGTGTGCCTCAGTGTAACCCTCACACGTGCAATGCTGTGCAAAACACCAGACTCTGCATGCTCATGTCAACACTGGCCAGGATGGGTGCATTAGCTGAGTGCTGGAATGAGAGGTGGAAATACCTACTTCTATACCTTGCCTCTGGTCCTAATTTCATTTTTGACATTGGGCAAGTCATCTGTTCCCATATCCCCATTTCCTCGAATTCTTGGTGAGTTTGGGATACTGACTTTCTGATACAAAGTGTCAAGAGAAATTAATTCTTACTTGTAAAGTGCTTTGAACATGAAGAGCAGTGCAGTAAAGAAGCCACACACACCACTCATTTATCCTCGCAACTGTAATACACACATTGTTTACAAGCTGAAGCAAAACATTTTACTTTTGCTAGCAAGTGACATCTTACAGAGATGTCAGGCTTTGTGTTATTCCACTTTAGAGCTCATTCCCACCTTGCTTTCATCCTACTTCAGCTATGAATATTTTAAAAAGCATATCAAAACCATGTGCAGTCTCTTGGTCAGCTCTAAGCCATTGCCTGTCAGCACCATTCCTTTGTGCTGTGTCTCTGTGACATATTGCTTGTGAGCCTTGCCAACAAAATACTCACAGACCAATTACTGTATCACTCTGCTAATTCTGTCTGACCAGACTTCATAGAGCAGTCTGTGTTGCTGAAAAAGCCCATTAGTTGTTTACTGTTGAGTAAGTACTAGCAACAATAGAGGCACTTGTTTTTGTTGAGAGGGCAGAGGCATGCTCACCAAGGGCGATGGAGAGGCAGAGCTGACTCTGCACCCAAAGGAGCTCTTTGACCTTCCCCTCCACTGGGACAAATCAGAGGGTTATGATCACCTCAACATGCCATGTGTGACCATGGGGTATCCCAGACTGTGCTAAACCTGCTGGCTCTGATCTCTGATACCCACAAACTGCAAACAGCAAGAGGCACCAGACTTGAGTCCTTGGTGGCTCATCAGTAAAGTCACACTCCAGCCCTCATTACTGCACTGATTTGGTCTCTGCAGACTGCAAGAGAGCTTCAACACTTCACTGTCCTCTAGGCCCATGCAGACACCTCTAAGTAGGTGTCTATAGTTCGGAGATGAATCCTCCCTGACCTGCAGCATTGAGAGATGTGGTGTGCCACCTCCTAAAGACATAGCTGTCTCTCCTTGCACTGACTGCAGAGGAGTCTGCAGTGGTTAGCCTCCTCGATCAGGTGGTGAAGTGGAGCCTCACACCCTAGGAGAGTGATCCAGTTCACCTTGGTTCGCACGTGCACCCTACAAGGGAAGTTGCTGCCGAGCCAATGACTGCTGCATGGCTTCAGACACCTAAATGGGGTCAGCTTGACAGAACTGAAAATTAGTGATAAAAATAAGCACCCTCTTCCCAGGTGTTACAAAATCCCTGTCCCTCATGGGCATCAAGCAGGAGGCTGCAAAAGGGGAACGCTAAGGAATGTCCCATTTCATGTGCAACGGCAGGAGTTGAGAGTCTTGATGAGCAGAGCAGATCGTGAGAGCACAGACTCGAGCTGCAATGCCCTGCAGACAGGTGCAAGGTGTGGGAGTCGAGGGTGTTTCAGCTCAATTTGAAAGTAGCAGTTCTTCCACGTGACAAGTCTCATTGGGTGAGAGGAAAAGTCAATGGCTCTATTCCTGATTGACAGGGAGAAAATTGAGGGTTCAGGCTTATTAAACAATCTCTAATAGTGATTTATGGCGTCCTGTACATTTTAATCTAAAGAAGAAAAAATTTAAATCATCTAATTAGCTAAGTGTGTAATCCTGTATATTAATTGTGTATTAGCCACTTCTTAATTATAATGGAATGCTTATCAAATAACATGTGATGGCCACGTAGCACCAATTTAAGTCATTATCAGACTAGCTCCTGCTTTAATAAGGATCTGTTTAACCAAAATCTTACCATTCCATTTCATTTTAAAACCCGTAAAGAGGAAGAAGTTAAGGTCTTAAAAAATTAGTATCCCATTAGAATTTACTAGACACTATTCCATAAACAGTACTACACGAAGAATCATGAAAGCAACACGAAAAATCCATTCAGATGCTAACCCTGATGATTACATGGCAGAGCATGGTGGAAACCTACCAGGCCTCATTTAGAAAAACTGGCAAGCTCAGGTGTTTCTTGTCTCTTGACTGTTTGACTTTACAGCCTTAATGTTGAATTGACATGTTTTTATGCATGTGCATTTTCTGACATTTTTAAAGAGATGAACTGAGAAAATTTGATTATACACAACTGCATTGATCTTTACATGTCACCAGCAGGACTGGTAAGATCTCCACAATTTGAATTAAACGGGATGTCTTTGCAATAGCAATAATAAGAAGTTATTATTTTATACACAAAGCCATACTCTCTATAGGGAGACATCTATGATACAAAGAGATAGCTCTACTGTCAATGGGTTTCACAGGTATGTGCTGACTACCGAGGAACCTGGAGACCTCAAAACACTACATTTGGATCTGTGGGATGGACAGAGTTTCCTAGTAGCTCTTCACCACAGCCCAGCTACTCTGTACCTCTTCTCTGTCTTCCCCAGCCACTGCTGGTCCTGGTTTCTTTCTTCTATTCCTATAGCTCACAAAACAGCATTGCATTCTAGAGATGCCATTTCCAAACAGGGTGAGTACATAGGGTCCCACTCTCCCTCCTATGATTTTATACAGCCTCTTCCTTCCCTTTTTCATTGCTCATGTTCCATCCTTCAAGACATTATGAAATAGCTTACTTGGAGTTGCACCCACGTTCTAATGGGCAAACACTGCTTTGTGCAACTCTCTTGGTCTTCACAGGCGTACAAGATTTGTTCTCCCATTTTGTTATCACTAGATCTGTGAGGGCAGACTTCTAACAGGGCACAGGATGGCTTGCAGAAGCACTGTCTGTCTGGTGGGTTTCTCCAGTGGTAGCTTGGTCACCTGAGTTTTGCAAAGAGCTCCACACCCAGCTCCAAGTCCTCACCTTCCACAACATTTTTGCTGGCTACAATTGCCCACAGAGTTTGACTGGAGCTGATGGGTTTGTGCAAAACAAGCATCTTATGAAAAATATAAATAGCTTGAAGGGTCTCTGAAGCCTATTGCTGGACAGTGTTGGTTTACCAAACTAGATACGCAAAAAGCACAGAAAAAAATGTAGGCTCATAACAACACTTTGAATGTGGAGTGGTGCTGAAATGGGGCCATTTCCAGCTCTGTGGAGCCACTGGTTTACCTTTTCTAGCATGTATCATGCTTTGATGGGCCACAGTATGCTTTGCTTAGAGGAACACAATTTTAACACCTGTTCATCTCAGGGTTTAAATTGCTGCCAGAGTACTTTTTTAGCAGTATGCCAGAAGACAGAGTTTTCAGCAATAAAAGGAGAGAATAAACAGTTAGATCCCAGGTACTATTGTTAAGCACACCTAGGAAGAGTTAGGCAGGCAATTTTAGAAATGTTATGCGACCCCAAGGAATGATTTTGTGCCAGAGAAGCAGCCCCTTTTACCCATTTCCCTCAACTTTTATTGTGCAAAGTCAGTCCTAGGGTGATTGGAGGTTACAAAAGTTACTTGGTCTTATAAAACTATCTGCAAACATCTGTGCAAATTTGGGGTCATTGTCTGTCCAAAAATATGTCTGTCAAAAAATAACTGGAACCAGAACACATATCCACCCAGAGTAATGCAATGAGAAATAAATAGGTTAAACTGTCTTCGTACGTGTCCAGGGGATATCATTAACATTAATGTAGTCATAAAGCAGCACCTGCTGGCTCAACACGGCAAATCTTTGCCTACTACCAATTAACTCTTCAGAAAATAATCGAGAACAGTTTTCGTCCTTCTTGCCCCAAGCACAATAACTTGTTTCCTGCTAAGCATTATTAATTATAATGTCCCTGCTGTTTTGCCTCGCTCAAATGAACTGTCCCATCAGTGGTGTAAGCTTCATAGTAAGGTATATCTCAGCAGGACCAAGTATGGAGTTATTGGGCTTTAAAAAATATTTCATTACTACTTATTACTACTGTTGTTCCTCACTTGGAGTAGCGCTTTCACCAGAAGGAAACCATCCAGAGGGAAAAAAGCACAGATCTGTCAGGTGAATGGACAGATTCCTCAAAGATGTTCACATTATCGTAATGTCAATGATTCAGTGAGAAAAGACTGAGAAAATGGTTTAGGTGGGGTGAGGTGTGTGTTGAAACGGGGAGGGACACTCCTCAAACACAGATGTAACCTTGTCCTGTATGTGAACTGCACCCAGATTGCTGCCACAACTGATGGGAACAGTGTCAGAGGTGACCCTTCTTCTGGAGCCAAGTGTAAGGCTCTGTGACCATGCAGCTACACATCAGGTGTGTGCTACTAGCTTGCATGAGTCCTTGGTTCCCCTCCAGTGGCCTTTTTACATGAGCTCTTCTCCAGCTCACGCGAGCGATGGCAACCATCCCTTGTGCAAGGTTTTTGATATGGTGGCCCTGGGATGCAGAACACCACAATATGTGTAGTGTCTAATGGGCTCACTTATGTGTACATAAGCTTTGGATCTCTGATTTACAGTGTAAGGAACACTTGTCTCTTCTGCAAGGCATCTCCTACACCATAAGTCATGTTATGTGACTGAGCTTCCACCCATCTCAGACACCACCAGGCATCACTCCTGGTCTGAGCAGTGCTGACAAGAAGCAAAGCTAAGCCTCTTCTGCTTGAAGAAAAGACAGCTCATCTTTTTCCAGCTGTAAGCAGGGATGAAGTGGCAGAAATACACAATGCCTATTAAAATATTTTGCCTGGTATTTACCCTAAACCTGGTGATAGAAACCATAAACCACCTGGACTTTCTGTACAAGATAAACACACCGTATGCAGCAGTCAGCCCATTAACTGAAACACCGTTTTGCATAATGCAAACACTGAGGTTACACTTTGTGCTGATGTTACGCTTCCTATCTTACCAAAGTCACTTTCTGCAGAGACAGAGTATCAGGAATATGATTTACTGTTTATACTTGTCAGTGCACTGCATGTTATCACAGATCAAGTACCATGGTGCTCACTGCTGAATGGACAAACACCAAGGACACTGGTTCCTGTATTTATAATAGAAAGACAATAACAAATCAATAGTTCCTGTCTAAAGCCAAGTTGTCATTAGTCCATAGCTTGCGGAAAGCTGACAACTGCTCCTCTAAACATGTGCCTGCTTGCATCTTTATTCACAAGTTTGAACTGCTCAGAGAAGAACAGTTGCTCTTGCTGAAGAATCTCTGAAAACTCTTTTTTTATGAGACAGAAAAGTCTTTTCTGAGCCATGAAATGCTTTGTATTATTTGCTGCTGTGCTTGTCACGTTTTCTGTATCTAACAAGGTACCTGGAGACTGTCCTCCTCTATTTCTAGCGAAGATTTCTACCTGACACTAATAAGAAGACAGTGGCCCAACACTGCCTTTTTGAGGCAGAAAGGGGCACGCCAGTGACCTGGGAAGCCTCATCAGAAATGACTGAACCAAAGCCTGTCATGAGCTTACAGACAAGGTACTTGTCATCAGCCCATATCTCCCTCACCTTCCACCCCAATGCTGATTAATTTCTCCAAGTCTCATCCCAAGATCTGATGAATGACAGAAAAAATATATTTCTGTGGCTTGCAGGCCATTTTTTTGCAGTGCATCTTTATCTGCTTTGCCTGATTGATCAAAGATACCGTTATCTGCTGTACTCCACAGTCTCATTGACTAGGTTCAGTCTTGCTAACCCAAGACTTCAACAATCATAAAACTTGATAAAAATAAAGACAGTTTAAAAAATAAAAAAGATGAATTCTTTTTATTTGACATCTGGATTTTGGATCTTTATAGGGGTCAAATTTCCTACGCACCCCTGAGAGACAGAAAGTTACTTTCCTTCTCATGACAGCAGATGCTCTCTTACAAATAATGAGTCATCTGCCTAACTATTTGTCTTTGTTTTGTCAAATTTACTTTTGCTTTGTGATTCTTTTCCCAGAAAGTGCTTCCTTGTTATATAGGGAGTAAAAGACCACACTATGTGCATCTGCTTCATGCAACTCTGCATCAGAAGGGAAAAGCAGACAGATGACTAGACAGCTAGCTACCTCCAGCTCCTCTGGCTAGTGTGATTATTAGCAGTTTGTCTTGGTTTCACTAGGATAGAGTTAATTTTCTTAGTAGCTAGAATAGTGCTGTATTTTGGTTTCAGTATGGGATTTGTTATGAGAAGTATGTTGATAATATACTGTGGTGGGTTGACCCTGTCTGGATGCCAGATGCCCAGCAAAGCCCACTCTATCACTCCTCCTCCCCAAGTGGGCAGGGACAGAAAAACAGAATGAAAGGCTCATGGGTGGAGATATAAGGACAGAGAGAGATCACTCACCAGTTACTGGCACGGGCAAAACAGACTCAACTTGAGGGAAAAAACAAATTCAATTTATTACAAATCAGACAAGAGGATAATGAGAAATAAAACCAAATCTTAAAACACCTCCCCTCACCCCTCCCTTCTTCCCAGGCTTAACTGCTCTCCTGATTTCCACCTCCTCCTCCCCCCAGCAGCACAGAGGGACAGGGGATGGGGGCTGAGGTCAGTTCATCACACGGTGTTTCTGCCGCTGCTTCCTCCTCAGGGGGAGGACTCCTTCCCCCGCACCAGCGTGGGGTCCCTCTCACGGGAGACAGTCCTCCACCAACTGCTCCAACGTGAGTCCTTCCCATGACTGACAGTCTTCACGAGCTGCTCCAGTCTGGGTCCATTCCATGGGGTGCAGTCCTTCAGGAAGGGACTGCTCCAGCGTGGGTCCCCCACGGGGTCACAACTCCTGCCAGCAAACCTGCTCTGGCGTGGGCTCCTCTCTCCATGCGCTACAGGTCCTGACAGGAACCTGCTCCAGCGTGGGCTTCCCACGGGGTCACAGCCTCCTTCAGGCATCCACCCACTCCAGCGTGGGGTCCTCCACAGGCTACAGGTGGTCATCTGCTCAACCATGGATCTCCATGGGCTGCAGGGGGACAGCCTGCCTCACCATGGTCTTCACCACAGGCTGCAGGGGAATCTCTGCTCTGGCGCCTGGAGCACCTCCTCCCCCTCCTTCTTCACTGACCTTGGTGTCTACAGAGTTGTTTCTCTCACATCTTCTCACTCCTCTCTCTCTTGCTGCAAGGTGTGGAGGTTTTTTTATTCCTCTTCCTCTTTTTTCTTAATTACATTCTCACAGAGGCGTTACTGATTGGCTCGGCCTTGGCCAGTGGCGGGTCCGTTCTTGTAGCCGGCTGGCACTGGCTGTGTCGGACATGGGGGAAGCTTCTGGCAGCTTCTTGCAGAAGCCACCCCTGTGCCCTCATCCTCGCTACCAAAACCTTGCCACGCAAACCCAATACACATACTAATGTTTTCAGTTGTTGCTGGAAGTCCAAGGTCTTTGTGTTTTGCTAGCCTGCAAGTGCAAAAGACTGGGGGAGGGGGGGAGCGGGAAGTGTAGTAATTAGAAAAATTCAAATTGGTATTTGGATATGCCAATGAGATATTCAATATCATATAATGTCATGTTCAGTATATTATTGAGAGCTGACCAGAAAGCTGGGTATTCTCTTGAGGATCACTCGGGCTCTCTCTTCCAGGGTTGCAGTTTTTCAGTTTCAGGACTGTCTCTGCTCTACGATCACGGGCTGGGGACGAGCTGGGCATTGGTTGGTTGGTCAACCACTCATTTGCATATTCTATTATTACTGTTACAATTATTATTTTAAGTTTTATTTTATTTAAATTATTAAATTGTTTTTATCTCAACCTGTGAGTTGAGAACAAGTTACCCTTACCCCTCCAATTCTTTCCCCTGTTCCCTGGGGAAGGCAGAGAGAGTGAGCAAGTGACTGTCTGGCTGCTAGATAAGTGAACAGCCCTTACAGTCCTATCACTCCTGTTACCTGCCACTACCTCCATTTCTTTCTCTTTGCACCAGCTCCAGCCCACCAAACACTGAGCCTTTAGAAACTATCTCCAACCATCTCCTTTTGCACCTACACATAATCCTCACATTTCCTCTTTTGAGGAAGCCCCAGGCAGTACAGTTTAAAGGCAAGAATTCAGATTCAATAAACATGCTTGAGCAAATGAGACCAGAAATTGCTTACTCAGTTGCTGAAACATGACATTTCTGGTGAACAGCTGCCACCAAAGCACAGATATACCTGGGTGATGGCTAGGGCTGAGCTGCAGATCTCCTGAGAGGCCTGCTAAAAAAACTGCTTCTCAGATATAAGTGATACCAAGTTAATATCAAGTGAAAGTGTATCTTCCTGTGGCATACCAGTATTCTTAGTGAGGAAAAATGCATAGCACTGGAAGTACAGACAGTGGAAGTATGGACACTCACAGAAATCTGAAGCAGCATCTCCTCCAAGTTATGCATATAAAGCACCAGGGCCTGAGAAGTAACATCACACAACCTTTTTTTTTTTTTTTGAAACAACAGACTCACTGAAAAACTTCCTAAGTAAAAAAGGCAGATGTGATAACAAAAGTGGAACTAAAATCTGGTCTCACCAGGAAGTTCATTAAAAAGAGACTTGTTTAAAGGCCTTGTCACTTGCATATACATATAAAATAAATGATAGAGATAGTGGCTTTTCATTATACTGACATCTTTCTGTAGTGTGTCTGAGAAACCACAGGTACAAGTTCACTTACATGTCACTGGGCAAAGTGCTTGTGGTAATCATTTTCATGGGGAAAAATAAGCACTTGCAGGATCATATATTTTATGTCGTAACTTCAGTTAATGCCTACATCAATCAGATTGTCAAAGCTGTTTACAGCCCATGCCTGGATATTTCCAGCTTTTGACATGTTATGTCAAGGAGAACCAGAATCCTTGAAACATAATTTTGTCATTCTCTACTTACTGCTTTCTTTCCATCTTCAATTCCCCTGGTAAACTCTTTATATCATTTGCAGCTGCTTCAGAATCCCACAGCCACCAGCTCATTAGCAACATCAAGACCACATTATTCCTCTTCTGGGAGAGCGCCCTAGGTTTCCTACAAAGCTTACAATGACCAGAATTTCCAATATGTAGGTGGGTTCAGCTGCAACATCCTTCCAACCTAAGCTGCTCTGTTACTCCTTTGCAGATTATGTTGATGTCCAATTCCTTTTATCCAATTTCAAGAATGTGCTGTTCTTTCTTCTTCATTTTCTTATTTTTTTTCCTTTTGCATTTAGTACCTCTATGTCTGACAAGTTGTAATTTGCTGATTATGAGCTATGTCTCTTCTGGGGTTCGGCTATATTTTAGAACTAACCTAAGATATAATAGTCCCAAAAAGTGGATGTGAGATGGAAGAAGGGTTGGAGGACCTATATTTTTTCTTGCAAAAACTGTAAAGTCTGGAATTAGAAATAACCCTTTCCTCTTTTGCCCAGATTAAAATTGTGGAGAAATTCTCAATTTTATCTCCATGTGTACCATGTGTCACATAACAGGGACTCTGGAGTCAGGTATTTCAGGCCATAAAGACACGGCGCTTATTAACTGAGCGAGTATCAGCACAGAAGATTTCTAGGAACATCTCCTGAGAAGAGAAAAGCCCAGATGTGCTTTACACCACCAGCAGATGAGGTTAACTCAGCCCTGATTGACTGTCCTTAAGAGACAGGCACTGGACTGACAAGGAACCTTTGAGAAATTAATAGTTGCAATTTATTCAAAGAACTAAATATCTCACAGAAAGGCAGGGGGAAGGGAGGAAAGCACAGGACGGGTGGAGGGGGGTCAAAAGAAGTCCAAAATTTGTAGCAGGCAAACTGCAGCATAAAAAACCCCAAACCAGTACTACCCTGAGACCCTGGTCATAAAGTGCAATGGCTTGTTAACTTAACAAAGCCTTCAGCAATATAGAAAGAAGTGCCTGTTTCCCCTCACTTCACATCCTTACTGTTGGACACTTTCTTTTCTCCCTCTCTCTCTCTTTCTCGCTGTTGTAGTCTAAACATTATATCTGGTTTGAACGGAACTATAAAGCAGACTGTTAGCAGAGACAGAGGTGTGTGCTGAGAGGAAACAGCCGCACTCCCACCCCTTTTCGAGGTCATTCCCCGTTAGCCACGCTTGAGGGCAAGGAGCCTGCGATGCTGTGATCATCCATGAGCAAGCACCAAGGGTAGCAAAGGGACAATATGTCCCAGAAACTTACTGGGATGTGTCTGGGTGCAGAGGGATCTCAAATCTTTGAGGTGTTGTCAAACGTTGTCTTCCTTTAAGACACCTATTAAACGTTGAATTATAGAATGCCTTGATAGGTTTGCATGAAGGACATAGTGAGCCTGACTGGCAGACTGATGGATAAAGACACCAGGAAAACATTCAAAGTTTAGTTTCAGCAAAAGTCAAGAAAAAAACCTGCTGCAAAGCCTTCCAAACCTTGCTGCAAATAGGCTTTCCCATGGATTTAATGCAGGAACACATGCAAATTCCAACAGACCCCATTTTAAGTCATATTAGCGATTTGAGATGCTTCATCATTCTCTGCATTGTATGAACTGCAGACTTTTTATTTCCCAGACTCTACTAATAACAAGCCCTATAATTAGGTATCTGTCCTTTGCAATCAGCATTACAGCTTTCTGTGCATAGGAGAAAAATTGTAGGGCGGGAGAACCACTCAAAAGCGTAGGAAAGGGCTGTCATCAGCATAGTATGACTGGTTAATGGTTTCAAAAAAGTTATTAGGAGAGAACAGTTCCTTCATTTTGGTATGTAGCATGCTAATAAAAATGCTCTTGTTCATTTGTCTGTCTGATTGAACCTGACTCGAGTTTTGGGTTCAAACTCATTCTCTCAGCCTGCAATGGTTAAGTAACATATTTTTTCTGATTTCCTCCTCCCCCATACCCATGAGCCATTCGCCTGAATGACTGGCCACAAACTGTTCTTGATCATTAGTGCTGATGAAGATTTGCTTTTGGCATTTGATGTAGAAACATGATATGGAAAGACGTGCCACAGAGATGTTGCCTGGGTTTTTGCCCTCATGTTTTGCCCTGGTTTAGGAGTGAGAATCAGCCCAATACCCAAGCAGCTTGCTGGGTATTCTGTTCTCTGATTTGCAATGGAGAGCCCAGTTGTCAGCAGGTGAAAACCAGGCTGGTTTTTTATTATCTTGAAAAACTTTGAGTAGCAGAAGCAGGAAGCTTCAGTACAAAATCTTGGCCCACTGAAGTCACAATGACATTAAGTGAGTCAAGGATTTCTACATCCAAAGGTAAACACATTTTGTCAGCTTTATTACAGCCATTAGAAACAAAAGAGCAAAAATTAATCTGTTAACGTTGCCCCCAGTAAGGCAAAAGTCTGCTCTTCACTGCATTGCACTGTTGGGTCCATAACAACTCCACGAGCCGTTCTGGTGGAGTTCCTCTGGACCCACCTTTATGACAAGAGAAGTAAATTTCCCCACCGAGCTTCCTTTGACTACTTTTTTAAAATTAATTTCATGCCAGTGTGGCGTCTCGTTCTTCACTCCAGCAAAACTGTCTCTCGAGGAAGGAATGACAGCTCTCGGAGATAATCTTCTGCCTAGCACTTACCCAATCGTCTTTTCATCTCCGAGGTTTCCAAAGCCAGGAGGGTTATTTTCAGGGCCATGTGTATTAAAATTAATGCTAAATCAAAAGGACTGCCTGCCGCGGGGCTTGATTGGATTTGGACAAAGAATGTCAATTTCTGAAGTCAACCCACGTGTAGATCATTTTTTTTCACCACCTAATCATGATTGTGAGAACGTAAATCATGTGAATTACAATGAGTGGAGTTGATGAATGTGCACCACAGGAACTCCAGCTTCAGTCCCCTTCGAGGTCATCACTGGAGAAAGTCCTTTCCTGGGGCTGGATTTCTACTGCCTGACACATCCACTCCTTAGACACACTCTTTTGAGGGAGATGAGAAAGGCACCACCTTTGCTTCTGTTTTGTCTCTTCTTTTAACTGGAAAACAAAGCCTGCTAAATTTACTATAAAGGCTTCCTGTAATTTTTTTTTTTCATTCACTTACAATCATGCTCTTAATAATTGGATGTAAAGTAAAAATCCTCAGGAGCACAAGAGTGAAGTCTGCAAGTGCATGGGAATTCAGTCCTCTCAATATTTATGTTTGGCATTAAATACTTCATGCAAAAATAATGACTTTGACTCCTGAGGCCTTCCCTCTCTTATCTCAAAAACTGTTCATACACATGCTCTGGGATCTCTATGCAAATATAAAAAGGGGATTAAGTTGTATGTGTAGCAAATCCTGCTTTTACATTAAATAGGTAAGAACTAATGGAGGGCCTTTGGATTAAAAATAGATCCCTGATTGCTGAGCAGACTAAAGCATTCTTTCCTCTGGCTGCCCTGTCATGCAGGAATTGACTTTTTCCTAGGGAAAAATTCAAGTCAATGATAAAATCTATAGTATATTAGAGGTATGTACTGTACAATACATGATTTTGATTGAAATTACTGTATATGAGGGAATGTCCCCTGCCTCCACAAAAACACTCTTTCTTTTGAAACGGGAAGCCAAGCCCCAGCCCCCTGTCTGACAGCACCATTGGATGAGAAACTTCCACATCTGCGTGTCCTTAGGGAAATTCTGGGGACATAAGGTGAAAATCTACAACACAGATGTCACAGAGAAGGGCGAGCACTGCCTGTGGCCCCAGACACCATGTATTAGACCATCATCTGGTTCTTTCTCCCCACCCTGTGCAGCAGGAGCCAGGAGGAAGAAAGCTCCTCCAGCCCCACTGGCCCTCTAGCTACCCACTTATCCATTGTAACTGCTCGGACCACCTGCAAAAGGTCAAACCCACCGACACTGAGGTTCAATTTTTACCACTGGTCCCACAAAAGAGGAAAACCAGGCTGTGGCATTGAGCTGAAGGGCACAAAAAGCACAGGGCTCTGCAGGCAACCAGGCTGCACAGCCACTGACCTTGTCACATTTTGTTTTGTGTCCGTATTGTCATTTGTTCCCTTTAAAACAACGTAAAAAAACCCACCAAGACACTGCCAAGCACAAGGCAAATTCTTCTCTGTGCATTTTGTAAGGTCATGCCCCGGGCCCACCTTGAGC
Source organism: Caprimulgus europaeus (assembly GCA_907165065.1). The sequence continues at coordinate 94,662,479 of OU015523.1, read as the reverse complement.
AAGGTCATCAGCGTGGAAAACGTCTCACAGAGTCTGACAGAAGGGTTCAAAGGAACTAGCTGAAAAGGGTAAAACACAGCTGGTGACAGCAGAGATGGGGCCACAAACTTCCTGACAACACCAGTACATTTCACAGCTGGACTTAAGCAAGCGCTCCCTTTAAACCTGGCTTTCCTTTCAATAAATCTCTGAATGAAATGCAGAAGCAGTTTTTGCCTGAGTCGTTGGCCTTTGCAACTTCCCCAGGACCCCAGGCTCATTCAGCTCAGACACTCAGCTGCCAGGGTAAGAAGCAACCTTATTTCACCTCTGAATAAGAGGAAAAAAAGCATATCTATAAAGACCTAAATCCACTGAGCTGGAGAGCACTTTTTGAGGACAGCAGAGGTTACTAATTCACCCCATACCCCAGCATCAGCATTCAGATGGGGTGAGGATGATGGTGTGCTGGGAACCAGGGAGTAGCTCATGCTGGATTGGGATCAGGATGGAGCACACAGTGAAAAAACACAAGAGCAAAGCCCTCGGGTGGAAACCATCCACCAAGACTGAGGTGTATGGGTCCAAGTGTGAAATGCCCAGGTTCTCCCTGTGGAAAAACACACAAGGGCAATTCACCTGCCTCCTCTCTGGGCTTGCCTGGGGCATGATGCCTCAGATGCTGGTGGCACTGATCCTTCCATACAATGAGCTCACAGGTCGGCATCCTGCTTCCAGCAAGCCAGGCAGATGCAGTTTCACACATCCTCCACTACAGCAAGTCCAGGTCCCCTCTGTCCCCCAAGCCCTATGCCAGGCTCCTGCAGCCCTGCCAAAATTTCCAGGGAGGGTTGCAAGCTGGCAGGAGCCCCCATCTCCCTCTCTGCCCCGTTGCTATGGCCCTGGGAGCCGTGACAACAGCATCCCGTGGCAACAGTACAACAAGGAGAAGAGGCCCACCAACCCTCAGGGTGACCGGGGACCAAGAGGTTGTCCTGAGCACTTCCTCACCTGCTCTTTGTGGAGAGTTTCCTCTCCTGCTTTCCTGGATGCTCCTGCCCCAACAAGTAAGCCTGTCCTGGGATGCCCGTCTGGGCTTTCTTGGGGGGGAAGGCTTTTTGGGGCCCTGATGTGGCTGTCAGATGCTGCTTTACCATTTAAACTTCCATGTGTCCTTGTTGCCCTGATTTTTGTTGCTCTCCTTTCCAGTTTTCCTTTTTACCCAGCAGATGAAAACCCAGCACTGGAAGGGGGTTATGAGAGGGGAAGAGGAAGCTGCAGGCAGACCCAACGGCTATCCCCTTCCCAGCAGCAGGCAAGGGTGGAAACATCAGGGTGGATGATGGGAGGGGGAGAGATACAGAGTTAATCTTCTGTTCTGCTTCAGCTCCCCCAGAAGTCAGACTTCCCTGAAATGTAGAAGCAACAGTTGGCCAGAATATACTATAATATACTTTTTTTTTTTTTTAAGGAGTGGGGGGCAGGGGGGAGACCAAACCTTTCTTTATCCAAAATCTGCTGAGCCCGTCCTGCTGAGAATGGGAGTGAGTGTCACCCTCTGCCCCCACCCCAGGGCACCAGAGCAGACCCTCGGGCTGGCAGAGCCTACAAACGGCACATGGGGACAGCATTGCCTCGAAGGCAACTTTTTGTCAAGGTGCCTATGGATAGCACGCAGGCAGGTGGGCTTCAGCAGGGTCAGTGCTGACAGCATTCGCTCTTGGCTTCTTTCTCATTCTCTACTTTCCTTTCATAAACAATGTTCACATTCATTTATTTATTTTTTTCACATTATATTGCCATAAATTTCTACTTCAGAACCTGTAGTTTTAATAGACATCTCTGTGAATATATGTATTTTTTCCTGAGACTTGCCATAACATTTTTATTTCTGGATGCATACTTTAGAGAGTGAAGCATAAAAAAGAGGCTCAGCTGAGCAGTAGAATTATAGTTTATTCCTTCAGAGGAAGGAGGAGACATCAGAGAGCTTCTCATCTCTTTCTCAGTGTGGCAGCCTATGATTCTGATTTATTCTGCTGTAAACCTACAGGAACGGTAGTTACTCAGTATTGCTGCAAATTCACACCTTGGGTGTTTCATTGGGTGTGTCACGACTCTGACCTTTAGCTCTGTGTTTAGGGGCTAATGGATTAGTTATTCGCCACCTGTAAGAAATGCTGTTCTGATATCTACCGAAATATTTGGCTTCTGTGGAGGGCAGGGCAAAAGGCAGCAGTGCCTGGGCTGTCCTCTTACACTGCTGGGCAAGGAGCAGGAGGGACTATCCTGAGAAAGACCTTGTGCCAAAACGAGCACAAAGTGTTCCTACCTGCAGTTCGCTGCAGTGTTAGAAATCAAACCAGCCGCCGGCAGTAACGTCAGCTCTGTGTTACCCAGAGCCAAACCCAGTAAATCTCCAGCGGTGTTGTCAGACGAGTCCTTTGCTTTTCCAGAGCAGGGAAGAGCCAATAACTGGCAGCATTAATTGGGGAATCCTATTTTTTCAGACAATCTAACTTCAGTTTACTTCTTATTTCTTGTGATGCAAATCCCAGAACACACACTAATAACCATGATTTACAGCCTGAGCTGCTTTGTTTTACTGTCGAGTAATTGTTATCCTGTTGAAGAGCCAGGCTTTCTGAGGAATATTCACGGACTATAGCTGTGAGTGGAGCGTGTGTCCTGTCCGCTCCATGTCCCAGACAATGGCATCTGCTAAAATCAGGTTTATTTAAAAATCCCAACAGTAGAGATTGATAGTCCGATTCTGCATGACTCTCCTAAGCAGGGTTGCTGCTTATGCCTATGTATTACAAATGCAAGGGAAGTTATTTTTCTGATTTAACAGAATAAATAGTTTTAACTTATTTGCCAGCGTTAGTGGCTGCAAGCAGAGGCAGCTGGTTCTCATCCATACACCTGCAGAAACAACATAGTCTTTATAACCTCGAGGCTGAGTGAATGCACCAGGCCCTGGATCACCACATATTTGCCATATTTCCTATATGCCTGTTAATGGTCTCTGCGGGTTACAGAAAGGTTGGCAGCCCCTCAATTGGAGCTGGTGTCACCGCTAAGGTGAGATCCAAGCTTTTGGATGCAGCCCTTCAAACTTCAAGCCACTGCTGAGATGAGTATTACTTTCTCTGCTGGCGCTTACGGGACTGGAAGGATGTAATAGGCATAAGGGCTGCACAACAGGAGACCACTCAAGGGTCCTCTGTGCGATTTATGGCGATTTATTGCTCTCTGAACGTCTTTGAAAGTGCAAAGTGCAGAAGCAGAGTTATTTTGGGAGATTGTTTTCTCTACAAGAGTAGTGGTTATAACTTGGAATCTGGAGATCTGGTCTGGACACAGCTGCAATGGCAGAAATAGAGGAACCATCCTACTTACTTTTAATGGGCTTGCCTGCAATTAAAGCCCATAAATGCTTTTTTCTCTATAGATAATATTATATTTTATTATATTATTTATATAAATGTGTATAATCTGTATCGTAATAATAATAGTGTGTATAATGTACACACTATTAGGAAAGTAGTCAACTACTCTCCTTGGATTTGTAAATAGATACATATATACATGTATGCATATAAACACATATGTAACTGCTTCTTTAGCATTTAAGGAAGTGTAGACTCCCACCAAGGCAACTGGCCCTTGGTGGGTGGTATTAAGCTGTAGGTCTGCACGTCACAGCAGCCACGGTGCCAGTGGACCCCTCTACTCCAACAAAATGGAGTGACGGCAGTGATGGAAGCACTTTGCTGAGGGCCTCAGTCCCTCCTGGGCTGTGGATCTGAAAGCCCCTAGGATCTGATGTTGCATTGTAAAGTCCTGCCACAAAGTCACATCTAAACAAAGCAAAGGCAGCGTCAGATGTCCTTTGTTGCAGTGGACTATGGAGCAAGAGATTATAAACCCCATAGGATCAAGCAGGAATTGCTTAGAGGGAAAGATTCCCTTAACAAGCACAAATATCTTGAAGATAGCAAAGGAAAGCAGAGGCTGACTAAACTCATATTTACATAGTATTCTCTCCAGACCCCCTGTGGTGTGGAAATTCCCCTGCAATGTCTGTGTACAAAAGTCTTTCTAGCCTTGTGTACATATCACTCCTCTACCTTTTGGGATATGGGCAGGGAGCTTACAACTGGAATTAATTTAGTTGACATTTTGTGGTACAGTGCAGAGTTTAATCCTCATTTGATGGCATTGCACTTCCTGCCTTCTGCTGCTGCCTGGGGAGTTACAGACGTGCAAATAATACCATTCCCCTTGGGACAACAATCCCATGGTGAAGGTGTCATCTCTGACCATGTGTTTTCATCACCTGGCAGAGCTGCTGGGGATTCTGGTTCCCACCAGCTGCTCTTAGCTAAAGAGCTTGCCAAAGTTTTCCTGGTCATACCTGTACCCAAAGGGGCACTCCAACCCAAGGAGGTCATAGAAATGATGAATTCTGCTTGATTTTTGATGGAGGATAATGGGACAGCTCAGAGTAAGGAAAACAAGGGTTTGATGGCGAAGCAAGAAGCTGTGATGGGAATACCCCACACAGGGCCAGGCAGTGCCCCAGGATGGGGAGGGCAGCAGGTCCTGCCATGACTTCCCATGGACACGTTCAGCCTGGCCATGGTGGCGAGAGGAGGAGTGGGGGGCTGCAAGATGGGGCATGACAACAAGAGCAAAAGAAATATGGGGCTAATGGCACCAGGGAGGCAATTCCACTGTTAATAACACAAACACAGTCATCTCTCTGCCTTTGTCTCTGATGAATCAGAGGAAATTGCCTCCCGAGCCCTTCGCCTTCCAGCTACTTCAGCTGTGTTTTGTTTCTCTAAGATTCAAATATTCTGACTAGATTTCAGCATATTATTATGAGAACAGAAGAGCTATAGAGTAAGTGAAGCTTCACAGAGGAAATAGCCAATAAATGTTGCTTTGAATTCGCTTGCTTTTTATGGCGAGCTCTGATGTCAGGGCCAGATATGGCTTTGGAGAAGATGGGTTGCTGTGCTGCAGATGTGTTTGTGAATGCTTAGTGGACAATCTCCTGTGTCATTGTAATGGGCAGCTTACCATTATCTATTAGATTTTTAAGCTTGTCATTTTGATGTGACCGATTTTTCTATTTAATACCAGTCCCCGTGAACTATGAGCCTACAAAAGCAAGAGCACTCTTCTTTGTGTGGCGATCCTATCTGGCCAGATTAGCAAAACGTTTATTTGCATTTTGCAAAAAAGATTGAGCTTTGTAACAAAAATATGTATCAGGTCAAGTGAAAAATATGATGGTTTGAGATCAAAATCACAGAATGGTTCATGATGGAGAAGGAGAGGCAAATTTCCAAAGCAGAAATCTTTTCATTTTGGCACTTTCAAAATGTGGCATTTCATCCCTCTAATTTGCCGTGGGCTTTTTGTTTCAAACATTTCTTTTGATGAAAGCAAGCATGCAAACAAAAAAAAAACCCAACCCATCCTTATTTAGAATTCAATAAAATGCTTCATTTAATTCTGTTCAGTTTCCTGGAAAAGTTCAACATGAACATTCAAGTACTGCATTTCTTCCAATTGCAGGGAAACTGCTGAGCCGTGAGTTTCTCAGCTTTGATGTGCCAAGTGCCAAGAGAGAGTCCTCTGCAAGCTACTGTAGTTCACATTATTCCGTAGGACCATCCCAATAAGTGTGAAAGCTCAGCTTAGCAGGTATAGTACAAGCACAGAGCCAGAGGCCATCTGTCCTAAGGACTTTACCCTCCTGGATATACAATTCCCATAGGGTCAACTATAGGGTTTTGTGTGGAGTGACAGAGGGAGAACATGAAAGTCCATTTGAAACAACTTGCCACCACTGGAAGAGAAGTTCTGTACACTTGCTGTATAAGCTGATTTTCTCTTTTGTTTTAGGGGAAAGTCAGGATAGGAAGGGTGACAAACTCTGTATTAAGGATGAGATTCTGCCCCTAGGCACTGCTGTTGCTGCTGCACGGAGCTGAGCTGGTGAGCTAAGCCCACATGTCCATGGCTTGCTCTCTTCTGCTGGATTTGAAAAGTGCTCATTGCAGTTGTGATTTTATGAATTCAGTTTCCCCATTTTTGAGATTGCAAGAGAAAAAAAAATAAAAGCCTTAGCAAGAATACACTATAATATGTTCTTTAAAACATTTGTGAAAGAGGAAGAGTTCAAGGGTGGCAGCTAATTTTAAGAGGTAATGGTGCGTGAGAGATTACGTAGGTGAAACGTGGCACCTGGCCAGAGGTGAAGAGAAGCGTCATGCGCAGACACAGGGCCAGGACAGCCCCTACCATGCAGACTTTGTGCAAATGGCACTGGCTTGCCTCAGGGGAGTCTCTGAGCTTGCCCAGATGCATGCATTGCAATCCAAGGCAAAGGCCAATTACAGGGCGTTAGAGCAGCAAGATGAAGGAGACACTGAGCTGAGAAGCAGCAACAAAAATGGCCAAGTGAGACTTGATTTCCAAACCCGGGGTGGAGGGACATGATTATTACCCTCTGCTTGGCACTGGTGAGGCACATCTAGAGCGCTACATCTGCTTTGGGGCTCACCAGTATGAGAGACACGGATGTACTGGAGCAAAGGATCACCAAGACATAGAGGCTGGAGTCTGTGTGCATAAGAGGAGGCTGGGAGAGTTTGGACTGTTCAGCTTGGAGGAGAAAAGGCTCGGGGACATCTCATTGCTGCCTATAGCTGCCAAATGGAAGGGTGAAGAGCAGACAGCCAAATTCCTCTCAGAGCTGTGCAGCTGTAAGAGAAGGGAAGGCAGTCACACACTGGAGTATGGAAAATCCCAATTAAATATTAGCAAAAATATTCTCAGCACGAGTGATTAAGTACTGGAGTCAGAAAGGCTGTAGGATCTCAGTCTTCTGAGGTATTTAAAATTTGACTGGGCAAGACCCTGAGGTCCCTGATCTAGTTGACTTGTTTTGAGGAGGGGCCTGGACCAGACAACTTCTAGAAGCATTTTCCAGCCTGGCTTGTTCTAGAGGTCCGTGACCATGAAAACTTAACACAGAAAGCAAAAGGACAGCACTACAGTGATCAGTAGTGTCAGTGACATCAGAGATGTTTTAAAGTATGATGAAGAAGCAGAGGAATCTGAACATTAATTTGTTACAAGCGAAATGACAGGATTGTTCATGAAAGGCAGAAATGACAGACTTTTACAAAACTAGTTCTCTAAGGAGATGAAAATCAAACAATGTAATTAGATTGCATGATAATGGGATACTGTCTGTCCCAGCAATGCAGGATGCAATGTGAGACTGCTACTGGTAAGGCTAGGTGCTTTAAAATCAAATGCAGGCAGCTAGCCTAAAACAAACACTAGTAAAAGGGAAATTTAGGGGTCTCTCTGGGCCATTGGTATTGGTTTTCAGAAGTCCTGGATCAGAAGGAAAGTTCCAGAGAACTGAAAAAATTTATCCTGAGAGATGGATAAGAGAAGAATTAAAGATAGTCCTTAATGTGAATCAAGACAGAGTTAGGGAACACAGTTTTTGCCAGACCAGCTCAGTGATTTCTTTTAATAAAATGTGTAAGTTTGATCAACGAAGGCAAAAGTATTGACATCCTATACATGTGCTTCTCTGTAGCATTTGAGTTGATTCTGCCAGGCACTTGTTAAGAAACTAAACTAGGTCAGCCTTCTGGTGAAAACGTGCTAACTGATGGGTCTCAGACCTATGGTCTTTGGTACACAAGAAGTGGTAACAGGTGACCCAGAGTACCACAGAAATAGAGCGGGCTGGGATCTCACCTACTCGACATCTTCACCATGGACAGTGCTGTGCCGTTCCTACTTGGCATTTGCCTACTCTGTTCTCATAAATTGTCCTGCTGGGGAAGCCCAGACAAGGGGTGAGAAGCATGTCCCATCGAGCTGTCACCTGTGCACCCCTGGTGCCCGCATGTGTGTGTGTGTGTCCATGGGCTCCCACAGCAGAAACCACCCTGCCCACACAGATAGAGGGCTGCATAGTCTGGAGGTGATCCATGGGTGCACCAAAGCTGACATGCAGGGCACTGGAAGGTTTTGGATATTCTGCATGGGTAAAACACCTGGAAACAGTCATCTCAGTTTGCAGTCAGTCAGAGCAGAGGAACATCCTGCCTGATGGGAACTGGCGGGCAGAAGGGGAGGTTGCAAAGCATTATTTCTGCCAAACTAACCTTATTATTTTTCCCTCCTTTCTCTTCTGACATTAAACAGACTGAGTGGATGAAGGGAAGATGCAGACACAATTAACCTGATATTGCAAATAGGAGGGCAAGTCGCTTTTTATGGCTAGTTTATGTTTCAGACACACAGCTATGTAGAATAATGCAATAACAAAAATCATCCAGTATTTTCTCTGGGTTTATTCACTGCAAGTCCTTTGAGAGCTGCTTTTGTTTGTCTTTATTTAATTGGCATGGTCGGATAGCCACCAGCAGGTCCAATTAAGCAGATTCAATAGATTCCACTGTATGTTTTCATTTTTTTTCTTCATCAGTGTGTAGCATAAAATGTCCAAAATAATTTTCCTGAGTACTAGTAATGAATATAAAGTGCACTCTGCTCCAGCCTGCATCCAGCAGGTTTCAGCTGTACAGCATTTTACAGCCAAAGCAAACTAGGTTAATAATGAAATCACTGACACAATCTTTAGTACAGCCTTAGTGAGGACAGGGTGCCATGGTGTGCTACCATGTGAGAGATTAGATTGCTCAACTTTGGGCCTATCTGAGCACAGATAAGCATTATGCCATCTTTTTGAATATCCCACCAATGGGACTTGGGCCTGCCCTTAATATCAGGTATTTGTTTAAGTGCTTTGTTGAATTGGAGCCTAGTAGATCCTCTTAAAAAGAAAGTGATTTTCAATCTAATAAGGTTATCTTAGTGTGAACATTTTAACTACATCAATCAATATGCCTGTCAGAAGTAAATGACTAATGGGATTTCTCTTTTCTTTCTTTGTTACCAAAATGATGAATTGACTTTGCCTGTTGCTGAAGATTCTCATCTCCTTAATGCATTGCAGATATGTCTAATGGACACGAGCTATCAGGATCTGGCAGTAACCAGTCCCAAACAAAAATATTTCCCCTTGGGACTGGGTCATCAGATTCCAGCTCTGCTCTCACAGTGGAAAATGTGAAAAGGCTAGATGAGGAGTACCTGGCTTCTAAAGAAGCCTTCGATAAGCAGAGAATACAAGATTATATTGAGCAGACTAATCTTGCTCGCTTCAACAAAAGGACAACTAGGAAAACCAGCACAGAGCTTGCCTGGAATGCTGAGCCTGAAGGAGCCTCCTCACCCTTTCCCACAAAGCGGAGAAAAAATAGCAAAGAAGTTTGCTGGAAGATCTCTGGAGAAATTTCAAGGAAAAATAAGCTACTAACAGGTATTTTTCAGCAATTTGTCAGAGGGAAGGAGCAAGAATAAGACAGCTGTCCTTATCTGTTCTGTGTTTCTGTTTGCCTATGGTAAATATGAGTGCCATGCAGAGGTGCCTGAAACAGTGATGGATTTTGAGGAGCAATGTGTGCCTGCCCTTCCCTGTCTGCCAGCAAGGGCTGCAGTTGTGTGGACTGCTGGGCTGGTTTGTACCATGTTTTGGGCGAAGATGTTGATGTGTGAGAGCACAGTAAGGAGCACCAACACCCAAACCTGAATCCCAACAGTGAAGTTTGTCAGATAGCTCATTAGAAATGCAAGGTGCTAGTCTAAGTGCCCTGGCTAGAAAAAATAGAATTTTACAAGTAATTTAAACAGAAGCAGAGTAAAGCCAGGACAGAGTGTAAACAGAAAACCCACACACCTGTTTTAGGCAGCACTTCTGACTTTCCGAGGTGTTCAGAGTCCAAACACTGTGATTTAGTTTCGTCTGCAGAAGAGTTGCTCTGTTGCATGTAAATGCCATAAAATTAATATTAGATAATTATCTCTTATTAGATATCTTGAGCTATGTTATCTTATTTTTATATATATTTATATATATATATAGCCTAAACATTATTTTACAGCTCATTAAGTAACCCAGCCAATGTTTGGAGGCAGATAGCAGGGCCCAAAATGTAGTTAATCCATGGAAACGAAAACTCTAAATTACAGAGGGAAAAAGACCTTTTAAAGATAGCAAGAACTCATCCCATTTTTGTTCTGCTTACAAGCCAGGATGTGGCTTGTGGCTGTATGCAGGACAGGGTCACAGTTGTCCCCTGTGAGGGGGTAAAGAAGGGACAAGTGGCCCCATCAAAAGCCACTGGAAGCCACAGAGCAGCTGTGGGGGAATGGCAACTGGGTCCCTACACAGGGAGAGTGTAACTTTCTGCAGCAGAGACTGGATCCAAAACTGGGGTCCAAGTGGGACAATGTGGCCTTATCCTAAGTATAAAACAGTTTTTTAGAGGAAAGATTGGACTTTTTCCATACTTCTTCTTTGAACACGCTATGAGCACGCATTCAACCTGCTATAGGACAGCCCCTAGCACACCCTGCCTTGGCACAGCCCGAAATGCACAGCCAGCATGAAAGAGCCAGGCTAATACTTAGAGTTGTCTATTTCCTAGAGAATTCATGCATTGGTCCTCCTGGGGGTTGGCCAACAGAAGCGTTTTGTGCTCACTTTTGCATTTTTTTCAATGTAAATTTTCCAGATCCCAAGAAAAGAAAAATTGACTGTCTGCACACACAAGGTCTATTTTTTAAGAGCTTTCCATGTGGAAATCAAGTATTCTTAGCAGGCACACATGTGAGCAGAACCCTTGAGGACAAATCTGCTCCAGCAAGAGGCTGAGGATCTGAAAAAGCGACAAGTGCCTGGAAGTAAATGCATGCAGAAATCTCTTTCAGTGCTACCCCAGGCAATCGCTTGTTGGATTTCCACATCACAATTTAAAATTCAGATGAAATATGAAGTTTCTTTCAGCCTATTTCAGTCAAGGGCTAGTATTTAGACACAAGTAGATTTACCAAGGAAAATCAAATATGGGAATGCCTCATTAGGGACCTAGAGCAAACAGTTAATATGTCTTCAAGAATTTGCAAAGTACAGTGAACCACAGGGCTTCTTTGGACTTTTTCAATCTCTTTTCACTGTTTTTTTGTCTTTCATAAGAGTGGCTTATATAATCTGAGCATTTTTTTCCATGTCTCTTACTCTTCTACATTTTCTTTTCCACCATCTTCTCTGCCACCCTACTGCCCTCCCCAAATGCCTCCAAGTCCATGCCCTTTTCCAAGACCTCTGCATGCCCTAAATTTCTCCCTCTGTCCTCTCTGATTTTTTGGACATAGCTCCACTTGGGATGCTGGCACTGAGGCAGGTTGCATCAGCAGTGGCTTATCTGATAGAGCATTTGAGCTGAGCTGAGATGTACAATTAACAGTGTAGGTGATGGCTGCAACAGACCCCAGGGCTGCTGTGCTCTGTGTGCAAAGGGAAGCGTACACCCCATGGCCACTGAATTAATGCAAACCTGGAGGAGAAAGCCTGTATGAGGTGTTCAGGCCAAAATTCCCCCCCCATTCTTGTAGCATCATGCTACAGATGGGCATCCCTGGTCCCCTTTGCCCCATTGCCCCTGTGCAGCTGCACTGGCAGGGGCAGTGAAGGTGAAACACATGGGAATATGCCCTCCCAAAGAGTCAGTAAAATGAAGAGACCAAAGCTGCTTACAGACGAAACCTGAGTGGAAAGGTAAAGGAAATTAGCTTGTAACTCTTGTCTCTTCCTCTGTAAAGCCTGCCCTTGGTCTCCAGCTACCTTTTTTACCACTCTTTTTTGGGAGATTTTTCTTCACTCTCCCTCAATTTATTATATCATTAAAACTGATGGTAAAAAATGTTCCTCGTTAAGGTGAGAAGGTTTTATCTGAAATACAAAATAATGAAATGGCAAGAAATCTCAAGGCAGGAAAATACCCTGCTGTTCTACACAAAAAGAGGACCTTTTTTTAAAAGAAATCTTTTTCTCTTCCCTCTAGCACCGGCAACAGATTCCCTGTCAGCTCAGCCCACTGGCTGTAAGCCAAAGGAATCCAAGTAAGGAGAGTAATTGGTAACATTTTTCTATATAATTCAGTCACGTTAGGCTGTATTTATGCCATGCGTGGGTAAGCAGCAGGAACACCTAACAACTGGAGATTTACAGTATGTTTGAGACATCCACAGCCTGGCAGCCACTGCTGTCCCCCAGCTATTAATAAGCTGGAAGTTATGCCTGTCCAAGTGGTTGCCTTTGGGCCCCTCAACATTTGCTGTATTAAAAGGCATGCTGCCAGCCTCTAAAGAGGTTTTTTTAATTTTTTAAATTTTTTGTTAGACAGATAAAACCCATGCAGCATCTCTTGGAGCAGCTGCTATGTGTGACTTTTATTTTGCAGGCTAATCTTCCAGCTGAGGAGGAAAGGGAGGACCAATTCCCCAGCCACAGTAAATCAGCATAACACCACCCTTCTCACTGCCAGTGCCACTGCAGCAATGTGGATTCACAGCAGCCAGGGATGTAGCTCACTCCTTTCAGCTGTCCAACATAAATGTTAGACATCTCTAATCTTCCTTGCAGACAGAGAGAAGGGGAGAGAAAAGAAATTGAATAGAAATGCTTGTTCAAGAGACAAATAAAGACCAAATTATTTTGCATTAAATGGCACTTAGTTCATTGATAACATTCCTTATATTAATATTTGAAGGATGTTTTGGCTTTTTTCCTTGAAGATTTTACCACATGCGCTTGGCACCAAGGGAAATGGCTATAAGCAGCTGTTTAAGGGAAGGCTGATGTATTGCTACGTGAACATGCAGCCAGGTGTTTTTTTCATTATCATAGTCACAGAATGATTTGGGTCGGAAAGGACCTTAAAGACCATCTAGTTCCAACCCTCTGCCATCAGCAGGGACACCTTCCACTAGACCAGGTTGCTCAAAGCCTTATCTAACCTGGCCTTGAACACTTCCAGGGAGGGGGCACCCACAGCTTCTCTGGGCAACCTGTGCCAGTGTCTGACCACCCTCACAGGAAAGAATTTCTTCCTAATATCTAATCGAATCTGCCCTCTTCCAGTTTAAAGCCATTACTCCTGGTGCTATCACTACCTGCCCTTGTAAAAGATCCCTCCCCATCCTTCCTGTAGGTCTCCTTCAGGTACTGGAAGCTACTATAAGGTCTCCCCAGAGCCTTCTCTTCTCCAGGCTGATCAGCCCCAAATTATAGGGTTATAAATTTGTAACTTGCAGCCTGAAAGCCTCTATTTCTTCCCCAAATTATGAAAATGTTATGGGCTGAAGTAAAACCTCTGTTGCAATATCAAAGGAAATCGATCTTACAGTTTCCAGGCTAACAGAAAGTCACTACACAAATGCAAGAAAAATGAGATTTTCAACCCGAGAGGTTTGTGCCTTCCTGCGAGGTGCAGAGCTGCTGCTGCAGGAGCTGGGGGGGACCCAGCAGCCCAGCTCCGCGGGGGACTGGCCTGAGCTCTCCTTAAGGCACCGCCCGAGATTTAGGGTTCATGCAGGCAGCTGCTGGCATGTCACTGGGGCTGCACCCCGAGCTCTGACGGGCAGGCAGGTTGCTTGGTCTGAGCACATCTTGACTTGTGGAGCAGCCCAAGTCATCCGCCAACCCCCCAGTCCCAGGAACCAAGGCTCCTCTGACATTTTGGTTCGATACTTGTCCCAGTTAACCTGCACATGGCCCTTCCCTGGGCTCTGCTCCTCGTTTGTAAGGCAGAGATAATGGTGTTTCACTACCTCAGCAGAGCTGGGAGAGCAAACATGCGATGGAGGCACCAGAGCATTGCTGCTCCCCCTGTTCCTCAAAGGTTTTCATCCACAGATGCATTAATTTCTGTGCACTGTGCCCAGAATTCCTTAAAATTCGTAGGCAACTAATAAAAAATCAGTGATGTGAAAAGGCCTAGCTGATTTATTAATGCAGATAAACAAACAAAAAAAATCAAAAGCTCTTCTTTCCCTTGAATCAGATCAAGTCAGACCCCAACCACAGTTTGTTCAGCATCTTCTATTTTTCATGCTTTTTTCATTTGTCAAGTCCACAGGCATCTTTAAATTAGTATATCACAGGGGCAATCAAAAAGTTCTCACTGCGTTACACAAATAGAAGCAGCTGGACACCTTGATAGCTCCCTGTCGTAGGCTGGGAATTGCATACCCTGACAGACAATTGGAGGTGAAAAGAGAGTGGGAGGAGGTCTGGAAAACCCCAGTCACCCCTCTGGCCCTGCTGCTCTTTAGCTTTGTGAGTACAGCTCTCCCCCCTGCATGTTGCAAGAGCTAACATTCACATCTTCTGAGCCAGAACTCATTTAAGGTGACTGGTGCTCCCTGGCCAAAATAAAACCACCGAGGATCACTGGAAAGAAACAGCTGGGAAAGCTTGCCTGCTCCTAAACCTCACAGGCATCTTCCCCAGTGGCCATGAACCACTTACAAGCATCCTACCCAGTGTAACCTCTTTGCAGATGGCGTGTAGATGGCTCTCCTGCCTCCTGCTGCAGCAGAAGGACAGACGTGGAGGACAAAATGACCCAGACGGAGTGGAGCTATTCAGGCGAGACCCTGGCTGACAGGGAGGACGGTGAGTTCATTTAAAGCAGCTCTATCCAACTTCCCAAGTACTCAAAATTGTAGAGCCTTTTTAAAGTAGATTTTGGCATCAGTTTACTAAAAAACAAACAAACAAACAAACAAACAAACAAACAAACAAACAAAAAAGCAGACCACAAAAAAACAAAACCAAAACAAAAAAAAAACCAAAACCAACAACAAAAACAAACAAACAAAAAACCAAACAAACCAAAACTCACAAGGTAGATTTTGGTAGGTTTTGTTCAGCAGAAATGTTGATTCAGTTGAAGCACTTTGACAAGGATAAACGTCTCTCCTAAGTTCTGTCCCCCTCCTATTATTATGGCACAAATGCCTTATGGCATTTTTTCTTAGATCCAGATTTGTTTCACTTTCCACATTATTAGGGTTTTCATGTAGAAACTGGCAAAAGGCAAACCTTCAGACTCTTACACAGAGCTGGTCAGACAGAGTGAGAGCCCAGGGATTATCCAGCACCACACTCAGCACCTCACGTGACGGCCCAGCAAATGACAAGCATCAGCAAGAGTGCTCTGAGCCTGCATGACCCCATAACACCCTGTCAAGGTGTAAGGATGAGCTGATCCTGCAGTGAGCTGCCCCTTGGAGTAGGACTTATTCTCCATCACCACCCTAAGCCATGATGCTGGAGCTGGATGACAGCTGCTGAGGTGGGAGGATGCTCAGCAGTGCTCAGCATCTCCAGCCCACGCTCTATCAGTGTGGGTTGTCTCAGTCAACAGAGATGGTCACAACCCAGAATGGAGGAATATTCTAGTTTTCATCATCTTGATCTTAATAGGCCTCCTTGTGCTGATGAATCCCTCTCTTACTGCCCAAAGAGAGGAACTGAAATGAACTTCACTTGAAGTCCCTGAGCACTTTGATGGTGCTGTCATTGCAGTCTGCCAGCAATGTGAAAAGGTCATTCCTCCTCTCCCCTCCTCCTGCAGACCTGAGGCTGTCCCTCCTTTTGCCACCAGCAAGACAGGCCTTTGCAACCATCCAAGGTCACTTTTCAAGGCCAGCATCTCCTTCTAGGCTAACACAGCTCCTTCATCTCCAGCCATCCTGGTTCAGAAGGATGTTTGAGGGCCAAAGTCACATTGATTTCTAGGGACACAGTAGACGCGTAAATGTTTTAGGGAATCCTGGCCTAAGGGTTTCTCAATGAGAGAAGCACAACGTTGTCACTAGGCTGTCACAGCCCACAAGGTTTTATGAAATGCTTAGCCAGCAAAACAAGAAACAGCAACTTCTTGGCTACAGCTTTCTGCCAAAAGATAGGCAGGTTGTGCTTCAATGCAGATGTCTCAGGGAAAAAATGTGCAGTGCATTAGAGAGCTGTGACTCATAGAATAATTATCCTCGTTTCTCATAGTTTATTAATAATTTAAACCCAATCTTGGTGTTATTGATCTATCATTGAATCGGAGATTTATTTCAGATCTGTAGTCACTGAAGCAGTAAATTTAATCCCCCTTCCCCCCCCACCCTTCTATCCACTAAACTCACTTTATAACTAAAACATGATGTTTAGGCTGTTTCGGTAATAGGAGAGGAGAAGAGCTCAGAGGCTGTGGGTGGCAAGAGCAGCCTTAAGCTCACAGAAGACCAAGGTGAACAACATTAAAGTTCTGGTTTTAAAACACCTTTTTTGACCAAACCATCCTCTGCACCTGGTCTCAGTGATGCTGAAAGGACCAAATGCTACATGTTGGCATGTGCATCACAACCAGATCCTAAACCAGTTTTTGCCTGCTTTCACCTGGATTTGCTTGCCCATTCCCATAGCTAACCACCAGTTTTGCATGCATCCCAGTTGTGGATCCCAGTCATATTCTTTGTCCTCTGGAAACACAGATATAGCTCACCAAGGTAAAAGCACCTGCAACGTGTAGGCTGTTGCAAGGCACACAAGCTCTTGGACCCAATCCTGATGTTACTTAAACTGGTGAAAACATAAAGCAGCTGCCTGTGTGTCCCAGGAGTACTATGAGTGTAAAATCAATGTAAGTGCTTGGAGGATCAAGCATAGAAAACTATAATGTGAAGACTCCTGCAGCAGTGCTTACTTGGCTGCAAGATGTGTCTGGTGCATTCACTAATATAAGCAGCGAGACCTGGCCTTTGAAAGGAAGCCAGGAATAGAAAACAGCATGCTTTACAGCTGTAAAGTGCCCAGAAGAGTAATTTCTGTAGGTAAATTAAATAGTTCTTTATTAGACCAAATGTAGTATACAGCTGGGGTAGAAAATGTGTCCTGGGCTGTACCAATTCTTTCTCAGGTCTGAAAGAAAGCAGCAAATGTGCCTAAATGCTCATCTGTTCTTTTCCATCTATATTAATGGATACAGTTAAATATATTACCATCCCCAGCCCATCCTCGCTGCTACCCTTAGACCCTGCAGCTGGAACCACAGCAAGTGGAGGCTCTTGGCCACAGTGAAGCCTTCTGCAGCTATAGAAATGTGTAACGGAGCCAAGCTGTCATAGCCTTGCTCCAAAAAGCAAATAAGACTCAGTGTAACCAGGCAGAGAGGGTGCATTGTTGGGGTGAAGCACTGGTGTGCACCCATGAGTATGGCCTCTTAGAGTATCTGACGTTTCTTGGATAAGTGGAAGACATCCTTAGAGATGAACAGCAAGTAAACAAAGTTCAACAAACTCAGTGCAGTCTATAACTATGCTTTCCAGAGGTATAATTCTTAATTAAACAGTCATGAAGTTGAGTTTTCTTTGGCTTGGCTTTGGGTGGTTTTTTGTTGTTCAATTTAGGTTAGCTAAACCCAGAATAAGACCAGTGAAAAGCTGCTATTTCAGTAATCCTGGAGGACAAGGAATGATGCCAACAGCAACACGTCAGGGTGCAGGTGCTGAGTGTTGTGAGGCTGTTGGGAGAAGAGCAAAGCCAGGGAAATCTGTGGCTGGAAACACTGCTGGGTGATTGGGTCCCTCCTGTCCTGATGGGGCCATTTATCATCAGCTGGTCACAAGTCATGCAAAGCCCAGGCTTGCTGGCACTAAACCTTTCTCTTCTGTGAGGCCTGAGAGACTTATTTGGCCAGATTTTACCCAAAGGCATGAATTCCTAGAAATTGGGTCTTTCCTGCAGTCACAAAGCAATGACCTCCCTTCCTCCCCCTCCTCAGTGAAACAGGCAGAGTGAGCAATCACAGGCACAGGTACCCATCACCAGCACAAATGTGTTTTGAGTACCCACCTGTGATGGGAGCAGATTCGATGCCTCTCTACATACACAACCCTTCTTCCCACAGTTTAGTCCTGCACCAGGCAATTAGGAGGGTATTTTCAGTACGGAGCAGGGCAGTAGAGAAACTGAGCATCACCTCAGGGTGCATTTCATAGAATCATAGAACGGTTGGGTTGGAAGGGACCTTTAAGACCATCTACTTTCAACCCCCTGCAATCAGCAGGGACACCTTTCACTAGACCAAGTTGCTCAAAGCCTCATCCAACCTGGCCTTGAACACTTCCAGGGAGGGGGCAGCCACAGCTTCTCTGGGAAACCTGTTCCAGTGTCTCACCACCCTCACAGGAAAGAATTTCTTCCTAATGTCTAATCTAAACCTGCCCTCTTTCAGCTTAAAGCCATTTCCCCTTGTTCTATCACTCCCTGCCCTTGTAAAAAGTCCCCAGCTTTCTTGTAGCCCCTTCAGGTACTAGAAGGCTGCTGTAAGAGCTCCCTGGAGCCTTCTCTTCTCCAGGCTGAACAGCCCCAACTCTCTCAACCTGTCCTCATAGGAGAGGTGCTCCAGCCCTTAGATCATCCTCGTGGCCCTCCAATAGTTCACCTAGAATACATTATTTAACGTGTTTAGGTCTCATTACACCCTGGTGAGGTGAAGAAATGCTTTTTCCTGCCCTTTTAGGAGTGGGTAACTAGAGAGCTGTGTCCCCATCTCATTTCCCCTGAGCTAGGTGCCTACTCTGAATCACTTGTTGGAGGTGCCTGTTCCTTGCTGTTGATAATATTAGGCTCCTAATTCAAGTACTTCACTTAGAGGAGTGACCTCAGGCCTTGGTGCAGCTTGCACAGTTCTCCTGACCCACTGGACATCCTTCTCAGAAAGCCCAGGTAAGCTATTTGCAGAGGCAGGTGATGCTCAGCTGGCCCACCACCTTCCTCCACCCGGGCTGACCACAGCGGGGATGCATGGTCCCCACCCCACCTGGCATCTCTCAGAGGTTGTGATGGCAGTTTTGGTGCCATGTCCTCACACTGTGGGGAATTCTGCTTTTCCCTCCAGCCGTAGAGGTGCTCTCCAAGGACACCGAGGTGTACTCCGAGGCAGGAGGGAGCAAGGGGACAGCTGAAACTGTGGAAGAGGTAGCAGCCAAGGATGAAGAGAACAACCAAGCAGGACTATGTGAACAAGGTACAATATGATACTTGGAATAATCACTACCACTGTGAGATAAAATCTGAGTTTTCTAGGAGCTCATCTGCCATCCTTTGAAAATCTCAGGCTAAACTAAAGATCATTTTCTTCATACGAATGACTGAAGCATTTGAAGTCCTCCTTTTGCCACCATGGATCAGAGATTAGCACTGTTAGGTGGTCATGGAGGACAAACAATCCTGTCTAGTCATCCAGAGCCATAATAAAAATGAGGAGGGAAATGTGAATGAGAGCATTTTTGTCAGAATACTAGAATTAGCCTCTAGGAAGGGCCAAGTGGATGCCTGGGACAACTATCCTTAAACCAAAGGGTCACCGCCCTCTTCCTCCCATGGTCTTCCTCCTCAATTTCAGTGAGTTTTGGTTCTTCCATATCTCAGCTGGGTGGACATGGGATGTCAGAGACTGCAGGAGGCAAGAAAAACTTGTGGCTTGGAGTAAAAGCAGTTGGGAAAGGGGATGAAGGAAGGAAAACTGGGAATGTGGGAAAGAGGGCAAGAATTATGAGGTTAGAGAAGAAAAATATATCAATAGCTATGGGGATATGAATGAAAAACTAAAGAGGATAGACCACAGGGAAGACAGGAAAACAAGAACAGGGATTAGGAGAGAGAAAGAGCAGGGGGGAGGTGGAAAAACAGAGGGAGGGACATTGAAAGGGGAAGTGGATATAAATTAAAAGCAAAACTCAGAGGGAAAAAAATTCAGCAAAATTGCAAAATGAAAACAGCAAAGCAAAGAGCAGCTGATTCCAGAGAGCAGAGGAGGCAGGCTCAACAAGACAACATCCCTGGTTGTTCACTGAAAGTTTGGTGACAAAATAGTACAGAGAAAGTAACTTATTTTTTCTTCTTCTGTCTGGATATCTGCAGTCCTCGGAGGAATCAGGCTGTGAAAGAAGGACCTGGAACTGCAAAACACTTCCTTTCTGTTTGGGATAAAAAGCACTCATTCTGAGGAAAAAAGAGGAAAAGGCAGAAAGAAGATATTATTTTCTCCTTTTCTTTTCTTTTCTTTTCTTTTCTTTTCTTTTCTTTTCTTTTCTTTTCTTTTCTTTTCTTTTCTTTTCTTTTCTTTTCTTTTCTTTTCTTTTCTTTTCTTTTCTTTTCTTTTCTTTTCTTTTCTTTTCTTTTCTTTTCTTTTCTTTTCTTTTCTTTTCTTTTCTTTTCTTTTCTTTTCTTTTCCTTTCCTTTCTTTTCTTTTCCTTTCTTTTCTTTTCACAGGAAGTTTTGACACACATAGGTTAGGTAAAGAGTGGCTGCTTGGAGCAGAAGACATGCTCTGCAGTGAGGTCTGCTCCAGCATTTCCCAGAACAAATACCAGTCAAACAGAAGGGCACAACTGCAGAGTTGCTGCCTGTGCTGCTTCCCTCTGCCCACCCCAAAAGTCTCTGTCTCCCGTCGCTCGGGTGCACCAGCGGCTTGAAATCTGCAGGAGGAGCATTCCTGGGAACCCTGCTCTGTGCCTTCTCCCACTGTGCAGCTCGTTCCTCCATCCCTACTTTTGCTTGTCAGGCATTTGTATAAATAGGATTAACATCTGCAGTTACACTTAGCTAGGTTGCAAATTACACAGGCTATCAAGCCTTGTGCTTCAGGGCATACACTGATTACCATCAGAGGGGCAAAAATGAGTTTTTCCAATAACAGAATATTGCATGATTGACTGGGGACATTAAGGGCAGAGTGGATTAGCCTTTGCCATCAGTATCAGTTATATGTCATTACCGCATCAAAGCACCAGACGTGGGCGAGCAGCTTCCATTCAGGCAGCGCTGGAGGTGGCTGGATCCAGCGGAGTGGGGCTGGTTGTTAAAAGCAACATTCATTTCTGAACCTACTTATTGAATGCACCTCCAGCAAGCTGCACTCCCTGCTTCTACTTTCCCACCTCCTGAGCAGCAGGCTGCTGCAAGCCTTTGGCTCGCCAGAGGAGCCTGTCCTCCCCTCCCTTGTACACTTAGAGCCAGACCTAGCTTTCCCCGCTGCTACTGCAGGGATTCAACCCAAATGATTTTCCTCTGGCAGTGGTTTCCCCTGCTCTGAGCCCAGGGCCAAGTCCTACAGTACAATATACAGGCTGCTGCCCCTAAAACATCATCCTATGACATGATTTTTCAGAAGCCAAATTCAAACACGGACTCTCAGAGCTCCCCATCACCACTCTGACATTTTGCAGTCAGAGAGGAAGCCATGGCCTACAAAAAGCTGCATCATCTCCTGGTGTTTCCCAACTCTGGTGGGATCAAGAAGTATCAGAGGAGCTGGGACATGCTGTAACAGGAGGCTGGAGGGTCCCTGACCAAAGGGTCTGCTGACCCCATCCTTGGGGTATTTCCAGGGGCTGAGGTCCCCGTTAGCTCTCTATTATGTATTAACAGTTTTGCCTACCCCTAACTTTCAGGCCATCTCATTTTCTTCATCTTGGCAGCAAATTATTGTCTCATTTGAATAGAAGAGCTAGGATTGACAGAAAATCTAAAATAAGAAACATAATTAGCACCAAAACTTTTAATTTCCCTTTCTAAGCCATTCCTGAATATGTTAGTGCTTATTTATTGAACCTGGCTTGGCATTTAGACAGCTCCTTTTAATGCTAATAGGGCTGATTACCAGGTTGAATCCTACTGCTTTGAGGAAATGGTTGCTCAGTATTCAGAGGTGCCAAGTTCCCCCTGCACAGAAATATCCACCTTTCTTCACAAGAAATATGTATTATTCAGGGCAAATATGTTTAAATAAGGTTGTATCAGGTCTGGCTGAGATGGAGTTAATTTTCCCCACAGCAGCCCTCACAGTGCTGTGTTTGTATTGGTAGCTAGAAAGATGTTGATAACTCACCAGTGTTTTGGTTACTGCTGAGCAGTGCTAGCATGGCATCCAGGCTGTCTCTCCAACATTCCCACCCTTCCCCAGGAGGCTGCAGGTGGGGAAGGTCTTGGGAGGGCACACAGCCAGGACAGCTGTCCCAAAGTGACCAATGGGATATTCCATACCCTATGGCTTCTGCTCAGAAATAACGGCTAAGAGAAAGGAGGCGAGGGGCATTCGTTATCACAATGTTTGTCTTCCAGAGAAATTGCTATGTGTGCTGAAGCCCTGTCTCCTGGGGAGTGGCTGGGTGTCATCTGCTGATGGGAAGCAGACAATGAATATTTTGTTTTCCTTTGCTTCTGCACTCAGCCTTGGCTTTTGCTTTTATTGAACTGCCTTTATCTTGACCTATGAGGTTTTTTCCATCTAACTTTCTTCCCCTCACCTCCAGTCCTGCTGAGGAGGGGAGTGATAGAGTGGCTTGGTGGGGCACCTGGAAACCAGTCAAGGTGAAACCACCACAAAGGCCATCACAGGAGTGAGGACCATTGATGCCTCACCAGCAGCCCATGCACGAGACATGGGGCTGTGAGGGTGTTTAAAAAGCCGCATCAGTGGGACGGGGTCAGTCCACATGCTGGGAGCTGGGCTGGGGTTTGCCCTGGCTCATCAGCTTGGCTGCAGTGCCAAGGAACACCCTGGGGGTGGAAGGACTCCCTTCTGGTAATGACTGGAGAGCCCCAAGGAAGAGGAGTGGGTGAAAGGGTGTCAAGGTTTAACCCAGCAGGCAGCCAAACACTACACAGTCGCTTGCTCACTCTGCCTGCTCGAGGAATAGGGGAGAGAATTGGAGGGGTTAAAGCAAGAAGGCTTGTACTTTGGGATAAAAGCAATTTAAAAATGAAATAAAATAAAATTTAAATAATAATTATAATAGGAATGTTAATAATAGTAATGATAGAATATACAAATGAGTGATGCACAGTGCAGTTGCTCACCACCCACTGACCAATGCCCAGCCCGTTCCTGGATAACAATCCCGGAGGAGAGAAAACCCTGAAACCACAATCCCAGAAGAGAGAAAAAGCTTTCTGGCCAACCCTCATTTACATACTGAGCATGACTTTATATGATATGGAATACCCCATTGGCCAATTTGTGTCCATTGCTCTTGTTATCACAGAATGGTTGAGGTTGGAAGGGACCTCTGAAGGTCATCTAGTCCAACCACCCTGATCAAGCAGGGACTCCTGGAGCACATGAACCAGGATTTCGTCCAGATGTTTTTTAATATCTCCAGGGAGGGAGCCTCCACAACGTCTCTGGGCAGCCTGTTCCAGTGCTCAGTCACCCCCACAGCAAAGAAGTTTTTCCTTATGTTCAGGTGGAACTTCCTATGCTGCAGTTTATCCCTGTTGCCTCTCATCCTATTGTTGGGTGTCAATGAGAAGAGTCTGGCCCCATCCTCGAGACACTCTCCTTTTAGATATTTATAAACAGTAATCAGATCCCCTCTGAGAAAAGATCCCATCTTTTCTCCAGGCTGAACAGGCCCAGCTCCCTCAGCTTTTCCTCATGTGAAAGATGCTCCAGCCCTTTAATCATCTTAGTCACCCTTCACTGGACACGCTCCAGGGGTTCCATGTCCTTCCTGTCCTGGGGAGCTCAGAACTGGACACAATACTCCAGGTGGGGCCTCACCAGGGCTGAGTAGAGGGGAAAGAGAACCTCTCTCGACCTGCTGGCAGCACTCTTCCTAATACAACCCAGGATACCATTTGCCTTCCTGGACACAAGAGCACACT
Organism: Caprimulgus europaeus; assembly: GCA_907165065.1. The sequence continues at coordinate 94,638,814 of OU015523.1, read as the reverse complement.
GCTGGCTCATATTTAACTTCTTGTCCACCAGGACTCCCAGGTGCTTCTCCACATGGCTGCTTTCCAGGAGGTCAGCCCCCAGTCTGTACTGGTGCATGGGGTTATTCCTTCCCATATGCAGGACCCTGCACTTTCCCTTGTTGAACCTCATGAGGTTCCTCTCTGCCCATCTCTCCAGTCCGTCGAGGTCCCTCTGAAGGTTAGCGCATCCGTCTGGCATATCCAACACTCTTCCCAGTTTAGTATCATCAGCAGATTTGCTGAGGAGGCACTCTGTTCCTTCATCTAAGTCACTGATGAACAGGTTGAACAACACTGGACCCAGTATTGACCCCTGAGGACACCACTAGATACAGGCCTCCAAGCTGATTCCACACCAGCAATGACAACCCTCTGAGCTCTGCCATTCAGCCAGTTCTCCGTCCACCTCACTGTCCAGTCATCAGTTCCACACTTCTTGAATTTGCCAGTGAGGATGTCATGGGAGACAGTATCAAAAGCCTTGCCCAAGTCTAAGTATACAACATCCACTGCCCTCCCCTTGTCTATCCTGGCAGTTGTCCTGTCATAGAAGGCAATCAAGTTAGTTAAGCATTATTTCCCCTTGGTGAATCCATGCTGACTACCCCTGATGACCTTCTTGTCTTTCACATGCTTAGAGATGGTCTCCAGGATGAGCTGTTCCACTACCTTTCCAGGGACTGAGGTAAGGCTGACTGGCCTGTAGTTCCCTGGGTCCTTCTTCTTACCCTTCTTGAAGACAGGGGTGACATCTGCAGACCACCAAAGCATGGGAAGTTAGAAAGTCCTGGATTTCTTAGCAACAACTAAAAACATCAGTCTATTATCAGCATTCTTCTTGTACCAAATTCCACACTGAAACCAAAACATGGCGCTATTCTAGCTACTAAGGAGAAAATAAACTCTATCCCAGCAAAAACCAGGGCAGAGGGGCAGCCACAACTGGGAAGGAAGGGAAAGAGGAAGGGGTAGGGGAAGGGGAAGAAGAGCAAAGAAGCCACCTGGTTTCCCCAAGGGCTGAAATTTCCTGCCCTTGCCCACTTGCAGTTCACACTCTGCTTTCAAGACTCACCTTCCTCCCTATCCCAAAGAGCCAAACACAGCAGGGACTCCTTCCTAATGGAAATCTAGGGGCAAGAAATGTGGGTGGGGTTTTTCCCCCCATAACAGTCACTATCAGATTATTTGCTTCAGTGTGTAATGGAGCTCTTGCACCCCTCTCCTGCAGATCAGTCGACCAGACAGATGTCTGATTGTCCCTCTGTTTCAATGTATATCATCATTACTCCTTAGGAGCTGCTGCAAGATAGCACAGGTGTCCATACGAACAGAATTTGATCTTACATTTACTTTAAATTAGGCTTTATAGGTGAAAATAGTAGATTTTCAGAAAATAAGCCTCATCTCCACATTACTGAGCATGCAACATCAACACGAGACTGCTCGGGTGATGCAGCAGCCTCCAGAAATAGGGCAGGCTCCTAAATGCCGAGAGTGACAAGCCAGACTGGCTTGACAAGCTTTGCCAATGGCTAGCCAAGTGCAAGGAGATTATCCTGATCTGAGGAACAGAGATACTTGAGCTCAGGAATTTCCCTCTGGGGTGTGATTACCTTGTAATAGCCTCTATCCCTCATTCTCATTTCTAGCTAGAAAGGAGGTGCAAAGCAAGGCTCCTGGTTTGTATCCATCAGCTGGTAAACAACCAAGACATGACTTTTAAGGCAACCTTGGAAAAATGCACAGGGATGCAAATGTCCCTGCCATTAAAGTGGTGAGTTTTCAGACAGAAAAGGCACTTACATATCGTGTCATCAGAGCATCCAAGTGTTTGTTGTTAATTTACATGAGGAAAACCTGAGTTAATCACTCAGATTTGGACTGATCATTCAAGCCACTGCTGTACATTCTCTTTTTTTTTTGTTCCCCCATTGTTCATAACCATGTACCATAAGCAGAACAGCAGCCAATTTCTTTCAATAATGCTTTGGAATGATAAAAACCAAGATGATCCAAGTCAGGCTAGGAGAAGATGAGCTGATTGTCATAAAAGGTCCTTGTTCTGAGACACAGCCACTGCCAGGTCATGTTTCCAGCACGTGGTGAGATGCACATGTCTGCATGTAGCATGAGGTACATCCCTTGATTACCAGCCATGTTTCAGAACAACTTTGTTGCCCCAAATCTGTGTTCTTCACTCAGTGAGCAAAGCAAATTGGCACAGAGAGTCAAGATATTTTCTTTATTTCATGTCTATGCAGAGATGGGTGATAGGTGATAATGCCAAAGAGCTAGCACACCTGAATGCAATCAGGGAACACAGTTATACAGGTCCAAAAGACTAGTAACATCTACTGTTAACACCTACTGTATAATCATAGAATCATAGACTGGTTTGGGTTGGAAGTGACCTTAAAGCCCATCTAGTTGCTAGTCTAGTCCCCCAACCCCCCTGCCATCAGCAGGGACACCTTCCACTAGACCAGGTTGCTCAAAGCCTCATCCAGCCTGGCCTTGAACACTTCCAAGGAGGGAACATCCACCACCTCCCAAGGTAACCTGTTCCAGTGTCTCACCATCCTCATAGGAAATAATTTCTTCCTAATATCCAATCTAAACCTGCCCTCTTCCAGTTTAAAGCCATTCCCCCTTGTCCTGTCATTAATTGCCCTTATTAAAAGTCCTTCTCCAGCTTTCTTGTAGCCCCTTCAGGTACTGGAAGGCTGCTCTAAGATCTCCCTGGAGCCTTCTCTTCTCCAGGCTGAACAGCCCCAACTCTCTCAGCCTGTCTTCATAGGAGAGGTGCTCCAGCCCTCGGATCATCCTCGTGGCCTCCTCTGGACTCGTTCTAACTGGTCCATGTCCTTCTTGTGTTGGGGGCTCCAGAACTGGACACAGTACTCACAGTATAATGATTGGTTAGTTTCATTTTTACATTGGTTTAAACTTTTCAAATTCACTCTGCATGCTCAGTGAGAGGTGGGTTTATGTGAGTAGGGAGCTTTTCCTCCTCTAGAGATGTGGTTTTACCATGATAATTAGGTTAGTTCATCCAAAGTTTGCTTTAGCAGTCTTTTTCTGATCTGCTAAATAGTTTTAGGGGACTTAGTCATGGATGTACAAAATATACAAGCAGTTGTTTTCAGACCCTACAACCCCTTGTGTTGTAAATCAAGGTCTACAGATGGCTCCTTATATTAGCACATCCTATCCTAGACTAAACAAAGCCCACAATTTCCATCATCAATTTGGCCTCCAGCTGAGGACCTGCAGAGAAGACTTGTCCATGCAGGAGAAGGTAGACTGGACACACCTTCTCAGGTCCCAGACAAGGCACTGGGAGGAGACGGTGTGAGCCCAGTTTCTGCAACATGTGTCTTTTGCTAGACCTCAGTGTGCCCGTAGGGGATAGTCAGCACTCTGTTGGCTTGGTGCTTTCCCTCAGTGTCCTGGTTTCAGTAGGATAGAGCTGATTTTCTTCTAAGTAGCTGGAGTAGTGCTGTGTTTTGGATTTAGTATGGGATTTGTTATAAGAAGAATGGTGATGCAATGATGTTTTTATTTGTTACTGAGAAAATCAAGGACATTCCAACTTCCCACATTTTGCTGGTCTGCAGGTGCAGAAGAAACTCAGGGGGAGCACAGTAACTTAGCAAACCCAAACTGGCATTTGGATATGCCGATGGGATATTCCATATCATATAACACCACATTCAGTATATTTATGAGGTTTGGGCAGATCTGGGGAATCTCTCAGGCTCTCTTGCTTTTCCCGGGATTGCAGGTTTGGTTTCAGAACTGTCTCTGTTCCAGGATCACTAGCCAGGGACCAGACTGGGCATCAGACTGCAGGTGGTGAACAATTGCACTGTGCATCACTCATTTGAATATTCCATTATTACTGTTATCATTGTTATTTTAATGTCAATTTTATTTCAATTATTAAATTATTTTAATCTCAGCCCATGAGCTCTCTCACATTTACCCTTCTGATTCTCTGCCCTGTTTCCCAGGCAGGGGAAGATGAGTGAGCAGCTGTTTGGTGTTTGGCTGCTGGCCAGGCTAAAACCACCACACTCAGTCACTCAGGTCTGCTTCAGGGCTCCTACCGACAGCCACGGAGGTCATGGCTTTCTCTTCCACAGTAGGGGTATCCCATGAGAAGGGGTCCATGCTCTGAAGTGGTTGGCCTTTAAAGGCTTTTGCTTTGGGAGATAAAGGAAAAGAGAAGGCACCTGCCTGCAGGTCTTGGTAGAAGGGTTTTTAAGCTGAAAATCGCACCTGGTGTGTTCAGGCTGGAAAGCCACCAAGCAGTTCTATCTCTGTGATGCAGGGGGTGCATGGGAAATGGTGACAGGCAGCAGCACCAGACTCCTCAGGCTACATTTAAGCTGCTTTGTCTTAGTGGAAGACATGGCCTGGTGTGAAATGCAGGACATAAGGATGACTTCAGGAAGGTCAGCCCCAAAGTGCACCTGGCCCAGCATCCTGACCTGGATGTGAACCAGCAGATGCTCAGGAAGCAAGACAAAAATAGAGCAAACATTTGTTTATACTTCCCAGAACACTCCATTCCCTAGTGGTTTGTGACTCAGGAACCTCCTGAACTATAGACACCCCCTCTGCATTTAATAGCCCTTGATGGATTCTTCTTCCATCAATTAGTTTACCCCCTATTGAACCAACACAAACTTTAAAGATCCACTGTACCCTATGGCAAGAAGTGCCACAGCTAAAAACTTATTTTGTTTATTTTGAACTTGTCACTTGATAGTTTTCTTTTATGATTACTCTCTTCCTTTGAAGAGCACTGAATAATGTGACAATGTAACAGCTGTTCCCCAGTCACGCCACTCTTCCCATCACAGAACTCGGTCATATTTCTTCTTCAGTCATTTTTTCTTTCAAGATAAAAAGTCTTAATCTATTCAGTCATCCCCTGAATGGAGGCCTTTTTATGCTTTTGATCATCTTCAATTGCCTTCCTCTGTAACTTTTCTATTTCTTCTGTATCATATTTGAGATTGGTGAATCAGGACTGCGCTATAGTATTCAAGAGATGGGAGCCCACGGATTTATACAGCAGCATAATGATTTCCTCTGTTTTGCTCTCTCCTCCTTTCCTAACAATTCCTAGCTTTCTGTTTGCTTTTTTGATTGCTACTGAGTGTTGAGCTGACATTTGCATGGAACTATCTATTATAACCTGAAGATTTCACTCCCAAGTGGAAATAGCCAGCCCGGAGCCCATTATTTTGTATGTAAAGCTAGGATTGTCTTTTCCCATGCGCATCACTTTACATTTATCTACATCAGATTTCATCTGTGATTTTATTACCCTTTTATTCAGTGCCATGAGGGTCTTCCTGCAACTCTTCACAGTCAGCCCTTTGCCTCAACCACCCTCACTATCATTAGTAAACTTCTCTCCCTGCTCACTGTTATTTTGAGACTATTTATGAATATTTCAAAAGCATGGGACAATATTTAGGCTAATTTAGAAGCTTCCGTCTCAAATTTGAGGTGCCAGGTCCCAAGGAGAGGGAATAAATACAGTTTCCCAAGCTCTTGGGATGCCACTGGAGATCAGTTGGTGTGTCTCAGAATGGATAGCATTGTGTCTACCAGCACGTCTACCTCTCCCCTAGGACAAACAGATGTGAGGTTGTTGCCTCTTGCTGGTACATGTGTATCTGCTGCCGCCGTCACACTGTATGGGACCAGCGGGAGGTGGATTGGGTTATGGTGGCCCTTTCCCCTGCTGAAGCTGGCACAAAGCTTGCTGAAGTCCTGGGGGCCACAGGAGAGGAGGCAGAGGGTCAGTAATGGGTGGCAAAGCCTTTCTCTGAGAAAACCTCTGCACACAAAGTTGTGAGACACCACTTTGAATGAATAGGTTCTAACTGGCAACTTTTCCTTGCAAAAAGCTGCTTATGAACCTGTTGAGCTTGCCCAAGGGAGTCCAAGGCTGGAATCAGATGAGGAGCTATTGTCCATAGGAGGAAAGCATGAGGATGACAGGATTGCCACCGACCTCTACCCAGACGAGGTGAGACTCAGCTAACCAGTTAGTGAGAGGAACCAGGAATCACCATGACAAGCACTTTTTCAGTGGTGATTTTTCCCTGGGGAGCAGCACCGTGCAGCAGTGCCTGGTGGGGGAGTTGGTGCCGGGGGCGAACACAACAATGAAGAGCACTCCTGGGACTACAGTGAAGAGCACTCCTTTCTGGTGAGAGCATTCTTATTTGGGGGAAGAAGCTGGAGAGTTATTGCTGGTATTTGTAGGCAAAAGGAGTCAGGATGAGCATCACTCCGGCACTGGAGGTGAGAGTGAAACTAATTCAGAGGAGAAAGTGAAGAGTTTCAGTGGAGGGTTCCTCATCCCTGTCCAGTGGTGCAGCTCAGAGCCACGGGGTCACATCAAGCATGTTTCCCTCTCCTCCCCAAACCCAGTAATTTCTTGTTGCAGCTTTTAGAGCCAGGCAGCACAGGATTTGCCAGCAAAGGCAGCAGCTTCCAGAAAAATGCTTTGTGGAGGCTGTTTGATGCTCCTGCAACTGCGAAGGGAGAAAGGAGGATAGTGTTTCTTTTCTGGCAGTGGAGCAAAAATTCCTCCAAAGGGCACAGGCTCCTCCCTTTAAGAGGCTTAAGCTTGACCATCAGAAAACCAGGGTCCATTTCATGAAGAAAGAGCAGGTGTTTGTGACTCAGTCACAAAGCATTTCTTGAGCTGTGTGAAGACCTGTGTTTCAGGACAAAAAAGAAATGTCCATGTGCATGAAAAAAAACCCCACAGGTTTCATAGATCCACAAAGCAAAAAATAGATTCAAGAGAAAACCAGTGTCAGACCTGCTGACATTGCAGCCATCAGCCCGCTCCTCATTTGGGTGGGAAAGGCACTCAGCCACCTTACACACGAAGGCAGAAGTGTCTATTTCCATCCCAGGCACTTGGCTGATGGCTGTGCCGCTGCCCGCTCTGGGAACTGGAGCTGGGGACTGGCGAGTGCCAGGGGCTCCTCTAGCACAGTTGAGGGGTTCAGCTGTGCCTTCACAGTAACAAGATTGCCTTAAAAACTGGGTACATCTTGGGTTTTTTTAATGTAGTTTCTCAGGGTTTTGTTTTCTCAGGGTGTTGTTTTTAAAGAGGAGATAGAAGCTACTTTTTATTTTTTTTTTTAATGTTTAAAGCCTTTTTTTGACTTTTTTTTTCCACTTTTGCAATGCATCACAGGATGTTAAAAGAAGGCCAAATTAACAAGTTGTTCACATTTTCACATGAAAAATAACTATAACTTTCCACTGAGCTCTTAGGAAGGAAGTGTAAACATTTATTTGGGAGCACAGATAATTAAATATAACCTGTGTTTCCTGACATTTTATATATATATAAATGTACTGAGAAGGAGAAGTAAATGCAGTGGGTTGGTTGCTTTTATGGGAACAGTCTAGACTTAAGCCCAATTCATCATTTTGAAAAATTAATGAAGCTGATGCTGAATTTCCTTTGTCCTCTAAGGAGACTGAAGAGTCTGTGAAGTGCACCTTTTGCAGTGCTCCTGAAAAGCCAATCCCAACTGTGCTGGAACTGAAGGAGCAACCCCAGGAAAATGTGAGTCTACCCATAAGGTGTGCACATGCCTGTAACATCAGTTTCTTCCTGGCAAAAGGGAGAGCAACCACCACGTGGCAGTGGCAGAGACAAAGGGGAGAGGGATGTGGGTAGAGGATGTAGATGGAGGGTGAGGAGGTCCCCAGTGCTCCCAAGTGCCCCATGCCAGCCCTACTGCTCCTGACAAATACTGCACCCCACAGCTCTTTTGCTGCAGGAGATATAAGGAAATGTTTGATGCTATCATCCAAGAGCAGATGAGCGAAGATGAAGCAGAGGAAGAGCTGGACATCGCTGCCCATGCCAACCCTTCCCAAGCTAAGCTGAGGAGCAGCATCAAGGAGAAACTGCTGCAGCAGTAAGGGACCAAGGGAGACTGGCCTAAGGCCCTGGTGGGAGGAGTAAAACCCCATCACCAGGTCTTAGAATCACAGAATCATAGAATCATAGAATCATAGAATCATAGAATCATAGAATCATAGAATGGTTTGGGTTAGAAGGGACCTTAAAGATCATCCAGTTCCAACCCCCCCTGCCATGAGCATGGACACCTTCCACTAGACCAGGTTGCTCAAAGCCTCATCCAACCTGGCCTTGAACACTCCCAGGGAGGGGGCAATCACAGCTTCTCTGGGCAACCTCTTCCAGTGTCTCACCACCCTCACAGGAAAGAATTTCTTCCTAACATCTAATCTAAACCTACCCTCTTCCAGTTTAAGGCCATTTCCCCTTGTTCTATCACTACCTGCCCTTGTAAAAAGTCCCTCCCCAGCTTTCTTGTAGCCCCTTCAGGTACTGGAAGGCTGCTGTAAGATCTCCCCAAAGCCTTCTCTTCTCCAGGCTGAACAGCCCCAACAGGTCCCTTCACTCTGGTCCCAGGAAATTTCGCTGGTGGGAATCTGCTCATGGTATTTTGGCATTGCTGCCCACGTGCACCAGCGAGCATGGAGGCATCCTCATATCAGTCCTGTGATGGTACCACTGGCAGGAAAGTTCTATCATCTGCCCTGGGAAGGATGTGCTGAGCAGGCAATTAACTGAATGGAGCCATTAATGTTGGACCAGAACAGTTCAGTGCTGCTGAGGCAATACTTGTCTGAGTGTGCAGCTCATCTTCATTTTGGAGCACTGATGGGCTTGAGGAGGAGCAGCTAGCGCTGAGGGTTCAGCAGTTATCAGCCGATCCAGCTCTGCAATGCTTCCATTGAAGGTTTAACACTTACAGATTAGGAAGCTCCCAACAAAGAGGGATGGGGCCAGATGCTTTCCCAGATAGGTTTTCCCAAGCCAAATCCTAAGTAACTGTTCTCTCATAGAGATTCTGAAGGCAACTGACCCCATTTGATGACTCTTTCCCATTGCACAGCCCCTTCACACCTTCCTACCACAGCTGCTTCAATCCCCACATCCAGCAGTTTTGGTGGACATGGATGTGACTTTCCAACCTCCTCCCAGGCTACCAAGCAGCACATGAAGAATCTAGGTGCTGTTTCGCTCCATGGGAATGTGTTGTTCCCAGGGCATACCATGGGTGGCCGTGGCTGGGGCATGCTGACTTTGTCAAGGCAGGCAGAAACCTGGCTGCCTCGATGGAGGCATTCATCCTTCGTTACTGTTTCCCCTTTTCTCCCACTGTTTTGGTCCTTTGGGGTATGACTTGTAAGTGCCATCATACCTTCATGGGAGAAACACCCCACACCAAAATTTCCCTTGGGTGCAGAGGTGCAGTACAAGGTTTGAGTGCCACACAGGTCTCCAGGTAGGACCTGGTTTGAGCCTTTTTGGTAGGGTTTGTCTTCTGGCTCTGCAGCAGCCAGAAGCATACGTGGTGTGTAGTGCTTGATCCCAACAGACACACAAGCTGAGTGTTGCCCTGAGAGACCAGAGTGACAGTCAGAGGGAGTGAGGAAGGGCATCCAGCCACACGTGTGATGAGTTGTGTGGGCAGGATGTCCTGAGGACTGGGACTCATCTCACTTCTGCAAGCCCATACCCATGCCTTCCCCCCTCACCTGCAGCTCCCCTTGACTGAAGGGCAGGGAAATGGGCATTTCTACCACATGATTCACCAGACTTGTGATGGATCTCCCATTTCTCTTCCTTAGCTATAAAAGCCATCTATGGTGACAATCTCATATGCAGACATCTGCATTGCTTCAGGTGAATCCTGGTATAACATCCCATTATATTTTTGTTTCCCTTTATGCAGGTAGTGTCATTAGTTGACAATTCAATCTTATTTTTAACTTCCTTTTTTTTTTTTTAAATCTTAGATTGGATGAAGGAGGCTTTGAGAGCTACAGGGAAATAATTCAGCAGTATCTGAAATTTGTTGACTGTAAGTTCCTTTGCTAATAAATTGCTGTCATTACTGGGCTTGATCTGGAGCCAGAAGCACATGGTGGCTTCCGTGCATCCAGAGAAGAAGCAAAGACTGCAGCCCAGTTCAGTAAAAAGTGCCACAATCTTAATTACAAGTGGCCAGGGACCTTCATAGTTTCTCAAAACATGGGTCTGCATAATTCCCTGCCTAAAAGGCAGGCCATATATCCTCTGTCTGAGAGGTGTAAGAGCTGGTATGGAAGAGACTTCATGTCTAGTCCATCCTTTGCTGCTCATGGGCTGGACATATCATTGTTTTAAGCAAGGACATCCTTTATATCTCTTAGGAAAGCCATTCCACTGCAACACAGAGTCTACCCTATCTTATTTAGGTTAGATTTTCTCTTTCCACTTATTTGTCCCCAAAAAAAGCAAAAGACACAAAAACTCCTCAGTCTCTCCCTCCATCCCCCTTCCTTTCCAAATAATCCATGACACAAGGCCTTGAGAAACAAAGCTGCGTCACCTTTTCCTCAACAGCAACCTTGTAAATTTTTTTCAGGGACCAGAATATCATTCAGACTCTCAAAACAAAATGAATACACTGTGAGACCAAAGACTGCCCCTTTCAAAAGGCACCAACCAACATCAGTGCCTCCAGAAGACCTACTGGAGCTGGACAGGGATTTTGTTGCAGAGCACTTAAAGGTGAGCATAGCCTGTTGGATCTCTTCTTGTTGCTTTTCAGACAGGGATTGTAGGAAGCTGTATAGTGTTAGGTGTGTCCATACCCTGTGAGGGTCCAGTCAAACACATTTAAATATCTCCTATGAGTTAAAGAAAAGATTCTGATTCAGCAAAACATTAAAATGTTCATCAGAGGGTGGTGCACTAAGTTGATGGGATGTACCAACTCGTGGCTGTTCGAAGATGCACTTAACCAGGTGTTCATGGCTGAGGTGGAAAACTGAGTCTGGCATCCTTGGGGTTTTACTGGGATGGTAAGTGTGTGAGAAGGGTTTTACTTATGGAGCATCCTATGCAGCTTGAGGGCTGAACACCACCAGTCAGTGATCTCCATCCGTACTGAAGCCTCACACCCTGCTTTACTCACTTCTATACCATTCATCTTTCTTAATCTCCGAACCAGGCTGCCCTATCCAAACAGCCTAGCAGGGATGGATCCAGGCTCCTCAGCTAGAAATCACTTGGGGAAGTGCTCCTGGTCTCAGGCCAAGCCTTAGTTCAACAATTTTACAGCACAGACAAAAGCTTTGCAGTGTCCAGGCAGCCTTGAATTCATTTGTAGGGACGTCAGCACTGTGTCCAGCAAGGGATGAGGCGGGGGGCTCACATGACAGCTCTCCCTGGGAAACCAGGCTGGATGCAGCCAAAGGAAACATGATTATGGGTCAAGGAGTTGATTTTTGTGAGAATGGCAGAAGTACCTTGCAAGGTCTCTGTCCCCATGTAAGGAAAGGGATCCCTGAGATATTCCAGCAAAAGCTCACATGGCTCATAAATCACAGAGGCCAGACTGGAGGTCATGGAGTGATGCACAAAACCTGGCAGTGGCTCAGCAGTGCCTTGGCAGTGGGATGGAAGCTGTCCGAGGGTCCTGGCACCTTGGCCAGGGGTGAGTGGTTACCATAGCCCCCACCAGAAAAGGCCACCAGAGGGTCCCCTCCACGCCAGCTTCCATAAGAAGCAGCTCCTCGGTGCCCATTATCCCAGTGGCAGAGACTGGGGGCCTGTCCCATCAGACAGGGGCTGGATGGGAACCCCCCACCAGTTCAGCCTCCCACAGCATGGCTCTTCTCTTCCCTCCCCTACCTCTCCTCTCCATTCCCACACCAAAAAGCATTGCAGTTTCTGCAGATGCACCGGAAAATTACCTGTGATTTATCACACAATCAGTGGTTTTACTGGCTTTTTTATTTTCAACATAGAAGCACGTTATACTGCTCTTCCCTCCTGAAATATAGGGGTAGCAAATCCTCCTGCCTGGGACCGGCTGTCTTTTTAGCCTCATAAAAAGCCTGAAAAATGAAAGCAGGAACAAAATCGTCAGTTTGTTGCTTTTTTGTTCCCCTCCATCTCTTAAAACCAGCAAGTAACTCTTAGCTATTCTGCAGAGCCAAAAGGTGCATCTCCAGGTGATAAATTAGTGCCACAGTTACGGCTGGAGTCAGCCACTGCACGTGTAGGAGATGCTGCCGACGAGTCCCTCAGCTCCCTGCGACAGACAGAACCTGAGCACGGCCAGAGAATTAGCTGCTGCTTTTAACAATGATGTTAAAAGGGAACAGCAAGGTCTCCCTACTTGTCCCCTCTCTGATCTGCTCTCAGTTCTTACCGGAGAAGCAGGCAGTGATGCTGTTTATTCCCATTGGAAAGCGTTAAACCCAGCTCCCTTGTAACGCTGGAGCTAAGCCCTCAGCAAAGCAACGCTTCTACTTCGATTGTCAGTGAGTTGCAGGATAAATTACTTGTGTGTCTGATGGAAAGAGGGCTCTTGGCAAATTCTATCATCAGAGAGCAGCTAATAACATAAAATAAGAGGAGCTGAGCTTTGTACATGAAACATGAAAACGCAGAAGTGAAGGATGAGTTTTCCTCAGTTATTTAAAAGGCTTTAATTAAAAAGGAAGCAAGAAAACAAAAAAAAAAACCCCAAGGCTGGGTGGGTTTGTCACCTCAGCCATGAACAGAATGCGACAGTCTGTCTTGCCAGGGCTCTGGGGTTGGTACTGGTGCAGGGAGAGGACGGCCCAGGGCAGAGCACCCCTGTCCCCTGCGTCTGGGCTGGCATCCCTGCAATGCCACCCCAGCCCCTCACTTGCCTCTCACCTCTTCAGTTTTGCTCTTGCAGCACTGCTCTTCTTCTGAGCCCGTACGCCAGCATTATCCTGATGGACAGACGTTTTTTCTCCTGTTCCCAGATGGAAGTGGTCAGGTTTAGTATCCAGCAGCAATGGCACTTGGAGGAGAGGGGGGCAGGTAGCCATGGGAATGCCCTGCTCCAAGGTGGGTCACCACGATCGTCCTCCCTTGGGGTAACCTGCCTCAGTCTCTTGGGATGGCTACACAACTCCTGCCATCCTTGCAAGGAAATGAGGTCTCCAGAGCTGGTTGCCTTGGAGTTGGCTGTCTGAAGGGTGGGGAAGGCTTGAGTCACTTCTCCCCAGACATTGTCCCATGATGGTTTTCCTCCAGAGCATGCTTTCTGTGGGTTCGTCTTTCCTTAACTGTTTCTCAGCTACCCATCAGGCAAAGTGGCCATTCTCATCACATTTACCAAAGAAGACCTATTCACCTATTGCATCCTGGAGGACAACTGGTACGCGGGGATCAGGGCTGCCTTCGGGAGCCACGGCCATGGGTTCTGCTTCCACCCTGATGGCCAACTTTGGTAAGTGCAAGAGGCAATGCCAGGTCCCAGCTTGGCCCAAACTCAGCCGGTGGCACCCCAGCACTGTAAGACATGCTGAAAACATCTTCATTTTTTGCTCCACTCTTTTTTTTTTGCTTTCTGTGTGAAAGTGCATAAAAAGGAGGGAGGGCTGTGGGGCAGCCCACCTGTGTGGTGACTTCTCATATTGTACACCAAGGTGCCAGGTGCAGGCAGCATGCATGATGCAGGGGATCCCTCATCTCAATTGCCAGTGACATTCGTTCAGAGGGGACAAACTTTTTAGCAGGGCCTTTAGTGATAGGACAAGAGGTAATGGTTTTAAACTAAAATACTAAATGGTTTTAAACTAAAATACTAAACTAATTTAGACTAGACATAAGGAAGAAATTTTTTACAATGAGGGTGGTGAAACACTGGCACAGGTTGCCCAGAGAGGTGGTAGAAGCCCCATCCCTGGAAACATTCAAGGTCAGGCTGGACTGGGCTCTGAGCAACCTGATTTGGTTGAAGGTGTCCCTGCTCACTGCAGAGGGGTTGGTCTAGGTGACCTTTAAAGGCCCCTTCCAACCCAAAACATTCTATGATTCTGTGATTCAGAGACCCTGGCGTGAGGAATTGATTTTGGCCAAGGTTGGCCACATGGCCATGGAGGTGGCTTGGTTTCTTTACAGCATGGGGATGAGAACACATCTTTACCAGCTTCTCATGGAGCCCCAGGTGGCCATACTGGAAAAATGTGGGCTTAACTACACACAAGAGCAAACCTCAATAGCTGGAGTTGGTTAGCTTGAGGTCAACATTGCTTTTGGTTTGTTTCTCCTATCCAGTGAGTGTTACTCACTAAAGAATTACTTAGGTGAATAATTTCTTGCAGTCTGAGTTACAATATGAAGTGACCAATGGCTTTAGTAAAAACTGCTGCTATTTGAGCCATCAGTTAAGAATTTTTGACACCACACTCCCGATCTCCAAAGTTTCCCTTCAGAAAACTAGGAACTTGGGGAATCAGTAAATCTCATCTCAATTTTACAAGTCCTCCCTGTGTTGAGGCTCATTAATGGATGTCTTAAACGTCTAACTGGCTATTACAAATCATTTTAAACAGCTTTTGCACTAACGCTTCCATCAGACTCCTGCAGCCTTACCATTCTCCTGCAGACACACCGGCTTTCACCCATCACGTAGCAGCTAGGCTTTACAGTCTGGCACCAAGGAGATCCCCAGCAGCACTAAACCATCGCCCACCCCACCATGGGGCTCCTCACCCCGCTGGACCACACACTCCCTGTCAGCATTAGCCACTGAGCTGGGGCAGGCTGCTATGACCCTCCCAGCCTCTCCCAGCAGACATAAATTAAGGGCAATGCCAAGTGACCACTCTGGTACTTATAAAAAGAGTGTCATAGCTTTGATGAGAGGAAAACAGAAAAACAACAGCCTGTGGGTTAGGTCACCTCTCCCACATATGGGCTGGGTCAGGTTTGTCTGTGGCTGGTGCTGTAGCACATCACAGCTGTAAAGTTAGAATTTTTCTTGTTCCTGGGTTTTGTTTTGGTGGTTTTTTCTGAGTTGCAGCATGAGGTAATGCTGGGGGGGATGAGCCGCTCTCACAGCCCAGTGAGAATCAACTTCACACTTAGGCAGGAAAAGCTCAACATAATGCACACCATGAACGATAAAACCTGCCCATGTGCTGTCGTTGGGGGGATGCTCCAGTGCCCAGAGCTACCTACCCAGGCTGCCACAGGATGGGGAGTATTGATTTGTATCTGTATGTCGTAAATATGGGCTGTTTTTCCCCACATGCTGCATTTCTCTCTCCTTTGGAGTTTAGCAAGGCCATTTCCCACATCCAGCCACACACAACCACACACGCCGGCACAGGGGACCTGGCTTTAGCACAAAGGTTGCCAGAGCAAAAGAAATTACCGTGCCCAGGGACTTTCAGAAGATGTTGACATGCAATAGGAGCACACAAGCACAGACCCCAAGCTCCAACTGAGAATTTTTTTTTCCCTTTGGGGTCCAATTGCTGTCCCAAGGGCCAGCCAATTTCTGTAGTGTGCTTTTACTGTAGGACAAAAACTACTACCAAAAACCAGTCCCTGACCTGATGCATCAGGTCCCAGCAGTGACAACTCTTGGACAGCAAAAATAAGAATTTGGTCCAACAGCAGACAAAATACAGCACTTAGGAGCAGGAAGTCGATGGCTCTGGATTCATGCAGCCTCATGTTTGTTCCCAGGGCAGCCCTGGACCCCTGCACTGGGATCTGCTTGGACCGCGCAGGATCCAGGCAGAAGCGCTGGAATTGGCATGACTTCAGCCACCACACTCACAGCCCTCCTTTCCAGTCCATCACCATGAAACTGAACGACCACATCACCATTAAAATCCTGGCTCAGGATCAAATTCATTTATTGTTCACCAGCCGCAGCAATAGCATCCGTTTCAACGCGGGGTCCCGGCTCAAGGTGAGGACTTGCTGTGGTAGCCCTGCCTGGTCAGCTCCTGCCTAACAGCTGCTTGGAGAGCAGCAGCAGCGGGGAAACCACCCAGCAGAGATAAGCTTGGGGCTGCTGTATGGGACTGGTCACAAATTTTCAGGTGGAAAAATCAGTTTCATTCAAAAGCAAATTTCCTGCCTGTGTGAATCTTAATGAAATTCCCCTTGATGAAAGCATTTAGATAAGATTGAAATGCTGTCGCTGAAGGGTAAGAACAGCACGTCTCACAAATTCATTTTGAAACGCTATTTCTTTTCAAAACATTTATATTAAATGTCAATACAAACACAAAGCTCCTGATTTTATCTAAACAGCATTTCACTTAACTCGAAACAAGCATCTGGGGAGGTGAGCGCCAAAACCCTTTGGTGTTTGTTGTCATTCAGGCTTCCCACTCCCAACCCTTCCCTGGAGGTGGAAATTGTGTTTTGGCGGGTTCTCAGCCCTGCTCGGTGCCAATGTGACTGTCCCAGCCTACTGGTGTGCATGCCTGTCCTCCCCTGGATGCAAACGCAACTCTGAAACACAGGTCCCACATCACCAGGAGCTCATGCTTAGTTGGGGGCAGTGTCCGGGGTGGAGGATTCCAGTTGTCTTCCCCGGTGCAGGCACAAACACTGACAGCCCTCACAGTAATAGCCTATACGTGACCACAGATGTATTGCTAATGGAAACAGACATCTGCCATAGCTATTCAGAAAGGTGGCAACAACCCAAGGTCAGCATGCAGAACTGTAAGGCACTGGTACCTGCTCTTCCATCCCCAATGTTCAGACCACTTTGCGTGACCCATTGCTACACTAGGTTAGGAAGCCATCTTCCTTGCACCACCGCTTCTGGGCAGACCGCTCCCACCAAAGGAGGACAGAGCTGTGAGCTTATCATATCTAACCACTTGTACATGTGCTGGAAGAGGAGCACCTCCAAAGGGGAGCAGTAGGGTTAGTGTGCTCCATGGGCATGGAGGGAAAAGGCACACTGGACAGACTACAGGGGTAAATGTGAAGAGCTGGGTTACAAGGGATGCTCTCTCACTCAGACTCCCTTCAGGAGGTTCAGCATTAATGATCTTCATTTTGCATGGGCTCTCTTTGCAGTTGAAAGACCCAGAGACAAGTCACCTACTTAAGTGCCCAGAAAGTGAAGAGGAACTCTTCCTTCAGTGTAAAAAGATTCAGCTCAAGAACCTGCTGTCCAAAATAGAGACAATATTGCAATACTTTTGGCAACCTCTCTCTCCGTGATATCATCCCTTGTCTTTCATCATCTTCTGTCTGCATGAAGTACTGAAATGAAGATATTAAGACCCACAGCAAGCAGTTACATCAGCATTTCAGATCAACTCTTCCTTCATCAAGGTGGTAACGGTCACTTTGTGATGAAATTAAAGCCCACAAAGCTTTTTTCAAGCTCACAATGCCTATCTTCCTGTACATCAAGTCCTTGCAACACCAAGCTCATCTCATTTGAAAGCACTTGATGGATTGTCCTATGATCAGTGGGGTTATACACCAAATAGGCAATCCTTTGAAGGAGATGGCTTCCTTCCCACAGCTGATGAACTAGACTTTGGGAACTTGCTGTACAAAATGCATCTGATGAACCCACTTTGGCTCTCAGCCAGAGATATCCATGCTGGTAGAGATGGGATGATGAAAAGCAGCTTGGGTACAGAGACCAGGGGTAATCCAAGAGGGAAGATGAAGGGTCTCCTGGGTGTCAGGGCTCCAGTTGGTGGTAGATGGTAAATCCCATAGCTGAAAGGGGCCAAGTGATTCTTTTTTCTTTGGTTCTATTCAGAGGTCTTTATATCAAGCTCCACAGTGTTGCTGGAGTTTTAGCGTTCAATGAGGGTAAAAATGTGTGAGGGTAGAACGCTGCATTTGTGGACACAGGGCTGGATCTACCTCCATTCACCAGGAATTGCTTCAGCAGCACAGCCTTTTCCCCTTTTCTTACCCACATCACTTCATCAACACCAAGCATGCACAGTGAGGAAGGAGCTGTTGGTTTTGCTTGGAAAACACCCGGCATAGCATCAGCTATGCTGTGGGCCGCGCTGTTGTACAAAAAGAAGCGTGAATGCCTGGCCAGCTGCTTTTGCATTCATTTCATTTAGGAGATACAATGGAAAGGGACAAATCTTTTTAGGAGGCTCCAAGAGCCTAGGAAGCAATGGTCACACATCGCTGCCCCATACCATAAAATCACAGAAGGGTTTGGCTTGGAAGGGACCTTAAATACCATCTAGCTCCAACCCCCCTGCCATGAGCAGGAACACCTTCCAGTAGACCAGGTTGCTCAAAGCCTCATCCAGCCTGGCCTTGAACACTTCCAGGGAGGGGGCATCCACAGCTTCTCTGGGCCACCTGTGCCAGTGTCTGACCACCCTCACAGGAAAGAATTTCTTCCTAATATTTAATCTAAATCTACCCTCTTCCTGTCAGATGGAAGCTGAATTCCACAAGAAAAGAGTGTTTTTCCTTAGGTTTGTTCATTCACATGACATTGTCAAAGCCGGCAGGGGAAGGGAAGCTTCACACTGACATTACAGGGGACCAACCCTCTGGATGATGTGTTCCTACAATACCAAGGCCCAGAAGAACAGTATGTGGTAATAAGAAACTGTGTGTAGATGAGTCTGTGAGTAACCAGGCAACAAGAACAGCTATCAAATACAATACTTGTGATTTCTGCCACCAGCTCCCGAGCTTTCTCTTAGTAAAAGGCAACTAGTCAAAATATGTTCTTATAATTGTGGTTGCTTCCCACTAACAAAATTGCAAGCAAATAGATCATTTAGTCATACAAGATCATCTGTCAGTAAAGAAAATACAAATTTACTTTTATTATAACCATAAAGAGGCATTACTTTAACAATTAGCTCAGGTATACAACTGTGCCAAATAAAGTCAATTCTCTTACTGCTAAAAAAGAACACTTCTTCCCAGTGATGCACTGCCTGTGCTTACAGGATGTTTATTGTTTCTGTATTACAGTTATCTTGACAGACAAGCCTCAGGATACAGAATAAAGCTTTACTCTTGGACCAAAATAGGAGGCAACATTTTTATTTAAAAAAATTAAAAACAGCAAGTCTCTAGTCAGATAATATAAAGCATCTTAAATTAATCTTTTGAAAGTATTTACACTATTTGTAAACGTAAATATCTGAAACTGTACATGTTTAAACAAATGTTCGTTTAGCAAACAGGCTGTATAAACTGATTGCTCTTCTAATCTTTCAACCAGCTGTCATAGAGCTGTCTGGGTACTCTGAGGGAGAAGATCCCAAGCACAAGAGTGACTACTGCAATGGTTTGCCCTTCAATGTCTGTATTCAGTCCGCCCTAACTCTGTACAGTGACCATGCAGTCCTTCTATAAACTTTATAAAAAACAAATATACATATATTACAATGCACTGGACATTATTTTACAGTCTGCATTTCTACATAGGTAGAAAGAAAGGGTAAGTTTTCTTCCTTGTTAGTTCATTTAGTTAATTTTTAAGGAGTCATGTAAGGTCCTATGAGTACCATTTATGTACCTCAGCACCACTGCTGCAATATTTCTCATGGTAGCTTTAAATCCTACCATCAGTCTCCAGCCATGTGATTTATAACAGGAAAATTATTACATCAAAACACCATTGATGTGCATGGAATTTTCTACATATTTAAAACTACAGAACAGGTTTTATAAATAAGGTAAAAATCTGCCACATAAGTCACCACTTTTTTCTTTTGCAGTGCTGCACAATAAAGACTTACGCATTGAGACACCCCAAAGCTGCTTGTAGTGTTTCCTTTGAGTAATGGCTGAGTGTTTAGAGTTCAGCTCTCCAAAATATTGACTAATTTAGGCATACTGAACACCATGCATTGTTTACCAGTTACCAAGTACTTATCCCCTGTTTATCATGCTGATTTCACAGGTTTGCACATTCCATTTCTGGCATCCCCACATACCCATATTAGCACTTACTCCAGGGCACAACGGTTGTACAAGTGCCAGTCCCAGTCCCCCACTCTGAACAATGCAACACCACTGGTTGATCTTGGGTAAGGCAAAAAAACAACTCTAACCTAAAACTAAATACCTGAGAATCTCAATGCTAAGCTTTGCTGTAAAGCATCTGAAAATATTCAGTTCCCTCAGAAACAAGAGAAATTATATTGCACAGCTTTCCATTGCAAATCCCAAGGAACTGAGACTCTTCACATGGAGGAAGGTTAGAGCATGAAACTTCAGGTCAGACATCACAGCTCCCAATCACAACAGAATAAGAAAAGCAGCACATCCAGTGTTTCAAGAAATGATTCACATGCAGGAAATAAAGTTTTTCCAACTAAGAACCTCTGAATTACGTTCAAGCACATAGTGGATTACCAGGATTTTCGAGGGAGTTAAAGAAAAACTGGAGCATGCCTGCTTAAGTCAAATTGTTGTACCAATGTGCTTATCTCTGAGCCTTGCAAATACCCATTACCACTCCCATTTGATTCCCTGCACTTTATTTCCAGCGTGTCTTTGAAAGTGTGGCTTTTCACTGCATACTTCAGCTTATTAAAGGAAAGCAAGAAAGGTTTTTACACTAAAAAACCCCCAGGATTTTAACTTTGAAAACATCTGGATAAGGCAGTAACTGAGCTTCCATAAGAGTAATCAGCAAAGGGATTTTTGTTTTGTTTTGTTTTCTTCCCCACCACTTCTCAAGCCAATGAACAGGAAGACCTTTAACAAATCAATATTTTTTTTTCTTTTTTTCCTAAAACAGAATTAAGCAACCTGAATAGTTTTGATGCAGACTGGACTGCACAGTGGGATCCTTTGTTTACTTCAAGCACATGTCTTCACATTCCCTTCACTGCCTGGCATTCAGCTGAAGCATCTTTCAGGCAGCCTCACTGTTGGGCTACTTGGACATCGATAAAAGTAAGTTCACCTGAAAGATGAAAGGAAAGCCTGTGTTAGGCAGGGCACCTGAGTTTCAGAACTGATGTCTTACATTTTAACCTCTAAATACGATTCCTTGGAAGCACACAGAGTCTTAGACGAATCAGAAGACAGCTACAACTGTACAAAATTTCCAGTCAAATGCCTACTCACAGGCTTTTCAAAATACAGTTGTTGACCATGTTGACGAGTCATTGCAGCAGCCACAGCCTACTGTGTCAAAGTTTCTAAGAAGACGCAACACATTCTTAAGGAATTCAAAAAAATAAGCACACTTGCAAAAAATATTAACTTAGATATCTGAAACACATTTGGAATCCTTCACAATACTTGCTTCCCACAGATTACAATATGGTTTCCCATAAACCTCAGTTTGTAGGAGAAGTGATCCTAAAGATTAACAGATAAGCAATTAGAGGAAGCTACCTCCTCTAGGATAACTCCACCTCCTTCCAATGCATCACTCCCACTCTGTTGTCTAGGTTAGTTATCACACATCCCTGTGGCCACATTCACTTCAGGCAATGTCCTCTAATCTGTGAACTAGATTATCTGTTTAAATATTGACATCCTGGGATAATCATGATTCTATCCACATTCCCTGGACCACTAAGGTCAAAGTGGGATTTTACAAAACCTACTTGGTTTCTGTTAGAGCATCCTAATACAGAAAATTCTTAACCCCAATCATCTCTGAGACTTAAGACCTTATCATGTAGGGCTCCATTTCCATAAACATCTGCACATTTTCCCAATGCAATTTAATTCAAATTAATCCTTGTAATCCTTTCTCATGCTTCCTAAATGTAAAAGTTGCTGCTTCTTATATTTGTCAAAAGTAAGACTGCCTTCACACACAGAGGTTTTTTTAAAGCACATTAACTAACTTGGATATCTCTCCGAAAAGACAATGCCCAGGAATGGCAAGACTCTGCCATGACATTGTACAACTCAATCCCCAGCAACAACAATCACCACCTTCAGTTTAACAACTCGATTGGATATTCATAAAAAACAAACACACAAACAAAACTCCCTTTTGGCTGAGAGCCTAGAGTTCAGATGAAGCCCTAGGTTTAACCGTCCAGGGGACTAAGAGAAATAGCAAATAAATAAGGATTTTGAACACTGAAAATACTAAAAATGAAAAATTAATGTTTAAAAAAGCCAGTGACATGACTGATAAAACAGGGAACCTCAATATATACCTGTTCCATTGAAGGACAAGCTATGATCTGGAGATCTTCATCACTAAATTCTTCCTTTAACAAAGCATGGAGTTTCTGGAACATTTGCTGAATGTTATTCTTTTAAAGGAAAGAAGAAAAAACTCAATATTAAAAACCACAACACCCGTCTCAAACATGAAGCAGAATAAGCACAATGTACAGAGAAGCAGTCAAACTTTAAGAGCTTTTCTTTTAAATAGCCAGGCTGTACTGGCTTTGGTTGGGACAGAATTAATTTTCTTTATAGTAGCTCGTACAATATCAACGGGAAGATGTGCAGAATGAACAGAACCATCTGCTTCCCTGTAAAGTGTGTGTGTGTTATGTAAGCTGAGTACAATGGACAGCAGGACAGCTATTATTATTATTATTATAGCTTAAGCATATAATTATAAAACATATTAATAGTTTATGTGTCCTTTTAACAGGCCTCTCAGATCAGGGACACCACACTGACTTTAACAGTCTGTTCACTATTACATGTGCCTGGTATTTGGCACATGTTTACTGGCTGGACTGGCAGCCTAGAATAACTCTACAGATACACAGACTTGTGTATGTATGTGTGTCTGTACATGTACACTTATAAGTACGTGCATACATACATCTATACAGATATATCACACATATAACCATACACACACAGAAATATAAAGTGAATGATCCCACAAAATGTCTAAAGTCGTTAACTAAATGAAGGCCCAACACCTACAGGAAAACATGCTGAAGTACATCTAGCAATACTCACCCTGACTGGCTTAAACAAAATTAATTCTGTGTCTTTATTGGACAAGTACAATGACATGCTTCGTAACGTTGACGGCAGCTTTGTTTTTATTGTCTTGTAAGTGGAAGAGACCAGATCATTGATCTTTGCTGAAAGTAAAGAAAACATACTTACTAGGCTAAATGGCACTCTGCTAGTTGAAATCTACACTCCAGAATACCACCTCTGCTTTACTGGGGCTGATCATAACCACAGGGTTGAGTGACAGGGCTGTGCAGCATCAACTCGTCACATGACTACAACATGCCAGACAAGGCTTTTCTTTTGGGACCTACTCAAGACATCAGTCCCTCTTTCCCTGCAGAAAATGCATCCAACCCATTTCTGCAAGCAACCACATACTCCTGAGGTTCCTGAAGTTGCAGCCTTCCAACAGCAACAAAGTTCTACATACACTTTCCCCTAGAAAACTTGCCTGGAAAAGAAACTGCTGGGGAATAAACAGTGCTAGTAAAAAGAACAGCATATCACAAATTCTCCTGCAGGCCAGATCTGTAAGAAGAAAGGCTGCACAGCCATCTGGATTTTGGATCAACCAGACAGGAATCCTTTCTCAGACAAGACCTTCTTTCTTTACTGATAGGTATCTTAATGGTTTTACAAGATCTCTGCTTAAAAGGCAGGGGAAAAATCCATTCATCACTTTAATTTACAGAAGTTAAAACACTATGTTAAATTTTTTTCTTCAATTCCTACCATATCTAAATTTTCTACCTACTCCTGCTTTCCAAGCAAAAGACTCCAAGAAACAGCAGAAGCTCTGCTTAGATCTGCCTCTACACACATAATTATCTCCAAACAAACATTAAAAACACTCCTGAAGAAGCAGCAGATCTTAAATAGAAGCTTGAGTTAGCCCTTGAGAGTGTCTGACCCATGGAGCAGCACTGAATTATGAATGAACATGGCTGGCTTTGCATTTTAAGAACATGATGCAACAGAAGGTTCCAATGTATAATCAGACTTAAGTGTCACCCAGAAGCACAACTTTGATGTATAGAGCAAAACAACCCAGGAACACCTAAACTACTCCAAATGTTCCTATGAAGCATTCACATTTGAATTCTTAAGAAGATGGAAACAAAGCTGGATCTCATTTTTGCACAGTGACAGGGAAACTGAAAAGGAAGTAGGTACCAAATGTACAGACAATAAAAGCTTCAATGCAGATTCATTTTTTCCTACGAAAGCAAAAGCTTTATCTTAATGTAATCAAATAATTCCTTAAGCATATTGTGTATGCTGTTGCAGAAATGCTCTTTTCATGCAAGAACAGTCACAGCTTGAGAAATATTCAAGTCATTCATCTACTGCACCAATTAAATGTATATTCTGAAGTTTGCCATGTTTTGATTTAGAAGTATCTTAAGACATTTAAATTAGCACACAGGTAAAAATGGAAGTCAGGATTTTCAAGAAAAAGGTAGATGGTTCTTAGGTACTTAGAATTTTTCCAAATAAATCAGAGTTTCTCAGTCCAAATTAATCTGGTCAGCTTTTCAGTTTGCTATGTTTTGGAAGTCAGGCACAGAGACAAATGACATTCTGAAATACTTGAGCCCCATATAATACAGCTTATATTGCTCTACTGAAAATGGTGAATGGAAAGGGTCTTTTCCTCTATTTGATGAGAAGTTTTCAGAAGTCTCAAAGTAGTAAATGATCATGGCTTTTTCAGCCTACAAGCATCTCAGAGATAACGTGAATAGAAAACAAAGCCAATACCTGGCTGTGCCCAAGGTTGCTGCGCAAGGCTGTATTTGGGACCTCCTTGAGTGGCCATTGTTTTTAAAGCAGACACCTAAAACAAGTACAATCAACAAAATAATGCTTTTTTCAGTTGAATTCACAACAAAGTGACCAAGTAACAATTGCACAAGTCTCAGATACTGCAGTGTACGGGATCTCCCCTGCTCTCTCTCTTCTATACACTGACTTAATGACACACAAGGGAAGCAGTCTGACAGAAATTAAATTCAAAATTACAATCATGATCACTTCTGGAAAGTAAAATCTGAAATGGGATTAAATTTTTGAAGATGCTTAGGCATCTAAGGATACAAAGAAACCTCAAAAGTGAGTTATACTGAAGCGGGTTAGTCACACTCCCCAGATTCCAAATGAGTCACTGGGATCACTTGGAGAATCTATCAATCTCACTGGTTACCCATCTCTGTTTTAGGCACACCACTGGCCCCTCATCCCAGCATGACAGGCATCAGTAAATTTATTACTGTAATCTTCTAAATTCTCAATAAACAGCAGCTGAGATATTTGTGATGTCCATGCAATGCTGTAGCCTCAATTACTGATGTGTCATGCTGTAAAACAACTTATTCTCAGTACATAAGGATCCACATTACACTTTACATTTTCCAGAAGCAGATCCTGCTGCGTGGTTTTCTCAAGCTGCCTAGAAATCCTGAGCTCTAGAGCAGGTTCTAGGAAGAAGTGTGTTGTAACAAGAATCTTTTTTGTTCCTGTCACCTAGGATGCCTAATCTTTATGACAACTTTTATCAGGAATTTCTGTCACTAACAGGACTTGACAGGAAAGCTGCTCAGCCAGCACTTCACTGGTGTAACATAGGCTGAGCACAAAAACTTTTAACATACTTCACAGCCATACTCTTAAGACCTCCCTCAAGAACACACATGACCCAAGATTGCTTTTGAAGGCTTACAAATTCAGTCAAGGTAGGAGTTTTCCTGCAAAAAGAAAAGCTCTTGCCAACTTTCACAGACCTGTTCCTACTTAATGAAGCATTAAAGCTTCTTGATTAAAGAGGATATGGGTTGCTTTTAAAAACAAACTATGTCATGTTCCTTTAGTCTCAGAAATGCATGGAAAATTGTTGTTGGAACTTAAAAGGGAAGCACGACCTTGTAGTGGGAAATATCATCATCTTCAGCTAATCAGACAGAACGAGCAGCAGCTTCTATACCCAATTTAAATACTAAATCCCTTGCCCTACCAGTATTTCAGTTAGATAAATGAACATACAAGATGTTTTTACCTTTGTCATGAATTCCTCCAGCTGTTCTATAAACTGTTTGGTTTGCTGCTGAATAAACTGCTCACAAGCCGATTTCAGATGACGATCTACATCTTTCTTAGAGTCAATATAATGTTCTCTGATTTCTGGAGTACCCTTGAACAGAAGACAACAATTCTCTCCTTTTTATTTGCCAGAGATCACCACCCTCTTAAATGACCCAATTTTTCTTAATGCAGTAAGACTCTGTATTACCTCCAGTAAGAACTGTATCAAGGCATTGTTGCTGTTTAGTCTAAAAAATCTTGAAACTGTCTTAGGATTCAGGATTTTAAATGCTGCATCTGTGAAACAGAAGGTTACCCATACTGTAAGTCAGTGGGATTCAGCTCCAGGAATTAAAAACCTTAATCACTCATTTACACATAAAAAATAGCCTAGCATGATTAGGAATATCACATTAATGATTCCACTACCGGTAGGTGTGGATGCACAAGTGCACATGTACAGGAGCACACAAAGCTTGATCCACCATCTTTTAATTGCACCTATGGCAAACCTGAACTTAAACTCTAAACAGATAAATACATTACATGAACCTAAGAAATGACTGATCCTAGCTGTAGTGCTATCAGCACGCAAATTGTGTGAGCTCTTTTCCTTTTGTAAGTATATCTACAAGTGAAAGACTTTTACGTAAGTTATGTAGTTAAGCAGTTAAAAGAACAATATGCTGAGTTTGGCCCATGTTGGGAAAACCAAGTACAGCTGCATGAAATAACTTGGAACTGGCATTCTTCTCCTCTGTGCTTAATTATTTTAGTTAGGACTAAACAACAAAACATCAAGATTGATACACACTCGTATTTATGGTCTCTACATAGGTCCCAAGAAGGAAAAGCAACCATGTCTGTAATGAACACAAGATACTGCAATTATTCCTATAGTGTTAACAGGACAATGTCAACCTGAAATCTAGTCAAATTGGGAAAAAGAAAATTATCAACATTATTATCAAAATTATCAATTATTATGGCTTATTGCCCTAATGTAATTCATTTATCATCCTACACATCCATCTGCTTTTTTTTTATTTCAAAAGTAATTCTGCACCCCTCTTGCTGTATAAAACAAAGCGAGGGAAACAAGGCGTAAGGGTCAAAGGAGTGCTGTCAAAGGCATTAAACAAAGAGGGAATATCAGATACACTGGCACATATGTTTTGCACTGAACTAAAAATCTGTACTCCTGTGCAGTTAAAGGAGACTGCAGAGAAAGATTAATTTTGTTCTCTGAACTATTTCCCAGAAACTTCACGGATTCCAAGAAGAGCCTAAGTTCATGATTAAAAGCCTACGAGCTAGTCAGCGTGACAGGCACTTCTCCCCGCTGTACACTTCAGTTACATGAACCTTAGCATTACACTACTTAAAAAAAAATTGGGCAGAAGCATGACTTTTACATTAAGCAGTGTCCCTTTGTCTCTAAATCCCAAATTAAATCTTAAATCTATGTGCAGAAAGCTTAACTAGAACACAGTAAAACTCCTATTAGCCATGTTATTTTTCTTCTATGACTTATCCTAAATATAAAAGCCCTACTGGCCTATGCTCTACAACATTAAGAATTAAGTACAATGTACATCTTTCCAGTGCCACTGCCACAGCCTAATATAAAGAAAATGTTTTGCATTACTTACCACTACCATCTGCAAAGCACTGGCTGGCACAAAAATTTATTCAGTTAAATGAAGGTGGAGAACAAACTTGTGTGTCAGCCAGGACAAGACACCAAAAGGATGTATTTACCCTTTAACCTCCAGTCAACTAGAAACTACTCAACAGGTAGGAGGTTTCATTGATGTTCAAATGCAAGAGGTGAAATGGTTAGTGTAAGAGTTGCTTGCTTCAGAGTTAAAACAGCAGCATATTAGATAGCAGGAAAGAAAAGTTATTTCTTCAGCTTTCTCTTCTGAAATAGAATAAGAGAAACTTGACATGCTTCCAATTATTTTTCCCATTATCTTTATAAATTTGACAAGTGCATGATAGTTCACTTTTGTATTGAGAGGGTTTTTTTCTGTATTTTACAAAGGAACCATAGTACAATTATAAAACCATGACAATGCCCACTACTGTCCATTCTCCCTTCCTACAACAGACACATTTGCTACATAAAACTATTCAATAATACTGCTTACTGAACTTGCAACATAAGAAATCCTTTCCAAAACAAAACCTCATAGAAAGGTCTAGGAAATCTTAAATTTGTTCTAGGCAAGTCAACTACGTATTGTTAAATTCACCTGCTAAACTGCAGCAACAAAAGATATTCCTTTAAAGGGTCAGAAAAGGGGAGACAGCTCTGTGCAACAGAAATGGAGATTACTTAGTTGTTCTTAAAAAGGACTGGATAAATACATTAGGTCAGCAGCAAAAAGCAGTCAAATGCATTGTATACAAAAATAATTTATTTGTTAGACTCATCTTGAATTGCCCTGAATAAGAGAATGGTTTTTGGTTTTTTTTCAGAGATGATAAGAACAAAGCAAGAGATTAGAACAAGCAAACAGGTCATTGCAAGTGAACATAAAATAAACCCAGAAGTTTTGCTGGCACATTAAGGGAGGACAATCTCATCCCATTCTGTAGCCAGCAACTGTTTAGTACCTCTAGTTTTCTTAAGGTCCAGGGAAATTTCCTTAATGGTGAAATCAGTGTGGAAAGGAGCAATTTGTTCACGAAGAATCAAAAGGTGTTTTATTAAGAAAAGCTGTCCATCAACTTGGGTCTACAGCACAAGAAGAGAAAGAAGATGCATTACATGTTAAAAAAAAAAAAAAAAAAATTAAGAGCAAAGTTTCAACACTTCCATTTTCATTTGTTACTTCCTATAACAAGATGAATACTAACAATTTTACTAACAAGCTTTTTCCATTAGTCTGTAGTGCCATTAACTACACTCTAGGGTCAACAAATCCCACTTCTGTACTGCTTCTAACACATTGCTCTACAGAAGCAGACTTTATTCACATTCCTTGCAAGAATTAGCTTACACAGCCACATTACTAAATGTCCAAATTAAGTACAGGTATCCATTATTTGAAAGATACAAACTTATTCTTCATAAGAGCCAGGAATTACTACAAGTAAATCATATAATTTATAGTGGAAAAACATGAGGTTCTAAATTTTTTTTAATCATTATGATGATTAGAAAAAGCCAAACAGTTAATATTTCTGCAATAACCTTGATCAACTGAGCTATTGTGCAAAGGTCTTATGAGGCATTCTTCTCATGTCATTAAACACAAGGCTTAGTTAATTTCTAAACAGTAGAGCAAAGATACAAAGAATAGAACAAGTTCACAACACCGAGACAATCAGTTTTGCACTGCTTGTTATTTTAGCTATGTGCTTTATACTGCATGCTGCTTTTAATCTTTGAAATTCATGGCTCATTGAGGTAAACCAAGGAGGACTCAAGAATCCAAATTTGCTTATGCAAGCTGGAAGAGAACTTTCCTTGATATAATGTTAAATGAAAGAGTAAAGAAGAAATTAGATTTAAATCTGCAATTTTAACAAATAGAAATGTTTACTAAAAATAAGTCTTGGAACGGTTTCTTGAGGGTTTGTTTGGTTTTTTTTTTACATATACTCTGACATGCCTGATTTCACCACATAATGTTAAACAGACATGCATCAAGCACAAAGTGGTACAGATCCTGGTCCTCAGCCAACCTATCAAGGGTTCACTGCAGGTTGAGTTTCATCCTCTGCAATACTTTAAGTCAATGCTGACGCAATATACAGTGCTGGAATGCATCATTAACTGTAGACCTCTGAATCAATTACACATGAAATAGTTATCTGCTCAAGCTAGAAAGAAACATGGTTTGAATTCTTTTTAAAGATATTATGTTTAACAGATATTTTTAACAGATATTTTTCAAAGGACACTCAAAAGAAATACTTCAAAATCGCTCTTCATTTCTAAGAGCAACTAAAACCTTTTTCATTACTAAATATTTACTGCTGATACAAATCCACCAATTTTAGTATACTAAGACTGCCCTGTTTGTTTTTAAAATGAACTTCCTGGCTATTAGGAATTAGCATATTACCGCAGTATTTGTATTGAAGGAACTGTGACAAGCAAAAAGGTTTACTCCAACTACTTAAAGTAACACTTAAAGTTAAAATTACTTGATCAAACTGCACTGAACTCCGAGCAACACATGAGATCAAATCTTTTGACAATAGATAGTTCTGAGAATACTTAACAAATCTTCCCACTGAATTTCATACTTGGAAAGATTTTTGAAAATTCAAACAATAGAGGCAGAGAAAAAGAGAAAAGAGTAACAGGCAGTGAAAACAAATATAGGAAGCACAGACTTCCAGCAGAAATTTTTCTTTAGGTAACACTTCATTGAATTCACATGAGTTAGAGCAGCCTGTTAGCATGACTGCTACAATTTGTATTCCACCTTTTCAGACAGGCTAGCATGTGAATCATTATCTTTGCTTTACAATACATTAACCCTAACTAAAAGCTAACAAATCCATCAGGTCTCTGGGAACAGAGGAACATGCTTTCACTGAGATTCCAATAGAATTCTGAACAACTGCTTCACAGCTCTAGATATAAACGAGGGTGGGGGGAAAAGAAATCCTACCCGAAGCACAGATTCTGACCTTATTTTTGCTGATAGAATCAGCAGCTCCCAGCAGCGAGTGGATGCAGGCAGATAAGGCTTCTTGTGATAATCCCTGAAACACTGCCCTCTGCGGGGATGAGGAAATCAGACAAAAAAAAAAAAAAAAAAAAAGGTGTTAGCAAAGCTTAAGCAGAATTTAAGAGTTGTGGCTTGTGAAGGATGTGCTTACCAGCACATAAAACTCTAAATTCGTTAGCCACAAACACACTGTCTAATTGCAATCAGACAGGATGGAGCCTTCATATATAAAAGCTTGCTACAGCACTTAGACTGGACACAGCTACATGCTCAGGAATGCCCTGGCCACCCCCCGGCTCTGAATCTGCACCCAGGTAGGGACACGGTCAGTGACAGCCGATGCATTCACAGCTAATGGCATGAACGATGCCACTGGGTAACCTGACCAGACACTTCATGTGTCACGGTAACGACCTGTGCGTGCAATTTATACTTGCAATAGATGTGAGATCATTCAAGTGAGCTTAACCTCAAGCAAACTTGAATTACCTCACGTTTGTGCCAGGTTAGTAAACAAACGTGACAGCTGCCATGGCCAGGATGACACACAGTAACTCATGAAGCTGCAGCAACTAAATCACACAGCTGAGCTCGCTGTAGGAACACAGCTCGCCTCCACCAGCACTCCAACGTAGTACATGACAGCCCTGACTGCCACGAGACTTGCTAGTGCCACTTCATTCATGTCTTCTCCTATCTACAGGGTGCAGGCAAGGCGTACCAGTTCTGCTAGAACATCCCAGTGAAAATATAAATAAATCACTGTGTAGATAATGAGCCTCTCAAACAATGCAAAAATGACCTCTTCTGCAAAGGTTGAGCTGAAAACAAGGGCACTCATTCATCTTTACAAGACTGATATATTAATCAATAAAGTATTAATATTTTCTAGCTTCTTTTTAAGCAAATAGCATCTTGCTAGCAGTTCCACATAACATCTATCAAAAATATTTTGAAATGCATTAAATGTATCTAATAAAGATACAACATGTATAGAAAAGCAGAAACACTTGCATTATGTTCCTCAGAGACCTACTAGCCTTTTATGCTGTTAGGTGGCAGGCAAAAATCGGATTTTAAAGGGTAAGACTCAAAATACTTATGAAGTAAACATCTCTCTTGTTTCTGTTAGATGTGAAGATTCCTACTGTCTTAAACTTTGGAAATGTCTCCTATATTTTGGAAGGTGAAAAGATGTGCCACAAAAAAATTCTGAGAACATGTCCAAAATGAAGAAGCAGCAGAGTCACCATTTGTAAGACCAGAAACATCACCTTGTCTGATGTTCTGCAAAGCACAAAGCAAGAAACACATTCACCCAGTAATTTCAGCACTAAGATTGTTCCCTCTAGCCAACCCAGAACTTTCTGTTCCCTCTTGTCCTATTTACTCCTAAAATTTGGTGTGATAAGTATCTTGAGCATCAGACACTGAAGTATTTCTGTAATAGCAAAACCAATAGATTTACAAACCAGTGCCATTTTTCTAATTCTACAAATACAAAACTGTCTTGGAAACGATGACCTAAAACTGTCAGTTAACTTGTTTCACATACAGATAGCAGCAAAAAGACTGAGATAACAGAGCCCGGTACTTGTCCATTCCTAAATCTGATTACAATATTTATAAAAGGTGCTACACATTTCATAATTTCACTTTAAAAAAATAAATAAATTTTTGCATACGTCTATACATCTGTACAGTTTGGAGAGACACACTAGAGTCCTTCTGACAGTAGGATACCACATTCCATGCAGATCTGCTGGTGAAATCATGCTCTGGTGCCTGGGATTAAGGGATTCTGCTGAACCTGTTCAAAAGTAAAATATACAGATGAAAACCTTGCCCATCTGAGCTTTCAACTGAGGGACACTGCAATATTGACTGCACTTTATATTGACCCCACAGTAATAAGACATTTTTTATTGCATTGCATCCAAAAAGGTTAGGTTTTGGGTTTTTTTTTTTCCTTCTGAGCAGGTCAGGATTAGATTTCTGATGTGTACAGAGCACACGGCTGTGAAAGACATGAATTTGCTTTCAGGCATGGCCCAGCTCAACCTTTTTTAATGAGTTAGTTTTACAGGCACGTCTCTAATGAACCCCTCTACTCAGCTCAACAGCTGAAATGGTCAAACAATTACTGAAAATAAAAGCAAAGGAGAAAAAAAAGAAAAAAAAGGTTGGTGATCACAGAACTTCAGGAGATGCTCAGAAAAAAAAAAAGCATTCCATATTTTTACTTCTTCACACTGCCCTTTCTGCTGGGGATAATCCTACACAGATTAAACAGTTGCAGAAAGTGTAGGGTTTAAACATCATGTTAACAATAGCAAAAATAACAGCAAAACCAATTTTGTCATGAAGGAGTTATAAAGAAGTCCTCCTCCTGGGTAACCTTTGCAGTAATTCTGTATGCTCAGAACATTTTCACAACACCTGACAGACAGAAGTCTTGTATTATTTTCATTTTGTCCTTAAATTCTGGGAAACGGCTGAGTCAACAGCATCAGAACTCTGATTCCAATTAGCAACCATTCAAAAAGTAAAATTTTTAAAGTTTTACCTAATGATGGAATAAGCACTTTTGAAGTTTTTACATAATCAGTGCAGGAGTTGTCGAAAATAATTCAGCAATATCTTTCTACCTTTTGCATTAATGATTTCTGTCACAGTAATTAGAAGGAGTGTAAGACCTTAGTTGTCAGTTTGAGGTTCCTAGGCTATTTATTAGTCACTTCAGCTACTCCTGTGGGCATTGAAATGGGAGAGAAGCACCTCTGAAGGGCAAATAATCCCAATTATCTCAGACACTTATCTTCAAATTACACCATATAGGTTCCTTCATCTCCTGAATGCAGGCGGGATTTACAGGACTTGCTAAGGCCGCACACCCAGCTTGAACAAAGATGAACTCCAGTCTCGGTGGGATTTGTGGAGTTCAGCTACAAACAGCCAGAAAGACCTCTGCAGGCCTTGCAAGCCAAAAGCAAGAAACTAACAGGTAAGCAAAAAGAATATGAGAAACAACTGACAAAGAGCTGAGAAAGGTACTGCTGGGAAAAATAACACTGTACCACTCTGAACAACGATAAAATAAAGGGGGAAATTCTTCATGGAACTTAGACAAAAATGTAAAGAGTTGTAACACTCTAATGATTGGCATCAAGAGAGACACATTTCATGGAATTTGCTTCCAGTTCACTGTAATTTACAGGCAGATGGGTCACATACTTAAAAAGTCAAGGACTATATTGTGAATTATTGTAAACAGCTAAAATCACTAACTGGTTTCAGTAAGTGGAAATGCATTCAAAGGAAGAAATTGCCTTCCCAGATAAAGGCACACACAAAGATACTCCCAAATGCTTGAAACATTCATCTAGGAGACATGCCTGACACACCAAATCACCCTTTCCAACTTAGCACAGCTAACAAACAAAAGCATCCTTAAGTATAGGGGCAACGGGTGCAAGCTGGAACACAGGAGGTTCCGCTTAAATTTGAGAAAGAACTTCTTTACTCTGAGAGTAACAGAGCACTGGAACAGGCTGCCCAGGGAGGTTGTGGAGTCTCCTTCTCTGGAGACATTCAAGACCTGCCTGGATGCCTTCCTGTGTGATCTCATGTAAGTGTTCCTGCTCCGGCAGGGGGATTGGACTAGATGATCTTTCGAGGTCCCTTCCAATCCCTGACATTCTGTGATTCTATACATCCTGATGGTAAGGGCTACTTCACAGTAGAGAAGCTCAGTTTTATACAAATTACAATAGCTGCTGTCAGCTACAAAAGTAGTTGCATCTCAGAATGGATTGCACTGAGAGCACAAAGAAATGCCACCAAAAGAACAAGATCAAGTTGTTTCTCACTGAAAAAAAAAATTTAAAAATTAAGAATCCTGAGACAAAGTTCACCTCTAAAAATCTCTTATGAATAGCTCTAGGAAAATAACCCTTTAAGATCCATGTAAGTTTGTCACTGGTGGTTCAAGTTAATGCTCTTTCTCCATGAGCTTTATGCTTTAGTTTGAGAATAGGAGATATATTTCATACCAGATTTAACTAAGCTGCAGGACTCGGGATCTTCTAACCGGACATCTGAAAATGAAGCCTCAGATGGCAGCTTCTTCTGTTCCTCTTTTAAACTCTGTGCAATTTGCTGCAGAGGAAGATATAACACAAAATTTTAATTTTTTTTTCCACCTTCATTTAAGCAGCATTATGGTGTTTCTATTACAGTAGAGAAAAGCACACTAAATTACAAAAGGAGTCAGCTACACTCAGCTCTCCGGTGTTTCAAAGACATTCAAAGAAATAAAGGCAGATGTTTCCGTAACAGTAGTAGAAACAAATCAACATCAATTTACGATTCACAAATATTACACAGGTCTGTGTAAAGCACTGTTCTTTCCACTTTGCCTGTTTTTACTGATCTCTAAATAATAACCAGTGAAGTCACCTAGAAAGAGAAGCTCAAAATAGGGGAATCCAATTCAAAACTCACTTGGATTTAATACAGATAATTTCTGTGATGGCTTTAATCCTATAAATGGCACGTGAAGATGGCCTTGAAGTACTCTCTACTTTATTCCCTTCAGGAGTTCAACAAGAGGCTTTCCCCTAACATTACTCAACACGTTGACACTTCAATCTTCTTCACTACTTGGTCTGCTTCAAAGCAATGAGAGGCAGCAAGAATGGGCAAAGAACTGCATTAATATTTGAGGAGAAGAGCATAAGAAATATTTCCTCCCTGTGCTTTTAACATTTTAATAATTCATTTACTCAGACAGAAGGTCCCTCTAAATAGCAAGGTTTTGAGTTTAAAAGCAATCAAATAGCAAAATTAATCTCAAACCAGGCAAAAACTGGAGTCTTACAAGGACATATGAACAGCAGTGCAATTTCTTGATATAGAATGAATTGTAAAACTCACTCTTTCTTCTTCCTACTGAACAGCCCTAGGATTCTAGTTAGAAAATAAGGCCTTCTATAGACTAAGTATCTGCATTGCTTGCCTATAAAAGTTATAGTGAAAAGAAAATGTTCTCACAATCATTTTTTTTATCCAGATCTACTCAAACATTTTTAGCAAAAAAACCCAAACCAAATAAATCTGTGCTCCTAACAGTTATACTGGTAAAGCTTCTGATCACTACTTGTTCTGAATGGAGGGATCCTATTTAGCTATTTTATGTGGTGGGCTTCTCAATTACTATTTTTGCTTTTGCTTCAAGAGCTTATTAATATTTGAACTTTCAGTATAAAGAGTAACTATTCTACAAACTCACTAGCTTCAGAATTTGTAAATGCTTTCCTAAAATCCTATGCATGTCCCTTATAATCACCAAAGCATAAACTGTAATATAATAAAAGGTTTAGACACGTACAAAGACAAGATTATAGCAACATGAATTCAGCACTAAGAAGTTTCTCACAGTGTTTGCCTGTTTACAGGCAAGAATAGAACACAATAAGGTACAGTTACACAATGTTAATTTCTTCCAGCCTGCAGCAAAATAGAAATATATATAGCTACAAAGCTTCTGGGTTTTATACAAGTAATGATCTGATTCTGAAGTCAAACAACAGCTTCTCTACCAACTGGTCAGCTGCAAATAAGTCCTACAACTTTCTAAGCACCACCAGCTATTCTGGTAGATAGATGGAAAGCAGAATAGAGCAGTAATATCTGGATCTTGCCACTCCATGTCAGAATTGCTATTCTTCATCAACTCAAGCTCTTGACAGCTTTGGCCTCTCATTATAAAGTGAATGGCAACACTTATTTGGTGGGGAACCTTTATTATGCTTAATCCCTTCCATGCAATGCTACCTTTCAGTTGCCTATGAAACACAGTCTGCTCCAGTCAAAAACCAATTTAAAGTCTTTAACCAGCCACTTTTTTATTTCTGTGAGTAGTTTCATTTTGAAATCTTTTATCAATACAGGATCAACCTTTTAAAGTAAGTAGAATTAGTTTGATTCCTTTCAAAAGGAACATTGACACAAAGGGCTTGGAATTACTACAAAAATGGTTAATACTGAAAAGAACTTGAAAAAGGCTACTGGAAACCATTGCTGATATGTTAAATTATCTAAAGATACGAGTAAGTCTGCCCTCACACTGAGCATAGGACCCACACATGCATCCCAAACACTAGTTCACAGTAATTCTGAAAACACTTGTAGCTAACTGTGTCCATCTAAAGCTTCTCTTCAACCCCAGCTCAACTATAAAATATACTGGGCCATACCCACTACTTATGAAAGTAAATAAATAAATATTTACTGTTATGAGAGGAAATTTAGAAGCTTAGAGTTTAAATAAAACTTAACTGTGAAAACTATCACCAGTTCTACCGAGTTTGACATAAAGTGTTCTCTGACATGTAGTTTACGGTCATAATTTAATCATCAGGTGCAAATTTGACAGTGCCAGTAACACTAAACACACCTAAGAACAGAAAACCCCATCTGCAAAGCACTACACTGCACAATTGTATATACTGTATATAAAAAGAAAACAAATCAAGGACAAGAAAAAAGTTGATGTTATACCTCCATCATTTCCAACTTGTCAGGATATGCCAGATCTCCCGGCGCAGGCTTGTAGCCTGTGATATCAGTCTGAATGTAAATATGTGTCCTGTAGACAAGACGTTCTTGGACATCTTCTAACATCTGCTTGACACCGGCTGCAAACGCACCCAGTTGTTCAGCTGACAAAGGTAAAAAAAAAAGGCACAAATCTGTTAATTAAAAAACAAGCTTAGAGACACAAAAGTTTGAAGTATCACATATAGAAGCATCACATAACTGGCTTGCTGGACACCAAATCTACATGCTTTGGTTCCACCATAGCCAGTGTCCGCAGTATCACTGTCCAGAGTTGACAAGCTAACTCAACTACCTACCAGAACAGATGATCTAAAGCAGATGACATCCAACTTTAGAACTATTGTATCAGCCCGAGTTTAAGTAGTAGGAAGTCAGTTCTTAAGACTAGCCAAAAGATTAAGTCACCAATTTTTTCCTCATTCCCAAGAGCGTTACAATTCTACTCCCAGGAAAATGAGCAATTCCTCATTATATTGGCACAAAGAGCTACGCTGTGTTACATAGCAGTTACCAAGTATGACTTCTGTTTATCACTTGGTTCAGGGATAAGACTGTAAAATGATTCCATTATGCATTGGTCATACTAAGGATTTTTTTTGGATGATCAGCTCACTTCTATGAGACTATGAGCTCTGAACACTACCAAAACTACAAAATCTCTATTAGCTATGCAAGTCCTCTGCTGAAGTTACAATTTCTAGTATGGGAAACACTACGTCAAGGAAAATGAAAAAATGAGGTTTGCTTTCCTTTGTTTCATCATCACGTGTGCAGAAAGCTCTACACGGATGATGCATTAGCAGGGCCAAGTGAAGGAACGCATTCATCTGAAAAGTTCATTTAAATCAATCCTGGTGCATGTATACGCACTGGGTGGATGGTTGCTTGCATTTGTACAACCTAGAGAAAATAGGACTCTATAACATCAGTATATTAATTTAAATTAAGATACACACTGATCCATAAATACAGATCTTTCTATTACAAATTAAAAAAACCTTAATTTATTTAAAATAACCTTACCTTACCTTTGACACATTTAAGACCCATTAGAAAGAAAACAAATCTAGAGATTTTTTTTTTTTGCCTACACAATTTAATAATTTTAATCAGTTCAGAACAGTTAAAACCCATCAGGTTCCATCCATAAGTTACCATTGTTCTGTACGTGATCTTCAAGCATCTCATTTTTGAGGATCCCGCAGAGTTCAGAAAGTGTCTCTAAGTGAATGACATGGATAATCATTGGCCTCAGGACATCATACAATGAAAGACACAACTTCTCCAAGAGTTCGCTATGAGGAAAAAACAAAACAAAGCAAAACACCTTCAGGATCCCACAAAACCAAAATAAAACTTTTATCACCAACACAGATTATCTTATGGCAAAGATTTTTAAAAGGAGGGTGAGAAAACAATGCAACACGGCATCACAGAAGACTTAAGAAAGGACTATTTAAAACATGAACCACTAATTACTACAAAGTCTTTAAGAGGTGTAGGATACCAACTGTTAAAAATGGTGGTGCAGTTTTAAAATAATTTTTAAATAAAAAACCCAAAAAAACCAAACAACTCAACCTGTCACAAAGGGAAGATACTGCAAACTGGTTTACCTGGCTTCTGTGTAAAGAAATACCCCCAGTTTCCCCTTGAGAAAAGGATTCCAAGTGCTCAATGCTTTATTAGAAGCAGGAGCACACAAAGAGGGACACAGAAGAAGCAACTTGGTAACCTTTTCTGTAACAGCTTCCAACATTGCAGGGCACACTTTCCAATCTAACTGAAGTTACAATATCAATGCAATAAGAAACACCAGAAGTCCCACTTTGATTTTTTTTTCCTTTCTTTCCAGTTCAAAGTGACACATTATCTTGGTTAAGACACCAGTAGCATTAATTCTAGACATTTTTGCCATTCTCAATGCTCCCTTCACTAATCACAGATTAGCTAATAATGCTGTTGCCTGTAGCTGAAAATTCAAGTAATTCCCCAGTTAGACTTGAAAATATAAACACTAAGAATATTTAAGTATTTACAGTGTGGTAGTTTTTGAGTTTATTGTACTATACATTTTTTTCTTCCTAATTCATGAAGAATGTCTGACAACAGAACAAGAACACTTCAGTTCCTTTCAGAGTGTGGACAAAAAAGGCTCACAAAAGAATGCTCAAAGAAACATTCTGAATGTCTCTCTTCTGTTGTATTCTATAGCTTTACAAGCAACCTCATAAAACAGTAACTTTCCATGTTAAAAGCAGAAACAAAGGATAAAGTTTCAGCAGCCTTTTATTATTAAATATAACACTCAACCTCAGATCTCAACTCTCGGCTAGATTTTTGGTAAACTTTCATCTGTACACCCAGCTATTATGTCTTCAGAGCACCTCAGCACTTCAGGAAAAAAATGAGGCTGTTTATTATGCAGCTAAGAAAAACCTAATAAAGTACTTACTATTTGAAGAATTTTCCTCAAAATATTTTATTTAGAGGTAGGCAAAAAGGGAAGTAAGTTCTAACAAAAGGAGGTAACTACTTCCCATCAAGATTAAAAAATAATCAGAAGTCTATACTCATTCTTGGTGTGAAGAGCAATGGCGATGAAATTTCTGTCTGAGCAACATCTTACACTGATTTACATTAGGGATGTTTACTTCAGGATTTGGAATGAGACAGCTAAATAGGTTCTAGGTCACCTCAAATCCTGAGCATGTCCCACACAACACCTCGATTTCTCCGAACAGCGAAAGACTGACACTATGGCTTATTTCTAGCAAGGCTTTAGGTGTTTATGGTTCTCCTTTAGCTTTAGAGGACAAGAAGGGTAATAGGCAGTATTTTTTCCAGGTTACGCTTATTCAACTCAAACTACACTTGATTTTAAGATAACACAACACTCAAAACCAGTGTCTCAGATATATTAATAGGAATATAGCGTATTTATGAACTTCATAGCAAAGGAATGTGACTTGCTCAGGTTTCAAAATTAAATGCCATTATAAAAACTTATCAGCAAATTGGAGAAGGGGAATAAACTACTCAATTGCTCTGATGTTACAGGTCTGTTGTAAAACTTAAAGTAATTTTATAATGCAATTACCATGTGAACACAACAATCTGTCCCTCTTTAGATCTAGGCAGGGCAGACACAGATACTTTAATTGTCAGGTGTCCACTACCCTGCCTTCCATTCAGCCCACATACAGCACATACAGATATTCCTTGACAGCAAGGGCAGCTCACCAACTCTAAATCCTTGATGAAAAATGGCTGGAGTACATCAGCTTAATTTTACACTGAAGTAAAAGAAAAGCACTTCTGCAACTGACTGTGCAAGCTGTTGGCACAGAGACAGTACAAAACCAGCTGAGAGTTGTAGCACTCTCAACTTCTACAGCTATTTCCAAAGCAACTGTGTGTCTTTATCTCTTTCACACCATCTACAGAGCACTTACATTACTCAGAGTATTTATGGAGAATGCAAACTATCAGCTTCGCTTGAAGGAAAAAAAAAAAACAATAGCCAATTCTGATGCATAAAACCATTAATGTTTTTTTTTATCTTGCTGGTTCTTACCAAACCACTTCAATACAACCCTATTTGCCATATAACATTGTCTGCTCTATCACAGCATAGTAACAACAACATGCAGTAAAACAAAACCATGTGTACCACCTACTCCAGTTTTGGTGTTGGCTTTGTGAAGAACTCATTGTAAAGCTGGTGTTCATCCTGGCATACATGGACCATAAAGGCACAACCACTTCGTACCTGTATTCACAGAAATACAAATACTTGATTATTAAATATTTATCCTTGCATCAGTACCAAAGGGGGCATTAC
Source organism: Caprimulgus europaeus (assembly GCA_907165065.1). The sequence continues at coordinate 94,597,758 of OU015523.1, read as the reverse complement.
AGATATTACATAGCATTATATTATATACTATATTATTATTACTACAGCTATAATTAAATTGAACCTTTATGAAATTCAAAATTATTGAGATCAACTATAAAACTAAGGACAGAAAAGATGTCACTAGTGAAATACAAGCTCATTGTGCAACTTCTGTCCTTTTTTGTTTCTGATTAAATTTAAGTAACTACATTTTATGCTTTTGCAAATAACCCTTTGTGATGTTTGCAGCAGAGTAGTTTTTTTATGGAATAATCTTCCACAAAACATGAACCACTTGAAAAGATTAATAGAATTTTAATGATTTCAAACCACAAATAAAAGTGACAATTCTGTATGTAAACCACCAAATTAAATAAGTATGTTTTACCTGAGGGAGGGGGAATTAAAACATAACAAAAGCCCCACAACACACAACTCCATTACCTACCAGAGCACAATGATCTCTGTTGTTCTGAGTGGTTAATTCTGTAACAGTGCTAGCGATACTTGGACCAAGCAAAAGCTCCCTCTGGTCAAGGTAACATTGATGGATTTCATTGAGAACTTGTTGATACCTAGCCAAGAAATTAAAATAGTAATTGCATCCTGAAGCTCATTTTTTGGTAAACATAAAATTCATTCTAATACTCTCCTTTAGGTCTACATAATTTCAATTTTTAAAACTTTCTTCTAAACTAATAGTGTGTTTAAATAGTAAACAAAAGCAAAGATTTTCAAAACTTAAAATTATTGAAAATAAGATACACAGACATACTCACTCTGGCATTTTTTCAGATCTCTGCTCTACTTGTTCAATAAGACTCTGCTCAATAAAAAGAAAAAAGTGTATCAGCAAATTATTTTTTCTAATAATTGGAAAATAGTTTGCAGTATTTTTTCCATGGACACAATATGCAATCTTTGGACATTCATGCTTGCACAATATGCAATCCTTGCATTCACACTACTAATAAATTCAAACCTCATTTTCATAGCTTCCTTTTTAACAGTTAGTTTTGAGCCTACTTACTCTGACTTTGGGAGCAGCTGCTCTGAATTTTACATAAAACAGCGTGAAGGCGTTGTCAGAATTTGGCACAGCTGAAGGATCCTGAAAGAAGAGATGAGTAATTGGTTAAAAAGGAAAATACTATATTTGGCTTCTAATATTGAATGGATGAGATAATTAGGCTCTAAAACAGGATATTGGTTCTTTACATTTATACTGCCACTGGAACAGCTCTTTGCCACTTCCCATCCAGAAAGGCATGCTTGTTTCAGAACTTGGAGAAAGCCAGATGGAAGAACAAAACACTTAACAAAAGTTCCAACTAACAGTCTCGACAGCAAAAGTAACATTTTCAGTTATTATGGCATTCTCCATTAGAGACAATAATTTTCTCTGGACCTGCCACAGTAGTACTGACTGTTGCTCCTTAATCTGTAGTACTAGAAAGGAACAAAATTTCCCTTTCACCTGCCAGTCCCAGGGCAGAGAAGCTCAGTTCCAGCTCGCATTCAACCTTCAACTGGAATGTCAAGTTTTGACACAGTTCCCCCTGTGGCTCCCCCGCTTAGCTGGGCAGACACTTTTGAACTTAGACAAATTCTAACATTAATGAAGCAAAGTGGAGACCCAGTTTAGCCACCAGGCTTTCCTCCCCTTTTCCCTCCTGATGACATGGAGAGAAGCAGATGGCCTTCCCCTGAAGCTTTTTGGGGACAGAAAAACTCTTCCACCTTCCCCACCTCCCTGTAAGCAACCTGATCAGATCCTTCTGCAAACACAGGTCAAAATCCCCTAACATTCACATGTGAGGAGTAACAAAGAACACCTAGATCTCATTAACCCCTTTCCAGTCCTGACAAGACCTCTTGTTGTGTTGCCACAGGAAATCTTAACACTTGATTACAACTAAAGACCACTGGTCCAGTACTGCATTTCTAACAGAAGCAGACGTTAGATGTTTCAGAGAAATATGCAGAACATCCACACATCTCATCCCTTTCTGTACATGAGGAGGAAGGGATCATCTGACTCCTAAAAGAGGTTTCCTTCCTGACTTAAAACTGATAAGCACCACTTCAAATCCAGAAGTGAGGTTTCACTTCTTTCTGTAGACACGATTATTAGCAGAGATGTTTAATTGTGCTTGAATTCAGCTCAGTCACAGCAGTCCATTGACATCAAACCACGCTACAATACTTCTTTTAAATAAAAAGTTATTTTGTGCCAAATATAAAAAATGTTCAACGCCACTTAACCAAGATCTTCAGTTCAGGAGTATCCTTTAGTAGGTTTCCATGAACACTGTTTAAAATCCCTTTCTTTATGTCTGAAAGATGCCACAACTGAGAACTGACAATTTCATTGGTTACCCCTCATGACACCAAGTTTGACTGGAGGTAGACTGAGCACAGGGCATACAACAATTAATTGAAGAAAGAAAGAAAGTAGGTAGGAAGAGACATCCCCCTCTCCTTTCTCCTCTGCCAAAATACTGCAGCGCAAGATCATTAACATTTTAATAAGACCAAAATACCTCCCTACTCACCCTTATGCCAAAATCCCAACAGAGCGAGGGGGAGTAAAGCACCTAACTCTTCCCTGTGACTCTCTAACATTGCTGTCAACGTTTTAAAACTAACCAAAAGATATTGCTAAAACCATTAGGAACCTGTCACAGTTTTTCTCTGCAGTCACACAAAGCAGTGCAGACTTATCAAAAAAAAGTATTTAGATAACCAAGAGCACCCAAAAATACTTACTGGAATAAAACACTGAAAGCATCACGTCACGAACTCAGAGGAGTTGTGTTTCAACAGTTTTCATCCTACAACACCCAGCTCCTGTATTCATTCTTCAAATACTCCCAACAACCTCTCTCTCTGCCTCTAATGATCCAACTCCAAAAGAGACACCCACAGCACCCGCACTTCTCTTCCACACCCTCTCCACGTGGCAACACAGACAGCAGCACGCACTGCGGCTGATTCAGAGCTATCGAGTGCAAACTGGTTCAGGAAAGAATGCTGTCTGGCCAGCTGGTTGCTGCCTCTCTAAGTCAGTTGTTTATCCATCCCTGTCCTTCACTAAGGTTACTGCTGACCTACTTCAATTCACCTACTTTACTTTCTTCAGTTTCTAAGATTTTAAAATTATTATGATTTTTAAATCTTTGGCATCACTGGGTCTCTGTTAGATTTGGCTGAAACTTGGCCAATCCACACAAACACTGTGGTATAGGACTGACCTATTTTCACACAAAACTGCTGACACCTGATACCCTCAAAAAAAATAGAAGATCAGAGAAGAAAACTGCATAGTGTTACAACAGACATTTCAGTAAAGCTCGAGTTACCACTTACTGATTCACCTTACCCTTTTCATTAACTGGCTTGTGAGGTTCTGTAGTGTGTTCACAGTGTATGTCTTGATAAGGTGCATAGCTTTAGAAAGGCATTGTTTAAACTTAATCAAATATACAGGATAGTCTTTAAAATTTGGCTGAAAGAAATAAAAAATCCATTTTAAATATGAACAATAAGAGAGTAAAAAAATTATCAAAACTTAAGATACTCTTTTACTAGCTAGAAATGTTAGTTTGTACAAACTAAAAGTAGTATTTTATAAAAATTAAGCAAAGTATTAAGTATATGCAGTAAAAATTTCTGAAGTTTAGAAACCATATTTGCTTTCTTACTCTATTTGGCAGAGAGAATATTTTATAGTAAAAAAAACACCACAAAAATAGTATGAATACATTGGCTTGAAACTATTAAGATTTAACTAGTAACAATACAGAATTACTTACATGTGATGAAATATATGCAATACAATCATCAAGTTTAGCCAGCATGGGAATGAATCCTTCGCTGTTCACGGAGAGCGTCGGGGAATTCAGTTTCTTTGGAAAGCAAGACAAAGCATCATTGTAAGGAACCCACGTGACTTGGTGCCGGTGACAAAGTTCAAAAGATCGGTACACTTTCATTTTCTCAGACTATTAACAGTGAAATAATACTTACTGTGTTGATGTTTTCCAGTTCATTAAAATAAGAAAGTTTCTGCTGGATGTTTTCAGCCAGGTCAACAAGTTCTGACTATTAAAAAACAATAAATATAAGAAAATCAGCAACCCAGCAAGTAGTTTAAATATATATTTTTATATATATTCAGCCTCCCTTTCGGCTCTCAGCACAGACCAGTGTTAACTAGCTCTAGAAAACTTGCAACTAAGTACATACAACAAAAGATGCAGAACACAGAAGTGCTCTCTTGCTCTTACTCTCAATAGTCCATTTAAAAACATATATTCTACAGGTTTGTCAGCACTTCAGATACTACTGCACACAAATAGCAGTGCTGTCATCAGTATCAGAGAGCTGTAGAAGCCCTGTATTTCAGGATTGGAGCCTTTAGAAGTCCTCTCTTACCCAGTCATGCTAAAAAGACATGTTCACTATACCACTGTTGGAGCGGTTCATGAGGAGAACAAAAGAATCTGGGAAACAAGCTCGTAACTTTAAAAAAGTCTTTCTTCTTGAAATAACCAGTTCAAAATACTCCCATAAGTGATACGAATTATTAATCTCAATAAAGTTTGTGATTGTCAAGCATCAGTTACCAAAGCTCCCCTCAGCCAGTTATCCTTCATGATTAAAGGGCACATCAACACAAAATTAACATTATACTGCACAGAGCCCGACACCCTAGCTGCAGGTGAAACACACCAAAAATGAGGTGCAAAGCAAACGGAAGGATTATCACCACCACTCACAAGTCTTCCCAGCCTGAGAAAAATAAAGATTCTTTTAAGCTACCTTAGAAGTTTCCAGTAATCCTCCTATCAAAGATTACCTGCTCTTTCAAAAGCTGTTCACAGGCCTCATGTAGCGTTCCTGTCTTCGTGGACACAAAAAGATACTGTTTTTGCAGTGACTCCAGGTGCTGAAGGGCACTATTCACATCGTTCAAGATAGCATCACATTGCTCCTGAAACCCAGACAAGTAATCCCTCATCTGTCTAGAAAAAGATAAGAAAATCAACAGATAACAGAAGTAAAATTTCACTTTCTGTATTTGCAAATTCAGTTGCCTGCAGGGACACTGCCGCTACCTTTCCGTCTCCCAGAATCAAAGACCACTTGCATCAAGCCAGAGTGCACAATAAGCAGATGTTCTGTGACCTGCAGAAATAACAGAGCTATATGGCTTGGAATAGCTACTGCAGTAACTCCATTTCCCTGACATCCCTTACAGCAAGCCTACCCACAAAGCAGCAGCAGGCACCACAGCTAGCCTAGAGAACACGAACACTGTCTAAATGGACAGCACAAACACAGAGGCTACTGCAGGCTACTGCTACAGCCAAATTCTACCTGGCTTGCTTCCAACAGGGGTGTTAATCTGGGTCTCTTCTTCTGTACAATTTTCAGTTTCCATTTAGAAATTACTTCTACTCTCCTAAAGTAGCTGAAATTATCCAGAGGATTCAAAACTTACCATGAGGATTGAAAGAGGCTTATCCAGTATCTAATGTCACCAAGTTTGTCTAAGGCTCAATGCAGTTATAAACTCTAAATCATCACTAAACACACGTCAAGCATTCAGCTTGACTAAAACATCATTTAAAATGCCTTACTCCTGGATGTCAGCTAATACTTCTGAGCTCTACTTTACCATGTACAAAGCAGCAAGTAAAATCACAATTCTCTGTAGTCGTGTGCAACCCTTTAATGTACAACAGGTAAAGAACTTACTTATTTTCCTCCTGCTCCTCTGGCCTCCTGCAAACAACTAAACATTGGCCATCCTACAAACCATTCTGCAACCATGGCACACTTAAGTATCTGTGTGCACTATTAGGAACATGTCAATTGACAAAAGTGCAAGGGTGCTACTCTTTTTAGGTTGTTAGTGATCTGATCATGGGCTTAGTATATGCCTAAACTGCTACTTTTAAGAGCCATCATGTCCCCAAATGTCAGAGCAAGGGAGGAACAGACAGACCAAAGAAAAGCAGAGAAAAACAGAAGAGGAGAATACAGCAGCATCTCTTTGTGGTCAAGGGCAAGTCTGCAAAGTCTCAAAACAGGACAGTTCCCATAAAAGCCATCAGCAGATTTGGCTGACACATCCAGCTGCACTCCAGACTCTTGAGGAGTAACTGTGAAAGTCAGTGGGAAGGGGTTCTCCTGAGCCTGACAGAAAAGTCAGTTAGACAAAAACAGATGAGAATGCCAAGTCTCAAAACTGGAGTTGAGCAAAGTGTCAAGGAATGCAGGGAATGCAGATACAGAGTCACAGCCATAGCCACTGATGAACCGAATGTCGACAGCAGAAATGACTACCAGCCACACCTGCTTACACAGTCTCTCTCTCTCTCTCTCTCTCTCAGAGGATGCCATTTCAATAGCAGAGGCAGTTCAAAAGGCACATGAAAGCTCCTAGATTGCCTTTGTCTACAGTCCTCTCTATAAGACAAAGCTAATTTCACTCTGTCTTAACATACTGAGCAGTTCAGAAGGAAATCTGCATCCCTTTTAACTGCTTTGCCACAAGGGCAATAGCCTTCAGGATAGGAGTGGGACATACTGCCTTGGAAAGCTTCAGCTGTTCCAACACATTCCTCCATTCCCTGACAGCTGAATCCAAATGCATGCTACCATTACATGGAGAAGATTAAGTCCTTCAGGGTTTAAACTGCTTACAGTAAAAAGAACTGAGGAAGAACACATACCTATACTTGGCACCTTCATCTTGATCCATCTGTGTTTGTACCTGAGCAAACCAGGAGAAGAACTAGAAGAGATTTTATGGTGTGAATAATACAGGTATCACATGCAGTCAATTAAAAAAAAAAAATCAGATATATGAAATAAAGATGAGCTTTTGTTAAAAACAGAGCTGTTTCAGAACTTAATTATTAACCAAAGAAACAAACTATAGCTTCTTGTTTTACATTCCTTCCAAGTGAAATATTCTATCCTATTTGTCCACTAAATTAAAATGGGAAAAACTGAATTTCATCTGGTTTTATTTGCACAAGAAGGCGACTGTCACATTAGAAAAGGGGGGTGCGCATGATATTCCTCTATATTATGAGCAACACCACCTTACTGAAGAGGTGCCTTACTCTCACATAAGACTCCACTTGAAATGGGAAAAGTATCTGTCACAAAGAGCCATGAATTCAATTATTTTTCTTCCCCCAAGTCTCTTCATGCATCTTGAAAACAGCCCAAAAAATTGAACAAACCCACCAAAAGCTGGGCAAGAGACACAGAAACTCACAGAATTCTCTGAAGAAGATTACTGTGACTTGGAGGTTATTCGGCATCTCTTACCTGCTGTGCTGTTTCAATTCTTTCATCCTCCATCCCCAGTATGGCAAATCCCTTCAAGAGGATATCCTCTGTGGATTCTGGCACTGCAGCTGTCAACGTAACAGTCAGCGACTGGGACGTTAGGCTGCACAAATCTTCAATGGGAAGCTGCTCAAAAAAACCCACAAAACTTTAGTTAGAGAATTTAACAAGAATTAGTATATTCAGCTCAACTACAATAATAATCCAAAGCATCAACTTGAGAAAATTACAGGCATCTACTTTTGAAGAAACAAATGCAATGGACATTTTATCCATCAATACGAGAATACAGCAACAACTACCACATCTGTACATTCAGAAACACCTAACAAAAGTCAGTAGTCAGAAAATATTATGTGGCATTTTATACGAGTATGTATTTGTGTAAGAATAGAAACTGAATGTACATATACCTTACATACTGGTGAGCTATACTCTAATTTCCAATTTAACTGGTTCTACACCTGGAGAAATGCACTAGAAGAGTTATCAGAGAATATAATAATTCAGAATGCAAACAGAAGCAGAAATAAATGCCACTACTGTCTTCATTACATGGCAACACTACCTTACAGGAATTGTCAGATTTTTTACCAGATATTCTGAGAAAAATTCAAGACTTAACACTGCCAGAATTTATTCAGGAAATACTGTTTCATGTTCTTTCAAGTGCTTTTTAATGAAGAAATCAAGGTGAAAAGAAAAGTTTTTTTAGATGCCAAGGAATAGCTCTGTTGAACGAGAATTATTTGCCACAATGATTTTTCTTCTTAAGCAGGAAAAATATGGAAAAAAGTAACTTGAGAAAAATTATATTTAAGTATGATTGGAGACTATTAATTAGCTTATATGGAAGAAACTAATTCAATAAAACAAATATTGTTATATACTCTTCATTAGCGTAACACCCTTTTTAATTCACTTGACAAGTATTATATGCTTCTATTTCTGAGATCAGTAACACAAAACCAGAAAACACTACTTTAAAAAAAAAATGTATTCCTCTAGAAAATTACTCAGTAAAATATTAATTGCCTGGTAGTATCAGTCTGGCAAAGAAAGAACTGCTGAGATTTCAGATACCTAAGAAAACACACATTGTCCTTTTTTGTTCTACTTTTACATATATCTGCCCCTGCCCTCCAAAACAGGCAGGGCCCTAGCTGGGGAGCCAGGGTTTCTCTCATGACTACTGCTGAGGAAAAGAGAAGTCCACCAGAGCCTGCTTCTTTAGAACAGCCGAGGTGCCACTGTCCCAGTCCACTTCAGCAGGAGCCAACAGCAAGTCCTCAATGTCTTGCCATCCCCGTTGTCCTGACTGGCAAGTACGGTATCAGCCTTGGTGCAAAGCTGGTTTAGATCCTCAAGAACATCCTCCGATAGCAGCACATCCTTCTGTAATCATTTTGGACGCCTGCTAGCTTTTACTTTAGTACAGTCGCATACAGCTTACACAAAAAGGAAACCAGGAAGCATTAAATGAAGCAGGTGCATTTCACAAAGGAATTGCTTTACCCCTTCCCCTTCGTTATTTTGACCTTTCAGACGCTTGCTGAGAGGCAACTTTGTTGATTTTATGGCACTATATCTTGCGCTATCATCCTGTTCAAATACAAATCCTCCTAAGAAAACTGTAGTTAAAGAATGCAAACATTCCCCTTCCCTTCGCAGACAAGGGAGCATTCATAAATAATCACCTCGTCAGAGTTGGGTATTTTATAAGCAAGTGGCAGACCACGTCTTCCACGGTAATAACAAATTATGAGGCTTTGTACCACTACTCCTGGCTTTACCCGGCTCGGTGAATCATCTGTAAGTTGTACAGGAAATAACACTGGTGCCGGCAGCTACCAATTGGTCGGGATGAAATTAAGACAATCTAAACCGTGCAACTGCACGGCTAAAACTCTCACTTTTAAGAGAACAAACTTTGATGGAGCGAGGGCAGGGGCGAGGGCAGGCAGCGAAGCCCCGTGGTCGGATGAGCAGAGCTGCCCCCGCTGCCGACGAGCCCCCGCAAGCCCGGGCGGGCGGCAGCCCGGGCGGGCGGCGGCCCGGGGTACTCGGGCGGCTGAAGGGAGACCGAGCCCTCCCGAGAGAGGCGACACGGGGTGGCGAGCTAGGGAGGCGGCTGCGGCCCCAGCGCGGGAGGGGAAGGGAGGGCTCCCGGCCCCGCCGCCCTGAGACCCCGCTACAGCGCAAACCGGGGGGAGCGGCGGCCCCGCAGGCCCCAGGCGGTCAGGCCGGGCCGCCACCCCCGGCCGCCTGGCGACGTGGCACCGTGACACCGCGGCGCCTCCCGCCCGCCCTCCCTCCGGTGCGGGCAGCACTGCCGCCTCACCTCGGGCGGCACCGGCAGGTTCTCGGCCGCCGCCTTCAGCTCCAGCACCGAGTCCGTCTGGCGGTCGCTGAGCGGCGCGGCGGGATGCGGGCGGCGGTCCCACAGGCTCAGGCGGTCCCGCACTTCCCTGCCCGCCGCCTCGGCGGGCGGCGGCTCCGCCATGCTGGCGGCGGGGTCAGCGGCGGCCGGGCCGGGCCGGGCTGGGGAGAGGAGCGAGGCGGAACGGAGCGGAGCGGAACGCTTGGGAGCGCGGCGGCGCTTCCGGGGGAGGCACAGCGCGCTCCGCGGCGCGTGGCAGCAGCGTCATTGGTGGAGAGAAGTGCGTCAGCGAGGGGCGGAAATGGGAGCGAGAAAGAGAGAGCGAACGGCGGCTAGGCAGGATGGCGCCCCCGGCCGGCGGGGAGGAGCGCAGGCAGCTGAACCGCCCGGTTCCCCCGGGCACAGCGGGCCCCGCCCGGCAGCGGCCCTACCACCGGGCAGCGGCCCGCGGGCTGCAGAAAGGCCGGGGCAGGCCGCTGGCTCTCCCCTTCCGTTCCCTGGAGCATCGTTTCCTGGGCGGCGGAGGGGGCGAAGGACGACCCCGGGCCGCCCGAGCTGCTTCTGGGCAGCAGCGCCCTGTCCTGCTCGTTCCCGCCCGCAAGCTCCAGTGCCTCGCCCTGGAGGGTCGGGACAGCGCCGGTGCAGGGTGGAGAGGCAGGGAACGGGAGACAGCCCTCCATTTGGAGAGCGCACACATCCTTACAGCAGCACCCCCTCCTCACTTTCTGCAGCATCACCCGTTAAGCACAGCGGCATTTTCCACCGTGCCTCAGAACCTGCTGCAGGACTTAGTCTTTACTTCGGAAATACCCTTCACTACCTCTGGTGTGCTGTTAGTTTTTGTAAACTTAAATCTTTTTATCATTACACATTAAAAAAAAACCCAAAACCCTGCCTAAGGCATGTCTGAAGTAAAGAGCTTGAAAATATCCCCAGGTATTTGCTGCAGCAGCCACCTTCAGCAGAGAGCCTCAGTTCCCATTGCACTGTTTTGATGCTTCACAGTTAATGTCAGTCCACCTTGTCCCTCTGTCCCTCTCCAGCTTCCCCACAGAGTAACTCCCACCCTCTTACTCCAAATTGACAGGCTCCCCCTCCCCTCTGAGCTGCACCTGCCACACTTGTGCTATCACCCATGAACACCAGAAATCCCCTCTGGTTACAAGTAGAACATTACCTCAGTTTAATCAGTTGCTTGAGCAATAAACATGTTTTGCCACTAAAGAAAGCAAAGCTGATTATTATGGAAACTGCTTAGTCTGGAACAGATCAGAGTGGGAAATGGTCTTGCAGCTCGATATGCCAAAGCACAGTGAAAACATGGTTAATACCTGTTATTCAGGCAGTAAGTTACAGGAATGCAACCTTTTAACAACAGCGACTTCGGTCTGTCTTGGCTAACACAGGTAGTAACATCATACACAGTTCAACACCAGCAACAGCTTTCCTTTGTTAACCACCTTGAAGTATTCCAAAACCCACTTATCTACCCACCCTTTGAAACTTAGAAACTGAAAGCAGTTCAGAGTCATTATATAGTGATTTTAAAACTTTTAATAAGCTTAAAAATGTAAAACACACTTAGTTTACACAGTGTACAAAAATATTTACAAATATTTCTATTAAAGCATAGAAACGGCTGTAAGGAAAAAAACACTGCACGTAAGCATACCCACATACATAGAAAAACATTGTCTCTTAGGAAAGAAAGTGCCTTGTGCATTTAAAAATCCATTTGTGAATTCAAAATTAGTAATTTAAAGTGATTTTAGTAATTTTGAAATCGCAATGAAATTTCGGTAAGTGGAATGTATGGTTAACCAAAAATGTTTAAGAGATTAACACAATGCCACAAAAATCCAAAGCTATGCACCCTGCTTCACCCTCTGTGAACACAGAAGGACCACTCTGACTTGTACCTCACACCTTTCCTTCCTGGGAATTAACAGCAGCATTTTTAAGAACTGTTTAGTTAGTTGCTCTGAAGTTTCAATACACATTTAACCCAGAGTAAGGCTTTAAGGAGGTTGTGGTTGATTTCTACATAAAGTGTTTACGTGCACGTAACAGCACCTTGGGCCTGTTTGCTGCATGAGAGAGCTCAGTTGTTCTGGGTTCAGGTGTCCTTCTGAAGAAGGACAGCAGTCTTTACAGCTGACTGACCTTCGGAGGGCCTTGCTGCTTTTGACACAGGCACCGACATGACACAGTCTGAAGTGCTCAGTGGAAAACTTGCATCTTTCAGATGACACCTACCAGCCAGTAACCATTACAAGTAGTTCTTCCCAACAATGGAAGAAATATGGAAAGTTTCTCTGCAAGACAGGCAGATGAGCATGGACTCATTTGAATTTCATTCCTCACTGCAATTTACATATGAATATGTTGAAGGATCTGATGATAATCTTTGTTTTTATGCTGAAAAACAAGATGATACATTCGGGGGGGGAGGCAGGGTGGGAACCAACACTTTCCTCAGGCAATTCAAAACTGACAACTGCAGCAACCACACTTTCAAATGAAGCTGGATGATTCCCAGCAAATTATGCAGACATCTAAAGGCTTAGAACACAGGAAAGCTCTAAAACCAGAAGCAGTTCTTGTATTGCAGCAGGTATTTTGCTGAACTGAAGGCCTGCAAAGATGTCTTGTGACACTTTCAGTTAACAGGAAACTATAAACTATTGCAGTCAAATTGTATACACTTCTGAAACCGGGAAAAGCCCACCTCCTTGGTGCTACCTATCTTCCTTGAGAGAAAGATTGTTGTTTACCTCTTATACCTACAAAACACTGCATCCGAGTCTCAACAGCATGAAGTTGCATTACACAGCTTCACATTCAAGAACACTTAAAACAGTTGACAGAAGGGATTCCACCATTTTTGGTTCAGTCTAGAAGATAGCACACACCACCCACTGCATCACGCGAGCAAGTCATTGTTACAGGAGACAGCTTGCCTTGAAATCACTTCCAGGTTGTTCTCATTCACAGTAGCCTTGTAGTGACCTCTTCCTTTGGCCAGCATCTCAGACAAAGAGCAGATATTCAGGATAACTTACAAGTTGCTCTAAACTCAAACAGTACATTAACAGAATCCAGCATACAGTTCAACGTGTCAGAAGTCCAATTTCTTCAGCTGTTCATATGTCAGAAAGAACTGGAACAGTTGATTAAGGAAAACTGTTTCCTGTTTGCACTTGGTGCAAAACAGTCACCTCACTACTAAAGGACAGCAGCACTTGTGTGAAACTTTGCTCTTCTCTTAGTTCCCTCCTACATAATGGTGCTGGTTGGCCATTTCTGTTATGCAGAACAACAAGACTTGCTTCAGGGCACTCCTGTACCTCAAAAGCTTTATGGCTGGTGATGCCAACTGTTTGCCCATCCCTGGTCCTCAGGATCTTAAACACAGGACTGAGGCAGCAGGAGAGTACTATGAAAGCTCTTAGAGACTTTACTCACTTAGCTTTGATAAGGTAAAGTAGGTTTGCTCATGGTAAAAAGCACATCACTACCAACCCAGTTCCCAGGGTTCCAGTCAGCTGGCTCTTAAAACACAAAGTTGTGTGAGACTAAGATAAATACAGGAAGATTTCAGTGCTAATTGCAACTGTTTTCCCTGTTCTAGAAATAGCCCCTGTTCCTAACTTATCTGGTCAATTTTATTTAAAACTAGGCTCCAAACTAAGGGAAGGAGCAGATATGAAACTGAAGGCACATCAAACTGTTTTGCAACATCACATTCTAATATTCACTTAGCGTGAATCACAAATTCAGTCTGACCAGCAGCAGCTGTCTAAGAAAAGTCAACTACAGTGTTCCCTTCATAAAAAATTATTTCTGTTGACATGATGCTTTCCACTCAGAGCACTCTATGAAGCTGTCTGTTAATACTTGCTGTTTTATGGATAGCTTAATAGTTTTGCACACCTTTGAAAAAGGATACAATGATATTCCAAGGACCAAGTCTTAACCAGTTTGGCCAAAACCCTTTATATAGAGCAAAAAAGCCTTCATTCTTCCATGTCTGGGGAAAAAAAAAGCAAACCACAGTAAGAACACACTTGGGTAACTCTTTATTAGAGAGAAGTCTAGATAGCATCTCAGCTAACAAGATTCTGTACCACAGAAGGGGATGGGTTAGTTCTCTAACCTTGATTTAAATATATTATATGATGGGACAAGGAAACATTTCACTAGATAAAGCCAAGATCAGTAATACCTGCAGCATAAACTGCAACCTTACCTGCCAGGTAGTGTCATTTAGTACTCAACCTAGATTAATCCAAATTGCATTCCTGGACTTGTTTTTTCAAACCCTTGCAGAGCATTGCATGTGAACCTGCACCTCATATTTGGCACCCCCTTAAAATCTACTGCACATAAACATGCTGCTCACATTAGGCACATCCTTGAATGTTTTCAGTTTGTTTTAGGGACTTCACAACATTCCACTGGACAGTGTGACCTGGACTGTTATACAGACTCAACCATTCAGTCAATAGTTTGGACACCAACAGCTTCCTATCCACACTTCATGTAAAAGATCATCATGCTCCCACCTCACACCCAATTTAGAGATTGAACCAAGCCAAAATAATCAAAATTGGAGACTGACATTGCCTTTGGCTGTACTAGGCTTTCCATCACGCAGTAAGCAACAGAAACACATCTGCCCCAGAGCATGTTGTTCTTCAAGAACTGACCTACAAAATGATCATTTCCTGTCAATATCCTAACACTGTATAAAGTTAAGTAAGAGACAGTGCTGCTGAGACTTACTTTCCTCATCCAAGTACCAAAAGGAAGCAAGCGCCTGCCATTCATACTAACTTTTTTCCTGCCTTTCTGTCAAGACAGTAGGTAATTTTCACACCAAGTGCATTATTGGCAGTACAGTCCTTTAGAGCATAAAGGCAAAAAGCCCAAGTTACTTGTATGAACTTCTAGAGAAACTTAGAACAATTTTGAGTTCTACAACAAAATCATTGCTTGATGGCAGCAGTTTCTACTTATGCCAATACACAAACTACTTACTTGTAACAAGCAATCCAAAGTACCCTTGTAATTTGAGTGTCCCCCATGTTGTTGGCTTCTCTGATTCATCATGCGTGTTCTTACAACATCAATTGGGTTGGATGCAAGGGCTCCAGCTAACCCACAAGTAAAACTTGAGCTAATAAAAGAAAGGTTTAATGAAATTTGAGCTATGACATTTAAAGATGCACAAGAATCTCCCCTCCCTAGAAAACATGTGGCAATAAGTGCTTAATGTTTTTAGTTAAAAATTACATCAGCTAATAGATGCTAAAAATTACTTTTCATTTATTAAAGCATCACTTTGAATATTTGATATACAGCCCTTATATAAGGTTTCTGTATATCTGAACAGATGTTTGAGCCTCTGAGAATAGCAGATATTTGATTGGAACTTTGCTCTAACTTCAATTTGCAAAGCTGAATGATTCTAATCATCCACAGAACAAAATTCCATATTTAAAAGAAAGTTAAATCCAAATCCCAAATAAAATTAGCTTCCATGCTATGTGCTACCATTTGACATGCTATTGTACTAAAAATGTAAATATACTTGTGATGTGTTTATACATCTAGACCAATGAAAGAAAAATCAAAAGATTCATCCCCCATAATGAGAACTAACTAATGAGGAGCTATGCAAGCAGTTAGTTATACAAACTTACAGAAAGTGAGTATATACTGTATCTCCCATAAATCCAGACATAATTATGTGCTTCTTGGTAAGGTCATACACTGGCAGTTCCACTCCAACAACAATAGCAGCTCTCTGTGCTGTCAATGACACTCCCTAGCAAAACAAAAGATACAGCTGAAGTTTAAAAATTAACCTTTCCGCACCATCAGAAAATCCTCACTTCTGTAATACCAAGCAACACACCATGAATGTGTTAAGAACGTTGTGAATTCAAATAAGGATAATTAGTACAAGTCTTAAATGTACATGCTCCAAAAATGCAAATTCAAATTAACAGATAAATCACTGTTCCACACTGAACAGTAATTTCAGTTCCCTTATGTTACTCCATCTCTGCTTAACATCCAAATTCTTACATCAACAGTCAGCTACGACCTCAACAGCCAGGTGATGCTGGCTGCCCTCTCTGGTAACTGAAAAATTGACAAAGTAAGGAAAATGAACAGAAAAATTGAGATCAGGAAGCTTTTCAGAGAAAAGCACAGTAATAGAAAAACATTTCTATTTTCCAGCTGTTTCAGAACAACTGTCCATTTTTGGTCTTCAGCTGTTATACAGCCACTGACTGCAACTGGCATAAAAAACAATTCACAAGACTGAGTACAAGAATTCCTGAGCTAGAGGGGATGTTCACTGAAGCATGTTTTAAAAAGAACAGAGCACACAGATTGAGAGGTGTCTAGCAAAGGGTTGCTGAACCAGTCCTAGAGCCAGTCAGCCTAATTTAAGCCTCCATTTGTCTCCCCTTTCTTAAGGAATGGTTAATCGCTGAACACAAGGCTGGCAGTAACTCTTTGTCAAAACGTACAGAGACACCAGCAGTGAAGCAGTCATGACAAATGACACATATTAGCTACTGACTTTTCCATATTTTGGCTGAGAATACTGCAGAAGTACATGAAATTCAGTTGAGCAAGAAAGTGTACAGGTCAAAAAACTTGCCTTCCATAATCCTTTAGTGCCTTCCTTCTGGTAGATCTTTATGAAGTTACCCATCATTCCTCCTTGAATCACACTACCTTGGGCTTGCATTCTGATCTGAGATTCATTTGAAGATAAAATTAGAAAATAAATACTTTTAAAACATACAACCAGTGATAGTTTCATACAATTTTATTAACATTTTAAGTTACAATCTTTTAAGTAGTAAATTTCTCTTCAAATACAAATTAATAGCTGACATTATCATAACCATGATGCAATCTTTTGAAGTGCCTTAGCATCCAAATGCAGTTGCTAATTCTGAACGAGCACATGGTGTAGTTCTTCACTGCATTAAGTCATGTCTATTTCTGTACTTGTACACTGCTCCATTTAGATTAGACTGACAGATAGGTTTTGCAGGATGTTCTTTACAGTTTTTTCACAGAACATGTTAAAATGAAAGGTTAAAAAGATTATGGTTTCAGCTAGTGAGAACCACAGTCTTTGACCCTGTGGACTTCTAAGTTGTTGAAAAACTGCCACGGTAACTACCAAATACAAGTCTGGTGACAAGCAAGTTGGTACATGGACATAATTTTGGGGAAATAACTAATTGAAGCCGCACCTGAAATAAAAGCTTATGTTTGAAATGCCTCTACATAACTACACTAGCCCTATGAAGCATTAAGTTTTCCATAGTTTTAGAACAGAAAGTGTTTTCTTGAATTTTTCATTAGAGGCAGCCATGAAGTCACATGCCACAGTTTTGCAAGTCAAATCAATCCTTTTAAGTAACTGGAAACAGAGGACACTGACTAACAGATTCCTGAAGACATGATGATTTCACCAATTCACTTTAAATGACTGACACTGGAACATTATTTCCATGGGACACTGGATTGCAAAGCCTCTCTACAGGATTAAAGAATCATATAGTACAAGTAGCACTCAGTGAAACTCTTGCCTATGAATGGATCTTCACCTATTTTGAGCTCTAGAAACATCCTAGTATAATAGCATTACCAAGAAGTACAGATGAAATATGCAGTGTGGCTTCCACACACAAACACTATAGCATAAAAGCTGAAGAGTCATCTTAAATTATTCTCAGAAAAAGTTATATGGATCCAACTATCTCCCCAGCCATCAGTTTCCTGGTGCACACTTCCAAATAATTAGTATGGACCAGAAGGAGGTTCTAAGAATCCAGGATGTTACTTTTTTTTAAGTTAAGAAATGAGAATAAATGGGGTTACAAAACAACAAATCCTATATTCATCAGGACATTCTGCATTTCCTCAAGGAGAGGATAAAAATTAAGGACAAACTCTACACAACACATAATTACCTTTAAGACATCTGTAGGGTTGGCAATAGATGACGAGATTACTCCCGAGAGGACACCACATAGAACGTTTATCATTAGGGTTTCATCTACTCCATAAACAAAGAAAAAGAGTTTAGCTGCAGATTTACAGAGTTTGAGATGCATCAGGGCAGGATGATGCCACCATTCCTTTAACCAAAGAGAGTGCCAATTACAGAAGCCTTAAAAACTGCCTCGACTAGTTTTCCTTGCTGACTCACTTTGTTGCAATTGGTACAAAGAATGTCTTCTCAGTAGACTTGTTCAAACCACTACAGTAAGATATCAAATGGGAACAACCAGCTTCAAGCAAAGTAGTCCTCCATTAAACTGAAAAAACCCACTCACCTTCTGGATGCTCAACAAACATTCTTTTTAAGCTCTGGTAAGTGCCTATTTTTATAGTTCCATATGAAGCTTGGCGTAGCATTGCAGGTGCAATCCTGTAAAAATAGGCAGTGATAATATTCATTCTCAGAATTGCAAAAGACTAATTAGCAAATACTTTTTAGAGCAAGAGAGACTAAACACAAGATATCTACCAGAGAAAGGTCTCTTCCTTTAAATCAACAATTTAAACTCACTATAGACAAAACAACAATTGGGTTTTCTTGTTGGTTGGTTGTTTTGGTTTTTTAACTAAAGCCTGCAAGGACATGAATGAACTGTGAAAGGATTACTATTAAAACATGCCTCAACTTCTGATCTACAAAATAGCTGTCAAGCAAGTCTGAAAAGTCATCTGTAGATGACCTCTTTCCTCCACCACCTTGCATGGTTTAAAGAAATGCCTACCCATTTATACACAAAGGTTAATTCAGTTCTTCTAACTAAGAGATGGAACAACCATAGCAACATTCTACAGAATAACTTTATGCTTAGCTACTTTTTTTTTTCCAGGTAGGTTTTTGTTTTGTTTTGTTTTTAAACATGAAATGCTATTGCAAAGTGCAAAGATTGAAGCAATCTAAGCTTGGTCTTTCAACTTCCAGACTGAGGCTAACCAAATACCTTGTAATTCTGAAACCCAAGAATTCACACACTATGGGCTTATACTTATCAATAGACTGTTCATAAACCATCACTGCAAGTCAGTCAGTTTTACCCAGAGTATAAGGCTTTCAGTCCTTCTTCTTTGCATATTCTGACTAGTGCATGCACCATTCCACGGTAGCGGATCTCTTTATATTTGGCATCATTAGCTTGACCTTGAACCTGCAGACGTGTTTTTGTCAGATCAATGGGGAAAGTACCTTAAAGAAAAAAAACAGAGAGAAAATCAATCAAGTACTTACCTAACCAAAGACAACAAAGAACATGACATAAGAAAGAGTAGCCTTAATTATATACCAAAATATGTAAAAATACTCCCATGAGGAAAAAGTGTCTCTTACTAAGACTTTCTCTTAAAAAAGTAGTTCATTTTATGTCACCTTATTTCTTATAAAAGCCTGTCAGAGGCCCTACTTACTTCCTATGTTTATGTTTTGCAATCACTATGTTTTCAGGCAACATGGTATTGCCTGGTTGTAAACAGCCACAGTGAACAGGACTCTGCAATGACAAGCAAGTACAGAATTTTGTATTCTACCAACACCTCTGAAGATCATTTCATTGAAGGCAAAGACAAATTCCACAGAACAAGGTATACAGATTCTAGCCTAGAACCTAAAAAAGCAATGGCAGCAGAACCCATTTCTGTTACTGCTTTCCTGTAGCCTGCTGCTATGTCAAGTTCATACTCTCCATGCTCCCTTTGTGAAAGGGCTCAGAAAGCATATTCCTCCAGAGCTTATCTTTAGGAAAGGGACCATCTCAGCATTCAGGAGTCAGGATTAATTACATTTGTTCTAATGAGGTTTACCAGACAAACAAGGCTTTTATGAATTGCTCATCTTTGAGGAAGCTTTTGGCATTATTTGCCACATTCAGTCAAGTCAAGTAAGAGATTTCAAACTCAAGTTTGAACAAGATTCATAAGAGAAGGGAGAAAAGAAAAACAAAATAGTAGTTTTAAGTGTAATTTTATACTATATCTACTTTATTAGACAGACTTCACATGCAAGCCCATCACATGTCAGATTATGTTCTGCTACTGTGAAAAATCCAGATTCCTTTTATTTTCATATGCATACATTTCAGATAAGACTTTAAAAGGATGTTGATATTTTACATTTGTCTTTAGAGTAGACATTAAAACAAGACATGCACTGTCTTACTAGAGCAATTATCCTGTGTTGCACAGTAACTTAATTTAAGCGTTCAAACCTAATCAGCCACTCACAGTCAAGAAAAGGGAATTTAAACTGCAACACAGTTACTCAGAAAAGCTAAGGGAACAATTTTACAAGTTAAGAGCTTAACTCGTCTCCTCTAGCAAAACAAAAGCTGTTTATGCTTATAACCACAGTCTAAGAACAGATCAACAGACACCAAATAATGGAACGCAAAGGCAAAGTTTGTAGAAAAATAAGACTTAAAAGTGAGGAGAGTTTACAGACAGAAGTGTTCTGAAATTGTAATAAAGTTCTGAGCAGCTCTTCAGTCAGCATCAAAGATAAAAACCCCTATGCTGTAGGCCACAATATCCTACTGTGCCACTGATACCATGGAAGCAAGCTTATTTTAAAAGGGACTGTCTGAGTAGAAGAAATCATGTAAACAATTAAAAGCTTACCACATTCTGCAGTGATTGATGCTAAACCTCCATAGATAAAGGGCTTCCAGTTTAGAGCTGACATTATTGATTCTTCTTTCTGTGAAATAAGAAGATTTAGTGATTCTATAAGTACACCTTTTATACAAAAATGTATGCTAACACTTACTAAAACCTTGTGCCTTGTCCATTTAAGATGAGCCTTCCAATCACACTAAGGGTAAAAACATTTAATACCTTTGTCAATCAGAAAAAAGCCAGTAATGCTGCACAAAGGCATCTGGGTTCAATGTCTCTACTATGTATTTGGGCCATCACTACCCTCACCATGAAAGGTTAAAGCAGTTTGTCTCCCAGGCACGATCTTAAGGAGCACTGCAGTGAAAAGTCCATACAATTCTTAGCTAGCTGAATTAGTTTGACTACATCCTGCAATCAAACAGAACTTGAAGACAGTCATTACGAAACTTCTGTTCCCTTTTTCCTGGTATCAACATCAACATGAGCTGAGCTGGTACATCTGGACAAAGAACAGGCACATATATAACATTTTACTTCCATTAAGGCCTACTTCTGCTACCAAGGTTCACAATATCCATTCTTGTGAACGTTGTATGAGTGTAAGCAGGCACATAAGGCCTTTTGCAGTAAAAAAGGCTGCTCTAACCTAGAAGTTAGTTAAGTGAGTGACCACAAATCATAATTTAACTATGGCATATGCTTTGCAAGATGCTAAAATAATCCAAGTACCCTAGAAAAGAGATAAGAACTGCAAAAGCAAAACTAGACTAGCTGATACAAGACTGCCCTTCCCAAAACCAAGTGGGTCTCTCCACAGCTTATGTTTACCCTTCCTCATAATATAAATACTTTCCATTCCAAATTTTCTATAATATTCTCCTAAACACTGGATTCTACAGTTATCTTTTGCCAACTAATTTTGTTGAATAATTGTACTTGAGACTATTTCCCTTGGCACTTACATTCCCTGTTACTTTGTTTATTCATCTCTACTGCCTAGGTGGAAAATATTGCAAGTACACCCATTACTTAGCACTGCCTTTTGTAAAGAACCTTCTTTGGTCACTTCCTCTAGAAGTGCCAATAATCCAGCGTCCAAATGAAGATAACAGAAGTGGCAGAAGCTGAGCATGCCTGAAGAGTTACTGCAGCCTTAGTTTTCCTTTTATCATCTTTACTTCACAAAGAGTTACCTGGGTCTTCAGTCTTCTGACACTCAATACAATGAAAAACCCCTAGGGGCTCAAAGCACACAATTTCAAATACCCAACAACCAAGTGCACAGAAATCCATCTTACTCTTTAGATCACCACTGATGTGAGGGAAAAAAAAAAAGAGGGCAAATAAGGGCAGTTACTATACTGCCAAAAAGAGTGCAGCACAGAGATCAGGAGCCACAGGCACAGACTATGCCAGCTTTTCAAAATGAAAGCAGCACAGAGAGACACACATGGGTATGGATGGCACTGTGCCAGAGGGAGGCCACTTCCAGCTTCAAGTTCCTCATATTCCTATCCTGCCACAATTAATGGCAGATCATTTAATTAACAGAGACAAAACCAACCTCAGTTTCCCTACTATCAGCCACACACATGATCTTTGTTTTTGAGAAACTTGTCAAAACTGAAAATAATTATCTTTTTTCCCCTCAATACATTAAAACAAATTTTCACCTACCACAGATACCATAACACTGATAAAACTAAAATATATCTGTACTTTTGTTTGGGTTTTATTTCACTCTGATGAAGCAATGAAGGCTACTCAGTTTTTCTAAGCAATTCTAGGGCACTGACACAATGTAGGAATATGCAAGGACAGCCAAATGAAGTTTCTAATTTGTACACAGATTTAGCAAGATTAGCTGCAGTTTTGAGATATGTGTAGGGTACTCTAATGCAGAAATTTTATAGTACACTGTTCCTTTAATATATCCCAAGGTGAAGGCCTTACACAGCACATCAAGGTTTGTACCTCTGAAAGGGTTACTAATCACCTTTCCTGCTATTTAGGCCAAACTAACCATTTGAGTCTTCCCATTTATGTCTATCTTTCATTCCTCCTTCTAGCTTTCCATACTTCCAGGAAGAAATTAAAGCAGTGTGGCAGAGTATCTCAAAAAAAAACAATAAAAAAATTTTAAAAATCCAAAACAAAACAAAAAATCTTTGGCCTTTCACCTCCACTACCTCATTTTTTGAATTCTTGTTTTGCTTCTTACTCAGAAATTCTTCTCTACACTGATAAAAATAGCATGCATCTCTTTAGAAGAATTCCACTGGGAATTCAACTGGCAAGCTACTTAAAAAACAGAGTCTCCTCCTTATAGAATACATTGAGGTCTCTATTTTTACTAGAAATAAATTGTCCTTATCAAGCACACGTTGTTGTGCCCTGAACATCAGCAAGATGACAAAGGTGATACTACCCCTAGAGGACACTGGGTTAGATTAATACAGAAATTCATCCAACTATTCTCTGCAAGAGCCAGAAGCAAGTCTGACTGCTTTTAATTGGCAGCATGACTGAAATAAAGTAAAAAAACCTCAGGTTTCATAAGAGAATACACCACTTAGATATTACCCTGTTAGAGAACAGACTTTAAAAGTCACATATCAAATACTTTATTGGTTAACAAAATTGCTAGCATACCAGGCACACAGTATACTCCAGCTTACAGTAGTTTTTAACTATTTAAAATGGATGTGACCCGTTAAGGGCTTATGCTAAATGAGTTGTTACTCATAAAAAGTTATTACCTATAATATAAGCACGCACAGACATGTTAGTTATGCAAGCAACACTCTCTAACTGCATGGCTTGCACTGCAGACAGACAGCTTAGACTTTGTATTCAAGCAGCAAAGCATCATCAGAAAGAAATGTCTTTTAAAAAACAAAATAAATCAGGGTTAAAGCTAGCAACCATCCCAGTCTATCTAAGCAGCTGAGGTGAGAAGGACACAGTAACACATATTAAAGGGTAAAGACTCCCTTTCGGCAACGGCCACCCACAAAACGAAGCAGAAACTTCGCTTTGGTATGAAATATACGTACCCGGCCGGCGAGGCGGCGGAGGGACCGGCGATGCCTCGGGCATCGCCGGTCCCTCCGCCGCCTCGCCGGCCGGGTGAGCGATAACACCCCCCACACACACACCCCCCACGATCTAAAGAGCCAGCACTCACCACCTCTCCAACCTCCGCGTCCTCCCGCACCAACCGTCTCACGTTAAGCCGCCAACCACCCGGTGCCCCGCCGGTTATAAAGCCCCACCCCGGCTCCCCTCAGGCGTTGGAGTGCGCACCGCCCCGCCCTGCCTCGCTGCCCCGTTGTAGGCGGGGTGGGGAGGGGGGAAGAAAAGGCGGGCTCGCCTGAGGGGACGAGCCGGTCAGGGCTGGTGTGTGAGAGGAAGGGTGGATTTAAAGGGCCCGCGGAGCGCTGAGGGGAGGTTTGGTTCGAGGGGGCTGCTGAGGCGGCCTGTAATAAACCGGGGAAAAAAATAACCGCGCTGCCCTTCCAGTCTCTCTTCGTCGCTGGCTTGTGGGGCAGGGTGGTTTGTTCCACTAGCAATCCTGCCTCAGGAGACTGGAGCAGGTATGTCAGGTATTTCAGTGTTCCTCGGTTAATGAACAAGTCACTCACCCCTTGGGGTTTCTCCTCAGCATTCGCTACAAGGACATTGATTTTATCCCTCGGTTTGCAGCTGTATGGCCGCCTGTGCTGCCCAGCGACGCGACAGCTGTATCTGGGTTAAGCTTCCTTAAATTGGTACAGGAACCATAGATATCTGCTCTGTGGAGGAACAGAAAGGGGCAGGGTGGGTTTAAATAGCTACTTTGCTCTTTAAAATACCCTGTTGAATATTTTTGACAAAATAGTTCCACAGGTTGTTGTTATTATTATTATTATTATTATTATTATTATTATTATTATTATTATTATTAAGCAGCTTAGTGCAATTCTATGTTTCTTTGCATTACCAATTATGCACTCAGTATGTAAGTTTTACATTGCTTTGTAAATATAGATCCATATGCCTTTCCAGAAGGATCCCAGTGGGCTGGAGAGGACATCGGCTTTGAATGTGTAAAGGGTGAATGTCAGGAGGATGGAGCCAGGCTCTTCTCAGTGATGTCCAGTGGTAGGACAAGGGGCAATGGGTGCAAGCTGGAACACAGGAGGTTCCGCTTAAACTTGAGAAGAAACTTCTCTACAGTGAGGGTGACAGAGCACTGGAACAGGCTGCCCAGGGAGGTTGTGGAGTCTCCTTCTCTGGAGACATTCAAGACCCGCCTGGACGCCTTCCTGTGTGATCTCATCTAGGTGTTCCTGCTCCGGCAGGGGGATTGGACTGGATGATCTTTCAAGGTCCCTTTCAATCCCTGACATTCTGTGATTCTGTGAACGCTGCCTGGCCAGAGGAAGAACACGGGGGCTACCCAAAAGGGCACATCTCAGCCGCTGGACAGGTGGCAGTGACCAATCCATGAAGACTGGACCAGAACCAGAACTAGTCCTTTCCCTTGGTTCAGAGCCCAGGACTCCCTGTGAAATAGTTGAAATTATCTCTTTCTCTGCCTCTAAAGGCAGCCTGTTCTGGCAACTCAGCGCTTTCCCTTTCTGACTGAAATGCTGCCAGACTTGCTGGTAGGACCTACCCCTATGTGCTTGAAGGATCTACCCTCATGGTGCAGCCCTGCTGCCACTGTCACTCAGCTGCCTCACAAGTGGATGGCATGCCTTAACCCTGAAAGGTGAAAACATCCTGCAGTATTGCTTCCTTCACTAATCTCAGGGCAAGACTGGCAGCTGAGAAACTTTAAGCTTACTGGCTGGTAGAGGAAGGGGATAATACACATTCAGCTCCCATTACGAAGCTGGCTGTGGCCCTACGTGAATCTGTCAATAAAACATAAAGAATTTGAAATTTGGCTCCCAGGGTGCTCTAAATGTTTCATACAGGGACAATAGTTCTCTACAACCATCCAAGTCCAAGGCAGATCTCCCAGAAAATTTACATTTCAGTTGTTACAGCATGGGCAGCCCACAGAGCTCATACTCCCAATCAGTGTTGCAAAGTTGTCCTTGCAGATGGGCCTCTTGGAAGACAGGTGAAAACTCACACCTCAGAACTGGTGCTCATGTTCAAACCTCTTCTTGAAACTCCTAGTAACTGTCTTGTACTTTCCAGGTTTTATATCTACAGCAAGGGGGATCTTATTTGAGGTACATTTTGAAAAGCTCCTTTCTTTCTTTTTGCACAGAGATCATTTGGACTGATTCTAATGCTGAGTGATTTTGCAGGACAGCCACTTCTGTTATCAGACTTCCCAAATTTCTGTCTCTTTTTAAGAAGGATTTTAGTTCCAGTTTGACCTTAAGTTGTCCCTGGAGTTTGGCCAGCTCCTTCCGCAGGCAACCGGTTTTTTATTATCTCTGATGCAAACCAGTTCCTGCTCACACATTACAGCTTGCACCTGATCACATTTCTTAAGTACCTGTTAGTACTCAACCATGTACTTCTGAATAAAGATGAACTTTTGTTACTTCTAGTGACTTTTGGATAACCTCTTTTCTTGTATTTTCAATTCACTTCATACTACGAGATACGGAATGCTTTTATCAACAGCCAATAGACTAATTTTGGCAGTCTGCCTTGAGCCTGACATCAGTGCCATATCAGCAGTTGACTTTGGTGCTCAGCATCTTTTCACATGTCTCTGAACGATGCATGTGATACTGGTGTGCTCCTGGTTACACAGTCTTACAGTAGTTTTGTCCAAAAGCCAGTTCTTTCCTGTTGGGCTATGTAGGACTAATGTTTAATTAATTAGTTCCCAGACCTCTAACCTTACTGCTCCTGAGTTTCCTCACACACTTTTTTTTTTGTGTCTCTTTTTTTTTAAAAAATAGAGCCACCCTCAAACAATTCTACTAGAGAGCTCTGCTTTTTGTGCATTGATTCTTGTTTCACTGTTTCCACTGCTACTTACAATGGGAAATCATTTCTCTTCTGCCTTCCGTTGTGTTAGCCAGGAGCAAAGCCTCCCCTGGAGCACCACCTCAGCTGCGTGTGATACACTTCAGGCTGTAGAGAGGAGATAGGAGAATAAGGCTAGAGATACAAAACGATCTGCGAGGAATGACTGAATGAAGTACACTTGTTCATTTTAGAAAAGACTGAGGATAATGGAATCTCCAAGACTGAAAGGTGGCCCTACAGAGGAAAGGAATTCTCTGTTCTCCACCACTTGTGTCAGACATTAGAACAGACTTTCTAGTCGTATGGGCAGTGCTAGATGAGACTGACTGGGGAGCTTGCAGTGCTTGCGTTATCACAGGCTTTTAAAAACTTTTGAGAAGCTGTTTCTCAGCAGTAGTTTCAGTCTGGATAATCTAGCCCAAGCATAGGGATGGACTCTCAAGGACCTTTCCAGCCCTTTTTTCTGTAATTCAGTGACATTTCCTGTTCCACCTTCTAGCATATGTCATACAGGCATACAATGACAACACGTCTTATAGTTTCTAACTTAGTAACAGACTCTGCTGTGTAGAGTTCAAGGACAAAAGAAAGTGAAAGCAGGAATAACAGTAAATGCTATTTTGTAACTTTTTCTTAATAAATGTTTTTTGATAATCTGATTTGGGCTCTGGCACTGGGAAGAGCCAAAGCTCTTTATCATGTCCTGGTTTTGTGGATATACAAGAACCATGTTATTTGTTTTTAATGTGTAAAGGGTGAAGGAACGGAGGACGGTTCCGGGCTTTGAGGGTGAAGGAACTGAGGATAGTTCCGGGCTTTGAGTAGGTGAGGGAGTCATACAGCATGAGTTCCCAGCAAGGCAATTCTAGTAAACCTGTAATCCAGACAAAATTTTCTGAAAGTGTTGCAATCTTCCAGCAGGTCCGGGGAAATATATTTCTCTTCATTTCTGAGACTCCCTACAGAGATTATAATAATGGCTATGTGTGTCACAGTGTTGGATTTGTTGTTATTTGAATAAGCAAATGAAAAGCTGTTAAAAATTCTCAACTGCACTATAGAAGGCTTTTCACTGCAATAAAATACTTTCCAACCTCAACAGGCAATCTGAGAAGTTGCCCTCTGAGCGCTTGCCAAATATAGATCAGTCACAATTGCTTCACAGAGGCTTTTGTCCAACATGGCACTGCAGCTAAACAACTGGATGAAATCATGCCAATTTGAGTGCTAGGAGATGCAACACAGGGAAAAGCAAACATGTTTCTATGGCCTACTAAAAAGCAGGCAGCACGTGATGTAATACATGGCCTAACCTTTTCCACAAGAGGAGATGATTCAGTGTTGAATGAAGGGAGGTCGGTGTGACACCAAAGAACACGGTACATACAGTATGTTTTCTACCACTTTTAAGTACACCCCTTACTCAGCAGGACCCAATATCCAGGGATAGCAGGAAGCACCTGCTGGGGGAAACGCATATTTGCGCTTGACAATCCTGGCAAAGCAGAGTTGCATTGAAGCAGTTCTACGATAACAGAAATATGATTCATACAAGATGATGAACAGTGAGATGTGGTGGCAGGAGACTGTGAGCCATGTCCTTCACAGTACAGAATTTAGGTTGATCAAAACACAGAAATGTCTGTGTAGGAAAATCTCAAACTTTCAGTGCTGTTCCTTTTTGAAAGAGCCTCACTACTCTCTTTCACAAGTTTTGATCATTTTCCCATATTGTCTATAGAATACTTTGCATTAAATCATTACCCAAATACTCCAGCTTTTCTGTTTACCACAGTCTGGCTTTGGGTAACCCAGCTTTTCCTATCAGCTGGGTTACCCATTTCCTTATTTTTAAATTTAAAAATATACTTTAGAAAATTTTGTAAAATGAAGCATTTAAATAACATCCCAATTTTTTTTGAAATGAAAATGTTTTGAAAAGACAGGATGCTTTCTGAAGATGTACTTTCTTGCTGTGCAGGCCTGCTGATTCACAGCATGACAGCACCAGGGTCCCAGAACTCATACTGTGTTTGGCCAAGATGAGCTGATTGCTCCTAACCTTGAGCAAGACAGGTTATTCTGCACAGCAGGGGAAAACAGCTGTAGGATTTTGTCTTTATGGTAGTCATTGTCACAAAAAATACATCGCTGGGACAAGTCGCTCAGGATCTTTAGTGTGCAGGGGGATTCCTTGCTGATGCTGCAAAGCAGCAGCCACAGGTAGGAACTCACATCTCCACTCACTTCCACTAACAAAGCCTGACAGAGTGAGAAAGCAGTGGTCTTCCAGGGGCTGAACGGACACAGAGTGTGGTGACAGACAGCCTGGACTTCTGTTGAAACGTGGCAGCTGACGTGTTCAAACACCTCCCTCCATTTTCCATAGTTGTTCTTTCCTACACGGGGTTCAGTGGATGCCGGCTTTTGGACTCACTCGTGCCTTAGGTGGCAGCACCAGTGAGCGCAGCAATGTGCCTTGCAGCTGCAACAAGGGTATTCTGCAATGTGGCAGCATTGATGTAGCAGCTCATTGCCAACAAGGAGGGTGCTCCCTTAGAATCATAGAATCTCCTGGTTGGAAAAGACCTCCGAGATCATTGAGTCCAACCATACCTGTCCACTACTAAACCATATCTTCGAGCACCTCATCTAGCTGTCTTTTAAACACCTCCAGGGACGGTGACTCAACCACCTCCCTAGGCAGCCCATCCCAGTGCCCGATAACCCTTTCAGTGAAGAAGTATCTCCTGACATCCAATCTGTACCTCCCCTGGTGCAACTTAAGGCCATTGCCTCTTGTTCTATCACTAGTTACCTGGGAGAAAAGACACACACCTGCCTTGCTACAACCTCCTTTCAGGTAGTTGTAGACACCAATTAGGTCACCCCTCAGCCTCCTCCAGACTAAACAACCCCAGTTCCCTCACCCGCTCCTCATAAGACTTGTTGTCCAGCCCCTTCACCAGCTTCGTTGCCCTTCTCTGGACACACTCCAGAGCCTCCATGTCCTTCTTGTAATGGGGGGCCCAAAACTGGACACAGCATTCAAGGTGTGGCCTCAGCAGTGCCGAGTACAGGAGAAGGATGACTTCCCTGGTCCTGCTGGCCACACTGTTTTTGCTACAGGCCAGCATGCCGTTGGCCTTCTTGGCCACCTGGGCACACTGCTGGCTCATGTTCAGCTGGCTGTCAACCAACACCCCCAAGGCCCACACCTTCCCACAACCCCCTCACATTCCCAGACACAGTTCTGGCCCTTTGCTCACACCAGCGATAGCTCTCCTCTGACTCGCAAGCACGTTCAACTCACTGCATTTCCAGAATGCACCCATCAAAACCTTGTCTTTTGCCAGCAGGTGGAACTGAATTGGCTTTACACTGGCAGCAGCAGCAGCGTAAGAGAGGCAGCAGGAATGCATGACTTGCAGTGGGTTCAGCCTTTCTGAAAGCATCGAACTATTAGAATGACTCAGTATCTCACAGGACTCAGCCACAAGGACCTGGCACAGCAAATTGAGGGGCTGCAGTATGCATCCTGCCTTTAACACCACATCCTAATTCCTCTGGCCTCCTGTCTGGCTTGCAGAGGTGGTATTAACCACTGGACTTCAAACAGTATGCTAACAACTTTTTCTGACCTTCTTCAAGGTCGCAGAGCAAAGACTGCAAACAAGGCAGAGCCACCTGGCAGCCTGCAGACTGCCCCCTGGACCGTATGTGAAACCTCATCTAAGGACTTTGGATGGACTCCTACAGAACAGCTCAAAATGCAGAGTCTAGCTAATTAATGCAGGAGATGGGTTAACCTTGTTTCAGCTCTAAGGCCATGGGGAATCCTGTCCTGTACAATCAAAGAACCAGCCTACAAATTTCATTGCTTTTCATTTCAAATGCAAACCCAGCAAGAAGAGAGACAAAAAAGCCATTAAGAGTGACATAGATGAACAAGAGAAGATAGTACAAATGAAGGCTGAGACAAGAGACGAGAGGAGAACAGGCATGTATAAATTGTGCAGAAGCTTTTACTGATGCTTAGACTGTCTGAAACAACATGAGAGGTTTTGTAAGTGAAAAGAGTAAGAGATCTTTTGAAAACAGATGGGCTGCCAGTTCCGTAAGAGTTGACATGGGGATTAAGGCATTTAGGTTGCTCGTTCCAGAGGAAAGTGCTACTGGTGAAAGCTACTTCTCTTGACACCTTCAGCAGGCTGAGAGCCAAAATCTTCCAAGGAGAGTGGCTGGATGTTGTGCTGAATTTCCTGGAGGAGGTCTTGAAGGACCTTGGAAGGCAGAACCATGCAGTCACATGCCAGGAGACCCAGCATGGCCATCCTTCAGGCTGCTTGGAGAGCAGGACTTAGCAATAAACCATATACTTCCCCCTAGATGGAGTTAAACTTTGGGAGTTTGTAATACCTGTAAGTTTTATGGGAAACTAACTCAGGTTTTGTAGTTCTGACACATTCTAGATTTTATATGGTTCAAAAAGACGTACCTCCATTGCTTTTATTATGTTTATAACATAAACTGCAGTCCCTATCTGAAAGGCTTCTATAATGGATGCAATTGTGCGTGTATGAAAATGCGGTAACTATAGAGGCTAGACAACTATTTTTCAAGTGCTTCTCAGCCACATGCAGATGACAGCACTTTTTCTGATGTTGATTGTCACTGCAGACTGCACTGAAACACTGAATTTTGGAGATTATAAACAGGATGCGCTGTATTTATAAAACCTTGGAAATCAGAAGCAGTTCCAGAAGCAGGGGAACCCCAGAAGATGGCTTTTGATCAGTAAGTGTACAATATCTAAAAGGAGTGGGAGAGGAGCAAAGCTTGAGCAATGCAGTGTACAATATAGATGATTTTACCCTCTCTATACTGTCTGGCATATAGTACAGGCATTTAAATGGTGTGGTTACAGGCATTTAAATGGTGTGGTTAAAGACGAGGTGGGGTAAAATCACAGTGGTGTGCAGACTCCTGCAGCTCCCTCTAGTTTATCTGGACAGAGCTCATTCAATTAGCTCAGCAAGTCTCTAATCAACAAAAAAGATCTCCGTTTAACCGCTGCCTGCGTCACCACTGCAGAAAGATACAGCTCCCAAACCGAGCTGCCCTTTCATCTGACCACCTTAACACACAGCTATGTGTCAGGCTTTTCGATCTAAATGTTAACACTCCTAAATTCAAAGGTGTCAAGTATCAGATTAATTGTGTCTGAAAAGCCCTCTAAGCTTAGCTGGACACTGGCTTCTGGATAGCTGCCCAGAAATGGTCCTAAGAATTTACTTAAGCCCATGTAGTCTCTGCAGCAGCTCTGCACTGTGCTGGGACTCCTTCCCAACAGCGGTATGAGGCAGAGCTGCAGCAGCAGTGAGACCTTCAAAACTTTTTTTCCGTGTTGTGGGAAGACAGCATTAGGAAGGAATACTTGGCAGGCTGCCCCAAGTGCAGCACTTCTTGTAGCAGGAGAAATCAGAACTGGGACTCTTATGATCAAACCTGCTCTCTCTCTGTGCCACGTTTTTTTATTTTCCTGTTTCACATTAGAAACAATGAGAGCATTTTTTGCATTTTCATAAATAACATTCTTGGTCAAAATCAGTTTACCCAGAAAGCTCAGCTGAACAGCTAAATTCTTCTTAATTCTTCTAAATCCACTGCAAAATACATCAGTTCTCTGTAACACAATTGTTCAGACAGGCCACAACATTTTTCCCCTCACCCAGTGCTCTCTCACCCAACAGTTTCAGCAAGCCTGGAGTGCATTTGCCTGGTTTGGAGGTATTTGCTGTTTGCTGACCAACAGGTGATGGGGATTGGGCCCCAGAGCTCCTCACTGACATTCACTTCTTTGTCCTTTATTTTCTCTGTTTTATTTACTTCAAACGCAATGAAACAATTAGCAATGTATATGTTAATGAATGATAGGCTCATTAAATGGACCTAGGTTTGCCTCCAAGTTTTAGCTGATCTCTTTTAGCTTTGTGAGCAGTGTACCGTGAAAATGCTTGGAAAGCCAGAGCTTTGATTATATCAGAGGGCAGTGATGGGAGACTGATTATTACTTGGTCAGGTTCTCAGGGCATAAGTTTTGGAGGTGAAAACAGGAACAAAAATCTTGAATGCAAATCAAGAGCCAAATACATCCCCCAGATTTTTGTTAGGATGCTAGCAACTGCTCATCCTAAACCAAGAGTCTAACCTCGATCTTCAAATATTAGGCCAGAAATGGTAATGTTAAAATACTTGTCATGCACTAGCATGTAAGGTGCTGCCACAAAAGGTGTTGCTGAATCTGTAGAGTAGATGATCCTCTTTAGTGTACATTAAGCCTAAAGACATGGTGTGACACTGATGTTTAGTATTGCACTGTAAATACAGAGATGTACATTCAGATGTTGCTCTGAGCTCACATAGGCTTTGCTCGGTTGATTCTAGTTGACTGTGGCCATTGGGGTGAGGAGTCAAAGGTGTTAAGGCATAATCACAGAATCACAGAATCACAGAATCACAGAATCACAGAATCACAGAATCACAGAATGTTGGGGATTGGAAGGGACCTCAAAAGATCATCTAGTCCAATCCCCTGCCGGAGCAGGAACACCTAGATGAGATCACACAGGAAGGTGTCCAGGCGGATCTTGAATGTCTCCAGAGAAGGAGACTCCACAACCTCCCTGGTCAGGTGGAGACTGGCTGGTTTTGTTTGTACTAATGCATTAGTCCATCTTGGCTCCATTATGTCTCAATTTTTAAATCTTCTCAAGCGTACAGAGACAGGTTTGCCATCACTGAACGCCACACACCCAGATACAGATCCTCTCCACTGGCAGTCTTACTTCATACTTGAAGAGGTGCTTCCAAACATGAACTTTAAACGGTACACTCTTCAAAGGGCAATCAGGAGCTCTGAGGGACAGGTAAAGAAATAAAATAAATCTCCTCTCTCAGAACTGCAGCTCAGCTCTCACTGCCTGTGTTTTGAGCCCAGATTTAAATGTCTGAACTTTTCCCTGAGTAGCACATGACAGAGCGAGTCTGTGCCAGTTTCCAAAACCGGCTCCCGGAGATCTCTCCTGGCCACAGACAGGAGCCAGTGCAAGCCGTGTGACCTTACCGTGGGGTCACTCTGCACAGGTGTGTTAAAAAATAAGCTTTTTGCTTTCTGCTTTACACCTCTGTAATTACGTTAATGGATTCCTGTCTGAGTCACTGCAAGCACTACAAAGAGAAAATATAGCACCTACAAAATAAGTGTGATCACAAGAAAACTAGAGAGAGTAGTGCAAATTAAAGCTGTTTATCTATTTCTAGAGAATGTATAAGATCTGTAGCAAATGCATCATGACTTTTGGTGACATAGTGCTGTATTTTACATCAACTGGAAATTAATCACAAACATTTGTTAACATAAAACTTGTCTACGGAATACAAATTTGTTCTGCCTTAATACATCCAAGACATTCGACATGTTAATTAATAACAGTGGCAATAATGATGATGCATCAGCTAAAATATTATGCCAACTATGTCCAAACACAGTAATAATTCAGACCATACTTCTTAGTTTAAAAATGCTCAAATGCACTTCCTTGCAGAGCAAGCATCCAAAACCAAGTGGGAAATCATAAAAGAATTGTACCCCAAATTTTGCAAATCTTCATTGTTTGGCTTAATTTCCTGCTACTCTATGCTATTAACATAAGAATTTATGTTTGAACTAAGTCAAAATAAAGCCATGCTGTCACTTGCCAGAGCATGGAAAATAAAATATTGTATTGCAAAAATCAAGGAAATTATGAAGAAGAATTTTCATGGTCCTTAATTTTCATGGTCCTTAATTTTCATTGGGCCACCACAATCAGCAAATCCAGCCTTTGTGTTTACATTTTTTCACATGAAATCCTCAAAAAAAGAATTGCAAGTAAAAATCACTGCCCCGAGCCTCTGTCTGCCTAGGGGAAACTCCAGTTAGTACAGAGATGTTGCATGTACAAGCAGCCAGGTTGTTCCTCTGGCAAAGCTGACCCTCAGGGAAGCAGCTTGCTTGTGAGTCAGGCCTGGGTGCAGACGTGGAAGCAGTGCCTTTTGTGCTCAGCAGCAGCAGACCTGTCCAAAGGACCAAGGGAGAACTTGCCTTTTTTCTGTCAGTATTTCTTATATGAAGCATGTGAAAACAGAGGTTGGTTTCTGTCCTGCTCCACAGGGGTGAGCCCTGGCTCTGGGCAGCCCCAGCACGCTGTACCCTGCACACTCTCACTGTGTGTCTGCAACGCCCACTGCCACCAAAACCAACTCCTCGGCTTCTCCCTTGGATGTTCAGCGCAAAACCATTTATGAATGGTGAAGAAATGCACCAAAAAGACAAGCGGAATAATTTACATACATTTGGTGTTTAGCATAGAGCATCTGTTGCATGGTTTCCATATTCATGATCTTCTCAGTAGAGAATCTTGCTTTGTGCTATAAGAGCATATGCCCCTCAGCCTCCTTCTTTTCTCCTCGTTCGCTTGCGCCTGTATGTGTTAATTATTTCAGTGGGATTTTTTCCTGGTTTCCTATCCCCATAGAGTAAGAATGATTTGTCCTATCAACCCCTCACAGCAAGTGGGTAAACGTTACCAGCCTCATTGCATGCATGGAGAATCTGAGAGAGGAGGGCTATGCCCTGACTGCTGTCACAGAGGAAAGAGGCTGTAGACACCAGTTTTGGCACACAGGAATTTCTTTGTTGCCTCTGAGGTGCACACTGTGCTCCCACCCATGCCATCGAGCTTTTCACAATTGAAGGATGGCATAACCTTTTAGGAAAAAAAGTACAAAACCAAACCTAGCAGGCCCTGTGTGCATTATGGCCACGGTGGTTTTCATTTACAACAGAAAAATACATATGCCCAACTTTGCACAACCATATAGATCTTTTCTACCTTCCGGCACACTTTGCT
Source organism: Caprimulgus europaeus (assembly GCA_907165065.1). Next base: position 94,562,382 of record OU015523.1, on the reverse strand, counting down.
TGCTTGCGCACTCACGCCAGTGTTTGTGAGCTGAGGTCTCCATGTATGTCAGGATTTCCACATGGGAAATTGGATGTCATTTAGCACTGGGTGAGCCACAGGTAGACTACACTGGTTAGAACACATTGCAGAGCAACTCAAAAATAAGACAGACCCAAGGACTGCAGAGGGCAGCTGTGATTTCTTGGCACGGCTGAGACAAAGCAGCCTGACCTCGCAGCACCCCCCTAATGCTTTGCTTACGCAGGGATATCCAACACCGCCGTGGCTGGGCACTTGGGCACAGTCATTAAACAGTAAGGAAGTTGACGGCAGCTAAACCACCTGACACATGTGAGGGTTTTACTTGCTCTTTCAAATGTCAAAACCAGGTTAGAACTGTGAGACAGCAAAATTAGACCAGGAAAAATCCTCAGGGTGGCCGCTAATGCAATTAGCATAGCTGGGAGCCGGTGAGGCAGAGCGGGCAGTGGTCCTCCCCCACCTCAGCATGGCCCCACAGCTTGCCAAGGGTTATTTTAGGCCACAGAAACAGACAGAGATGATTCCCTAGCCCCCTTGTGACCTTCTTGCTCCCTTGTCCTTCCTAGAAATGTCTCTCCCTGAGGTTGCACATGATTGAAAAGTTAATAAAGGGGATTCAAGGATACAGGAGATCTCTTCCAAACTCTTTATTCTGCAAAACCTACAGATCTGTGCAGAGGAAGGTGTTTTGTTAGTGTCATGCGTGACCACTATGACTGCAGCAGCTGCTCTTTGCTTCTTATTTATGTGGTGGTAGCATTTACAAGGATTCTTGTAGACCATAATTTGGTGGTCTCTCTAGGCTCCATTTCTTAATGTACAGCCATCCTGGATCAGACCAAATGTTCATATGATGCAGTCTCCTGCCTCAGACGGTGTCCTACAGCAGACACAAAATGGAAAACAAATAAATAAATAAATAAAAGTACAGCAATCATATAGGAACATTTCAGTGTTAAATTCCCCAGCCTCCAACAGTCTTCAGCTGAAGGGCTTCTTCCTGAGCCAGAATTCCTTAACAGCTCCTTCTGCTTTTTTCCATGAGTCTTTCTAATTGCTTTTGCAATAATCTAAACTTTTGGCATCCACAGCATCTTGGAGCAATAAGTTCCACAGTATAACTACACATAGGGTGTTAAAGGAGCCTTCTTTCGTCTCTTGTGAACCTGTCACCTCATCATTTTCTTGATGTTCCCATGGTTTCTGTATGCTAGCAGGCAGTGAATAACTGACTTTTTTAACTTTCTCAGTGCTGCTGTAAATTTCAGACTGCCATCATACCCATCAACCCAGATATCTCTTTTTAAAGATGGTGTGTCCTATTCCAGTTTTTATTTTGCTCCTTGCCTCTCTTCTTGGTACTGTTACTACTTTTATCATACCCTTTTGACAAGGGGAGGCCAGAATTGCACATGGCATTTGGCATTTGGGCATACAACAGTTATATGCAAAATGTGTATGTATATATAGACACTTACTCTGTGACAGCTACTCTTCCAATCATCACTGAGAACTGCTCTTATGTTTTCACAGAAGTATCTATTATAACTTCAGGCAACTCTGCCCTGAATTGTATTCATTAGCTAAACAGCTTTTTACATGTAAAGCTTCTTGGTAGAAAGACATGAGATGGACTGGTTCCTCCATTTCTCCTCTATACCCACAGTATCATGGCCCTGCAGATAGACTTCAGTGTGCCCACTGGCCTAGTGAAGGAACTAAACATCCTGGTTTGGCCTGTGGGAAAGCACTGACAACCAATACAGCAGTTTTTCAGATAAATATGGAAACTGTGCAGCCAGATGTCAATGTAGAATGAAGCAAGCTGAGATCTATAAGGATCTGAGTATCAGATCCCTAAATCCACTTTAATACAGGTTATGATCCATCCTATATTTATAACACTCACAGGGGAATGGGAAGACCCAGCTCCCAGCCCCTTTTTCACTAAATGTTTGTTCTGCAGAGGAGGCTGGAAATCTCCATCATCAGGAGATCTGCAAAACAAGGTAGACAAACATCTCTCCAGAGTGGTGCATGTCTAACTAATCCCCCTGACGCAAGACGACTTGCTGATTGACCTCTCAAGGTTCTTTCCTACCCTAATCTTAAAATGCATCAGGTTATCAGCCATCTCACAGATAGATACACAGATCAGCCCTTATTTTCTCGGGGCACATTTGTGAGGGACAGTTTGCAAAGAGCTTCTTCTACCATCCTTCCATTAAAATTCCCCATTTCATAGTGTCTCGTACAGTACTGCCGGACCTTTCTAAAACAGTATAAACTGGAGCAATTCAAAGTCATGCAGAAGCTGGGTGGTACCTCCTAACCCTCTGACATATCCTTTGTTGCTCAGCTCCCTTTATGATTTTCACAGAAGGGGGGAATACAGTAGACACAAAATCCTTATCAGAAAACAGTCAATAACAAATCTGTCTTGGGATCTTTGAAAATAATAGCAGGTTTGTATTTGCAGCTGACAAGCATTATAAGCTGAAGTTACTGGATTGTGGTTTAGGAAGCTGTTTTCCAAAATGCAGTCTTTCAGTCCTATTGCCTGCTTTCCTCTACAGTATTTTCAAGTGATGCTTTGCACAACTGGGGGACCAAAAAAAATGATCTACCCATCCCATTTCCCTGTAATGCCACCTTTATTCCTGACATTCTCCTGGAGCATCTGCAGCAAGGTTTGCTTTATAAATGTAACTGAGAGCATTCCTTATTTATTACCTGCTGGCAAATCCAGTGCCAGAATTTTAGGAATAACAACATTAGCATGCCACACACTCTGATAATTATTTCTTTGTTGGCAAAACCGAGAGCTCACACCACATAACAATGAACTAGAAAGCATGCAGCAATGCGTTAAAATAGAAGAACTCAATTTCAGGCTTCAAAACATTTGTGAAGCAAATACCATTTTGCAAAGTGGCAACTGAGTGAGTTTAGCACAGCAGGATTAGCCCCTCTAATGGTTAAAAACTCAGTAGACCCAGGCCCATCGCATGAGGATGATAATTATCTGGAGAGAATGGTATTTGCCTGCAGCATCCAGCTGGCCGGGAGCCCAGACAGCTGTATCAGCTACAGGCCTAAGATCAAATTTTTCTTGTGCTGGCCCTGGGGCATTCCAGGTGACATGGGAATGGTGCTGGCACCAGTGGAAAAAGCTCTGGCCTCCTCCCAAGGTGAGTAGAGCCCTGCCTGCCATCAACCGGCTCCTCTCCCGCCATCTCGCGGGGTGTCTCGGTCTGTCACAGGCGCTCCAGTACAGGTAGAGCCCCACAGCTGGAGGCCAAACACGGATCCCTAGGGGGAGGAGGAAAGTCTTCTTTGAGTCTTCTCCGTGGGGGTCGCCGAGTTCGCTGAGGACACAGTGCAGCTCAGCATCTTCGGGAAGAAAAATTAGACAGATTTCAGGTTAAATAGCCTTGGAAAAAAAGCAGTTCTGCTTCAGAGGGCCCGGCCCTCTGTCTTGTCCATCCCAGCCCTGGCTTCGGACCTCGGCCCCGCTCCGCTGGCCTGGCTGGGGCACCGCGGGGCTGCGGCCTTGCCGGGGAGGGCACTGCCCCTGCCCGCCTCGCCACCCTCCCGGCTCCCCTTCCCTTACGGGACAGTCCCTGCTGCTCCATGAGAAGCCAGATTCAGCTCACTCAACAGAGGGATCTGGTGCCGAGACATCTTTGCTGTGGCACTTAAGTAAGATGAATTCCATCTTTGTTCTTTGCAAAGCAGTGAAACAGACAGGTGTGCACTCGTGAGTTGTTTTGTTTGGTTTGGGCTTTTTGTGGTGGGTTTTTTGTGTGGTTTTGGTTTGGGGTTTTTGTTGTTGTTTTTTTTTTAATTAATTTTGTGGATTAATCTGCTGTAAGAGCAGGTTTCTCTGCAGAGATCCAGGCTCACTGCCTGCAGATGAAGCAGAGTCCTACCACAGCAAGCACAAGTAGTTAAATCCCTGCTCCCCTTTCCCTCAGGTTTGGCAGGGAAGGAGCCCTTTCTGCAGCATATCTCTAATCTGAGTCAAAGGACTGTACCACGTTGTGGGACTAAAGCAGGTACTGGTACCAGGGTTAAAGCACTGCAGAACCTGAATGCTTCTCCCTCTGTGCACATGTGATTTCCATGCAGACCAACAAACACATTCCTCTCTGACAATGTCCCTTTTCCAACCTTCTTGTCCGTTCTGAATAGAGACACGAGGATATTATTTTTATCCCAGTTGTTTAACCAGTCTAAACAGGTGTAAGTGACAGCACATAGTTCACCCAAGAACCACTGGGTGACACAGAATAGCGCTAAAAAGGAACTAGAGGCAGCCTGTCCTATCCCTCTGTTGTGGGGCAGGATCAGCTATTATCTGTGTCATTCATGGTGGATCTAACGGGCTTTATGATCTCACCTGAGCAGGTTTCTCAAAAGCCTATTCTCAAAAACCTGCAGGGACAGAGAACGAGGTAGACAGCCTGTTCTTGCTTCTCTATTGGCAGTACTGGAAAGCATTTCTAATGCCTAATCTAAAACTCCCTTGCAGCAAAATAAACCAACTTATATTCCTTTTACTCATTCCTGCTGTTCTTCTGAACCCTTGCTGATTAGCCCATATCTTTTTCAAAGAGCTGGAGTCAGTGCTCCAGGAGGTATTAGCAGCACTGAACTGAGCTCAGCCCCTCACATCTTTAAGACAGCAGAAGATATAACATCACCACTTATATATTCCGATATGGCGTGGGCTTTTCTTAAAACAGGTAAGACAGGTGATATTAGGAAAAATTTCTCCACTGAAAGAGTTGTCAAGCACTGGAACAGGCTGCCCAGGGAAGTGTTGGAGTCACCATCCCTGGAGGTATTTAAAAGACATAGATGTGGCGCTCAGGGACATGGTTTAGAGGTGGTCTTGGCAGTGCCAGGTTAACGGTTGGACTCTATGATCTTAAAGGTCTTTTCCAACCTAAATGTTTCTATGATTCTGGTTCAGTTTTGGATCTGCCAGTACCCTAGATCTTTTCTGCAGAACAGCTGCCCAGTTCTCTGTCCTGGGTCTGTAGCTGATCATTTCTGCTCTGGGCTCAAGAACATCAGAGCAGCCATATGGAGTGTAGCATCAGCTCGGCATCCCCTAGCATTTGCCAGCAGCAAAAGCCTAGGGAAGAGCAGAGGACCAGGACCAGCACCAGCAGAAGGCGGCCCTTGCCCCATACACCCTCTCAGTGTCTAGCAGTGTGTGGCTCAGAGCTTGCCTGAACCTCATGTTGCATCTTCGTGTTTAAAAGCCTTTGACAGATTTTCCTGTGGTAAAATTGACTGCTCATTGGCCCACTGGCCTTGTCCAAGTGCCTTCTTATGATTCAGGCCATTTGTCCAATGTGTCAGGATAATTTTAAAATTCTAATCTCAATCCCCAAAAAAACACTTGTCCTTCCCAACCTAATGTTGTCTGCCACTTTAAAGAATGCACCCTTTATTCCAGCATTCAGCACATCAGTGAAACACTGAACACAGCAAACCCAAGACAGGAGCAGGCCTTTCTACCACGGTTCCTTTAGTCACGTGGATGTTTATAAGGTTACTAGGTCTGAAACGTGGCTGCAGCTTTGGGCAGCACCTTGCTTCAATGTTCTTATCTTGGCAATTCCTTTTTTTCCTGAAAACGCCCTAGGTGCAGTGCAGCCTGACACCCTCACACATCCCCACTGGCAGGGTTTTAGGTAAGCTGGACTGGAGCCCGCCACAGATAAAAGGGCTTTTTTGTGGCTGTGCAGTGACCTCTCTGTCTGTTGGAAGAAGTGCAGCCAGCCATCAAGCCAAGCAGCCGCGGGTGTGCAGCCAAGAAAGACGCAGAGGGTTTTCAGGGACCCAGCGGCAACAGGAAGAACTGTAAATACTGTCAACGTCAGGGTAACAACTCTGACATTTCTTCAGAGTGCAGGAGGGGTTGTTGCTCGCTGGTGACCTTTCTTGTATTTTCTAAAAAGTGATGCCATAGCCTGGGCTATCTTCATTTATCTAATCCAGTCTAACTATTCTATTATTTCTGAGTAGATCAGATCTGACAAACTACACGGATGATCAAATCTCAACTCTTTCAAATACCAATCTTGGGATCTGGAGTTCTGACTTAGTGAACTGCCAACGTAGATCTAAATTGTGAATTTTGGCTTGAGATCCAAAAGGCTCCAAGGATTGCCAGGGCCTGAAAGACTGGCTAAATTGCATAACCTAAACAGACCTGAAAGAGTTAAACTGATGGCCTGGTTTTCCGAGGTCAGTTCCCAATGAATAAGAAGGTTTAGCACCTAGAGATCCAATCTTTATTGCCCTGAAACTCCTGGGGAAAAGAACTTGAACAAAACCAGGTAGAGCTACAGTTTCCATCTGAGTGGGTGGCATGAGGGGCCACCAAGTTGCAGCTCCTGTTTCAGTCCTAAATTCCACTCAGATTTGTGAAGACACAAGCTGATCATGGGCTTGTCATGCCTCCTCTCTCTCAGTGCAAGAGCCTTTGTGCCAGGAGACGTGCTGGGGAAATGGGCAGTGGGACAGACTGCCCTGCCAGGCCTCTCTGCAGGGCCCAGTCATTTAGTCTCCAATTTTTCAGTTTCTCTCTACCAGGATATATTTTTATATTTTTATATTTTTATATATTTAGGACCCTCTCCCTCACATCCAGCAAATGATGTCAAGTATCATCAATACCGTGTGACTTCCACAGCATTTACAAAGGTTAGGAGAACACATTGGTGCCATCCCTTACATCAAGCCTAGCCTCACCACTCATTTATTTCCACATGCTACACCTGGTAGACTTAGCTCCAGGCAGGATCTCCTCCTTTTTCACGCAGCTCAATGGGCTGAAAACATACTGTTTACTTAGAGAAAGAATGGCAAAATATCAGCTGTCATCTGCCATTTTAACCCAAGACACAAACAATTAGTTGAGCGCAGTCATATCCAGATGATAATATTTGCTGGAGGTAACACTGCAATAATTCAGTGACTAGCTGAGAGGCACCTACCATGAGAAAGGCTTCTTGTGAAGCTTTGCAGACACCTGCCTAGAAAATCCCCCTCAAATGATATTAAAAGCGTCATCTACAAAAACACAGGACTTCCACCCATCCATGGGGATTTACATGTCTCCAAAGATGAGATACCCTGTCAGGAAAACCTGTCACATCATTTTAGATGTCAGGTGGCACCTAAAATGCTCCCTGCTGCAGAGGGACCACCTTTTTAAACAACCACTTTGGAATGTATTAACCCTGTCTGGAGGCAAAAGGTGCTGGAAGAGAATGCCTGCACAGAAAGTAGGTGAGAAGCATTAAGATTTTCTTCAAACAATACTGGTTTGGGGGGAATCTAATCTAGTTCATCACAAAGTATCAGCACATGACATATTACATGGCATCACAGGAAATTCTCAGCACTGGTACCTCGCTAAAGTGCTTCTTGCAAAGCCTACGCCAATTAAAATATCACCAACTTAGTCCTGGGATTTATTCAGGGTTATCTGAGTTTAAATCGGTTTTAAAATCAACTCACATTAAAAGAATGCAAAGCCTTGTCAACATTCTGTTTAAAGCTTTTTAAATTTGATATTGATTTAGCTTAACATAAATTTTGTGTTCACACAGGAGCATTGACCTATTTAACTGACACATTTTTAAGCAACAGCTCCCATTTCACAGCTGCAACTCTGAGTACAGACCTTACAGGCAAAGCGACCTGAAGGTCCATCTACTTGACCTGTTGTGCCAAAAGGTTTTGACCCTGAGTCCAGTAAATAGTCAACTGCTGAATTTGTAATAAGTTTTGATGCTACTACAGATTTTTTTTTGTTTTTTCTGGAACAATCTTTTCAAAATAAAACCAAACTGAAGCACACCTACTAACTGGATGTTTTTAGCTGCATATTACACTATGGAGAAGGAGGCAAATGTTCCCCCATCACTCAACCCACTGCTAAAGACGTAAGTTGCTCTTTTTCCACTGTGGTTTCTAAAAAGAGGGGCTATCTTTTATCAGGCTAGCTGCCTAAGAAAAAAAAAAACATATAAGCTTTTGGGCAAGAGCCCCCTTTTCAGGTCTGAAATAGCAGCAGTAGTCTTGAAAGTGAAAACCAGCAGCAAACGACTTGTAAATTTAATTAGATTATGTAAGCAGCTAGACCATCTGAAAAAAAAAAAAAGGCACTGATATCTGGAGCAGAGGGAGGGATAGCAGGGGAGGAGCAGATAAAACTGGAGCTCCTCTGGCACACACAATGAAAGCAATGAGTAATTTACTGCCTGAGGAGGGTGAGGGACAGGGAATTGTATCCTGTGCCCTGGTGTCTCTGTCAAGTCCCCCATCGTTAGCAGCATTAAGCGTTTTAGGTCCCATGATGTCTTTTGAAGGTATTTTATCAATGTCCCCTAAGAATCAGGGTTCAACGGAGGTCCACGTTTATTTCAACTGCGCCAGGCTGCTGCAAAAAAGTATGTGGGAGGGGAAAAAAAGAGGCCTAGGTATTACTGTTCTTGCTGTTCTTCTGCCTTGCATCTCAACCCCAACTGCTGGACTTAATCTCACTTATCTGTGGAAAAAATATATCCGCAAAAAGAACGAAAATATACCTGCCTCACCCAGTCCTTCTGCAAGCACAGGAGTGGTGTCCTTGAGCACACCCAACTCGATTTATCTGAGGGAGCAATAACAGGGAGAGTCTAACAGCCTCGCAATTATTTGTGCATTTAAAAAAACCCCACCGTTTATGCGGAGAAGGCACAGCAGTCAGTACAGTGCATACACATCACGGCCCTTACAAGGTGTCAGGAGCTCCTCAGCAGCCAGTGAGCTCAGCCCACATGGCAGCAGTCACCAGAGATGATGGGGATCACAGCTGGGCACCCCGCAGGTGATGCCACCCCGGGGAGGCGGCAGCTGGAGGCGCTGGGGACAGCCGATACACAGCTTGTCACAGGCGTGAGCACAGCAGGTGACATGGTGGCACCTCTGACCGCGGCGGCACTTCCTCCAGACGCCTGGGAAAGGCTCGGAGCGTTTCTCCCTGAAAACTGAGCTTGTGCCGGAGCTGAGGACTGAGATTCACGCCCAGGTCAGGGAAAAAACATCGGCGAGAGGAATGAGGCTCCAGCCGCTGGGCAGACCTGCCAGCCAAACCACAGCGAAGCCCATCACAGCCACAGGCCGTCCCCACCCTCGGCGGAGGGCAGAGGGGTGGACCTCGACCGCGGCTCCCGTGCCTCCTCCGAGCAGGCACTCAGCTGCCCTCCCGCCCTTCTGCTACAGCGGCCCAGGGCCGCTCTGAGGGGCTCGTACCGCCTTCCCCCCGACCCAGGGCCGCACTGAGGGGCTCGTACCGCCCCCCACTGCCCCAGCCTGTCCGCTGTGAGGGGCTCCTATCGCCACTCCCGGCCCAGGGCCGCACTGAGTGGCTCGTACCCACCGCTTCCCAGCCAGCGGCCGCGCGGGGGCGCCGCGCGCGGAGGGAGGCGGGGGAGGAGGGCGCGTGCGCGATGACGCGCGGGGACGTGCCGCTATATGAGCCGGGGCCGGCGCTGACGCGGCCTTTTCCGCCCCGCTCCCGCCCGCTCTCGGGTCGCTGCGCAGAGACCCGCGCGCCGCCGCCTCCCGCCGCCGCCATGATCATCTACCGGGACTGCATCAGCCGTAAGGGCGGCGAGGCGCGGGGATGGGGGCCGGGAGGGGCGGGCGAGCGGCCGGTCGGTGGGGGAAGGTGGTTGGCCGCGGCCTGGGCCTGGGCCCGGGCGCTGGGCCTGGCGGTGCCGCGCATGTGCAGTGCGGGCGGTCGCGGCGCGGGGGGGCCCAGGGACGGGGAGGCCGCGGGGCCCGGGCTGGAGCGCCGGGGCCGGGGGTGGCGGCGACGGGGAGCTGGAGCGGAGCGCGACCCGGAAGGGCGGTGAGGGGAAGGGGACCGCGGGCCGGCTGGGGCGCGGGGAGGCGGAGGACCGAGGCTGACGCGGCAGCGGCCGCCTGTGTGTGTGTGTCCCCGCAGAGGACGAGATGTTCTCGGACATCTACAAGATCCAGGAGGTGGCGAACGGCCTGTGCCTGGAAGTGGAGGGGAAGGTGAGTGTCCCCACTGCCCCGCGGGAGGGAGGGAGGGCGGGTGGGGGGAGGTGGGTAGGTAGGACACTAGGCCTCGCTGCGGTGACTCAGGGCCGGGCAGCTGCCTGGAGCCAGGCCTGCCGGGCCGGTGGCGGAGGCAGGGCTTGGGGAGAGGGCTTCCTTGCGAGGGGCCCCGGAGGGGGAGACACACCACGGCCTGGTGCCTGTGGCCAGGGCAGCCAGGCTTGGGGTGCCGGCAGTGTAAAGAAGCTTTGGCTAGGCACTGGGAGAGGAGCCTGCCTTAAGAAATCTGTGCTGGGGCTGCATTCAGATTCCTTGCACCTAACTGTGGCTCTGAAGTCATGCCCTGCTGTCAGGTCATAGATGTGTAAGAGCGGTAGCATTAAGATTTTTGCAGAGCCGTTAAGTTTTTTGATGTCTCTAAATCTAGATGGTCACCAGGACAGAGGGTCAGATTGATGACTCTCTAATTGGTGGCAATGCCTCTGCTGAAGGTCCTGAGGGAGATGGAACAGAAGCCACAGTCATAACTGGTGTTGATATAGTAATGAACCACCACCTTCAGGAGACCAGCTTTACAAAGGAATCCTACAAGAAGTACATCAAGGACTACATGAAAGCGTAAGTGTTGGTAGTCTTTTTCTTTAAATGGGATTGCAAAATTGTTAGGTTGTTGGGATTTTAAAAACAGTGTTGAACTTTATTCCTGGTTGGTGTTAGTTCTGATAGAGGTGCCAGACTGGCTGTGAACTTCAGTAATGTCTTCATACCTGGCAAAACTGGAGCTCTAAAGAATTGATACTGGCATATCTAAGTTTGTCTTGGTTGAGGTAGAGGACCTGATTGTGTGCTTTGGATGTTATTTGTAACCTTGCTGTTTTCTTTCTGATTCCTTTATGCCAAGCCTTCATGGGAAGGGGGGGTGGGGTAGTGAAGAAAGCTTTGGGAAGCTTTTCTAACTTGATAGTTAAAATGTTCAAATATAATGGCTGTGAATGGAACTTTTTGCCTATTTGAGGTACAATTGATCTTACTCAGTGTTTAGTGGGTTAGCATTAAAGGTGAAAACACTTTCTCTGTGATATTGGTGGATATTACTCTTGATGCTGTGGAAATGGCTTGCTCATTTTTGTCTGCCTCTAGCCTAGAAGTAAAATGGGCTTGATATAAGTGGCAGGCACTGTTCTGCTAATTCACAAGCAAAGTCAAGGTTAAATTGGAGGGCTGGGAGAGGGGAAAAGCTGCAAAATCAGTTTGACTACCAGTAACTCTTTCTGCTATGATGTAATCTTGCTCAGTGAATTATTAGGCTAGAACATGTTTTCAGAGCTTTTTTTTTCCCTTCCAGAATCAAAGCCAGACTTGAGGAACACAAGCCAGAGAGAGTAAAGCCTTTCATGACAGGGGCTGCGGAACAAATCAAACACATCCTCGCTAACTTCAAAAACTACCAGGTAATGAAACTTGTGTCTCCTTGTAGCAGTATTGCAGTGATACAACCTGCAATTAGTTCATCTGCTGAACTAGCTTGTGGGGAGTTTTGAGGGTTCTTGTTGTGAGGACCTTCCCTGAGAGTATTAGGGGCTGTGAGAGTTGGGAAGGGGAAACAGTGAAAGATTTAGGTGCTTGGGGATCTCATTTCAGTTTGCAACACTCATGGTTAACTACATTTGTAGTTACCACTGTTTAGGAACTAAATAAGAGTTAAAGCCTTGAAAGATGGATCACTTTGGCCCCTGCTGTGTCTTACTCTGCTGTTCATAGCAGTGTGGTAAAGTTCTGTGGTACTAAAATGGACAAGCTGCAGAAAGCAATGTTCCTGCAGCCTGGTCAGGGAGACTTTTAAACTGAACTAGTAGGTGTTACAGTTTTCTTGTATAAAAGACACTTTCTCCTACTAGCAGCTTATTAAATGTCTCAGTAACACGTTTCTCTGAAGTTCTTTGTAGGAGAGAACATGAATCCAGACGGTATGGTGGCTCTCCTGGATTTCCGCGAGGATGGTGTGACCCCATATATGATTTTCTTTAAGGACGGCTTGGAGATTGAGAAATGTGTAAGTACTGACCTGGACTGGGTGGCTGTGCCTAACTACCTGAGCAGCTCCTTCAGTGCATCGCTTGTTCTGTCCCATCCCTGGTAAAGCTGAGCAGTAACTGCCAGTTTAAAAACTTCAAGTTCATGTAAGCATGGCCTGATTGCCTCTTTGTATTATACAAAGTGGCTGAAACCTCCCTTGAATGCTACTGACTCATACTCAGAGGGGATGGAGTTTCACTGCGGTGACTCATTGTGACTTAATGGCTGAGAAATGCGGAAGGAATTGCCCTGGTGGGATGTGTCTAACTGGTCATGGTTTTACACTATTAGATTAAAGACAATGTCCTCTGCAACAGAGCACTTCTGCTTTGGATCCCTCTTGTGGGTGTTAATTCTGAAGCACCTTGCATGGTCACGTTTCATCTTCTTTCACTTAATCTGATGGCCTTATTTTGTTATGCAAGAACCATCTGTTAAAATACTGCCCCAAATGGGGGAACTTGGTAATACTTGACCAAGTACTTAACCTTATTCTGTGTGGAATCTCTTAACTGCCTGAGCTCAGTGGTCTCCTTTCTCTTCAGTTACTCTGCATTGCAATGTGTTTGCAACGAAACAGCATTTGGATCCCAACACTTGCATTTTTTGGCTGTGGAATTCAGTGCCGACTAGCAGAGTGGGATCACCAATTGCTTTGCCCAGTCATTGTGGAAGCCTGTTTATAGCCAGCTAAATTTATCTGGAAAGCCTCTTACAGGGTTTCTGGCATGCAAGTCATGTAAAGATGAACCACATTCTAGTGTGGAGCAGTAGCCCAACTAGAGGAACACTTATTGGCCCAGACCCACCACCTCCTGCAGCTTGACTGAAGGGTGAAGGTCTGTCCTGGACCCTAGAACAGGCAGTCACCTGGAATGTACCTCCTCTGAGCAGAAGCTTGCACGTGTTTCCCCTACGTGGGCAGACCTTTTGGATGTGTAACTTGGATAACCCCATCTGCTTCAAGATGGGGTAAAAGAACAGTAGCAAGGCGTTCCAGTGGGCAGAAAATCCTGTTCTGGCTTGGTACAGCTCTTGTAAGAGACGGCACCTACATTGTAGGCTTTAGGGCTTGTTTAGGACGGGCTCTTATTTGAGAGGAAATCTGAAACGGTGTCGAGCAAAAAGGGTGTGAATGGGTATCTTGTCTGGCTTGCTCAGCAGCGGATGCCAGTTGGCCTGTGTGGTTGTAGAAATGCTCAGCATCCTCTGATAGACCATGAGCACTTGTCCTGTTGCTCTCTGGTTTGCACTATGATGCAAAAATAACTTCCTTGCGCTTCCTGCCTGCCTGGCTGTGGCAGCTCAGATTGAAATAGGGAATACACACATAAGGCACAGAAACTTACCCTGACTGTTGTGACCTTGAGCTAACACTTGCTACTCTCGTTTCAGTAACAAATCAAACAATGTGGTTTTGGATCACCCGTCTTCATAGCTGGCTGCTGTTTCTTCTTCATCGGCACAACACCAGGATTTGGCGATGTCTAACAACTGGACTGATGTCATCTTGAGCTTTATTCACTTATTTTGACCTTGATTTGGAGTGGAGGCATTGTTTTAAAAAGAAAAAAAAAAAAACCCAAACATCTGTCATGTAGGTTGTCTAAAATAAAACTCATTTAAACCCACTCTAGGCGATGCCTATTGGTCTAGTATGTTTCTTAGGGTGACTGGCAGGAGAGGTTGCAGCTGGATGTTCATCCAAGGACTTGGTGCTGTCAGTACCATAGCCTGTTCCTAGCGCACTGCAACTTGACTGTCTCTGGACAGACCTCATGCAGTTTCTACCTGTGACATTGGTGTGCAAGAGCAGGCTGAGGGCAATAAGGCAAAGCTCAAGAGATGTCATTGTAGTGGAGTGGACCTTCTGCACCTCTCATGATTGCTGATGGACCTCTGTCTCTGGAAGATACCAAAATTAATTTAAAAACCCTGACTAGAGTGACATATCGGCTGCTCCAGCTGAGTGCTGGCTGAGCTGCTTGGTCAGAGAAGGACACTTGAGTGTGTCCTCAGTTGCAGTATGACTTCAGGCTCAAGGTTGGAGGATGGATGGAGCACTGGTTGAACACCAGAGCTCTGTCTGAGCCCAGGTGGTGGGAACGCTGTGGGGAGGGGGTGAAATGACTAGGTTTTCCAACACAACCTGGTTGTGCTATTAGGTCCTCTGTATTTCACAGCTATTGGGGAGCACATTAACTAGAACTCAGGCAAGCTACAGGATTTTGGGGTTTTTCTGTACTTGCCTTTTTGGAGAGAGACATGTTGGAATGGCCTGGGTGTATCCTGGGCTTGTTACAGAGCAGGTGTGTGTTCTTGACTTACCTGACTGACTTCTGCTCCTGGTTAGGAAATGCATCTGTGACAGACCTGGAGCAAACGGCCATTGCTTCTCTGGTTCTTGCTGAGATGCAACAGTAAGAGGTTCCTTGCGCTTTCTACCTGTCTGCCCTGGTGGCATCGTGGATTGAATAAGGGAACACAGACACCTTCACAGAGCCCCAGCCGGGGCAAGGGGGCTGGTGCTGCTGCTACAGCACCCTGTGTGTGCCTGACCAGGGCTGTTGACTGGGGCTGCAGCAGCTCATTGACTTACACAGGAGGCTGTGGTGGCTGGCAGGGGAGGCCATGTCCCAGTTGCCAGCTGTTGGTCTGTCAGGCCTCCCCTTGGGCAGAGTTTTGGCAGCTTTGCTCTCTGTTGTCAGGTTTTGGCCCCTGGTGCTGGAGGTGGAGGTTGGTTCCTGCAGGGGCAAGATAGATGTGGCTGTGGGCTGGGAGAAGTGAGATACCGTCTGTGGAGGTGGGAGTGGAGTGTGCCCTAATTATCTTGGAGGTTCTTGTCTGCTTTAAACAAACACTCTATTTTAATTCTGTGGGAGCTTCATTTGCATACTTCATTTAGCTTTCCCAAGAAAGTCTGGGGCCAGCTGTGCTTCTGGCTCAGGTACAACTTCGGTGTAATCTGAGCAATGTAAAGTAATGCTCCTCTGCCTTCACCCACCAGGACTGAGAAGCAGGGAGGCAGGTTCAAAGCCTAAATAATTGTGAGACAGATCTCCCTCTCCATGCTATGGAGGGAACATCTAGGGTGCTGAGAGAGGTGCTGGTGAAGCCCTGGGAGCTGGATACCCCCATTACTCCCTCCTTAGGTGACTGGCCAAGCCAGCCTGGCTCCATCCCTTGGCTTTGCCCACTCAGCATGGGCAGGGTGTGGGTGATGGCGCCTGGGTGGGTGACATTCTGGAGCCTTGTGCTGAAGCTGAGGGCTACACAAAGCAGAAAAACCTGCAAAGAGAAAGTTTTGGTGGATACAGGGAACAGAATTGTGTTTGTTACAGGTTTTTTTTTTTTTTCACATGGTTTATCTCAAGGCCATGGGTGACTTACTGTAAACTTACAATGTGGTTGTTAGAGATGATTTTTTTTTTTTTTTAAGATGTAGAAAAAATAAAGCTACAATTTACTTCCTTCCTCTGCCAACTCGCTGCAGTCCTGGCAGTGTTTTTCAGCAACAGCCATCTAGGGAGGATGCTTTTATTAAACAGCACTACTATCTTGGCTTTCTCACTTGCTGCTGCTGGGTTGGAGCAGGGAAAATGCCTCCCTCTGCTCCCCTGGCCTCCGGCTGCGCTTCAGCTCTGCAGCTGGTTCCCTGGGATGCAGCTGCTGTTTGTAAGCCAGGATGGTTTGCCCTGCACCAGCCGGCGAGTAAACCCCCGCATTGCCGCCAGCCCGCAGTGGGAGAGCAGCAGTTAAACACCATCTTCCTTTAGCTTGGAGATAAATGTCTCAGTGGGAGGGGAAAAAAATCTACCCAAGCCTGTAAATGCTTGCCATAGAGAGCCCCAAAGCCATTGCCAGGAGTGCAGCCGTGCTGGTTTGTGGTCCCTGTGCCTTGGCTGCCTGTTGGTTGAAGCTGCAGCTGGAAGCTGTTGTGCAAAGATCGCAGGCAAGTGGCTGTGGCCAGGGCTCGGGGGAGCTGCGTTTTGTTGCCAGCAAATGCTGGTGACCCTGGAAGTGTGTTCTGCAGGAGCGTGGCAGGATGTTGAGGACATGCATAGCTGCTGGGTGTTTTTCAGCCATTAGAGCTGCAGTCATCACCTTCCATTTCTGGCAGAAAGGAGCCAAAAGGCCCTTAAGCTGGTGCTAGGAGGCCTTTTTAGGCTATTTTGGTGTGTGATACCAACCTCCCCAACGAGGCAGTGGTTGAGCAAGGTGAGAAAAATGAGGAGCCATCATTTTCTCCACAGCCCTTTTGTTATCTGGGCAGCCAACTGTTTGGATTCACCTCCCTGTCTGTGACCAGCAGCAGTGGCAGGAAGCACTGCTGGCATTTTGGAGAGCAGCCCCTTTCCTCCCATCCCCAGCAAGGTATGGGCACGCCAGCAGCCCTGCCAAAGCAGTGCAGGTGTTTGATTTTTACAGAAAATGTCTAAAAACTTTGATGTCCAAAAAGTATTTAAAAATTAGTTTTCCAAATTCTTTTTAATAGAGAAGTTGAGAAAAGGCCATGTAAAGCTGGCTGCTCCCTGCCTGAGGGAGAGAGCAGTGGATCACCAAGGATGCTCAGCTAGCAAAGCCTTGCTGTTGCTACTGGAATAGTTTGGTTCAAGGGCTGAGGTTCATCTATATGGCTGCATCTGCACCTGAGCTGGGCAGCCCTGATACCTCCAGTGGAGGCAGGGAGAGATTATTTCTCTGCTTCCTGCGGCCATGTGGTTGCTGTGGGCTGCACTCATAAAACTGCCTGCAGCTGCTGGCACTTGATCAAGCTGCCTATAAAAAGGCATTTAAGGGACTGGTGCAGCCCTGCACCCATGGGCTTTGGCTGTCCCAGCCCAGAGGCTGCCTCCTGGCAGCATGTGCTGTCCAGTCCACCTGCTGTGGTGGGGCTGAGTGCTTTGACCCCTGTAAACCCACCTGATTTTTAAGCTCAAGGGGCAAGAGAGCAGCTGCCCACAAGTAGAAGGGTTTTGTGTTCAAGGCCACCTTGCTCACTGCAGGCCAGGCAGCTTTGGGAAGGACATGCAGGAGGAAAACTCTGTGGCTGGTGGAGCCCACAGAGACACAGCCTGTGCTGCTTGCAGCCTCTCCCATTGCTGGAGTATAAATAGCATCTTCCCCAGGGCTGGTCTTGGCTGGGTGGTGGAGGGAGGCTCTTCAGGAATCCACACTGGGTTTTATGTGAGCCCCTCTGGAAAAAAAGAAGACCTTAAATTAGAGGTGTGAAGCCCAGAGCAGGTCAGTCTCATTTCCCTCCCCCAGTGCTGTCAACCCTCTCATCACTGACTGGTGAGAGCAGCTGAGGAATGACTCTCCGTTGTTTCCTTCATTGCTTTTAATCAGGGCTCTGCCCTTGCCTGGTCCTCAGTACTTGGTTATGTGTCTCACAGCTGCTGAAAGCCTTCCCTGCTTCCTGGAGGTGCTCAGGTCCCCGTGGAAATCCCACTCTCAAAAATTAGCTCCAGAAGTAAAACTAGGTAATGGAGTAGGGATGAAAAGAAACAGTCACTCCCTTCCTTTCAAGATTGAAGGCCAAACACTGCAGCTTCCCCCTTCTCCCATTCATTTGCTTATACTTGCAAACCCACCAGCTGCAAAAGCCCAAACCCTGGTGTGACACCATCATGAGTAGGAAGCCCCTCTCAGCTGGCTGCACTCCTGCAAGGGACACATTTTGGCTGAGGTACTTCTAAGACCAGTATGACCACTACCAAGTAGCTCCTTGTGCTGAGATTTGCTCAGCTGGGAAGAACAAGGTTGTTCTAAGTTCAGCTGCTGGTGCTTGGATCTCATCACACAAGCTCTGGGTGTGGTTAGCTGAAGCGATGCTCAATGGCACCCGTGTTCATTGACCCCTCTGGCTAATGAGTGCCTTGTGCTCCCCATCCAAAGATATTTGCCAATTCCCCATTCCAAAATGCCAACAACTCCAT
Organism: Caprimulgus europaeus; assembly: GCA_907165065.1. The sequence goes on along the minus strand of OU015523.1, from coordinate 94,544,248 downwards.
AATTTTCGTGTCTGAGGAGAGCTGAAGGTGGAACAGTTTGACCTGCTTGAGCCAAGCTAGATGTGAACCTTAGGGCACCTGCCTGTAGCACTGGGTGCTGAGCCCTTCTGGAAAGGGCCTTTTTTGATCTTTTGAGTTTGTCATCCATAATTAAACATTTTCACAGCCTGGTAGCCACACACAGTCTTGGTTAGGAGAGCCAAGAAAGAGTCCTCCAGTCCTGCTACCAGTATGAGAAATGGGGCAGGCTGTACCCAGCCACAGCTCTTTGAAAAGCTCAAGAAGCAGGAATTTTCCAGGTGAGCAGCAGCTCAGCTCTGATACTGCGTTATCGAGAAAAACGATTTATTAGGAGTCAATAAATACAGTGACTAATGAAAAATGCTGTCCTGGCGACAGGGACATGAGAACGTGGGTGAACATAGCTGACACATGTGGGAGGTATGTTCAGCTGGAGCCAACTCCAAGCAGCTGGTGAAGACAATACGTAGCTGACTCAAAGCATGGCCGACTTTTAGGGAGCACCAACTGGGACCAAAGCAGCTAGTGAGCACCCAATCCCACTAAGAGCTCTGTGTCAAATATGTGGTATTGGTGGCAGAGGTCTTGCAGCCACATCACTTCTTGCTGGGCCACAGCTAATATTCATGGTTGGTGCTTTCTGCTCCCATTCCTGGCACAGCCCTGCCTGTACCACCAGCAGCCTCTGGGCTGGCTGCAGGCAGGGCTGCGGAGGAGGCAGGCAGATGTTCAGAGCTGTGAGCTAGTGGGGAGGGAAGCAGGGCAGCACTGGGGCCAGACTCTCCCACACTGTGTTCAAATCCACTTTCCCTTCCCCGGGGAGCAGTGGCAGCCTCCAGGCTCACAGCTTCTCGCCCACGCCCAGCCCACTGGCACAGGGATGTCTCTGCTGGGGCAGCTGCATCGCTGCTGCCTTGCAACAGCTCAGGCCCATGCCTGTACCAACAGAGCCCACAGAGGAGAAAACTGCTGGTGACTCAAAGAACTGGGCATTTGGGAGAAGTCATGCTAGGAAGTAGACATGCTTTTAATCTCTAATGGCATTTAGCACACTGATACTTCTGCTTGTGCCTATGGGACTTGCTCATGGACCCATGTCTTGAGCACTGATAGCCAAGAACATCTGCAGGAGCGGGGTTCAGCAGCACACAGAGACAGCACGGGAAGACCAGCAGCGAATCGGTGTTCATCACTGCTGCGAGTTCAGAGTTTAAATTAAACCAAATGTGAGGGCTGGGGAATCAGACTTGGACACCCACAAGCTGCCTCCTCCTCTCTTTCAGCAGATGGCAATCCTGCTCACTGCACTTGTGTCAGGTCCCCTTGCAGAACAAGTGGAACAGAGTTGGAGAGTTTTTGCTGGTTATTATGTGCTGGATCCCAGTGAGGCTGCCCCAAATACTAAATCATTATTGCAGCCTTGCATGAATTTAGACAGGTCCTGCAGCACCTCGAGTTATTGCAGAAGGGAGAGAGCCTCTGGAGCCCACAGCAGCCTGTCTACCCTGCTGCTCCTGTCTCTAGGGTGGCTTGTGCTGCAAGGCCCCGTGGCTGGGCTGCAGGCTGGGTGATGACCTGTGAACAGCACCTAACAACTCCAGCTCCATCTTTCCTGTGCGCTCCCAGCAGGGAGCAGCCAGCAGTCCTTGAATGCACAGCACAGGTCCCAGTGTCGGCACAGGAGAGCATCTTTCATGCTCTTGGTGAGCACCCCTGCAGGCTCCTTGTGCCCTTCTGTCATGCCACGTGGGTTTTGTGTCTGTGCTTGCAGTTAAAATTCCAGTTGCACATTAATGCACTAAAAAGCCTTCAAAATCGTGCAGAAAGTAGGAAAAATGCTTCTAGGCTGACCACTGCATGCCTTTTCTTACTTTATCCTGGCATAATGTTTCCCAGTTGTGTTTTGAGAAAGAGTTTCCTTATTGTCCTGTTCCCCTTTTACCTTGAAAACTGCTGCTCCAGCTCCAGAGAAGGCTGCAAATGAAATAGGGCATCTTGGCTTTTCTCAACGTTTCTGCTGGCTGAAAACTCAACTACTCATTTACTTCTAGCACTCTCCATATTTTTAACAATGCCCATTAAAATATATTTTTGTAAAAAACCATAAAACCCATTAAAAATGTCATGCTCTTCACACTTTCCATTACTCCTAAGTAGAGCCTATTTACCCTGTCCAAAGGCAGATCAATAAAATACCTACTTTACTTAGATCTTCTGGCATTTCACAATGACTGTGTCCCTCTCACCTGAAGACAAAATGTGAAGCAGTAAACTCCCATAAAACCCAAATTACAAGCAGATCCAAACCACTTCCCTGCTAAGCTAATCCAGCTGGGGACCCCACTAACGGTAACCTTTTCCCTCTGAAATGACATGGTCATTTTTACCTGTGGCATTGAATTACACCACTATTAAATCAGGGTTGCATGGCATTCCCCGGCATGGTTTTAGATCACGTGAGGAGCAACACAAGGGGGAAGCTGGCTTAGACTTTCTAGGTACCTTAGCTGCCCAAGCAGGACATGAATCCAACAGTGGAGCCCAGCTCATGAAAAGCGAGTTCTCATCCTACATGATTGTGAATACAAGTCTGGAGGACTTGAACAGCACGAGGACAGCAATGTGTGCAGGCTCTGGCTATTGCTGGGGAGCACATTAGCTCTTCGTAGCAAGACACGAAGGTTGACTTCCTGGGTTCCTCTCTGCATCCTCAGGTATCTCCTGGTGCCATTAGCAAGCTGGGTCCTGGTCATAGAACCTGAGGAGACAGAAGTCAATAGCAAAATTGATGAAAGCACACACCTATCCCTGGAACATGACCTGCTCTTCATAAACTCTCCGTAGTCCACCTCCTAGGAACTGGACACTTTCTGCCACAGGAAGCCAAGCACCAGCAGGAAGCATATCTGTAGAGAGATACCTACACAAACAATTCCATTAAAAAAAAAGAATTGAGCAAAATTGTAATGTGTGACTCATGCATAAGGGGTCAGAGTTGTTTTACCAACCTCCGAAGGCACTTGACCCCTCTCCAAACCTTTCATTGCTTCCAACTGGACCAATAATGGAATGTTTGCTTGTCATGCAGACCCATTATTTTATTAGTGTGTGCAGAAGTGATGCACAGCTCTGAAGGACCTGAGGGAATGTTAAAGTTGTGCTATAAAACCTCACCTTTTACTTCATTTACAGGTATGCTAATGAGGTTTTTTCCACTCTGTTTTTTTTCTCTTTTTTTTTTTTAACATAAAAGCTTTGAGAATATAATTAAATACTCCTGTCCCATCTCCCTCCCTGCTCCCTCCCAAAAAGAACGCTGAATAGACAATCCTTGCCACATGCATTTCAAAAATGGGGGAGCAGAGACATGGATACATTAAGCTATCTGCCCCAAAACACACAGAAACCCAGTGGCAAAGGCAGCAATAAAAACACAGTTTGAAAAAACCTTCACACCGATGCTAACTCAATCACAACGTGTTCAGTCAATAATGTAGAACATTGCGTGGTACAAATTAAAATAACACTTTTATTGATATCCTTAAACATAAATCATAGGTAACAACCTAAAAAACCAAACAGAAGATAAATCTATTCCTTGATGTACCTAACAGACAGACATTTCAGCTTTTTTTCTCAGTAATCACTTGGAGGGGATTGTCTTCTTCCCACTGACCCGTTTATCGAACAGCCTTCGGGCTTTTATCTGTGTTGACTTGTTCCCATGGAGTCCAAGGACTGTGATGAGCACCACGGTTGAGGCTCTTTTTTCTAAAGCCTGATCCCGAAAGGAGGATCATGTCTGTTCCACACAAACACTGCACAAAGGCTTGTGTACCTTTGCAGCCTTCCAGACCAAGCCCTGACAGATCCCAGCCCAAGTGAGGGTATTAACCTGGTTCTACTGGAATGCAAAACCACAAAATTATGGATTTCTCTAGGACATGTTTGCCTTCAAAGTCATCGAGGCTTGGAAAGGCCACAAAGCTACCAAGAAAAAGTAAGATCAGAACTTAAAAGCTTTCTAATAAAGATAAATCTAATACAAGTATTTCCTATAAATATTTTTTTTTCCCTGTCAAAAGACAAACCACTTAAAGAAACGTACAAGAAATATTCCTTGGGAAAAAAAGGAAGCTACAGAGAATTACAAAATACCAGCTGCTTTGATTTAACTTGACCCTTGCAGAATTGCGCTGTGCTCAGTCCTATCCGTAAACCCACCACACCTCCCTCAGTGCAGTCACTCTAATTCTCTCTTGCTTTGTAAAGACTTTTATTAATCACTCTTCTCTTCTCCTTGGTAGTGTCTGTATTCTGGCTTCAGCTCCCATGTGTTTTTGTGGGTCCCCTTCACATTGTAGATGCCTATTTCTCTTAAAATTTCTTTCAAGTATATCTGAAAGAAAAACAAAAAATCAAATTATACAGGCAGGCAGTTACCACAGCTCCTACATGGTGTCTCATGATCTGCTCAATCACATCAGCTCGGTGAACAAACATGACCCAGCAGACAGCAAGGTTGGCTGATCAGCACTAACTTGTGTGATAAAGACCCCCTGACAGAATTCAACCCCCAGGCACCACCAGGTGTTACAGCAGCCTGGGTGTAAGGCTCAGTGCAAGCTCCAGGGATGCAGCAGGGAGCACCTGAGCCCCAGGAGCTCCCAGGCAGCCCCTGCACAGCCCTGCTGGGTGTGGAGAGGCAGGTACTGGGTAGAGGGATGCTCCATGGGCTGCTGAAACGCAGCTCCCCGTGCCGCTGGGAAGGTGATGCTGAGGTTACTGCAGACCTACAGCAGTAGCACCCACCCATGGATGAACTAGCGGAGATGCTCCACAGCTCCTGTCTCAAGATGGGGCACCTGCAAAATCAAAAGGCCGAGATATGCCCAACATAACCTGAGTCTCAGATGCACAGCTGGTCTAAAAATTTGTGTGCTGTGACATTTCTCACATGAATCAGAATCATTAAGGTTGGAAAAGACCTCAAAGATCACCCAGTCCAACCACCAACTCATCACCACCATGCCCACTAAACCATGTCCCTGAGTCCTACATCTACACGTTTCCTGAACACCTCCAGGGATGGTGACTCCACCACTTCCCTGGGCTGCCTGTTCCCATGTCTTTTCAGAAAATAAATTTTTCCTAATAACCAACCTGAACCTCCCCTGGTGTAACTTGAGGCCATTTCCTCTCATCCTATTGCCTGGGAGAAGAGATCAAACCCCACCTCACTACACCCTCCTTTCAGGTAGTTGTAGAGAGTGAGAAGGTCTCCCCTCAGCCTCCTTTTCTCCAGACTAAACAACCCCAGTTCCCTCAGCCGCTCCTCCAAAGACCTGCTCCAGAAGTTCCACCAGCTTTGTTGCCCTTCTCTGCACATGCATGACTGTGGAAGAGTGGGGATGTGGAGAGACTTTCTGCCCTGGGAGCTCGCTGCTGCCACAGACAGCGAGCCCTGCAAGTGGCTGCTGCTCATGAGGGGCTCCCGGGAGTGGTGGGACTCAGCTACTGTGCGGGTATGTACATCACCATTATCTCACACAACCTCCTGCTGCAATTTCTCCACCTGAGCTAAAAGCTCTTGTCTTTTCATCTTGCTTGGGCTGGGATTATCTTGAAACTCCCTGCCTTATTCAGGTCCCATCAAAGCCCAGAGCTGTTGGTTTTCATGCCATTTTACACAGCTTTAAGCATTTTATTATGGCCTCTTTTTTAGAGCAGAGCTGAGCAGGTGCCAGAGAATTTTCTAATACATTCAAATATTAAGGCTAGGGAGAGAAATAAAAAAAAAAACAACCACCACCAAAGCTATGATACCAGTAGTATAACCTTTGACACAAGACAGCTCACTAATATCACCTTCCTTTATGCTTTATAATAAACATCAGTAATTTGTTTCATTTTTTAAAAAGCCATTTGCCTGCTTGTTTGTTTAAATATTAATCGGGCCTGACTTGAGTGGATTGCCATGGCAACCATAGACCACAGTTAAGAATCCCCACATTAAATTCACAATTGCTTTAGTTTGAACAATTTAATTCTCTTTGAGTGCATATATTGAACTGGAGTTACTGGAACCCTTGTATTTTTTGTATCTACAGTTCCATTAAGCACAAATATCAATATACTCCAACTCATTAAAAAAAGCAAATAGCTGTTCATGACACAGGAAAAAAAGAAAGGCCAATTGCCCAGTCTCTTCCTTACACTCTTCCAGTTTTTTGCCAAATGGAAAAGTTAGGAAATCTCAGTCAGTAAAAAAAGTCTCTTTTAGAGAAACTAATCATTACTCTCTCTCCAGGTAGACATCAAAAATTTACAAAACAAAAAAAAATCCAGATCCTGCACTGAGGCCACATCTGGAATATTGTGTCCAGTTCTGGGCCCCACAGTTGAAGAAGGACAGGGAACTGCTTGAGAGAGTCCAGCGAAGAGCCACCAAGATGATTAATGGAGTGGAACACCTCCCTTATGAGGAAAGGCTTGGAGAAGGGGAGGCTGAGGGGGGACCTGATTAATGTTTATAAATATATGAAGGATGAGTGTGAGGAGGATGGGGCCAGGCTCTTCACAGTGATGACCAATAATAGGACAAGGGGCAATGGGTGCAAGCTGGAACACAGGAGGTTCCGCTTAAACTTGAGAAGAAACTTCTTTACAGTGAGGGTGACAGAGCACTGGAACAGGCTGCCCAGGGAGGTTGTGGAGTCTCCTTCTCTGGAGACATTCAAGACCCGCCTGGACGCCTTCCTGTGTGAACTCATCTAGGTGTTCCTGCTCCGGCAGGGGGGTTGGACTAGATGATCTTTTGAGGTCCCTTCCAATCCCTAACACTCTGTGATTCATTTGGATTCACAGAACAATATTATTCTTAAAAAAACATCTCAAAGCAATGAGGTGTGTTTGTCCAACAAGTAAGAAACATGACTGTAACAGACTGCGTCTACAAACTTAGTTTCTTGAGGTCTTTTCT